>CM043116.1:30614831-31977058 GCA_023701765.1 Hylyphantes graminicola
AATAAAACATCTTGCTTTGTCCCTCGCGCGAGCCATCTTTAGTTTGTCGAATTTAAAATGAAAGAGTTACTAAATTTGAAAATTTTCAAAATTTATTCGTTTTAAAAACTGAATAAGACTCATTTGAGTTCCGTATTTTTTTTGCAGTTTGTTCAGCCAAATTTTAGAATTGAGTTAAAAAAAGATTCATTTTTTAAAGAAAATGTATCATCACAATTACTACAAAGAAAATTTGTTTTTCAAATATTAATGCAAATCAGCTTTGTAGTGTTATAAACTTATATTTTTCACTTCTTCTACTTTATCTTGCATTTAGCATATCATTTTAAAGATAGATATCTAATTATTATTTATTTGCATTTTTTAGTAGTGAATTGTTTAAATTTTGTTAAACAACTTTATAAAAAACTTTTTCCAACGTTGTTTTTGATTTAGTTTTCTTATTCACAAGTACCAATGCCTAAAAAATTATCAAATGAAGTAAAATATGCAATGTAAAATAATTATTCAAAGTACTAAAAATATCCTTTTAAAAGAATTATAGCTATTTCAAATTGATGATTAGGACTTCATTCATATATTTTTTTACATCACCAGTATCTTATGGTTATTCTTATGAATATTGCTTATTTTTCCTGTTATTGAAAAAATATTGCGTAGAGGAAAATATTTGCTAACGATAGAGGTATGTATTTTTATGGTTAAGAATCGTAGCTTAAAAAAGTTTGATAATAATTCTCAATACTTCGATAGATATCGTTTTCACTACAATCTCCTTATTGGACAGACGTTGTGCGTGCATTTAATTTATTAAAAATAAGATGTAAATCATTTTATTAAGTTTTGTATAATATATACAAATTGTCGCGAATAAAACTTTTGATTGAAAGTAGGTATTAATAAACATTATACTTTTAATTATTTTGGGGGAAGAGGAATTTGACCAAATTAATTAAAAAAAATTAAGTTGAGAAAAATAGTAGGAACTTGAAAATGCATAAAAACAAAACAAGTTTTTAAAAAAAACAAAAAACAAAAATGATAACACCAAAAACATTTTCTTTATTAAGGAAAAAAGCGTGGGTGATTTTTGTTTTTAGGGTTTTTGCTCTTTTTACACTAAAAATGATTGAATTACATTAATTTAATACTGAAAATTGTGTAGTATTTTGGTTTAAACTTCCGAATTTTTTGTCGCGTACAAGCCAATGCAAATTATGAGAAAAAAAAATTTTGTGTGTAGATAGACAAGCAAGTTATCGATGTACTGTAATGGGAGAAAGTTCTTCGTTTGGTAACTGATTATAAAATAGAACTGCAACTGTTTTGTTTAACTTAACATATTTGTCCAAATTCGCTAATGGAAGTTAGAATTTTCTTATTTTTGTATACTCTTTATTTTTACGACTTGTTTTTGAAATAAATAGGTGCTTTTTAAAGTTCTAGTTTCCTAATAATATGGTATCACAGAAAAGTAAATGTTAGTTTTATACAAATTAGAATTATTCCTTTATTGGACAAGGAACTTCTTTTGCTCTATAGAAATTTCAACATAAAAAATGAAATTGAATTGCGTTGGGTTTGTTTGTTTTTTTGTGAGGAAGATTTTAGTTTAGAAAAACAAAAATATCCATCTATTTAGGACATTTTGTTATTTTATAATTAAAGTAAACTATAAGCCGTATAATATTTGTTAGAGTTAAGTGGAAGAAACGTGTCTATAGGTGACATTTTTGAAAAAAAATCGTTCCAAGATTTTTTGTGTCCAATATGAACATATTATATTCATCCTTCAACGATAAACAAGTTTCCCTTTTGTACATGAACAAAATGATCAATGACAGTGATTGCTGCCCTCTAGAAGGAAGTAATGGGCTTAAGCTATATAAGCCCATTGCCCCGTCTCGAACAGAAGAGACAGTTCACAAGATGAACATCTGTAAAGGATAAGGACCGCCACAAACACATCGACAAATAAACAACATTTATTGTTAAAACACGCAAACATATCCCATGCCTTTACCGGAGATTCGAACCCGAGCCCTTGCAGCTTCCAAAGGCTGGTATTTCATCTAAGCCCATTGCGCCAGGTAGGACCAGGCTTCCCTTTTGTTCATTACTGTTAAAGTTATAGATACTAAGGATTTTACCGTTTGCAAGTACCGTTTTCATACCGATTTTAAAGGCCAACTAAAAACTTTAAAGCTCAGTTCTTCGTTTTCCACCTTTTTGTCACTTAGCTCGTTTCTTCCACTAAGTCTCTTCGCCAAATATTGAGAGTAAACCTTTAAAATTCGTAGCATTATGTACTCCGCCTTGTCCCGTAATTATCGGTTAGATTATGTATTATTCAAACGTTTTTATTTGTTATGCTAAATCGATCCCCCTTTACCACTGATCTGAGGCCCCCAATCAAGCTACAAAAAAACCCTCTATTTTTCCTTTGCTTATTTTAAAGTCTCTCTTTTTTTTTAAGTTTCATGTTCCAATGGATTCCTTCTCTTTCAGGGTGATGAAGAGCTTTCCCATGGGGACCCCTGTTGAAATGCAGAATGTGAAATACTAAAAACAGCTATTGCAGTTTTGTTTATTGCATGCCGAAAGCCTCAATTTTTGTTTTCGCTCTGATGTAAGTGAACATACATTTTGCGCCGAAACTGCGTAGTATTTACGTCTGGGGCTAAATTCCTTGATAAAATTTCTTTTTCTGTAGTGTATTGTCACCCTGTCTTAGAAGAATGATTACCACTGCAACCTTTTTAAACATTGAATTGTGTAACCATTAGCGGAATAATTTGGAATGTACGCATAGTACAACTTAATAAATGTAATTTGTTTAATTTCATTTTTGGAAATAATTTTGTTTTTTAGTGTGACATGCTATATTTTCTTTTTAAGTTTAAGATGTAGTTAGTTTTCATTTGTACTATTTGTGAGTTGCTTACGTTTCGTTGTTTTTTTTTCTAATTGCGCGATTTTGTGAAAAGCAAAATGAGTGTTATAACTACTTCAAATATCTCAGTTCAACAGCAATCACCTGCTGGCTGATTCGCTCATAGCTTCTAAATGTAGAGATAATTGTAATAATTACAATTCGGCTAAATATTCAGCAGAAAGAATTAGGTAATAATTCGTCACGATTTTATGTCAGGTGGAACCAATTATAGGTTAATTCCTCTAAATTCTCTAGAATGCCAATTGAAGAGCTTAGTTGAAGAACGATCTAATTAAAAAAAAAGAAAGAAAAAAAAAAAAGAGAAAATAAATAAAAATGTTAGAAATGAAAAAAAAAGGTGAAAACGAGGAATAACGATGCTTTAAAGTTGTTTTTCGTTTGCACTTAGTTACGTTAAATACTAGTACGTTACAAGGGATAAAAATCATGGTACTATAACTTAAAGTTTTATTGAAAATGGGGGAATTTTTGTTATTTCTTTTATAAGAAGGTAATATAACATAGTTTATTGATATAAGAATTTCAGTTTTTTCAAAAGAATGTCACTTAGCATGTTCTTCCACTAAGTGTCTTTCAATTATCATGGTAATGTAGACACATTTTTTTGCAGTGGAGTTAACAGTGGTCATAAAATTAAATATACCTTTTTATTTATTTTTTTATGCTTATATTAAACTAAACTAGAATGAGGTTTTCCCAAAATACTAATTGCTTAATCAAAGTAATATATCCTATGCTTCGTCGTTTCTTGTTTCTCGTAAAAATCAAGTTGATGTTACAGGATTTATCTGGTTTCCTTGGACTGTACTCATCTTATTGATCAAGAACCATTAGGTTGGGGATTTTTGGAGGATTTATAGTTGTCTTTCAACTTGACTTTTGTATCTATCTTAATTGGGACTTAATTTATAGATTGAAGTGCAGATTAAAGGGATCTTTCCGCAAAGTAACATAAAAGTTTTTTTTGTAAGTAAATATGAAATATAAAAGTAAAAACTTTAATTATTTCAGAAATTAATGTCTTGAGGAATTTTGCACTGTTGGAAGAAATTGCACTTTGACTTCATATATTTTTATTTCAAGTACTCGTAGATCACAATATGTTAGATAGCTCGATGATCTGAACTGTTAAACGGTGGTTGCAAAACTAGCATTAAACCATTTGGTTTACATGTTGCATGTATGTCCTGTAAACATATTATTTATCAAGAACCATTAGGTGGGGATTTTTGTGGATTTACCAGGTCGTCTTCACTTGACTTTTGTATCCATCTAATGGACTAAATTTATAGAAGAAGTGACAGATAAATGAATCTTTCCAAAGTAATGTAAAACGGTACTTAATGTAAAAACAGTAATTATTTTAGAAATTAATGTCTATGAAATTATTGTTGGAAATTGCATAACTCGACATATATTATACTTCAAACTCAGATTACAATGGTTAGCTCGACGTTCTGAATTGGGGTGATTACAAACTAGCGTTAAATCATTTGGTTTAATGTTACTCCATAAAACTAGCGGCACCATATACTGCTTCCAGCATTATGTTAAAAGCTTTCACCACAAATCAATATAGGGCTTTTAGACCAAAAATCGGATTCATCTTAAACAATGAAATAATGTAATCTTATAACAGAAAATAAGTTTTAGGTACATATATATTTCGGGTTGTGTGCTTGATCAGAGACCTGCTTATAAATCCTTCGTCAAGTAAGACAGACACCGAAAGAATTTTTTACTGTCACAGAGAAAGGATTATACAAACAGGGTCAAGACGGGAATCGAACCCGCACCCGTTACAGCGCGCAGACTGCTATCGACGCTAGCGTAATGGTTCAAACCACTCGGCCACCCGGGCCACACAGAAAATAAGTGTGTACCCACTACTTATTGCCGACTTGACAGGGGCGTAGCTACCGCCGTATCTGCCGTATCAATTATACGGGGCCACCGGGCCATGGGGGCCCCCAACGTGCGTAAGCAAAAATTAATAAAAACTTCCCAATTTTTATTATTTCACAAATGACAAAAGTTAATCCTGTTTCTAAAGCTCTACAGCATGAAAATAATGACTTACAGAAAACTAGTATTTTATTAAGAAATCTTTTGAATAGAGTGTGCGAATTAAGGAATCGAAATCATTCAATAGTTAACTAAATGAGTTTAAAGATTTGGCAAAAGAGTGGAGGGTAAAAACTGTTTTTTAAAAACAAAAGGCGAAAGATATAACGAAGCGCTTTTTTGGATGAGTTATCACAAGATATGAGAGAATTTCAGACCCTGAGTCCTATTTCAAAGCCATTACATACTATTGCTGTTTAGATATATTAATTTCTCAAACTAAATAAAGATTTCAGAGCCTTAGCGACCTGAATAGTAAGTTCGTGGAGAAACTCCTGTCTTATTCAAACTAAGAGATATTAAAACGCTTCCGGAAAACTGTCGGATAAACACATTAGAGCCTTCGAGGTAATAACAGCATATGCTCTTTATTCTTGACCCTTCCAGTTACAACCGCAACTGCCGAAAAACGTTTTCAAAATTAAAACTGATAAAAATTACTTAAGAACTTCGATGGGACAGGAACGCCTGTCAGACCTGTCACCATTGTCCATAGAGGCAGAAAGAAATTTTAGAAAAACTTAAGTCATCATATAAATGATCTAATAAATCAGTTTGCAGAAAAAAGGCAAGGAGAGTGTATATTTATTTTGAATTGTTTGTAATAATTTTGGAAAAAGACAGATATGATGAATAGACATATTTTTTAAAATTTTATGCAATTTTTTTTCTTTTGTGAGAAATCTTTATACCATTCCCAAGGGCCCCCAAAAATTTTTTTATACGGGGCCCCGCAAAGGCACGCTACGCTTCTGCGACTTGATAGAGTATATAATTTTTTTCACTATACTTTCTTTTTTACTTCATTTGCATTTTTTCATGTAGGTAAAATAAATAACAAAGAAAATAAATTTATCTTGAACTTTCTTACCTTCACTTTCTAGGAAAACTTTATCTAGATCAAATCACTTTTGCCTAATTTGCCCATCTCATTACAACCACTATTACACGCCGTCTAGTAATTCATTTCTTTTACCGATGCGTTTCGTAAACAATGTAATACTGCACATTCGAAAACAGACCCATCTTATTCGCTTTTTCTTTTCAAGGTCCACGACTCTTCGGACTTGTGGCCATCCCCAATTGAATTGAAGTTGTGTCTTGTTCCCTGGGGCAAGAAAGCGATCTGCAACTGTAAAGACGCAGCGTTCACTTTCCTTAAAGGCAATGGAATTACGGTTTCTTATTGTAAAACAGATACTTTCTACATATATCTTTTAGTGCAGGGGTTCCCAACCCGTGGCGTGGTATGCGTACCACTGGTGGTACGCGGGAACTTTTAAGGTGGTACGCGTGAGTGATGTGAGCAACATGATAATCTATAAATAGCTTCTGTACGCATATGCAGTGAACACGCATATATAGTATTCACTATTTTAAACATTAACATTATATTTAAGAGGAAATCTTTAACTTCTGGGTCGGATTTTGCGGAGTTTGTACTATTTTGTATTTGCATGTTTTATCCCTATAGGTAATAAACAAAACTTTAAATTAATATCATTTTAATGTTTTTTATTTCTCCTTTATTATAAGCTTGTCATAAATAAACAAATATCTAATCATTAAATACGAAGTTTTTTCATGAATTTTACTCATTACAACCTTTGAACTCTTTTAAAAGAGTAAATATTATACGTTTAGTAAAATATTTAGGTCTGGTGGTACGCCAAAATTTCTCAAAAAGTCAAGAGGTACGCAGATACAAAAAGGTTGGGAACCCCTGTTTTAGTCTTCCCCATTAGCGAAAACTTTGTAAGCACCATTAAGACTTGTTAACTATACGTTCATAGCTTAACGTTTTTCAAATTCTTGTTCTGTGTAACTTAATCTCATTCATACATTTTTCAGGACAATGGTCTTACCTTATATATTTTTTTTTAGATAAATTTAAGCAGAAAGTTCACTTTCGAGGGGCAAATTTTCATGCCTATACCATCGTGAATGAGTTAAAGTGGTTTTACTTTCGGCTTGTTTCACTTACCGAATTTCAATAATGTTTTCATTCTTGGATTTTATTGGTGGTTCCAAAAAATGGTGGTTCGACATGATAAGTTACGCCCTCTACATTGGTTAACAAATGAAAACCTAATTTTTTTTTATTCATAATCAATTGTTATTAATTTTTTTAATGGAACTGAGAGATAGTTTTAAAAAATCTTTTATTTTATCAGCAAATGCAATTTATAAATAAATTTCTACGTGCATGTAACTGTTTTATTTAATTCAGGACATTTGTTTTCATAAATGGATAAGAGTAAATGACATTTTCTTACTTATCCACTTGCTTTATGTGGACGCTATTTTTTTTTAATTATCCGAACTCTAGTACATTAGGGTGTCTGAATTATTTTTATGGGTTAAGTGGTTTACGATGTCGTAATCTTTAATAACGTCTTGAACGAAGAACTTTTTGTATGTGAATTCCGTTTTATTTCTTAAAAATTAGTGTTACACAAACGCAGTTACAATCCTGGATAGGATTTTTTTTAGAAATAAAGTGGTTTTAAAGCAAATCCTATACATATAAATACAGTCTATTGTTTTAAAAATTCGTCTTTACGAAGCAAATAAATAAAAAAAAAAATTTAATACAACCAATACGCACACTTATCCTTTTACTTAGTAGCTACACCTTTAAAACAAAAGAGTGAAATTCCACTTCTATAGGAGAAGTGCATTTTCGACACTGGAAAGGAGTGAAAATTAACTCAGACTAAGTTAAAGTCGCTCGTTTGTTGTAAGAGTGCACATTTTCTTGACCGTACAGTTTCCCTATATTAGTTTTTAAATTCAACTACATTTGAAAGTTCATAAACGAAATATAAACGACCTATGCGAAAATATGTTTGTATATTTGACTTAAAAACAGCTCCTCACTTTCTTTAGTGGTAAAAGTAACTTTATGGTCAAAAGGGCAAATCGCCGCCATGCTCGAACTAAAAAAATAATAGGAAAAGATTTTCATTTTCACTGATCTACCATATTGGGACGTAAAGTGCTTATTATAAATGCTCCGGTACCTGGTTGCTTTCGGTTATCTTTTGGAGTTTAGTCTATTATTAATGTGCATCCTTTGACCTGTAGACGGCATCACAAAAAAGAACTTAAGAAACTGACCACTCGTAAACCCACAATCTTAAAGCTAAACAACTGTGGAAAAGAGCAAACCAGAAATTATGCCGAAAAACTAGGTTTATCAAAAAACTGGTAACAAAAACAAATTTCCATATATCCAGCCATTTAACTTTCCTCCAGAGTGTTCAATGATGTGAAACGCTTGAACCTGCCCACGCGTATAGACAAGAACTCGGGTTCAGGCGATCAGTGGAACATTATCAGTGGCTCGCTGAACATGAGCCGTGGCTCCCAGGCAGACCTGATGACCAGCGGTCGTCGGAGAACCGGACGGACGGACAGTGGACATGTGAACAAGAGTGGGAACATGAAGTGTATTGTGACCGTAGGGATTATACTGCCGTTACTTGCTGCTATCATTGGTAAGGGTAGTATTTTTGATATTTGTTCCTGTTATGTAGGTGTAACTTTATGTTTGTTAAGCCGGTGGGTTTAAGTTTCATGTTAAAGTATTTCTTTAAAAAATCATTTTTGAGTTCTGCATTTTGGTAAAAGTTAAATGCAAGTTTATAATTTGGGTATTATTAGTTGCTTAAAACAAACTTACAATTTAATAAAAATTTGAACGCGTAATTTGATATTCTTTTAATATTTTCGTTAACCCTTATTTATTAATTTAATAGTAATTAACAGTATTTATAATTTTTGATGTTAAAGATGATGAATATTAGATACATAGCGCATTTTAATTGCATTTCATTGATACAAACGTCATTGATTTTTGAACACACAATTGAAGATAACTTGTCTGCAAGTTAAATTTTTGATTCGACTTAAACTCATTATAATTATACTTACTTATTGAAATTAATCCTTTTAAAGGAGCAATTGAGATCTTCTAAAAATGTGAATTTAAATAATTTAATTTAAATATAACCAATTTTCTTGTCGCCTTACATATAAAGAGTAAAATGGAAAAACACATAAGTAAAATAAAATTTTAAATTAAAAAAAAACCTTTAAATCTTTAAAAAAATGATTCCAAACTATTGGATTATTGGATATAAATAAAATTATTTGAAGCAACAAGGAGATTTAATTTATTAAGCCTTAAAAGCAGAAGCAATTTAGTTATGGTTGAATTAGTTTACCAGAATATTATTAAGGAATTACATTATCAGTGTTGTGGGTAGCTGCATATTTTATCCGATTTAATACCTGGATAAAGTCTTCCATACGATTCAGTCTCAAAAAGTCCCCTGCATAATGTGCATAACTTAGTATTTTTTTTACTCAACAAGTAAACTAAGGTAGTTTTATTAGTTTCCACACACAATGTGATGTGAGGGGTGCAATTTCAAATCTAAAATTCTCCAAAGCACAATTTAGATAGGGGCCGGCGCGTTTATTGGCGATTTTCGACGACCGCAAATTTAATTGATGTAGTGCACCAATGAACAGACTGGACTCTACGTCTTAGTAATACTTTGAAAAATGTAAGCTTTTCGTCTAGAACCTAAGTTTCGCAAGTACGCCCAACATACAACTGTACATTTTGAAATCTATTAAACAACCACTTACAATTATTAAAGACCTAAAAATTTAGTGTTATTCTATTAGTGTTCTTTTGGACTGCCTTTTCAAAATAACAAAAAATTCAACTGTATAGTTAATTCTTATAACCAAATTAATATAGGCTCACATGTTCAAGTCATCCGATTTAATATTCTCTTTTTAGAAGTTGAATGTCAATAGATGAAATTTATGGTATGATCAATAAAGATCCTTAGGCCGATGCTCCCTGCTCTTTCTTACTTCTCGATCAAAGTTAAAGGGTGGAGACGACCTTTATTGCGACCAACTATTTTTTAGCCAGGGACATTCATAGCTTTTCTTCAGATCACCTCCTTTTATCATTCAATAAATTTATACCCCTTATAAATTTGCATTAATATAAGGTAATGGCCAAATGACAAAATTTCAATTTTTCGATTTCAAGTTATGTGAATTCTTTAAATGGTTCACAGAAATATGTGCTTCGATATGTCATAGTGGCCGTTACCATAAGTTGCAAAAATATTAAAGCCGCTATTTTTTATAATATTTCTTGGATTTCAATATTTTATTCATGCTCTGGTGGATGCATATTAAACTTCTAAAAATCTATGTTTTCAAAAAATGGGCATTTCCTTACTCATAGCTTGCCACATTGTGACAATAGCTGAAAGAGAGTACATGCAATTTTTTTTCAAAATTTAAACAAATTAACTCACCGCTCTTTAGAATTGAATATGTTTTTCAAAATGTTATTTCTTGGAGTGTAGAAAACGGTTCAAGAAATAAGTGCGATAAAATCCAAACGAACAGTTTAGACTTTCCAAATTCTGGACCTTTCAAAATTAATAAACAAAATAACTACATGATTATAAGTAACAATTGGGCATGGTTCAGTTGTTGAGTGGCAACAGAAATGTTGAATAAAATAATTTATTTCTTGAGCCTCGATTAGTGAATCAATGTAACATGGACAGAGCATCATCGAGGAAAGGATCTTTCATCCATAAGGAGCCACCTGTCGCTAATTTGGATATGCATGCCTATAATAGGGACAGGCGGACAGGTGGTTAGTTTTTTGGACACTTGTGAACATGTTTTGGTTTGGTTTGGTTTGAATTATCGTCGCACTAGAGCTGCACGAGGATTATTGGCGACGGGCGTCGTATTTTAGAACCACAGTCAGGTGACGAGCCAACACCTGAATAGGCACCCAACGCAACCGTTAAGGGCGACATCGTACGCAGCGTTAGGACTTTGAAGGATATTTAACGTACACTCCCTTACACGGGGTATTATTCGTAGGACATTTTTTGGCTGCACGGGCCGTTTATAGGTCGGCAGCTATTTTGGCGATGCCCGGACCCGAACCTGGGACCTTCCGCATGCTAAGCGAGTGCTTAACCGACTGGGCTCCCCAGCCCCCGAACATGTTTTGTCTTTATTATTTAAATTAAACCAGAATAGTTGCATAGTCGTTAATTTTAGTAATGATAGTCAACAGTCCAGGGAAAATGGTCACAAATTTATAGTCGGGTGACACGTACAAGGAGGTGAAAAAAGTTAAAATTCCTTAGGATGTCCATATTGGGTACAAAGCTCATAAAGAGAATGCATGCAGGATTTTACTAGGGTCTGTGGAGGATAGACTACGAGTTTTATTTTTTAAATATAGTAGAATTTCTCGCAGAGTTAAATAACTATGTCCCTGTAGTAAATTTATAGTCATAAAAAATATAAAAAAGGGATTGGACGTACCAGGCGTACGAAATTGTTAATTGGCAATACACTTTTTAGCCATTTTTTGGTTTTTAAATTGACCAGAGTAATACATCAAAAAAGTGTCACACAAGCCGTACCCTGTCCCCGCGAAAAAACGAACACATACGTGAACTGTTTAAAAACGTCATCAAATTATTTTTACAAAGAGAAATATTTACACTTCCCACGGTCCAATTCACCGTGTAAGTCCCCACCAATTTATCTTTGAAATCGAAAGCAGTTCGTCAAACACCTTTCACACTCGCTGATGAAGAATGTCCAATTGCTTCTTCAGCGGGAGTTAATGACCCTATAAGGGACAGCAAAGTGTCTTGTCCCACTTTTGTATCACTTTCCGATGCATAAAAGTGGATGCTTCATGCCCGAGTAACTGTCATCAGTTGGGGAGATAACTATGAGAGAAATGAAACTTGCACTTTTAGTTGAATAGCAAAATGTAAATAAAGGTTGAAGTCTTTGGGGAGAGATCCCTATTGGCTTTTTTCGTTCTAAAACGTTGAAGGGAAGAATCGTAAAGGGAAATACTCCAATGGGCTTGTTACCTTCTTTCACTGAAAGATACGATTGTTTTCCGTATCTGCGGGGTTAACAACAACGATTAAGGCTGTAAATGGAGTAAAATGACACTTTGTTTGGCTATGAAAATGTTTTTATGCGATGGTGTGAAAATTATTGATATTTCATTATGGTTTGGAAAAAATGATCCCTTAACTACTTCAATTATTGAAACATTGCGTTCGTTTTTTCACATTTAGGAATGTTTCGGAAATACTTCTTATGCTGGTAATGTGGCTTTAACTTCAGAGTGGCGCAAATAAAAGTGGCCCCGACCTAGAGATTAGGAATGCAATATATGCTTGGCGAGAACAACTCTCAAAGCCGCCTGAAAGCCTTTATGTCGGAAAAAAATTCTAGTTTGTAAAGACTTCACTTGGCAAACCCGTTTTTGCATTGGTTGGTTGGTATATATTTTCAGGCTTGTGTGCTTGGTCAGAGACACGCTTATAAACCTTCGTCCAGTAAGACAGACACAACACGAACACATTCATACATACGTGACAGATGCTGCCATCTATCGAGCGCCACCTCCACAATTTAGACATGTCCCTTAGGGGAGGGAAATAGTCTAAAGGAACATGTACTCGTGGGAAACTGCGCAATGACCGCCCACAGGACTTTCGGACCCAACAGATTTAACGAGCACGTACTCCGCATATACTCGGTGGGTTTTCAGCCACCAGGACTCGATCGCGGGACTTTCCGATCCGTAGATCGATACTCTGACCACAGGGCGTCAAACATGGTTGGATTGGAATATCACCACATCAGAGCAACTTTTGGCGAGTTCAGATCTTAGTGCGTAATATATGAAGACGGCCCTTTGTGCAAATTTTGGGTCTTGCAATCAATTTAAAATGTTTTGGATCAACAAAAATAAAAAGGTCCGATTCTCTAAGATAAATAACGTCCGAAATAATCATTAGTGGGAACTTTATTGCATTTCTGTACAAACCTTCAGTTTATATTGCATACTAACTAACTTGTCGTACAATAGCATAGTTACCGACAAATAATTAGCTACGCTTTTATTTGGGCTTAATATTTAAGCGATCAATAGCTGCACACAGTAAACCTGTTTTTGCGTAAGTTTTTGATATGGTATGGTACATATATATTCCAGCTTGTGTGCTTGTTCAAAGAACCGCTTATAAGCTTTCGTCAAGTGGGACAGACACAGAAAGAATATAATTAACAGTCACAAAGTAAGGAATAACACATAGACAAATAACAACATTTATTGACGGTCAAAAACATCCATGCCTGACCGGGATTCGAACCCGACCCCAGCAGCTCCAAACTTAGGTTTTTCACTTTACAACTATTCTATTTTATTCTTATCTCCCAGACGTGGCCACTTTTATTTGCTCCACCCTGTTTATGGGCAGTTCTGCTATAATGTTTTATTTCAGGTACAAAAAATCTGTGAAATTTATTTTTTGAATATCACTTTTAATGTGTATAAAATGTTTATAAGGGTTCTAGAATAACGAAAAAGAGTTCAGCAAAGCTTATTTGCAAAAAATAAAATATATTAGGGGATGGTTGTAATTAATATAACGTTAAGGGATTTAAAAATTAGGATGTTTCCTTCATTTCATGCATAATTTGTCATATTTATTATTAAATAAACTCCGTAATATCCCATTAAAACTAGGATATTCTTTTACGGACACCCTGTAGATCTTGCAACTAGAAGTGTTCAGGTTCCATTCAAAGGGGGCTTTATGAGGGACAAGTGTTAAAATGTGTTTATTACAATATATTATTGAGTTAACAATGCAATAAGATAAAAAAAAAGATGTCCTATTTAATGGTGTACAATCGCAATTTAAATTTAATGTTTGATAAATCAAAAGATTACTAAGCGATCAAACAAATAAAATTACCTCAAAACAGCCCCCAAAACTGAGGGAAAATGTGGTATTGTTCTTCGGAGAATAATTTCTGCATTATCCCTTATACATTTATAAACAAACGAGTTAAGAGGATATAATAGGGGAAAATATACAAAAAACAAAAACAATTAAAACGTTTTGAAATCCGTCAGTTTTTAATTAAAAATAAATACTACTTTAAACTTTCCAAAACTGATTAACTAATTTTCTACAATATTTAACAGTATAAATGAACCGTGCCAACTGAGACGTCTCTTTCTGTTATTTAAGATTATTTTTTCTAAACACGTGGAATGTTATACTTGTAATTAAATCAATCCAATAAATGAAACTGCGTTAGTACAAAATATGCGATTAATTAGTTTTGTTTTGTTTTACTTTTATATTTGAATTTTGAAAGAGTGACTTTATTTAATTCAAGAATCCTTTTTAGGTATAATTTGCAGTGAATGTATGATGTGTTTTTATTTATATTGCGCCAATTTTATGTTTCTTTAAAGTTTAGTATTTTGCAACTAGTTTTGATTAAAACCAATATCAAAAATTAAAATTTATAACTGAATTTTTAACGGATTTTGAAATAGTTATTCATGCAACAAGTGTGAAAAGTAATATTTTTTAAAACGAGTGAATTTTATTTCACGAGCGAGTGAAATAATGGCACGTGTTTTAAAAAGTTGACTTTTCACAAGCGATGCATACACTTTTTTTTATAATTGTGTGAAAAAAATATCATTGGAAACAAAAATTTCATGCGCATTAATATAAAAGCAAATCTATAAATCACTGGATTATATGAATATCATGGAATAGGAATAACTATTATGCAACTAAACAATTTAAATTTAATTTTTGATAAATCAAAAGATTACTAAGCGATCAAACAAATAAAATTAACTCAAAACAGCCCCCAAAACTGAGGGAAAATGTGTTATTGTTCTTCGGAAAATATTTTTTGCATTATCCCTTATACATTTAAAGACAAACAAGTTAAGAGGATATAATAGGGAAAAATATACGACAAACAATAGCAATTAAAACGTTCTGAAATCCGTCAGTTTTTAATTAAAAATAAATACTACTTAAAACTTTCCAAAACTGATTAACTGTTTTCTGCAATATTTAACTGTATAAATGAACCGTAACAACTGAGACGTCTCTTTCTGATGTTTAAGATTATTTTTTCTAAAAAATTAGAATTAAAAGTAGAATGTTGTACCTTGTAATTAAATTGATCCAATAAATGAAATTGCGTTAGTACCAAATATGCGATTAATTAGTTTTGTTTATTTTTTATATTTGAATTTTGAAAGAGTGACATTCTTTAATTCAAGAATCCTTTCTAGGTATAAATTGTAATGAATTTATGATGTGTTTTTATTTATAATGCTATAGTTTCATGTTTCTTTGAAGCACAGTATTTTGCAAATAATTTTGATAAAAACCAATAAAAAAAATTAAATTTATAACCGATTTTTTTAGTGGATGTTGAAAAAATACGATAATTGTTTTTAATATTATTTTACAAATATTACAATGTTTCATTTTAAAAAATTTGTTAATTGATTCGTATGATTTAGAATGTTTGAAATTTTAATTTTATTTTTTACTTGCACTAAAATTGTGCATTAGATTGAATGAATGTTGTCTATTTGATAGTTTTCAAATGTTACATAACTTAACAATATTATTTTCTATCATTTTTATTTTAAATTGAAGAAAAATAATTATGTTGCAAAGAAATATATTACTAAGGAATTATAATAATGAATTGACAAAATTCAAAAGATTGATTTAACGTTATGTTTAACTAAAAGTCCTACAAGGTACTGATAAATCTGAAAAGGAATCAGTATTTTATTACCAAACTAAGTACCATAACGTAATCACATGTGTCGTAAAAATTTTATATAGTTTCCAATTAAAATTACATAAAATTTAAACTAAATAGAATTATTTTTCGAATTGACAGGTGTAGTTGCTTGGACACTCAGCAGTGACTCTATACACAAAAGATCCCAGTCAAGTTCTCAGTACCACGTAAGTAAAATTTGATATAACAAATTAATCCATTTACTCTAAGAGTTTTGTGGGTTAGGTTAGGTTTGAATTATCATCGCACTAGAGCTACATGAGGGCTATTGGCGACGGACGTCGTATTTTAGAGCCACATTCAAGTGACGAGCCTACACCTGAATAGGCACCCAACGCAGCCGTTAAGGGCGACATCGTACGCAGCGGTAGGACTTTGAAGGATATTTAACGTGCACTCCCTTGCACGGGGTATTATTCGTCGGACATTTTGGCTGCACGGGCCGTTTAAAGATCGGCAGTTATTTAGGCGATGCCCGAACCTGGGACCTTTCGCATGCTAGGCGAGTGACTAACCGACTGGGCTCCCCAGCCCCAAAAGATTTGTAGGAGGAAATATGGGTTTAAGGTAGAAAATTTTGTGAAACTAAAATATTAAAATTTCAAGTACAATATAGAACTGAAATCCGATTTTACAAATTTTGGTTAACTGAACTAGATAATCCTAATCGACGATTTTCCGAATTCTTCCACTTTTTCGTGGCGATAAAACTTGATTGGGATGATTAGCCATAGACTCCAGCTGCAGTTTTAGTGCTGTTTGAATCTAAGTATCCGAACTTTTTTATTTTCCGGATTGGATACGCTACCCAATTTTACTTTTATAGTCTACTGTATTTACAGTGATCAAAAATAAAGATAAAGACAAATAAGCTAAAACTTTTATAAACTTTAGAATACTTTATTAGAAAACTGACCTATTTATAATGCATTTACAGTCAGTATTAATATTCGATAAACACTTACGATGTTCCTAAATGCATAAATACTTCACTACTTCCAAAATACTTTAATGGGAAACAAATTCAGCTGAACACATGATAAATTGCTACAGGGTCCTTTTAAACTTTCTTCAAAAACTTCTTAAACTTTTTCAAAACTATCTTTAATTTTGGTGAGTTTTTGAATACAAAATTGAACTAAACCCAATGCATTCACTCCTTACATTCAATATCAGTATTCGATTAACACTTATTACGTTTTTAAATACATAAATGCTTCATTAATTCCAAAATACATTTATATGAAACAAGCAGTTAGCTTAGTACATGATAAATTGCTACGCGATCTTTCTAAACATTTCTTCCAGTATTGTTTATAAACAATCTTTGATTTTAGAGAATACATTACATTAACATTCACTATTTGTATTCGATAAAATTGAATACGTTTTTAAATACATAAATGCTTCATTACTTAAAAAATACATTAATATGAAACAAACAGTTAGCTTAGTACATGATAAATTGCTACGAGATCCTTCTAAACTTTTCTTTCAAAACTTTTATAAACAGTTATTAATTTTAGAGAGCAAAAAACTGAACAATTTTCAATGCAGTTACGTTTTTCATTCAATAAGAATATTCCATCAACACTTCATACGTTTTTCATACATCCCTTCGCTACTTCCAAAATACATTAATATGAAATGAACTTAGATGGATACATGATAAATTTCTAAGTGATCTTTATAATATTTTCCCAACAATTTTGCAAGCAGTCTTTAATTTTCGAGCATACTTTAATACAAAATTGGACCAAAACCAATACATTTATGCTTTACATTCATTATTAGTATCCTGTAAACGCTTAATACGTTTTTAAAAAACGTCACTTCTTCCAAAAAGCATTAATATAAAATAAACGCTTTGTTGGATGAAAAGGATTTATTGTTACGCGATCCTTCTCAACTTTTCTTCCAAAATGTTTATAAACAATCTTTAATTTTAGAGAATACCTTACATTTACATTCACCATTTGTATTCGATAAAATTTAGTATTTTTTTTATATACATACATTCTTCGCACTACTTTTAAAATACATTAATATGAAACAAATGGTTATCTAGGTATACATGATAAATTGCTACGCGATCCTTCTAAACCTTTCTTTCAAAACTTTTATAAACAGTCATTAATTTTAGAGAACAAAAAAAACTGAACAATTTTCAATGCACTTAAGTTTTTCATTCAATAACAATTTTCCATCAACAAATTATACGTTTTTTTTACATCCCTTCACTACTTCCAAAATACAATAATATGAAATGGGACTCAGCTGGATACATGACAATTTGCTACGTGATCTTTATACTTTTTTTTAAAAACTGTTATAAACAGTCTTTAATTTTCGAGAATACTTCAATACAAAATTGATCTAAGCCCAATGCATTTATGCTTTACATTCATTATCACTGATAATGTAATGCATTTTGGTAGAAGTGAAGTATTTAAAAAACGTATTAAGCGTTTATAGGATACTAATAATTTATCAGTATCTTATAAACGCTTAATACGTGTTTTAAATACTTCACTTCTACTAAAATGCATTGCTATTAAATAAACGCTTTGTTGGATGAAAATGATTTGTTGTTACGTGATCCTTCTAAACTTTTCTTCCAAAATGTTTATAAACAATCTTTAATTTTAGAGAATACCTTACATTTACATTCACCATTTGTATTCGATAAAATTTAGTATTTTTTTTATATACATACATTCTTCGCACTACTTTTAAAATACATTAATATGAAACAAATGGTTATCTAGGTATACATGATAAATTGCTACGCGATCCTTCTAAACCTTTCTTTCAAAACTTTTATAAACAGTCATTAATTTTAGAGAACAAAAAAACTGAACAATTTTCAATGCACTTAAGTTTTTCATTCAATAACAATTTTCCATCAACAAATTATACGTTTTTTTTTACATCCCTTCACTACTTCCAAAATACAATAATATGAAATGGGACTCAGCTGGATACATGACAATTTGCTACGTGATCTTTATACTTTTTTTTAAAAACTGTTATAAACAGTCTTTAATTTTCGAGAATACTTCAATACAAAATTGATCTAAGCCCAATGCATTTATGCTTTTCATTCATTATCACTGATAATGTAATGCATTTTGGTAGAAGTGAAGTATTTAAAAAACGTATTAAGCGTTTATAGGATACTAATAATTTATCAGTATCTTATAAACGCTTAATACGTGTTTTAAATACTTCACTTCTACTAAAATGCATTGCTATTAAATAAACGCTTTGTTGGATGAAAATGATTTGTTGTTACGTGATCCTTCTAAACTTTTCTTCCAAAATGTTTATAAACAATCTTTAATTTTAGAGAATAAATTACATTTACATTCACTATCTGTATTCGATAAAATTTAATACGTTTTTAAATACATACATGCTTCACTGCTTCCAAAATACATTAATACAAAACAAACGTTTAGTTGAATACATGATAAATTGATACGAGATCCTTCTCCTATGAACGCTGAACAAATCGGTTGACATTCAAATTGCTTCCGTAACGAATTTCCTACGAGCGACATCTCTGACGGAGTAACTGACATCTGCCTTCCGTCTACTAACTTGTAGAAAATACGAAGAAAAAAACACGTTTACGAAGCCTAGCCTAAGGGTACAACACTCTTTTAGATAGCAAGAAAGGATCAGTTTTGGTAAATGTGTTAGTGCTTATACTGGAAATGACATCAATGGAGGGTGAAAGATTAAATGCAATGCAAACGTATTACTAGTTGAAAATAGTTTTAAGTATTTTTTTTTTTAAAGTATTGGATATTAGTTTTCGTTAAAGTTTAGTATCGAAAATTAGGGTTTGCACACAAAAAATAGCCATTAATTGTTTTTATGACATATTATAATTAAAGTTGCGTGCATTTGTTTATTTTAGTAAACGAGGAAAACAAATTATAAATTTGTAAATTTTGTATGAAAATTTAGTCTAAAATTAATTATAAAAAACTTATAATAAGCTCCAAAAGGAAACTCCTTTCCATTTTAGTAAATTAGTTTTCATTTATATCATAAGACTAACAGTTTAAATATCTTAAAATACTTTATTAAAAAAAGTTGGTTCAGTAAAAATGTTACATCTTTATACAAACAATTTTTTTAGACTTTTGGCTTAGGGAATTATTTTTCCAGTATTTTCAAAAAGTTAGTCTATACCTAGTATACTTCCTGTGAAAGCAACTAACTGACGAACTAATACAACAAAGATTAATTCCTTTTTTTCCTTGAAAGACATCCGAATGCTTTTATTTAAAGTATTTGAATTTAACGTATCAAAATTTCCCAAACTACTTTTTTTAGTTTAATTATATAATTATGCACCAAAAGTATTTTACAAATATATTTTGTGTTGCTACACAATAACATTTTAAATCATTTGAAAATAGTCAAAAATGCTAAAGAAAGTACCAAATGTCATTCAAATGCTTGTGATTGGTTTGTTATTGATAACAGAATAATTTTTTTTAATTTCTTATATATTATATAAAATTAAAATCTTTGAATTTTATTAATATTCTCATTGCTAAGGCATATGGTGTTCGATACATAGCATTAGTTTACCGATTCACTTTTTATGCCCGAACATAAAACAGATGACACTCGCGTTTTAGTATTCTCAGCTTTAGGATGATGGTGAAAAAATAACCATGCATAAAATGAGAAATACGGACAAGTTTTGATGGCAACGACAAAACTTTGGGCCTAGTTTGGTGGTGAATCTATAATAGTTAGCACTTTCGCAGGGATTTCACATGACACTATGACTTTATTCACAAGGCCGTGTTTAGAAATACATAGTTTCTTGTCAGTTCGTGATTTGAATGTAATTGAAGAGCATTCAGAAGTTAGGTGTTGGTTGGTTGACATATATTTTCAGGTTTGTGTGCTTGTTCAGAGACTCGTTTATAAACCTTCGTCAAGTAAGACAGACACAACACACACGCGACAGATGCTGCCATCTATCGCGCGCCACCTCCGCAATTTAGACATGTCCCTGAAGGGGAGAAAATAGTCTTCATGGCCTGTACCCGTGGGAAACTGCGAAATGACCGTTCACAGGACATTCGGAACTAACAGATTTATTGAGCACGTACTCCGCATATACTCGACAAACACAAACATCCATGCCTTAACGGGATTTGAAACCGGACCCAGAAACTCCAATGGCTAACACCTTAACCACTGCGCCGCCGGCAAGTTTGGTGTACTTTTTACAACAGATAGATTCACTAGTAAATATCTTGATAGTAGGTTCTGTAACGTCTTTGACGAGTTTTATCTGAACACTCTAGTTTTGCTTTTAGCAGTATGCAAATATTCTTATAATGTAACATTAATCTGTTGTTTAAATACATTTGAAATGTAACCTAAAGTATATGACAAAGTCGCTTATTTTCGAAAAATAATAATGCAACTACTTCAGTTCAATGTATGGTGAAAACGCACTCAAACCTACTCAATGTAGCCTGCTTTTCTAATTATTAGAAAAAGACGCTTTGTTGTGGTGGTTAACTATGGTCACGCATGGAGAGAAATAATAGTTTGGAATTACAGAATTTCGTGATATAATGTTGTATAAAAACAGATTTTGCTACATGGGTCATTCATTCTACTAAAAAGTAATTTTCCTTCTTAAAAGAAACGAAAAGTATATATATAACATGTCACTTATGTTTACTTTTTTTAAACTCTTATTCTTAATTTTTTGGGGTATTTAAATTAACTCGTTATAAGAATAGTTTTACTTTCTTGCTCACATTAAACATTGTGGATAAACACCTAAAACTGTTTCTAGTGATAGGACAATACATATTCATTTAACACATTTTTTGCAACATGTTTATTGCAAGAGATACTCCAGCTCATATTAAATAATTGAAATGTAAATATTTCAAAATATTTGTTAAAGGGTGATTATATTTTCATTGAATTTTATTTGTTCTAAAATTTGCACCTTTCCTTCTAACCAAAAAGGATAGCAAAATATTAAAATGCGGCATTTAAGTACACTTTTTTAAACTTTCTTTTCAAATCGGGATAAGAATAGTTTTACTTTCTTGCTCAATCATACTCTGCATAAACGGCTAAATCTGTTTTAAGTGGTCGGAAACATTATTTATTGAAAACTGATTCTGAAATGTGTTTGTTGTATGAAATAGATAAAAAAAATCAAAGCTTTTAATGGCTTATCGGTCAATTAAGAATAATTTTCACAACTTTTAATGATTTCTTAAACATTTACAACGAATAAGAAACTTAATTTTATAAATGTCAATTAAAAACAGTTATGTCCTTGTTTAAGATTGACAATGATTTGCAAGAATAGCTAACACAAAAGCATTTATAGTAACAGACACTACGTTACAACATCCCAATTTAGCCATTCAATTACAAACCCATTCTTAGTACAAAAGGCAACCATGTCCATTTCTATTGGACATTACCAAAAGCCCTTTGCTCATACGAATTAAAAATCAAATGGTCTTGTATTTTACACAAGGAATTCAATTTAATTGTATAAAATGCGTGAATGCGGATTTATCCCATTGTTTATGTCGTTCCCTCGTCCGAGTAATAGTTTTTATTTTCGCGCTCAGCCAAGCATGCAAGCGCGATCCGCAAACGAAGCATTTGTAGGAAATCGAACGATTTCTCCTTATTTTTTCTCACTTTTTATTCCCAGGTTGTTGTATTCCATATTTGCAATATTCTTTTTATGTTTTAACCTTTCGATCGAACAAAAAAAAATGGAACATTACTGGAGATGCAGGTAGGAAATGGGGCCGTTTTGTGCAAGACCGGTATTACCCCAACACAATATTTTCGAACTTTTTTCCGGGTAGCGGTACCAATACCGATTTCCTTGATAGTGGAAAACAGCAAATTTCTTATATAAATCAAATCATCGTTAAAAGTAATTAATTTTGCTGAACTGTACTATTTTTCCAAGAAACTTCCATCCTCTTATTTAATTCAATTCATTTTAGGTCACATCTTGATTGATTACTTAAGCAAATGATTTGAATTCCATTAATTGTCACCGGTCATTATGTTTCACCGTATTTCGTATTTTGGTACTGGCGCGTGAAACTATATTAGATATCCATTAGGGAAATGCTTGAAAGCAAATGCATTCACTAATAGCACAAATGATTCATTAAGGATTCCTTATTAAATGACTTTATGAACCATTTCGGGAAGTTATGAACTTTTATTTGATTTAAACATTTAATTGGCCTTAATGAATGACTAATTACTTTGTATAAAGTTTAATGAAATGTATTGTTATTAATCAGTAAAGTAAAAAAGAAGTAGGATTATGATTTATTGTTAAGTTTATTTAGGTATTTTATTATATGTGATAAGCACTGTTTCTGTCACCATAACAAAAAGTAAGACTTGCGTTTTAATAGTTTAGTGAAACTTAGATTATTATAAATTCAATGTATCCTTTAATAGCATACTTTTACCTGATCACTTGTTAACGTAAAATTATATGCAAACAAATCATCTGATGTATATTTTAAATAATTCGTAAATATATTTTAGGAATTAAGTTTGTATTTGCATGATTAACTAAAAATTGCTTATTAATTCAATTTTCACTGCTCTCTTTAATTATAGAAATCCACAATCTTAACAGTTCGAAGTTAGTTTAATGCTAAATTTCTTTATATTAGTCTTGACTCACTTCGATACATTACTTTGAAAATTGATCTAAACTGGGGATATATTAATTTTTTCCAGGGTATCATCTAGACATTTTATTGTACGTGTGTCTTCCATATTTTCGGTAGTTGTGTGAAAATTGATTTTTTAAATCCGTTTTCCCGGGTTTCACACACTCACTCAAACGCACAGTCTAATTTATAACTATCCCTATGCGTCATTGCTATTTATACCGTGAACTATTTATTAAACGGCATCAAAAATCAATATTAGCTTAAGTGTCAACACGAAGTACCTTATCACACGTTTTCCAGAAAACTTTTATTTATCTTTCAATTCATTTGAGTTAAGTGTTGATTTGTTTAAATAAATACATAGGCCAATAATAACTTGAAAATTCTTCCTCGAATTCCTATTTATTCAATTTCTGTTAATTTCCAGATTTCCTTGCGAACAAGTCAATAGCTGTACCGTCAGATTTATCTATCAATTCCATCGAAATATGTACAGCTGAAAGTATCTCTCCAGCGCTAACGAATCTCTAATTGTGTGTCCAATCAACTCCAACAAAATGGCGGACACAAATGCGAGTTAGAAAAAAATTACGTCACTTGGCGACCGTTTTAGAATTTAATTTTTGCATTAGAGTATTAGTGAGCGTTGATAGATCTTTAAGAGGATTTATCAGCCAACTTTATTTTGATTCTGACTCGCCAGGTGGCGTTACAAATTTTCGCCAAATGATACATCTGGCGATTTAAAAAAGGGGATACGTTTCTCTTTCTGGGGAGTGGAGCACGGCAAGCTTTCTCAATCACAAGATAAAGATTATTCGATTGTAATCAGGTTTAGACTAACGAAAACTGGTTCCGGTACTCTTTTGCGAGCCCGGACGATGTTCTGGAGGAAAAAAAAAATTTGTTGTTTGGTTATTTCTCTTTCATTTAATTTTTTTATTTGTTTAATAAATTATATTTATTTTGTAAATATTACGATCTTTCAGGAAACGATTTCTCTTCTGGTTTGCTCGTACTAATACATTATATTTCTATTTATAATTACCGAGATTTGATACCGCTATGAACTGCTCTAAAGTCATCCCTGTAAACTTCGGAATACTAGTTTAGCTTCGGCACATAAACAGTATTGTTCTTAAGGGGTCATAGCAGTCTTAAAAATGTGCAAAGAAGGTGATCTTTAATGTAATTTTTTAACTACTCAACATATAAGTATATTTTTATATGTAATTTTATAAAATGTATTTATTATATAACAAATTTTAAAATTTATGAAACTTCAGCCAAAACTAAAATAAATGATAACAAGCATAAAACTATTTGAACACATTGGGATTAGGCTTGCGTGCCAAATTTTGAGGTCAAAATTGAAGAAATGAGCAAGAAAAGGACTTTATATTGTACAAATATGTACAAACAAAGACTTGTACCTAAATTCTGAGCTCAATTTTAATTAGAATTTATGTTAAGAGCTTTTTTCTAAAAAAAATTAATAAAAATTTAAGAAAAAAGCTCTGAAAATAATTACTTATTAAAATTGAGTTTAGAAATTAGGTTTAAGTCTTTGTTTGTACATATTTGTACAATATAAAATCATTTTCTTTGTCATTTCTTCAATTTTGACCTCAAAATTTCGCGCGCAAGCCTAATCCCAATGTGTTCCAATAGTCTTATGTTTGTTATCATTTATTTTAGTTTTGGCTGAAGTTTCATAAATTTTAAAATTTGTTATATAATAAGTAAATCTTATAGAATTGCTTATAAAAAAATTATACCTTTATATTGAGTAGTTAAAAATGGCATGAAAGATCAAACTATGCTTTGTAGTACCTTCTTTGCACATTTTTAAGACTATGACCCCTTAAATCTAGTTCCGTACTTTTAATTGTTGGCGTAGCAATCTTTATGTTTGTTAAAACTAATGGCATACTAATGCAAAAGTAGAAACCCCAATGTATAATGAATCTGTCGTATTAGCAGTTTTAAAGGCAATAATAAGGTCAGCAAGATACAAACAAACGCGGGTTTATGGTCTTCAAAAACATGTGCAGGAACCTTTTGTATTGCTAGTGGCAGTTTGTCAATTTGTTCATTCGGTTGCTCTTGTAAATTAGACACTGGTCTCTTTAGTACAAGCCTTACTCCCGCCACTAATCTGTACATTCGTTCTGAAAGAAGCTTTCTACATTGCACACCTTTGGAGCCGGGAAATCTTGACGTGTTTTTTGCAACTTTTCAAGGCCTCTAAAATAGCGTCGGACTGAGTGATTGGCACATTAAACTTTCAGTACTCTGCCAGCAAACGACACATGTTCTTGAATGTTGCTCGAGAAGTTCTTAAAGAATTAAAAAGCCTACATGTGCAGTTACTTAAGTACTAGAATGAAATTCTCGTCGAAACGCAAGGGTATTATAATAACATTAACTGCAACCTATAACCACTTCCGCACAAGATTTATAACTTCAGAACAAATATAGACTAACCCAGCATTCAGTTACAATTTGAATCTTCAACTCTAAAAATTGGCCACTATAATTACATTTTTTCTTCCGCAAATTAAATAAATAATCTTTATAGTTTGCTAAATTTATTTGCAGTTTGAAGAATAATTATTTAAAATTGAACGAGTCACATCCTGTAGCATCCTTTCTGTGATCTTTGGCAATGCTTTGAAAATTTCACCTGAAATTACACGAGATTCTTGTAATTAACCCTCTAATGCATACTGTTACCGTTTGGTAACAAGTAACATAATCCACTTTATTCTATTAAATTAGAGCTCCTCCTAGACAAATCTGTGTTTTTTGGCAGTATTCACAGAATAATAATATTAGTACTAAATACTAATAATTTTTTTTGAAAAATTAATCATAGTTAAAAAGGGTTATTTTGAAATATTTTTAGTAGTTTTCTAGTCATTATTATCAAAATTGGAATTTTGCAGTTGGTTTTTGTCTTATGGAAAAAAAATTATAAATTGGAATTACTTAAATTCTAATGAAGTTAATTTTTTTTAGTATTTTTCCCATAATGTGTGAGTATTAAAGATACAAATATATTTTTTGGGGATGAAAATAAAAATTCATGCATTAGAGGGTTAAATAACTATCAATAACTATAATATTTGAAAAAAACCTGATATATCCAGAACATTTGGCAATGATAAACATGAAATAACTCCAAATTGCACTGATAATTAAAGGAATTTAATTGTAAATTAATACCAATTAGCTCTTTAAGCAAAAAAAAGTAACACTGTGAACCACTTTCTTAGTAAACAAATATAATAAACATTAAAAAAAATCACATTGTGGTATATTTTTTATAACGCCATTCCAAATCGATTTACAAAGAAAAAATTAATAATCTTTAACATTTCAAATAAGGTTTTTCATGATATTGCTGATGTGGCAACAGTAATTTAAATGACTAAAAATTAAATTCCAATGCTACTTTAATGGGTCGTTCGTCGACATGACAAGATGACAGATGTCCGTATGGACGTACAAACAGAAGAACAAAAAGTATGAAGTTAGGTCCCTGCTGTCCTATCTTTCGATGACAAAAATGAATCTTAAGATCTGATGGATAGAACAGATTTCGTCACCGAAGTAAGGACAGACAGACGGGACACTTTGGGAAGACTACCATGTCAATACCTTCTTTTCTATAAAAAAAATGTTTCGAATTTAAAAAAAGATTATAAAATATTCTAAATATAACGTCAGGGCTTCATCCTCATTGACTATACATCCCAGGATCCCTCCCTAAACATTTTTAAATAAACGTTTATATTTCTCCTTTCAATAAACCTACAGACTACGGCCGTCATTTTAGAAATGGTAAACCAAAGGTCACTAAGTGATTCGATTGAATAACTCGTCAAATATTCAGCCAAATGTAACAAAAGCTAAGATTTAGGGTTTATGAGGATTCTTAATATTTCTTAATTATAAAATTGGGTGCTGCCATTGAAAATTTTAAAGTTAATAGCATTTTTAATATGAAGACGGCTCCTTATGCAATTTTTTTGTCCTGCAATTAACTCATGATGTTAAATAAACACAAAGTCAAAAAGGTTCTATAAGATGACTAACGTTCGAAATAATCACTAGTGGGAACTTTTTCCACAGCTGTACAGCTGTGGAAATAAAAAAGTACCCACTTGTGGTTATTTCCTCCGTTATTCATCCTAAAGAATCGGACCTTTTTGACATTGTGAACAATTAACATTCTGAGTTAATTGCATGACACAAAATTTGCTTAAGGGGCGATCTTCATATAAAAAATGCTACTAACTTTAAAATTTCCAATAGCAACACCCCTTTTTGAATAAATATTTAAAATCTCTGACCTATGTTAATACGAAATGCCAAATTTTGTTAGTTTTTAAGCATTATTAGGGGAGTTAGAGACGTGCAAAGTTTAGGTCCCATAATGTTAAATGAGTTGCACATAAAAAACTATCCCGATCTATAAATAATTAAGATAATGAAACGAATTTTTTACTGAAAAGAAATTATAATAACCTAAAAAAATGCATTCAATATTGGGGTATTTAAAACAATTTTATATTTTTAAATAATCATTATAGTGATTTTTAAAAAAAAATATGAATGGAAACCCCTTAATATTTTTAAAGAAATAAATGTAAGACAAGAAGTTTAAGCGAAATTCCAATTTTAAAAAATGTTTATTCATAATTTGCTGAGTAAATCACAAAATACTTTATAATTACCCTTTAGGGGACTGTGTATAAGATTACGTGTGTAATTGATAAATAAAGACGGCTTTGCATGCATGCTTGCTTGCCATTTTAGAGTTGGTCCCCAAAAGGTCCACAAGTGATTCGATTGAAAACTCGTCAAATATTCATCCAAAGGTAACAAAAACTTAGATTTAAGGGTTTTCAAGAGTGCTTAACATTTCTAAGTTATTAAAATTGGGTGTTGCTATTGGAAATTTCAAGGATCGTAAAATTTTTAATATGAAGACGGCCCCTTATGCAAATTTTGTATCGTGCAATTAACTCAGAATGTTAATTGTACACAATCTCAAAAGATCCGATTCTATAGGGTGACTAACGGATGAAATAACCTCGAGTGGGTACTTTTTTTATTTCCACAGCTGTACATATCAAAATAGCTAAAAGTATCCAAGCGCCAATAGCCCTCGTGTAGCTCTAGTGCGACGATATTTTAAACCAAATCTAATCTAAAAGTATCCAACCTATACTACAACTAAAGTAGTCAAGTTTAAAAGTCGCGCGAAATTCTTTGGCTGGATTTATAATGAGCTCCGCCCACTTTTCCATGTGGTTTAGGTTTACAGTTTGAACGATTTAGATATTGGCATTTTTTTCCTTCTACGATTTGGCGACATTTATTTTTGTGTGTCATCAAATTTTAAAATCATAGATTCTCGTTTGTTATGAACGTTTTTGTCATAAAAAGTACTTGAAATGTAAAAGCATCATTTAAATTCTGTATTAACATACAAAGATAATGCATGAGTGAATTATTTAAATTAATAATAAATCTTTTTAATCAATTAAGCCAAGTTGTCCTACAGATGTCGCCACGATTCTCAAAATGAAGCTTTAAAAAAAATTAATAATTAAAAAACTGATTGATATTGTTCTTTCAAATCTTTTTTAAATTGTCTTTCATCCCTATTTGCGTATCTGGTGCAAACAGATCATACGTTTAAAAAATACTTTTCAAGAAACTATGATTTGAAAAATAAAGCATTACGTGTATAGGACTGACAGTCCCTCTTAAAAGGAGTCACAAATCAACGCCAATAGGGTTCTAAATTATGAGGTAAAAACGGCTGTTTCAGCTTCATGAAGTTTAGAAACAAACCTAACCATTTAGAGAGCCGATCCGGTGGCACAGTGGTTAAGACATTGGCCTTTGGAGCTGCTGGGTCCGGGCTCGAATCCCGTTGAGGCATGGATGTTTGTGTTTGTCGAGCATATGCGGAGTACGTGCTCGTTAAATCTGTTGGGTCCGAAAGTCCTGTGGGCGGTCATTGCGCAGTTTTCCACGGGTACAGGTCCCTGGAGAAAATTTCCCTTCCCTTCAGGGACATGTCTAAATTGTTTATAAGCGGGTCCTTGCGACCAAGCACACAAGCCTGAAAATACATGTCTATCAACCATCCATTTAGAGGAGAAGCCAAATAGTTGAATCCAAATGCTTGGCATGTTTTCTTAACATCGAGAAGGCTATCCAGATAATAAAAATCGTTGATCAACTCCCCTTATCTATATTCCCTCATGCAAATGACACCAAACACCAGGATTAAGAGGGCAGAACTAAATCGCTGAATGGCCATTAGTGTATTTGACTCCCGATATGTTCTAGACAGGTTCGTTCCATGAAGAATGGCATTGGCCTTGAGGTCTATTTAGGCATTCCTTTTACTTGGTTCTTGAATTTTAATTGATATCAGGAGAAATGGAGGGCTTATATCAATATTTTGATTTATTTGGCTGCAGGCGTTAATGAGGAATGTGTGACAGATTTTTGAAGTGTTTATTGAAAATGTGCAAGGATTTGCATAGCATTAGTTATATTTTCTCAAAATAAATATTTGGAAAAGCTGCAGAAATGGCATCTTTGTTTCAAAAGTCATGTCAAGAATAACATAAGTGTTCTGTAGATTGTAAAAAATAATAATTTGAAATAGTTTTCGATTCGAAATATTCTGATATTATTTAATGTTAAATTGAGATTTCTATATTCTTGTTTTAGGTTATATTGTGATTTAGATTTAATCGTGTTATATTGTGACTCATATTTAATTGTTTTATATTGTGATTTAGATTCAATTGTGTTATATTGTGACTCATATTTAATTGTTTTATATTGTAATTTAGATTTAATTTTGTTTAATTGTGATTTAGATTTAATTTTGTTTAATTGTGATTTAGATTTAATTTTGTTTTATTGTGATTTAGATTTAATTGTGTTATATTGTGATTTCGATCCCGTAAATATTCAATTATTGTCGATTTTATGGTTATTCAAATAATATTGCTTGGGGAGCCAGGTGTACGTTTCTCTTCCTCTCCGCATTTGAATACCATGAAATTTTATTTGTCCATTTGAATAGTATTCATGTAACATGAACTTAAGAACTAATTTATTCCAATAGCCCACGTGTAGCTCTAGTATGACGTTAATTCAACTCAACTTAAATATTTAATTTTTTAATTGAGGATGCATTTTGGGTTATTATGTCAATATATATTTATTAATTATTGCTTTTTTTTACAAAAAAGTATTATAGTAAAAATTCTTTTGACTATTAAACTTTTTTTATAAGTATGTGATTTTGGTAAAAAAATTTTAAAATTACAATTGAATCATAACTTTTACAGTTATATAAAAATATATTTTTTAGTGGATTTAAAAAAAAAAACATAGTTTTAAAGTTCAGTATTTTAATTAACCATACACACAATATGGGATTTAAATGAAGATCTTTATCTTGTAAAATATTTATAACTTCTCTTCATATCACTATAATTACATGATATCAATATAATTATATAGTGATATTACGATATTAAGTGAAAATGTAGATGCCATTGTAAAATATAGGTTGCCAACATCAACAAAACTTTTACATAATTACACATTTTTGTTGTTGATAGGCTTTCTCGAAATTAATGATATATTTAAATTATTAAATGCCGAATTCTTCTGTAATTTGCATTGCAATTATGAGTTTAATGAAGAAATATTCATTTCTAAGCAGTCAAAAAAAGATTATTCGTTCTGGATAATTCGTTAATTATTGATACTCTTCAGTTTGTAGAGGTTAGCAATAAAAATAGGGCATAAAATACCTTACCCTGAAAAGGGACATAAATCTCAATCCATCAAAACTGCTGTCCAAATAGTTGTCTAACTAGATTACTAAAATGGAAATACCAATATAATATAGTAAGAAAAAATACATAGATTTTATTGAACATAATAACATTGTACTTTTTTAGGGCATTGAAACTTTATTTTGTACTTTAATATATATATTTTTTTATTTGTAAGAGTCATACATGCATTTAAAATAAATGCTCCGTTTTTTAAGTGTTATCTAATCAGCAAAAGTACAAATCGATTATTCTGTAGCATTATTGGCTAAAGCTACCACTCATTATTAATTTCTGATTCATTTATGCATTGGAATAATTGAAAATTAGTTTTGATGGGTGAGAAGAATCTGAAGCTCAAGTTTTCCATCTGACTATATCTGTCACCTAGTTATATCTTTTAATTTTTTAAAACGAATAGTAACTTGAAAATTAATGACTGTTAAAATAGTGTTATGTAGGATAATTACAGACTAGTTAATTTAAAAAAAACTATGTTTAGTTAACATTCGTTCAATATAATTATTTTTGTATTCATTTGTTCATTAATAGAGAAAGGACTGATGTATATGTAACAATGATAGACATACGCCCTTTTACTACAAATGTACATCACTGCATTTCATTATTAATCCGATTACTTTGACTTTCATTCATAGAGGTTTTAAACGAACGTCAAATGTCTTGCGAACTCTAAAAATAGTCCATTTTAGCGATAACAAAACATTAAACAGCGATAAAAAAAAGAGAGAGCTACATGTGTCATTAATTTTTTGACTTATTTCTTATTTTTATCGTTTGTACAAGATTGTTGAATTTTCTGTCAAGCTTGAAAATAGATTGTTTTAATGTTGATGAATTGACTTCCAGATTTGATGTTTTGGAAGAAACACGTATTTTTATTTTTACAGATTGTAAATTCTGTGCAAGGAAAATACATTATAATGCCTTGTTGTCATTTAATGAAATTTATAAATGTTTAAAATTTCGCAGGCTGTTAAATAAAACTAAAATAAAACGCAGCTCATAAAAAGTTTGAGTTGATTATTTTGTTTGTATATTTTGGACAAAAAAAATACAAAAATCTAATTACCTACTTATTTTTATTGCAAATTAAACGTCATAAAAATAACTATTAAATCTTTCACAAGTTTAATTGCCTTTTAATAAAATTAACACATTTTATGCATCACGGTACATTTCAGAAACAATTTAATCTTGCGTATCAAACTTTCACTTAATGTTTTGAAAAATAATTAGGTTTATTTTTTATGTCTGTTAATAAGTAACTGGAGAAGTTTGTAAAATAAGACTTTCTCGTTTAGAAACAAGGGATTACATTAAAAAGGGAAAAAGCGTAAATGTAATCTTAAAAGTCATGCCCCAGTGATTTTACATTACCTGTGAGTCATTTAATGCATTTGAAATCGAAATAGGAAGTGCGTACAAAAATATCGATCAATTTAATTGAAAATATAATAGATTTAATTGAACAATGTAATTTAAATGTTAACTAATCTTGTTTTTAATCAATATGGCTGTTTCATATATTGCGTAGTTACGATATAGTTACGATCTAGTTGCTAGTCTTTTTAATTTTCATTTTGATTTCTTTTTCTAAAACATTAAGTATTTGGATATTTCATACTGTGATAGTGGTGGTAGAAGCTTAAACATGTTGATTTTATTAGTTTTCTCTGTGTTCATTGATATTTGTTGAAAACATTCATTATACTTAAATAGTTGAAGCCAAATGTAAAAGAACTCGACTTTAGAACACAGTAATCTCTTATTCATCAACAGTTTCTTACTAACGCTATAGTTGTCGTGTTCATTTTAAACTTGCGCAATAAGCTTTTTAAATTGTACCAAATGCAAGAAATTGATAATTCCAGACAATAATTCTTGGTTTTCAAAAAAAAAAAGATAGGGAACTCTACATCTTGCATAAATTAGTTCTAAAAGATGTCCTACATCAACGGCCACGTCTTGCTCTAATGAACTCTGACCTCCGACCTCAGGTACACAGTTAAAAATTTTGTGCTTGCTTTCACAATAATAAGAGCTCCTAGAAGCTGCAACGGCTGTGTGGTGAAGTGTTTCACCATATTTTCGGTATTGGGTTGAACCGTTTCTCAGGTTTCTGCTTCCAAAACTTGAAAAACGGTTCTACTGAATACCGGAAATATGGTAAAACATTTCACCACACAGCCATTGTAGCTATACTAGCAACCATTATTATGGTGAAAGCAAGCACAACATTTTTAACATGAACATTCTCAGTAATCCATGCATGTCACCGTTTAGCTTTTAGAACTCTTTCACTAAGATGGGTCACCCCTCGCTAGGTTGTAAATAACCTAGCTATATCTCTATTCATAATAAATAATGAGGATTGACTCATAAGGGAGTCCTTTACTAACTAAGAACAGCAATCTACTATCCGACCATCTAGCATAATTGATTTCTAAATTTTATTTTCTCTTGTTTGACTGAACTATTTTCAAATAATAAGTGATTTGATTTTTTTCCAACGAAGCTGCTCTTTTGGCTTTGAGTAAACATCGTCGAACTAGTGAATTTATTTTGTCACCCTTCTAAATTCACAATTTTGTATGTGGAATAAAAAGAATTCTATTTATATAGCATACTATATAAAGGCTGTTATTAATTATATATTTATTATTTGAAATATCATATGTGTATATCGCCCAATTACTGTAATTGTCTGAGATTTTTTCACTTCTCAATCGAAAAGATAGCAGTATGGTTGAGTGAGTTTTAATCAGGGTTCTTTTCGAATAAAAGAAGAAGAAAAAACAAATCTTTACCGGCAAGTGCTTAGTTGGTACGATACACTGTTCTCTTTACGAGATACAGGAAAACTTTTAGAAAGCATTCTAATATTCTGTCATGAAGCATACAAGTTTGGAGTTGTGTAGTCAAATATTTGATAATGTTTACTTTGTCAATTATCATTTAACTTAGTAACATAACTATTTCCAAATTATTTCAATTAATAGCAAGGATTGCGGAGTCATACGATGTATGAAATTAAATTAGCATTTGCAATCGTAATACGGGTTCGCCCAAATCCTATTAAATAAAAATAATTTAAGGCTTTGTCCCATAAGTATATTATTATCTGAAAAATAAGTCAAATTACTGTTAATATCTAATGCATTTTTCACTCATTTTTGTTTTGCTCGGAAAAAAATATATACTATTTTTACTTAAAAAGATTCATTTTAAATAAATTGCCACTTTTTAAAAAAATGCTGATAAATTCTTGAGTTAGTAATTCAGTTTAAAAATTCCTACAATAAAAGTATCCGATAAATAATAAAAACGGAAGCACTAATGGAAGAAAAAAATACTTTTTCTTTTGTTCGGAATTTTAGTTTTGTATCTTCATGCTCGGTTTAGTATACCCTTAAAAGATAATTTAAACTGTTTGCAAATCAAAATGTGTTTTAATCGAATAATTTACTTAACCGTGTCAGAATATATAGAATACTAAACAGTAATGAAATTACCTCTCTACCAACTAAACTAATCATAGCTAATTATAAACCAGGAAGAAAGTGAAATTTGTAAAAGGAAAACATAATAAAGTAATTAATTTTGCTGTTGACATTTATGTGCTTGAAAGATTATTCAGAGTAGCGAATTTTAGAAATAGTACCAAAAAAAACTAATTAAAATAAATGTTATTAAAAAAACAATAATATTAAGATATAAAATTAAAAGTTGATTCTAAAAGTGAAACTAAAATTACACAGTTAAAAAATAGTTTAAAGCATTCTTAATTTTAAAAGAAGTATTATTTTTACAATGTGTATGTGGCCTGCGCCATGATACCAGAGAAAAACCAATGGTATTGGCTATATCGTTATGATAACATCCCAAGGAAGCCCACAAACACAGTAAACTAAAAATGATAAGCAAATAAAAAAAATTCAAACAATTTGTCAAGTGTAAAAAATTTAAAGAATCTTAGCTAATTTAAAGTAGGGTAGTAACCCAGTTGTATTGATTAGGGTTAGTTTGAATTTTCGTCGCACTAGAGCTATACACGAGGGCTATTGGCCACGGGCGTCTCAATCAAGAACCACAGTCAGGTGACGAGTAGACACCTGAGTAGGCATCAAATGCAACTTTTAAGGGCGACATCATACGGGGTTTTGAAAAATATTTAATGTGCACTCAAACCACGTATTATTCGGTTCACGGGATTTTTTTGGTTGCATGGGCAGTTTATAAGTCGACAGTTATGTTGACGATGCTCGGACCCGAATCTTAGACCTATCTCATGCAAGGCGAACACCGTTACTCGACTGGGCTTGACTTATGACTTATGACTTTCTTGGTGGGGGGCAAGATCGCCAAGCACTGCGACTTTTAAGTCTATTGTACTAAGCCCCAGAAATGACACAAGCACAAGAGACACACAAAGAAAGAGACGACACAAACACATAGACAAATAACAACATTTATTGACAGTCACAAATATCCATGCCAGACCGGGATTCGAACCCGACCCCAGCAGCTCCAAAGGCTAGAATCCTAACGAGTGTGCCACCGGGGCGGCTACTCGACTGGGCTTACCCTGTCCTGTCGAGGGGTCGAATATGGAGTGGAATGTTTACCACATTTTGGTCATTTTCGGGTGTAAGAGGGCAAATAGAAACTGGCCATTATATCATAGCTATCCTGGCAATTTTAACATGGACTATGGAAAACCCGCTAAATCCTAGCAGGGCCTGGATATACAATCAAACTTCTTTTTTTTTTTAAATAACGCTGATATTAGAATGTGATAAAATGATAATATACTGATGGAGTGCTGACCAGTGGAGAGGGGATCAATTGGTATAAAATGAAAGTTTACATAAAAATACAAACAACAATTAACATTAGTAAGATGAGGGTGCATCCGTGCAACACCGGGTTTATAAAGCTAATTAATAACAAATTAGTTCACAAAAATTTTTGAATTACAAAATTTTCTTTATGTCCTAAATATGCATTTGCATACATACATTTCAAACACATAAATATGCATACATTGTCCCAAATATACTCTTACTAGCTGATATACCCGACGTTGCACGGGTAGGGGTGAAAATAATTTAAGAGTCAATTTAACTATTTTTTTCTTATCTTTGAGTTACGTAAGATATGAAGATTACCCAGTAATTTTCTCCATTTAATTACCCATCTTGGATATAGTAATGATTAAAATCAATTTCTCAAAAATACCTTTGATAATAAGCTCAAATTAAAGAGAATACATATATATGTAAAAAATAATCAGTAAGAATTAAAAATGAGCTACTCCAGCAAACAGCAAACAATTTGCATTTTTTTATAAGTTTATTTGCTTTCTAATAAGCTTATGTTGCTGATACCGTTCGTTATTAAAGTACAAAATCCCGCTACTTATACTACATTAAAATTTAAAAATTTAAAAAATGCTATAAATTTACCAGATAATGTCATAGTAATTTCCCGAATAATAACATTTTAGCTCATTTGGCGTGTTTGAAAAATTTGGCGAGGAAAATACATAGCTACCATTGCACCCATTCAGCTCTGGCGCAAAGACCAACGCACAAACAACCAGCTATTTAAAAAATGCTCTTTTGCGCTTTTTTTGTAATAACTTGGCGAGTTTGGCAAAGTATTTGGCGAATAAAGGAAGACATGAAACCCTAATATGCATCTGTAGTGCAACGGGCTTCAAAAAACAACATAGTTAAGTAAAAGCTTAACTATGCTTTTAAAAAATTCATAACTTAAAATCATATAGGCACAATAAAATAAATAGAATGGAGACTGGTAGGATTACGTAACTTGAAACATATCCAACTATTTTTTCAAATTATTAATTTTGTTTCTGAATTCAATGAACAAATATTAAATAAATTAAACATTTTCAATTTCAATTATTTTCTAAAAAGTTTTATTTAAATTTTACTGCCTGATGGCATCACGAAAGAGAAAAAATGATCGAATTTGAGCGAAAGTGGTGTATTTTTTCCCTTAAAACGTTCGAAAACGATAGAAGGAATGGTCCGATTCGAAAAATTCTTAGCCTATGTTTGTTCTGGAGATGAGATGAATTTTTGTGCCAAATTTCGTGACGATCTGTTGCGTGGTTCTTAAGTTTTTGCGTCCTATACAGACAAACAAACAAACAGAAGTCGCCTTTTATGTATATTGATATTTGGGACATAATTTTTTTTAGGTACAAAATTGCCTGTAAGTCCCAAATATACATTTACATACATACCATTACATATATTCATAAATATACATACATTGTCTCAAATATAAGAATTTATTTGGGACATATAAAATTTTTTGAGGTACAAAATTTTCTGCTTTTCCCAAATATATTCTTTTTTTCTTTCTATCTACTTATAATTGCCAAATTGCACTAACCAACAATGATATTTTTAATGAATGTAGTTTTCTTTTTTTCCAGTCTTTAATGTGTTAAAACAAAATTCGACCTTAAAAAACACTAATATATTTTTATCTCAAACGAACATTGAAAAGTAAAGCAACAGCCTTATAAATTGGACTAAAACGCACCGTGGGGACATGATGAATTGACGCAGGATAACCACATGAAAATATTCTGAAGAATTAACATTTCCTCTGTGTATTTTAATGTGCTAAAACCGAATGTAAAAAATTCAACCATACAATTTTCCTCAAACTGAACAATGTTAAGTATAAAAGAAACTTTTTAGATGGGAATTTTAAGTACCGTCTGAACAAAAAGATATAACCTACTTATTGAAACAATTCTTAGCATTTGTCTGAATTTAACAGGCCATATGCGAGTCAAGTTCGCCAATTAAGTTACCATTGCAAATAGCCACCATTAGATGAATGTGGTCGATATAGTAAGCATCCCATGCACATTTCATTTACAAGTCAAAGTAGCTGGTGAATGCTGTTTATCAGTGTTTATTATTCTACTGCAACATTGCATTTTGAAAATATTGATTTCTTCACAAATATTTATATTATTTTTTTGCATTATTTCTAACCGTTTAAAAAAAATTCTACAGCTGTTTTCAATACGCAACTGTAATTGTTCAATGACTTTTCAAACGTACCATATTAGGAAAAAGATCTATAATATATCCTGCTGGATAGCCTGCGTAATGTTTAGAAAAGGCGAATAATGCCAGATTTAAGGAGGTCAGTTATTTGGAATATTTTTTATGCCGCAAGTTTTAGTTACTTTTTGAAAAAAAATATCAACGTTCTCAGTTATTGAAGAAACTAAATAATTAAGTTGCGAACCCGTCGTCAATAAAGGTAATTTTTGCTGTTGTGCATGTACGTACTTCCATCCAAATGGCTGTTCACCCCACAAGCTAAGATCCATTGCCACTTGTGGGATTGTTCTACTTATTTATTTATTATTCCATATTCTAAAGCAATGGGATGATGAATATTTGGTTTAAGCTAGAAATATGCGAAAGAACATGTGATTTTTCGCCAATCATTGCCATTCTTCCTCAAAGACGTTACCGAAAGCATATTAACTCGTCAGTGATTGGTTTTGTGTACCCACCGTTCATGTAAAACCAACCACTGACGAATGACAATGCTTTCAGTAACTCACTCTTAAAACAAACGAGCAATGTCTAAATCGGTCTGAGTTAATTCTCGCTCCTGCAGTGTCGAAAATGCACATCCCTTATAGGAGTGGATCCTTTGAGTGGTAAACCTCCAACAGGATCACTCCAAACGAGTGATTTTAACTCAGTCTGAGTTAATATTCACTCCTTTCCAGCGTCGAAAATGCACTTCTCCTACTGGAGTGGATTTCACTCGTTTGTTTTAAGAGTGTTGGAGGAAGAGTGGTCACATGGTTCTGTCATTGAAACTGTCCCTCCATGTTTGACTTGCTTTACAAAACAATATGAAATAATTAATAATTATGTGTGATATTTGGAGAAGGTTCGCATGTTCTTTTATTGGTCCTGTTCCTCTGAGTACAACTTGCTTTACAAAATGATATGAAGTAGTTATGTGTTTTTTTGCCTTTCCAGGGTGGTGCTTACCGAACCCGGGACCAGGTGTTCGAAGAGCGTAACGACGATGTGATCGAATTCGGCCAGAAACTGCCGATCGGAGCCGCCATCAGCAAGGACGTTCTCGGACCTGATGTGGAAGTAGAAAATGAAGTGCTGCCAGCAAATTCGCAAGAACCACCAGAGAGGGATCCCTTGTACGTGGTGCACTATGTCCCACAGGGCAAGGAATCCACTTCTCAGGCGCCAAATACCGAGTCAGGGAGTGATGTGCTGAAGAAAATTCTGTCTGCCAGCAAAGCAGGGAAAGGTAAAATATTGATACTAAGGAGGAATTCTTTAAAGGTTGACTCTGAGAATCGGCAACTATAAAAGGAATAAACATGACTTCGGTTTAATATTCGAGTCGCATGAGTTTTTAGCGTAAGATGTGGTTGCTCACAGTGATTGCAGGGTTTTCACAATGTGTAAAATAATGTGAGTTTCGGTTGGCATTGATAGCTTTTATTTAGTTTTCAAAATTTTATGATGTTGTGTTGATCGCAAAAAGTTTTCATTCATATATAAGCAAAAAAAAAATGAATTTTCTCATTCCAAAAATAAAGAGAGAATTAAATCTCCGATTTACATCACAGAAATAATTTTTTTTATGGTTACGACTTCTTGCAATCCTTGAACCAATTTCACAATTTTGAGAATGTGACTTTTGCAGAAATATACGAGTACACAGAAAAAAATACTTTGTTGAAAAAAATATAACATTTTTAGTTCAGCAAAATGTGTTAGTCAATATGGTGCCAACAAAAATCCTGTTTTTGAATTTTTTGGGGGTTCAACCATATTATCTTGTTCAACCAAAGTTTATAGCTTTCTAAATGGTTTTGTTGATTCAATAAAAGCTTAGTTAGTTAGGACTCTACTCATATGTTACAGTGATTATCGAGTAATATTTTTGTACCACAAGTAGGTTTAGAGTACGGGTGTGATACGAACCGAGAACATTCTTGTTGAGATTGCGGTCGATTTTAAATCTTGCCCATGAAAACCCTAACAAAATGTAAGAAAAAAAGATCATTTATTTCGATTAAAAATTTAGCTTCACTCTTTTGATTTGTAGTTCCTGACAGACGCAGTGTCACAATTAGAAACATTCTATAGCTGGACGAGCTTAGCTTAACTAAACGAGTTTTATTGAGATGAAACTGCCTGCTCCGATTTAAAATTTAGCTTCACTCCTACGATTTGCAGTTTCTGACCGACGCCGTGTCACAGTTAGAAACAACATATAGCAGGCACAACTTACCTCAACCAAACTAGTTTGGTTGAGATGAAACTACCAGCTTTGATAGGATAAGAAAAATATTATCAAGTCAAACCAATAAAACATAAACACTTCAACAAAAATATTGATTTTTCCAACTAAACATTTTTTCTGTATACTTAAATTAGATAACAAATATTTATCCAATTCCACTAGGCAATGGAACTCCCCAATTTGTTGTGTTCGCCCCTTCTCCAGACAGTCGGGAGGGCGAAGACGACGATATGAGTTCCAGAACCTCGCGAAAAAAGACGAGAAGGAGAAAAAAGAAGATGGAAGAGTTCGACGACGAAGATGAATATCCCGCCAACACGCAGATCAGACAACAGGTATGTGTTGGGTAAAATGGCGTCAGCTATGGGTTGAAATGGATAAGTCAGTTTATTTATTAATATTGTATTAGTTGATTTTTAAGAGCATTTTACTTATTGAATTACATTGAGATGAAAAAGAAGATGAATTTCCCATTCAAATTTTAGTAACGACAAATTTTTCTAGTCCTATTTGATAATTATATTGCATTGAGGTGGAAAAGTAAAAGGACAATGAATATCCAACCCACAAGTAGATTAGAAAACAGGTATGTCTGGAGTAAAATGGCGTTGCCTATAGATCAAAAAGAAAAATTCAGTTTATTTGTTAAAATTGAACTAATTAATTTTTTAATGCATTTTTATTCATCACATTAAATTCAGACGAAAAAGCATAAAAATGATAAATTAACCACTAAAAGTTAGAGTTATAAAACAATTTTAATTGCAATTTAATAATTATATTTCATTGAGATGGAAAAGTAAATATACGATAAATTTCCCTCCCAAACTCAAATTATATAACCTGTATGTGTGGGACATCATCCAAAGACTAATAGGATAACTTATATTATTCGTTAATATTGGAGAAATTTAAAACAAAAATTAGTTCAATTTAATCATTAAATTACATTGAGATGGAAAAGTTTAAAAATTGCGAATTTCCCGCCAACACACCAATTAAATAATAAGTATGTGTGGGGTAAACTGCCGTTATCTATACATTAAAAAAAATTCAGTGAACTTAATAAATGCTGAGTAATTAAATAATTTTTAGTGCGATTTATACATTACCATTGGCATGAAAAAGCATGAAGGCAGTTAATTTCCCTTCCACACTCTGATTAGACAACAGTTATGAGTGTGGTAAAATAGAATCGTCGATAAATTGAAACTGGAAATTGCGTTTATTTGTTAAAATTAGAGTAATTAAGAATTGTTTAGTGCAATTGTAACCATTATATTGCATTAAAATGGAAAAGTATAAAAATTATGAAGTATCCACCTGCTTGCAGATAGAACAACAGGATATATGGGGTAAAATAGCATCATCTCGACAAGACAAATTCAGCTTATTTGCAAAAATTGAGTAATATTATTTTTGATGCAATTTAATCATTACGTTGCATTGAAATGTGAAAGTATGATGGAAGTGAATTTTCCGCTCTCACACAAGATAACAACAGATATGTAGGTAAAATGGCAGCATTCATGAATATAAAGGTCAATTTGTCAGATACAGTTTATTTATTAACAAGTGGGGTTATTTAAAAATTTTGATGCAAAGTTTAATCTTAACATCATTATTTTAAATTTGCTAATGTATTTAATTGCTTTAGATGTTTCAGTACAATTATTTTAAGGGTCAATGCATTCAAATACAATTTAATAAACTCAATGTAGTTGTTACCAACCAAAAGAGCTTTAATTGGGTTTTAAAAAAAACTTTGCTTTTTTTAAAACTTTTAGGTATTTGTATACATTTTTCTTTTAACAAAATGTATTTGTCCTTTTATTTACTAAGTCCTATTACATAGCTGAATTTATAAGTATTCACACTTTTGTAGCTTCATTAATTTCAAACTGCTTTATATTTAGAATTAGTATTTATATTTAAAAAGCCAAATTAAGGTGGCAACGCAAATCTAAAAAAACAAATTTTCCTATTATATTTGCTAAATCATTTTAATATTCTGATTTATATAAATGCAAACCTTTCCAATTTCATTAAGTTCAATCCGTTTTCCTCAATTCAAATAAAAATAAAATATGTGTTTAGAAAGTCAAATTAAAACAGCAAAGCAAATATTTATCGATAACTACAGTTTAATTTAGAGTGTTTATGTTGCCTTACTCTGTATAGAGGGATTAGTTATTTATTAACTCGCATACAGTATTTAGCCCGTCTCAAAATATTTATACAGGCCTACGGTTGTAATATACTATGTATCTCGAGGGATAGTATATTTTATTATAAATTAAAATCGAGCTACGAAAAAGTTAGAGTAATACAAAACATATAAAAGCATACTTTTAAAAATTTACATTTGATTTAGATTTTTGAATTAACTTGCATTTGTAGGCTTCTTAAACTAATTAGTTTTTGGTATCTTTTTTATGCATCATTTAAATACATATATGTCGAATTTATTGCTTATAAAACCGTTAAAATATAATGTTTTACGTAATGGTAGTGAATTATTTGTTATTAAATTGCATTTTGTATTTATGAATGTTTCCTTCTTACTAAAAAACAGAAAAATCGTTGCGTGAAGGTACTGCAGATACTGATTAGATTTGATGATTAATTAAAAATCCTTAGCAATCTCAACTTTCCACCAAACTTTTAAAAATATTTTTTTTCTATGGGGCTGAATTTTACTGAAATGAGCCTTTTTGAAGACAGTTTTCCAAATTTTTATTTGTGTCGCTGTGCATTGTCCAGAACGTCAGACTCTCATCCAGAAAGTCCTGCGTTCCAAACTTACCACATCCTATAGATATACATTTGTTGAAAAAATAAAAGTAATAAATCGTGTTATAATTATGGTTTTTCACGAGTACACTGTGACTGTAGGGTCGAGTTTCCAAGATGCTCGAAAAATACATGTTTCAAAGGAATTTCTGAAAGCCTCAAAATTTTTCAGAGTATTACAAAAGTATATCTCTCCTAGAAGAGTCTAGTTCTCCAGATCTGTACTGGAAGAATAGAGCCACGAAATATTTTTCTGGGAAACGAAATTCTATAGCAGAGTTTCCAAAATACTCTTAAACGTTTATGAAAATTATACATAAATTACATGCATCGTACCTGCGTCATACATTCAGAAACGTTTTTTTTTCTCTACACAGATTTTGCTGAACAATATTTTGTTTTAAACGAACCAACTATTGCACCCCCTGTTTCCAACAGCAACTAACTTCTAAAATTTCATTTTCAGGTGACTTCTCATGTACCCCGACCAAGACACGGCGACTTCGATTCTCCTGACTACCATCAACACTGGCCACAGCACCATCAAGGCTATCAGTCCAATTACAACCACCAACCCTGCTGTCAGCAACCACCCCCAACCACAATGGCTCCAAGCCAACCGGGTCTCACTATACAGATGGGTAACGGCCTACCTATGAGTCCACTGGGTATGCTGAGGCAGCTATTGAGGCCTAAAATCGACCTGAGAAAGAAGTTGTTTTTTGGCATCCAGCTCGAAAACGGCATGGGATTTGGAGGGGATAATGCCACTCCGGCGCCAGCCATGGGTGGAAATATGGGAAATATGGGAGGTAATATGGGGAACAAAGGCGGTATGGGTGGTCAGATGTATACGCTTGGTGGTTGATGAGCCAAATAGGTTAAGTAAAGTTAAAAGGATTTAAAGGTTACCTTCATGTTGTAACAAATGGTAGTATCGTTGGAAATTAAAACTGAAGCAAAGAGTTTATGAAGGCGATTGGAGGGAAGGAAAGAGTCTAGTAGAGAGATATTATCACAGAACACCATGCTGCTTGCTATCCCTTTGTCATTTCAGCTGAATTAAATAGGTAATATAACATCATTTTGATGATGCGCGTTATATTGTGTTGATACGAGTCTGTTGTTTCTTAGAAATTTTAGTGGTTATATGAAATTATTTATGTTGTCATTACTTTTTCTACGATTTCATTCAGTGAATTTTATCTCGGAAACTATTTTTTTAAAAAAATAATTTATTGTGTTCACTGCAAGATTGTCAACATGTGGGGTGTAAAAAGCTCTAAAATATGAATTATAAATGCAGAAATATAACGAAGAGCAAATATTCGTCCAATGTGTGCTTGACCATGACCACGTTACTGCATGTCATTATACATGAAAACATTTATTGGCAAACTGTGTAAAACCTCTTTATTATGTGTGTTAATGTTTATTTTAATGCCTAAATTTAATTGGCCAACGGTAATTGGAATTGGTAAAACGTATTACCAGCCATTATAGAAAAAAAATTGAATTTTAGGTGAGTTCTATTCTTAGAAATTATACTTAGGTATGTCATGTCTTGTTATAAATTATGGCAGGATCATACGACGGATAAAGAGTTTAAAGTTTTTATGTTTTGGTAGAAAAAAATCTTATAGCTGTCCATTAAAGCCGACTTAAATATTCGCTAACTCCAATTATTTGAAGATGCTTTATGAAGAGTGAATACTTAAAATTTAGATAATAGTTTTAAAAAAATACTTACATTTTGAAAAAATGTAGTGAACGTTTTTTAATTGAAAAAGCTAATTTTTTCAAATAGGTGTGAGTTATTCTTATAGTTTTACAAGATGTGGATGGTGGTTATGGTATTTATTTCTTCTCAACTTTCTTTTTTTCTTTCTTTTTGGGATTTATTTTGTGTGCGAAAAAAGAAATAAGTGATTCACTAATATGTTTCATTAAGGTTATGTATTCAACATTTATAGTAATTTATCACTGTAACATAAATCTTCAAAAATGCCATTGTTATATTGTATCGATTAATATATGTGATGGTTGTGTTGAAATATATTTTAAATTGAAGTTATCTCTTTTTTTTTTAAAATATATTTACTTTTTATGAAATATTTAAGTGCACATGTTTAATATTTGCCAAAAATTTACTACTACTGTTATTTATTTGTAGCGTTAAAATAAATATTTTCTCACACAAATTTGTGCTATCATATTTATTTGAATTTTTCGTACTAGTTTTAAAACTTTCACTAAATGAAATGAAACAGCTCATAACATTTAAAATAAATCTTGGTACTAAATTTAAGCACTCTCTTAAGAACTGATGTTTTGCAACGGGGAGTGTTTTAACTGCATTTTTCAACTTTTTCCCCTAATGTAAATAAAATCAATGTAACATGATAAGAAAGTTCTCGGTTTTACAACATTGCATATTATTGGCTTTTCATTTCTATGTTAAGTTTAAGTTAGAATGAGACCGAATTACCACGGGTGTCTAAACCAAAGTGCCTTTGTGTTAATATTTTTTTAAAAATTTTATTAAACAATTTTGCAAAAAAATATTTCGACCAATATGAAAAGTGGGATTATAGAGACTTGTAAGTCAGTTAAATTTGTCATATAAAAAAAAACCCTTTGACAAAATATTCAATACAGCCGGGGAATAAAGGCTAAGAATTTTTTTTCATTGGATAGAAGACACAGAAGCGCTTTGTTAAGGAGATCCGCGGTTATTCGGTCTCATTTGCTGTTAAGCGTAGCGCAAACCAACAATATCTATCCAATTAACAAAATAACAATATCAATATATTACCACAATAATAATAATAATATCTAGGAAAGCAATATCTATCCAATTAGGTGAACATATTTCTTATATACTATATGCTTTAGGTACGGATGTTGTATGTATATCTCATTCAAGCAAACAAGTCCAGGAGTTTATTCGTAGCAGTTACTTATATTGCTTAAATTCAATTGTTTTAATTAATTGATCATCGCTAAAATTAATTAAATGAAATAAAAATGCCATTGTGGCGGTGTGCCTTGTGCTGAACTAGATCTGCGGTTTTTGACTTTTTGGCAGCGCAGCTAATCAAGTTTCAACTAATTATGTTAGGTGGCGTTGCACTTCCTGTCACAGGCTATAAAGCTACGTCGCCGACTTTAACACTCTTTTCTACATCTTAATTTTCACATGGCACACCTGTCACGACCTTTCCCCTGGTCGACATGTCATGTAATTTCGAATTGAAATTTTTACGTTTATACAATTGCTAACAATTTATATTTCAATTTATTTTTAGTTAATTTGTGGTTGTTAGAATAAAAATTGATTTTTTTTATTAAACCTGGAGTATTCTTCAACATCCCACTTCTGACACCACACCATGTTTGCTTACCTAAAAAAATTTTTGTTTATACTTTAAATTATTTAACAATAGTAACATCTCAACTCGATTAAATGGCAATTCAAATATTAAAACGAGGAACGTACCAAGAGGGATTTGTAATGCTTTCAATTCTTTTTAGGCACAAAAATTACTCTAACTATATATCTAAATGATTTATGACCATTTAAATATATGTTCTATTGTCAAAAATGCATTTATATCCATTTTAGAGAAATTTTTGAAATGATAGATTCCCGTTCATGGATAGAAAAGACACATTAATCTTCTAAAAAACATTATTAAATAGAATATCAAATATATAGTCTCGAAACACTATTAAATATGGATTTACGTCGATGTAAATTTTAAAAATGGTAGGGTTATTTTGAAATACATTTGAAAAGAATTCGTCCAAATAACTTTGCATAAAAGCAAATTTTTACATATGGTGGACTGTTTAACATTATAATTTATGAGTTTTTAAATTTTTAAAGTAAGTATATCAATATTCTACAACTGTGTTAGGTTCAATCAAGTACAATTTATGAATATGGTTCCCTTTTAGTGAGTTTTAGATATTGAATATTTCTTTTTTTTTTACCAAACCTTTATGCATCCAACGGTTTTTTTTTATTTGTAGAGCAATTTATTGTTATAAAAAATATTTTACATAAAATTAAACTGATTGGTAAAAATTATTTAAAATTATTTTAGGGATTCTAAAGTGACATAATTTTAAAGAGGCATTCAAGTAATTAATACTTTAAGCCTTACTCCCGAATATATAGGAAAATTCAAAGTTACATTGTATCAATGAATTATATTTCATAATTTTTACATTGAAGGGAAAATAACCATACGCAGAAAATGCTCTTTTCTGAAAATACATTATACTATTGAACGACATACAACTGCTCCTTTACCTGTTACGGTCGCCCCAGTGGCGCAATCGTTAGGACGCTGGACTATGGAGCTGCTGGGGTCGGGCTCGAATCCCGGTCAGGTATGGATGTTTGTGACCGTCAATAAATGTTGTTATTTGTCTATGTGTTATTCCTTTCCTTGTGCTAGTAAAAATTCTTTATGTGCCTGTCCAACTTGACGAAAGCTTGTAAGCGGTTCTCTGAACAATCACACAAGCTGGAATATATATGTACCATACTATACCATACTAACCTGTTACAGAGAGAAAAAAAAAATTGAAATTTGTCACTCATCCCACCAGCTAATAATGTAAAAAATTATAAATAAGATATGCTTAAATGTATTTGAAATGTCATTTGAATTAACGTAATTTATAACAAATTAGGTGTATTTCAGAAGATCTGTTTTAGCCTGAGGAACCATCCAGTTAAATTCAAATCCTAAAATTGAAGCAGCGTAGATTAATTATAAACAAACTGAATATATATGTGAAGTCTTTAAAAACGAAGGTCAGCAAAATTACAATTCATTATAATGTCAAGTATACAAGGGTGAGGAAATATTGACTGCTTTTAAAGATTTGTTTCGCAAGAGGCTGGAATGTGCATGTTTCACTTTTTGAGTGTTAACTGTATCCCAAGAATGAAAATAGTGGGTCCTAATTAGTGCTCTGGGATCACCTGATACCTAAATCAATGTAAAGGATGGAGCTTACTATGTTATACTCCTGATCACTAAAGTCACCTATAAATCTAGAATTAAATCAGATTGATTCTACGTTACATGAAACGTGCGTTATTTTTTTAATTTGTAATCAACGTCTTCTAACGAAAAAAATGAAGATTTTTACACTGAGCTAACGTTGAGTGATCCCCGGACCTGTGGCGTGGCAATGCGAAGCACTACCACAAAGAAACTCAGTCCCGGATTGGGTGAGGTTGACTCAACCTTTCATCTCTTAAGGGGGGATCATAGTTAGCGACAACAAAAATGACCAATTCTTAGTACTGATTTCGAAAGGCTCTAAATCATTTAAAAATTATGGTACAATAAAAAAAATTGTACCAAATTATACATTGTACTTGTATTATTATATTTACACCTAAGAATCTTATTTTTAAAAATTATTATTTTTGAAAAAAGACATATTTTGAAGCATACAATTACGAATTTTCAAAAATACAAGTATTTTTTCGGTACACTTTTCTCCAAATCTATTAAATATTTCTTAATGATTTCCTTTGTGTGTTATAAAACCATTTTAGATCTAATCAAGTCACCTATTTTTTTTGCCTAAAATAATTTTTAAATTATATTTTTAAAACATTATATTCTACATTCATAAAAATTCTGATTTTCAACGAAGAAAAGTGTAAAATAATAAAATATTTTTTTTAATTTGTAAGACTAAATTAGGTGACTTAAATAGATCTAAAATGGTTTTATAACACACACAAAAAATTATTAAAAAATATTCAATAGATTTGGAGAAAAGTGTACCTAAGTGTTGAAAATTATAGTTTTGAGAAAAACGCGAAAAACAAATGCAGTCGATCCCGTTAACACGAACTCGAAATGACCACCGAAACATTTCTTGTTTACCGAATTTCACGTAAATCATCAGGAATTTTTTTTACATTGAGCCAGTGAATAGTTTTCAAATATTAACACAAAAAAATTCAGATTTTATAATGTAATACATAAATAATACAAGCTTACAATTAGTAATTCAAAGGAGGCGTGGCACATTTGTTTATTTTTATAATTTTAATTTTTATAAGAAATAATTAACCGATCGATACAAAATTGGTCTTATTCGATAGATTGGGCTTCCATCTATCAGAAAATACTGGTTTCAAAAATTCGATTTTTTGGTTTTTGTTAACTATGATCCCCCCTTAAGTGGGTCGATAAAATGAGTACAAAGCATGCTTGGGAACTAACACGTGTGAGGTTTAGCCTCACCTGATCACCTTACCGGGACATATGCCTAGCACCCCAGAGTCATTGGTCATGTAAGCTGGAATGGGCACGGTAGGCCTTGGCCCACTAATAGGCTGTTGCACTGAAGAGTAGAGTAACGTTACGTGAGTGATTTGTTTGGGCTTACTAGGGTTTCTTGGCGACCTTCCAACGACTTTACTTTTAGTTCCCACGAAATATATCCTTCTTCCCTCTTAACTCTATGCAGTCAACTGTTCAACCATGAAACAAGATTCATTCACTTATCTTTCTATTTCGCATAGAAGCGTTTATTTAAATCTCTGGTGGCGGCATCTATGTTATAACATAATTACGATACATGTCTACAATTGAACCGGTGAGTGCCAGAAACAACGTCAGTCACAAATTTCAATTTTTTCAGGAGGGAGAAAAAACGTAATAACTCCTCCTCCATTTCTGCACTCAACGCTCGAAAGAAACGTCCTGTATTTACGGAACTGCTCAACAGACTAACGTAGTTTTTGCACCCAATACGCATCTTGCCATTGTAAGCTTATTTTCATTAAAAACGAGTTTTCGGATTTTTTTTGACTGAAGTGGTTTCTGCACTCACCGATTCAATTGTTAATTTCATCAGTATCTTTTTAAAGTTACACTGTCTTATATTAAAGCCTGATTTTATGATTATCTAATATGTTTTATTTGAAAGTATTACAATTGACTCTATAATCCTTGCGTATTTAAAAAAAATTTAATTTATTTAAATTGCATAAATTTACCAAATAAGACTAAATAATATCAAACCTAACTACCCATACAAGTCCTTTTCAAAGTTACTGTAAAAAAAATTTCTTAATAGTCCAATTTGGTGTCTGAAACCTTTTTTAAGCTTTACTTTAATTTCACAACCGGTAATATATTTAAAGAAACATGAAGGTCAATTTAACTTTACATCTAACATAACGATTTAAAACATATTTGAAGGCAAACCAATGAGTAACTATGTGGAATATTAGTACCACGACTGCTGAAATTAATGAGCATGCGATGTATTTCTGGAAACATTTATTCCGAAATGATATATTGGTTGTTGAGGAACCGGACCAAGAAAGCAATAAGGCATATGCCAATGTTTATTTTTCTGTATTTTTACTCTTACCTGATATGAAATATAATATTGTGAACGAGTTGCGATGGATCACATATCCGAAATATGGACTTTTTTAGAGGATGCTGATTACGAAAAGTGGAAGTTTACCGTTGGTCTGTCGTTTTCACCATAACACATTGGCAAAATCTTAAATTTTGGTTTTAAAATTATAATTTTTTAAGTAAAACTACATATTTTTTACCTTAAAACATCAATGATATTAAAAAGGAAAAAAGCAAGATGGTTATAGTCAAATCCTTTCGTGGATTTTAGAAACCAACTTATTAAATACGTATACAAAATTTTAGGCTGAGACTTACAGTAGATTTTGAGAAAAAGGCTCATGAACATTGAAAAAGTATCTTTTGATGTAAAAGCGTTTAAAGTGAACAATATGACTGGAATTTACCTAAACAACGTTTGTTTAAATACATTAAAAATACTTCCTGTACTCGAAACTTCTAATGTAAGATATCGTTGAATAGCTAAGATTTCGTATTGTAAGAAACACTAAAAACATTGAAATGTCATTTTAGAAACTTTTTTTGGGTTCTGGTCCCTCTTCATACAATTACGCGAACGTACTATATCTAACACACTTTTAATAAAAGATTTACACTTAGTATTTCAAACGTCACTTTATTTTAACGAAGAGTTTGAATGATAATAATTGTTGGTATTAAAATTCTAATTTAAAATATTCACAGACAAAGGGCAGTAATTTGGATTACTAAGGAACACTTAAGACTTCCATGAATCTTTGCACTCGCAATCAGGGAGGTGAAAGTTATTGCTTCGTTGCAACGCCCATAAACATGTTACTCCTTTAATCCCAACGTTTAGTGAAAAGTCCTAATGACCATATTTTATTTTTAATCAGCTAGCAACAATTATCTAAAATGCGCTTAAGACGACTAATTTTCTAATTAGAAGGGAGGGAGCAATTTATTTAACTGTTCGAAATATATTGCATCATTATGTCCTATTATTTCAAATAATGAGAGGGGCCGCCTTGCAATTTGAATATTTACATTTTAACCATTGAGGATGTGTACGTAAGTGAGAAATACAACAAAGGACATTTTGGTTCAAAATAACGTGCCTTTAAGGGGGAATGGGGCTCGCTGTGTCGCGGGTCTCCAAAGCAAAGTGCATCAGTGATAATCCAACGGAGAGAAGAATCTTTTCTTTGTCACATTTCTCCGGCTGTATTGAATATTTTTACAAACGGATTTTTGTTTGTGATATCGGTAGCTGACTTACAGGTAACGACAATCTCACTTTTAGAAACTTTTTGAAATTAGTTCGATTTTTTTTAAAAATTTAAATAAATAATTTTACAAAAAATATTCGACGCACTTTCAAAAAGTGGGATTATAGAGACAGGTAAGTTATCTACATTTATAATTAAAAAAAAAGCAGCTTGCAAAATATTCAATAATGCCGGAGAAATGTGGCAGAGAAAATAGTTTTTTCCATTGGATTGACATTGAGGCACGTGAGTTTGGAAACCCCGGCTAAGCGAGACCATTTCCCCTTAACACATAATTTTATCTCTTTTGGTTGCCTGTTTAATATGCATCAAAAGATGTCATAAACTGCATTTGCCCTTGCCTAATATAAAGAGAATTTTTCTTGCTAAAGCAATTATAGATTAGAAATATCGTTAGATTCATCTTTCAACCTTAATCCAAATTATATTTTAAACATTAGTCTCCTCATTTTAATGTGTATTTAGAACATCGTGACACATTTTAATTTTTTTTTTACCCTTTAAACGTGTATTTTTTTTAGGAATTAAGAATTAAAACCACTTAATTTAAATAATACCTTAAAACTATACTACTTATAGCTATAAAAATCTGCACATAATTTGTTAAACTATTCAAAAACATAGTGATATATTGTGTTGAATTGATCGCATGCGTCTAACATGATTAAATGAACTTATTTATGATTTTCGCAAAATTTAATAAAATTCTATAACGTAGAAAGTTTTAACTCCTGGAATAGAATATTTAACGGGTATTAAAGTTGTGACAAAATTTTCAATGAAATAAATAGTTCAGTATACAATTGTGTACTATATAAACATCATTTGATTTTCTCACTAATAAACTATATACTTCTAATATTCAGTAATTATTGTTAGTTTAAATTTGGAGGCTTATAAGTAACATCAAAAATAAATCATTTTCTAATGTGGCCCAATAAAATTCATAAAAATAATAGTCCTTTGCATATTTAGAACCTAAAGATATAGCCAAAAAAATTATAATAATAGGAAAAACATTTTTACCATTTAAGTAATAAAAGCATAATAAAGATAGGATAAAACAATATTTTATTATCTAAGTCATCAGTATAATTATATTTTCTATACATTCCTAATTTCCTTCCAGTCTGGTGGAAACTCTTTATCTGCACATAAACATTACACAATCCTATTGATAACTCTTTACGTGTGTGAAATAAATAAACCTACAATTTATTTCTAGCAGCCGAAATATTATTCACTATTACAAAGAGGATAGCTATTACGGGTAGTTTAACACCACTCCTACTTCGACTTTCCAAGACTTTTCGTTAGATAAACAAATATTAATTTAATTCAAATTTTGGTATGGTAAATATTTTGGAAATTTCGCCTGCAGTGGCATGAAGTTTAATTAGGGTTAATTAAGCCAGGTAAAATCCATACTTATTATCTTATCTTAGATTAATAATAACTGGTAGGAATTGATACCGAGCGTAAAATTAAAGCGTCTTTAGGGAGTTGTGCTTGTTTGACGCAGATACAAAGTTGAAGAATGCTTATTTGAAACTTATTTGAAAATTAACCGAGGCTGATAATATTATTATTGAAAAGCTGCCATTTTGAAGAGGATTTAGTTTTTAATGTTCTTTAATGTAATGATTTAAATATACGCTTGATTAATAAATATAATAAAATTAAGCTTAATTATTTTCTTGATTACAAACGATTGTGTCTAATTGAATCACAAAAATTCTTGTATCGATTTCAAACTATCAAATCCATATAATAGGTTTACGAATGACTCAAGCACAAAAATAAATATACTTAATTACACTGCTAAATAAATTTTCAAAGTTTTATTTTTGAGTTTTCAAAGTTTTATTATTTTTATATAATCAATAAAGTTTTTGCATGAAAGTGGTATTATTGACAATTACTTAGAATTTTCCCTGAATATTTGGCAGAAAAGTGTTAACAAGAAATGCTATGCGATTTGTGACGATCAAAGAAATAGTCAGACGATTTGGTATTTGAGGAATTCGAGGCAATATAATGTGCTCTTCCTTTATATCCAATATGGGAATATTCGCTGAAATGCTTAAACTTGTGATTATTATTACTTAACATTCCACTTACTACATAACTAAATTAGTTCCCACTTACTCTTGAATACAGTCACAGAAATATTATACATTGTTTTAAATACAATAATTAGATTATGTGATTGTATTAAAATGTACAATTTTAAATATAATTACAACCGATAATATATTTAACAAAACAAAACGGTAAATTAAACTTAGATGATATAACGTACATAACGATTTTGTACATGTCATTATAGTGTTACAAATACTACAATTTTAGAGACATTAGATAATTGTTTTTTTCTGTATTTTTCACTACAAAAATCAAAGGAAACATACATTTTCTTCGCAGGTACTGAAATAGCAGTTTCTGAATATTGTTCAAATTGCTATAATTTGTCTGGTATGATCTTTTTATCAAATAAACCATTTGGAACTATTAATAGACTATATCCATCAATAGATAATTACTATCCATAGACAATTTCTATCAATAGGTGTGCTTGTAAAATAATTTTCAAAATTTTCCCAAAGTAATTTTTTTTCATTTCTTGGTTGAAATTGGTTAACTTTATTGTCACTTAACCTTTCCCGTATCATACACGTCTCATAATGTAACTTTAAATTTCCATAATTGCACTTGCATTTCACTTTAGAACCCTGTACTTTAAGATAAAATTACAATAATATTTTAGTCTTATTATTTTAATATTCAGACAAAGTTTGGCAATTTTTCATAAATTCATTTTTTTTTAAATAATTGTAGTAATTCCAAGCATATTAAATTCTAGTACCTAAGTAATAACTTGGCCACTTTGAGTGCTCTGGGTTTCATATATTTTCCCTACTTACTTATTTTATAATACTTTAACTTACCCTACGTTCTTAAATAAACCCTATCTTGGTGTTTTTCACCAGTTCTAGCTTATCATATTATTGTTATTATTTTTTTTTCAATTTTTTAACTAAAACCGATAGCAATTGTTTCAAAATTAATTGTTGTTTTCTAGTAATAGTTTTTTTTATTTTTTTTTTAGCATTTATGGCTAAAAATATTCTAAAATCCGTTTTTATGCTTAAAAAAAATCTTTATATCCTCTTCATACATAAGCATTCATACATAAGCATTACAAGCGTATCATTTCAGGACCCATATGTTAAGATACTCAAATTTTCAATTCCATTATCAAAGACAATATTTTTATTGGGATCATGACTTTTTCACTAATATCCTTAAAAATTCGGTTGGACCTTCTAGTTTCATGAATCTTTCTGTAGTATAAACAAAATAATTCATGTCTATTTAAATTGAACATTTGGATTTTATCGAAACCGAGTTATCGATTTAGTTTGTAGAATTTATTATTGCTCTTTTCTCTCTCATGCATAAAATCCTAGATTCACAAAAGCCTTTTCTTGGGTTTTATTCTAGATATACGATTCAGCAAAGATACTTTCCTCCGTAATAATTTCCACTCAACCTGACATCTCAAAACATCAGTTTCACTACAGTTGAACAATTCGTGGCACAGCCACAATTGAAGCTTTTTTTTACTCTTATCGTTTCAATGCTTTGGTACGAAAGAGTTTTCTATTTATATTAGTCATATTTCGTTGACTTTGAAGCTTATGTTTGTTGAAATTCAGTTCAAAACAAACTTAAATTAGTTTTATAATCCTGCTTTGTCAGAATATTTATTCTATGATGGGGTTTTGTTAAGAACCGATATTTGTAGCTGTTTATTGTTGATTTACGGGATTGGAATTGTAAGTCTTTTATTTAATTTTTGTTTGTTCTATCAAATTAAAACTACAGATTGAACAAGATTTGGAAGTGATATGAACAACGTATTAATTAGACCAGAACATATTTATTTTGTTAATTTTAAGGGATTGACAAGGCATGTTTAGTATGGAATTGTTTAGTTTTAATATTTCGGCAGCATACTCAAGTTTTTTTCTTACTTTTTCTGATATCATGGCAATACATTTTTATGTGGATTCCAATTTCATTTGCATAAAACTTTAGTAATGCTTATATATTTAATGAAATACATTAATAACTAATGAAAATACATAAAGTCAAACTTAAAGGTAAAAAAATAGAATATTGGATTTTGGATTTTCTTATCTTAGTAGAAAAAGGATAAATGTCCAATATTAACATGCGACATCCATTCTTTTACTTTTCAAGAGCGATTAGAAAAAAGCCGTCTTGTGATAAAAAAAAGGTGAATAAAGTTTATAAAGTATTTCATTAGTATAAACCATTTTTTGCCAATACTTTGGGAGAATTCTTAACTATTTCTTAATCAAGAACATCGGAATTTATAAGATAATTAGAAACAATTTAATCTTTGACTGTTTCAATTAATTGAATGGGTAAATTAATTGATTGAATTACCGTAAATTTTTTTATACCATAGCTAAGTAAATTATTTTTGTAACTCTCATTTGTAACGCAATATCCCTTAACTTTTTACTTTTTAGATTTTTTAAATAAAAATACCATTAATTTTTAGCATTAGAATATGTTTTATTAAAGCTACTATAAAAAAACAATGGCAAAAATAGAAATTTATTGATGAAATTTTCAACGTATATTTTATCAAAGCAAGCTGAGAAAAAAAGATTTATGGTTAACTATTTATTTTTCATAACAGTAGAAGTTTTAGTTCCATTCGATTCGTTAGATTTTTTTTTTATTTCGACAGGTAGCAACAGCTGTAAATGATCGGAACATTTATCAATTGAAACTTTATTTTTTTGTTTACTTTTTAGCCATTTTTTATTGATTATTAAAATTTGAGTTTTAACTTTAAAGGCGATTAACATGGATAAATCTGTCATTTCCAATATAACCCAAACTTGTAAAATGTTAAGAATAAGTAAAAAAGTTAAAACAACATATTTGGAAAAAATGTGAAACTGATTGGCAGAATTTCTCAGTTGACTGTTAGTTTTATTATCGGTGTTGGAATAAAGTTGAGTCGCATGTAAGACGTTGTATAGGTTATGCGAGGAAAACTTTTTCTTGCTCCCTTCTTACTTCTTCTCTCCTTCTTTGCAGTGGCTTCTACTAGAGTCAACTTTCCGAAGATCAGAAACAAGTTTTTGAATCCATTTTGCAACGCGGTATCTTTGACGTAGTGCAGTTTATTTCGACCAAGGGTTGATGTAAATAAAATTCGACGATAATGAGACGAGATGAATCACGGACTACTAAACGTACAATGTCAGAGAAGCTCTCTCAAACACGTGCTTGGACGGTAAGTTTGACGTCACTGTTACGAGTGTCAAAGATGAAGAACCCTGCTCGGAACCACTCAGAATACTAAAATTGTAGTTGACCGTGGTGAATTTTTCCGAACATTTTTCGAGTAGATAGTGTTTCTTCATCTTCGGAAAACGACTCTCGGTACCAATGACGTCAAACTTTACGTTCACGTCCGTGTTTGGAAGAGCTTCTTTGGCCTTGTTAGTTCAGTAGGCCAATTATAAGAACGACTTTTCCGATATCCGATATTGCAAGGAAAGCATATTTCTTTGTTAATGTGTAAGTGAACAAAAAATATAATTTAGGGGGCCCGGATAACCCAGCGGTTTGGACCATTACGCTAGCAGTCTGCGCGCTGTAACGGGTGCGGGTATGATCGGCCACCTTCACCCTTGGTGTAATTTAATTTCTCTGTGACAGTAAAAATTATTTCTGTGTCTGTCTTACTTGATGGAGGGGTTATAAGCGAGTCTCTGATCAAACACGCAACCCGACATATATATGTACCAACATACCATATCATTTAGGCTAAAAAAAAAAAAAACACTTGGCTATAGTAAAATGGTTTTCTGGATTCGTCTGTGACATCGACACCTTCTTGTTGATTGTCTGTTGTTACTGCTTAAAATCTCAATAATTAAAGTTTCGATAACTTTCCTTAATACCTCCATTGGTATTTACTACAGTATTGCCCCTGGAAATGCACGTATTCCGGGTCTGTCCCCTTGACTCTACTGAAGTAGACAGAGCCCATTTTACAATTTTAATGGAGAGATAAATGATATCTTATATCCACACCACACTGCTGCGTATGTGTTACAGGCCATTCTACTACAAAACAAAAGTAAATATGACAGTGACAGTGAATGCGCCGGTGGTTGTTGACTGAAGTGGTTTCTGCACTCACCGATTCAATTGTTAATTTCATCAGTATCTTTTTACAGTTACACTGTCTTATATTAAAGTCTGATTTTATGATTATCTAATATGTTTTATTTGAAAGTATTACAGTTGACTCTATAATCCTTGTGTATTTAAAAACAATATTTTAATTTATTTAAATTGGATAAATTTACCAAATAAGAATAAATAATATCAAACCTAAATACACATACAAGTCTTTTTCAAAGTTACTGTAAAAAAAATTTCTTAATAGCCCAATTTAGTGTCTGAAACCTTTTTTAAGCTTTATTTTAATTTCACAACCTGTAATATATTTAAAGAAACATAAAGGTTAATTTAACTTTAGATCTAACATAACGATTTGGAACATATTTGAAGGCAAACCAATTAGTAACTATGTGGAATAGAAGTACCACGACTGCTGAAATTAATGAGCATGCGATGGATTTCTAGGAACCATTTATTCCGAAATGATATATTGGTTGTTGAGGAACCGGACCAAGAAAGCAATAAGGCATATGCCAATGTTTATTTTTCTGTATTTTTACTCTTACCTGATATGAAATATAATATTGTGAACGAGTTGCGATGGATCACATATCCGAAATATGGACTTTTTTAGAGGATGCTGATTACGAAAAGTGGAAGTTTACCGTTGGTCTGTCGTTTTCACCATAACACATTGGCAAAGCCTTAATTTTTGGTTTTAAAATTATATTTTTTTAAGTGAAACTTCATATTTTTTACCTTAAAACATCAATGATATTAAAAAGAAAAAAATCAAGATGGTTATAGTCAAATCCTTTCGCGGATTTTAGAAACCAACTTATTAAATACGTATACAAAATTTCAGGCTGAGACTAACAGTAGAATTTGAGAAAAAGGCTCATGAACATTGAAAAAGTTTGTTTTGATGTAAAAGCGTTTAAAGTGAACAATATGACTGGAATTTACCTAAACAGCGTTTGTTTAAATATATTAAAAATACTTCCTGTACTCGAAACTTCAAATGTGAGGTATTGATGAAAAGCTAAGATTTCGTATTGTAAGAAACACTAAAACATTGAAATTTCATTTTACAAATTTTTTGGGGTTCTTGTCCACCTTTATATAATTACGTGAAAGTACTATTTTAAACACACATTAAAAAAAGATGCACACTTAGTATTTCAAACGTCACTGTATTTTAGCGAAGAGTTAGAATGATAATAATTGTTGGTATTAAAATTCTAATTTAAAATATACAGACAAAAGGGCAGTAACTTGGATTACTAAGGCACACTTAAGACTTCCATGAATCTTTGCACTCGCAATCAGGGAGATGAAAGTTATTGCTTCGTTGCAACGCCCATAAACATGAAACTCCTTTAATCCCAGCTTTTAGTGAAAAGTCCTAATCACCATATTTTATTTTTAATCAGCTTGCAACAATTATCTAAAATGCGCTTAAGACCACTAATTTTCTAATTAGAAGAGAGGGAGCAATTTGTTTAACTGTTCGAAATATACTGCATCATTATGTCCTATTATTTTAAATAATGAGAGGGACCTTGCATTTTGAATATTTACATTTTAACCATTGAGGATGTGAACGTAAGTGAGAAATACAACAATGGGCGTTTTGGTTCAAAATCTTTAAAACAGAACGGGCCTTTAAGGGGGAATGGGCGAGCTGGATCGCGGGTCTCCAAAGCAAAGTGCATCTGTGCCAATCTAATTGAGAAAAATAATATTTTCTCCGACTGCATTGAATATTTTTTCAAACGGGTTTTTGTATGTGATCAATGTAGCTGACTCACAGGTCCCGACAACCTCACTTTTTGAAATTAATTCGATTTTTTGTTAAAAATTTAAATAAATAATTTTGCAAAATGTATTTGAGGCAATTTCAAAAAGTGGGATCATAGAGACAAGTGAGTTATTTAAATTTATAATTTAAAAAAAGCAGCTTGGAAAATATTCAATAATGCCATAGAAATGTGACAGAGAAAATAGTTTTTACCCATTAGATTAACATTGAGGCACTTGAGTTTGGAGACCCCCGGTCCAGCGAGCCCATTCCCCTTAACAGATAATTTTATATCTTTTTGTTACCTGTTTAATAAGCATCAAAGTTAAATTCAAGATGTTCTAAACTGCATTTGCCCTTGCCTAATAAAAAGAGAATTTTTTATTGCTGAAGCATATATTGATAGGAAATATCGATATATTCATATTTCAACCTTAATCTCCAAATTATATTTTAAACATTAGTCTCCACATTTTAATGTGCATTTAGAACATCTTGACACAATTAAATTATTTTAATTGCGTCATTTATTTTAAATTATTTTTTTACCCGTTAAACGTGTATTTCCTTTTATTTTTTAGGGATTAAGAATTAAAACCACTTAACTTAAATAATACATTAAAATTGTACTATTTATAGCTATAAATATCTACACACCAAAAACATAGTCTTATATTGTGTCGAATGAATTGCTTGTGTCTCTTAAGTTAAAGGAACTTATTTATGATTTTCACAGAATTTAGTAAAATTCTATAACGTAATTTTTTTAAGTACATATACGGTATAGAATTTTTAACGATATTAAAATTGTGACATAATTTTCAATAAATTATCTAGTTTAGTATACAATTGTGTACCATATAAACATCATTTGATTCTCTCACGAATAAACTACATATTTCTAATAATCAGTAATCATTGTTAGCATAAATTTCCAGACTTATAAGTAACAACAAAAATACACCTCTTTCTAACGTAGCTCAATGAAATACATAAACATAATAGTCTTTTAGATATTTTTTTTTATATTAGATTCTATTGGTATAACTACAAAAATTATAATGATGGGAAAATCGAAAAGCATTTTTATCATTTAACAAAAGCATAATAAAGTTAGGATAAAACAATATTTTATTATCTAAGTCATCAGCATAACTATATTTTCTATACATTCGTAATTTCCTTCCAGTCTGGTGAAAGTTCTTTATCTGCTCACAAACATTACACAATCCAATTGATAACTCTTTACGTGTATAAAATAAATAAACCTACAATTTATTACTAGCAGCCGAAATATAGGGCACTATCACAAAGAGGAAGGCTATTACGGATAGTTTAACACCCCTCCTACTTCGACTTCCTCGAGACTTTTCGTTAGATAAACAAATATTAATTTAATTCAAGTTTTGGTATGGTAAATATTTTGGAAATTTCGCCTGCAGTGGCATGAAGTTTAATTAGGGTTAATTAAGCCGGGTAAAATCCATACTTATTATCTTATCTTAGATTAATAATAACTGGTAGGAATTGATACCGAGAGTAAAATTAAAGCGTCTTTAGGGAGTTATACTTGTTTGACGCAGATACAAAGTTCTTTGAAGAATGCTTACATTTGAAAGTTATTTGAAAATTAACCGAGACTGATAAAATTATTATTGAAAAGCTGCCGCTTTGAAAAGGATTTAGTTTTTAATGTTCTTTAATGTAATTATTTGAACATACGCAGGTTTGATTGATAAATATAATAAAATTAAGCTTAATTATTTTCTTGATTACAAACGATTGGGTCTAATTATATCACAGAAATTCTTGTTTCGATTTCAGACTATCAAATCCATATAATAAGTTTACGTATAACTCGAGCACAATAATAAAATATGCTTAAGTACACTTCTTAATACATTTTCAAAGTTTTATTTTTGTATATAATCAATAAAGTGTTTACATGAAAGTGTTTTCTTGGCAAATACTTAACACTTTTCTGCCAAATATTCAGGGAAAATTCTAACAAGAAATGCTATGCGATTTGTGACGATCAAAGAAATAGTCAGACGATTTGGTATTTGAGGAATTCTTGGCAATATAATGTGCTGTTCCCTTATATTCAATATGGGAATATTTGCTGAAATGCTTAAACTTATGCTTATTATTACTAAACATTCCACTTACTACATTACTAAATTAGTTCCCACTTAACGCTTGAATACAGTCACAGAAATATTATACATTGTTTTAAATACAATAAATATATTATGTGAGTGTATTAAATTGTACAATTTTAAATATAATTACAACCGATAATATGTTTAGCAAAACAAAACGGTAAATTAAACTCAGATGATATAACATAACGATTTTGTACATATAAGTGAAGTCATTATAGTGTTACAAATACTACAATTTTAGAGACATTAGGTGATTTTATTGTTTTTTCTGTATTTTTCACTACAAAACAAAGGAAACATACATTTTCTTTGCAGGTACTGAAATAACAGGTTCTGAACATTGTTCAAGTTAGAATAATTTAGTATGATCTTTTTGTCAAATAAACCATTTAAAACTATCAATAGACTATATCCATCAATAGATAATTAATATTAATAGATAATTACTATCCATAGACAATTTCTATCAATAGGTGTGCTTGTAAAAAAATTTTCAAAATTTTCCCAAAGTAATTTTTTTCATTTCTTGGTTGAAATTGGTTAACTTTATTCTCACTTAACCTCTCCCGTATCATACGCGTCTCATAAAGTAACTTTAAATTTGCATAATTGCACTTGCATTTCACTTTAGAACCCTGTACTTTAAAATAAAATGACAATAATATTTTAGGCTTATTATTTTCATATTCGGGCCAAGTTTGGCAATTTTCATTTTTTTTTAATACTTGTAGTAATTCTAAGGATATTAAATTCTAGTACCCAAGTAATAACTTGGCGACTTTGAGTGCTCTAGGTTTCATATATTTTCCCTACCTTACTTATTTTATAATACTTTAACTTACCCTACGTTCTTAAAAAAACCAATCTTGGTGTTTTTCACCAGTTCTAGCTTATCATAATATATTTAATTGTTTTTCTTTCAACTAAAACCGGTAGCAATTGTTTCAAAATTAATTGTTGGTTTTTAGTAATAGTTTTTTTTTAAAAATTTTTTAGCATTTATGGCTAAAAATATTCTAAAATCCGTTTTTATGCTTAAAAAAATATTTATATCCTCTTCATACCAACTGGGAAATAAGCATTTCAAGCGTATAATTTCAGGTCCCGTATGTTAAGATACGCAAATTTTCAATTTCCTTATCAAAGACAATATTTTTATTGGGATCATGACTTTTTCACCAACATCCTTAAGAAATAGGTTGGATCTTGGAGTCTCATGAATCTTTCTTTAGTATAATCAAAATAATTAATGTCCATTTAACTTGAACATTTGGGTTTTATCGAAGCCGAGTTATCGATTTGGTTTGCAAAATGTAATATTGATATTTTCTCTCTCATGCATAAAATCCTAGATTCACAAAATCCTTTTCTTGGAGGGATGTGGATAGCCCTGTGGTCAGAGTCTCGATCTCCGGATAGAAAGGTTCCGCGTTCGAGTCCTGGCAGCTGAAGACCCACCGAGTATATGCGGAGTACGTGCTCGTTAAACCTGTTGGGTCCGAAAGTCCTGTGGGCGGTCATTGCACAGTTTCCCACGGGTACACGTCCCTGGAGATTATTTTCCTGCCCTTCGGGGACATTATAAATTGTGGAGGAGGCGCACGATAGATGGCAGCATCTGTCGCGTATGTGTGTGTTGTGCCTGTCTTACTTGACGAAAGCTTACAAGCTGGTCTTTGACCAAGGGCACAAGCCTGAAAATATATGTATACCAACCAACCAATCATTTAAAGTGAACATTTTATCGAAGCCGAGTTATCGATTCGGTTGGTGTAGTATTTGTTTTTGATCTTTTCTCTCTATCATGCATAAAATCCAAGATTCACAAAAGCCTTTTCTTGGGTTTTATTCCAGATATACGATTCAGCAAAGACACTTTCTCCGTAATAATTTCCACTCAACCTGACATCTCAAAACATCAGTTTCACTACAGTTGAACAATTCGTGGCACAACCACAATTGAAGCTTTTTTTACTCTTATCGTTTCAATGCTTTTGTACGAAAGAGTTTTCTATTTATATTAGTCATATTTCGTTGACTTTGAAGCTTATGTTTGTTGAAATTCAGTTCAAAACAAACTGAATTTAAATTAGTTTTATAATCCTTCTTTATCAGAATATTTAATCTATGATGGCGTTTCTTAAAAACCGATATTTGTAGCTGTTTATCGTTGATTTACGGTATTCAAATTATAAGCCTTTTATTTAATTTTTGTTCGATTGTACCATCAAATCAAAACTCCTGATTGAACAAGATTTGGAAGTGATATTAACAACGTATTATTTAGGCCAGAACAGATTTGTTTTATAAATTTTAGGGATTGACAAGGCATGTTTATTATGAAATTTCTTTTTTTTAATATTTCGGCAGCATGCCACTAGTTTTTTTTTACTTTTTCTGATACCATCGCAATTGATTTTTACGTAGAATCCAATTTCATTTACAAAAAAACTTTAGTAATGCTTATATATTTAATGAAACACATTAATAACTATTGGAAATACATAAAATAAAATTTATAGATGAAAAAAATAGAATGAATGGATTTTGTATTTCCCTATCTTAGTAGAAAAAGGATAATTGTTCAATATTAACATGCGACATCAACTCTTTTACTTTTTAAGAGCGATTAGAAAAAAAAAACGTCTCGTGGTAAAAAAAAAGGGTGAATAAAGTTTATAAAGTATTTCATTAGTATAAACCATTTCTTTTGCCGATACTTTGTGGGAATTCTTAACTATTTCTTAATCAAGAACATCGGAATTTATAAGATAATTAGAAACAATTTAATCTTTTACTGTTTCAATTAATTGAATGGATCACTAATTACCGTAAATTTTTTATACCATAGCTAAGTAAATTATTTTTGTAACTCTCATTTGTAACGCAATATCCCTTAACTTTTCAATTTTTAGATTTTTTAAATAAAAATACCAGTTATTTTTAGAATTCGAATATGTTTTATTAATGCTACTATAAAAAAAATGGCAAAAATAGAAATTTATTGATGAAATTTTCAACGTATATTTTATCGAAGCAAGCTGAGAAAAAAAGATTTATGGTTAACTATTTATTTTTCATAACAGTAGAAGTTTTAGTTCCATTCGATTCGTTAGATTTTTTTTTTATTTCGACAGGTAGCAACAGCTGTAAATGATCGGAACATTTATCAATTGAAACTTTATTATTTTTACTTTTTAGACATTTTTTATTGATTATTAAAATTTGAGTTTCAATTTTAAAGGCGATTAACATGGATAAATCTGTCATTTCCAACGTAACCCAAACTTGTAAAATGTTAAGAAAAAGTAAAAATTTTAAAACAACATATTTGGAAAAAATGTGAAACTGATTGGCAGAATTTCTTAGTTGACTGTTAGTTTTATTATCGGTGTTGGAATAAAGTTGAGTCGCATGTAAGACGCTGTACAGGTTATTTGTAGAAAACTTTTTCTTGCTCCCTTCTTACTTCTTCTCTCCTTCTTTGCAGTGGCTTCTACTAGAGTCAACTGTCGGAAGATCAAAAACAAGTTTTTGAATCTATTTTGCAACGTGGTATCTTTGGCGTAGTGCAGTTTATTTCGACCAAGGGTTGATGCAAATAAAATTCGACGATAATGAGACGAGATGAATCACGGACTACTAAACGTACAATGCCAGAGACGTCACTGTTACGAGTTACACTGTTGACGTCACTGTTACGAGTGTCAAAGATGAAGAATCCTGCTCGGAACCACTGAGAATACTAAAATTGTAGTTGACCGTGGCGAATTTTTCCGAACATTTTTCGAGTAGATAGTGTTTCTTCGTCTTCGGAAAACGACTCTCTGTACCAATGACGTCAAATTTTACGTTCACGTCCGTGCTTGGAAGAGCTTCTTTTGCCTTGTTAGTTCAGTAGGCCAATTATGAGGCCGTAATCCGATATTGTAAGGAAAGCCGTCATTTCATTGTTTAAGTGTACAAGGAATATCTTTTAGGGGAACCGGAGCCGAGTGGTTTGGATCATTACGCTAGCAGACTGCGCGCTGTAACGGGTAATGGTTCGATTTCCGCCTTCGCCCTGCGTGCAATTTCCTTTTTTTTTAACAGTAAAATTTCTTTCTGTATCTGTCTTACTTGACGAAGACTTATAATAAGGTCTTTGATCATGGGCGGGTCACAAGGCGGAATATACACTCTTAAAACAAAAGAGTGAAATCCACTCCAGTTGGAGAAGTGCATTTTCGACACAGGAAAGGAATGAATATTAACTCAAACTGAGTTAAAATCACTCGTTTGGAGTGATCCTGTCTGAGGTTTAACACACAAAGGATCCCCTCCAAAAGGAGAAGTGCATTTTCCAGACTGGAGGAGTGAAAATCAATCAGACTGTGTTAAAATTGCTCGTTCGTTTTAAGAGTGTATGTGTACCTTTTACCCTACTATATAATTTAGGCCAAAAAAAACTTGGCCCCCAAAAAATGGTTTAGTGGATTCGTCTATGTACTACGACACCTTCATGTTGATTGTCTGTTGTTACTGTTTAAAATCTCTATGATTAAAGTTTCGATAATTTTCCTTAACACCACCATTGGTATTCACTACAGTATTGCCACTGGAAATGCACGTATTCCGGGTCTGCCCCCTTGACTCTACTGAAGTAGACAGAGCCCATTTTACAATTTTAACGGAGAGACACCTGATATCTTATATCCACACTACACTGCTGCGTTTGTGTTACTGGCCATTCTACTACAAAACAAAAGTAAATATGACAGTGACAGTGAATGCGCCCTCTAGAAGGGAGAGTGTAGGCTTTATAACCCATTACCAAGCTCGCCAGAAGAGACAGTCACAAGAGGCACACAAAGAAGGACGACACAAACACATAGACAAATAACAACATTTATTGACAAGCACAAACATCCATGCCTTTACTGGGAATCGAACCCGAGCCCAGCAGCTCCAAAGGCTAGTACACTAACCACTGCGCCAATGGGCCGGCTAAACAAAAGTAAATAACTATAAAAAAAATCTTGTCTTCTTCTTCCTGTGGGAAATTCTCAGCAACCACAAACAGATGTCGTTCGACGAACTTAACTTTATCGGAATTTCTACTTCGAAAATAAACGAGTAAACATCCTTGAAACAAAGAAGCCAGCAAAAGACAATTTTATCGCTAATAAAAGTGGAGCCTTCAGGGCATTGACTATTTTCAATGGCCCACTCAGCTCTTGGTATGTTCACTGATAAAGCTTTCCCAGACATCATTAATTGAGTTAACTTAAACACGGGCTACCGTTAAATTTAATGGTTAAAAAATAAAGGAATTTTACCCCAGGCTTAAAATACTTATCAATTATAGCGGCATTTCACCAAAAGGCAGGGTGATTGATAATAATTAGTTTAAAGCGGTATCATAAAAAAAATAAAGTTAGACTTTATAAAAGAGGATTAAGTAATGCAATTCTCAGGAAATGCGTTTTGGGTTTTTAGAGAGAGATTAAATGGAGGAATTTGTTAAATTTGTGCTTGGGTTGTCAGATTTAAAGGTTAATTTTTTTCAGCATTTAAACTTTTAAAAAAATGTACTTAAAAAAACATAAAAGCTTTCAGAAAAACAAACTAAGTAAAATCTGGACCGTAGTAATTGGGTTAATTAATAGACACTCGGACAATATTTTAAATAATATTTAAATACTTTTAATTTACACGAATTAATAAAAAATCATTTATGTTACTATTTTAATACTCCATAAACTAATTTAAATTAACTCACACTTATCTTTTAGATTATTAGTTAATTTCTTTATTATTAACTGGCTAAAGAATTCAGTTCTTGCAACGAGTAATTTTCTAAAATGGATAATTTTAAAAACTGGTTGAAATAAACAAATCATGTTTACCAATACCTATGTTTAAAAAAAAATAGATTTTCCCTTACTATTGGAATAAGTAACCAAAAATCGATATTTTTTTTATATGTTACTAAAAAATATCACCCAAAAAGAGGTAGCAATAATAAATTAATCTTGATTGTTTCTGGCACATCATTTTTCAAAATAGATTAAGGAAATTCCAGTACGATCGAAATACTTTTAATCCTGTACTTCATTGTTATCATTAGAGTTCAGATAGTCTATAAAATAATTTAGATTTTTTGGTATGATGCCAGTAATATTGGATCAGAAGCAAGTCCTTTATTTTTTATGTAATAAAGACGAGTATAAAACTCTTCTAAACGTTTAAACAAAAGTATATCAACAAAGTTCTCGATTTCAAGCACATTTGGGGAATGCTTTAAAATTCTATTTTTGTTTCAATTGCTTTAAAAATAAATAAAAGAAAGACAATAAAAAAGCTTTTTTGTTCTGTTTAAATAAAACATTCAGAGTTTACTCAGCGTTAAGAAAAATATTTGCCCTGTATTTCAAAAGAACCAGTATTTTAATATTAAGACTTGAGTAACAACTTTATTTCTCTGCGTCTTTTCGAAATTTCAGGGATTTTAAGCCAGTATTGGATTTTTAGCAGAGTTGTAGAGTTACTATATTTTTTGTGTATAGTCAAACTTTTCGTGTAGTAATATTTAAAAGTTGAAAAATGTATGATAAATATTTATATTAATGCATTTTAAGTAAAAAAACCTAACTTTTAAATATAAACAGATCAATCAAATAGAGTGTCCTGGAAATTTCTTTTCTAAATTTTTGTTGGTAATAATTCCTTTACAGTATAAAATAAAATAGTTTAAAGTAGCAAAATAAATTAGCTTAGTAGGGGTAGAAACTTATATATATTCCGGTTTGAGTGCTTGATCAGAAACCCGCTTATATAAGCCTTCGTCAATTAAGACATATACAGAAAGAATTTTTACTGTCACAGGGAAAAGAAAATTCACCCATTGAGAAGGTGGGAATCGAACCCACATCCGTCAGCGCGCAGACAGCTGGTGTAATGGTCTATGGCTTAGTAAGCGGGGAAATACCGTTTTTCTCTTTCATTTAACAAATCTGAAACCGAAAAAATTAAGTAATATTACTTTATTTATAAAATTGTATTATTGTTGTTATTAATACTTTGATTCAAATTTTATTTATGTATCTTTTTTTTTATCGTACATAAGGCTTCTTGCCTAAAAATAACACTCTAAATAAATTAATTGATTTAAGCTCTTTGTGCTTGCTGGCGCATAAGGCGTCCAGCCTAGTCCTCTAAACTCCACATTCTTTAGGATGGGTTCTGGCGTCCTCCAAACTGGATAATTTTAAACTCTTGAGGTCTTTTTGTAGGTATCTGTCTTTACCATGTTATTCTGGGTCTTCTTCCTTTTCGTTTTCCATCAGGATACCAAGAGAGCGAGATGTTTGGTAGTTTCTCCCTGGGCATCCTGAGTACCTGGCCAGTCCATCTTAATCTTCTCGTCGAAATTTCTTTTTTTTTTATTGCAGAGATGTTAGCTTGTTTTATTATATACTAGTTTTCTTTTCAGCGGCCAGAACATTTTAAATATATTTCTTAAACAACTGCAAAAACTTCTAATTTGTGGATGTCTGATTTTCTGAGGCACCATGTTTCGGCATCAGAGAGTAGTATTGCTTTTACTATTGTTGTGTAGATTCCAATCTTTGTTTTGGATGTTTGAATATTTCCAGATTTTTTGGAGGCCATAGAAGGCTGCTTTTGCTTTGAGGATTCTGCTTCTGATATGAGCCTCTGCGCCTCCATTTGTGTCGAGGACTGGACCGAGATATGTAAACTCTTAAGCATTACTAACTTCATCTTGATCAATCTCTAGTCTCTCAAACCTCCAAAGACGGTTGTATAAAATCTAAAAACTTTTACGATCAAGACTGTTTGCTTGTTACTAACTAATTTCATCGTTTACGTTTCCCGATTCAATTTCTCAGAGTATGATATGAAAAATTGAAGGCACCTTAATTCGTTTTCTTTGTTGGGGGCTGATTTGTTTTTGGATTTGAATTCATTTATCACAGGCAAACTCAAGCAAAAACAACCGAAACTACATTTTTTTTCATTTCGAACTGTATTTTTTTCAAAAAAGTTATATAAAAAAATAAATGAAAAAGTAGGGAAAAAAGTAAGCAAAAGTTCTACACTAGAATCTATTGCAGTGATCCTTATCATTAGTCGATGTGTCACAAATGTAATTAATCTCTTTCTAGTATCATTTATTAATAAGGAGAAATGACATTTTATTTATCATACCAAGTTCGTCATCTTATCCTATCTTCCCATACTACTTACACTGAATACTTTCGTATACAACATTGACTTGGAAAAGAGTTCAAAAACATTCATTAATTTTGTGGGTTTTTTTAACTAACTCTTTTAGAACTTTGAAATTGTTTTTTTTTTTAAATTTTTATTATCCTTTCGAATCGGAAAATGAAATTTTATCTCTTAAGGTAAATGGGCCCTATCGATATCGAGTCCCCGAAACAAAGTACCTCTGTGATAATTCCATAAAAAAAATTTGCTAAACCACATTTCTCTGGATGTATGAATTTTTTTACAAAGGTTTCTTAATAGGATCGATGTAGCTGACTTACAGGTCTCTATTTTCCCACTTTTTGAAAGTGGTTCGAGTGAAATTTTCAATTAATAACTTTACACGTCTTAGCTATTCTTAGTCAGTTGCATTTATCATATAAAAATATGTTTGTAAAATTATTCAATACAACCGGAGAAATATGGATAGGAAAGTAATTTAATATTTTCCCATTTTATTAACACAGAGCCACTTTGGTTTGGAGACCCCTGATATATCGGGTTCATTCTCCCTTAATTACTTATCTCAGTTTTTGACAAAAGTTTTGATCGATATCAAACAAAATTAAGCACTCAACTCTTAACGAAACTTAATTTAACATAACGAAAGAACTTCTAAGTAGAGTTTAAAGCAAATTAATAAAATAACTTTAGTTTCTTTTTGAAAGTTAATAATCTAACAATTAAAAAAGAGTAAAGATTAATTGTCTTTTTTGCTAATGAATAAACTATTGATTGTTTAACTTTTTTCGAAGCCTAATTGCGACGAAATAGTTTCGACTTTACTACTTTTTTTAAAACTTTTTTTTTGTTTTTATATTGTTTCGAAATATTTTTTTACCTACTATAAAAAATATCTTTTTTAGATTTAAGGAGCAACGCTACCCAGCAAAGTGGGATTATTCTTGTAGGCTTAGTAGCATTTTGTGGTATGACAAATGACAGTGATTGCGCCCTCTAGAAGGGAAGGGCGTAGGCTATATAGCCCATTACCCCGCTCACCAGAAGAGACAGCCACAAAAGACACACAAAGAAGGACGCCGCAAACACATAGACAAATAACAACGTTTATTGACAAACACAAACATCCATGCCTTTAGCGGGATTCGAACCCGATCCCAGCAGCTCCAAAGGCTAGCACACTAACCATGCTCCAGTGGACCGGCCGCATTTGGGGTAACTCCAGAAACTAATTTTTCTCTTTTTGATTGACTAAGAGGGACTGTCAGTTAAATAGAGATAATGCAGTACTTTTGAAATCACAACTTTTGCAAAAAAAATTGTTTTGTCATGTTATATCAATTTCACCGGGTATGGGAATCATCGTAAAATCAATTTAAAACAAAATTGAAAAGAAAATAACAAACGGTTAATCAAATATTCATTGATAAAGTTTTAAAATGTGACGATAGTTCCAACCTAACCTAAAGTTTTAAAATAGTGTCACCATCTGCTGTATATTTTGGAGCATTTTAAAACTTCAAAATATATAAATAAATAAGTAGATAAAATTTTCGCTTCAAATTAGTTTCATTTCGAGATGTTGATTCCCATACCTGGGCAAAAAGAGCTAACATGGCAAAGCAATACTCCTGCGGAAGATGTGATTCCAAAACTAATGCATTAGCTCAATGGGACTGACAATCTCTCTCAAAAAAATACTTCAGCAAAGAACCGAACCCTTCTCCCTGTTGAGACAGATTCGAACTCTATTAGTTAGTTCTATGCAACCTATTGCCTCCTGTTTACCTGTTTCACCAGATAAGAAAAAGTAAGAAATATACATTTTTACTTTGTACCATTGTTTACATTGTTTAATTGTATTTAAAAATTAGTTTAATTTAAAGGCATATATTTTTAGAATTTCAGAAATTCGAGAAAATTTATAATTAGTTTTAATTTGCAATTATACTTAAGAACCGACTAAATCATATGAATTGCACCTTATGTTGCGGGAAAGTCATCCATCAGTAAAAAAGACACCATTCAAAACGAAAGTCTGTCTTTCAATTCCTATTTTTACAAATAAAAATGAAGGATTTGATAATTTACAGCCTAACTGTCCCGCCCGTACATTCAAGAACAAAATAAATTATCGATTTGAAACTAAAGGTCTTATGTGAAACTTTTTATAAAGTCATACTTGTCAGTTGCATTACTTTTCTAAGCACACTTTGATATGCTGTATTCATTGAAAATGTTTTAAATTTCTTCACTGGAAATTCACTATTGAAATTAACAGTTGCGATCGAGTTTCTCTTCGACTTTTTAATGTTTTTCTCCAAAATAAAATTTACATTAGCATAAATATCAACAATGATCTTCCGTTTTTAATGATTTTACACAATAAAGATTCTGGTCGAAAGATTTTATATGCATTCTTGAAACGATTTATTTCGGAAGTTCATTATGTTCTATTCAAGTTCCTTTGTTAGGTGTCTACTAAAAGTTCCTCTCATAACAAGAAATAAACAAAGTCATCCATTTATAACTACTTCCTTTTGGAATAAAATATTCCCCTTTTCCACATATTTATTTGTATCTTAGTAAAAAAAAGGACTTATTTCAAATAATTTACAATATGAAGACGGCCATTTTTCGACTGATAAGGTACAAGTATTCAATGGTGAATATTCTAAAACTTGTCCGTTCTTTGACTTCCAAATGAATTCATTTTCAGCTCATTTCCTCACATATTACCAGTACTTTTCTATATCGTATTCAATAATTAAGTTGTAAGTAGAAAAGTAGTTACTTAAAGATTTAGCAAATTATTTCGATTTCGAAGGGAAATCCAATTTTTGAAGAATATTTCTTAAATTAAGTTTTGGCGTGTTACAAGGCTGTCTTTGAATTATTAATGGAAACTTGACTAATGTAATTACATTAGAAAAGTGTTTAATTAAATATTTGATTTAGTTTCTAATGCAGAATATTAAAACTTTTCTTTTAAATTAGGATATCTTAACTATGTAATCCTTAAATCGGAACGCTTGAAAACTTTAAAAATTAGTAAAAATATTCAAATAATTCTCTAATTACTGTTCAAAATCTAAGATGAAGCAGCGAAAATATAAACTCTAATAAAGAAAATAGCAAAGTCTTATTTGAAGTGTTATAAATTATTGACAAGTGCCATTGAGTTGCAATTTCTTTCATTTGATTAAATCAAGATTGTTTGGAATTAATTAACTTTAATTAATAATTTTAGGTTTGAAGAGTTTGTAGAATCCCACTTTTCCTATTAGAATGATTGGTACATCTGATAATTGGTAAAAGAATTTGGCACATTTAAAAAAGTTTAAGCATAAACTTTATTTTTCACTATATTGCTTTATTTTTCACGATCACTTATTAACTTCATTTTTCACTATCACTACTCGTTGAACTAGTATATTTAGCATATCCATAAATGTTTTATGTTTCTAATTGTTTAAATTGAGTTTTAAAATTATAAAATATTTTAAACAAAACCATCATCAAAGTAGAAATTTCAACTGTGAAAAACTCAATACTCACTAAAATAACAATCATTATGCGAATTATGATTGTGATGTGTGTAAATATTTTGTTGTTAGAAATTAAGTTTAATCGAACGCATATAACATAACGTTCAAGAGATTTTTTAAAAACAATTTGTGGAATTATACTTATTTTATTTAATAAATACATTTTTTAACTACAAAACTTGGAAAAAAATTAGCTGATTTATTGATCCGAAACAATTTATATTGATACATTTTCTTCTTTAAAATTCTCGGTTACTGCAACATGTAAACTATTTTTTAATGGAAGTGTTCTACTATTTATATTAATCATAGGCTTAAAAATACTTCCATTTTTAACAAAGTTTTTTTATGAAAAAAGTAAACTTCTGAAGTATATAGTTATTCGAAAAAAATCCTGAACAAGTTTAGCTATTTTATTTCTCTTAGAAAAATGCAATAAGAGTTTTCTATAAAAACAAAATATCTACTCAACCACGCATTTTTAATCATGTCTTACAAAATCATTATTTAGTATAAAATACACATTATAAATCACTTTAAATACATCCTATATTGAGAAACACGCAATTTGTTGATAATAATTGATGAGAGTTGACTATGTCAGGTCACTATTTTCTAAGAGTTTATCACATGTAGGAAGGGATACGAACATTTTTAAATTATCACAATTTTCTATAAAAACACTAAAAACCTTTTATACGTTTTATACCATAAATGATATTTCGAAGAATATTTCAGGCTATGGATTTCGTTTATAATCTAAGAAAAAAAAATTAGTCACTAGAAAAAAATTATATCAGAAAGTTTCCCAATCCACTCTAAGAAAACCCAACACAAGTTTAATAAAATAATGCCATTCTTTTTCTTAAGATTGATAAGACAAAAGATATTTTAATGTTTTAACCACCTTCAGTCCCAATAGATGAACGGTCACAAAGACCCAAAAAAATTTACTGACTTTTATAAACCTTCGTCAAGTATGAAAATTTACTCTGCTGTGGTTACTAAAACTTATATGACTTAGGCAGATAAGTTTTAGTAATCACAGCAATGAATTTGGACCAATTTTGTTCTGAACTAATCAGTCGTACACCCACCAGAACATGCATTGCCGTGGTCAGGTAAACTTCAGTAACCACAGCAAGGAATTGGACCAATTTTGTTCTGAACTAATCAGTCATTTAGTATACTTTCTTGTAGGTTATTAAGTACTATTAGCAATTGTTCAAGTCATTAGTATGGATTCTGAGTTTGCCCACTGTAGTACGCATCAAAGAGGGCCATTGAGAAAAGTCAGGTAAGTCTTCCTCCAACAACAACATAAAATTAAAGTTTTAAATCAGAATTAAATATGTTATAATGTTTGAATAAAGTTAATTCCGAAAGCTCCAAAGTTTCGCTTTGTCTCTAGCATTAGATGCCGTGCCATGTCCCTCACAAATTTATCCTTGGTTTAACCTTTTTTTTTTGAGAATTAAAGATAACTGTAATGAGTGTGGTTGTTTGTGGAAGTTCTCCCTAAATTACATGGTGTGTTCGAAAGAGAACATTTGGAACTGTGTGCATTTTTGACATAAAATAAAAGTTGGTGGTACAGCCCACATAATTTGAAAGTTATTATTTTTTTTAAAGAAAAATTAAAAAATATTTCCCTTTCTTCCCTTACAATGCCAACAAACCCGCTTCAAAAATCGACCAAACAAAGTCCCAAAGGTAAATTTCACTTCGCAACAAAAGATCCAGGTTGAAACTTCTCTTTCAACTGCTACCAAACTCTCCACACTGTTTCCACACGCCATAAATTTCCCCCAACAGCGTGAAATTTATTTCCACCTCGTCTTGTGTATCGCGGGGAAACGGTAAATCCGTTGAATGCTCCGTCACACTGGAGCTGCCAGTTTATTTAAGGGCCTGAAGCACAAACAATGAAGTCTCTTCTGAAAGGGAAGGATTGTGTGCCCGCCGGGGCCAGCTGGTCACCAGAAGCCTTTTGGAAAGAGGAACATCGGAGTATTTTTGACCAGTTTGTTAACTGAAATGGGTACTAAAACTTACAAGCATGTACAGACAGGTAAGATTACAAGTAGGGTAGGGAGTGGGGGTAGGTACATATAGATTCACGCTTGTGTGCTTGATCAGAGACCCGCTTATAAAGCCTTCGCCAAGTAAGACAGGATGGATGGATGGATGGATGTTTGGGTTTTATGGCGCAAGGGCATCTAAGGCTCCAAGTAAGACAGAAAAAGATTGTTTTCTGTCACAGAAAAAGGAATATACACTCAGGGCGAAGGCGGGAATCGAAACCGCACCCAATGCATCATGCAGACTGCTAGCGCAACAGTCCAGACCACTTGTCCATCCGGGGCCCTGAGATTAATAATATTGCGGGAGTCAAAATTTTTATTTATTGATAGTCTATTTAGCTGGTAGCACACAAAAAAAAACTTTCAGTTCACTGTAAAAAAAATTCGGCTATTATTTGGCGGTTGTCTTTACACTATGTCACTACATTCTGTTTTTTTAATTGTTTTTTTTACAGCAAAGTGATATTTCCTTAATTTACGGCGTGTAGCTCTAGTGCGAGCCATAATTCAAACCTAACCTAATCTGAATCTACGGTGACACATGAACAGAAATTACTATCCTCTATCCTGCCAACATAATTTTTTGCAAATTTACAGTCATTTTTCTTACAGAAGTATGCAGCCGCTCGGAGTATTTTTCCGTGCTTTTTTATGTAACGCAGTTGAAAAATTAAAACCTTCGAGCATGTTCAGACAGGTCAGATTAATAGTATTGCGGGCAGCAAATTTTTTAGTGATAGTTTATTTAGCTGGAAGAACAAAAGAAAAAGCTTTCAGTTCACTGTTAAAAAAATCTGCTAAATTACAGCACATTTGGCGGCAGTCTTTACGTCATTGCATTCTAATGTGTGTGTATTTACTGCCAAGTGATATTTCCTTAACGTACGGAGTCGCATGAACAGAAATTACAATCCGCCATATTGAAAACATAATTTTCTGAAAAGTCACAGTGGTTTTTCTTATAGGGGCATGCAGCCGTTCGGCATATTTTTTTTTTGTGTTTTTGTATGTAACGTACTTGCATCTACAAACATGCCCATTTCCATAATGTAAAATCTTGTATGTTCATGTAGGCATAACCGATCTTCATTAATTCAAAATTAGCTAGCTACATTTAAACATGTAATTGTAAAAATATGAAGATGTGCCATTTCCTCTCGAAAGGGAGTGACCTGAGATATTTTCACTTTCCAAAATGAAAACGTAATTCCTGTAAATTTATTCGCACATTATTCACGTTACTTTCTTTAAAACTTTATAAAATCACAAACTTGTTATCTTTTAAGGTAGTTTATCTTTTGGTTCTAAATTTTAACTTTTATACTGTTTCGTATAGGCCTTGGAGATGTACATTTTAGCTTTTGAACCCGACTGCGTTTAGGTATTCACTCACCATTTCAATGCAGGTTTTCAGGAAACCTAGAGCGAGATTAAAGCAAAAACACTTTTCTTGTGTGAAACCTACACGTTTAGGCAGAATGGGGGGAGATATATTCCAGCTTGTGCTACACTCGTAAAACAAGCGAGTGAACTTTACTCAGACTGAGTTAATTTTCACTCTTTTCAGTGTCGAAAATGCACTTATTCTATTGGAGTGGATTTCACTCTTTTGTTTAGTTAAATCTCCGACAGGATCACTCTAAACGAGTGATTTTAACTCAGTCGGAGTTAATTTTCACTCCTTTCCAGTGTCGAAAATGCACTTATCCTACACTCTTAAAACGAACGAGCGATTTTAACTCAGTCTGAGTAATTTTCAATCCTCCAGTCTGGAAAATGCACTTCTCCTACATGAGTGGATCCTTTGTGTGTTAAACCTCCGACAGCATCACTCCAAACGAGTGATTTTAACTCAGTCTGATTTAATATTCACTAATTTCCAGTGTCGAAAATGCACTTCTACTGGAGTAGATTTCACTCGTTTGTTTTAAGAGTGTATATGAGTGGATTTCACTCTTTTGTTTTAAGAGTGTCGATCAGATATCCGCTTATATAAGCCTTCGTCAAGACAGACACAGAACGAATTTTTACTGTCACAGAGAAAGGAAGTACACAAAGGGCGAAGACTGGAATCGAACCCGCATCCGTTACAGCGCGCAGACAGCTGGCATAATAGTCAAAACCATTCGGCCATCTGGGCCAATTAGACAGAATATGGCCTATCGTTATCAGATAAAGATTAGTTATGCCCTGATGAAAAACACAAGTTTCACATAATTATAAAACTTCACTTTGAAGGTTCAGCTGCAAAACTTACATTCTCCAAAGTAGAGAAGTAGAGCTAAGGTATAAAGGGTCTGGCTCTTCCATTGGGGGCCGGATGGCCGAGTGGTTTGGACCATTACGCTAGCAGTCCGCCCTGTAATGGGTACGGGTACAATTCCCGCACTCACCCTGGATGTATATTCCTGACTGTAGAAATTATCTCTTTGTCCGTCTTGCTTGACGAAATATTCATTAAGCGGAACTCTGACCAAGCACACAAGCCGGAATATATATGTACCTACCCCCCCCCTTTCTTCCCTTGTCGTTTTCGTCCAATTGAATTTACATTTGGCAAAAATTGTCAATGAATGCACTAAGTAATGAATTACAGTTAAATTTAGAAGATATGAGTTTTGTAACTAGACTTTAATGTGTTATATTAAAAATAATTAATGAAAACATTAAAAATTGTACCTCTATTTAAAGAAACTTATTCATTAAAATGTACAAAATTTCTTCCTTATTAAAATAGCTTTACACATAGCTAAATATACATAAAAATTGCTTTAGCCTAAATAAGTGTATTGTGAACACTTATTAAGTAGTAGATAATCTCATTAGGGTCATTCTCAAAAAATGTTACAATTCCAACTTCCAATGTTAAAAAAATAAAGTTCGATTTTATTTAAAACAATTGTTACTATTGCATTAAAAATTCACCTATCTATTGAAACTACATAAAATCCGTATATTTTTAAAATAATTTATGTTTTAATTCAAACTTTTCACTTACCGCAATGCTATTATACCGAGAGTTTTGAAACGGACGTGATAAAATGTACGTATAGACACCACACTCGAATTGCTCTCACCATAGTTTTCTTCAGTAAAATATTTTCAAAGATAGCAGCGCTCCTGATTTCTTAGTTTGAACTACGTTCAACGACAACGCTTCTATTGCTTGGTTCTTTGCAGCGGGATCCTTTGCAAGATGGAATTATTTGGTTTAGTTTTTTAAACGAATGTAGTTGGAGTAGTTTAGGTTGTGGTCGAAATTTACATACGAAATATCAACGAAAATTTCATATTTGTGTTTTTTATTCGATGAAAAGAAAATGCGGCAGTGACAATGGGAAATAGCAAACGATTTTTTTCTTTTTTTATACAAAAGGAATCGCTTCATTGAAACCTGTGTTAATAACTATATTCTTATATAATTAATAATATAATATTATATTATTTTTCTTTTTAGTGTTTCCAAAAAATAATTTTATAGCTTTACTTTTTTAAAAATTAATTATTTCTCCTTTTGATAGTACTAAATATATTCGGCTACTTTTTAAAAAGTTCTAAATGGGCAGACGATTTTTTCCTCATTTTACAATAAATGATTTCGTTGTTACCAAGATATAAATTTCATTAAATATTTTCTGCGTTAATGCGTTCTTCTTTCTTAATTTTACATTAAGGATTAAATACTTCGAAATGTTTTTATTGCATTTTGTTGTTAAGTAAAAATGAATTCGTCATAAACAATACACATGCCTTAATTTACGTAACATTAACTACTCTGCTTTTAATAGCTAATTTGTTATTTTCGCATCATTATTATAAACCGAATCCTCAACTACCAGCTCGATTCGTTTGTCCGCGCAGGCTTTCCTATCTATCAAAAGAAATAAAAAGCATCAATGTTTTGCATATCAACACTTCGCTGTGAATAGTCGCTAAAAGCATCAATAACCTAAGATCCAATAATATCATGTCTATTACGTGTAACGCGGCGACAAAAACTGATGCAGCGAAAGAGTTTTAGAACAAAAATGAATTAAACCGAACAGCAAATACGATCAGCTAAAAACAAATTTTAATTCACGTGCGTTTCATACTACTAAAAAAAGAAAAATTTGTCTGTGTTGTGTGATTACGTGTTTTAGAAATTATGATTAAGAGCAGTGATCGTAATAATTGTAGACTCAAACAATGTTTAAAAAAATGCTATATGATTAAAAGTTCCTCTGTTTAACCATATATTCAATAATATTTGACCCGCAATTGTTGATAGTTACGAATAAGTACCCATGTCATCTAAAATTCTGTATATGTCAAGCAACAATCAAAACTTTTATGTCATATTAGTTCGTAGTTAAGAACTGGGGGCACTGCGCTCATCAAAGAGTTAGCTTCTTTTTCTACGGTAACAGAGTGGACAGTAACAGAGTGGACATTTTAAACTTTAACATCGCTTTTTGCCATGAAGTTTATCTAATTTAAAATTTGTTTTTAGCTCATCGTTATCAGTTTCTCAAGGGCTTTAAACTGTACTATCACTTTATTCTTAAATATGCTCCAGTTTAATAAAAATACGGTAACATAGTAGTCATTGAATAATCACACTCTCATTAATTTTTCAAACTTTTATATTTTTCCTCCATAAACTAAAATTTTAAGAGAAAATTGTCAGGCATTTCAGAAATAAGTGTCTATGGTGGTACTTATTTCAGCAAAAAACTTAAATTTTTTGCATTTTTTGTCGTGAAATTTTGGTAACAGAGTCGACAAAAGAAAATTCTTCGATTCTGTGGGACACCATATATTAAGCTACAAAACAAAACTTTTTAGTAATTAAGAAGTCTTAAAAGGCTTATTTGATAGCTAAGATGCTTCTTAATCATTATAAACATCAATAATTAAGAAATATTTATTTTAAGTTATAATTATCTTCTCTTGTTCTTTAATTTTTGGTCATGGAATATGTTAATTTTACCGACTATGCTCCTTTAACTGAAGTCTCCAACTTTTGTTTTAGTATTTTTGTCCTTTTAAAATATGGGTATAATAACTTAAAAGTGCGTTCTTTTATGCACTTCAAGTGAAAATTCCGTAACAATAAAATTAAAAATACTACAAGCAATGAAAGCTGTGGGACAGCATTTGTAACATTTTTTGAGAATGACCCATTAAGAAAAACTTTAAAAAAAATCCTCGTAAAGCGAAACAAATTTCAACTTGAATACTTTCAACTTTCCTTAAATCTACCTAATAAACACAGTGTGATTGTGATTATACTACAATCATTTGTTCCAGCAAATATCTGGTTTCTTTTTTACATTTATTTGATTTAAAAACTATTGAAAACGGTCTTTACATTTCCCTCCGTTGTAAACGAAGTAGACTGTTCAATATTTTACTAAAACTTAGTAACATACTATAACCTTTCCTGAATATTAACTTTAATAAACCAACCATATTTTACCCCCTTTTAGTTCTTTGGAATTGGAGAAGGGCCAACTGGTCGTGAAATTTTTGATGAGTTTGACAACCTTGTATATTATCGATGACTAATTTTAGTTAAATTTATTTCAAAATAAACATGGAAGAATTAAGAAAATATCCATTTCTTAAAAATATCAACAAAAGTTAATAGTTTAAATATCATGCTTAATATATATTCAATGCGGCCCACTCCGCATAGTGGATAGCGCGTCTGAATCCCAGCCAGTGGGTCCCGGGTTCGATTCCCGGTTGGTAAGCTCATGGATGTTTCTCTTGTGAATAAGGTGGTTTTGTCGATGTGTTTGTCTTTGTCCTTATTTGTGTAAAAGAAGTCCAACCTCTTCGGAGGCTCTGGCAGCCATCTTCTGTGATATAATCACAGACACGACAACAACAACAATATATTCAATGTTGTGACGTTAACATGTGGAAATCAATTGATTGGAGCATTTCTTATCTAATTTACAAATTAGCTTATTAACACAATTAGAGTTCTAAATGTTCTCATTTCCCAAATCACCTAGGCAATCTTCAAATTGCACAGATAAATTGTATAATGTATCCGATGCACTTGCTTAAATGAAAAAAAAAAACATCTTTACTGAAGAGCAGCCAAATTTCTGAATTTTTGGAAATTAAAGAATATTCTTTATTTATTGATGTCTAGAGAATAAGTTCATGAAATCAAATAAATAACAAATTAGGTGATAGAAATCACCAGAGAGTAAGAGTTTTCGAAATAATGATGATGAGCTGTTAATGTGCTAATTATCCAGAACATGCCGGAAAATCTTAGCTCTGCGTCAAACATTTAATGTTTGGTTTTAAACTTGGTTTTGTGCCATTGAAAAAAAAAACATGTAAAAATATTTAAACTTTCTGAATTGAATACTGAAATTCCAGTTAAAATTCAGTTTTTTCGAGTAAAATATTAGTATAGTTTATAAAAAGCTGTATTAAACGAGTATATAAGACAACTTTCTACCAAATTTCTCGAAACCTTAAGAAATAATCCTATTTAATAAGGTTATTGGGAACCAGATTAAAACTTCGTGGTCTAAACTCCTGATGACGCAAAAGGCCGTGTGTCATTCCGAGTTCCTTTATGTGGGAAGTCAGTTTCATTGAGTTCATGCATTACAATGTAAAAAGAAAACTGTTGTTTTTACTGTTAAAAACTGTCAACTCTGACGTCAGTTAATAACTGTTTATTTTACAGTTTAAAACTGTAAATTTTTTACAGTTTAAAACTGTAATTTTAACAGAGATAAACTGTTAATAACAGTTTTTCCCTGCTAAAATAAAATACCCGGTACTAGCCTTAGTGACCAAGTGATTACTTTATCGCAGGCGGCACAGTATTGGGCTCGCATGCAAGAGGTATAGATCAAGCCCGGTTTTGATCCAGGAACCTCTTGCGTACGAGTCCAATACTGATCCGCCTGCGACGAAAAAATTACTGGTCGGGAGGACTAGTATTTAGTATTTGTGATTAACGGTGATCCCGATCACGTGACTTTTTGCATGTCTAATTTAACAGTTTTTCCCTGCTAAAAAACAGTTTTTCCCTGTTAAAATTACAGTATTCCTGTAAAAAGTTTTAAACTGTAAAAAATGACAGTTTTAAACTGTAAAAATTTACAGATTTAAACAGTAAAATAAACAGTTATTAACTGGCGTCAAAGTTGACAGTTTTTAACTGTAAAAACAACAGTTTTTTTTACAGTGTAGTTTTGAACTATCAACGTCTGCGGAAGTATTGCTTCAACATGTTAAAATTTTTGCATCAGGGATGAGAATTGTCTTAACAGCATAATAAAGTAAATTTGTAGAGAAATAAGATAGGGTTATTCAATCATTAATTTTTTTAATGACCTAATAATATTCTGAATAGAGCTACAATATTTTAAAACTTTATCAATTAATTCTCTCAGTCCCAATGACTATTTGGCATCTTCCTTTTAGAATTTTTTTTCATAGCAATTTATAATATCAAAAAGCACATCATTCGATTCTTTAAACTGTTTTCTATTGGAATATATTGTTTATGAATCCCAATAGATGTCAGACGTATTGTTATTATTTTTTAAAATTATGATCAACATGAAAAAAAAATGAAAATTATGCCTAAACATGATGATACCAAATGGCATCACTGGGACTGAAATGGTTAATTATCAAATAACTTGATGCTATTTTCTTTTTAAATTGTTCCTTTTCCTACTTTATATAATTTTCAGTTGCAGCAAGAGAGTTTTAACAACAACACTTGTAACAAAAATGTCACTTATTATTTTGTCATCCCATGATACATAAATGTTTAACTCAATTTCTTCGCGGTGGGCCTCAGCTCATCTCACCTGTATAAACAGCGTTCTTTATTGTAGACTGAGTTTTAATGGGTTAGTGAAACTAGCCACCGTAAAGAGAAGGTTTAAGGCGTTGTTTTTTATGCGTTGGTGCATGGGTTTGCTTAATTGCTTGTCTTATGATGAGCTGAGTGTGATAAAAAAAAATTAGGTTTCGTTGTAGTGGTTAATTTTCATGGCGTTTTTCTGGATACTTAACTATGCACAATCTTGCTGTTGTTGTTGCTTATCTCCTTGGTTTAGCAGATCTAAACCAGGCCTATGATGTTTGTCACTCGTAAAAAGTCCAGGATCATGACTGAATTTCCATATATATCGTGTCTGGAAAGTCCCAGACAGTCCAGGATGTGGTCAGGTGCCGCCTGTTTGATGGAACACTTCGGGCAGATAGGAAAGGTCTTCTTCCCATTCGTGTAACACAGAGATCTAATGTGTCCATTTTTAATTCTCGTAATAGTCTCGTAATACATCATCTATATTTTTTTGGTGAACTGATTTTAATAATATGAATGGTTTAGATTAAAAACTGATTTTCTCCAGAGTTTTAGTTCAGTCCATTGGATACTTCGGCCAATTGCAATAACAATCGTTCATTCAAGAAGCCAAACCCTACTGCCGCGAGTAGGTAAACTGCAGTAACTGCAACAATGAGTTGTACCATTTTTGAACTGAAATATTTTTTTCTTCCAGGATGTTTTTTTTAATTGTTAGGGTAATTGAGTGCTTGCAACAATGGCCTAAGTCATTCTGGAAGCATGGTATGGTATGGTACATATATTCCAGCTTGTGTGCTTGTTCAGAGAACCGCTTATTCTGGAAGTTGCTGCACTTTACCTGCCCACGGCAGCCTATATCTTAGTTATACTTGAGATAATGCGAGTAATACACTGACACCCTTCTTACGTATAAAAATGTTTGTCTATTGCATTTAGAATTATTACAAACTTTTCAAATAAGTGGAATAAAAAAAGAGGATTTGAAATTATTTTTTTAAAAGCGTAAAGGTCATTTCGTTGAACATTTCACTACATAATATTACGAGTAAAATAGTATGATTGGTTATTTTGGCTAAACAAAATTATATTTACTTTTAAATAAAAATAAAACATACAATTATCCAGTCAAACATAAACTATTTATAATTTAGCTGAATGTCACCTCAAAAAGATTAAAGAGCTGAATGTCACCTTAAAAAGATTAAAGGTTCTGTCAAGTGGAATTAGATTTCATTTAGATGAATTCGTACGAATATTTTGATAATGATTCGGGTTTGCATTTCTTTTTATTTTCAAAATGTCATTTAATTATAAAGATAATTAATGACCGAACATAAACTTAACAAATAAATTCTTATATTAACATCGTAATTTGTTTTTTTAATGAATAAATTATACGCACTGATTTCTCAAATAATTTAAATATTCTTGCATGACCATTTATCAAAATGTTTGAGTTTAAAATATAAATGACTTTTTTTGCATGTAAGATGAGAAAATATGTATCTTCATTACTTAATCAAACAGTATTCGTTGTTAACAATATAATTTACCCAAATGAATATTAATTACGTTGTGTTTTTGTGAGAAAAATATTCCTAGAAGCAGCCTTAAAATAATGTCCTTTAGCAAACCTGATTTATTTGGTATTTATCGATAACTATGATAACGTTTTATTTTTGTTGTGCAACTATTTTCAGGTTTGGTAAAATAAATGCTATATTTTTGTCACTTGGCAATAAATGATGTTTTTTAACTTATCCTATCTAATCTATTGATTTTATTATTAATAGGCTAGTCTATATGCAACTATATTTTTAAAGTTTTTGCTGCAAGTATGCATGGTAAAAATAAAGGTTCTGTAGAGTAAAAACTTTCATTGAAACTCTTTTAATAATTGTGTGCAGGCAAACCTACATTAGAACAATGTTTCAGTAATCATTCGTTCATATATCGCTAAGATTTTTTTAAACGAACGAAATGAATTTACAACATTATTTAACTCTTTCGAATAAACCTTTATGGCTTGAATTCTTTCTATGACTAAATAATTTGATTGTTTTATTTGATTAGGTTTAGTAATTATGAAAATAACACCAGTAATTTTTAAAAAAAAATTGTACAAAGTTTGTTTCACATTTTAGCGAAATAACTCTAATTTAAATTTTCAATACTATTACTATAGGTTTATATTCCAAAAACAATTATAAGCTTTCACTCATTTACTTGTACAATACGTCTTTTAAACTATTATAATCTTTTTCTATATATAGTACTTGTTCTTCAAAATAATCCTTCTCAAATGCTTTTGTCGTGATGCATTAATTGATCGTAACAATAATGCATCGCTCCTTTTTTTTTTAACATTCCATTCCCACAGTAGCGAAGGAATTTACAATGGGATTTGGGACTCGCGGATAAGAAGTTTCAGTGTGTAGGGCCATAAAAAGGCCAATAAATTCATTGACTTAGCAGTCAGAGTGACAGCGAGAGAACACTTGGCGACAACCTCACTAGGTGGTCTCATTTGGAGTTCTACGAAAAATGTCTGGAAAGAGCTGGCTTTCCCACTGATTCTATTGGACAGAGGCAATAAAACAGAGGGAGATTTGAACCAATAGTACGAATGGACGACGCCCACAACGACAAGGCGGACCATGACGTGAAAGAAAACCGGACTTATATATATATATATCTTGCCAAGAAAAGGAGCTAAGAAAGAATTAAAAAAAATGAAGTTTTAGAATCCAAAAAAATCTCTTACAAACATCGCCCATCAGCTCCAGTCCTGAGTATGCTATCTCCAAACACGGTTAAAATGAACTCTCAGCGAAACGCCTGCACCCTAATCTGTTGCTCCAGCATCTAATGAACAACCTCCAGACCTGGCAGTTGAGATACCAGCGCACCGCCTGCACCTGGCCGCTGAAGTCCCAGCGAACCGCCTCCACCCTGATCTCTGTTGGTCCAGCATCGACTGAGTAAACCACCCCGCAGTCTCCGACGCCAATTCCCAGCTCCCCGACGCCAGTTACCAGCACTCCGATGTCAGTTCCCAGCACTAAGATGCCCGTTCCCAGCATTCCGATGCCAGCTCCAAGCACCCCGATGACAGCTTCCAGTCTCAGTGCTTCGATTCCCAATGCAGTATGATCTTCCATCCGTGAGTCTCATTTTGCATAGTTATTCAATCCCAATTGAAAACGTTATCAACATGCCACAATTTTTTTAATTTAGGGTATTTTTATTTATATATTTACATCATCCAACCTCAATCCATTCCTTAAATCCAGATATATTTATCTTTGCTTGTTTGATTTTCATTTTTATCACATTTAATTGGGTTAATAAATTTGCTTTCTTAGACAAAATTTGGGATTCCTTATTTAGAGCATTTTATTGTTTTCATATTATGTTATTGATTATATTGCAATATCATTTTGGTTAATTAATACAACCTGACAGGGATAGTCGCAGCCCCAGTTATTCAAAATTCACAACGCTCCCTTTTTAATTATTAAGTACAGCTGGGGAAAAAAAAACGCTCCACCCTTCGTTTCTCGGCTGCTATTGGTCAAGGAACTTTATGAAAGGTGTCATTTTTCAGGAAATAGCGTAAGGAATTTAGAACTGGCAACAAAAATTGCATAAGGGGTCGTCTACATATTAAAATGCGTACCAACTTTGAAAATTCCAATGGCAACACCCAATTTTTTTTACATAAAAATGTTCAGCACCTTCAAAATACCCCATGTATAAAAAAGTATTATCTAGTTTGCATTATTTGCTGAGATATTAAAGCATTCATTTTGAACTCGTTTAGGGGGAAATCTCCAAAGTGAAAACAGTAATATTTGGGTTGCGTCTTTTCAAAACAACAAACTAACTGGGTTAACATAATCTCGCCAACGGATACTAGAATTTAACTTTCTTCACTAATATTGTGATTTTTTAATGTTTTTTTTATTTTGAAATTATAAATTCAGAAATAAAATAAAGACTAGAAGATAAAAAGTTTTAATTTTAATTTAAGTCGCATATACGGTTATTTATAACGAACAGATTTTCAAATGCGATTAGTTATAATCACGTTGACTAACATGATTATTGCATTAATGTTTCACAATTTTTATGCAAATTTTTGTTTCATTAATATTGCTGCAAAAAGTTTGTTAAAAATTTGTCGCCCTTTATCGGTAATATAAACCACGCATTTCAAAACGAGGGTTACAACCTTAACACGATATTTAAGGAAAGCAAAATAAAATTATTCAGAATGATTGGGCAATGATTTATAATCAAGGAAAGTGGGCACTAATAAATTTAAAAAAGCAATGTGGTAACAATAAAATGTACTGAAAACCGAATTCCAATTATATTTTAGCATATTTATTTTTGATACTCACTTCTTGAAATTGTATTGGAAATAACACATATTTAAAAACATAGTAATCGATATAATTTAAAGTTAATTCGACAAACAAAATACATTGCATGCACTTGAAATAAGAAAAGATTTTTAGATTTTTTTTCAGACATCAATAATTTGAATAAACATTTATCAACAAATGCTTTTCAATCACCAAACGATAATGCAAGTTAGGATCGAATTCGCCAAGTAATTTTTTACCCGATCCCTAAAATTCGTCTTTTACAGTTTTTTTACAATAACTCGGCAAATAATTGTTTTTGAATTAAAAAAATTGGGATTTTGGTTCTACTTGATCTACTTTATCGATTTATGTAAAAAAAATTTTGGGTTGCTATTCATGTTTTATTTTTTATTATTTAAATTTAAATAAAAAATTATTAAAACTGAAAAATTGATGAAAAAACTTGTGTGATTTGTTTCTGGAAGATTAAGAAGAAAATAATGAAAAAAAAAACCTTTCTTTAATTCCTTTTATTTGTGGAGATATGAATAAAAGTTTATGAAACTTTTTTAACATTGTGGGCGTTCAACTTTGAATGCTTATAGCTTAGCAAATAATGCAAAGTAAATAATTCTTTTTTATACATGGGGTATTTTGAAGGTGTTGAACATTTTTATGTAAAAAAAAATTGGGTGTTGCCATTGGAATTTTCAAAGTTGGTACACATTTTAATATGTAGACGACCCCTTATACAATTTTTGTTGCCAGTTCTCAGTTCCTTACGCTATTTCCTGAAAAATGACACCTTTCACAAAGTTCCTTGTCCAATAGGAGCTGAGAAACGTGGGGTGGAGCGTTTTTTTTTCCCCAGCTGTACTAACCACTATTCGATACTAATGATTGATATATGCATATATTATTTGATATTTATATATGCACGTACTATTTGATATCACGACATTCATATTATAAAACTCTTAAATGCACACCGCGACAGCTTTTATCCTGATTTGTGTATATTTATTTTATGCACGTAATCGGAAAGCAATATACTAAATCGAATTCAGATGTGGTGACCTTTTCTCCTATAAAAAACATTGAAAACACTTAACGAAGAAACATATTGTCTTTTGTTGCTTGGAAGGAATTCCAATTCTAAAACAAAAACTATTGCAATTTAGAATATTAGCATTATTGATATCTGATACGTAATTGTTAAATAAACTAAATAAGCATATGAAACCCTTAAACCATATACATCGATAACAGGTTTTTTTTTTAAAAAAAACTTTTTTCATGCATATTTTATTGCACTCAAATTTATATATTCGGTTTCTTGTTAAATCTTCAGAATACACTTGTATTTCAAATGTTGTTATATGGAAACAGTTGATTTTTGGTTTTATCTTTTATGTTAAGTGTTAGTTCTCCATGTATAGCATTTTTCACTCTCTAATTGGAGAATACAAATTGGCAGAATTCTAAATTGTGTGATATCCATTCTATTTCTTCCTCTTACTGTTATAAAATTTCAATGTAAGTTCAACATTGGGAAATATTGCTAATGTATGTTACACTTAATATAATCAAATAGTGCTATAGGCTTATCATAACTTTAGAGCTTAGTGGAAGAAAGCGCTAAGTGACAAAAATGTGAAAACGAGAAAATAAGCTTAAAAGTTTTAAATTTGTTCTCAGATATGTTAAAAACGGTACTTAAAACCATAAAAATGTACCAAACTCAAATTTCCTGTAAAAGGGAAACTTGTTATCGTTAAAGAAGTTAATAAAACGTTCCATGACACAAAAATCTCGATTTTTTTTTAAATGCCACTTAGCACGTTCTTCTACTAAGCTCTTCAATTATGGCATGTACCTCATACGAATTCTTATACTAAACTTAAAGTTGGATTCAGCACAGGCTGCCTCAGTTTATGTAGTAACATCAAAGCTTTTGTAGCACTAAAGGGTTTATTTACTATAAAGTTTGGCGTAAAGTTTCTTCGTGAAACGGGTGGAAACCTAGGAGCCTCTAGTTTTATGAAAATGGAAACCTTCATTTTTTGTAAGAAAGTAATGAATGTATTAAAGCTGTTCACTGGATTGATTCACAAAAGCTCATGTTTTAAAAAGATTAACTACTTAAACTATCATTTTATTGGTTTTTTTTAGTTTGCGCAGAAAACATTTGGTGCAACGTTACACCAAACAATAGAATAGGCTTCATGTTTGGGTAAAGTTTCTCAATAAATTTGGGAGCATCTAGGCAAGTAATTAGTTTCTCACCCGTTACAAAATTTTATCAAAACCACAGTAAACAAAAAACAAGCATCGTTATAAAGTATAAATCCCAATTACATTTCAAACTTAAGCTTCTTTAAAAGAAAGCAAAGTTTCTTAATGCTAATTAAACTATCAAAAATATTAATTAACAGTTGATCCCCTTTTTAATCAAGAGTCAATAGATTCGGCATAAATTTTCATTCTCCTAAACTTTTGGTTCTTCTAAACTGTTGGTTCTACATGAGAAACTGCAATTGCCGAACTGTAAGTTTATATTTGGCAAACTAACCCTCTTATAATCCTATAGATTAGAAATTGGGAATATTAATGAGTATTTATTTTCCCATATTTATATATATTTTTAACTACGATTTTGAACATAAAAAAGCTTACTCGTGGACTATAATTTCATTCTAAACTATCATTGCTACTAATTTTTGTTACAAAAAGAAAATTTATTCTTGCAATACACTATAAAACGAAGCAATACAAGTTGAAACGAAGCATTACACTATAAAAATAACTTTTTCAAAGAGTTTTATTACCGGATGCATTTCGATGTATCTTGATTTCTTTACAGAATATTTAACTTTTCAACGAGACTTAAGCATTCGAAAGCCTTCGATTCCAATTGTGTTTATACTTTCTATTCAATTTAAATCCCTCTTTCGTGACATTTTTACAAATAGAAAATGTGCTTTAAAATGCGCATCCACTTAAATGAAAACTTGTAGTTTGGCTAGTCTGTTGGATGATAAACATATATTTTCAGGCTTGTGTGCTTGCTCAGAGAGCCGTTTATAAACCTTCGTCAAGTAAGATAGTCACAACACACACACACACTTACATGTACACATATACGCGACAGATGCTGCCATCTATCTCGCGCCCTCCACAATTGTAGACATGTCCCTGAAGGGGAGGGAAATAGTCTCCAGGAACCTGTACCCATGGGAAACTGCGCAATGACCGCCTACAGGACTTTCGGATCTAACAGATGTAACGAGCACGTAATCCGCATATACTCGATGGGTTTTCAGCGACCAGGACTCGATCGCGGGACCTTCCGATCCGTAGATCAAGACACTGACCACGGGGCCCCGCATCCCGTTTAGTTAGTAAATTCTACAATCTCTATACGATAGAGATTATTTTCTTTAGCTACATTATTATTTTTAAGCTAAAAAAAAACTATCAGCAATATACAAATCATTTATCCAATAGATCTTTAAATTATATCATTATTTATTCTTTAAAAAGCAAAAGGAATAGCCATAATTTGACAAAACATTTAATATTTATATTTTTCGTAATTTTCGTTAAAAGGTCAGAATTGTTAATCCCTATGTTCATTCATTTATAAAGTTCTCTATTAGACCTACACTATCCTACAAGATACCTATATGACACTTGAAAAGTTTGGTGCGGGATTGAATCGGATTCATTTAACTTTTAAGCTGCCATCAATATTTGGAAATTTGATTCACCACAATTGTGGAGAAGTTTTTTTTTTTACTTTTAGAGCAAAATTTGAAAATTCTTGCTCCAAATAGTAAAGCAGCAATAAAATAAAGTGTTATTACTTATAATGGGGGTAAATTAAAACCACTATTGCCCTTAATTGAAAGTTTTAAGTCTAAGATGTCTTTACTTTTAAGTGTAATATGAGATCTCGACAGATTCTGGAATCTAAATTTAAGGACAGTAAATGGTTTTCGTCGTTAGCTCTTCGGCTGGTGCCATTTGGCCCAGGATAGGTAATAATTATTATCTACTTTAATGATTATAGTTTAATTTAATTGTCAATAACTCAACCTGTGTGTACTGACTGTCCTTGAGTTTTCATCAAACTACTTAGTCCCCTCATTTGTCTTTGAATATATGTTTAAGCTGTCGACTTTGTTGTCTGCTTTGATGTCTGTTAGTCTCTTCATTGTGTACTTAGAATGTAGTTTCATATCTATATTAAAGTGCAGTGATCTAGGAATCTATGAAGGGAAGTTAATTAAGAATTTTTGATACTAAAATTACATCATAGCATTTAGTAATGGCAACACATAAAACAACTCAAATTGCAGTAATAAACGAAGAAACATAAATTAAAATCGACCATCTTTGTATTCAAAAAATGGAAAGTCTTTAAGTATTCTTAGTAAAATTAACGGGTAATTAAAGATTACCACTAAGCATTTTAATTATTTCAAATTAAAAAAAAAGGATTCAAGAAACCAATTAGTCATGTAAATTAGCTAACATTTTGTAGCTATGGTTTAATAAATTAGTTTATTAATCGATGAAAACCACATTTCTGTTTTTTTCCCCTCTTTTTAGAGATACAATATAATTTAGAGAATGACCCTCAGTACAAAAGCTATTGGACCTACGTACAATCACATTATTGTATCTAGCATCCACTTTAGTTTTTGCAAGTCTCTTATTTCCCCATATTCAATATTTTAATCATTTAAAATAATTCCAAACAAAGATATGGTATGGTATGGTTCATATATATTCCAGCTTGTGTGCTTGTTCAGAGAATCATCGCTTGCCAAACAAAGAACAAACGAGAAAACATTTTCAAGATATAAATATCACTAAAATTTTTGTAAGATCAAACAAAGTTAATATAATGTAATGTAACAATGTTATAGTAAGATTCTTCAAACAAAATTACCAACCTGAAGCAATATAAACTTTTACAACAATCAGAATCCTTTACCGCCTAGTAGAACTAGATAACATTGTATTTACTTCATAAAAAATGTTTTTAAAATCCAAAAATGCAACAACATAAACTTTTGAAACAATCAGAATTATTTATAGCCGTGAAGAATTGGATTGCATTGTATTTACTTTTAAGAAAATATTTTTTAAAATCCATTTTGCAATGCTACAGTATAAACTTTTGCAACAACCACAATCATTTAAAACCTTGTAGAATTAGATTAAATTGTATTTATTTCTTTAAAATATAATACTTTTCTTAATTTAAACAATGCAATAATATTGACTTTTGCAACAATCAGAATTATTTATCGCCGTGTAGAATTATATTACTTTGTATTTACTTCTTAAAAATAGTTTTAAAATCAAACAATGCAACAATATAAACTTTTGCAACAATCATAATTATTTATGGCCTTGAAGAATTTGATTACAGTGTATTTACTTCTTAAAAAAATATTTTTAAAATCCGAACAATGCTAAACTTTTACAACACCCACAATCATTTATAGCCGTGTAGAATTAGATTAAATTGTATTTATTTCTTAAAAATATTTTTTATTTTAAACAATGCAATAATATAGACTTTTGCAGCAATCAGAATTATTTATAGCCATGTAGAATTAGATAACATTGTATTTACTTCTTAAAAAATATTTTTAAAATCCAAACAATGCAACAATATAAATTTTTGCAACAATCAGAATCATTTACCGCTTTGTAGAACTAGATAAATTGTATTTACTTCATAAAAAATATTTTTAAAATCCAAACAATGCAACAATATAAATTTTTGCAACAATCAGAATTATATATAGCCGTGAAGAATTAGATTATAATGTATTTACTTTTAAGAGATTTTTTTAAAAATGCAAACAGTGCTACAATATAAACTTTTGCAACAACCACAATCATTTAAAGCATGGCAGAATTATATTAAATTATATTTACTTCATAAAAATATTTTTAAATATTCAAACAATGCAATAATATAGACTTTTGCAACAATCAGAATTATTTATCGCCGTGTAGAATTTGATTACATTGCATTTACGTCTTAAAAGATATTTTTTAAAAAAATAAAAAAAAAAATCATATATTTTTTTTATAAATACAAACCCAACCAGATACGCTTAGATGTCAGTGTTTCTTGACACCATCCTTAAAATTTCAACGAGAATTGAACATTTGAAGCTCCCGAATCCCAAGGAGTAAAGATTCATTATCCTTTTCGATCCCTTCCATGTCACACTTACACAATACCACTTGAGGGGAGTCCCCTAGGAGTAAGAATCCTTGCAAGACACCGATATAAATTTCAAGTATTCCAAAAGGGGTATGATATTAGTTTGTATAAATTGTATATGCAACATTCAATTGATGTTGTGTAATATGGATTTGAAAATGGGAATAATATTAGATGTTTCAGGAGACAGGAAAATGTTAATGGTTTGACAACGGCCAAACTTCTGGTTCGACAACGAGCTCATGACCTAATGCCGGATTAGCAATTTTGTGTATTGTTCAAAAGTAGAGTTTCTCTCGGTGCCCTAGCGACATTGGTTAAGTATTTTTAATGGTATTGTTCTCAATTATAGTTTGATTCGGGGTCCCGAATAATATTTTAGTGTGAACAGTATTGTTCAGAAGTCTAGTTTACCTCGGGGTCTAATGTTCCAGTGATGGATTTCTGTAAACAGTATTAGTCAGAAGTATAGTTTGTGTGTTCGTCGTTGTAGAGTTCTTGCACAGATGGAATGACAATCCTACTTAAAATCTTTTTGTAACTGAAGAACTAGCTGTTTTATGGTTTCTATGGAGACGTGCTGCTGTTGGCGTTCTTTTTGTTGTTAAACTTTAACATCTTTTACTGTTGTGTTTTTTAACATCGTTTTAAAAGAATTGCCAAATAAAAAAAAATGATATCTAAGAGCTTATTCCTCATTTACTGACTTTGACAACTTACCTCGGGGACAAACTATCTGATGATCGATTATTGTGTACGATATTGTTCAGATATAAAGTTGAACTTATGTTCCTACCGGCATAATGATTGGAAGTCGAATACTTTTATATAACATATACTTAATTTAATGGTTTTACGGACAAACGTTATTTGTTTGAGATAAAAATGATGGTTAAATGTTTGTCACACCCAACCAGAAAGATGTCTGGACATTCTTTTAGATTCGGTGGAAACATTTCCAAGGACATCTAATTCTTGATCGTCCTTAGGGTGTTTGGAACGAAATTTCTTTTGCAGAGTAAAATGGCGGTATGGGATGCTATTATATGAATCTTTTTTGATGTATCATTAGGTATTTTGAGCATTTTAGTTTATTATTAACCTTAAAAGAAACTTTTTTTTATAATACGATCAATCAAATATATGAATTTTTTATTTTCATTTTAAGAATATTTTCAGCGGCATTACAAAAAATTAGAACAGGTATATTATCTAACTCAAATAATGAGAGCATACAGCTATGATATAAGGCTAGGCTGTTCATTGGCGACTTTTAATGAACTTTAAATTTTAACGAAGGGTTGCTATACCAATCGAGTTGCATGGCATATGAAGTGGAATGTTTACCTTATTTGGTTATTTACGTTGCTTGGTAATCGCCAAATCGTGATCGGCCATTGTGTCATAGTTTTTCCAAAGAGAGTATGTTTCAATATACACTACGTAAATTGTTAATTAAAAAAAATTACAGTGGTAGCACATTGCAGCTTTTCATAACACCGACATTTATTGAATGTTAAATAGATACATATTTTGTACATAAAAACGTTGTATAATTATCGTTTTTTTAAAGAGTTTCTACATATGGATAACACCAATAATAAAATAAATATTTTATCTTTTAAATTTTTTTTCACGTTCTTATAATGTTTGTTAATTTTTTTTAATGTCTATATAACTAAACAATAGTTACATGGCTTTAAGTAAGTGCTATATTTAAATAAAAAGTCATATTTATCTTTAACGCACTAAAAATACTAAATTGTTTAAAGCATCGATACAACTACAAAAAAAAACATTCATTTTTAAAATAGAAGAATGAACACTATTCAAACCAGATCAACGATAGGAAGATAATTAACCCAAATTCATTTTGCCTTTTATTGAATTCTTTAATCTTTATCTATTCTTCATTTATAAATAATTCATAATTCTTTAATGTCTTTCTCTTCATTTATAAATGTCACTTAAATCATTTTCCAACATCAACGTTTTAATAATTTATACATTACTTTCTACTTTCAGTTGATACTTTTATACATGCTACAATGCATTAAATCTAAAAAAACAAACACAATAACGTACAAAATAAATTTAAAACAAAGCATCCTTCTTATTTGCAATGTTATTCAAATTATTTCGCTTTTAAATATTCTTTAAAAATATATGATCAAAAAGTACATAAACTGTTCCAACTTTCTACGTTAAAACAATAATTTTAGGATTTTATTGCGCATGTATTTGAGGAATAAATTTCAAGTACATCAAGTGCTAGTCTGACAAAGAGACACATCGTAACACAAACAATTTTAACTTTTTTTAAATTTTGGAAGTTAAAAAATTCATTGTCATAACAACTTTATTATGGTTAATATTATAAAAATGATTATGATTCGTTTAATGAACTTCTAATCAGTTATAATTTTATTGACTTTCGTTTGTAAAGACTTCAGATATCAATCTAGTTAGTTTATTGATCATTTACAGCGCTCTAATTTAAAGAGATTTCACTAGATGAGTCGTTGGGCAGAAACAGATCTTTAACATTCCCCCAAAAAATTATGAATATACAATGCTCTTGAACTGTCCGTTAAAATGAACAAAAATTTAAATAATTTGCAACAGCAAATCTTAAATTTACAATTTTTGACATTATTAGCTTGCATGCGTGAAAAATTTCAGAAAATATTTTTTGGAACAATTCAATAACCAACATATCTTATTTTTAGCAAACAAAGGATACAAAGAAAAAAAGCGGTGGTGACATTTCCCTCATCACCGGATTTCAATTCCGATTTGCTGCCTGAAATCCTACTTTTGTTCGCGAAAGAGATGTCATTGGTTTGATGTTGTGACCGGTTCATAATGAACTTGTAATCAGTTCTAATTTTAACGAATTTCGTTTGTAAAGACTTCAGATATCAATCTAGTTAGTTTATTTATCATTTACAGCGCTCTAATTTAAGGAGATTTCACTAGATGAGTCGTTAGGGCAGAAACAGATCTTTAAAATTTCCCCAAAAAATTATGAATTTACAATGCTCTTGAATTGTCCGCTTCTATGAGCAAAAATTTAAATAATTTGCACTAGCAAATCATAAATTTACAATTTTTGCTATTATTAGCTTGCATTATTAGCAAACAAAGGATACAAAGAAAAAAAGCGGTGGTGACATTTTCCTCATCACCGGATTTCAATTCTGATTTGCTGCCTGAAATCCTACTTTTGCTCGCGAAAGAGATGTCATTGGTTTGATGTTGTGATCGGTTCGTTAGACACTGAACAATGTTCCTTAGAAACATTTGTTCTTCTTTGGGCCAATGCGGGTGCTAGCGTTAATCTAATACTCAATGGTAGTCGAATGCTTTATCAAGTTTCATGGTTATTGGATAGCTGCAGTGAAGAAAAAGTGCCAAATACTTTTGCTTTTGGGCTGGCGAGAAATACTTTATTTGTTTAATAAACACAGTTGATGTAAATTTTGTTTAACAATGTCAATTTTCAGTTTTCGACAAATAGAAGTTACCAAACGGGTTAAAAACCAAGACTTTCTTAATTTTACTTAAAAAAATCATTGCAATAAAATTTTGCATCTCACACCAAGTTACCATGAAAAATACTTCACTTTTCTACGTACCAGGAGATATAGGTATCATTATATTTAAATTAAAGAATATCTTAATATATAAGTATCTTAGGTAATACAATGGAATGATTTAAGTAAAAAAGATGTAGTTAACTTATTCCATTCCGCATGCAAAATATAAGAAATTATATCACTGAAATTTCATTGCTTGTGACGGTTCAAATGGTTATTTTTTACTGTCCAACTATCCATATTTTCAAAAATATCCACCCTCTTATTATACGTTAAAAACGTTTAAAAATAAGATAGATATTTTAAACGAAAATTAAATTTTTGATATGTGATGTGAAGTAGATATGACATTCAATATTAACATACAACCATCTAAATCCGTACTATTAAAGTATTTCATAAAAAGCCTTCAACTTCAATTTATTACCATGTTAAAACTTCTCTTAATTTGTAAATGTGAGTCTTAAATATGATGCAAAACCAGTTATACTGTGTGTTAATAAATAAGTAGAATTTTTTTAGGAGTTAAAGATAAATAATTGCAAAAAAATAAACAAAACGAATGATCCCGTCTGGTATTTTGCCACCACAATTGAATAGTTGCCGCCCACTCGGCATAGTGGATAGTGCGTCTGAATCCCAGTCAGTGGGTCACGGGTTCGAATCCCGGTTGGTAAGCGCATGGATGTTTGTCTTGTGAATAAAGTGTTATTGTCTATGTGTTTGTCTTTGTCCTTATTTGTGTAAAAGAAGTATAACCTCTCCGGAGGCTCTGGCAGCCATCTTCTGTGATATAATCACAGACACGACAACAACAATTGAATAGTTAAAATAAATAAAAAAAGTAATGTACAAACAAAGTAAATTCCTTTTACTCTATTTTAACAATTTAGAAGGAAAAACCGTCTATGGAGATCTTTTTATACAATGCGAAGTTTTTTTCATTTAGAAAATATGTTATTTCCGTTGTTAAACAGTTAACGAGTTAGAGTAATTTTACTTGATAATTCATTTTAAGGAGAAAAAAAAATATTATTCTTTTTAATTAAATTCAAAAACATATAAAATTTCCAATATGAAAATATATATATATCAATTCGCATAATCAATTTTTAAATTTTAATTTATTTCAATGCTGTATTTAATCTCATTTTATACATTACTGGGTTACTTCTGGGTCATTTTATACATACTGGGTTACATAACTACATTTACTGGGACCACAGAATTAAGCCTTCTATCTGTTGTCTTTCATCTTCCTTTACCTGAGCCTAAGATCTGTTGCTGTTCAAATACTAGATGTAAAATCTTCCGTTTATTTCTTCATAATTTGTCTTCTTAGATTTGAAGTCACTGATAAATAACTGGCTTAAGAAGATAAGTACACTGTTAAACATTTCGGCGCAAGCTTGCTTCGGAATCGTGTAACTTTCTAGCTGCCACCACTATTTGGAGCATGAATGAACCAATTTTGTGGTGAAGCCATACTTTTTTAGGTTGGGTTTGAATTATCGTCGCACTAGAGCTAGACGAGGGCTATCGGCGACGTGCGCCGTATTTTGGAATCACTGTCAAGTGACGAGCCGGCACCTGAATAGGCACCCAACGGAACCGTTAAGGGCAACATCGTACGCAGCGTTAAGACTTTGATTGATATTTAACGTGCACCCCCTTATACTGGGTACTATTCGTCGGATATTTTTGGCTGCACGGTCCGTTTGTATATGTCAGCAGTTATTTTGGCGATGCCCGGACCCAAACCTGGTACCTTTGCCAAGAGAGCCAGGCGAGTGCCTAACCGACTGGGCTACCCAGCCCGAAGCCATACCGTTGATACACCGCAAAAGTGGTGAATTACAGCTCCAAATGGTGGTGTCAGCCAGAAATTTAAATGATTTCGGTGCAATCTTTCGTCGGAATTTTTAATCGAGTAGAAAGTCAAGAAGCTATTAAATAATATTTGAAGATATGATTTTAAAATATAGGCAGCATATATTGTTTGAATATGGTTAATAGTGTACTTGAATTGCTATATTCAATAAAAAAAATTGCTATAATAAATAGTTTTATATAATAGCGTCATGAACACAATGATTGGTCAAATAAGAGGGTTTTTTTTATTTGTAAGCATAGTTGGTCTTAGAATATAAGCTTCTCTTGTAAACTAAATGGTTTCAATCATGTAGACAACAAACTTTGTAGTATATTAAAATAAATTTTGGTATAAAATTTGAATATTTATAGTAGTGTTACTTTACAATACAGTGGACATAATTGACAGTATTAAGATAAGAGACAGAGAAAGAAACTTTTATTAAATTCTTAAGAGCCAAAACTTAGCTAACTTTTTAAAAGCCAAATACAAACTGAATTTCAAAAATATAGAACTGCGCGAGATGATAGACAAGTCGTCGAGAGAAAATGAAATAAATACTCTCGTGAAATATTTCCACACAAAATAATGAAATAATTTAGCTACAATATTGAATTTTGAATTTGTTTAATTGCGAAGTGATATTTGATTTCGGTTAATGAAATTAGTTTCACTATTAAGAGATTATTATAATAAAAGGAATAATGTTTGCCCAACTTTGTCATACTTAATTTTATTCGTTCCGTTTTTTTTTTTCCAAAAACTGAAGTTTTGAAAGTGAGGGAATTGAAAAGCGTTGCTTAAATTTAAATGTCAAAAATTCTTGAGTGAATTATTTCGCACGAACAAATTTATATATATCCCGATCAGAGAGTATACATCCTAATGTATTTGGACATTTCAATTCAAATTGAGCATCTGTTTCAGTTCAGTAGTGACGGAACACATCTTATTGAAGATGTTTTATGCAACAGAATTTATACAAAAGATTCTGTGCGTGGGGTACTACATTGTTTTTTTTTTTGCATAATACCACTGACTTCTGAAGGAATTTTTCTAAACAATTCGGAAAAAATACTCTTACCATACATTGAAATAGTTGCTCTAGTCAACTTTACCGCTATCTACTTTTTTTTAAGATTTTAAATATTAATTTTAAAATTTAAATATAGATTTACAAACTATGTAATTAAATTCTATTTTAAGTCATTAATGTAAGACCTAGAAGTTTATGGTTTGCTTGGATCAAGTAGAGTAAAGGCTCCATAAGTAGGTGCTTGCATTTTAAATATAAATACTAAACTGTTACAATCCCTTATGTCAAAAAATTTAAGAACACTAAGTAAACACAAAACAAACTTTTCGTAAACACAAAAAATTGTTAAAACACACACACACAAGCTTCACTGTGTTCCAAGCATAGCCAAAACAAAAGGTAAGTGATGTTTTTCTTCATAAGTTTTAAATATTTTTAAAAATACCATAATTATTTTTTTAAAAAAATCCTAATTTGGTTAATATTTTTAGCTAGTATTTAAAAATAATTTCCAAATGAGAAAATAGAACAACAATCAGAATTTATCATTTATAAAATTTTAAAATTTATGCTTCTTGCTAGAAAAACTGTTGAATGATACATGAAAATGAAATACAAAATACACTGGTGAAAAAAACCAGATACGTTCAAAATTGAATATAATATGTTTACTACTAAAATACCTAAGAATCTTATTAATCCATTTTTTAAATTTTAAAGAAAAACTGTACTCCCGAAACAAAATTAAAGAATAATCTAGTAAGTCTAGTCTAATAAGTCTATCTAGTCTAAGAATGGTATAATACATTTAAAGGGGCCCGGATGGCCGAATGGTTTGGACCATTACGCCTGCAGTATGCGCGCTATAACGGGTGCGGGTTGTATTCCGCCTTTGCCTTGTGTGTACTTTCCTTTCTCTGTGACAGTAAAAATTCTTTCTGTTTCGGTCTTAATTTGACGAAGGCTTATATAAGTGGGTATCTGATGAAGTACATAAGCCGGAAAACATATGTTCATTCTACCCCAATACATTTAAAACTATTGGGATAAAACAATGTTCTCAGCCAGGGTATTAAATGAACAAAATTTAGCTTAATCACTACAGAACTCTGTGACTATAATAATTCTAGCGTGCGAAAAACAAATTTTCACTTCCAAAATGTTATCTAAATATAATTTTTTAAATGTCGAAAAAAAAAATTGCACCAAAAACAAAATTAAAGAAAAATCTTATATTTTAATAAATTTGAAACGATTGTAATAATATAATGTTCTCTGGGAGGGTGGATAATGAACAAACTGCAGATTAATCACTACACGGCCGCTTGCGAAAATTAAAGGAATTCATTCTTCTAAAGGTCAACTGCTTGGAAGCAGAGTCAGTTCAAAAGGAATGCATAATCATTTGTTATGTGGAAGAATGTATGAAACTTATTCTCTCTTAAATACTTAGATATTAACGAAAGAAACATATTTCAGTTATAAACTTGAAAATGGTATTTCACTATGTGTGAAGTTTGTAATTACATTCCTTCCGTAATTGGATATTGTTTAGTATTTATGGTGTATTAAGGAAAATAATTATTATTTAAAATGTTTTTTAATAGTTCGAAAGTTGTAGGGTTTTATTTTATTTATATAAAAATTTAATTTCTATAAATATTTAAATATTACTTTCTTAAGATTTAAGTGTATGTTAGTAATAGTATGTTAATTAGGTTATTTAAATAGTAACTATTAATGTAAGTATAATTTATTTGAGAAAATAGTTATAAATTACTTCTGATTTATTGAGGTATTTCCAATATTGATAGTGTTTATTGAAAATTGATTAAAACTTAGTTAAATTTATTAAAAATTTACTTTTATTTCTCATTGAATAAAATGTTATTTCATTAAAGATTTCGCTCTTGATTTCATCATACTTTGACGGTTCACAAAGCCAATTTCAATATATATTTCTCTTCTTGAAAAATAGTCAGTTTTTCGATGAAGATTAATCTATCTAAATGTTTTTTGAAAAACTAAGTTATTGTATCCTCAATTTAATCAAAAATGTCCCTTTTGTCTAGCTTCGATAACTCGTTTCATAATTCATCACAACTCTGCTCAAATCCACCGCGAAAAACTGATTGATTATAACTACAACAGTAACACTGAACTATCACAAATCACATAAAGGTTTAATGTGTTTGAAAAAGTATTTGAAGAGGATTTGGAATAAATATTTTATTATAAAGATTATAATTTTCTTTATTTTCTTATTGCATTCCGTATATTTGCTATAGAATTTTTTTAAGGGTTTTTGATAATTAATCATTTTTTCTTTTATTTAAAAGTGCATAATCCTTTTTCTTAAAAAATTCTGTTATTCGGTTAGGTTGGGTTAGGTTTGAGTTATCGTTGCACTAGAGATACACTAGGGCTATTGGTGGCGTCGTATTTTTGAACCACAGTCAAGTGACGAGCCAACATCTGAATAGGCATCCAACGCACCATTAAGGGCGACATCGTGCGCAGCTTTAGGACTTTGAAGGATATTTAACGTGCACTCCCTTACACGGGGTATTATTTGTCGGACAGTTTTGGCTGCACGTGCCGTTTATAGGTCGGCAGATATTTTGGCGATGGCCGGAACTAGGACCTTTCGCATGCTAGGCGAGTGCCTAACCGACTGGGCTCCCCAGCCCAAATACTGTTATTAGCTATTATATTAATCTGCCTTATTAATGTTTCCAAATTATAGATTTTTATTTAGCTACTGAAAGTGGCGTTTTGGGATGTTTCATTGAGATAAAAGGTAAATGGTAAGATTAAAAAAACTATGGTAAAGCTAAAAGATAACTATTGAGGCTCGTACTAATTCAAGTTAAGTCTCAAATTATTACTGATAAGTAAAGGGTTTAAAAAGAATTAAATTGTTTTTTACTACTTATTCATTTGTACGAGTATTAAACTAAGAAAAAATACAAGTATAAGGAATTTTTATTATTGATCTCCTAAAAAGTACAATAAATATTATACATTGAACACAAATAAATTCTTTTAAAATAAATAGATTCAGCAAAAATTCTTACTTTGTTCGATTTTTATTTACTGTATTTGAGTTCTTTTTAACAACACATATTCCTGTGCCGTTACATCATTTTTCCATTAAACTCATAAAAATCCATACTTTTGTTTCGTGAAAAATAGATTATTTTTCGGCGGAGAAACAAGTTTGTATAAAAAGTGCCTAAACTAAAAATAATATAGTATTTTTCTTATATTAACGTTACGCTCTACTTGTTACATGACGATATTCTTGAAATAAGAATGTATGTAGTGAGCACTGAAAAATGTAGGAAGTATACGATCCCCTGAGAAATGATCGACTTACGTAGCTTTGCTATCAGCTCACAACACCCTTTCAAAAAATTTAATTTTATAATTTATGAACTTTATCAGTATTTATCTGTATAAGGTAATAAAGGACTACATTTTTAAAATGTGCAAGTATTTAGTTAGTACAGTAAGAACTGTGAAAGTAAAAAAAATTAAAGCATTTTTTTTTAGCTCTTATCCCATTTAGACTTCAAGGCACATTATCATTTCAGAAATTCTTTCAGCATTGTATTATAGACAGAATGCTTTTTAAGGTAAAACATGAGGAACAAATACAATTATACAAAATACATAATATTAATAAAATATATGCAGATATTTAAAACATATATACAAATAAAACAATGATAAGACAATTCTAGCTGTAAGAAAATGAGAAAAAGGAGCCTTCCTTAAAAAGCCATTCTGTCTATACTGCGATGCCAAACGAATTTCGGAAATGATAACACGCCATGAAGGCTAAATAGGACAAGAGTTGAAAAAAATGCTTTAAAACATTCTCTTTTTTTTCACAATTCTTACTGTACTAACTAAATACATGAAAATTTCAAAAAATGTCGTCCTTTCCTCCCTTATACAGATAAATACTGATAAAGTCATAAATAATGGAATTAAAATGTGAATCTTACCTACAGGTAAAGTTAAATGCTTCTATAATTAGCAAAAAAGGAAAATAATAACACTTTCAAAAATAAAATAAAATATAAACCGAAATCCAAAGCAGTGGGGAAGGTCATTTCATCAGGGAGTAAAACCCTGAGGCCACTAGAAATCAATACCATTTCTGTATTGGGGGATGGGCAAAATTCAAAGAGAAAAACCCAATTTTTCCCTAAGTGTAATGTGGAATAAACAATACATACGAAACATATAAGCCCGCACAAGGATGTTTTCTATTTCACTACCTATCAAACCGTTTTCTCGACATATTTGTGTAATAAAAACATAAATATTAAACGTTTTAACATCTTTGGAACTTAGAAAACGTAGAACAGACACTCAGTACGACAATATAAATCGCCATCTACATTTAATAATGCTTACAAACTGTCATAGAAAGGCCAAACAAACAAGAATATAGTCTTGAATCTTCTAAGCAGATGTTGGTACACTCAACAAATTCTAATATTACGGAGCTGCTTAATTTTCAAACATATGCGTATTGAATTCATATTCAAACGATAGATACTTTCCGCTTACTATATTTGTTGAAAGGGTTAAACTCAGACTACATATTCTACTCAGACTATAATTTTTCTTTAGATTTTGATATAGTTAGCACCCCTGTGTTGTAAATAAAGTTAAATGTTTGATAAGAATAAATTCCTGTGTCTGTTAAATATCGTTTACATATAATTTACGCTGTTAAAAATTAAGTGCTTGCTTTCATCATAATAATGGTTCTTAGTAGGTGCAACGGCTGTGTGGTGAAATGCTTCACCACATATCTGGTATTCAGGTCGAACCATTTTTTATGTTTTTGAAACAGAAACCTGAGAAACGGTTCAACCCAATACCGAAAATATGGTGAAACTCTTCACCACACAACCGTTGCAGCTACTAGGAACGATTATTGTGGTGAAAGCAAGCACAAAATTTTTTACAGTGTTGAAAAAAACATTTATAAAAATGTTTTATAAGGATTCTAAATGATTCATTAAAAATTATTATTTATTAATTTCATTGTTCAATTACTTCACGTTATTGAAACAATGCTATTACTACATTGAAGTTAACAGGCTAATAAATATTGCATTTGAAAATTTTTGAGATGCTTAGTGGAAGAAGGCGCTAAGTAACATTTAAAAAAATAAGATTTTTGGATCTACTCTACCTTTATAAGATAACACGTTTCCAATTTTTCATAAAATTAAGTAAATTTTTCAACGTTTCCAAGTACTGTAGTTAGTGGATCTCAGTGTAAACGAAAAACTTTAATGCTCATTTTCTCATGTTCATCTTTTTAGAACTTAGCTTGTTCTTCCACCAAAGTCTTCATTTTGTTGATAATAAGCAAAGAAGTCTAAATATATTTACAACATAATTATTCATTTAATTAAGCAAAAATAACATCAACTTCGTCTCCGTAATAAAAATAATTTACTTTCGGGAAAAAGGCCATAAAAATAACTATTAAAAATTAATGTTTCTCTGGTGTACTTTACATTGAGCAGGTATTTGATATTTCCAAACATTGTCCATAAAATTTGATATTGGCCCGAGGAAAACTTAAATCATAACCAGAGACCAGATACGTTAAAATAGTTTTCAAAATCAAACATATGCATTCGGGGTTTTCAATGCATATAGATATTTTATTATGCTATTTGTTTCTTTAATAAACCATTTCTATCATTTTATGACACTAAACATAAATTATGTGATGTTGTTACTTTTTTTGTGATTGATAATGTTCTTATTAAATAAAATAAATTAATTTTTTTATTTTTGGCATTTCATATGCGCTGTTATATTTATTCAAGCTATTAAAATAAAATATTGTAAGCTTTGAGGTTTTTTTTTTTTTTTTTGAAATATTCAAATTGAAAAAAGCAAAACCATTTTTGGCACAATGATGTTTTAGTCATAACAGCAAACCAACTTACACTGCTTTCCGTCCTTGAATTTTGCTTTCAAGTTAGTCTGAAAAAAGTTGCAATTTACATAAATATGTCATGCTACAATTTTTTTTTAGTTACCTGATTTGGGCGTTTTACTCAAGAAAATAAGGGCAAGAAAGTTAGATGTTTTGTTGCCTCGTGCATTTTTTTTGTGTAGTAAAACCCTTATGTTCAATCAATATAATGTAAATTTTAATTAATAGTTTAAACTTGCGGAATGAAAAAGTAGTTTTACAAAATAAAACAGGATAGTCGGAAAAAAAGTTGAAATTAAGTCTAGCAAATATTTAATAATTGGTATTTATTTTACCAGATTTGTCTTACAGAGAAATACATAAAACCGAATCGATAGTTTATTAGTATTATTGGTTTAAAATTAAACTGAAATAATTATCTAGCAAAATAAAACAATTAATAGGAAAAAATCATTAATCAGACGGTTTTTTTTTTCAAAAAATAAACTTTTAATTATACGCATTATTTTCTAAAAATCGATTCAAACAGAACTATTTCTACGAAGCTAGTTTCAAATTGCAAAATAAATTGAGGGTTTAATGATTTTTAAAGTAGAAACAGATCATAGTATTTTTTTAATTTGAAAAAGTTTTTTAAACAAAATAATGTCTAAGAATCTGATGTATCAAGTTTAAAAAATTAAAAATCAAGAAAAAAAGAAATTTTAAAATAAAGGAAAAGCTTTTTTTTAAGTATAAAAGTATTTGTTCGTTTCAGCTTCCACATGGCGTAAAAAACTGCTGGAAGATATGACACATAACAATTCATAAGTCTCATAAACAAGTAGGATACGTTATATTAAAGCAGGCAATCAAGCAAGGGAAACCCCAAATATAGTTAAAAAATTAAATTAGAAGTACATTTAAAATACTAAATTTTTTCGTGTACATTTAATTAACAAAAAAATCTATATTTCCACCGTTGCCACTTCGTCAAAAATACAAGATACTATATTTAAAATGATAGTTAAACTTCGAGTAATATTTGTTATTGGGATTTAAATCCGTTAGGCTTGACATCATAGTAAATGTCACAACAGAGTTCTTTAGGTGATTTATTATAAGAGACTTAAGAAAGCAAAAGGGAAAGTTTAAAGTTTATAATATTTTTGCATAAATATTTCGGCTCTTCAGCGAATATAAAGAACAATGCTATTTGTTAAGATACCTTCCTTTATGTATGAATCAGGTAATTTGAGTACTTTTTATTCTTTGCACTGCTCGATAATTTAGCAATTATTAATTCACTTACCGACTTTGTGAGAGTAAGTGAATTGATGATGGTGATTTTTTATTGTTTACATATATCGTGTGAGGAAGCGGTTCTAGTGACAGTTACTGTTACAAACCAACTTGCTTGATTTAGTCAAAATTACCTGCTATTAGATGTATATTTTACGTATGCAAATATTTTTCAGAAAAAAAAATATATGAGCAAGCACCTTTTCTATCGTTAGTTTTTAACTCAAAAATTTTTAACTGCTACTTCTAAATTTAAAGATCTGTTGGTATTTTTTTATAATTTTAAGTTTAAAAACTGTACGCACATTAAACACAGCAAATTTGCAATTCAATTTATTTTGTTAAGCAAAATTGTTAATTAGAACAAAGATTCAGCATCAAAATTTAAAATAAATTTTACATAAATATTTTTTATTTCAAATCCAGTGTTTCACAGAACTGCTTTTCCAGAACTTCGCAATGGTGACTACGTAATGGAAAAGAAATGATTTTGTAACCTAAAGAAAATAACTCGGTTATTAACAATTGTTAATCAAATATTTGAATTGCTTGGCCAGCGAAATATTTAATTTAAATAAAAAATAATCAAATGAAATTTTACATTCAAAACTACAAAAAATAGAAAATCTGCCCTTACAAAAACCCTAATTCCCATTGAAATATATTTTTCCGTGCACGTCAAGCTTGGATTTTACCATTCGAAAAATGGGACAGACAGAGTTGGAATACTCAGGGAAAAAGGGGTTTACTTCTCCAATTGCCACCTGTTTTATTTCTCAGACTTGCCGCAGTTGGAATTTTTCTCACATGTTGCAGAAAATGAACTTTTTATCCACCATCTGTGGAAGACGAGGAATAAATGACGTCTATGCTGATTTGACAATGCTGTATATGAGTCGTCCATTTCGAAAAGTGCTTTGTCACTCATTCGCAAAATGGTGCTAGAGACTAGTTACGGCTGACTCAATTAATAGGGCCGGAGAAGCTTGATATGGCGTCACACTTTGCGTCCGGATAAGGTTGTCGGTTTGCAAAACAGATAAACGAAACCTGATCTGAAAATGAAAAGTATAGTATTCCAAGAGCAAATAGGTATCGCACTATTTCTTCATAGAAGTATACAATCCAAACCGTACGGATATCATGAAGTCACGAGGAGCTTATGTGCCCTTAAAAATAAATAGCCTATGGTTTGGTGCAGTAATGACTAGTTGACTTTGAAGGTGACCAGTGAAAGAATGGCCAATTGCGTAAAGCAGTCTGAATTTCTGACTGTTAACCGCCATTGGCAACTGAGTTTGACGAGCGTTATCTGGTTATTATTACTTGAGGTGTCATGGGTTGCTCGTCACTAAGACCTCTTGAAATCGGAAAAATTATGTATGACATACTAACGATCACTGGTAAGAGCTAGAGGTGTGCAACACAACACGAAATTCCATTACTTTTTAATGAATCAATGCAGTTAAAGGTAACTACCCTGTAAGGGAAGTTCTATAACTTTAAAACCAAGTGAGTTACAGCAGATACCCTTTGCGCATGCGTAATTTTCTCTGAAACTTTTTCCGATTTCAAGAGGTCTTAGTGACGAGCAACATGACACCTCAAGTAACAATAACCAGATAACGCTCGTCAAACTCAGTTGCCAATGGCGGTTAACAATCAGAAATTCAGACTGGTTAACGCTATTGCCATTCTATCACTGACCTTCTGCAGGTACTGGAAGCTCGTAAATTCTGATTGAAGTATGCATTTATTTTAGTTGGAGCTATAAGGTGGCTTCAGACAGGCATAATGACAAACCGTCTGTTTGACCAACACACCAATATTCCAAATCAGTTTTTTTTAAGCCAGAACTAACCAAGAATATAGAAAACAGGAATTCTTCTTTTCAGATTTTCGTCCTAATCGAAATACTTTCAATACCATACTTTTTATTAATTGCTTACATAAAATACCGAGGTGTTACCTTGTATGACTAGTAACTTCTAGGTATAGACTTACCATTGAAGAACAGACCATTTTTTTCTACAAGTGAATGCAAGGTGTTTTACCCCCCCCCCCCTTTAATGCCATACCGTAAATCTATTTTCAACAGGCAGTCGATTAATTGTGAAAAATTGAGCCGGCTCTTCAGTAAGAATTTTAATCGAAGCCCCAGGAGTTCTTCCTCATCAGTACATGATTTGACTGGACGGACAAAAACTGTTCGCTTGACTACATTTAAAATAATTCCGAAACATTTATGGGGCAGCTTAGGTTTTAAGGCAGAAATTTAAAGGGTTATTAAAACTCTAGAAAATATACTTGTAGTAAACGAGAGTTGGAAGCCTCACCAACTACAATGAAAAGCAAAATAAATTTGATATTTTAGTAGTGCTCATCAAAATCTTTGTCATACAAACGCGACGTGACGTCAGAAAGAAATAATAGGTATCCCGCAGTGAATTTTTTAGGCTCTCAGCATGCAACGTTTTCTTGGAATACATTCCGGTTGTCTTGTTATTAGTAATCAATATCAATGACAGGCTACGGGAAGTTTTATTATCCTAATTAGTTAGATTTTTGTGTATAAATCGATAGCATTAAATAAGTGGCGTGCTATGGATTTTTTTTGCGTAAATGCTATATTTTAAGCACATTTTTACATTAAGTAAAAATAATAATAGGATAATAGCTAATTACTTTATAATTAAAAAAATAAAAATAATAGTAGGAGAATTGCGGGCATAATTGCGAATCGTATATTTGATATAATGATTATTTAAACAGATTCGTGTAATTGGCACTATTACCAAATATTTGTGAGTAATCAATGAGCCTCGATATAAATTCTTTTTTTGATAACTCATTCTCAAGCTTAGTTACCAAAAATCATATCGTGTTTTGTAAATTTGTAATATCAGAATGAAATGGCGGATCACAGTACGACAGACAAAAGAAAAACATGAATACTGCAAATAATCGCGAAAACTATCAGAATGTTCCTGATTTTCCTTTTTTCTTATGGAATGGCCTTAAAAAGTTTGGGAACGAAAAAGCACATTGTATATTTTATGTGCATATGGCCATGATACCAGCATCGCGAGTGGCTTTACAACGAATATTTTTCTTTAATTTCTATATTAAAATATATATTTCTTGCTAATCTGCTGTAAAAATTAATTGGGTAATTTTTGGTTTTTTAGTCTACACTAATTAGTTTACCTTTTTTTCTGTATTATTTTTCACTCACACCTTAAAGAATATTTTTTTAAAAAGTACAGAACTTTGACCTAAAGTACAGCTGGGGAAAAAAACGCTCCACCCTTCGTTTCTCGGCTGCTATTGGTCAAGGAACTTTATGAAAGGTGTCATTTTTCAGGAAATAGCGTAAGGAATTTAGAACTGGCAACAAAAATTGCATAAGGGGTCGTCTATTTATAAATATGAGTACCAATTTTGAAAATTCCAATGGCAACACCCAATTTTTTTTACATAAAAATGTTCAGCACCTTCAAAATACCCCATGTATAAAAAAGTATTATCTAGTTTGCATTATTTGCTGAGATAATTAAAGCATTAATTTTGAACTCGTTTAGGGGGAAATCTTTAAAGTGAAAACAGTAATATTTGGGTTGCGTCTTTTCAAAACAACAAACTAACTGGGTTAACATAATCTCGCCAACGGATGCTAGAATTTAACTTTCTTCACTAATATTGTGAATTTTAATGTTTTTTATTTTGAAATTATAAATTCAGAAATAAAATAAAGACTAGAAGATAAAAAGTTTTAATTTTAATTTAAGTCGCATATACGGTTATTTATAACGAACAGATTTTCAAATGCGATTAGTTATAATCACATTGACTAACATGATTATTGCATTAATGTTTCACATTTTTTATGCAAATTTTTGTTTCATTAATATTGCTGCAAAAAGTTTGTTAAAAATTTGTCGCCCTTTATCGGTAATATAAACCACGTATTTCAAAACGGAGGGTTACAACCTTAACACGATATTTAAAAAAAGCAAAATAAAATTATTCAGAATGATTGGGCAATGATTTATAATCAAGGAAAGTGGGCACTGATAATTTTAAATAAGCAATGTGGTAACAATAAAATGTGCTGAAAACCGAATTCCAATTATATTTTAGCATTTATTTTTGATACTCACTTCTTGAAATTGTATTGGAAATAACACATATTTAAAAACATAGTAATCGATATAATTTAAAGTTAATTCGACAAACAAAATACATTGCATGCACTTGAAATAAGAAAAGATTTTTAGATTTTTTTTCAGACATCAATAATTTGAATAAACATTTATCAACAAATGCTTTTTAATTACCAAACGATAATGCAAGTTAGGATCGAATTCGCCAAGTAATTTTTTACACGATCCCTAAAATTCGTCTTTTTCAGTTTTTTTACAAAAACTCGGCAAATAATTGTTTTTGAATTAAAAAATTTGGGATTTTAATTCTACTTGATCTACTTTATCGATTTATGTAAAAAAAAATTGGGGTTGCTATTCATGTTTTATTTTTTATTATTTAAATTTAAATAAAAATTATTAAAACTGAAAAATTGATAAAAAAAAACTTGTGTGATTTGTTTTTGGAAGATAAAGAAGTATATAATGAAAAAAAAACTTTCTTTAATTCCTTTTATTTGTGGACATATGAATAAAAGTTTCTGAAACTTTTTTAACATTATGGGCGTTTAACTTTGAATGCTTATTAGCTGAGCAAATAATGCAAAGTAAATAGTTCTATTTTACACATGGGGTATTTTGACGGTGCTGAACATTTTTATGTAAAAAAAAATTGGGTGTTGCCATTGGAATTTTCAAAGTTGGTACACATTTTAATATGTAGACGACCCCTTATACAATTTTTGTTGCCAGTTCTCAGTTCCTTACGCTATTTCCTGAAAAATGACACCTTTCACAAAGTTCCTTGCCCAATAGCAGCTGAGAAACGTGGGGTGGAGCGTTTTTTCCCCAGCTGTACCTTTTCATTTAAACAAAAACTATCAAATATTTATATAGACTATTTGAAATGAAATTCGGTAATATGCTTATAAGAAGAAATAATAATAACGCTACATAGTTTAGAGGAAACTTACCTTAAATCTTGTAAAATATTTTTGAATCTTTAATTCACATATTTAATTAAATTTATAAAACGCATTAATAATATCACATACAAAGTAATTATAATACACATATTCTCTAAATCGCAAATTACTTCCCAATAACTAATTAGTTTTGTTCAAGCACTGTAAATGATCTTCTATTCATAAAAGTATAAAACGAAACTCTCTTTAATTTCAAGTATCTTCCATACTGCTTATGCACAAACTCAAAATAATAACAGCAAATATGTTGGTGAAGAGTTTCGAAACAAATAATGTTAATGGGGCATTATGGAAGATAGCATTTCTAGTTAACTCCAACGTCAATTTAACTTCTCTAATGAGAGGATCCTTTGGTTTCACATTACTGTCATATTATCTGGTTTGTTGTCAACTTGCATGTTAGATAAATGGAAAGCTATTAACAAAATTATTTATTTCATTTAATATAGTGTGAAAAAATTTTAACGAGTTGTGACTTAGAGTGCATTTCAGTCGTTTACAATGTTGGGTTGAGTTACTTTGACTTGCAGAGTTGAATTGCTTTTATTACATTTAATTTTTATGAACTCGACATAGCATGAAAACTTATTTAAATAACTAATTTTATTTGAAACTTTAAATATAAAATTAGTTAAGGTTGGTTACATTTAGTATTAAATTAATTCAGTTTAACCTCTTTATAAATTTAATACTTTAAATAATTGCAGTTGTTGAATGAAAACGTAGAAACTAACACATTATTATTTTAACTGAATTTTAAAACATTTTTCATTTTATTTAAACTAATAAACAAATCAGATTACCCCAACTTGTAGTTTTAAACTTAGACGTATAAAAGTAAACTTATTACAAAATTGATCATTTTCTAAACCATTAACTTTTTCGATTTCCTTCTTCTTTTTATTTTTAAAAATATCAACGAACGAATGCTATCGTTTTCGGAAAAGTATATGATTCAGAAATAAATTCTAAAAACTTCAAGCAAAGACGTACTGAGAAATCTCAATATAAAGAATCCAAAATATCTCATTTTTATTTCTTATTTGGTATAACATAAATTTACAATGTATTTTTTTTAAATATGGTTATTTTATTCATTGATAGAATTGTACAAATATTGTCACTACAAAATAAATGTCGCGTGTTTGCGAATCATCAACCAACGTCTAAGAATTTACTTGAATCTAACAATTTCCACAATTCTTGATATTAACGTTTCGGCCAAATATTTCGACGTAAATGACCCGAATATTTTACGTAGTTAAAGGCGGTCTTGATACCGTTTACGGAGCAAAACTGAATGTTCTTCAATAGTTCTTAAAATAAAAGTTTAAGGCTTCTTTTGAGAAATTTTAAATATTTGCGGTTTTTAAGTGAATAATTTTTCTTGTATCAACGTACATTGTTAAGTGAGATTTACAGACGATTTATTTTTTTATACATTGCATAAATCCAACTACTTTTTGTTGCTGAAATGATTTCCGGTATTCGATGTAAAATTCATTTATTCAATGCACAGAGCCGTCCGTGGAACAGTGGCATGTATCAAATGCTATTTTAATAAGAAATACGCCACTTATCCACCCACGGTGCAACAAATCCTAATTCTAAAACCACTCTACTCGAGTAAGCTCTCATTAATGAAAAAGGCGTAAAAACAATATCACAATGAGGTACTTTTCCGAATATAACATCATCTAATTCAAATCAACTCATCAATGAAGGGAGAAACATAGGCAGCACAACGGGGAACTTTTCTGAAAAACACCGCAAAAACTTGAATCAAATTCTCGTTGAAAGTGGCACGTAAACAACATTCAATTGAGAAACTTTTGACAATTGTTAATTAACTCATCAATGAAAAGGTACCAAAACAACAACCTGTTGGTACAATTTCCTTACAGCATCACCAAACAAGAAAAAACTCATCAACGAAGCAGGCGTCAAAACAAGATAACAATGAGGAACTTTTCCAGCCAAATTCAATAACCTCAAATCATTTCATCAATGAAGAGGTGCCAAAACAACATCCTATTGATACAATTTCCTTGCAGCATCACCAAACTTAAATCAACTCATCAATGAAATTGGAGCCAAAGCAACATTCTAGTTATAAACTTTCCCGACAAACAATCACCAAACTCGAATCAACTCATCAATAAAATAGGCGTCAAAACCATTAACAATGAGGAACCTTTTGAAACAACATCAACAAGCTATAATAATTTATCAATAAAGAGGTACCAAAGCAGCATCCTATTAATACAATCTCCTTGTCAACATCACCACGTCAAACTCAAATTAACTTATCATTGAAAGTGGCGCAAAAACATCTTATTATTACTTTTCCTGACAAACAATCACCAAACTTGAATCAGCACATCAATGAAGTGGCGTAATCGTTTCCGGCTGCCTATTTCTAGCCTTCATTAGGAGCTTTAACACAACCAATAACGCTTCATAATTTAGAACCCTGGTCAAGTGACGAGGTCAACACCTGAGCGGGCACCCAAGGGAACTTCGAGTGACATCGTACGCTGACGCCGTCGGGACTGTTTCAATGAAAGTTTGCTAAAGCAACATAACACCTTCAGGGACATGTTTAAATTGTGGAGATTGATTGATGGAGACGATAGATGGAAGCATCTGCCACGTTTGTGTGTTTTTGTGCGTGTTGTGTCTGTCTTACTTGACGAGGGTATATAAGAGGATCTCTGACCAAGCACGCAAGCCTGAAAATATGTGTCTACTAACCAAGTAACATATCATTGAGTAACTTTCCCGATCAACATCACTACAGGGATCTGACCCATAGATCCTCAACGCTAACTCAGCAGATATTAATGACCGAATCTCAACTCTAATGACGCAAGAAGTGTTTTAAAGAAATAAAAGTTCGCTTTTCTCGTAAACATCGCTAATGAGATACCCCAGAGGAGGGTTGAGGGGACTGGAGCACACTAATGGTTAAATGAACCATTAAGATTTCGTTTCCAAATTGTAAGTGTGGAATAGGTTATGCGATTTCGTAAAAATTTATAAAATGGTTCGTTAGACAAACAATGACGCAATTTTAAATTAACTAGGAAAGCGTATTCTCATAGGTAACAGAGTAGGTTTCGTTAATTGTTTTGCTAAGTGATGTGGTACTCCCAAAAGTTTTTTTTTTGTTTTCAACTAACTGTTCTGAAACTGATTAATAGTTGCATTTGGTCTTTTCTCATATAATGTATTTGATTCAAGTTTGAAATTAAAATAAATGCGTTATTTTAAAGACAAAGTTCATAACGTGAATATATCACTGTTGCAACTTCAGTTTGACAATAAATAAATTCATTTAAAGTTGATAATACGAAATCTCCATACTTTACTTCTAGTCCATTTTTTATATGTTTCTCAAACATTTCCTTAATGAACTATATTCAAAGCATGAATATTAATTCATAAGAGCACTCTATCAAATTACAGGGTAAAAGTTAATTAATGTCAAAATATATACATTGAAAGGTGTTTAAAACTATTTTGTTAAAGGAATATCTCACTAATTGATGACAATAAAGAGTGCTAAGGTTTTAAAGAATAAAGGATTAAGCACGTGAACTTTTTCAGATAAATGTATGCAATATGTATTGTTTAAAAAATGCTTGTTATTAATTATTCGTTTTTATAATAATCTGTTTATCTCAATTATCCCATGAAAGTAATTGTGTGTAATATTTAGGAAAATAATTTGAGTTGAATCGAAGTATGAGTTTCCTATTGGGATAAAATAAAAAAATTTAACCATCCGAAAACTATGATTCTGATTTTTACTTACACAAAATAAAAGTAAACAATTTTCAAAACAAAACCAACAATTCTCAATTTATTATTAATTTAAAAAAACACTCATTCATTTCTCAAAAATAGAAAAATAATCCACCAGCCTTATACTCCCTAGAGTCACTTGTAATTCGTCCAAGCGGCATAATAACACAACCTTAGCCCACAAAAGAACCGCCATTTTCCGGTCTTCCTTTGTTATGGCCCCATTTTTATTTATTCTTTGGGAAAAGGTGGCCACAGAACACTAATCAGAATTCTTTTCCGCCACAGAGAAAGTGTTGCGGAGGAAAAGTAAATTCGACTGAGCAGAAGGAGAAATATCTCTTCTTTAGTTTCTGTCTTGCCTTAATCGGACCTGAAAAGTTAGCCTTGGCCTTGAATGGGGTTTCTGATAAAACATGTGTTTTCTAGTACGAATGATGTCAAAGAGCATCGGGATTTGTGTTATGTTTTGCATGATAAGAGATTGTAAGAATTTTCGGTTGTGGGTATGGTATGGCATGGTATGGTACATATGGACAATTCTACCATAATTTTTAATTTTATGTCCCTTGGGCATAACCTTTTTAAAAATTACTATTCTTCACCATTTTTTTCTTATTATACTAAAAGACTGGTCCTTATATAATTGCAAAACGAAATTTTAAAGCAAAGAAACTCCAAAAAATTTTTAGAACACAAAACAATGCAAAAAAATCCTTACCGTCGTGTGTCTCATATGTCAAATTTTTAGTTGAGCTCAAGCTAACACATTTTTGAGCTAAAAATTACATTCATTTGGATTTTAATTTGAAGTAATACTGTAACTTAACAAATTACTTGCATTAAATTTTGGCTTTTAATATTTATAATGTGTTTTTCTCGTCTTTAACTTTGTCCCTGGGTTTTGGTACATTCACTGACCTTATTCTTAAAGTGGTGAAGAGAGGCACTAGATTGAGCTACAGTGATTCTTCAACCATGAAACTGTACTGCAGAAAACTCACATTTCAGATAGTAGCCCCATATTTTTGCTAAAATTTACCAATAAGCCCAAAATTTAAAAAAAAAAACTCAGCAAAATTGGCTGCGATGCTTTATTGCTTTCTTTACAGTCTCCCAGGTTTGGGGTGAATTTTTGATTGACAAATTGAACTTTTTTCTGAAATATGTTTAAGTTGGTTTCTTTGAAAACAGTTATTTTCGTAAGGACGGTTTAGACCGGTTTTTTCGGCATCGGTGATTTTTAAAAACTGCCACCCCTTATTATTATTTTTTTTTTATAAATGAGCTTTTCTGAACTTTTTTACGTAATTCTAGAACCCTTTTTTGACAAACATTTAAAATGATTTTGAAAAAATACTCTTTACAAGTTTTTTATACCTGAAGTTAAAAATTATATTTTTTTATAATTTTAAGTTTAAAAATTAACGCAGATGGTATGGTATGGTGCATATATATTACGCTTATGTGCTTGTTCAGAGAACCGCTTATAAGCTTTCGACAAGTGGGACAGACACAAAAAGAGTTTGTACAAGCACGAGAGACACACAAAGAAAGGACAACACATTGACAAATAACAACATTTATTGACGGTCACAAACATCCATGCCAGACCGGGATTAGAACCCGGCACCAGCAGCTCCAAAGGCTAGCATCCTAACGATCCCGCCACCGGGGCGTCTCGGTTGTGGGTAATGTCTAGACATATATGACATTTTCCCCATACACATACTTGACTATATTCTCATTCCTCCTTCCTATATTTCCATAGACACACTTATTTAAACTGGTAGTATTTTTGCAGAGTAAACAGAGTTAACCAATGCGAGGAGTTACCATTCATTTGGAAGAAGAGCTTAATTAAGACAATTCGAGAAGATTTAGTTTAAATGACTTCTCCAAGCTTAAAATGGAAGTAGTAATTTGTAAAATTATAAACATAAATCAATTGTTATTTAATTTAATTTAATGAAAATAAGTCGAATAAAAATCAAATATTTCTTTTTAATAAGCGTTGATTGTAGAATTTAAACTTAAGAAGTAGTTTTTTGCGCAATTAAGATTTTGGTTGCTTTATTTAAAAAAAATTCAAAATTATTCATTACGTAAGAAATCGATGTTTGTAAAAAACTATATAAAAAACAAAAGCAGAAAAACGATATCCAATATTTCTATAAACTGTTTTATTCACCATAATAACGTCTAGCTAGCGAAAACTCTAGTCTAGAAAAGCTTAATTACGTTTTTACACACACGAACCGTAAATTTCATCACCAACATAAAAAGTTATATAATAAAGAAAATAATAATGCCTTATAAATTCATAGCACAAGAAAATAAACCTTGCCAAATTGGCATTTTTTTACATTTCCTAATTAAGGTTTAGTTTACATTTATTAGCATGATACTACTATAATGATTAATAAAAGTGGTATTATTGCAAAAAAAAAAATAATTTTTGCCTAATTAATTAAATTACGACAATATGCAAGTTGTGGTCTTTCTAAAAACTATTTTCGTTATAATGAAGTTATTTATTGAACTTTTTTGATTTTGATAAACAAACGTAACTTCAATAGGAAAATTAAAAACTCCATAAATATTAAGTGCTTATCGCTACTTACGTTTACTTAAAGTTTATTAAAAAAAAACAAGCCAAAAATCAAACTGCAAGCAGGCAAAAAAAGGCATTTTATAATTCAATTTATTATAAAAATCGGCAACTTTGTAATTGTGAAAATCTGGTTGTCTCGCTGGAGTAAAAAAAGTTTTCTTAATTTAAAATTGCGGTATTTTATTTTTCTAATTTAGTTATTTTATGATTTGTATATTAATATGACTAGTTAGCTGTTTTTATGGTATTTAATATAAGTATAAAATTTTTTTTAAATTGTTTTAAATTAAAAATTAAAAATCTAAATCATTTGTTTAATATTTTTATGATGTCAAGACTATTTTTTTTTCTTTTTCATGAAAGAAATGTTTCTTATTGCGAATTTATGGAGTTAAAATAAATGTAAGAATAGTAAGAAATATTAAAGGATATAATCAGTATAATTTTACTGATTTATAGACTATGCGTACTATTATAAATTGTGTGGCACCATTTTCGTCAAATATATAGTTTAGAGCAAAGTCCATGGCATTATACAGGCTGCAAGGTGCAACCTCAATTTCGACATTAGAATATAATTTGAAAGATTTTAAAACAGCTTTAAAATAATAAACCACTGAAAATAAATATGCATTTAAAGCTATTTGAAAGTTGTTACTCTTTCACTGTAAATTGCCATCAGAGAAAAAAATGCCCCAATTTAAACTGAAAATCGGTTTTTCAATATTTCTTTATTTTTTACCCCGAAAAATATTGATTTTTTTTTTTTCAAAAAGAGTAGATTATTAAACGAAGAAGAGTTGCAACAAAAATTTGTCGAAATTAAAAATTATGTACATAAATGTAAAACAGCAAATTTACTCATTTTGTGTAAAACTCAATGCTCTCCCTCATTCATAATAATCAGTCAATTGAATTGACTGCTTCACAAAAAGAAGATTTATATCAAAAGTAAATCAAAACATTGTTCTTAAAAGTTAAATATGAGATAATATAATAATAATAAATGAATTGGCTTGTAAAATTATGTAAATTTATTCAATTCAATCTTACCGTCGTAAAATATATATTGTAAGTAATACTAAAAATCTGAATTAATTTATATGAAACGCATTAAAAACTAATTAACACCTTTCTTGCTATTCTAATTCAACTCTTTTGTCATAACTTTTTAAGTGTTGTTATTAAAGCTAGTTCTTAATGCATCTCCTGCAAAATTGTGAGAGCAAATTTAATGAAATTCGTCTCTAATAGAATACGCAATCTTGTAAACTCTTGGAACTAACAGTTAGGAAGTAAAGCCAGATTGAATAAATTAAGAATAAAATAAGATATTAATTATTGTCTAAGCTTGATTAGATTTTCTTGAGATACGGATAAAATTATGCAGGATTATTCAAGGCATTATAATGCATTCAATATTTGCTAGATAACATTGAAATCCTTATTAACAAACCTTGTTCATTATAAAATAGAATTCAGAGACTTCCTAAACCGACTCAACTATAAACCGAAATTAAAATTAAGCGAAGCGTTAATAAATCTTGATGTGGTTAAGTTTCTTAGTTAAATTTAGTGAATATAAATTTTATTCATGATAATATAGTCAATATTATACTATCTATAACTTTCATTCATTCAAAAAATTTCAGTTATTCGTATGTTAAATACGCGATTCATTTTATTTAACTTAAGTACTACCTATTTTATGATTTTCAATATCAAATTTAAAACTAAAACAAATTAAACATGAGCATTTTTTTTTTTAATTTGACAGTAAAACTTCAGCCCATTGAATTATTTAAAATATTCTATACAAAATTTGATTATACGATTGTTTTGCTACTAACGTGAATTCGATTGAAGGTAAGAATATATTCACATAAAACAGTTATTTTAATATTTAAGTAAATAAAAGTGGGTGAGTGGTTAAAAATATTCTTTCATAGAAACTGTTTTAACTTGACATGCTCTTCATGTGATTAAACCTGTTGTAAAAAATTAAAATTTCAAAAATAAAATATTATAAACCCTTACTTAATTGAAAGTGAACGGATATATTAAGTTATATTAAAATAATTATCACTAGAAATGTAAATTTTAATAGCTTTATATATGCCAAAACACTTAAACTGTTACTTTTCTTATATAAAATAATGTAATATTGTGACCATGCCTTGTTAAAAGGGAAAAAAATCGTCAGAAACCCCGGCATCGAAAACTGTAAATGAATCCATCTATTATATTTTAAAAAAAATCACAACTGTTTTAATTTTCAGAGATCAAGAATATGTTTAACTTAAAAAACTTTATCTATAAACTGAAAATAACACAAAATTTCCAGTGCAATATTCATGGTCATCTCGATAAATTCATTTTGATTCAGTAGTTCTCTCTCCTAAACATCAAAATATTTATAAATATGTTGTCAACTATAATTTTAAATGCCCACGACGTGCACTGAAAAAAAAATTCTTGCAAAAAAACCATAATTGTTTGGTAATGGTATTTCTAGTAATAAAACCAGAATACCACGTACTTAAACCATTCAATTAGTAACCTTACTATTCGTTTTGGTAACCCATTACTAGAATTTCTGGTATCTAAAATTATAGCTCTGTTACCCGTACGTTTGGTAAGATTACAAGTATGAAAAGTTTACCATACGCTTTGCTTTTATACGAGAAGCATGGTTGAAATACCAAATTAATTTCCAGGAAGCATCGGTCTTTTACCATACGCTTGGTGATCGAACCATGCTGAGCGCAAAGATACCTACCAAATACCACGGTATTAGCTGAAATTTTGACTACCAATACGTATGGTAAATCTCACACATCAAACACGGTGCTGTGTTGCAGTCGTTTGTGACAACTCGAAAGAAGTCATATAAGCAAACTAAACTGATTATACTAGTACAATCGGGAGTCCTGTGGTCAGAGTCTCTATCTCCGGATCGGAAGGTTATGCGATCGAGTCCTGGTCACTGAAGACCGGCCGAGTATATGCGGAGTACGTGCTTGTTAAATCTGTCGGGTCCGAAAGTTTCCCACGTTTACAGGGCCCGGGAGACTATTTTCCTCCAATTAAGGGACTACCTCATAAAACTACATTGTTTTATTACATTGCCATCTTATTTTCTTAGTGATACCTTTGTGTACAGACCAAATTACCTACCAAACAATGTGGTTTACATAATCTTATTTGGTAATATTAACTTTGTGCACGGCGATAATACTATTGTATACAGTAATAAAACCACTATATACGGTAATGAAACCACTATATATGGTAATAAAACCACTACGTAAAGTAATGAAACCAAATGTGCTACTAAACATCATGGTAATGAAACCGTACTTTTCTAGTAATTTTACCGTAAAGTAATTACCAAACAGATACTGGTAGATAAACCACATTTTTTGGTGTTCCATATGAGCCAGAAAATACGGTTAGATCAACCGTATTCTGGTAGTTGGACTAGAGTTTTTTTTCAGTGTGTAAGTACTGTAAGTGTCACTTACATAATCTTTCCTATATATAAGTGCTTTTTCAATCACTGTGCGAAGTATATTCATTAATCATTCAATTATCCTATTCGATACGTCGGACAATATATAAAGACTCCATAAATCTTCTATGACCTCGTTTTTGAAAGAATCATACTCAACAATCAACTATTATTATTAGATAACTATAGTAAAAAATGTGTTAAAAAAAGTTTTCCAATCGCGGCTTTAAAGGATCCTGTAATGAAAGTTTCTAATTTGCCAGGAAAATTTAGAAGAACATCAATACTTCTTATCGGTATGCCAAATACCATTTCTAAAACCTCAAAAATTGGTTTTTGGAATTACTGTTGGAATGATATTACACCGTTCGATGAAAAGTGGCATATATCTCATTAGGTTACCATATGATATATGTCACTTTTCTGACGCTTAGTACGAAATACACTTTTAACTTCCTCAAACCAAACAAGTAAACTGCCACTTTCAGGAAAATTTACAACCATCGATCCTGTAATTTACGACGAGCCCCAATACTACTTGTCAGCATGCTAAATACTTCTAAAAATATACTTTTCCATTCACTCAATACTTGACTGCGCCGGACAGAGTTGAAAACTTAGTTTCCGAGGATTCGGTAGGGCTTGTTGCAAGGGAAGGGAGAACTAGGGGTGTTAGAACGATCGCAGCGCCGCCCTTTTCGTCTGCAGTTACCGGATTTAGGCCCAGACTTCTCTGCTGTCATTCTTGTCTCCCCCACCACACGATCTATAAGGGAGGTCCATGCCCCTTTTCAGGGATTCAAAGAAATTTTCGGCTGATAAATTTTAATATCGTAATTTATTTTAAATTAAGTTTGGATTTTTTTCAAGTAAATATTTTAAGGAATTTAACCACGTGTTGTGCAATCGAAAGTTTTGGAAAGTTTTTGTTAAAAGTGTGTGCGAAATATTTTGTTGCGAATTTGTTTCTTTATGTTTATCAAAATTATTTATCTTGACTTTTGAATTGCTCTTCAATTAATATTTTACATTTTGACTTGTATAGCAATGAATAATGAGCTTTTAAAATTAATTTTAAATTTAAATTATCCGTAACTATTTCTTTTAAGAATACTTTTATAACAATGTCAGTTTAAAATTATTTAAACTTCTTGTAGTTCTATCAATTGGCATATAAATTATTAAAGAAATATTAAACCAGGTTTTTTTATACATTTTTTTATTGTTTTACCGCAAAATCATCATTTCGCTTCTGGTTTTAAGCCCCTTTTAAATTTGATATCTTCGTTTTAAAAAAGTAACTCTATGCCAAAATAACTCAACAAAAACAGTTCATATAATGAAACTATGACAACAAGTTGTGTGTTGTGAAAAAAAAAAAGCTTCAACCATACCAGTGACACTATACGCACTGAAAATATCTCACTGTCCTAATGGAAGTTCCCGAAGTGTTTCAAGAATTCTTGAACGACAGTGGCTACCCGGAAGAAATTTCCGGTGGTCTTCTAACTGAAAATCCATTTATTGGAGTGCCGACAGCTGTGATTCTTTGCTTGTTGTGTCTACTCACATGCTTCGGGAATGCTGTGGTACTACACGCTATACGCACTGAGAGGAGGCTTCAAACGGTAAGAGTTAGATGATATATTTATTAGATACAGTGAAGCTCCAATTATTCGAATCAATTGTGGTCGGTTCCTATTCGAATAACCAAGAGTTCGGATGATTGAAGTTTTTCTGTGAAAGTGTATGAATTTATTTAATTTCTGGATGTATGTTGAAAATGATTAAAAAAATATTTTTTTTCAAGAAAATTGGTTTTTAATTAAATGAAAGCGAAACTTTTTTTTACATGTTGAATTTGTGGATGGATGAATAGATGTTTCATAATTCGGATAGTTAGAGATCGTATAATATAGTTATACTGTATGTATAATTTTTTTGGTTAGGAAAATTGAAATATGTTATTGAATATCAAACTAAACTCAATCCTTCTCTGTATTGTCTTATGGGTTTTGAAAAAGTTATTAATTTTCAAGCAAGTTTATTTCTTTAACAGCTTATGTGTCGCAGAAATTTGAGAATATTAGTTATTTTTTGTGCCATTTGTTATTAGTGCTTTAAAACTTAGGTGTAATATTTAATAAATTTCAATTTTAATGAAACTAATTTTGATAAAGTTTATAAAAAGGCAGAATACATATTTTAAGAACCCTAATGAAAAATAAATAAACTCAACGACGTCGTTTTCTGTTGATGATTTTATTCACCAACGTCCTTTAAACATCAACGAAAATCTCAAGTTAATAAATTTTATCTTAAACCTAGCATATTATTTGCTGGGGAGAACAAAATATTCAAAACAAAAGCTTTTTTATAAATAAACAAAATAGATAAGTTACTCGATAATTCATTATTATCGATTAAATTGACATGTTCAAACGAACTTTTTTATAAATGGTGACAGCCGTAAACCCCTAAAACTAAGGGACAAAACTTCTCACTCTAAATAAACATTTAAAATATTATTTATATTAAATAAAAAAAATGACTTTCATTTTTTTAAAATTTATTTTAAAATATTCCTAATGTTTATTGTATGGTGCGAGGGAGGAGACCAAGGGACATAAATTACATTTTGATTATTTAAATATTCTGGCAGCAATATTTACATCTATTTCCTTAAAAATACTTTGAACAATAAAATGAATACCTAAAATACAAATACATTACATATAAAAGAACTTATGTCAGTTATGTTATTAACAGAATAAGTCAATAATATTGAATAGTTCTTCCCTGAAGTGACTCATAATTATAGTATTATAGGAGAATTACAATTGAAAAAAAGAGTAATTTAAAATGTCATGCTGGTAGCAAAATGTTTTGAGTATTTATTTGCTATCAAATAAAATATGTGAATCGTATTCTGAAATTTTTTTAGTTCCTACATTAGAATGGGTTTTGTGAAGCGTGCCATAAATGTCAGATTCAATTTTTCCGAAAATGTGTGTCGAAAATGTCGTGTTTTAGTATCATTTTGTAACTTGAGTTATGCAGATTTCAAACAGAAGTATATTTTACCAACAATAGAAATTTTGCTTCTTTATAAAAAAATATATATATAGCAAGTTTCGGCATCCATGCCAAATACTTTCTCTTGGCCGTTTCAAGTTTCAATCGTTCTTGATCAGTTCCCACAGAAGCGCAATTAAATTCAATTAACAAACATCGTTTTGAACAATTCAAAGTAATGGCCTCGAAATCAAAAAGCAACCATATTCGAACTCAATTATAGACTGATATAAATATTGGAAACCTGAGGTTGGTGGATCGAATCCAATCTCATCCCACATCTAACATCTCTTAATTGTAAAAGCGGCTAAAACAATGAATTGGTGCCATCACGTGTAAAAAAAATCCATATGGTAATTTTTCATATTTCCTGAAAAGTGGTGTTTTTAAATGAAATTCTTTTAAATTTCGGCGTAAATGTTACTAATATACTCTAGGAACACTATTGTTAAATATTGTTCACCATAAGTTACCCAAAATTTTCAAGAAAAGTACTCATTTTTACCTTACGTATTACATTCCACAGTTCCATTACTGATCAATACCAGAGGACAATCCACCTTCCCACACTCCATTATTCCAATTGTCCAAGAACAACAATGCGCTGTGACTTCTTAATGTGCTCATTAGCGATATATTTCTCGCCTCTAAAGATCTTATTCCAAATGGCTCCGTTTTACCGTCGAATTTCGACCCCTGAATGCGTCCTCAACCAACCTTGAAATTAGAAGCCCGCAGACCAATAATTAATGGCGTACCTTTCACCAATTTCGTAAGGTCGCCTGGAGGCGTTTGTTGAGAGGAAAAGTTTTTCGAACACTTTTTCGGCAGCCTTTTGTGGATTTCCTTAAAGTTTTCGGCTTTAATTATTCTTTTTTTAACAAGAAACTTTTATCTGATAAGGTTATATTGGGTGGAAAATGCGTTCACCTTTTTTTCTTGTTGATTTACTTTTCTTAAACGGATCCAAAAAGTTTTTTAAAGACTGTTTAAAAGACTGAATAAAAAGTGTAAAAGAAAACAGAATTTCTGTAAAATTGTCGACAAATCTTTAACTTGTTGTGGAATTTTTTTTCTCCAAAAACTGATAGTTAAAACTTGACAAATTATATTTATTTATCAATAAATGTTATTAACCAATTTTGAAATTAGAATCCCAGAGACCAATAATTAATGGCGTACTTTTCACCAATTTCATAAGGTCGCCTGGAGGCGTTTGGTGAGAGGAAAAGTTTCTCGGAGACTTTTTCAGCAGTCTTTTGTGGATTTTCCTAAAGTTTGTCGGCTTTATTATTTTTTTTAAACTTTTATCTGATAAGTTTGGGTTGGGCTTGAATGAGTGAAAAAAGTGGGTACCTCTTTCTTGTTGGTATACTTTGATTTACCTGATCCAAAAAGTTTTACTCGCTGTATAAGGTTAGATAAAAAGTTTAAGAGATTTTTTTCTGCAAAAATTAAAGGCTAACCTTCTTTTTTTTATGGAATGTTTTCTCAAAAACTTATATTTTAAACTTGTAAAATAATATAGATTTATAATTAAGTGTTTAACAATAAAAAAAAACTACATGTTTTTTTAAAACTATTTTTGTTTATAGTTTTATTTTACATTTCAATACTAAAGCAAAAAGAAGTAGATTACAAATTTTAATAATTATGTTACTGTAACAAAAAAAATTTTTAGTAAATATAAAATCTTAACAACTTTTAACTTTTTGTTACCCGAATTTTGAACCAAATTTAAGTATTTTGTTATCATACATATTGTGCAGTGTTATTTATAGTGATGCAGAAAAAATGAGTTTTCTCTGAGTTTAGCGTTGAAAATTTGGGTTAGAATACATTTATCATAAAAAAAACTAGTGCATAATAAGTGATATTCGGGTTTCTTTGCAGGACATAATAGGTTTTTTTTCAATAAACGCTTATTGTAAAGTACAACATCTTACAAAAAAAAAAAGTAAAACTTTTTCTTGATATATTACACTTTTTGTGTTTTTTAACCAAAAAAATTTATTTAAGTTGTAATCAAAAATGATTTTTACTTCATAAGATTAAGCTTGTACTTTCTTGCACTCAATTTAACAGCGTCGGTTTTACGGAATTCACTACTCTCTAAACCTTTACCATCTCAGTAAACGCATACACCGTAGCATAAGCTCACTTCAAAAAGTACGATCACTGCAACTAAATAAACAACAGGAGATAGAAATAGACTGCAAGAACCATTCAAACATATTTTAGCAAACCTTGTCGGAAAACGTATGTGTGTACACGAGAAACGAAAGTCTGCTATTTTCATGTATTTTTACACATTAGTCGTCGTAATATTTCATGCTATATAAAATAAATGAAAAATAATAAAACAATAAGAAATTTTACATACATTGATCTTAAACTGTACCCCGAACCACACTACAAATAATGGGTAGCGATCGGATGATGAAATAAGTGAAACTATGGGTTCCAGATAGTCGAGGTTTTAATAAATTTCGGTTCAACACGTCAATTTTCAAAATTTGATGTTTGGTTCAAACAATGTTGAATCGCTTTGAACCAGAAGCTTTATTGAATCACACCAAAATATGGTTGAACGTTAAATTTACATTTTCTACAGTGTATAATTACACACATGAAAATTTTCAAATTAAATTAAATCAACTGTGATCGTGTGATCGTATATAGAAAATTCTCGGAGGAGCACTTAACTATATAATAAATCTAAACCATAAATTCAATCAGAAATGTACCTTACCAGTACCTCCATTAACAGTTCTAGACATTTATGATGTAAAACTAAACAAGTTAGGTTAGCTGAACTTAGGTTAGCTACACTTAGTAGATTAATTTAATTTAGAAGCTACTTGAAAACTTGCAATTACTTAAAAGTTCATGATAGAATTTGTAAAGTTATTAGATTAGATTAAAGTAACTATAAATATATGCATACTCTTAAAAATGTGAATCAGAACTGCTTGATGTCTACGTTTCTGCAGATGTTTTGACGATTTACATTCTACTTATATTTATACATTAGGAAACGGTTCTATGAACAAGCACATAAGCTGGAATATATATGTACCATACCATACCATACATTGGAAAAGATTATAGCACAGATTATGATATTTTTAAAAGGCCCTCGCCAGATAAGACGGTGAAAAATGCCCCCATTCCAATCGGGCTAATTTTTTTTCTGAAAATACCTCATAGTATGGACAACTTCTCAGCCAAGTTTCAGCTCAAAAATATGACGCATTTTTGAGTAAAAAATTAAAAAATATTTTCTTTATAAATTGATTATTCCCTGAATATATTTGATAAATCCAAAAAACAACTCATGAGTTTTTAGATATCATTGCGTAGTATTCTCAGAAAAATCCGCTCATAAATCTGATCGAGCGATCATTCTTAAAAATGCAATTTTATTTTTCAAAAAAAAATTTCATGCCAAAATCGTTTGATCACAACTTAGGATTTTGTCTCTACATATTCCTCTATCATCAATCTATAATATATTTTTTTTTCAGATTTTTAAAATTATTGGACGATAGTTTAAAAAAATAATTCTTAAAGCCTGATTTTTTGCTCTAAAATCCATAGATTTAGAAATAGCATGCCCACCGATTGCGCAATCCCGTACAACGCAATGATGCGTGATGAATCCACATTTCGTCGTTTTCGCAATGCATCACGGGATACTGATCCACAAAAATGGTTTTTCCGAAGAGTTACATACAATAAAAACTGCATTTTTAACTTGCTTCTTTTGTGAATATATACCTCATGCCTTACAGAAATTATCAATACGCATGCAGCTATAAAATTATGCTAGCGAAACTTGTAAAAAGTTTTAATTAGTTAATATTGAATATATATCTTTTATTAGTCGAATTATCTCATGGTGCCATCTGGTGGCGTATGGCATGCCATGTGCAAGAGCTTGCGAACTGCCGTATGGGATAATGGTTAACAAATGGCTTCACCTTTCCCCCTAGAGGCAGATCTGCTACTTTCTAAATCTATGCTAAATTCTTTAGTCCGAAAGAAATTCTCCCAGATTGAATTTCCCCACCTTTGTTAGGAGTGCCATCTGCCGAGTAAGTAGTGCGAAAAGTCAGGTTTTAAGAATATTTTATTTTTTTTAAACTATCGTCCAATAATTTTAAAAATCTGAAAAAAATATATATTATAGATTGATAATAGAGGAATATGTAGAGACAAAATCCTAAGTTGTGACCAAACGATTTGGACATGAAATTTTTTTTTGAAAAATAAAAATGCATTTTTAAGAATGATCGCTCGATCAGATTTATGAGCGGATTTTTCTGAGAATACTACTCAATGATATCTAAAAACTCATGAGTAGTTTTTTGGATTTATCAAATATATTCAGGGAATAATCAATTTAAAAAGAAAAAGAACTTTAATTTTTTACTCAAAAATGCGTCATATTTTTGAGCTGAAACTTGGCTGAGAAGTTGTCCATACTATGAGGTATTTTCAGAAAAAAAATTAGCCCGATTGGAATGGGGGCATTTTTCACCGTCTTATCTGGCGAGGGCCTTTCAGGAGGATTTTTCTTTTTGTATGATTAAAATTTAATCTTTTCTTATTTGTATTAGAAGGTTAAATATTGTCATGACAGCTACGGTAACTTAAATCTTTTAAATATAAATAGTGATAGTAGTTTACTAATAAAATACATACAATTAGAATCATACTTACAATTAGAATCATATTTTTTAGTACATACCTAACTATCATTTGTTGTTTAGTTGTCTTACTGATAATATAGCTGTCTTTTTGATTATATATGCTGTAACTATGTGAAACTTCTCATACAATAGATTTTTAAAATACATTATATTGAAAGCAATTTGCATAATTTTTAAGTATACTTCGGTAATTATTCTGCAATGTATTAAATTAACTTAATAGACGCTTTGTGTAACACCTTTTATCTTATGGTTAGTATTTTAATTAAAAACTTTGTCTTGCTTATGCGTAAGAAAAGAAAAATGGGGTTATTTAAATTCCACTTTACGAACTATTTTGGAGTAAATTAAATTGGCTTGTCTCAAATTTAAGCTTTAATTTGCTACAGATTTTCTAATATAAATTTATTTTGTGTGAAATTAACGAATTTTAAATTACAATTGCTTCAACGTGTTTTCGTACTTTAAAATAAATGAGAAAAGAGCAAAAAATTTAAGCCAAAACCTTACTTTTCATTTAATTGATGTCTTCACCCTTTGCAATTTCGATGAGTTATTTTATTTTTAAATGTATATAATTATATTTTTATTGCTCATGTACTTCGGAGTATAAATTTCTATTTTATAAACATAAAATAGTTTATTAAACTTAATTGCATGAAAAAACATGGAAATGTACTTTTAATTTATTCTAGAAGGGATGTAATAAATGTATTTCAAACTTTGTCAACATAAGTATAGATTTAAACCAACAAAATGTTAATCAACAAAAGAACAACTCTGGATGTGATGTATATAAATCTTAACAAAATAATTCATAACACTTAACAAATGATATAGGTTCATAATACTTAACTACTTATATAAACCCTAATGAATAAAAGACAAGGAGATTCAATTTGAATTTCTTTTAGTAGGGATGTAATGTAGTAAATAGATTTGAGATTTTGTCAACATAAGTATAGATTTAAACTAACAATGTTTATCAACCAGAGAACAACTCTGAATGTGATGAATATAAATCTTAAAAAATTCAATCATAATACTTAATTACTGATGTAGGCAGATGTATTTTAAAGTATATAATGTAAATAAACATCAGATTAGTTAATAAAATATTAACTATGGATTTTATTTGAGTTAAGTAAACTCGAGGTAAATTGCCACCATTTGTAGATGGACATAAATGTTTGACAATCACTTTTTTATAAGAATTTGTAAAATACAGTTTTCATCTTGGAAGGGTGGAAATTCTTTTGAAACTGTAAACAAAGGCAATTTTATGGGCGACTAAAATAGACATAAGAAAGTAAACACTGTGTTGCAATTCTCAAAAGTTGGGATACTTACAGCAACACTTTTTTTTAAGTGTTTTCGATAAGGAATAAAAAAAAGTATTCAAGATTTTTCCAAAAGTTATAAAAGGCCCTCGCCAGATAAGACGGTGAAAAATGCCCCCATTCCAATCGGGCTAATTTTTTTTCTGAAAATACCTCATAGTATGGACAACTTCTCAGCCAAGTTTCAGCTCAAAAATATGACGCATTTTTGAGTAAAAAATTAAAGTTTTTTTTCTTTATAAATTGATTATTCCCTGAATATATTTGATAAATCCAAAAAACTACTCATGAGTTTTTAGATATCATTGAGTAGTATTCTCAGAAAAATCCGCTCATAAATCTGATCGAGCGATCATTCTTAAAAATGCAATTTTATTTTTCAAAAAAAATTTTCATGCCAAAATCGTTTGGTCACAACTTAGGATTTTGTCTCTACATATTCTTCTATTATCAATCTATAATATATATTTTTTTCAGATTTTTAAAATTATTGGACGATAGTTTAAAAAAAATAAAATATTCCTAAAACCTGACTTTTCGCACTACTTACTCGGCAGATGGCACTCCTAACAAAGGCGGGGAAATTCAATCTGGGAGAATTTCTTTCGGACTAAAGAATTAAGCATAGATTTAGAAAGTAGCAGATCTGCCTCTAGGGGGAAAGGTGAAGCCATTTGTTAACCATTATCCCATAAGGCAGTTCGCAAGCTCTTGCACATGGCATGCCATACGCCACCAGATGGCACCATGAGATAATTCGACTAATAAAGGATATATATTCAATATTAACTGATTAAAACTTTTTACAAGTTTCGCTAGCATAATTTTATAGCTGCATGCGTATTGATAATTTCTGTAAGGCATGAGGTATATATTCACAAAAGAAGCAAGTTAAAAATGCAGTTTTTATTGTATGTAACTCTTCGGAAAAACCATTTTTGTGAATCAGTATCCCGTGATGCATTGCGAAAACGACGAAATGTGGATTCATCACGCATCATTGCGTTGTACGGGATTGCGCAATCGGTGGGCATGCTATTTCTAAATCTATGGATTTTAGAGCAAAAAAATCAGTCTTTAAGAATTATTTTTTTAAACTATCGTCCAATAATTTTAAAAATCTGAAAAAAAATATATTATAGATTGATAATAGAGGAATATGTAGAGACAAAATCCTAAGTTGTGACCAAACGATTTTGGCATGAAAATTTTTTTTGAAAAATAAAATTGCATTTTTAAGAATGATCGCTCGATCAGATTTATGAGCGGATTTTTCTGAGAATACTACTCAATGATATCTAAAAACTCATGAGTAGTTTTTTGGATTTATCAAATATATTCAGGGAATAATCAATTTATAAAGAAAATATTTTTTAATTTTTTACTCAAAAATGCGTCATATTTTTGAGCTGAAACTTGGCTGAGAAGTTGTCCATACTATGAGGTATTTTCAGAAAAAAAATTAGCCCGATTGGAATGGGGGCATTTTTCACCATCTTATCTGGCGAGGGCCTTTCTAAAAAAAGCAAAACATTTTTTTAAGCCTGTTTTGCTCTTCAACTTATACAAAGTGTAATAAAGAAATACCATTGTATTACGTTTAATACATTTTATTCATAAACACCTTTCACAGAAGCTAATAAGAAGTTTTGAATAAACTTTTCTGTTACTTTACATTCACAGAAATTTTAGGGAATGGACAGACGGACGGACAATAAGTTTTTTTTATCCCTAACGAGGTGGCTTTTGGTGGCTTTTAGACATTCCGCAGACGCTTTATTCTTCTTTTTCATATGTCATTGCGCAGAATGTTTGTGGCATTATCTAGGGTCTAGGATATTCTAGTTACCAATTTTTTGCTTAGGTTACAATTAATATGAGCTCTCTATGCTTGTTAAAGTATGCTGAGATTCATTTTTTCAGAAAGAACCAATCGATGAAAGGTATGTGGAGAATTAAGAATAATCCTACACATATATTCTTGCAATAAACATATTTTCAAACAAATATTTATTTAAAAAAATATTTTGCTAGTGGTTTCGAAAAAGTAATGTTTAATTTTTTGATGATGTGATTGTCAATTTCATGAAATTTGAGGTCTTAAGTTCTAAAAAAATAATAGTTTTTTGCTGATATGGATGCAAAAACAAGCTGTTGTCAGTTTTTTTTTTAAGAAATGCATTAAGAAAAATTATAAAAAAAACTTTTTTTTTAAACTTTGAACTTGTCAACATTAAATTTATAACCGAAAAGATATTATCAAACAAAAATATAGAACAAAAATTTTGTTATTTTCTTGTTATATTGCAAATATATATATAATTTTTACACATAGTTTATTGCTTCATCCTGTCTGCAAAACAACTAAATCGATACTTCTTAAATTCTATTATGGCTAAAGAAAAAAATTGTCGACCTTCCCTAGAATAAGTATTTTTATACATTTTGTATTTAAATTTAAATAAAAAGAATTCATTCTTATATTTTTTCATACACAGACCAAAATGCAGCTATTCCATGATCTATTATTGCGTAAAATGTTATTTTATCATAGTTAAGCATTACATAAATGATTTATTACAAACTTTCACACGAACCCCAAAATGATATGTGTAGCTGTAAATATGAATAATGAGAAAACTCTTAATTAGCAACGTCGGGAATTTAATCCGAGAAAAAATTAAGTTTTGCTTTTTAGGGAAACTTGCGTCTTAAAGTTTTTTTTTAAAATCTAATTAAGACATTTGAAACTTAAGTGGGTTTTTTTTAAGAAATTAACTGTATGCATCAATTTTGGTATTAAGGTGGAATGAGACCACAAACTGACTTTAACAAGAGCTATCTATGTTAATTCTATAGGAAAAAATAATTTTATATGCCTAATTACTTCAGCTATTTTAAGATTGATTATCCTCGGCTGCCAGTATTTTTAAAAACAGTTTTTTTAAAGTAGCTGACTTAAATGACTCTAGAATTATTTTTAGTCAAATTTTGTTTTGTTTTTCAAAGATCTTATTTTAAATAAGTATTTAAAACTCGTTCTTTCTTTAAAAATTATTACAGGGACATTTAACAATTTCTTTACGAATGTTTTTTGCTTCATCGTAATATTTGATGGGAACAACATGATCGAATCCTTAGTTGTTCGGGCGTTTTAGGGCGTTTCAGTAAGGAAAGGGTTAAGCTAGCAACACTTATCATATAAATATTACATTTAACGTTATAACAACAACTTTAACACATCATAGTACATGTAACATTACATTATTTATATCATATCATAATTATATCTTTAAAAAAAAATCTTCCGCAAAAGTTTAACACAGATGGAGTAATTTGACTTTCCAAAATTATTTTCCCCGTAAGAATAACATAGGAACTGGAGCTCCCGTTGAAAAAAAATGGATTGTCCATCGCATTCAATTTAAATATTGATTTTTTGCCAACGTTTTGTTCCTTAATAAATCTTTACTTGACACCCTATTCAATAATAGTGGCTTTTTTAATCAGTTGAAATACTGACTTCAACATGCAAGTTATAAATAAACAAAATGAAACTTATTTTAGGATATAATTCACAGTCAAAAATAATTCCAAATATCAAAACAGAGTTAGAATCGTACTTTTTGTAAATATTTCTTTAATATTAAAACTTTATGAGGTATATTTCTAAAAACTACGCTAGAAATTAGCTAAGAACTTTGTCGATTGAATTTAAAGTATGGCTATTTTTATTAACTCAATATTGTGAATAGTACATAACATTGTATGATATTGTAAATAAAATTTTTGATTATTTGAGTTATTTGATTATACTTTTCTTCAATTTTTTGTTTTGCTTTTTAGAAAATTCTCTTAAAATATTATTTTATTAATACATATGTGCGTTATGAAATGCACACGAAGGAATTCTGAGACCGTATTTCATTTATTTGACTCTAGCACAGTTAATACTACAAGCAAGTATATATATATATTAATATTTTATATATGTAAGTTTTTTTTTTCATTTTTATTAAGGCTTGACTTTCAATAAACGTAGAAGCAAATCAGTTTTCTTTATTAAATTCATTTCACTGTCATATTTTTTCGATTATACATTGTTTCACGATCTTTCACAGATATATATCTTTCACAGAATCATTAATCCCTAGATTTTCATAATTCCTATTTCGTCCTGAATTTTAAAACTTAATCTGTTGGTTGGTATACATATATTTTCAGGCTTGTGTGTTTGCTCAGGGAGCCGCTTATAAACCTTCGTCCAGTAAGACAGTCACAACACACACACTCACACTCACATGCACACATATACGTGACAGATGCTGTCATCTATCACGCGCCACCTCCACAATTTAGACATGTCCCTGAAGGGGATGGAAATAGTCTCCAGGAACATGTACCCATGGGAAACTGCGCAATGACCGCCCACAGGACTTTCGGACCCAGCAGATTTAACGAGCACGTACTCCGCATATACTCGGTGAGTTTTCAGCGACCAGGTTTCGATCGCGGGACCTTCCGATCCGTAGATCGCTACACTGACCACAGGGCGCCTCACAGCCCAACTTAATCTGTTGTCTAAAATTTCTAATCCCGCGTTCACTGTCCCAGTTTCCAAAATCCACTAAACATTTCCAACACTCCCTCTAATCCACTTTACCAAACCTAATCCTAAATACAGACATCAACTTGACCTCTCACACTTCACGCCTAAACACCCGGCAGCCAATTTTCAGCCACTCTCATCAACAAAGCCATCATTACAACCTATCAACAGTCCACCTTCGTCCTCCCGTCAACAACACCGTTACTTTGTTATTAACGACACGCGCCAAAGCTCTCATTACTTAAGCGTAAATGCCGTACAAGGGACTCTCAACGATCTATAATATAAACTAGACAGCCTGCTCGATGGTCAGAAAATGTTACCCATGCCAGATTCTTGGAGGCAAAATAGTTGGATTCTTCTTTTGTGTTGGTGATGTTTTCGGCTCTTTTTCACGAATCGTTTCCGCCCATGGGATAGTGGGAGACAAAAATAATTATTGTTTGGCGATCATTTTGTTTTTACTTGTAGTCGATTTCGATCGCTTTTGCTTTTTGACCTCTATCAAAATGGCTGACGGAAGCACAATTTGAGATCCGTTTCCACTAGGGAAATATTTCTAGTTGTTTATGGCTAATCAATATCATTAGCTACTCTGTGAATTAACACGTCCACTCTGCCAATATTGAGCCCTAACTAAACTTTAACGTTAGATCCCATAAGGATAGCTACAATGGCTCGTTTCAATGTATATGCAGACTCTTCGTTTATAAATCGTCTTTCAGCTTATAGATAGATAAATAGCCTTATGGGTTTCATATAAAGCCATTGATCGAAATTTATGTAGAACCAAATTCGTATATTGAAAAAAAAAAAAATAATATCATAAGAACGCAGCATCAGTATACTCAGTGATCAAAATTAAATGGTACTCACTACTTTGCATCATTTTTTAAACTTTATTTTTAATAACTTTAAAATCGTTAGTCAATGTGCTTAGCTATGCATAATTTGTTTAATTTTAATATATGGTCATACCACAGTCAATTATAAGGTTAAACATTGCTAGAGACATTTCCTAGTTTATTGTTAACCATTATAACCAATGAAATACTACCATTTTTCTCAACTAAAGAAAATAAGGCAACATAAAATATAAATGCACAAATCTAATACATTTTTAGAAGTTACAAATATTGGTATTTAAATTCCTTTGCAAAAAAAGTCAGCGAATTTGCCTGACCCACGCTACACCCATAATGGCATATAAAAGGTCGCTTGTGTTACTCTTTAGAAATGATAACAATAAGTGTGTCCTGAGGGCATAGAATGCAGTGCCTATTACTGTCCTTTAATAAATCATTCTGCCAGTTTATGAATAGAGCCCTGACTTTGTCACACTATTTCTTAACTTCTTATACTTACGGCATAATATCATTAGGGTAGCTATTGTTTACTTCGTATTTATTTCGGTATGATTAATTGAAGAAAAAACTATTCTGAAATTTCTTCTGTAGAAATAGTGCTGACTGAATATAGTAAGGAAAAAACCTAATGCTTGTTACTATTCCTCAAATTAATTAAGCAATATTAATAATATTTTTTTTGTAAAATAACGTTTTTAAAATAAATGTAGGCTAGACATTAAGAATTTGATGGAGGTGTGCGTTTACAAAATAATTAAAATAATAGTGCTTTGCTTGGTAATTAAAAATTAAAAAAATTTATTAATGATTTAAATACCCGCTCTGTTTAAAGTAATGTATGAAATAAAAATGTTACGAAGACAACTTTTCAAATTTTACGAGTAAACGAAATTGTGATTTTTTTTTTGTGTCTTTTCACTCTTTAATGTTTTATTTTAGGATAACTTTGATTCATTTACTTTGCTATTTATCTTCAAATCAGAATGAACTTATATAAAGATTTTTTTTAAATATATGAAAGGACGTTTTCAAACAGTGGAAGAATTACAAATGCGAAACTAAAAATTACTGTATAAATTACCAAATATAAAAGCCTTTGGCAGTAATCTTTTTATGTCCTTAAATTAAATAAACTTTTCGTAAAATATTTGTATTTGCTATTTTTTAAATGAAAGATGTCTTTAAGTTCTCAATAAATGCTACCTTTAATTTACAAAATTATGTTTAAAATATATATTTCAAACACACTATTCATGTTTAAGTTCTTTTTTAAAGTAACAAATGAATGCAAAGTAATAATAATAATACATCTTAGTAATATAATTATTTGTTCTAATACATTCGTTCTTTTAAATAAAAAATATTCTTTGAATCTTAATGTATGATAACAAAGGCCGAGTTTGAAGATAACTGCAATTCAAAAACTTCTTAACCCCAGTTCCTTAAACAACGAAAAAAAATTCCAATACTTTTGTATTCGAGCACATCAAACCAAAAACTTTGTTTTCATTTTTATTCAGTTATGTTTATTCTTTATAAGCACTCTCTTTAGCACGCGCTCTTACTTTCTTAAAAGTAAACAAAAGCAGTAAAAGGAACTTGCAAATGTTCATTAAGCAGCAAATGAGTTGGAACCGTAAAGTTCTAGGCTGAAATAACCAAATTCTCGAAAGTTATGGCTAGTATCTGCATGAAACATATTTGAATGTTGTGCTGTATTATAACAACACACAAATGAAGAGTTTGGTTGAAGAACGTGCTACATGACAAAAAGGGGAAAACGAGAAAATCAGCTTTAACGTTTTTAGTTTGCATTTAAATACATCAAAAATGGTATCTGTTAAATGTAAAAAATATACTTAACTTTAAGTTTATGAGCAAGCGAGAAAAATTCTATCTTAGAAGGATGAATTGGTTGGTAGTCACATATTTTCGGGCTTGTGTGCTTGGTCAGCGACCCGCTTATAAACGTTCATCAAGTAAGACATACATAACACACACATATACACTACAGATGCTGCCATCTATCGCGCGCCACATCAACAATTTAGACATGTTCCTGTGGGGGAGGGAATTAGTCTCCAGAGACCTGTACCCGTGCGAAACTGCGCAATGATCGCCCAATAGATGATCGCCTTAGAACTTTCGGACCCAACATATTTAACGAGCACGTACTCCGCATATACTCGACAAACACAAATATCCATGCCTTATCGGGATGCGAGCCTGGGCCCAGAGGCTCCAAAATCTAACACCTTTACCATTGCGCCGCCGGGTCGGCAAAAAAAAAAGGATGGAATAATATGTTCATTGACGCAAAAATCGGAATTTTTCAAAAGTGTCACTTAGCACGTTCTCCCACTAAGCTCTTCAAATGTTTTGTGTGGTGAGGATACTAGAAGTCTTTTATTAGAATATTTTCCCACTACAAGGCTATTTTTATCGGGGACATAGCATTAAATTACTCCAGGAACTGCATAAATTTTATTTTTACCAACACTTATGTAAAAGAAAAATCTTAACTATATTTTTGAGTGAATATTTTTTTAACGTATTGGAAGTAAATTAAGGGTTAAGTACAAATGTTCCCATTGGGATAAGATTTCTATAGTTAAAAGTTTAATCGTTGTGAGCAAAACTTTTGCTTCAATATTAACTATAATTTCAATTTAAATGTAACCTAAGTTTCAGTGCAAATGTATTGGTTTCCTTTATGTAAGAAAAGGATTTGCGAACCAAATTCATTTAAGTTTGAGACAGTTATAATTTTTTATATGTAACACTGGCGTAAATCTAGTGCCACGTTGAAAAAACAAGTTTTAACTTTTAAGCTTTAATATTTTTTATTTGAAAGATTAAAATAAAGCTGTTCAAAGACATTTTTTCTTAAAAATTACAAATTGTTCGAATAAAACAAACAGATTTTCACAGTGTATTTTACAGTTTTTATTTCAAGTACACTAGCTGAAATTTTTTTTATAGGAGAACAGCAGACTCTACTTTTACACTGTATTTTGAAATCTACATTTCAATGAAGAATCAACTTTTTCAAATGTACCAAATCATGAAGAGATAGGGTAGGGTAGGGTATCTTACATATATATTCCGACTTGTGTGCTTGCTCAGTGAGCCGCTTATAAGTCTTCGTCAAGTAAGACAGACACAGAAAGATTTTTTACTGTCACAAAGATAGGAAATACACCCAGGGCGAAGGCGGGAATCGAACCCGCGCCCGTTACAGCACGCAGACTGCTGGCCTGCGATGCTTACCACTCGGCCATCCGGGCCCCCATGAAGAGATACAAATGCAAATGCTTTTTAACAACAAACAACATATTTTTTAAAATTTAAGTTTTGCATTCTCGCTTACATAAAATACCTGTTAACCAAAACCAAGTAAATCGTAAAAAAAACTTTATAATTTATTATTTTTTTTTTCAATTATATTCCCATGATTATTGGTTTATGTTTTATATTATATTTACTGCAAATATAACAAAAAATCTAAATATTTTACATTAGTAAAATAAAATTAATTTTCAAGATTAATTTAAAATAAACTTTTGTCAAACCATTATTTTAGTCAAGTTACCTTAAAAAAGTAAAAATTTATGATTTAAATCGACGTGGGGAAAATTGCATTTGCATTGTGTCAGCTCCTATCAATATAATCCCTACTGAGAAAAAATATTGTATGGAAATTCTGTTATTTTAGATTATCCAATTTGAAACATAATATTTAACTTATTTTCTTTAAAAAAACTAATCTCAATAGTAGATATTATCAGATCGGTTCCAAGTTCTTTAATATATTCAGTTTTGCGATATTTTTATATTGTACTAGATCAAATCTTTGAAAATGAAAAATCAATTTTTTTTAAATTATCTCTTTTCTTTAAGAAATTGTTATTTAAGATATACAGCAAGATAATGTTACATCCATTTGAGAAGATTTTTTTCATTTCTCATCATTTCAAAAACTAATATCGGTATGTTTATATACTGAGTTTATGTATATTCTCCAATGCCTAAATAATCCACTTAGAGAGGAATACAAGCCATCTGAGCCCCAACCTCGGAGCATTTTTTCACTATATTCCTTGTCCAAGCACTCGCCATTTTTAGAGGAACAATAGTCCTAAATAAATCTATAATGTACTAGGATAATATTTTCTTTAAATAAATGTGTTATTGTTTTTCCTCATAAAAGACGTGATTTTGGAAATTCAAAGGATTTGGAAATTCATTCATGATTTTCAAAATGGTAGGATTAAAATTTACTTACATGTCAATAAAACAGTTTATTTCTTACGTTATATGAATTTTTATTTTTTCACTTATAATCAGGAAAATACTTCAACATTCCCTAATTGGAAAATAATTCAGAACTTTAAATGTCTAACTACCTGCTAATGGCTAGTTTCTCCAACAAATGTACAAAATAAAGATACAATATTACTCTAAATACAATTTTCCTCTAAATTTAATTTTTTCTATAAACGTGTTGTCTCTAAGGCCTGGTACAAGTTACAATACAAATGTGGTTAACAATATATTGCTATTACAAAAAGATCTGTATGTCCTGCGCCACTCCAATTTTAATGTTTATTTCAATATGTCTGTAAGCATAAAAAATGTAACTAAGGGTCTCATTTTTATATAAAACATTACATACAAAAAAAATTGCCACAACCTTCTCGTAATTAGGACAGAACACAAAAGGAAATAGATGCATACTTCTTTTCTAACTTAATTATCTTCATTTTGCTACAATGTTGTCAATTATTGTTCTCCAACAGTTGTAAATATAGATTTGGGAACTCGCCTTCCTCTTTCGTAGCATAAATGTACTTCCTATTTGTTTTTTAGCCACAGTATTTCCTTCAAGTTTCTTTTTACACCATCTGCGTGGTTGGCAAAGATTTTTTGAAGCCCCTTAAGATTCGTCTTGTGTTTTTTATTATGTCAAGTGTCAGATTTCCTTTCAAGTGTACGTTTTATGTCAATTTTGTCGGAAATGTCGTGGAGAATTTCCACAGAAAGCTGCATTTTTTGACGGCAATAAAGTGTTGCAAAGTGATTATCTGTCAATCCATCTTAAAATATTTACCGTAAAATCAATTACATCTGATCTCTCAAGATTGTTTTTGTGAGTTAGTTTCGAAAAAAAGTATTTTTATAGATATTCTTTTACAATGAATTTTATGAAAAATTCTTTTAAAACTATTTGAACACTGCGCAGTTAAATAAACGGTTTCAATGAAAATAATTTACATACGTTTTTGGAAAACCTGTGAAAGTTATGTTAATGTTTAAAATATATTTTTTAAACAAGATAAAAATTAATGTATTATGCATTTTAGATAAATTAAATGTTATAAATAACACACTACAGCTGTTTTCTAATGTGCAATAATTTTTCAAATTACTCCGAAATTTTTTATCTTACAAAGAATGTCATGTAGATTTAAATTGCATGCAGCATTTAGGTAATAATAGCCCTTTTTAGCAGGGCTTTTGGCAAGTACAACAACAAAATCACTGTGCAAGCAAGAGACAACGTCATATCCTTTAAAGGAATGTTAACCCCTTCTTACCATGCATGGAGCAATTTCTATGTAAATCAAAGTTTTTCTATTTTTGAATGGTAAAATTTTTTTTAATCCATAACTCCTGTTTTCGGGATTTTTGACATCAACCCCAGCAAGATTCATCTACATATCTCTAAAATTCCAAATTTTTTATTCAGAGTTTTGAGAACTTCCTACATTTAGGTCAAACAATTCCTACTTTACAAATCAACAGCATTATAAAAATGTGATAATCTTATTGTTAATTCCTCAAATATTTTGAACTTGTGGAATAAAAATCAAATCGCTTTATTACCGTGTCAAGCTTGATGGATCACATGAACACATGTAATGTGATAAATTGAATTTATAGCAATTTGTAATCATGACACATGTTATCTAAATAGAATTCGTTAAGATTAATTGCTTGTAGACGATTATTGATGTTCACTGTTTATTGTTCAATACTTCACTTTGATCGATGTAATGAGGAAAAAAGATTATAGAAGCTAAAGTAGTTAGCCACTTTGAAGACAGCAACGTAAAACTTGGCACAAATTGTTATTGGTTAATATAGATTAATATGTTTAATGAAACAGTTTGCTTAAAGTCTTCGAAATTAATTTAGAAAAATTCTTCTAATTGATAGTATAACAATTATTCTCTTGTTTCAGAATTCAAGGATCAGATTCTAAGGATTCAGAATAATCTGTGTCAGAAAAATCCTGTCATTTATGATGTCTGTACATAATAAATCCTTTTTGTTGGTTTTGAACCATAGTCTTTTCAAATCTTTCATTGTATCGCAAAGCAAAAAATAAATATGTATTTGCTGCTTTGCGATATCCGAAAAGTCAATTAGTCAAATGGCATCACATAACTAGCTCATTTATGTAGAAATCTCGATATTTGAGACTTCAGATACAGTCATAACAACTTGTTATTTCTATACAAACTGATAAATGAAACCTTGATTAATTTCAACTCTAGTTTTATACCCAACGTCTTATTAGCAAAAGTAGAAAAGTTACGATAAATTAAATGTAATTTTAAAAATAGACAAGGTCTTTAAAGGTAAAAAAAAGTCTAAAACATAAATCAATTATAGATTGTGGTTTATTACATCATTAAAAGTCATTACCTTGATACCAATTGCAATAAATGAATCATACCTTCCAAAGCACTTTTACAGCCGCTATCTTGATTTATCTTTAACTTTCAGAACTTAAAACAGGTTTTGTTTGAAAAGGAAAAGTAGTTTCTTCAACGTTTCTGCTATATTTTAAATAGTTTTAGGAAACCTGTCTGTGATGCCTTATTTTTAAACTTATTAATTATAATCATGATTTCATTCGTCATTTTATTCGTAATTTAAAAAAAATTATGATATTCGATAATTACAATTTTCGCTCAGGTACTTTAAAAGTTGATGCAAGAAAGTAAATATTTTTGGAGAAAAAATAAGGAATCTTACATAGATGACATGGTTTCAATAAGTTCAATTGCATGGAACAATAATAAAAAATGTAAACAAAAAGACACATTTTTATATTTATTTCTATTCTTGATAATTTTTAATTCTTTTGCATATCCACACATTTAGTCTTGGCGATTTTTATTCTTCGCGGTAGCCCCGAAATTACAATCGAGTTCCGTAGTTGTTGCAGCCACTGTAATGCAGCAGTAAGCGCCCCGGCACCACTTTACTACTGGTAATGCAACTGAAAAAGCAGAAAAAGATAACATCAAAAGCACCTGAGTGATATTAGCGAATTTGAATAAACCTCTTTAAGAAGTTGCATAAATAAAAAATGGGGTTGAAAGTGGTTTTAACTTTAACCTTCATATCCACTACAAAAAAAATCGTATAAAAAAACTTGTTTCATATTCGTTTTTAAGAAAATAATTCATGCACAAACGATCACTTGTAAAGATTGTGTCCTTGCAGACAAACTAAACTTTATATATCCTTGCATCATAGCGCTTTAATATATTAAATAAATAAAATTATTCGTAAAATATTTGTTTTATAAATGCAAAGTAACAATAACATATTGGAATAACAACTTTCTTTTAAAATATTGTTTCATTTTTTGTGTATGAAAACAATAGCCGAGTTTTCGGTTAAAGAAAATATCAAAACTTTCAAATCCTAGTTTCTTAAAAACAAAAATAAATTCCAATACGCTTTGTCCTTCCATATAAAACAAAGCGAAATTTATTTTGTTCAATTCTGCTCATTGTTCATCTACACTTTCTCTAGCGCGCTCATACTTTTCTAAAAGTAAACAAGAACAATAAATGGAACTTACATATGCTCATTAAGCAGAAAGGGAAAAATGAATTTGTATTGTGCCAGTTTTTATCAATGTAATCTTACTGCGAGAAAATATCGTATGGGAATTGTGTTGTTTTAGAGAACATCGAATTTCAAAAATAATATTTAACTTATTTTTAAAGCAAGTTAAGCTCAAAATTTAACTTTATCGTACTCATGACAGATTATTCAATCTATTCAGTTTCGAAGTATTTTTGCATTGCATCAGATAAAAAAATTTTAAATGTATAATCAATTTGTTTTCTAATAATCTTGTTTTAGACGAAACTATTATTTGGGATATATACTAAACAAAAGTTGTATCTGTCTGAGGAGTTTCTTACTTTTATGATTTATTATTTAGTTTTTTTTTATATTACTTGTATTTGAAATTTCTGTATGCATAAAACATTTTACGTCAATTGTACAAAACATACCAAACAGTTTATATCAATTTGTTATGAAACATATGGCATATTGAATACAAAGAACTTGACATAACTTCTCATAATTAGGACAGAACATGGCAAGAAATAAACGCATTTGTATTTTCAAAAATAATTATACTATCTCTATAATTATACCATCTATAACTATACTACTCTATCTATAACTATGCTATCTTATAACTATACTACTCTATAATTATACTATCTCTATAATTTCAAAACCTAATATCGATATTTTTTGTATTTAGTATCTGCATTGTCTTTTATTCCAGACTTTTCCTCTTATAGAAGAAGGCAAGCCATCTGAAATTTTTTTCACTGGATTTCCTATTAACCCTTTCAGTCCCAAAAATTTACTACACTACAGAAACATCTGATATTCACAAAACAAGCTTATTTTAAGTCAAAAATAAGAGTTCCACAAGAAAAAAAAATTCATTTAATTTTTTATATGGTTTTTGAAATAATGCCAAAAATTTTTAACTGTGAAAAACAACAAAATAAAAATATATATTATCTGAAAACAATTTAAGTTATATATTTAAAGGTATCGGACCATATTATTAAGAAAATGTTAGTGTAGCAAATATAGCACTGTTCATTGTCCAAATCGTAGGAATAAGCTCACAAGTCAACGTTTAACTTTTTAATGGACGAGTTAACCTTTTTACACATGTTTTGCAAATCGAAATATCATTTAAAACAAAACATTCAAACGTCTAGCGAAAAAGAACAACAAACAGATTCAAAGTTTTTAGTCTCTCTCTCGGAATGGCGAAAAGGGGAAAGTCCCGTTCTTCATTCTTTCGCCTTCCGTCATTATTGGCGGGATGATCGCTGCTTTTGGCGAACTGCTCAGTCTGTTACACTCCCCCTCTGGTTCCGAAAACGTCCCGGTGAGGAACCAGAAGATGTTTTTTTAGGACGACCTCTCTTCCTGAGGGGAGCCACGGGCGCAGTGTCTCTGTCTGGGTCAGCCTCACAGTATTCTTTGAGGGCTGACACGTGATAAGTCCCAAGTACTTGGTCGGGAGTGGCTGGGTCGGCAACCTCATACGTTGTTGGAGATCTCAAGGTGAGAATGAGATATGGACCTTCCCTCCGTGGCATGAACTTCTTACTTTTCGCATTTCGACTAATGGGATGTATGGTCACCCAAACTTTGTATCCAGGTTTGAAGTATTTTCGTCTACTTCGTTGGTCGAAATATTCCTTCTGACGGTCTTGCTTTTGTTCAACTCTATCTTTGACATCGAGAATTGAGTTGGCAAACCTCTTGAGATATGGTGTGATCTCGGGTACAAAGTTATCGTTATCTATCACTTGTCTTATATCATGTCTGATGTCGTCTGTTGTGCGCAACTGTCTTCCAAATTGGAGATATGCAGCCGTGTGACCGGTGGTGTCACACACTGATGTATTCATGGAGAATCTTATGAGGGGTAACTTGTCTTCCCATGCGGTGTGTTCTTCTCCAACTAGAATTGCCAATCTAGGTTTCAAATCACGGTTTTTGCGTTCAGATGGGTTAGCTTGTGGATGGTAAACTGGGATGAGGTCTTGTGTAATCCCTAACAAGTTACAAGTCAATTGCATGACAGAACTGACGAACTGTGGGCCGTTGTCACTAATTAGTCGTCTTGGGATTCCATAACGTAGAAATACTTCTTCTATTAGTACTTTGGCACAGTTTGCAGCAGAAGCTTCAGCAAGAGCAAACAGTTCGACCCATTTGGTACTTGTATCTTCAACAAGAAAGATCCACTTCTTGCCAGTGGGGGTCTCGGGCAGAGGTCCAAAAAGATCAATGGCAAGAGTTTCAAACCTTTGTGCATACGCCGGCGTTCTTAAGAGTCCTGCTGGTTTCTGGTTAGTTGGCTTGTAACGATTGCATTCGGGACAAGTCTTAATGTAATCTGAGATAAACTTCTTCATTCCTCGAAAGTAATATCTTGATGCAATCTTCTTGTATGTGTTTTCGACACCATAGTGTCCAGCAGTTGGGGCGTCGTGGTGTTCTTGAAGGATTCTCTCCCTCTCCTGGACAGGCACCACGAGTTGAGCCTCTTCCTCATCTTCTTCGTGCTCTGGTGAATACCGGTACAGGACACTATCGGGGAGGCAATGGATCGTTTCAATAATAAAGAGTAGCAAACTCGTACAGTAGACATTATTTATTAAAAGATCTCCATCTTATTCACGTTAAGGACGGCACATTTTTTATGTCTACACATCACAGCATTTCAAGGAAGAAAAGTACAGTTACATCACAGGGACATTGCAACATACACAAGAGGGCGCTACAGTCTCGTAGGACGGGCTTATTAGTGAAAAGGTAAAAGGGGTAATATTGACTTACACCAATACTCCCCCGCAATGTTAACCCTTACTCTTTTCGAAAAAGTTCTTTACATCGTCCATGCCCAATAAACTGAGACATTTGTAGTGTTTGATGGCGGGTAACGCCTTTGTTAACACATCGGCTGCCATTTCCTCAGTGGGCACGTGGCTGATATCAATCTCTCCATTTTTGAGAGCGTCTCTAACAAAGTGATGGCGGATGTCTATGTGTTTTGTTCTTTTGTGAAATACAGGGTTTTCAGCAAGTTTGATTGCCCCCATGTTGTCGACTAAAATTTGAATCTTTTCCAACTTTTCAGGGAAAAGTTCGTTTAGAAGCCTTTTAAGGTATATGGCCTCCTTTGTCCCATCCGTTAAAGCCATGTACTCACTTTCTGTGGAGGAAAGGGCAACTGTGTTCTGTTTATGGCTATCATATGAAATCACAGCACCGGCCAGGACGAAGCAAAAACCAGTATAACTGCGCCTTGTAATTTCGCAGTTCCCAAAGTCTGCGTCTGTGTATCCATACAATGGATCTTTTGTGTTTTTATAAATCAAACCAAAATATTTAGTCTTTTTTAAATAGCGTAAGACGCGCTTTGCTGCCGAAAAATGTGTTTTATCAAAACAAGTTAAGTATTGGCTTAATTTACTAATGGCATTTGCTATATCAGGCCGAGTTGACACGGCTAGATACATTAGGCCTCCGATTAATTCCCGGTACGGTAGTGTGCTTTCACAGTTTTTCGCCTTTTCCAATTTAACACTAATATCAACAGGAACACTAACTGGTTTTGCTTCTGACATGTTAAAACGTTCCAATAACTCATCTATGTATGTAGATTGGCTAATAGTTACAATACCCTTCTTTTGTTGGAAGTTAATTCCCAGGCAATATTTAGCCAGACCTGCATATTTCGCTTCTACATACTTACCCAAATGAGTTTTAAATCTGTTAAGCATAGAGGGGTTCTCAGATATAAAGAGAACATCATCAACATATATGCAAATTAAAGTTAAGCCTTCATCACCATTAATGTAATAAACACATGGATCGGATTGTGATTGTTTTGCACCAAAGTCAGTCAATATCTCATTTATCTTCATATTCCAGCATCTTCCTGCCTGCTTTAAACCATATAAAGATTTGTTTAACTTACATATAACATTTTCATTATTCATAGCACTTAACATATCTTTTGCCTTTCGGCATAGCACTTCGTCATTTTCATTTTCAATTAAATATTTTAAACCAACATCAAAATACTTAGGTAATTTCATATAAACATTTTCATCTAAAATACCATTTAAGTATGCACAAGTAATATCAAATTGATGTATATCAACATTTAACAATGAAGCAATTGAACAAAGTAATCTAATTGATGACATTCTTGCCACAGGACTATACGTTTGATTCTGAAAATAATTAACACTTTCAACTTGAGAGAAGCCTCTTGCTATTAATCTAGCCTTTGATTTTGAGATTCCATTTTCATTTAATTTATTTCTAAGAATAAAACGACTACCTACAATTTCGGTGTCTGACTCGTTTTCACCCGTGTTTTCCAATAAGTCAAAAGTATCATTTTTTAAGATTGATTTAACTTCATTAGCAATGGCCAAAACCCAAGATTCGGATTCTTTAGAATTTAACGCGTCTTTAATACAAATTTCGTCCATAGCGAGAGAAGTTTCGGATTCAATCTTAGTATAAACCCTTTTTCCATTACGCAATGTCTTAAAATTTCCGCGTGATCGCTCCGAAAAATCAGCTGTTGGCGTGCCGTTCGGCAATAAACAATCGTCGTTTTCCCCTTCATTCATTTTCTCCTCTACCTCGAGAGAATCTGTTTCAATCCCGCGTGACGTCATCGTCGAATCATCTGTTTTCTTGATCTGGGCACTTTGCCAATTTCCCCCTGTCTCGTTCGGAAATTTTTTTTCGTTTAACTCTAGATTCTCTGGGAAGAAATGAAAGAGGTTTTCTGAAAGAGGGTTCTTTTGCTCGTTTGTTTCAACTTCGAGGTTTTGTTTACTTTCATTGAACTTAACCGAACGCGTTATTTCTACACGCTTCTCGTTAATAAGCCAAACTCTAAAAGCCTTCGTGTTTTCCGAATAGCCAATTAATCTACCTTCCTTAGCTCGCGGTTCATATTTTCTTTTATTTTTGCAGTTATTCCAGACGAATGCTTTGCATCCAAACTTTTTAAGATACGATAAGTTTGGCGGTTTGCCAAAGAAGAGGGTGTACGGCGTTTGTCCGCCCAAGGTCTTACTCGGCAAACGATTTTTTACATAATTAGCTGTAGAAACGGCTTCACCCCAAAAAGAGGGCGGTAACCCAGATTCGATTAAATAACAACGAATTAAATTTCCCAAAGATAAATTGAGGCGTTCGCAAACAGAGTTTTGCTGTGGGGTATTTTTGACAGTTAATCTATGTATAATCCCACATTCTTTTAAGTAGTTATTAAATTCATTACTGGTATACTCTCCCCCATTATCTGTTTGGAAAATTTTCATTTTATAACCCGTTTGATTTTCAAAGAAATTTTTCACTTCTTTAAATGCATTAAAAGCCTCAGATTTATGCTTTAAGAGCTTGACAACTGAATATCTACTATAATCATCTATAAACGTAATAAAATAAACGTTCTTACCAAGTGATTCTACCTGAAATGGACCTACCACATCGGAAAAAACCTGGTATCCCTTTATAGTAGATCTCTCACTTTTATGTGGAAATGGGGCTGCGGTTAGTTTGCCCTTCACACACGTTTCACACAAGTAATCCTGGGGTTTTATTTGTCCACACACGTCTATACCGAGAATGTTATCATTCTTTATCGCGTTTTCCAGGTACTTGAAGTTGAGGTGTCCTAGTCGCTCGTGCCATCTGATTATGTCAGCCTTTCTTTTGGTGTCGAGGGAGTCGCTTGCAAGTGACGTTGAGGGTGTGTCCAGTTCCTTGAGGGTGTAGAGGTTTCCTCTTCTTTCTCCTTCCAGCGTCTGTCCGGCAGGGTGGACAATGCTCGCTCCGTCTTTGGTGAAGGTGACAGTGAAGCCTTTATCGCATATTTTGGAGATGCTGAGTAGGTTGTTTCTCAACCCGGGGCAATAGAGCGTCTCGCTCACTTCAATTTCGGCTTCTTCTCCATCAATCAGGGTGGCGACTTTTGCTGTACCGATTCCATTTATTTGAGTGGTGGATTGGTCTGCCATCATCAGATTATTTTCTGTAGTCGGGGAGATCGACTCGAAAATCTTTCCATCAGGGCTTAGGTGTGATGAACTGCCCGAATCGAGTATCCACAGTTTTTGGTCGTTCGAGTCCATGCGGTCTGTAGAGTAGGTCACTTCGGTGTGGAGTGACACGTGTTTATTCTTCACTCCGGAAGAAGAAGACCGGCAGTCTATAGCTTTGTGACCGGGCTTAGCACACTTGTAGCAGATTATTTTCGTTGTGTCTCTTCCATTCTGGTATTGCTGCTGCTGTTGTGGCCACTTCTTTTTCTTAAAGGGTTTCCTGTTGCCATTATTCCATTTAGGCTTAGCGGCCCCGGTCGTCTCGTCGTGATGGGAGTTTCCATTTCTCGAGAGGTAAGCCTGTTCAGAAGAGGTTGGTGCTCCATCCTTTGAATTTCTGGCTTCGAATTCTTCTAGCAGCTTAACTTTGAGATCATCAGGCGACGGTAGTTTGTCCCTAGTTTCGATTGCGATGCGAAAATTTTCATAGTTCGCTGGGACGCTGTACAGCATTAGAATTGTCAATAAATCATCTGCGATCTTGACGTCGAGTGCATTCAATTTATCCACGGTATCGGTAAAGTTATTCAAGTGTTCAGCCATGTTCTCGCCAGTCGTCATTTTCCTAAACAGAAGTTGCTTCAGCAGCGAAGCCTTTTTGGCGGGACCCTTCGATTCGTAGATCGATTCTAATTTTGTCCATACTTCGTGTGAAGTTATGCAATTTTTGATGTGGCATAGTTCACTTGGGCTCATAGCTAACACTATGTCGGCCTTCGCCTTTCCGTCGGTGACTGTCCATTTTTCAGCGTCTACCTCCGGTTTCACTTCTGTTCCGTTCACGTAACTCCAATGGTCATTTTTGACGAGTATAGCTTCAATTTGTATTCTCCAGGTGGAATAGTTCGACTTATTCAGTTTCTCGATGCTGTTGGTTTGAGCCATATTCGTGAAAGTCCAGGTGCAAGTTCAAACGAAAAGTCCACGTGCTATCGTAATGGCTGCTGATACGGTCGGTTAGCTTGTTAGGCCTAACTTCTCTTTTGTAAGCCTAACCACGCTACTCTTTCAAAAAAGGAAGTCCAGTTTTTTGTTCATCGGCGTTCATCGACGTGCCTGGGCCCGTAACCTATCGGGGAGGCAATGGATCGTTTCAATAATAAAGAGTAGCAAACTCGTACAGTAGACATTATTTATTAAAAGATCTCCATCTTATTCACGTTAAGGACGGCACATTTTTTATGTCTACACATCACAGCATTTCAAGGAAGAAAAGTACAGTTACATCACAGGGACATTGCAACATACACAAGAGGGCGCTACAGTCTCGTAGGACGGGCTTATTAGTGAAAAGGTAAAAGGGGTAATATTGACTTACACCAATAGACACCTTGGTTCATTAGGTATCCACGACTGGTGTAGTTAGCAAAGTTCTCATCTTTTTCATCGCTCTCAAATGATTCAATTATTGTTCTAAGTTCTTCATCATCCATCTGTCCTTTGCTAATATCGCTTGACTTCCTGGATGGCATGTCTAGAGTGATGGCGCAAACATCAGGGGTTTCGTTATTGGCATACGTTGGACGTGACAGCATGTCAGCGACAACGTTGGCTTTACCTGGGGTATATTCAATTTTCAAGTTGTATGATTGAATTTTCAACGCCCATCTTGCCAGACGACCTGAAGGGGATTTAATACTCAAAAGCCATTTGAGAGGTTGATGGTCTGATGCAAGGAGAATTTCTTGATTTTCAACACATCCTCGAAATTTCTCCAAGGCCCACACCACCGCCAAAGCTTCCCGCTCGGTGGTAGAGTAGTTTCGCTCTGCTGGGATCAACAGCCTCTTTGCATATTCTATAACATGTTCATCAGGGCCTTTTCCTTGGAGAAGGACTGCTCCAAGGGCATAGTTACTTGCATCTGTACGGATGGTGAAAGGCTTTGAACCATCAGCTTGCTTCAATATTGGAGAAGTCATCAATTGTTTCTTTAAGGTTTCAAAAGATTCTTGTTGTTCAGTACCCCATTGCCAATGCACTTTCTTCTTAGTAAGGTTACTAAGTGGCCGGGCTATGTCAGCAAAGTTGGGGACATATCGCCGAAACCAAGAGCAGGTTTGTAGAAAGGACTGTACCTCTTTCACGTTGGTAGGGACTGGAATTCTTTGAATAGAAGCAATTTTGTCTTTATCGGCTTCAATTCCATCTTTGGTAATCCAAAATCCCAGATATTTCACTCGGTCGCACGCAAAGCGACACTTCTCTCGATTGGCATGGAGTTTGAAGATTGACAGTCTTGCGAAAACCTCTTCAAGATCAAGCAGATGTTTTTCAAAAGTCTCTGACAGGATTATGATGTCATCCAGATAAGATAAGGCAAAAACATCTTTCAAGCCACTTCGAAATTTGTCAATTAATCTCTGAAAGGTAGCAGGGGCATTTCGTAATCCAAACGGCATCCGTAGATAACGGTATGTACCAAAAGGACAAATGAAAGCAGTTTTGTCCTGGTCAGGTTCAGCAACTTTTATTTGATGATAACCCGATTGAAGATCTATGGTAGACATATAGGATGTCGGGGTAGCTTCATTCAATAGGTCATCCATTCTGGGCAAGGGATAGGTATCAACCTTTGTCACAGAGTTCAGCTTTCTGTAATCGATGCAGAGACGTACTTTTCCATTAGGTTTAGGAACAAGTACCACAGGAGCAGCGTACGGGGACTCGCACTCTTCAATTATGTTCTGCTTCAGCAGCTCCTCAATCTCCTGCTTCAAAATTTCTTTCTTCATAGGATTCATCCTATAAGGTGACGTTGCTACCGGATGGTGATCTCCTGTATCGATGCGGTGTTCGATAAACGGTGTGGGCTCTCCCCCTGGCTGGAAGATATCTTCAAATTCTTCTATCAAACCATTCAGTTTTGCTTTCTGGATTTCTGTAAGATGTTGGCCTTCATCTATTCTCAAATGGATTGAGTGGAAATCAGCTGTTGCAGTTGAGGTTTTTGGAAAAGGGTCTTCCACGAATGGGTAATGTTCTCCAGGTTTATTGATAAAGTACCAGTTGTGATGTGGTACATTTAGAACAATACCAGCTTTTTGCAAAAAGTCAGTTCCAAGAAGAGTTCGATTGTCTTTAGCTGACGGTAAAGCAAAAATCTTGGTCTTGAAAATGTTTCCTTCAACGTCGATGTCAACTTCGGTGTGGTGTGCCTCGGTTTCTTTTTCAATGCCATCAGCCAGTGTTACATTAAGGACTGTAGTTTGGAATGCTGTCCCATTTTCTTTCAGTAGGTTGTACAACATCTCACCAGCTATTGTATTACTTGCTCCGGTGTCGGCACATGCAACACCATTGATTCCGTTTATTGAAACTTTCAACAAAGTTTGATGGGTATCTTTAAGTGAGAGGGACTTAAAATGTAAAGAACTCAGTTCCGTTGTTTCAATTCTTGAATTTCCAGGTGGGTTTTCATTGAAACTGGTAAATTGAACGGCTCCAAAAGTCGTAGATGGTGAGTTTCTTGCAGGATTGCAAACTCTACACTTCGATCTGATGATTCCGGGGGCTCCACAACCATAGCAGTTAATCACTGGTCTTTCTTCCGAATGATTTTCAATTCTGTTTTCTCTGGGTATTGCAGCTGGAGCCTGTGTTCGGTTAGGATAAGAGTTGTTTCTCGCATTTTGAATGGGGATCCACGGTTCTCGGGATTCTCTTTGGACATCCAAGTTTCTGGAACCAAGATTTCCTCTTCTGGGATGTAGAGCACCTCGTTTGACTTCTTGAGTTTGGTAACTTTTTGGTTGAACCATTTTCTTCTGTGCTCCGAGCGTTGTTGGTCGAAGTCCTTCATAACTATCCAGTTTTTCAGCTAGTTCTGACGGGTTGTTCAGATTTTCCCACACATCCAGATAGTGCTGACGACATTCTGGGGAGCTTCTTCTTTTCATTTGGTCACAAATGATAAGATCCTTGAGTTGGGTGAAATTTGAAATCTGGAGTTCTTCCAACCAGCCTTCGAAAAAGGTGCGGAGTTCAAAGAAAAAATCTTTCCATGTCATCTCAGAATTCTTTTTTGTTTGGGAGAACCGTTTTCTAAACTTCTCGGCAGTTAACCGGAAACGCTGCAGAAGAATTCCTTTTATGTAGTCGTAGTCTTGTGACTGTTCCTCTGGTTCCCGTGCGATTAGTTGTGCAACATCAGTGGGCAGTACTCCCAGCAAATATGCTACCCAGTTTGACTTTTCAACTTTGAAGAATTTTAGTTGGCGTTCAAACAGATTGAGGTATAAAGACATGTCGTCTTCTTTCACATCAAATTCTGGAATAAGATTTTTCAGTTGTAACTGTGGTTGAGCAGGGAACGCAACACTTGCAATATTAGATGGTTGAACCATTTTTTGTGCTTCGATTTGCAGTCGGAGTTTTTCCAACTCAAAATTATTCTGCCTTTCTTGTTCTTTAGAAAGTCGTTCCTGTTCTTCGGCTTTCTGTTTCTCGGAAGCTTGTAAGGCTTCATTTTCTTTCCGCTCATCAATTATCCTCAAGAATGCACCACGTGTGAATTCTTCGTCATATGAGGCCGATTTAGTTATCGCATCCTTAATATCAAGAACTCTGGAATTTTCATCAACTGGTATATCAAGTTCACGAGCTAACTCAATAATATCTTGTTTTTTTCCTTTAGATAGGTACGCCATTGTGACAGTTCGGTATTTATTAGAATAAATAACAATTTATTACTCAAAGATATTTGATTATCTTTTCAATACCACCAAAAAAAAAAGTCACTTTTGATTTCTAAACTTAATACTCGTAGTGGTAACGAACGTAATTAAGTGCACTATGTTATTGACGACAACCAATAAAGCCTGGATAACCACTTGAATTTACGATAAAACAAATTTTATATACAACCAGAAGTATGATTTTTCTTCCCAGTGTATTAATAGGCCATTATATACACTTTATTTCTAGATGAAATAATAAATTTTAAATACAACCAGAATTAGTTGATTAATTCCTTGCATTTTACTACGATATCACTTTTCTAGACGAAAATAATCTAAACTGAATTATGATAATTCTTGAAAACTCTATAATTGCACTTTTTATGTCAGGGTGAAATATTTACTCAATCCAAAAAAGATATCAAAAAGATTCGACAGGTACTACAAAAGGAATGGTATGCGAAAATAGATTTCCAGAAAATAGTTCTGTGCACACGACAGAAAATTTCAATTCTTGTTTTCGAAATAGCGAAGGCTATTCTTCAGCTGTATAGAAACAGTAATTATCTTCGTATTAGCGAACGCTAAAACAATTTCTGAATAAATTTCCTTTAGTAGTTCTTGTCTTAGTAGAAAGTTTGTACTTATCTGTGCATGAGGAAACCGAGAACCTGGTCTTGGTTATATCCTTTCAGGTCAACACCACGTTGTTTCGATTCGCATGCCGCCATTTTTTAATCAGCCATGCTAGCACTCGTACAGAGTTCGTTGTTCGTGCTTATCTAGTTGGGCGTCAATTGTAGCAAATATAGCACTGTTCATTGTCCAAATCGTAGGAATAAGCTCACAAGTCAACGTTTAACTTTTTAATGGACGAGTTAACCTTTTTACACATGTTTTGCAAATCGAAATATCATTTAAAACAAAACATTCAAACGTCTAGCGAAAAAGAACAACAAACAGATTCAAAGTTTTTAGTCTCTCTCTCGGAATGGCGAAAAGGGGAAAGTCCCGTTCTTCATTCTTTCGCCTTCCGTCATTATTGGCGGGATGATCGCTGCTTTTGGCGAACTGCTCAGTCTGTTACATTAGTAATTATTTTAACCGAAATAGTTTAAATTGTGTTTTAAATATGTGGAACTGAAGTGAACTTTTCAAAAATCAGGTGAAACGCTTGTTAGCTATTTTCTAAATTAAAAAAATTGTTCTGACTACTATTGAGATTAATGTAAAATATTGTATACAAGTTTTTTTTAAATGTCCGAGTGTAAGTTAATCGAAAAAAAAAACCTATTTTTTGTGGTTAATTTATAACATTTTTCTTAATAACTTTTTTTTCTTGTAATTTGTATGTAACTCTAGAGGGTCATTGCATGTATCAGTTCAAAACGAAGAATTTAACACATAATAAATGTTTTAGGATGAAAATTCAATGTGGTAGACTTGTTGGCGAAAACCTCTTTTTTTAGTAGAAAAACACCGTTTAAAATAAATAAATTATATTTAAATAAAAAAAACAAGCCTAAATAGTATTATTCATTATATATTAAATCACTATGCCAATTTTGGAAAAGATTAAAGCAATAGTAAAAATTTTAGAATTTTGGGAAATTTTGGGTATTCGCCTACCTTAAAATAGTTTTAAAAAAATAGTTTATTTCTAAGGTCACAGACATTTCTATTTTTCCCCAGAAAATCGAGAAAGTATTTAATTTATATCATACTAATTATTTAATAAATATCATACTATTTAATATTTTAAAGTTCAAAAATAAAATAAATCCCTTCAAGCTTTTTTTTTCAAACCAATACTTTGAAGTAGCTAGTGAAACTTAAAAACAAACCATGAAAAGTGTCCACTGAAATTTTTCTAGTTGCAAATGAAATATTTTCAATGAAAGATTGTTTTTAGGAGCAGAAATTTTAAAATAAAAAATAAAAACTTGTGTAACAATTCTGAACAAACGCCTAATAACAGATAAACAGCTAGTTTTATTATTAATACACAAAATATCAATAATATAATTAATAATTTTATTAGTTTTTACTCTTTAAATAAACCAAAGAAACTATATAAATAAATTTGAAAATAAAACCTAATATATTAAATTAGCATTTCGCTAAACTTAAAATTGTGATAACCATTTGTTATATGACAAATTTATGCATGTCTTTACAGTTTTGTACATGTTACAATTTTAAAAAAAATAGCGCAATATGTACATATTTCGCTCCAAAATTTTGTTAAACTATTTTTATTAAAATAGTAAATATATGTAAGAGTTAATTATGAAGAATTTGCTTCAATTTTAATAACGATTTATTATTTAGTTTTTTTTATATTACTTGTATTTGGAATTTCTGTATGCCTTAAAAATTTCACGTCAATTGTACAAAACATACCAAACAGAGGATATCTTTTTTTATAAAACATATGGCAGATTGAATTCAAAGAACTTGGCATTACTTCTCGTAATTAGGACAAAACATGACAAGAAATAAATGCATTTGTATTTTCAAACCTAATTATATTCCTTTTGACACAAAGTTGTCCATCAATATTTTGCAACACATATATAGATTAATTTTTTCTCCCACTTCGTTGCATAATTATGTATCAGATTTGTTTTATAAGCACTGCATTTCCTTTAATTTTCGCTTTAAACCCTTTGCGTGCTTGGCAAAGCTTTTTGAAGCCCCTTAAGAGTTGCCTTGCGTTTTTTATTATGTCATGCGTCAGATTTCCTTTCAAGTGTACGTTTTATGTCAATTTGTCGGAAATGTCATGAAGAATTTTCACAGGAAGCTGGATTTTTGGACGGAAAAAAGTGTTTCAAAGTTTGAATATGAACTGTCAATCCATCGTAAAATATTTATCGTAAAATCAATTAAATCTCTTCTCTTAAGTTTGGTTTTAAACATTTAGTGTAAAAACAATGTAGGTACTCCTTTACAAAAAAAAATTGCACTCAGTTGTTTAAAGAATTGTTTTGAACATTGCGCATTCAAAAAATTTATTTAAATAAAACTTTTACTTACGTTCATAAAACTTACAATAGTTTGGTTGATGTTGAAATTTTTGTTTTAGAATAAATAAATACTACAAAACTAAAAATAATCCTTATTTAATGCAGTTTTTTTTTACACTGAAAAAGTTTCTATTAAGTATAACATTACAATCTTCTCAGAAGCAGATAAATAGATAAATATGCAACAAAAAAAAATTCATCATACTATTTTTCACTGGATTTCCTACTTCCAATGTACATTCGCATTACCTTAAAGTTTTAAGTAATGAAAAATTAAATTCAAAGGGAAATGCTATCGGCAAGTACTACGAAACACTTCATGTGCAAACAAGGGACAAAAGTCATACCACTTTATAAGAATATTAAGCAATTCTTAACATCTAATAGAGTAATTTTTATGTAAATCAAAATTCTTCTGTTTTTGAACAGTGAATTCTAGATCAACTTCCAGTAAGAATCATTTCCATATTTCTAAAAATTCAAAATTTTTATTCATAATTTTGAAATCTGCCTACATTTTTATCAACCAATACCTAGTGTTCCGTTAATACCATTATAAAAATGAGTAAATCTGATTGTTAGCATCATTTCCTCGAATATGTTGAGGACATATTGAACTCGAAGAGTTAAAATCAAATCGCTTTATTCCCATGTTGAGCCTGATAGATCACCTAAACCCATGTAATGTGATGAATTGTGTTTACAGTAAAGGGTAATTTCAGTACACATTACACGTGTCTTCTAATTAGAATTTAGTAAGATTAATTACTTGTAGAAGAGTTGTAGAGGCCCAGTGGCTTAGTGGTAATGCATCGCATTGCCACGCCACAGGTCTGGTGATCGAATCCCGAATTGTGCAAGGTTGACCCATCCTTTCATCCCTTGAGTGGGTCGATAAAATGGGTACCAAACATGCTTGGGAACTAAACACTGCGCGTTTCACGTGAGGCTGGCCACCATACCGGGACATATACATATATTCATAGCACCCCAGAAACCTGGGTCACGAAAGCTGAAATGGGCCCGGCAGGCCTTGGCCCTGTAATGGGCTGTTGCACCAAGGAGTTTAGTTTAGAAGAGTGTTAACGTTTATACTGGTATATAATTTACTTTGATTAGACAGAAGATTATACATGCTGTATTAGTTTTAAAGAAATTGGAGAAAGCAAAGCAAAACTATCCACAAACTGTTTGTTTACTATAATGAAACAGTGTTCATCGTCTTCAAAGTTAAACGAGATACCATCTTTTAAAGTGATAATATAAAAGTTGTTCTTTTTTTAGCTTAATTTTTATAATGCTGAACAAACAGAGTCGGAACATACTGGCCATCTTGACATTGCAAAAGAAACCATTGAGGTTTTTTTTTTCAAATCTTTCATTATATCGTAAAACAGTAAAATTAATTTATATTTATCTATATACATAAAAGGCGACTTCTGTTTGTTTGTTTGTCTGTATAGGACGCAAAAACTTAAGAACCAAGCAACAGATTGTCACGAAATTTGGCACAAAAATTCATCTCATCTCCAGAACAAACATAGGCTAAGAATTTTTCGAATCGGACCATTCCTTCTATCGTTTTCGAACGTTTTAAAGAAAAAAATACACCACTTTCGCTCAAATCCGATCATTTTTTCTCTTTCGTGATGCCATCTAGCAGAAAAATTTAAATAAAACTTTTTAGAAAACAATTGAAATTGAAAATGTTTAATTTATTTAATATTTGTTCATTGAATTCAGAAACAAAATTAATAATTTGAAAAAATAGTTGGATATGTTTCAAGTTACGTAATCCTACCAGTCTCCATTCTATTTATTTTATTGTGCCGATATGATTTTAGTTATGAATTTTTTAAAAGCATAGTTAAGCTTTTACTGAATTATGTTGTTTTTTGAAGACCGTTGCACTACCGATGCATATTAGGGTTTCATGTCTTCCTTCTTTCGCCAATTACTTTGCAAAACTCGCCAAATTATTACAAAGAACGTGCAAAAGAGCATTTTTTTTAAATAGCTGGTTGGTTGTGCCATGGTCTTTGCGCTAGAGCTGAATGGGTGTAATGGTAGCTATATATTTTCCTCGCCAAATTTTTCAAGCACGCCAAATGAGCTAAAATGTTTTTAATCGGGAAATTACTACGATATTATCTGTTAATTTTATAGCATTTTTTTAAATTTTGAATTTTTAATGTAATATAAGTAGCGGGATTTTGTACTTAATAACGAACGGTAACAGCAACATAAGCTTATCATTCTATAACGGATTAAAAGATAGATGAATTGAACTGACCTATATAAAAATGCAAATAATTTGTTGTTTGCTGGAGTAGCTTATTTTTTATTATTACTGATTACTTTTTACTTAAATAGGTATTCTTTTTAATTTGAGCTTCTTATCAAAGGTATTTTTTTTGAGAAATTAATATTAATAATTACTATATCCTGGAAGGGTAATTAAATGGAAAATTACTGGGTAATATTCATATCTTATGTAACTCAAATAAAAGAAAAAAATGGTTAAATTGAGTATTAACTTATTTTTTCACCTTTACCCGTGCAACGTCGGGTATAACAGCTAGTCTCGTATAAAACTACAAGAACAGTGCAATTCTCTGTTCTCACTTGTTCCAACTCTCATTTGGTAGTGTCATCTTACTATATTTTGAGTGGGTTTACACCGTTTTATGATAACGTTCTCCATGAAACTGGATTAAACACTTGTTGTTTACTGTTTTATTGAGTAACGTTATCCAAACGTTTTGAAATGTATTAAAAAAAGTCTAGCTTTCGCATTTGAAAACTTCGTACATGAGAGAGTATTAATGAAGGAATAAGAATTTAAAACGCAAAATTTAATTGTATTCCATACTAAAAAATTTATTTTATTAACACATTTTCTGGATTTTTCCTCCTATCTGAAAAACAAAAAATATCCAAAAAATCAATGAGTCAAATGATCCAAATAAGTTTATATAAATAAATGAATAACTACGTTTCGATGGTAATTATAAGATTTGATACATCAGATACATTCATAACGTTAGCTTTGTGAAATGTTAAAATATTATGCAGAAGCTTATTAATAGTTACTCTTTTTTAAATTTTGATCTTAAGTATTTTGTTCAAAGTCATTTTTTAATAATATGTATTTTTCAAACACAGACAAGGTAGGGTATGGTATGGTAGGTACATATATATTCCAGCTTGTGTGCTTGTTCAGAGAACGGCTTATACGCTTTCGTCAAGTGGGACAGTCACACAAAGAGTTCTTACAAGCACAAGAGACACATAAAAAAAGGACAACAAAAACACATAGACAAATAACAACATTTATTGACGGTCACAAACATACATGCCTGACCGGAATTCAAACCCGACCCCAGCAGCTCCAAAGGCTAGCATCCTTACGATTGCCCCACCGGGATGGCAGGCAGACAAGGTGTTTGAAGGTTAAAAAAAATCGTAAACATAAATCAATTATAGATTGTGGTTTATTACACCATTAAATGTGATTACCCCCATATCGAGTTCAATAAATGAATCACCCATCCCCAAAGCACAATAACAACCACAATCTCAAATTTATCTTTAATGTTCATAACTTAAATAACGTTATATTGAAAAAGTAGTTTTTTGACGTTTCTGCGATATTTTTAAAAGGTTTTGGGAAACATTTCAGTGATGTTTCAATTATAATTACATTATTATCATTTCATTTGTTATTTATTTCTCAAATTCTATTTCTTAAGTGATAAAATTAAAACTTTTGTCGAATCACAAAAAAAGTGGAGGTAAAAAAGTGTGTGTACAAAAAATATATATAAAATAAATATTTGTTATTGTAACATAACTTAAAAAATATTGCATGAACTCAATAGGCTCGATTACATAGAATAGCAATGAAAGATAAACACTTTTTTTCTTAAAAATAGTTCCAAACAGATGACGCCATGTATGCAAATGTATATCATGGTATGGTATGGTACATATATATTCCAGCTTGTGTGCTTGTTCAGAGAACCGATTATAAGCTTTCGTCAAGTGGGGCAGACACAGAAAGAATGTTTACAAACACAATGAAATGAATAACACATAGACAAATAGCAACATTCATTGACGGTCACAAACATCCATGCCTGACCGGGATTCGAACCCGACCCCAGCAGCTCCAAAGGCCAGCATCCTTACGATTGAGCCACCGGGGCTGTATATCATATATTTGGTATTTTTAAAAATCTTCCAACCATAACGGGGTGTTAACTGAAGGAATATGGTCATTGTTACAAAGATGATTTACCTATTTTTAGCAATTCTTTAAGTTATAACAATAAACAAAGTAATAAAATTATAACAGTAAACAAAACTATAAAATTTTAACAGTAAACAAAACAATAAAATTATAACAATAAACCTTTTAAATTAGAACAATATACCAAATAAATTGTAACAATATACATTTATATTATAACAATACACATTTGTATTAGAACAATATACATTTATGTTATAACAATATACAAATTAATTTATAACAATATACAAATCAATGTATAACAATATACAAAAAATTACTGCGCACTAAGACCATTGGCTATCAATACCATGTCTGTAAATGCCGTAGCTGGACGAAGTGTTTCAATGTGAAAAACTGTTTAATTTTATTCTCAATAAAATTATTTGCGGAAGCTTCAACGTTGTTCTATTAATGTTTATTCATCTTCAAAAAACTTTATAGCTTACTTGTAAATGTGATTGTGCGTTCTTTGAATTTGACTCTGTAACCCTTAAATTAACCACAGGCAATAGGTAGATGGACGCAGAAAGGATTGTTTTGCTTCAGAGACGTTTATATACTACAAAGCAGCTTATTAAATCATAAACTATTCCTAAGACGATACAAAACTGGTAAGAACTGCCATGCTCAAGAAAGAACATTAGTACCATGCGCAAAATTGGGGATGAAAGATTTAATGAAGTTTTTTTTTAATTTAAATACGTTTCAAATAATTTACGCGCAAGCATAGGGGTAAGTGGTGTACCTTGGACATATGTGTACCTCGAACCTATGCTGATTTTAGCTCGATTTGCTTAGATATTGAAACACCACCACATGCAGTCAAAGTATTTGCTACCAGGGGTCTCAGTAAAGTTCTATATGTTTGTTTAAAAGGTCAATTTATTAAAGAATTTTCGAAAAACTAAATTCACAGTTCAAAAGTAAATTTTTGTCAGATACTTTAGTGTATTTTTATACTCAAAGATGTAGTGTTTATTCAGAAACGATGGTTATGCAATATAAAGCAAAGTTTTAGCTATAAAACAGTGCGCTTGAAATTAAGTTAAGTCTAACCTTAACATGGTGATGAACTATTTTGTTTTTAATATCCAAGTGGTGTACCTCGAACCTAATACAAGTGGTGTACCTTGGACTGGTCTAAGGTACACTACTAAAGGTCTTATGTGCTTCAGATTGTTGAAAACCCTTTATAAAATTCAAGTAAATTTTTTCCTTTGAAAAATTAAGTATTTTAAGCTATTAATATGCAACCCTGATTTGTAAAATTATGTAGAATAGAAATTTGTAAGAAATTTTTATATGGTGTGATAAATAATTTCTCTGTAGTTAATTATTTAGATTTATGGTAGGCCTATAAAATTTGAACCATATTGATATAATATAGAAAATAATTATTGCTTGCACATCAAAAAATATGTTTTTTATAATAAATATCTAAGCAGAACATCCTTTTTACGTTCAGGCCTAGTTGTATAAACACAGGGGAAAATATTTTAGTTGTTTTTTCAATTTAATGACAGAAAGATAGCCAAATGTTTTTCTATGGCATGAAATGACAGTTTAATTTTATGCTGCATTTTAACGGATACACCTGAGAAAGATCGCATTACGGCTGAAAATGCCAAAAGGGCACAAAAAAAACTTAAGGCAATAAAACACCTTACTAAGCCAATTGACCTAACATAACAATTGCTACAATCTTGGCTAGAAATAAGAGTAGGTTGTAAAATGTATTTTTGAATTTTATGTGGCTAAAAATATTGGTTTTCGGACTGTAAATCGAGTCCCTCTACCTGTTAATAATTGGTCCAAGGTACACTACCGGTTGGACCAAGGTACACCGCGGGTGGTGTACCTTGGTCCTAATTATATTGTTCAGTATTTATTTTTTTAATAGTTAAAATCATTTAAATAACATGTTAAAATAAATATATGTCGTATATAACAACATAAAGTATTTAGTAAAAATATTTTTATTCACTTTTTGCAAGTAATTAAGAAATTAAAAATTGAAAAGTCAAAATAGGTACAAGGGAACCCACCTTCCCCTACTGCTTTACTCCAAAAGAAAAATTTCAAATTCTTGGGTAACTGTTGCAGAAAAAGTATGCCGGTGATAACTAACCAAACTATTTTCTTCCATATCTTCCTCACCGTTATTCTTGGCAATTTTTATTCTTCGCAGTTGCCCCAAAATTTCGATCAACTTCCGTAGCTGCTGCAGCAACCGTAATGTGCCCCTATGGGCCGGCAGCAGTAAACGACCCGGCATAACTTTACTGCTGGTAAACCAACTGCAGCAAGCAGAAAAAGATAACGTATAAAAACCTGGATGAGATAAGTGAGTCGAAGTAAACCGCTTTGAGAGTGAGTTGTACAAAAAAAAATAAAGGGGTTGAAAGTGTTTTTTGGGGTTTTTTTTCTACGTGAAAAAGATTATCTACTATGTGGCGAGAATGTTTGATTTAACAGATGACGCCGATAGCAGGAGAAAAAGATCTTTTCGTAGCTTTTTGAGCGGGAATGCTATGGTCTTTTCGTTTGATAACAGTTGACTGTTAGGTTTGTTAAAGCTGAACTGTTTTTTTTGTTGTTTTTGTTAATAGAAACGATATTGGTATATTTATCTTTACTTACACGACAAAAATTCAATTTAAAATAATAGAATCCTTGTCTCTTGTTTGTAAACTAAAGTTAATTATCCAAGAAGCAAACAATTGTCTCTCCGAACGATTCTAAATCTTCTTTTTGGAACTCATTTAACACGAAATTAGTTCTCAAACATTCTTAACAAACTAATGTAACAAATAGTGTCTTAAATCTTAGCTTTTTTATATTTTTCCAAAGTAGGAATCGCTGGGGGTTGCTTGAGGCCATGATGTTATTTATTTAGAAATGGAGGAGAGTTCGCTTAGATTACTTAAGGTTTAATTTCAAACAACCATCTGTGTACTTTCCTCCTAGTCTAAAGAGGTTACTGCTTTTTTCTTATAAAAATATACTTAGTAACTACTTTGTAGGATTTCAAAACAAACTATCATCTAAAATGTTGTAAATAGTTGGCTAGCACGTACCTACACTGTAAAAAATTTGGCTTGAATTTACTAACGATTACTTAGTAACTTTACAGGTTTTCACCATTTACTAGAAAATCATCTGTAACCTAAAGAAACTACTGTAGTAATACTAAGCAATACTAAGTAAATTGATGTAACGCTTACAGCGCCACCTGGCTCTCTTTTTGAGAGATGCGTAGTTTCACTTGTTGCATTGTTTTGTTTCTCGAAATTTGTTCGATCGGCCATCGGATTTAGCAAAAACTAACCGGTGATCGCGTCCGTAAATTGAAAGTGTACGAGACTAAGAGATAAAAGTCTGATTCGATATCGGTCAAAGGTGAAAATTCAATCAATGTACGTTTCATCGAAAAATTATAACGAATCGATATCGCAACGATGAGAAACCGAAAAACGTGTTTTTTTTATTTTAGTACATACACACAAATTGCGTTAAATTATTTCTAAAACTTCATATTCGAAAGCTTTATATCGATCAAGATTTTAACCTCATTATTTACACGCAAAGAATCTGCATGTCCCGATGACCGCGTGGACAAACGTGCTACTTCTCGTTGAAAGATGAGCGAGCTAATCTTGAGGTTGCGAGTTCTGTCCTGCGACCTGCTCCGGAAAAGTCGAAATAATACTTAACTAAAAGAAAATTAGTGGCGCCCTCTTGTTTAACATTTTTGAAACTGCTAGTTACTAAGGTTTTCCTAGTAAAGATACTACATAAGTGGATGTATTGATTACTAGGATATATCTTGTAACGTTTACTGAAGTTTTTATAGTATGCTTGCAATTTAAATTATTGTATTAGATACTAAGCTTTAATTGGTAATATATACACATATTTCTTATGTAACATCACTAAAAAAACTTATGGAAGCTGAGTTTCCTAGAGAATTCTTAGTAACCTTACAGATTTTTTTTTAGAGTGTTCTATTTATCTATTTTTTTATAATACCCATATTAACAGTTATCGTGATTCTTTAAGTATTTGTATTGATGCTAACTTTTGTTACAAAATAATTATTACTATCATTCAAAATACATACATCTAAGAGTGGTGAGGACTTTTACTTTATTCATTCTAAAAAGGCATGGTAATTACATATACATATTTTTATATATTTTTACAGAATGAGATTGATTTTACTAACTTAAACTTTAAATATCTAAATGGAAATACGATTTTTATACATGCAATTTGTCTATGTTTTGGTAGAAGTTTGTTCACTGTTAATGTAAGAATATATTTTTATGCAAACTTTTTTGTCCGAACTAAAAAAAATACAAACAACTTAATACGGTTTAATTTATTCAGAAACTAGAATAAGAATTTTATCAAGTTTTTAAATTATGTCAAAAATTTATATATTCGAATAGTATTTTTATTGGTAAACTAGGATTGTTAACAAGAGTACAAAATTTCACATACTAGGATTGTTAACAAGAGTACAAAATTTCACATTGTAAAGTATTCTACTACTAAACGCTTGCTTTATCCTGCAATCTCTTATGACTTATGACTTTCTTGGTGGGGGGCAAGATCGCAAAGCACTGCGACTTTAAGTCTATTGTACTAAGCCCCAAAAATGACACAAGCACAAGAGACACACAAAGAAAGAGACGACACAAACACATAGACAAATAACAACATTTATTGATGGTCACAAACATCCATGCCTGACCGGGATTCATCCTGCAATCTCAGAACAGAGCCTTTTTAAAAAAAAAGTCAACTGTAAAAAACACCAGCTGCCCCACCCCCACATACTATAAAGACGGACAGAATGATGTCAATTATTTTTATTGCATCTCTCTTACATCTGGCTTCTTCAACTTTTAGAACGCCTTTTAAGCTCGGTCCTAGAACAAAACACTAATCGCAATTTTGCTTCTTCGTGGTTTCTTTCCGAAAAGCACATTTGAACAAGAGAGATGTGAAAGAATATAAAAAAATACCTTTTCAACATTGTTCTTTAACATATAAAGAAGTGGAATTTCCTTGTGCATTTGAAATCTTCGTTTTATATTTTTGGTTTCAATGTTTAATTCATGGGGTTTGAAAACAAAACATAAATTTTAGCTTGTAACATTATAAAAATTGGAAACGTCCGATTAGACCCTAAAAAAACGTTTCCAATCAGCCAAATTTCATGTTTAAATTAAATGAATGTAATCTTGTAAATTCTGCAAAGAATGTCAAAATCAATTAATTACTATGCGATACGTAACAAATATATAAAATTATATTAATAATCCTCATTTATCATTCGAAATCTTTCTTCCCGATTTGTCTTTGCTTAAAGAAAGAACACCGATATTTTTTTATTAAAAATATCGATAACAAGAAATAACTACTTTTTTAAATCATCTAGCTTAATAACTCAGATTGCTCCCTGGACCTCTTATACTCAGCTTCTGCGGTCACAATTAAAGTATAGCAAGATTTGGTACCGCGGTAAATGAAGAGAAAAGTTTAAAAGGTAGAAAAACCACTTTTTCCTCCCTGACCGTCCTCAAGGTAGGCGAGTACCCAAAATTCTAAAATGTTTACTATTACTTTAATCTTTTCCAAATTTGGCATAGTGATTTCAAATATAATGAACAATGCTTTTGGGGTATTTTTTTAATTTAGCTATAATTGATTTATTTTAAACGGTGTTTTTCAACTAAAAAGAGGGGTTTACGCTAACACTTCTAGCATAAAAAGTTTTACCTTAATTTACCTGAATTTTTTTAAATATGCTATTTCAATATATATCTGTGCCGTGAACCTCTAACATCTGGTGTAAATATACAAGCTTTTTTTTTTCAAAAAATGTCCAATTGTAAGCTAATCGAAAAAAATCTTTTTTTTTTGTGGTTAATTTATAAAATTTTTCTTAATAACCTCTTTTCTTGTAATTTGTATGTAACTCTAGAGGGTCATTGCATGTATCAGTTCAAAACGAAGAATTTAACACACAATTAATGTTTATAGGATGAAAATTCAATGTGGTAGACTTGTTAGCGTAAAACTCTTTTTTTAGTAGAAAAACACCGCTTAAAATAAATAAAATATATTTTTTATAAATATAAATATAAAATTTAGTGCGATTGATTGCGATGTCTTTTGGCATTAACCATCATCAAGTAGCTGTAGTACAATATTAACACGTTGCGTGCCACTGACTCCTTAGGGAGTCGCGTGGTTCCGATTCATCGATAACAGCACATTCTAATGAAATTCATAGTGCAATTTTGCCAACAGTTCTTATGAGTCCAAGTTAGTTTGAAAACTTGATAAGCATGATGGTCTAGTGGTTGCACAAACTACGTGATCTGGCTCTGGCATCGACCCTTTTGTGTGATATTTAATTGACACCTAGTAATGCGGGCCTCAGACCAAGCACACAAGCCTGAACATATTTATGTCCTACCAACCAACCGCCTAGTAATCCCAGATGTGACTGATGATTTTCCACACATATATTTTAATGTTCATGCAGTTTTTGTGTTATTGCGAAGGGTAATCTTTCGCCAGGAACACTTCCTCGTATTTTTAGGACTAGCTGGCGTGTAGCTTTAGTTAGCAGCGTTAATTCAACCTAACCTTGCAATTTTATGACATCGAACTAGGATTTGTACTTGTTCGAAAATGAAGAATAGTTAATTCATTTCCATTGTAACGAACATGTTTTAAAAAACAGGATGTTCTTCTACTTCATCAGCCTCTATCGATGAAGCCTCTATCGATGATATGGTGGCAGCGAATGTGTTAATATAACCTAAATTAAACCAAAACCATTAGCCAACACTTCCAATTACTTATGGACAAATTGACAACACTGACATCATTTCGCAGGCAGCTAATGTTAGGTAAGGAGATGTAATCGATTACCACTGCCTATTTTTAGCCTCCTTTAAGAGCTTTGACACAGCCAATAACGCCTCTTAATTTAGAACCATGGTTAAGTGACGAGGTCGACACCTGAGCGGGCAACCAACGGAACTTCAGACATCGTACGCTGACGCCGTTGGAACTTTGGACTCCACATATTTAACGAGCACGTCTGTCCCAGTGTACTCGGGACCATCCATCACGAGTTGGATTTTTCTACTCTTTCCCAGTACAGAGATCCGATTTATAGGATGACTGGCAGTAGGTGGGATTCGAACCCCCGCACTCTTGAGAAGGTTGAATCCTGAGGCTGATGACTTAACCACTCGGCCACGGACGGGTTCTCAGTTAATGTTAAAGTATGTTGACAACTTCAAAACATGACGCGTTGTATGACAACAACTTTTTAACGTAGAAAGTTGCAATAAATCCAACTGCACAAATTGAGGGACTTTAAGATGTACTTCAAACCTGTACTTAGAACACCATCAATAAAACTTCGATTCGATCAAAGCACTTTTAATACTTAATATTTTCTGCACAGAAGCTGATAAGAATAGAAACTATTTCTGAACGATGATTTCCGAGACATTATGAGCATACGTGTCCTAGCCAGATTCGAAACCAGGCGTTGATATTTTTCTAACCCCTAGACCATCATTCGGTCAGTCAACCAACACGCAAAACATTTATGACATGTCTCTCGATTTCGTCAATCCTGGCTCTTTTCTTGTAATAGGAGTCAAAAACCTCGTAAACACATAATTCGGTGCTTATTTCACAAACAGCAAATCTGATGTTTATCATCAGGGAGTTTTTTTTATAGAGTTAATATGGTTTACAGGTATTTTACAGTGCAAATTTCTATACAAAATCCCCTTAATATTACAAATGGCTAAATAAAGCATTGCTTATACTTTCAACAATTTCAGTTAGATTATAAAGATTACATTTAATAATGACAACACAAATGAATGGGTAAATGTACCTAAATATGAAATGAATCAATAATGAAATGAATAAAAACTAAATGGTCAATGTTTTTCATCCGTAAATATTAAAGTCATTTTGCATTTAAAAACATTTTAGAATGGATTGTGAATTGAAAAAAACGAGACAAATCTTGTTTGTGCATTCGTACCACAAAAACAAATACTTTTAAGGCTTAAATCTAAAGCTTAAATATATTTTAGGGCTTAAATAAAATAGGTGTGCCCTCAGCAAAAATTTACCGTTTTTTTTTTAAACAATTCAGGCAAAGCCTACTTTTAAACGTATATTTATTTGAAAAAATATGTATAACAAATCGATGCATAAAATTTTACTTGGGTCGCAGGATCACAACATTTAGTTACACTTTTGTCAACCACAAGTGGTGGCGCTCTCGAATATCTCAACAAACGTGACCACAGGAGATGTATATTCTATTCCGTTTATTTTTTTCTGTGACGTCTCGCATTGCAGGAAGGTGTCCTTTTACTCCCGACTTGGGAGTGACGGAAATCTTTTATGTGGCGATAAAAGTGACCGTGCCTCTGATGCCACTCCAAAAAAGTATAATACTGGTGGCAGCAGTAAAATACTTAACATGTCCTGTCAGAAGCGTGTGTGAGTTCATGATAACTTCGAATCTGGCAACAATGGTTTCTTTGGTTTGTGCCTATCAAATGCAATGTAGGTTTGAAGAGTTCTTTTCGGATCAAAGTATAGTTTTGAAAGGATACTATTTTTTCTTGTGCGGAAACGATATTAGTATTATTCGACATTCAGGGTTGTAAAGGATTAACAATGGACATGAAAAAAGCTAAAAGCGTTCGAATTAATATAATTTTAAATTATGTTAAAAATGTTTAAACCGATATAATTGTTTCATTAGGTGATTTGGAAGGCTTTATTTTTGCTGGTGTTTAAAAACGACCTTTTTCCCAATAGAATCTCTAGATGAGAACACTTAAAATCAAATTTAAAGAACCTGAATATTTTGTTAAGAGACAGAATATAAAAAATCTTTAGTCACTACACATTCCTTAGAATTTATTCATCATTTCAATTTCTAATTCGCTTCAATTTCTGTTAAACCTTTGAGCATTGGGGAACTTGATTTTTACAACGCCCACTATTCTGAAAAACTACAATAACTCAATTCTGCTGCAAAGCCGGAATTCTACCTTATTTGGTAAAGTTTATTTGCACTAGAATAATGTTTTCCATTGCCTCCAACTTTTTTCCCTCCCACTCATTTTCCCCAACTAATTTCTGAATATCCTATTTCATCTACCGTTGCTTGGCTGATTTAGTATTCAATGAGAGTTCTGTATTATTCTGATGAAAGTGGACCTGCTGTCAACAGAAACATATGAATTTTTACGTGATAAAACTATCTGTGCCTAGAATTAACGTTTTTTCTTTCTTCATAAATCTTCCCATCTACACTCTTAAAACAAACGAGCGATTTTAACCCAGTCTGAGGTAATTTTCACTCCTAAAGTCTAGAAAATGCACTTCTCCAATAAGAGTGGAAAATACACCCAGTGCGAAATCGGGAATTGAACCCGCACCCGTTACAGCACGCAGACTGCTGGCACAATGGTCCAAACCACTCGGCCATCTGGATCCCTTGTGATCCAAAGACATAACGCTACTTAAAGTTGAGTTGATTTCAGCTAAAATATCGACTGTTTAACCAGACTCGAGTTGAAACACCTTCATTGGATGTTTCTAAATTCTACCAAACATTGAATAAACACCCGTAAGTGTTTCAATAAGATACAACTAATTCTGTAATAGTTAATTATAATGAAAAGCTATCGTATCGCCATTAGTAAGGACGTCGAGATATGAAGCACAGAAATTACACATCTTTCGAAATCTTTCCATATCTTAATATACCATTTTATAATGAATAATTCTGTCTCTTTATTTCAAGTTCTGTAAAGTAATGAAATGTTTTTGGCCACTCATTTTCTGAAGTGCATTGCCCTCTTTGATGAAACGTGAATATTTGAAACCACAATTTTAAGCATTAATGTTTTCAAGGGATTCTTGCGGAGAAAGACTTTAGCTTGAGTCGACTCAATGTAAATGTCGAGAATTGATGACGATTATTATTTTCGCCTTTACCTGTTACATTTATCCTGCTAATTTTGTTAACTGCCGAAAGCCCAAACAACTGTTTAGAGTTCTGTTTTGTTTTACCTGTTTAGAGTTCTAACATGCTTTAAGGGCTGTAGGGAGCCCTGTGGTCAAGATATCGGTCTCAAGATCGGAAGGTCGAGAGATCGAATCCCGGTGCCACTTAAGACCTACCGAGTATATGCGGAGTACGTGCTCGTAAAATCTGTTGGGTCCGAAAGTCTTGTAGTCGGTCATTGCGCAGTTTACTATGGGTACAGGTTCCTGGAGACTATTTCCCTCTCCTTCAGGGACATATCTAAATTGTGGAGGTGGCGACAGATGGCAGCATCTGTCATTTGTGTATGTGTGTCTTGTGTTGTCCTACATGACGATGGTTTATAAGCGGGTCCTTGCGACCAAGCATACAAGCCTGAAAATAAATGTCTACCAACCAACCACCATGCTTTAGTTGCTAATAAAAAATACCTTGGGGAAACACGTTGTGTCTTCTCTTAGCCTGTTTGAGTTGATGCCTTGAGAAATACTGAACTTTCTTATCTATATTAGAAACTTAATTAGACTTTAACGTAGCCATAATTAGTTAATGTGCAATATGTGACTTTGAGTGGTCTTCAATTTAGTTTCATAGTAATAACGTGGTCGGTAATTTTTTGACTGTAAATGTATGTGATTTATTACATTTCAGAGGAAATCACATTTACCTTGAGAAAGGTAAATATAAGATTTTGTGCCACCAAAGTGAATTTTATTTGTAATAAATATAAGTAAAATATATAGATAGATCACAATCTAACTATTGTTGTCATGTTTCAAAGGATATCACTAGTACAGTGACAAAACAAAGCGAGCAACTATTTAGCATAGTAAAACTTATTTTCCAGTCACGTGATATAAATAAAATAGTTACACAGAATGACATAAAATATTTACGGATCTAAAAACCATTTCCAATAAATTCGTTCTTACTAAACTAAAATCACCCCAAACTTAAAAAATAGCTTTTACAATTACATGTACAGTGAAAGGAACTAAAATATAATTACCTATATTTAAAATACATTAGGGTCACATGAGGGAATTATGGGTCACTCTCTTTCCGGGGTAAATAATGGTCACTAAGTTTTAAGTACTAAAAATGGTTTTTACAAAACAAATAAATTATGCCAAGTCATCCTTATACATTATATTTTCTTACATCAAGTTCAAAAACAATGTAACTCTGCAGCAAATAATATTAAAAAATACTTTTTTCACTACTATAAAAACATCTTCAAAAAAGATTGCCTTTGAAAAACATGATTTTTTTTAAGATCCATACTGGAGAAACATATTTGAACTAACTATTTTGTTGGTGCTATTTTTCAATAGGAAACGGTCTAAGCTTTCCATTCCTATATAATTTTTTTCATTATTGTTTTTTAAAATAGTTTTAAAGGTATACCGATTTATACCCCAGTTCACTGGGGTAATTCTGGGTCAGTGATATATTTTTATTTTTTAGTTTTTTTTAGCTAAGCGGTATACGTCATTTTGAGGGAAAAATCAAATTAGGCTGCATTCCAAATTTCATTAAAAAATTCAATTAGAGGTTTATTAAAAATTTAAATAACAAAAAATTTAATCTACATTGAAACAGCATGGAAATTATATTTTTATTCAATATTTTCACAGTTGCCATTACTTTAAACTTATGAGAAACTTTATTTAAAATAAAAACTTTTGAAAGAACATTTATTTGTACGATATAACTCAGTTTGGATTGCTGTAATAAAGTCCATTGAATATTTTTGTCAAAATAGAGTTCTTTTGATGGTTCATTATACATGTATGAAGAAAGATGCATAGAGAATTCTAACTTGGCGTAAAAAAATATGCCATGTATCGCTTTCATTACTTTTATGTGCTAAAACAATCGTTTTATGTGCTAAAAATGATATAATTTTTAATATAATTTTATTTTGACATGCATTACTATAAAAAAAATGGTTGACCCATATTTACCCCATGTGTTAATTGCCCAAACCCGGGGTAATTCCTGGTCACTCAATAATTAAAATAAAAGTAATAATAATTAAGTTTTAGGTAAAGTGATAATTTAAAGAAATTCTAAATTATTTAAGCTTACTCCATGCAAAATTAAATCTTTCTATCTTTCATACTTTAGAAAAAAATAGGATGTTGTGATTTTTTGACCCATAATTCCCCCATATGACCCTACCACTTTTTATATATATATTTTAACATCTCTACATTTCTAAATGAATTTTTTAGAATTTTATAAAACATTAGTTTTTATTGTATTGTATTCACTTTTTTATAAATAATGAAAAATCTCCATTTTTGTAATTAACACAAATCTTTCTTTAAATACCTTTGTTAAAGTAAATCCATAACTTAAATAATAAAAAAATTAATAAAATACAATTAAAAATCAAATATTATTTGCATTGACACATTTCACCAAACGACATTTTATTACATTGCATGCATTTTTACAATGCATAAAAAAGCATTGCATATGTCAAACTACTGATTTATTCTTCTTGTATAAAAAGAAAAATGACGCCTTATAACAAAGCCTATTTTGCATTCCGTGGGAGTTCTCTATTTTTCAAAAAGACTTCTTTGAATATTTCAATATTGAAGTATTTTATACATATTCCCACCAATACATAACAAGTATATATACAAAACATAAACACACAAAGTATTTATATATTTGGAATTTAAACAAAAATTTCTAAGTAGCTTTTGTTGAAATAAAAAGTATATAAAATATTGTTATTGTATTGGTAATTAAGTATTGAGTACTGTATAATTGTAAACAATTGTAATGTAAAGGTAAATAATAAGGTATTATACAGTACATATTATGTACTGTATAATTTTTTTTAAAAGGAAAAAAATTATAACACGACCAGCAACAGCAAATGCATTTTTATTTTTCAACAAATAATACTTTCGAATAATAATTTTAGCAATGCGGTCTTTTAAGATACGATTAAAAGTAAAAACCTTAAACAAAGTAAAATTAATATAAAAAAGATGCATAGTCACGTGAAAATAAAGAAACTTGTACATTTCTATTTTATATGGACTTTATTCAATACATGCGCGATAATAAACTAAAATATAGAGTTTTTTAATATTCACGCTTTTTTAAAATTAATTTTATAAGTACAAGATAAGCTAAATTTTATTTTGTTAATATAAATCAAAGAAGTGGCTGTTTTTTTTATCTTAATTGTTGTTAAACTAAATTGTAGTCGCTAACATTGTAAAATTTAAAATCAATTTTAAATTTGTGAAAATCGAAGATAAGCGATAAAAGACTAATAACTCACAAAAACATATAACACTATTTAAAATATTTCGCTAACTTTTTTAGATGCTAAAAAGTTTTGCAAGACGTGTATAAAAACTTAAATGTTGTTTTTAGAGAAAACTATAAAGCCTTGAATTCCCTTCAATTTTTTTCTTCCTTCCTTTTATTTTCATATTTTTCCTTCCCTTTATTACATATTTTTTAAATGATGCCTTTGTTTTCAAAATGTATGTATTTTCGCACTTCATCAGGTAAAAAAATTGAATTCTTAAATTATTGTGAATGTTTTAAAATATAGTTGACAAACTTTTATAAATTTAATCTAGGGGACAATAATTTAATGATACTTTACGAACACAAGCATCATTGGAAATGAAAAACTGATTAAATAAAAAAATTCCATTCAATAACTATTCAACAGAAATAAAATCAAATATAAACACTATTAATAAAAATATGTATTTTTAACTCTGTCAGGAACTTCTGTCAAAGATGTCACATATCATGACACCAACCTATGTCTTTTATATCCACTTTGGGTAAATAAAATTACTGAAACAATCCATCATACACACTTTTCGGCTTTCAAATCCGAAACTCACTGTGACTATCTATCAACCAGTTGCGTTCAGTCTACTTCTCAATTTTATCCCAAGGTGCCCTCTGGAGGAGGCATTATTCAAGAGAACAGTGAATGAAATCTGCGCCTGACAATAGACAGGGCCCTAATTTGGTTTGACACAATTTCAATGGACATCTGAATTTGATTAAATGTATTTAAAATTAAGATTTATTATGGGGTTATAAGGAGAACGTAAATTCTACTGATGACTTAAAAATGTCCTTTTTCTTCCAATGACTGATATAATATCCCTTTCCGACCGAGCTGTCACGATCGTGCGGGTAAAAAGGAGAATGTTCAAGCTCTTCAAAAATATCTATACCGAAGCAGCTGACTTGTACCATTCGTTATTTGTATTAAAAAAAATGACGTTGTTTTTATTGAGTTGCTGGCATTGATGCTGCTTAATGCATTTTTTTTTCGATAAAACTTCAAATTTAGTCTCATAATTTTAAATCATCGCCATATGACCACCGTTCTAGATGGCTATGGGGCGAGGTTGACCCATTCTTTTATCCCTCAAGTGGGTCAATAAACTTGATACCAGGCATGAATGGAACTAAACACTGGGATTCCGCGTGATTCTGACCACCTTATCGGGACATATGCCAATCACCCCTGAGCCCTTGGTCACGAAAGCCGAATTGGGTACGGCTGGGCATGGCCCAGTAATGGATTTTTCCTCAGAGGAGTTTAGTTTTTAGATCCACTATGGATACACTCTTAAAGCAACCGAGCGATTTTAACTCAGTCTGAGTTAGTTTTCACTCCTCCAGTCTTGAAACTGCACTTCCCCGAAAGGAGTGGATCCTTGTTTTGTTAAACCTCCGACAGGATCACTCTAAACTAGTTTTTTTTTTAACTCAGTCTGAGTTGATATTTACTCTTTTCCAGTGTCGAAAATGCACTTCTACTGGAGTGGATTTCACTCTTATGTTTTATGAGTGTACACTTCTCATATTTAGAATAAAATTTGACTTGCTGTATCAGTTTATGTATTCCTGAATAAAAAAAGTACTTTTGAACGAAAATATTGATTTCTATTGCAATCGACTTTACACACAACATGCAAAAAAAATTAATGTTTAACTTTTTTCTTTACTTTAGTGTTTGGAAAAATATTTCTAATTATATTCTTAACTCATATTTGATCACGGAATAGCTCTAATGACAATTAACAACAACAAATGAATTAAAAGTATCATGTGCGACAGATGGCATATATGGAGTGTTGCTTCATAAAAAAAACTATAAGTCCCCCCCCTCCCCCCCCCCGTTTCCTAATGACTCGTTTACAATATAAGGCTATGGGGGGGAGGAGGAAATTGCCCCATTGGAACACGGTATCCCCTACTGAAGTTGGATTACACTGGTCAACACAACAGTGAAATTACGACTGAGATGAAAGTATCCAATTCTGAATGATTTCAACTTGCTAAGCACGAAATATCACCTTTAAAAATGTAAGTTGAAAACGTTGAAACCCAGAAATCATTCAGAATTGGGTACTTTCACCTTAGTCACAGAAAATTGTTAAAAAAAAATTTTGTCCCATGTTATAAATCATGCTTTACAATGACGGATATTACTCGACACTATTGTTATGTATACAACTGATTTTATAATAATGTTCAGTTAGAATTCTGTCAAGTCATTTCAGTTAGTATGAGAAAAATTGAAGTTTTGTTTTGCTTTTGGCTGCATCAGAGAGTCGAGTAAAGGAACATCGATTTTTATATTACGATTTTCCAATAATCTTGCCTTGTAAAACAAGAAAGCTAATTGATCTTCAAGATAAAAGGGGAACTGCAATCGAAAAAATACGCATACGATGAACTTCTGAGGCAGACTTTAATATATTTTTCTATTTATAAAAGATGTTTTTTTCTATTTTAGCTTACGAAAAACCTTCGTCTTTTGATGTTCTTTGAAATAACGTATTGCAAAAAAAAAGAACTTGATATTGTTAGAAGTATACGAAATCCATATTGAAACCTGACTGCTTTCATAAAAAATGGAAATATTATACTAAATGGCTTCCAGTGTATTGTATTGTACTGAAAACCCAAACGAATGCATATGTTATCAAAGAATATTTTTTTCTAATGAGGATTGTAAAACATAATATTGAACAATAGTTTTCATATTTATTTCGACTGTTCAAACTTCAAAGGTGTGACGTTGTTCTATCCATTCAACTGCCCATATTCTAGCCTATAAAACTTTCGCCTTTTCATCTATAATTTTTTAACAGTTTTTTAGTTTGATTTTTTCAAAAAAGTATCATAAATATTATTTAAAAAATACGATTTTCTAAATTTGAAAATGAAGACTGTTCCGAATATATTTATACAATTTCATTTTCCAGAAGATTGCCATCGTTGAAGAACTTGAAATTGTTAGAAGTATACGAAATCCATATCGAATCCATATTGTATATAGTGTACAATTACGTACAAATTGTTGTAAATGCAAACCACGTGTACGAATTTTTACAATTTGTACAATTATAACATTTATCCCAAAAATAACAGAGAAACATCTAACATTTATTACCAGTTTTATTCCTATATGATTTTAAGTGCCCATTGTGGATATACAGGGTGGTGCAAACAAAAATGGCCCCGGCATGGAGCTACGAATGCAGAGAAATACTTGGCGGGGAAAACAATTGAAGCTTCAAAAAAAAAAACTCTTAAGTCAAATTCCTAAATTATTCAGGCGGTCAAAAGTTCACTTAACAAACCATTTTTTTTTCATTGGTTGGCTTGGTTTTTACTGGGCTAGAGCTGCACTGGACTATTGGAGAGTTCAGATCTTAGTTCGAGTTGTGTAAAAAATGTGAGTTGATTATATCAGTGCACAGAGGAAGATAGTTGGCTTAGTTACCGGCAAATAATTCGCCAAGCGTCCGTTTGTGCTTACCATTGAAGCAATCTATGGCTTCACATGACACACCTGTTTTCAGTGGATATTGAATTGGCAGCATTTCCTGACTTATCCCTCCTTCTAAGAAAGGCCACTTTCATTTGCGCCACCCTGTATATAATGATTTATTTTTTAAAACATAAATATTATATAGTGCTTTAAATAATAGGATAAATTTTATATGCATGACTACCACAGTGATTTAAGGAAGTCATTTGATACAAACTCGTATATCATGTTGCAAGGAGAGAGCCATTTTAAAAATTCCTGAGGTTTTATACCCTCTAAAATAAATCAGTCACTGTTATTCTATTATGTTCTCGCATGCTCTAGAAGCATAATCTGATTTTGGCAAGCTATTAGACGGGTTCCTGTCATACTACAGGAATTTACTTAGAACATAAATTGTTAGTGCTCTTCTAACAAGAAGGGGGATGTATTTGATATAAAATAAGAGATTTTAAAATAAGAAACTTTTTTTAATAAAAAATAGTAGAATTATAAAAGATGTGAAATTTAATTTATTAGCTAATTATTCTTTTGTATAAGTGCAATTTCGTAGAACTGTTTGCTCATAGACGTTTTTAATCTACTTTTTTAAAAATATCAACCAAAGACCTTCTGCACACGATTTAAAATATTTTAAATAAATTTAGTTCATATTCATAGCTGTCCATTTATAGTAGTAAGTTTTAAAAATTTTAAAAACCAGATCTTTATAAAATGCATCATAACTTATTTTCTTGAGCTTAATTATTATAAGATTCATAAGAAACGCACTTCAAAGGCTCTAAATTAATTTTATACTCATCGTTTAAATATTATCTTATATTCTAATATAATTTAAAATTTATAGTAAGAAAGTACTTACTAAAATATTCATTAAATCATTTAATATTTTTTTTATAATGACTGAAAGAAATTAATAGATTTGCCTTTGGAGAAACAAACATGAATTTTCTAAAAAAAAAAAAAAAAACAAGATATCTATAGAAAGTTTTAATAATCTTCATTATTTTTGCAAAAAGAATATCATTATTATATTGATAAAACTACGTATGAGAAAAGTATTGCATCAAAATTTTTATACAAATTTAAATAACTTGAATGTTTTAAAAATTATGCAAGTGTATTAAATTGTTTTGTTAACTACCCTTTATCAAATTAAAATACATGTCAGTGTTTTAAAAAAACTTAGTTTCTTTGAAAGTGTAAAATATAGTTAATTAATGTAAATTGCTTTTTTTTTTGCTTTAAAACTTAACCGTAATGGTAGAGGTTTTTTTTTTCGTAACTTACTCAAATAATTATTCTATTGACTGATATCTTAATAACTGAAGAATAAAGTAATTATTTTGATTATCCAATTAAGATTTTTACTTGGATATGGAATAAAAAGCATATCCATTACTATTTATAGTTGCTATTTATTCTTTCTGTTCTTACAGCACACATCATAAATAAAATTGACAAAAAAGCAGTAACTTTAATGTTTTTTTTATCATTCTTTGGTTTGATTTGCCTATTATTTTGTTAATTAGCATTATGAAAATTGATTTATTTTAATTAAGATGGTATTCATTCTTTAATTACTCAAGCGTGATGCAAAGTTATTTTGAAAAATACGAACAGTTAAAGTAATTTCAATTTCATTTACCAATTGACGTTTCCACTCTCTCGATCACAATTTTAATATAACTTTGAAGGGATTTTGTAATTCCAAACCATATATTAAAAGTTCATTCATAAATAACTGGCGTAAAAGTAAATTATTTAAGATTTGAATTGCAAAATAAATGTGGAATGTTTTAAAGTACAAGGATTCATAACACTTTTCTTACTAAACAAATACTACATTATTAGTTTATAAACAATTGAAGGTAGTTTTCTTAACTATAACTTGATTAACTTGTGCTTCAATAAGTGCTTTACAAGAATTTCTAAATGAAAATAGTTATCCAAACAGTTTTTAAATATGTCCTATAATACATTTTTCAGATATTATATTTCTCAATTACCATTAGGAAGGATACGGACGATTTTTTCACGGCAAATAGCTATCATGCTTTTCAGCAACACACATAAATTTTAAAACATTATAAATTAACATAATTTTACTATATTTCTAAATTTTTCCTAAATAGTGAAAAGGTACCGTCTTTTAAACTGTTTAGAAAAGCTTAACATTTTTTTTTACTTACAGAAAAACTTTAAAATCTAATTGCCTTCAATTTAGTAGTTTAAAATTTAATTTTAAATACATGGTGTAAAACAAAGCAGAAAGTTAACGTATTCGTGTCTAATATTTTAAGAATTTCCAAATAACCAGAGTTTTAAAATTAAATCCGTTAATGCAGAAAATTCTCTTTAGAATGAAATCCAAATGTTTAATTAAAAGTCGTTTTCATACATAAGATTTATTGATCTCTTGGTATTTCATCAAAAATATATTACCAATGATGCACAGTTTGATGAACAAAAGTGCTTTAACATTCCACTAAAGGTTTTTAGCATGATTTCCCATTCGATTCGTAGATCTTGAAATCAGCATTCCCAGTGGTGTTTTGCAGTGGCGTATTTATGAAAATATCTTTCAAAACGTTTTTTTATTTGCGTAGATAGCACAAAAGTATATGGAAGGTTAAGTCTGCAAGTGAAATAAGTCCAATGAAGTGTTTCAAACGCAAAAATATGTGTCTTAGTATCGCTGAGCTTTTGCCGGCCCGCTGGCGCAATGGTTAACGAGTTAGCCCTTGGAGCTGGTAGTCTCGGGTTCGAATCCCGGTCATGGCGTGGATGTTTGTATCCGTCAATAAATGTTGTTATTTGTCTAAGTGTTTCTGTCGTATCTTTCTTTGTGTGCCTCTTGTGATTGTGTCATTTCTGTGGTTGAATACAATAGACCTAAGGTCGCAGTGTTCGGCGAACTTGCCCCCACCAAGAAAGTCTTAAGTCATCTCTGAGCTTGGTTTTTTTCCCTCCTTTTGGTTGCCAATAAATATTTTGCGGGGAAATTTTATTTTCTTCAAAAACTGTTTCAAAATACTTTTAACGTAGCTTACTTTTCGATAATTTTTAATTGAAAAAATCTGCGTTTGATAGACCAATCAAAGGAAGTTTACAGAACAAAACAAGTAGGTATGTAACAAATCAGTCACCTATACCACTCTTCCACAACACTTGTGCTCAACAGGGACAAAACGTTACATGGAGAATTTAATTTTATATTAAATATTTACATAATAAATTTGACTAGCTACATTCATTTCCTTTTGAAAAAAAAGTTGTCTCTCATCCTTTGCTAAATTTTATTATTCTTCTAAGAGCAACTGTGCAATATGAATCTATCTCTTAAATAGAAGCGAAAAACATTTCCTACCAACATAAAACAACATTAAAACATTATTTCATCTTCAAAACATAACTTAACCGAATGAATTTTAAATACTATTTAAAAAAAAAACAAGGCAACAGCAAAGACCTCAATCAAAAGAAAAAAAGTAGTATTAGAACGTCATTTTTCATTATTAAGTGCTAAAACGTAAATGAAAAATTACATTTCCTTTTTAAAATGAAACAAAATAATACGCATTTTGCCAATTTTTGAACAAATAATGCAAATTTTCAAATAATCTTATTTTGATACTTATTATGACATTATTCTAAACTTATACGTTTTATTTTTTAATCATTTCCTAAGTATCTCGTATGATGATTGAGAGGCAATGGAGATTTAGAAGATTTGGAGAAAGGTCTTGTTAGACTTTTTAAATGGGTACACAAATATATCGTTATTTTTAAGTAACTGAAGTACTTCAAGGTTTAAAAAAAAAGAGGAGATTTTCATTGACTTCTAATTTTGATACGCTGATTTTTTTTAATGACGAGTTTAGGTTTGATACTCTGAACTTGTTGCAGTTGTAGTTTGGGCTAGGCTGCAAACGTTTTGTCGAAAGTTAGAGAATAAATGTTTTCCCCAAAAAAGCCAAGACAGTAATAAAGAAAATTAAGCCACAAGGGACGCACATTTTTCCCTTATGGGAGAAACACTATTGTATCTTCTCTGCATATAAAAATTGATGGGTGGACTGTTTGTTTCTCAAGTATTGTACCAATTATTTCAAATTCGCACATATGGGAATATTTCACGTCTTGAGTGGCATCAGTTCCACGGGAATGAAAAAAAGTATCGACTGGCAAATCAATGCAGTGGGCAGAGCATGCTGTGACACACCACCAATGAAATACAGGAATGAAAACAGGAAGGATTGACGTCACGTGAAACAAGCCAATTGATGAAGTAGCAGGTTTCAATGATTGACATCACGTGAAACAAGCCAATTGATGAAGTGGCAGGTTCCAATGATTTCAGCTATAAAACTAGTCTTAACGCCGGCTGTGGGGCGCCCTGTGGTCAGAGTCTCGATCTACGGATCGGAAGGTCCCGCGATTGAGCCCTGGTCGCTGAAAACCCATCGAGTATATGCGGAGCCCATGCTCGTTAAATCTGTTGGGTCCTAAAGTCCTGTGGGTGGTCATTGCGCAGTTCCCAAGGGTACAGGTTCCTGGAGACAATTTCTCTCCCCTTCAGGGACATGTCTAAATTGTGGAGGTGGCGCGTGATAGATGGCAGAATATGTCACGTATGTGTGCTGTGTGTCTGTCTTACTTGACGAAGGTTTATAAGCGGGTCTCTGACCAAGCACACAAGCCTGAAAATATATGTATAACAACCAATCATAGTCGTAAAGCCACTCTTCCTTGCATGTTTTCTCGTGCGATAAGCATAGGGTGCAACGGATATAACGAAATGGTGCAACGTGAAGAATCCTTTCGCAGAAAAATAAGATTTTTGGTGAAAGCTATAAAGGCGGTGACGGAATTCTTCTGAGCGTGGGGAATCGGTAGGGCGGAAAATATGAATTCGATCTGGTTTGGGGAAAATGATTATTTCGTTTTTCTGGTCTAGCGGTATCACTGGATATCAGAGATACAGACTATTTTCATTTTTGATGTTTTAAAAAGTTTAATATCGGCATTTCTCATTTTTTGAAATCGTAGAAAACTATAAAATATCGGTTCTGAGTTCAGATTTATTCCGTCGAAGTAATATAATAGTTCAGTCGAAATTGTTTTTATAAGTGAAAAGAATGATCATTAAATTTAATCCTTGCCCATAGATAGATTAACTCTAAAACTATGACTAAAGTGAACATTTCTTTTTCTTGTTTATCCTTTTTAAATAAATTTTTTTATGTTCTTTTTAAGTTTTATTTTGATATTTAAAAACTATCATCCTCCATAAGTGGGTGGGAAAATTGTGTAAGAGATAAATATTTTTGTAATTGAATTATTTAAACTATGCGAATAGTGAGCGTTCGAAAAATGTCTTGTTATTAGTTACTGGGGGTCTTGTTATTAGTCCTTGTTATTGTTTCCTGTACAACTGATACTCAATCGACTCACGAGATAATTGGTACACAATTCTTTCAAAGCGATTGAGCACAATGACGAGCTATAAAAACATATTATTTTAAATAATATTAATAATAAAACAATGATTTTTAAAAACTAGATTTGACAAATAAAGAATATCTTAAAACAATGAATCGTCAACTCGTTCATTTGCCCTTGTGCTTTTTTTTTTAACTTTTATATTTTAAAATTGCAAACAATTACCAAGTTCAAACCAAACAGATTTTGTAGAGTAAAAAGTCTGAATCTATTAGTGATATATTTTACCAATCAATCACTCACTATTAAAATAATACACATAACTTTTTCCATTATTTCTGATTTTTATCAGTAAATTCTTAAAATTTATCTTCATACTTTATAAATTTTTAGCTCGACAGTGACTAACCGTATTCAAGAACCCACATAATCTGATTTCAATAAGTGTTTGGGTATGGTTACATACTTGTATCGTTCTTTCATTTATTCGATATATCAGATTTTGTCTGGAAATTCCTATGCATGAAAATATCTTATAGCAATCTGTTATTGGAATCTGCTGCAGAGTCTTGGAGTAATCGAAGAAAATTTCTGAATAAATATCAATACTATCTATCCCATTTATTCTCTATTATATTATAAGTATTTGTGATGTAAATTTTATCGCATGGAAAGACTCGGTAAGAAATATTAAATAAAGCAATAGTTTTCAATAATATCGTTCAGAATATTTATTTTGGGTCCTTTATGGCATGAGAAGAATAAGTTATTCCATATCTTATATAAACAGACGGCTAATATATGTACATCTTACACGGAACACAAAGTTTGGAATAAAGGGACCACAACAAAAACTTGACAAACTTCTAAGAGATATAGCTATGGAACAGTATTTTTCTGTGCAATTTAATTTGTATAAATGTCTTTCCAAGACATAATATAAACGTATGAAAACTCAGCACAAATAGAATTTTAAAAAAAGTATTTAAAACACCAAAGAATAAAAAAAATAATACTATACTCAACGTTTAAAAGATTGTTCAACTGGATTATTAAAAGTATGACACATGCCTTGCAGAGAAAAGTATTCATATACGGTGTCGCTATCACAAAATGTAAAAACGTCAATGCATAGACGATGAAAAACATAAATTATATCCTCTTACAGTTGATTATAACATATTTTTGATGTCGAATGGCATCATCATTTGTTACTTCATTTTCTATACTGACACTTAAGGGCTCGATCTACTTAAGGAGGAATGGGCGTGCAGGACCGGGGGTCTCCAAACTCAAGTGCCTCAATGTTAATCCAATGGGAAAAAATTATTTTCTTTGCCACATTTCTCCGGCTGTATTGAATATTTTTACAAGCGGATTTTTTATGTGATAAATGTAGCTGACTTACAGGTCTCTATCTTCCCACTTTTTGAAATTAGTACGAATATTTTTTTAATATTCAATAAATTATTTTACACAAAATATTCGAAGCAATTTCAAAAAGTGGGAAGATAGAGACCTGTAAGTCAGCTACATTTATCACATAAAAAATCCGCTCGCAAAAATATTCAATACAGCCTGAGAAATGTTACAAAGAAAATAATTTTTTCCTATTGGATTAAAATTGAGGCACTTGAGTTTGGAGATCCCCGGTCCTGCACGCCCATTCACCCTTAAGTCCCCTTCTTCAAAGATTCGAGGTACAACAATAGTTAAGGGGGAGTCACTTTTGGCAATTATTGAAAATTAACGTAGCATTTATTAACTGCAATATTTACAAGTTGTGGAGTATATGAGAAAAAGATATGAAAACTGAAAATTAGTGCAAAGAAAATAAAAATGAGGGTTCATAACACCGAAGAAAAAAGTATGTTTCAATATTTAACAATGCAAATTTTGGGCAATTGGAAGAAGTGACACATGGCTTTTAGAACAGCATGAAGTATCACCTATCACAAAAGCGTAATAACATCAATGTGACTGAGACTCTAATTAGAGAACCTTTTTTATGTTAAATGACATCACATTTGTTACTTTTTAACTATACTAGACAATTGAGGTATCTAACTGTAACTGCAATAAATCCCATTCTCAAAATTATGTTTGAGATACACATGTGGCACAGAAGACGGTCCGTTCATTGATGTTCAGCGATCATACAAAAAAAGGAAGTATGGATGTTATATCTTTAAAATTGTATTGAAAGTGAATCGTAATGTTCAACGAATTCGTACCCTTTCGTTGCTTGACAACTTAACAGAAATTGCTGTATCGAGACCAGTCCCTATACCAGAACAAAAGAATTGTTATAAATACTAGAACTGATGCCCCCTATCATTAAAGTTCTTTTTCACCTTGTGAGTGTGCTGTGTTTTTTTAACAATATTTTGTTTTACATCACGTGAAATAAATCTTGTAATTTGTCGTTTCAGAGTGATGGTAAAAGTTCTGTCACAGCCCAAATACTGTAAATTTACGCGGGATATAAAATTAATTAAACACATGGTTCTGAAATCTACAACTTACAGCACAAATGTTTCTCTAGTAGCGATCTCCTATTTTTTAACGCTTTTGAAGCATGATATATTCACGAGTATCTCTTCATAAAAACTTCCATTCTCTGCTAAACTAACATCCCAAAACTGTGATATAAAAGGTAAACACAGATTTGATATAGTTTCACAGAATTTTTTTACAATGTATCTCACTAGAATGTACATTGTTGAATATACTTCAAATTCTATAGAAATCCTAATTTATTCTCCAGATGTATATTTCGTAAAAAATATTGTATTCTGTATTTTCCGTTGCATTTTTTTTTTGTCACGCTATGTATATTTTGTTTCTTTTGTCACTTTCCTTGTCGCGTAAAGTGTTTTGTCACGTTCCTTGTCATATTTAATTTCTTCCAGCAATGATTCATATACATTCTGAAAATCATCAGTAATTTTGATAATGGAACGGGTTACAGTATTAGGCAAATTTTAATAACAACCAGGTATTTTAGTTTCGAGTAGTTAAGCATTGAAGGCTTACTCCTAAGTATCCTTTATATAGTTTTCAGGAAGTATTTAAAAAAAAAAGTTGATACAATTGAATTAGCAGAACAAAAATAGCTTTTTCTTTTGAATTCAGCTCAGCTTATTTGTGAATAACAGATATTTATTTTTAAAAATTACGAGTTGTATCAGTAAAAAATAATTCGTAATAAATTTATATATGATAATATGCTTACAGACATTGCATGCCGGTGCAAATAATAAGAAATTACGTTTCATTTCAATGATGTTTTTTCAGAATTTTAAATAAGCCCTTACAGCTCTAATACATGGATTTAGTAGTACAGAAAACTAATCGTATTAGATAAAACAATGTTCAACATCTCATTTTTTTTCTGAAACTAGTTCGTATATCGTCCTTAAGATTTAGCTGAGAAAAATAAAATTATTACTATACTTCAATACTGACAGAAACAAATCTGCAAGTCTTGTTTAAATTAATAAAAATGCTGATTCGGTTATACTTCAGACTAAACACTTCATCTCAAATCATTTCTTGATGCTTCTTAAAAGCTGAAAGGCTCATTGTCATTAAATATTCATCAATTCTGTATGAAATAAGCTGACTTTCGTGAATCCATTGTTCAATATTTTGCGGGGTATATAATATATTCTGTATGGTACCTTTTGACTCATTTAAGTTTTCGTAATATTTTATTTGGTTTAAAAAACCTTATATTTCTAATCAACGGACATCCAATTTAATTCACATTTTAAAATCTTAGAAGAGTTTAATTGTATATTTTGTTTGATTAAATATTTTGTTAGGATGTGCTATTTGCAAGATTATCGAAATATATGTAGTAAGCATTTTTGATTAATTTAATTTGAATGTAATGGAACCATTTAAAACCAATTTAATAGAACTATTTCTACAAGTATAACACAAAAATTATTCTAGGGATAAAAAAATTGTATGTACTGAGTAAAAATAAATCTACGAAATACACTACAGCCAGAATGTCCTTTACGTATTTACTCTACTGACAACTCACTTAGTAACTGGTCAGATTTAAACAGAAGAATGTCCTGAATATTTATTTCTTTTAGAGAAAAAAGTATCTGGCAACACGAGAAAGTTCTTCTAAGTGCTTTCAGGCGTGAGAAGGTAATTTTTTACCCTTGACAGATTCAGTTCCTTACATTTCGATTATCAGAATAGTAGATTCTTGTTCTTAGGGTTATTATCCTTGCAATGGCGATTTGATTGTGCAACGATAAGTATTGTACATCCAACCATTCTCTCTAGATATTATTGATCTTTTGACTTAAAGATCAATTTGAAGTGGTTTTTAATATTTTCAGTTTTTTTTTCATTCGATGTAGACAATAAAGAAAATAATACTCATCGGTTTGATTCAATTCCTAACATTTCGATTACCAGAAAGTAGATTCTTGTTGTTAGGGCTATTATCCTTGCAATGGTGATTTGAGGGTCATGGAATAAGTATTGTATACTCATTCATTTCATCTAGATATTATTGATCTTCTAAACTATGCCAACTTGAAGCAGTTTGAAATATCGAGATAGAAAAAATTTCATTCGATGTAGACAAAAGAGAAAATAATAAGTGTCGATCTTTTTTTCTTGCTTTCCAATACGTATTTAATTTTATATTTAAGTTTAAAGATGGACGTTTAGAAAGCGCGGAAAAATCACTCAAGATAGCGAGGAATTTGCTGTGACGTCATCTTCCACCGTGACACGCCTCTCTAATTGTAGGTCGAAGAGTTATTGCTTTATTGACAGGCTCCAACTGCACACGCTATAGGCTAACAAAATCGTTGTCAATAGTTGTTATATTTTCTTCCACACAAACAGAATTTGCACTGTGTGAATACGATAGATATCGACTATCTTCAAAAGCCTTCTGAATCATTAACTCTACAAATCGTTAATAATGCATTTAAAAGAATTTTGATCCTATTTATACTTAAGTTAAAAATGTAAGTGTAAATCAGGATAAAAGTTGCAGAAACAAAATTGGTAATAAAGTTCAAAACAACAAAATTATAGTATTTGATTCATATATTTTAAATGGGTTTGCTCTTTCAAGGTCTCACACCTGCCAAGACGTAGCCAGATCGGCCCTATGAGTTATGTGCTAAAAAGAAACACAATTAAGAAAAGTTTTTTTTCTCTAAGAAGATGGCGTGGTTATGAATGAACTGTACAATAACATCATTTTAACGGTATAAAATAGAAACAAAACTTATTAATAATAATAGAATTCTGTAGATAAGAAAATAATTAAATTGTTACACTTCGCGTATTTCGTTTAGAAATGGTTGGTAGTTGGTATGTTTACTTTGCTAAAATTATTGAATTAATTTAAAGATAGTTGTCTATCTAAACTTTCACGATTCCATCCTACACTAAAAAATAACTTATAAAAAAATTTCAAAATATTTTATGATAAAGTAAATAGCAAACACACAGTAAAAAAATGTTTTAAAAAAAGTATAGAAACATAACACCCAAGATTACAAAGTTTTGAAGCTAGAACGAACCGTATATATAATAAAGAATCTGTAGGGAAAATTCTGTAGTGGAAATTCGCAGTGTACTGATATACAAGAATGGGGAGTCGACGCGACGGTACAATCACGTAGAGGATATAGAAGAACGGATCAAAGCGAAACTAAAATTGACGCCGAATGAAAGTTGAATATTTTATGAACAATTTTTTTCCGAAACTTTTACTTAGATATTTGAAAGCAGCTTTGCTTGATCTTTCAAAAAAATATGTTTTTAGGCGTTTTAAAAAAACATGGCAATTATAGAATGAAATGGAGCAACTCTCAGCAAAAATGTAACCATGTGATATTCATGAAACCCAAGTTTTGAAGTGGTGAAAAATAGTAAAATATAATAATTGGAATATTATATTTTCTTACTTTCCTACTTTCTTTAAAAAGAGATCTTTAAAACATGCCTTAAATTATTGCAAAAATTAATGAAAATATTTTCTTTAAAAATTTAGAATGCATTAAAAAAATGCTTATCAAGTGAAAAATGATTAGCATTTAGATATTTTTTTTAAATAACCAAGAAAAACAACCAGGAAATTTAAGCAAACATAATAAACAGTAGCAAACATAAAAACTTAGTAAAAGTGATGTATAATGTAAGTCTTGTTTTTGTTTGTGTGTTCAAAACTTTATCTACATCACTAATTAATTTCAAGTAACCTAAATGAAGATACAGACACATATTTGAAACTAAACTTGTATGCAAAATTTTAAGAACAAATAATTTACTATGCATACTACTATTTTAAACTATTCCATTCTAAATAACACACAAAAGACTAATTTGTTTAGAAAAACCAACAAACATTATTCTTTTCTTTTAAAAAAAAAGGATTGTGTTCCATTCGCATCTCATCTGCTTCACGAATATTCCTATTTCGCTTTAGGCACGCAACCCAGCATAAAAAAGAACAAATACCCAGCGGGGCGATATTTCTTTTTTTTTATTTCTTTCCCTCTCAGCGAATAACGAGCTTCCAACTCTTTTGTTTACTTGTTGTATTTAGCGCGAGGAGTATTTCCCGCCAAAATGACAAAGTTCAATCGGCCATATTCATGTGACGTCACTCGTTTCGAAGTCGAAGTTACTTTCCCCTCTGCCTCAGTTCGGTTGAAGTTTGTTATAGAATTCCTTTAAAAGCATCTTTGAAGAATGAAAAAAGGCATACGTAATGGCTGATGTCATATTTCTGCGAGGGACATTAAAACTGGATCTGTTTTCTGTCTTTGTGAATAATATTCTGTGCTGTCCATTAACTTGAGAAATCAAATGGGGTATTTTGTTGATGCATTCTGTTGTTTCGGTGGATGCTTAAGGGACTTGTTTTGTGTTTGGTTGAGTGGTTTTATCGATTTAAGATATAAGTGTAAAGTAATTTATGGAAAGGTTTGGTAAGAGAACTGTGTGTGAGAAAGGTTATTGTAAGAATATATTCCGATAAAATGGCATTATATTATTAGATATGAATATAAATTCCAAACCGCAAATGTAAAGTTAAAGAGGCACTGCAATACATTACTTAAAAAATTTATTTTAAACATTTATTGTTCATAAATGATTTCACACTTACTTTATTAATTAAGAATGAATATTAGTATTCCCTGTTATTTTACTCTATATTTAATGTATAAATTTGCATTTTCGATGTTGATAAAAGTTTCAATCATTGTATATTGAAGTTGCAATGTGGCAGATACAGTGAGACTTCATAAAAAAAATTATAAACTTCAGCTTAATTTATGCTTTCTAAAGAATTTAAACACAACTAATATTCTTCACATTATTAATAAACACATTTTTGGAGTGCTTTTCTATTAATTCACTGGTTAAAAAAATTGGTTTTTCACATGGACAAGAAAAAAAGGAGCACACATCTTACAAGTCTGAGGTTTTCCCAGAAGTACACTGCAAAAGAAAAATCCGTTTTTCGAAAATGTTCTGTTCTTCCAGAAAGCGTTTTAGTGCGTTTTACTTACTTTACATAATTGAACTCTTTTCTAAAAATCGTTTACGGTTTACAAAGTTTTTCTCCAAAACTTGTTGGTAGACAAGATAAGATAGCTTATTTTAGATTCAATCCGTCGAGTGACCAAGTCAGTAGGACGCTCAAATTGTTCTCAAGGTTGCATAATAGAGACGCGCCTAACAAAAAATCTTTTCTTAATTTTGAAAGAGTATGAATATTTCACTATACAAAACTGTATTTTAACTGGAATTTAAGAAAGCTTCAGTGTTTTATTATTTTCTTTCCATTTGAGAATGATAAAATTGTCGGGTTTTTTTTGTTTGAATAAATTACTAAAACTAAAAGTTTCGACTGTTTTTATCATCATAACTTTTATGAAAACAAACACCTAGCGTGCGCAAAATACTTACACGCTGAAAACTTTCTAAAATCAGATTACTTAGGCTAAGCAACCAGTGCATTATATTTCCCAACTTCCTTAAACGTAAAAAGTAAAAGCAAAAGAAGTATCGTCAGTATACCATCACTTTTAAAACGTAAAACAAATAATCACGAAAGATATATTTAATACCTCACGTTTTAGGACTACATAAATGTTATACATATGTAGACTATTAAATTTTCCGCAGTAAAAGCAAAAGAGGTCTCGTCAGTATACAATCACTTTTAAACGCAAAAAAATAATCGCGAAAGATACATCTAATTATTCATGTTTTAGGGCTGTAAAGGAAAACAGATGTAGACTGTAAAATTTTGGGGTAAATTACTCCATAAAACTGGTAGAAACTAAATGTATGGAAATAGCAGCTTACATTTTTTGTGTGAGAAAGTAATAAAGTAGAAATGCTTTTACTGGGGAATTCACAATGCCTAAGCAACATTAAGTACTCAAAATAAGACTAAATTTTTTTTTTTTTTTTTGGAAATACTGCAAAAATTTGGTGTAACATTTCTCCATGAGTTTATAGTAATACATGCTGCCACAAAATTTTTAGAGCAAAATTGCACAAAATTTTTCCAGTGTACAAAAAATTATCTTCAAATAGTAGGGAAAATATTTAATAACTGTGTTCTAAACTTTCCTTTTGAATTAACTAATTGCTTGATAAGGGCATTTCTTATTTTTTCCAGAATTGTTTTTTTTTTAATTTTCCCTTTTTTTACTTTTACATTATGTAGAGTAGCATGGAATTCATTTAATTAGTTAAGGAAGGAAAGTTAATTTAGTTAATGAGATCAATTACACTTCGATAATAATGAAAAGATGAAGGTTAATTATAAAAATGAAAAATAATTATATTACTTATTCTAAAATAATAATGTTTTAGTGATAACAAGTAATAACAATGTATGATAATAACGATGCTTATTTAAAATTATTTAATAATTTATATTTTTATAGTAATAATTTTAAGGGGCGATGCATTTAGAACTAATCGCATAAACAATTATTAATAAATCCTTTATACCAAGAAGTTTACAAAATTGATTTCAAATAATATTTGATTTCTTACAATCTATTTAAGTTATATATTCAAAAAATAACTTAATTCCTTATCTTTATTTTATAAAACTCCTACATAAAAGATTATTTTTAATATCGAAAACCATTCATATGAATTTGCTAAAATTCAACTTTTTTTTCCATTATACATTTCGTACTTTAAAAGTATAGTTTATTCTACGGGGATTTGCGGCAAAGGATGTATTTGGAAAGCAATTTATTTTCTTTGCTTTATAGCAGTATATGAAAAATTTACAAGTAAAATGTATGCATCTTTTGGTTACGTCAACTGAGATTTACTTCGCTTCGAAAATAAATGCCCCAGAAACGTTTTGCGAATTGCGATTGTATTTTATATACTAAAATAATATTGGCTAATCATAACATAAAATGCATGGGTTTAAAATATGATACTTATTATAAATTGGGAGTATGTTATCAGCACGATATATTTTTTTCTTTTAAATTATTGCTGAAACACAAGTGGTTTTTTAAGTACTGTATCACCATTTTAACTTTTGGCAATAATTCAGATATTTAAAATTTCGAATTCAGTCGTACTTTAAAATATTTTATTTATTATATTAAGAAAAATTGCACCACATATTGAAATAGTTTAGTTCTGCTTCAATTTCTAATTTCCATTAAGCAGGTTTATTTTTTAAAAATATATCTCTAATAATGTGAAATGATGTACCAATGCATATTTTTTTTAAGTAATGTAATGCAACTCTAAAAATTTGACTAAAATGTAGTGCAAAATGTTCCAGAAGAAATAGATTTCTCAACAATGCGTAATCTGCTTTTGAGCTTAACAGAATCATAATTTAAATTACAGCGTTAATTTCTTTATTTAGTTTTATTTTTTATGTTTTGTCCTCCTCTTCTGAGCTCAATTCAAGAATTATTAATCCTGAAACAATAATATCTTAATTCCTCATGGATTTTTTTTTACTTCTTCTAAACTCAACATAAGAATCACTAAACGTTTAGTTTAGACATGTACTTCCTAAAATAACTTTTTTTAAAAGTAGTTTATACAATGAATAATTTTAGGGAATTTCAATAAATTTTATTCAGTGTTTTGAATGGTAAAATGATAACATAAATCTGCCTCAGACTATTTTATTCATTCTAAAGTAAAAACATTTAATGACTCCTTTTTCAACCATTTATTCTAAACATTACTTATTAGAATAACCATAAATGGAAGGTAAATATATAAATAAAAATTCAAAGAAATAATAATCTTTCTGCTCAAGCCAATCTTTCTGGCATTTTTAATTTAAAACATAGGAATTTTCATTCATTGTGAACTAATAATAGAAATGTCTTTTTATATTAAAAGTGACAAACTCCTTCCGTATATAGAAGTCGTCAAAGCCCAAGAGTAACTTAAATATGAATATTTTTCCTTTTGAAATTTTTTTTTGTCTCTTTATTTAGCTACACTTCGCCAAACGAGTCAAGAGTAATAAAAACTGTTTGTCTGGTAAAGAAATGGAAGTTTTTACGATATTTTTTGGTAACTAATAGTCATAATTTATGTTTTTTCCTGATAATCAAACTTTTTCCTGTATTTTAATAGAATGAATTTGCAAAATTGAGTTTTAAAAAGTTATTGCATTTGTGATTTGATAATTTAAAAAAAATAAACTTAATCGATAGACAAGGATCCGGTTATGAAATTAAAAGCGATTGATCAAAAGATATAGTTTATTAAGTAAATATAAAAGCAAAAGAACCAAAAGATATTAAAATTAGGCCAAAAGCACAAGGAACAAAATTCATTCGAAATTGAACATTTGAAAGACAATTGATATATCATTGTATCATTTCCTTTAAAGTCATTCTAATTAAATTACACGAAATTTAAAACACATTTTTTGTTTTGAAAGACATAAGTTACATACACAGCAATTAAAATTAAATGACCGACTAATCCATTGGTAGAATAGGTTTTTGGTAGACATATTTTCAGGTTTATGCGCTTGGACAGAAACCCGCCTATAAACCTTCGTCAAAAGACAGACACAACACACACATACGCGACAGATGCTGCCTTCTACACCTCCGCAATTTAGACATGTCATTGAAGGGTATGGAAGTTGTCTCCAGGGACCTGTACCCGTGGGAAACTGCGCCATGACCACCCACAGAACTTTCGGACCCACAGATTTAACGAGCGCGTACACCGCATATACTCGGTCGCAGGACCTTCCGATTCCGAGACCGAGACGCTAAACACTAGTCAACCCACGGCCTCAGTTAGAACAGGTAGAATAGAATGTAATGTTTTATACTCTTCAACTTCATACAGCCGATACAATTTTAATGAAATTTTTCAAACGGAGCGGAAGTCTGCGTTCATATACAATTTCTTTTTCATTGTGGGAACTCATGAAAACCAAAATATTATTTCAATTTACGAAGCAAAGAAAGTGGAAAAAACAGACAGGGGTTAATGGGGGAAAAACACTTCAGCAACAGCTTCTATAATTTAAAAAGATCACGGAGCTAATATTGAGATATAAATTTTAAAGATCATTGCGTAGGAGTAAAAATAGTTATAGAATAAAGTAAAACTAACAAATATAAAAAGATCAATAAAGTTTAAAAAAAACTTTTTTTTACAAAAACTGTATGTGCTTGTTAGTTAAGGCTTAATCATAGAAAATAGGAGAAATATTAGATTTCTTAGTTATAAGCTTAGTAATAAACCAAATTCTTTTAATTCAAAACTTTTTGAAGATATAAAACACTATACAGAAAAAGTAAAGTAACTGTCAAATCGACTTTTTGAGCTAAATCTTGAGTTACAATTAAACTTGGTTTTTTCACGAAGGTAATATAATCGAACTTTAACAATCGTATATAATCCCACATCAGATTGGGATTATCAGTGGACATCTGATAAAAGTATTAAAAACTTTTTAGTGAAATATCATTGCAAAATTGTCATTATTTTGTTTTGAATGGAAATTTTTTCGTTTATCTAAAATCAGTTTACCAGCTTGTATTTTTTATCAACCTTTTTAGTTTGGAACAAATTTTAGTTTATACTTACTAAATGAATGTTATTTTATTAATTCCACCTTTTCCTTCTTTATTCGCAAGCTTACATTGACACTTCTGATATCAAAAAAGCAATTCTCGGAGAAAAAAAATAAGAGCTTTTACGTAGCTCTTATTTTGATGTTATGTCGCCAAAATGGTAAATGCAACATTTGGAAACAACACTAAAACATTATAAAACTGACAAAGAGAGATTTGAAGCCACATAATTGGAAATGTTTTCCATCATACGCTTTGCAAGTGCCATTAGATAAAATCATGTCAACATAATAACGCATTACCTTTGTCATTTAACAAAATATCATGTCCACATAGCATCGTAACATAATCAGATCTAGAATATATCAAATGGCTAGGATGGTATGTCGTCAAATAAGCGAAATGTTGAGACAAACAAATAGCAAAAATATAAGTACACAATAGGGTATCAAAAAAGTTATATCTTTACCGTGTAGTAATGAATAAGTAAACAAGATGTAAACCTATAAAACAATCGAATGTATTCTAAATAACAAATAACTTATTTAGAAAAAGTTCAAATTGAACAATATATATTACCCTTTTAGTACCAATGATAATTTGGCATCATCATTTTAGAATCTTTTTTTATTATTGTCTATAGCCATTTTTGATATCAAAAAGACCATCATTCGATTCTTCAAACTTTTTCTATAAGAAGATATTTTTATCCCAATCGATGTCAACCCTGTTATTTTTTAATTATGATAAGAAACATGATGATGCCAAATGGCATCATTGAGTCTGAAATTTTTAATCATCGCCAGGAATTTCAAAATATATAAATATATTTAGTAATGTTCTTTAAAAGTTTACCTATTACTTCTAAAATGATAATTTTTCCTTCCATTCCAACATCACTTACTTTTAAATATTCCCATCTACGAAACAGTTTAAGCACGGTGTTTCCCCTGAACTAAATTTAGCCACATATGCATAAACTAAGAAACGAACATAGTTGCATCACGCACGATACAGGTGCATGTGAAGTCAATGACGATAAATAAATGCAAACTCCCCTCCCAGCATTATTCAATAGATTCCTCTGATAGCTGCATATCGTGTGCAGTGTCATAAAGTCTGCCTAAACTGACACAAATACCATTAAGCATTACCCGTATCATTAAATGGGGTTTCTCATAGAGTTGTTTCTGTAGCAAATGTGAATCAGTAGACAGTTATTCTTAGACGCCATCGGTTTCTTGAAGGTTAAGGAAGTGAAAGGGCTTTGGTTCAATGTTATTGCATTGGACATATGCCCATTGTCAACCAGGCTTCAACGCACCATGTCACGGCCAATTTCAACAACAAAGCCAGAGAAGATGTCCCGAACATGAGCATAGACGGAATTTTTGACGTCACTGTTCCGAGTGCCGAAGATCGAGGAACTAGTTCGGACGTATTCGGAACCCTAAAAATGTGGTCAGTCGTGAGCGATTGGTTCCGAACAGGTTTCGAGACAGGTTGTCTTCATCTTCGGAACAACATAACTCGGAACTATTGCGTCAAAATTTCCATTCCCGAGAGTGTTTGGGTGAGCTTCTTTTTCCTTAGTAGTTGAGTAGGCCATGACCATGCACAGAAAAATGACTATTTCCCATTAATGAAATCTATGAGATCAGTCTCTTAATAATCTCGGATTTTAAATAGGCGGAGTTTGCTTAAGAAGTACTGTTATAATTTAGAAGTAATGGTATGTTATGGAGGCATTGGCAAATTGTTTTTACATGTTTTGTATCTATTTATCAAATAAAATATAATTTTGAAAAAGGTGCAATCTTATTAAACTCATACAAACATAAAACAAATGAAGATTTTAGTAGAAGAACTTGATATGTGATATAAAGGGGAAAACGAGAAATGGGTTTTCAAGTTTTAAGTTTATACTTTGATCCTATAAAAATTGTACTGAAAAATTGTAAAAAATGCATTTAAGTTAAGGTTTATGAAAAAGATGGGAATTTGTTACCTTTAAAGGAGAAATAATCCGTTCATTGACTTAAAAATCGCAATATCTTTTTAAAATGTCACACAGCACGTTCTCACACTAAGCTTTTCTACTGTGGTAGAATAGTTATACTTATGGTATGGTACATATATATTCCAGCTTGTGTGCTTGTTCAGAGAACTGCTGATAAGCTTTCGTCAAGTGGGGCAGATACAGAAAGAATATTAACAGTCACAAAGAAAGGAATAACACATAGACAAATACATTTATTGACGGTCACAAACATCCTTACCTAACCGGGATTCTAACCCGACCCCAGCAGCTCCTAAAGCTAGCGTCCTAACGATTGCGCCGTCGGCATAGTTCTATTTCCTGATCTTTATTTTATGCTTTAACCATACTCATTAAAAATATTATCTTTAAACTTAATTTGATGATTAAAAGACTCGCATGTGTGAATTAGTAGACATTCTATCTTTGGGCGTGGGCTTCATGAAGATTAAGCCGTACCCCAGGAGAAATAGGGCCATAATCAAATAATCTAAGGCAAACACACATTGTCTACAAGACAATACAGAGCCGTGCAAGGAAAAATAGCATATCTTCTATTAAGTTAACATGTGGGATCCTGCAATGTGCGATATAATGTATTTATGGGTTCTAGGTTGTTGGAATTGGATACATGCGTCTTTAAACCATTAATGAGGGAAATATTGGTTAATGGTAACTACAGATTTATAAGCTGTTTATAACATAATTGTTTCCTATGATCTTATTGACCTTTTGACAAACATCAAGCATTTCAACATCAATGATAAATGTTTCTTACCACGTGTTTATTATTTTCCCATAAAAAAATCAACACAGAAAACATTTGTGCCTTAGACTACTTACACTCTTAAAACGAACGAGCGATTTTAACTCAGTCTGAGTTAAATTCACTCCTCCAGTCTGGAAAATGCACTTATCCGGAAAGAGTGGATTCTTTGTGTGTTAAGCCTCCGACAGGATCACTCCAAACGAGTGATTTTAACTCAGTCTGAGTTAATATTCAATCCTTTGCAGTGTCGAAAATGCACTTCTCCAACTGTAGTGGAGTTCACTCTTTTGTTTTAAGAGTGTATAGTTACGGCTTCAGGAATAATCTAATTCAACATAATAGAGCTATTTAATTTATTTAAATTTGAAATACAACATAACGAAATTATACTAATTATTAAAAAATCATACATTTGGGCCTATATTGAATTAAAAAAATCAAAGTTGAATTTTTTTAATATTTAAACGTAATTCTTCGATGTATGCCTTTTAAACACACATAGAAACTTCTATGGGAATTCCCTAGATGTTCATTACCTAGCTCTTGTATAGAATCTTCAAGAGAAAAAATGGCGCCGTCATTTATTTCAATTGGAGAGTTCTTTAAAAGATTTTTTCGAACTTTATCGGGTTATCAACTACAAAACTGCTCAAGGGTGAATTGTTTTACGCAAGTTGTGGTTTTTTTTTCTTTATCTGTGAACATGGATCTATCTGAGAATAAAATCAATTGGACACAAGAAAACCAGCAAGGATATTTCACTAGACGCACATAATTTATTTTTCCAACACTATTTTTTTTAAATATTTTTTTAGAAAGTGAATCAAATCGATACAATTTTAGAAAACTTAATGGTATTATTAATAAAGGTTCTGGTAACCACTTTTTTTTACTTCCTAAACCTAAATATTTCGATTTCTTAACGAAACAATGTTTAGGGAATCCGCACTTACATAACTTTAATGGCAAGTTCCCCTTGAGATGGATAATAATACTACTAATATTATAATAATTTTTTTAAAAATGTATTGCAATGGAACTATTTTTTCTTAACGATTAAAAAAACTTAAATAAACTGAAAAATTCTGTAAATAATTCATTCTAAAAACAAAAACAAATTAATTCAGTTCAGTCAACCCTTTGTACCTATATTCACTTTATAAGAGCCGCCTCGGTGGCTGAATGGTTAGTGTACTAGCCTTTGGAGCTGCTGAGGACGGGTTCGAATCTCGGTCAGGCATGGATGTTTGTGAAAGTCAATAAATGTTGTTATTTGTCTATGTGTTATTCATTTCTTTGTGACTGTAAAATTTCTTTCTGTGTCTGTCCCACTTGACGAAAGCTTATAAGCGGTTCTATGAACAAGCACACAAGCTGGAATATTCATGTATCATGCCATACCATACTTTATAAGAAAAATAGCAATACTTTTTATCGTTTTAGAATTCAAATAAATAACGCATGATAATATCGATAAACTCAAAATCTTTTCTCTAATCAATTGCAAAAATAGAGATTCCATCAACGGTATAAACAATTTCCCTCACAAAATACTTCTTAATTATTTAAGTTGCATGTTTAAAGAGGCGATCTATGAATCTTTTACGAGGCGACATCCATAAAATCTCTTTGGTGCCTGATTATAAAATTTCGCCATCTCGCTCTATTATTCTAAATGGCAAAAAGCTCTTATCACATTTGGGGATCATTCAGCAACTGTCCCCGTCTGTCGAATATTCTGAAGTTAGTGTGACACAAATCTAAGAAAGTTTATTTTTGACAAAACTGTTAGGTCTTATTAAGAAAATAATTGTTGGACAAAATGAATGTACCTTTATAAATGCTAAGGGAATTGGGAGCCCAGTCGGTAAGGCGTTTGCCTTGCATGCGAAAGATCTCAGGTTTGGGCCCGCGTAATGCCAAAACAACTGCCGACTTACAAACAGACTGTGCAGACAAAATGTCCTACAAATATAATAATAATATGTTTAAAGGGGGTGTACGTTAAAAAAGGCTCTAATATCTCGACGACAGTCTCACCCCTAAAAGTTGAGGTGAGTGCCTATTCAGGTGTCGGTTGACTTGCTGATCACTTGACTGTAGCTCTAAATTACGCCGCCTTTCGCCAATAGCCCTCATGTAGGTCTAGTACCACGGTAATTAAACTCAACTCAACTTATGAGAGTTACAAATTCAAAAACGTAAGTATATGTTTTAAATCTCTTCTTGAAGACTAGGAACAGGCAGCCGAAAACGTTTCAATCAAACCAAAAAGGGCTCGAAGTTAGAAATAACTAATCAGAGCAATGGAAAACAACATTAACCGGTGCTTAACATAGTCATTCCATAAACGAATTATGCTGGCTGAGATAATCTCTGAAATAAATCTTTCCGTGTATAAAGGTATGTGCCTGTTTAATATATCTTGGCCCAGTTGGTCCTCCTGATGATGCGAATGATGTGAAGTTTCGCAAAAGAAATTGAATATTATTATTAGAAATACAATGAAACACCCAAAAGTTAGTTTGGGGCAATAGATAAAAGCCAAATATTTTGCGAATAGATTGCTCCTTGACATGACAGTGATACAAAAGTATTTTATATGGAACATTTTCCCATGGTTCGTTGGGTAAAGCAATCCATCAGTGTTTTTTTTATTTCTTTATTCTACATTGCTTCATAACTATATTAACTAATGAATTCCCCTTGTCCACAGTCGCTCCTATCACTTTCCTCATCAATAAGCACATCGATTTTTTTCCACGAGTTTCTATTGAGAATGTAACTTTGGTAAATATTGACCCAGTATTCACTAATAGAATCATATACTAAAAAAAATATCTCAATAAAAGTACTGTCATCATAATTCTATTTTCAAATCTAATTTACTTTTTTTTCAAATCTATTTTATTCAAATTTCTCTTTTTGAGTTAGTTTTACTCTAAATTTTCTTTTTAATCCTATTTACTCTAATTTCTCTTTTTAAACCTCTTTTACTATAAATTTCTTTCCAAACTTATTTCAACCTAAATTCTCATTTCAAATCTGTATTAAAACTATTTGCCCCAAACTGTCTTTTCAAACCTATTAAATTTAAAATTCGCTGTTCATACCTATTTTACACCAAATTAGCTTTTTGTACCTACTTAACTTCACATTTTCTTCTCATTATTATTTGACTTCACATTCTCTTGTAATTGTGTATTATTTTACTCCCAATTCTTTTTTATTTGTATTTTACTCCAAATTCTCTTTTCAAAACGATTTTACTCGAACTTTTCTGAACTTTAATTACTTTTTTGTCAAACTATCTTTTCGATACCCTCGTTTTCCTCGACGCCCAGTCGTATCGTTAAATATTCATTAAAGACTAAAACCTCCCTCACTAGTCCCTGCGCGTTTGACTTTCAAAATGAAATTCCAATCTGCAATGGAAATGATGGCCAAAAAAATTCACGATAACCCGAACTTTTTTTTCTATGGAATAATGGGAAAACGAAGTTTAAGGCATTTCTTATAGCAACGTGTAAATTTAAAAGCTTTGTAGTTTTGATTTATAGGCGTTTGAGCTAAGGTATTTTTCGTGTTCTTAAGTACCTCTCAAGAAATATTTTCGCAGCAGGCATTTTTAGTTTGGTGTTTTTAACCTTGTAAAGGATTTTTCAAGTTGTTGCTGTTAATTAACTTAAGCAGATACTTGTTTCTTTTAATTGCTTTAGCGTTATAAAAAAACAATGCATAAAACACTGTTTGTTAGAATTTAAGTAAGAAAGAAGAATACGTCTGACAATAAAAAAAACTAAACTAAATTTACTTAGTTTCTTTAGGTTTAATTTGATTAATGTTAGTATTTTAAGAAATCAACGCGTGCTTTGTTTAACACACATCAATGTTACTTATACTAATTTAATAATGGTTTAATTTAGTTAATTAATATAATTATTCATTACTACTCATAGCATAGAATCTTCCACAAGATATCGGATAAAATATATTATTTCAAATAAGAAGACTAATTTATATATAACTTTTATTCAAACTGATTTAAACATACCAAACAACAGTTACAAGTATAATTATATTAATCAACCCTAAAGTGGAGGGTTATGTTAATGTCAATTGGTTATGAACACTTTCCAAACATGCTTCTCCATGATATGGCACTATAATTAAGTACAAAAAACAATTGAAATTGTACTAATTGAAATTACCAGAAAGTAAAAAAATAAAAAAAATCTAAATTTAAACTTTATCTCAATGGCATAATTTACTTTTATATATAAAGTGATATATAAAAAAATACACATTTCAAAGGTAATTTACTTCTACAGGTAAATATCCTTTTGTTAGAATATATGTAGAGAGATAACTGCAAATCTCATATTCTAAAAAAAACCTTTTCTGACGATTTCAAGTTTTTGTGCAACGTAAAACAGTTTTTATGTTAACATCCGATAATATATCATACACCAAAACGAGAAAGTACTGCATATCTTCATACTTGGTAGTGCAAGTATAAACATTCAAAACAGCAAAAGAAAACGTATAACTAAATAAGGAATGACCATGGTTTGCCGTTTTCTTTGGTAGTAATGTTTTTATTATTCCTACAGTAGAATGTTTTTTGTTGGTTGAGGTACCTCTTTAGAATATACATGTAAACATTTTCCTTTGAGAAAATAGGGTAGTAAATGCTCTGTGTACTATTATGTAGTACTATTTGTATACTATTATGTCTTATGTAGGAAGAGTAAACAACAATCTTTATTCATGTAGTTTTTGGGTATTGTTTACTTCTTGTTTCTAGTTTCACGAAACAATAATTGATTTCTTATTCATACTACCTAGTTTTTAAGATAAAGGTTTATAAACCTGAAAAAACCCCATTCTGAGAAAAATGAGATTTAAAGTTTAAAGCTTACTTTATGAAAATACTGCTGATACATATCCAAATTAAAATTTAACTAGATTAAACTTCTCTGGGCGACATACAAAGGGCATCGTTGGAAAGCTCTTGAAACATTTTTTTTACATAAATAGTAAAATAAAAAATCGTTTTTTTAAACCAATTTTTTGAAAATTGCGTGGTACTGTGAACTGCCTTTTAATCATACTACCTTTACTACCTTTACTTCATTGCACGGGTTTTCATATACTAATGCATCCAACAGGTATATTGTCGCGGCTGGTCTTAATTTAGATTTGCGTTACTTTCCCATTACTTTGTAACCATGAGCATTCTGAGTTTACTATGAGCATTCTACTTCAACAAAACTTCATACAAATAGCAATCCAAAAAAGTCTATAAAGAAACTAATTAATTAATAATCACTGTAAAAAATTTCCTTAACTTTCCGTACATATACCAGGAACTTTCCTGGCTTTTTCAAGTATCCATCGCTTCGTGATAAGTTTCTATAATTTTCAGGTTTTTCTTTTCAAATCTGGCAACGTTTGCTATGAACCGCCGCCGCCATTGCTCGCGGCGCCTCGCTCAAAATCAGTTGTTTTGTAACGTTGTTGGTATCGCGAAGTTCATTATCATGTGGCCGAGTTTATAAGGCATCCGCCTCAGGATTTAGCCTTCTCAAGAGTTCGGGAGTTCGAATCCCACCTACTGCCAGTCATTCTATAAATCGGATATCTGTTTTGGGAAAGAGTACACTGTAAAAAAAAACTGTAAATTTACGGTCATTTGCCCTTCAATTTTTACGGGCATTGGCCGTATTTGATGGAATACGGTCTGACCCACTAAATAAACGGCCACATCCCTTAAACAGTTAGAAAATAAGGGCAACCCCCGTATTTTTACAGTTTCAGCCCATCTGTTAGCAAAATTACTGCACAACACCGTAAATTTACATCCGGCAGGGGAAAATCCCTTCATTTTCAGAATGACGTCACACGTAAACTGCAACCGTGATGTTTTTCATCCCGCTAAAACCAAACCAAACAATTGAGCGAAACGAAGCTGCATGGTTCTTCTAAAGAACAGAATGCTAATTAAAAGTAAGTAAAATGTTATTGTTTCTTTCGTTGAATGTGTCATCATTTTAAATATTAACGATTGTGTAAAAATTGCCCCTTTTTTGTTTTGTATCTATGAAGTTTAGCAGTCAACCACGTTCCCCAACAGCAACTATCATTCTAAAACGAATACAATTACTTATTCGAATATGTTACAACTTGTTTTACTGAGATTTTCGCATGATATTTTCTTTTTAGCAGATATCGCTATTAAATATTTATAATATTCGTAAAATTCCAATGATTATAAAATTCAGTTTAAAAATATAAATTAAGTAAGAAAGTGTCTGTCCTTGAAGATAGCTGATGTCTTGGTGTAGAAATGAATTCGCTTGTGCAGATTACAATTTAATGTTAACATCGTTCCAAGTTTTTAATAGTTTAATCTGATTTTTATTTGTATAGTTTGATCAGTTTTAAAATTCAACAGTTGCTAGAACATCGGTAATCATATTATTTCTGACTTATTACAATGTAAATTCTAAAAGTTGGAAAAGGCTTAAGGCAATATTTTGCTCGAGTGAAAGTTCTAAAATATCATTCAAGCTAGCATTATGAAGTGTACTTTAAAATGTGATTGTTTTTTTTTCATATTTCGCGCATGTGTCATACATTCACAATAAAGCTAACATCTTTTGATATTTTAATATATTTTGAAAATATAATTTTCCCCTATTTTTACGAATTAAATTTTCTGAAGAGGATGTGCTGTTCTGGGAAAAGTGGAAACGTATATATCTTCAATTTCCCAAATTCTTTTTTTGTTGAGTGCCTTATGTGTTTTTTTTTTTCAGATTTAAATGAATTTTATTACAGTTGTTTTTAAATATAATTTACTGTTTTGTAAACATTCTAGGTCAAAATCAATTTTTCATGCAAATGTGTTTGTAAAGCACAAAAAGTTAAATTTAAGTACAAAATTTTAATTTAACAAAACTATCAGATTTCAATAATTGAGTAAATTTTTATACTTGAATTATTTGTTATTCTTTTGAATTATTTTTTAAAAATAATTTTTTCAGCAATTAAAGAAAGACCTATAGCGGCTAGAATTTTTTTTAACGCAAAGCAAAGCATGTTTATGACCCTTATTGCTTGGAAACTCTTACAAACAAATTAAAATTATTCTTTAATAATATTTAATAACATTTTTTATATATATATAATCAAAGTTATGGAATTTCAGCACTGCAGAATTTTATTTGTTTTCATAGAGAGTTTAAGACACAAGACCGGTGAACTAGAGCAGTCATAGTACAGCGGTAGACTAATTTAGGATAGGTGAACATTAACAATTTTAAGAAAAATTTTGGTGAGATTTTTCATAACCAGAAATAAAAAAGTTGAATTGAGGATTTTGATAAACTTTTTACATTAACTGAGATTTAATTTAGTTTGCTGTTGCATTATTGGAGGATTCATTCGCATTTTGCGAGTAGCGACCTTCAATTTTGAATTCTGTCTACTGGGAGGATAATTCAACCTAACCTTTAACTTATCTCGTTATATTTAGGGCAAGATTCTGTGTACTAACATCTGCAAGTGCATTGATTGCACAAAACTTGAAGGACAGCTAAGAAAGGAAGACTCTGATGCACCTGGCAGATGCTGCGAAGTCAGGATCCAACAGCAAACTTCTCTTTGGACATCTTTGATTTCCCCAACAAGCCGCCTGTGCTAACAAGGAGTTGAAGAGGTATGAAATAATTATGTTGTTGACGTAGATTTGGGGTAATGCCTTGGACTCGTAAAAATGAGTTCACCAGTGAATTAGTTGGCACTCCAGGGGCGACAAGAAACTCTAGGAGAACTAAAATAGCTTGCTTTTCTATTAAATACTTACTGAAATTCTTATAGAAAAGCAAATATGTTTGCTGTTGGAAATAAACAAAAAGCATTTACGATTGTTTATTCATTACTCAGGGTAAATTTGAAGATAAATATGGTTTGCTTCTTAAAACAAAAATGACTCGTAAAAATATACGCACTCAGAACTTTATTTCACATGTTGTTAGGAAAGAGAGAAGAGAAGTGTTGCCAATCGGCAAGTTACAAACTTTTTGGCGAATTTGTCACAAAACAATTTCAACACTCCTCCTTGACAAATTTCACACAAAATAGGAACATATATAGGTACCAAAAATATCTTACACATGCAATTGAACAAAGAAAAAATTAAAGAAACACAAATTGGAACAATCAACGAAACAAATTTTCATGCAAATTATCAAAGTAACCAAAAATTAATTACAACTGGTATCAAACATTAAAACCTAAATGTTTTCTTAAGCTAAAAAGTACCTTTTTGCTAATGATTTTAGTAAACAAATCTGCAACATTGTCTTTCGATGACACATATTCCAATTTGACAACATTTTGCTCAATGTAATCACGAATGAAATGGTACCTGATATCTATGTGCTTGCTACGCTCAGACGTAGTCTGGTTATTGGCAATAAATATTGCCGCCTGGTTGTCAACTTTCACACTTATTGGCTGTGGTATGAACTGCTGTATGCCCAATTCTTGTATGAGTCCCCTAAACCACAAAACTTCTTTCATTGTGTGAGCAATTGCAACATATTCTGCTTCGGCAGATGACAACGCAGTGCAATACTGCTTCTTACTAGACCACGACACTGCAGCACCACCTAAGATAATCACATAACCACAAAAACTTTTCCTATCCACTCGGTCAAAACCCCAATCTGAATCAGAAAACACATCAAGCACTTTGCCGGTTTTCCTGAAGTTAAGACACAGGTGTTTTGTTTCCTTGAGGTAGCGCAGGAGGTGTCTCACACTTCTCCAGTGCAGTTCGGAGTGTCTCTCGTTGAATTGGCTCATGTAGGTCGCACTGTGAGCTATATCTGGTCGAGTCCCACAGGCAAGGTACAGTAGACTACCAATGGCCTGCCTGTATGGTATCTTCTCACTCTCCTCCTTAATGGTAATCCATTCTGCATCTTCCACTTTGAAGTGCCTAGTCCCAGGGTCTAATGGAGTTGACGCTCCTCTGATTGAGCTTGCTTCAAATGTTTCCAGAACTTCTTCAATGTATGCTGTTTGGTCGAGCGTGATAGAACCATCAGGTTTTCGGCAGATCCTCAATGACAGGATCTCTTCAGCTTCTCCAAGGTCTCTAGCTCGAAATCTTTGCATCACTTGAAGCTTGAACTGGTCAATGGAATCCTGTAAGCCCACGACTAGCATATCGTCTACGTATATTCCAAGATACATGGTTTTTTCTGGGTGATAGTAAATGCATGGATCACTTTTTGAGCGAAGGAGTCCAAAATCTTTCAAGAAGGCATCAAAACATTTATTCCATTCTCTTCCAGACTGCTTCAATCCATAGAGGCTTCTTTTTAGATGGCATACTAGATGTTCCTTTCCTTCTTCTTTGGAACCTTCAGGCTGGTACATGAAAATATCTTCCTTCAAAGTACCATTTAGGTAAGCAGCTGTGATGTCCATTTGTTCAATTTTTAGATCTAGTTCCACTGCAATGGCTATTAAAAGTCGGATGGACTTGAGCTTGATGACAGGAGAGAATGTCTCTGAAAAATCTTTTCCAGGGACTTGTGAGTAACCTTTGGCTACCAGTCTTGATTTAAACTTTGTTACTTCTCCTGCAGCATTTACCTTCTTCTTGAATACCCACTTGCACCCAATGGGCTTGACGTTAGGAGGCTTTGGAACTAACTCCCATGTTTGTGCTTGGTGTAGGTTTTCCAATTCTTCGTTCATAGCTCTTCTCCACATCTCAGCTTCAGGAGAAGACAAGGTTTCTTTTACAGTGGTAGGATCTTTCTCAAGTGCTATAATTTCTGGAGGACATTCTGCTTTGTAAAGAACATAGTCGTCGAGGTGTTGAGGACGCTTGATGATTCTGGTTCTGCTGGTTTGATTGTAGACCTCAGGTGTGGCTGACTCGTCAAAAATGTCTTGCTCTACAACTTCCTTGTCACTTTGGTCTGTGCAAACCTCTTCATTTTCATCAATTTGTGGGTCCTCAGGTAATTGGTTGGAATGATGTTCTTCTGGCTGATCAGATAAGTCAAAATTTTGTTCTATCTCTTCAACTGATTCTTCAAAAAAGTTGAACTTCATACTGATTTCAAGAGGCTGCTGGTCACAATTCACTAGCTTGGCAGGAAAAACATCTTCTTCAAATATTATGTCTCTGCTAATGAGGAAAGTTTTCTTCTTGGGATCCCACAGCTTGTACCCCTTCGTGCCATCTGGGTAGCCCACTAGGATACACTCTTTGGCTTTAGGATCAAGTTTGCTCTTCCTCGAGAATGAACGTTCATGGCTCCAGGCTCTGCAACCAAAGACTTTAAGGTGGTCCAAGTTGACTTCTTTTCCAGACCATTTTCTTTCTGGGATGTCTCCCGCGATGGCAGTAGATGGGCACTTATTTCTCAGCTTGGCTGCTGTTGAGACGGCTTCAGCCCAAAAACTTGCTTCTAAGCCGGATTCGATCAAAAGACATCTGGTAGAATTAATTAACGTCTGATTCATTCTTTCCGAGACTCCGTTCTGCTGGGGTGACTCTGGCACTGAGAGTTGCCTCTGGATTCCATGGCTGATGAGATATTCAGTAAACTCTTCACTTTTATATTCTCCTCCATTATCGCTTCTTAAGATCTTGATTTTTCTGTCATGTAAATTCTCTGCCATACGTCTAAATTCATCAAAGTGAGCACTTCATCCTTTGTTTTGATTGGGTAGACAGTTGTGTAACGAGAAAAATCATCTGTAAAAACTACAAAGTAGTTCGAACCGCCTAGTGAAGGTGGGGAAATCTTGCCAACTACATCTGAATGAATGATCTCAAGAACATGTTCTGCTCGGCTACTTGCAGTTTTGGGAAAACTCTGCTTCTTCATTTTTCCTTGTATGCACACAGCACAGGGTTTATTCATTGAGAGTTTGGTCTTCTGTTTGGTTTCAGTAGAGTCAATGGCTTCGATTCCACTATTATGTGGGTGTCCCAAGCGGCGGTGCCACAGTTCTTCATTTTCAGCTCTCGTCAAAAAAGCTGAGGGTCGGCTCTCTTCAATTATATACAATCTTCCTCTTCTTCTTGCTGTCAAAACAGTCTCACCGTTTTTGTCGATAACCTTAGCTTCACCACCAGCAAAATGCACTTTGAATCCAAGCTCTTCGATTCGTCCAATGGAGAGTAGGCTTCCTTCCAAGTCGGGCACATACAGAACATCTGACATGGTGAAGTTCCAAGTGTTCTCGGGAACGGAAAGCAAGATCTCACCCTTTCCAGTGACAGCAAGCTTTTCGGAATTGGCAACTTCCACTGTGGATGTATGCTGTTGAAGGCAAACAAATTTATTTCTGTCTGATGTCATGTGCTCTGTAGCTCCACTATCAAGGATCCACTGTGATGTACAGTTTCCACTGTTTGCAGATAATGCACAATTCTTCAAGTCGACGGCTGTTTTAGCAATGTTATTTCCACTCTGCTTGGCTTCTGCGTGGTTTTTAGGCATGTGGACTGCTGATAGTGCCTGATTTTTCGAGTCGACAGCTGCCTTGGCACTGTTATGTCCCTTCTGCTGGGCTTCTACACAATTTCTAGAGATGTGTCCCCACTCACCACAGGAGAAACACCTTATATTCTTCTCCTTGTTTCTCCCTTGGTCGTCTTCTGATCCTTGGAAGTTCTTTTTGGCATGCCATTTCTTCATTGGCTTCTTTGGCAACTGGTGTGCATTCCTTGTGTAGAGGGCTTTCTCTTCGGTAGGTTCTTGTTTGGTTTCTTTTCTAAGAATTCGTTTTTCTTCAACAATGAGGCTGGACTTCACAAGGGTAGTTGTCAGGTTTTCTTCATCCTTTTCCATGTTCAGAATCAGCGACTCATATGCTTTTGGTAGCCCGATTAGCATAACCAAAGCAACTTCTCTGTCAGAAAAGGAATAACCACTAGATGATAACTTTCGATGAATGTCCATCAATCGGCCTAAGTATGACTGGACTGATTCACCTTGCTTCATGGTGACGTTAAAAAAGTCCTTCATTAGTTGTAGAACGTGAAGAAGTCCAAATTTCGTGTGCATCGTTTTCAGTGCTTCCCAAGCCTGCGCGGCACGTTCGCAATCGCCGATGTCGTCTAGGAAGGTATCTTCAACAATCAGGAACATGAGTGTTAGCGCTTCATCGTTACGTCTTCTTTCGCCATCCTCCATGTTGGCCCCGTATCCCGGATCAACCGCTTCCCAGCATCTCTTCTGCACCATCGCCGCCCGAGCGCGAATAGCCCATGAGTGGTAATTTTCACCGTTTAACTTCGGTATTTTGTAGTCATCCATCTTCAAGAATAAAAAGCAAAAGCGAGTTCGTTATAAAAACCTTTACTTCTAACCAACACCTTTACTTCGTCAGGCAGGTTTCGTTTCGGCTAGTATACGAACATCAACAGCAAAGTTCCATCCTCAAATTATTAGAGCTCTTCGTGCTGATAACGTGTTGGAAATAAACAAAAAGCATTTACGATTGTTTATTCATTACTCAGGGTAAATTTGAAGATAAATATGGTTTGCTTCTTAAAACAAAAATGACTCGTAAAAATATACGCACTCAGAACTTTATTTCACATGTTGTTAGGAAAGAGAGAAGAGAAGTGTTGCCAATCGGCAAGTTACAAACTTTTTGGCGAATTTGTCACAAAACAATTTCAACATTTGCAACAGTAATTGCCACCTAGAGATTTTTACACCTTAGAAAAAAATCCCCAAACACAGCCTCCAGTTGTAATTTAAATGCTAAAATTAACTAATTTCTTTCACAAATTAAATTAATATTCATTATTGTTTGCCGAATTTATTATTATATTGTTCTTTCAAATTCAAGATAAAAGGAAGGTAAACTAAAAATGTCACCTGAAATTGTTTTCAGATCGCCTATTGGATTTTAATTCCTGCTAACAATTTTTTCCTTTTATGATCTTGATTACCATTTATGAACCACTGTTGTATGGCTACGCTGTGACAAGTAGTTGTTGAGCTCATGTTACATAGGAAGGTAAACTTCAGTAACCACAACAATGAATGGACCATTTTTCACTGGAGTTATTAACTTCAGTTGAGGAACCCTCAGTCAATATCTGAGCGTGATTCTGGCCTAGAGTTGTTTGAAACAGCTATAAAGGTTCTGTTCTAATTAAGACATAGTGCAGTAAAATCATACCAGGTCATTCGTAAATCAGCTAAGAGCTTTGTCAGTTAAGACATTTGCCTTGCATGCAGAAGGTATCAGGTTCAGGTCCACGCATCCTCAAAATAACTGCCAACGTATACAGCAGTCTGAACAGCCAAAATGTCTGATAAATAATACCCAATATTCATACTCGGTTATAGCTCCTGGACTGTAGATCTGTTAGTCTAGGTTCGATTCCTGAGTAAGACTTGGTTGTAAACTGTACTATCTCAAGTCTTGTAATTGGGTGAAAACCTTTTAGGCTGTGTGTCATAATGAACTATTAACCATAACCCTAAATCAACCACTGTTCTGAAGGCTTTTTTTATCCGATTTACAGATTGTCCTGGAATGCCTAGTGGCTAATGCAAGTGAAGCAGAGAAGTCTCACTCGCAGGAAGTAGAAATCGAAAGACTGATATTGGAGAAGTTAGTTCGATGTCTGGTTCCGATCATCGACTGGGCTAATCAAACAAAAGGTAGGGTGGTCTATTTTTATTTTTTATAATGTATCTTTTATAAACAATATTGAATTTGGCTATGACTATTGGCAAGAAATAAAGAGTGGCCAAAATGTTGATGTCTGGAATAAAAGTTAGGTTTCAAGTTCTTTTTGTGAAGGTTTGAAACATAGACCCAAAAAATGAAACCACTTAGAATAGTCCTCCAAAGATGTTATAAGTAATTGTAACTCAACATTTCAGAAAATTCTTTTTAAAAAATAAATTAACTGAATATAACATTTATTAAAAATGTCAAAACTGTAATTTTTCATATTTGAAAAGTACACAGGAAGAACCTATTGATTTATTAGGCGGACGCCCGCAATTGTTTGCTTGGAGGACATTGGCGGCAGAAAACTGGTTTCTCTCTTTCTTCGTCGCTTAGTCTTAGCGTCGGGATCGTCAATCGCCTGAATCTTGGTTGCTAGGAACCACAGAGAAGGTAGTTAAAGTATTAGAGTGGCAGATCACGTGACCAACAACACTGGATTCATTGGGGCTCTTGTGGGAGCTCCTTGCGCGTCCCGTCTGTCGTTAGCATTGGAGATCACGTGATCTGCCACTCTATTACTTTAACTATGATCTCTGTGGTATTAACTGATTTCCTTACACAAGTTTAAGCGATCACTCGCTATCATCGCCTAAGTGGCCTGCTAAGAAAAATTCTCTACAAAATAATTCGGTTTTTCCCGTGTACCTGCATATTTGTTTAAGCTATGAAACTTGGAGAGTCACAATGAAATAGATAATTCTATTAATGCAGGTTGTGTGTTTGAAGGGATTTGATAGCTTAGGGGCGTCCATATTTTACGTTAGACAACTTTGGCGATTTTGCCCCCCCCCCCCCCCTCATCACTCTTCTCTTGGTTATATTTCATGGCTTGACACTCGCATGAGGTTTGTTGATACTATTATGCTGAACCCAAAACAAATCACTGCAAGCAAATAACAATAATTTATGGACTTCCCCTTAAAGTGTCTTGCTTTCATAATCTTCTATGATATGCACTTTGGTAAAAATAAAATATATTTCTATTATAGTTTCAAAACTGGATATGCAGTGACATTGAACTAATCTTTTATCAACATTCATTTTGGAGTGGAGCTAGTCATGAAACACCTGAACATATTTTGTAAATAAGTTTTATCATCATAAGGAACTGCTTGAGTTTTACCCTTTTTTGATCCAAATTTTAGAATTGACTTGTAAAAAAGTTTTACGATAAGCATATTTAGAATTTGATATTTTTTTACACAAATAGTGTGACTTTTAAACAGCAAACATACTTTACAAATCTAGATGATGTATAAATTTACTATTTTAAATGCTCATTCCATTCTCATTCTTGTCATTCCATTTGACATTGTGTTGTTTTACACAAAAGCATAGAATTTCCATAAATCAGGGACTGATCTGATGAATTCACATGAGTTTATAATAAAAAAAAAGACTTTAAAATTTGAATAATTAAATAACATAACTTGTTTATATCTTTGTAAATGCTACTAAAATATAAATAATTTACAGGGTGTAGGACTTTAGTGAAAATTTTAGTTCTTATAATTCTTCAGATGTTTTATTAATTACATTTAAAATTCAAATATTTATTTAACTGATTAAAATAATTAAATATTTTATAAATGTGTGTGGATTTTTTCGTTCTAGAAATTTATTTCCATGCTATACGTCTTGCGAGTGTAATACTTTGATGTTTGTTTTTTAGTTAAATTTATTTTATAATTTAATATGTGAAGAGTCGAGGGGAAGAAAACCTTGATTTGCTTAGGAATCTTCCCATAATTTGGTCTGCTTGCAGACATTGGTGATAGGAAATCAGTTTCTCTCTTGGTACAAACGTGGGACTTGTGTCTCGCGTGAACTGGGGTTGCTGGGAGAGAAGAACCAAGTAAGAAACGGATTTCCTTACACCAGGTTAGGCGATGATTTGCTAAAACTGCCAAAGAGGCCTGTTGTAGACAGATTCCTATGCTATGAAGGGTTTTTTCCCCTGCATTATTCATGTGTGCAAATGTACTATTTTTTAAGTTAATATACTATTCTTGAAAATTGTTCTACTTGTAATTTCAATGAATAAAATTAAATGTTTGATGAAATTGCTATTTTGTATTTTGATTTTTTTATGCTATGAACACATCGTTAATTAATTTACCTAGACCGTCAGAAAAGGGTCAGATATATACAATTACACACTATCAATTTACGGTTAAACCGTAATCAGTTAGACCATATATTTACATTCAAGGACTGCAGTTATACGCTTGATACCGTTATTATGGCTGTCAATTTACGGTCTATGGTCGTTTAATTACGCTCAAATAGTAATTAGGCATACTGTAATGTTACGTTTAAGGACCGTAATTTCACAGTTGTTACTGTATTACTTTGGCTCGTTAAATTACGGTCTGCAGGAAATTATGGGCATGAGTGTATTTTAACGGTGCATGGTTGGAAACTTTGTTGCCGTCCCCAGCCCGTAATTTTACTGTGATTTTTTTAACAGTGTACAAAATCAAATTCGTAACACGGATGGGCCCGAGTACTCGCGGACAGACGTGCTTGTTAAATCTGTGGAGTCCAAAGTCCCGATGGCGTCAGCGTACGATGTCGCTCGAAGTTCCGTTGGGTGACCCCTCAGTTTCCAGAACGGTTCCAGGTATTATTTGGGAAGGTTCCTGGTATTTTCCAGAAAAGTTCCAGTTATTTTCCAGAAAGGTTCCAGGTATTTTCCAGAGAAGTTACTGGCTCTAAGTGGGATTGTTCCGATATTTTTGGAGAAGGTTAATGGTATATTCCAGGAACATAACTGGTAAAAATTGGGCAGCTCAGCTGCCCATTATTTCCCAGTAACGTTCCTGAATTTTTTACAGTGATGTTCGAAAAACCGTTTAAAAAATTAAGTACCCACGTGTTTATATTTAATTTTCATTTGTTACTTCGCAAGAGCAGAAAAATATTTTTAAAATATTTCATTTGGGTCTGTGAGATCTCTTTAAAAAAACATAACTTTCAAACGAAAAAACTCAATAGCTTTAAAATAGCAAATTTCTTCCCACTTCTACCCGTTCTCCGAAAAAAAAGGTCGAGCATCTTGAAGGAATGTAATTAATCCTTAAAAAATCTCTTTAGGCACAAAAACAAAACATTTGACATAAAGTCATAAAATCAAAATCTTTTTAAAAGACTGCACCTACATACATTATCAAGTCCTTCGATTGCATAAGCTAGAAAATATATATTAGTTATACAACACGGATAAGTTATCCAACTTTATTCGAATAACAGATAACATTACTAAACCACATGACTAGAGACATCGCTTTCTATAATTGAAAGCCTTGAACAAATCCAACGCAACAATTTTCATCAATCTTTCACTAATGAATCTAGAGTCAGGAACAAACATTCCATACTATGACTGAACTAACAGTGTTCCCAAAATAGAATTCCCCAAACTCCTATTTTAATAATCCAAATTCACACTAATACATCAATCCTAATTTAGTACCCAATTAGCGTGAAATAATCAATAAATCAACATAAGTTTTAATATTAATAATTTTAAAAAATTCTATATGACACTTTAAGGTAAAGATTATTCAAATGTTTTAGCATATATTAAGAAATCACCTGACATATTATTAACTAGTTTTCCATCGTCGGACAAAACTAAAAATGGTTCAAAATTCAAAATCGCAAGGACTCGGTACCAAAATTCTTTAATCTTTATACAGAGGTTGGCATCAATATTTTTTTTGCATGAACAGGTGTAAAATTATTTAAAACATAGATTTTACATTTAAAAATTGAGAAAACTGCACCTACATACATTATCAAATCCTTCAATTGTATAAGCCTGAAAATATATATTAGTAAAACAACACGGATAAGTTATCCAACCTTATTAGAATAACATATAACATTACTAAACCACATGACTAGAGACATCGCTTTCTATAATTGAAAGCCTTGAACAAATCCAACGCAACAATTTTCATCAATCGTCACTAATGAATCTAGAGTCAGGAACAAACATTCCGTACTATGACGGAACTACCAGTGTTCCCAAAATAGAATTCCCCAAACTCCTATTTTAATAATCCAAATTCACACTAATACATCAATCCTAATTTAGTACCCAATTAGCTCGTGTCCTGGAGTAATCATCATAGTGAGGATAGATAATTCTAGGTTTGTTTAGTTTTTTTTTATGTATACTTTGTTTCAGATTTTGTAAATGTTTTACTACATATGATAAATAATTACAGTTGTATTTTGAAAGAAATAGAAATTGGATAACGTGTTTGCTTTGGAAAGTTGCACGAGGTTTTCTATATTTCATACACATTTAAATTTATATAATTAAAGTATATTAAAATAAAACATTACCGCCCCGGTGGCGCAATCGTTAGGATACTAGCCTTTGGAGCTGATGGGGTCGGGTTCGAATCCCAGTCAGGTATGGATGTTTGTGAACGTCAATAAATGTTGTTGTTTGTCTATGTGTTTGTGTCGTCCTTCTTTGTGTGGATCTTGTGACTGTCTCTTCTGGCTAGCTGGGTAATGGGCTATAAAGCCTACACTCTCCCTTCTAGAGGGCGCAATCACTGGCATATGTCATTTTGTCAAAATAAAACATTTAACAGAAAACGTGGTATTATATTAAGGGATCAACTTTAAATAACAGGTTCAACGTAAAATAAACTAAATGTCACCATACTAGACGGGTGGTATTTAACTTTTGGTAAAAAAAAGTTTTCATTTTCTAATAAAAAGTGATATTTGGATCACTTGCCTGAATAAGTTGAGAAGATTACTAACCTTCTTTAAACAAACACCGTTCAACACGAAGAGTCAACAGCAAAAGTTTGTCAACTCTCTGATATGTCCAACCTAAAAAAAACCTGTAATGGCAAAATATGATGGCACGTAAAAAAGGTTTAAAAATGTTACCATTCAACAACTTAAATCCCTCTATAAGCTAAAATATTAACTGCAGCATTTCATTCGACATTTCCTTATTTTGTTTATCTTTCTGCTTTTGCTTTTAAAATTTTTTTCGCTAAAACACACTCGACAAAAAAATGTTTTTACATTGCATTTTACTGGTGTGTTTTTTATGTTTTTTAACAATGCTTCTGTTAATAAAAGGCTTAATTAATGATTATTAAAAAAACCTACACTTTTTTGATAAAATGTTTAATTTTGCTTTAAACAATGATAATATATTTAAAACAAAATAAAATAAATTAAAATGCGGTATGAAAATGTAAATACAGAAGTATATATTGTAATTTGCCATAATAAATAAATAATACGCATGATAATAAGATTTATTAAAATTGTTTAGTGACAAATTTATTTGTATTTCGTAAAGGTTTGAAATCGAAAAATAATCAATAAATCAACATAAGTTTTATTATTATCAACTTAAAAACCTTTTTTCTGACACTGTGAGGAAAATATTATTTAAATATCATATAATAAGAAATCACCTGGCACATTAATTAACTAGTTTTCCATCATCAGGAAAACCTGAAAATGGTTCAAAAATTCAAAATTAAATTCTATTAAAAGGACTCGGTGTCAAAATTCCTTATATTGTGGTTGGCATCGATATTTTTTTTAAATGAACAGGTTGTAAAATTTTCTAAAACAGAGATTTTACATTAGAAAAGTCTAAATTTTCGATAAAAAGGCTAAAAAATGACGCATCACACACATGACTCACCACACATTTGGTATCACACACTAAATTAATCCTTCCTATAACTTCCTATTCCTTTAACTTCAGTAATTGCGTAGTTTGATTATTCGGCCTTTTATTAATGTAGGGGAAATGGTTGAATGAATTACAACCTCATAAAATTGTGATAAATATATGAATCTTCCTCTATTTAATACAATTTTTCCAACCATATAACAAGTTTCTTCAAAATAATACTACAAAAGTATACTATTAACTAGAGGAATGAAATTATTAATGATCAACCTTCTAAAGCCACCCTTCAGTGTCAAAGGTAGCCAGCCATATAGTATCACACCGTTACATCACAGAATTTTCAAATAACGAGGGAACTTTGATGTGTACAGCTACGTGTATGTCACTTAAATCTCTTAAAGAAATAATATCCAATTTATATTTATATTTCATTTTCAATCTCGAATTAATCATTACATTTACGGTACCCATTACTGGGAAAACTCTCACTTTATCTTCATTCAAAGCACAATTAGGTCAAAATACCCTTTAGAATCTAAGTAAAGATAAAATAATGATTATTTCCATGCAACCTTAAAGCTTTCAAAAGAGATATTCTGTCCCAAAAGACCCTGTATTTCCATCTAAAGCAAAGAACAAATTTCCTGTGTCATTTGTCACTCTTTTGTCACTCCATTTGCTAAGCTTCCGTTTGGACTTCTTGGTCAATGGGCGTCGTATGTGACATCTAGTAATTGAAAGAGTGTGTATTCCTTAGCAGATTCGTAATTGGATTCTCTTTTCGTGGCCAGGATGGCTTAGTTTGTAATTAAAATTCATGGAAATGTCTTCTCGTGAGAATCATTTAGATACTGTAATAAGAAACTCTGTGGATTTCGTTCGAGTTCGAAGTTTTCTCGGATGTGATTTGGATTTCATTCTATTTAAGTAACTTTTACGGGAATTTTTAAGCTGTTCATTAGCATTAAACTAAATTAAAATCAGTCAAGGTTTACTTTGATAAACAAAACAGTTTCCAATTTACCACATGATTAATGTACCTCAACCAGTTTGGCTTTCGAATGGCGAAGATATATACTTAAGTTGATAGATGTGTTCAAAATTTTTGCAAAATTATTAATCATACGTAAGCTTTAATTTTACGCTCCCAGGTATTGTAAGCAAAATTAAGTTGGGGGTAGGTACATATATATTCCGGCTTTTGTGCTTGATCAGAGACCCGCCTATAAGCCTTCATCAAATAAGACAGACACAGAAAGAGCTTTTATTGTCACAGAGAAAGGAAGTACAACCAGGGCGAAGGCGGTAATCAAACCCACGCCTGTTATAGCGCGCAGACTGCTGGCCTGCGATGCTAACCAATCGGCCATCCGGGTTAAAAAGTAAGTTGTCTTTGACAAACAATTTCGTACAAAATATTGTCTGAAAAACATATTAGTTAACCATTTTAATAAAATAGTTAACAACCCGTCCTCAAAATAGTAATAGTTTCAACAAATATTTGAACTCTAAGACAGATAATCTCGAATATATTTGAAGCGTGTTTTAATTGTCGGTTGATGTATTGCTTTTTATGCGCACGAGTCTATCAAGTTGAATTATTTATTTGTATAGTATTGTAATAAAAATATGTAAAATAAAAAGTAAGAAAACAAGTCCAATGGGCACAAATTTGACTTAATAAATTCAAAACTATGGGCAAAATTTGTGACCAAACATTTTCTTACATATTGCTTTCCTTAGCACTTGGTCCTAAATCTACGGGCACAAATTTTACATTATAAATTCATAAATATGCACAAAATTTGTAACAAAGCACTCTCTTACATATTGCTTTCCTAAGCACTTGGTTCTAAATCTACGGTGGACTTTTATTAAACGACTTCAAAGTTCTTTAATTTCGTTCTGAAGTGGCAATTTGCCAGTTGCTTGTTCAAAGCCTCAAAGAAGAGCAAGTTTGTTAGTTAAATATAAATGCTGTAGAGAAAGCGATTCAATACCTTTCAGAACACGTTCGTCAATCATTGTACTTTTATTAAATTCCCCGTAATAAGAAACTGCAGTTTTCGCAACACTTCACAGTCTCTGAGAACTTCCATCTGTTGGGCATGAATTTTTGAAAAAGGGTTTTCTAAAAGCGAATAAACATTAATCAAATTCTGTTTCAATGCAATTTTCGATTCCACTTACCAGACCCTCTTCTAACTAAGATCAATGGTATCAGTATAGTTATCCAGGTATCGATATTCAGTCACTTTTATATCGACAGATAACATGAATTAGTTAATTGACAATTTGTATAGGGATTTGTTGTGGTAATAAGGCAATGATGAAATGACAGAGACTTGAAGTAACTGTGGCGTCACTGCAGGCGTAACCGTTGCAGTATGGTAGAATTAGCTGCTGGTGGGGTTAAGTCAACGGTTGACGTAACTGTGACGTCATTGCAGGCGAAACCGTTCCAGTTGTCCATTTGCACAGTCCATTAGGTACATTCATAGAAGCTGCTTACCTTATTTTTCAAAACATCTCCTAGTTTTTTTTTTTCGTGTGCCTCCAGGACATTGCCTGAAAAAAGAAGATATGCAGTAGCTTATGTTTGGCACAAGGCTTAGAGCATCTATAAAGTGGGAAGTCTGACATCTGTTTCGAAAGTAATTCCCCTTCTCAATTTTGGCACGTCGTCACTGAAGGGGCGGTGTGTTTTCTCCAGAAAACCGGCACCTACAGCAACTGCTCTATGACCAACCACAAGACGTCAGATTTTAATGAGCACGTTCTTCACACGTACGGGACAAATATCCACGCATTATCCGGTATTCGAACCCTTGCCCACTCGCTTGACAAGGGGGTGTCGTAACTACCTTACCGGCTAGGCAACATCTGCTAGCTATAAAGCTTAAGTTTTTATTTCACTAATTAAGTCGAGGTGATAATTTTGACCTAATTTTGTTTCTGAACCCACATAACTCTACACAAATATCATTTGCAGGGCAGATACTTTATTAAATAAGAAAATATTTTTTTATTCGAATACAATTGATCTTTTAAGTGGGACATAGTTTAGCCTTGCAAGTCATCAATAATACTTTACATATCCTGCATAATACTCATACGAAATTAGAAATTATAGCGCAAACTTACTTGATTAATACTATTTATACTGCTATAGCGAATTTTATTAATTCTAAATTGCTCGTAAAATATCAAAACGGTAAATAATTTTTATTTTAAGAAGAAAATAGCAATTTCGTTTTTAGAATACTGGTTAAATATATAATATTGCATTAAAGTTATATTTCTTTATTAGAAAATATAAATATCACTAAAATCTTAAATAATGAAACCAAAATACTAAAATTTTTATGGTAGTTTTTTATCGTCATTAGTTTGTTGATATTCAATTAATGTCCCCCGTCTTTGGTCATTCATGTCATTAGTTTTACGTAATGGATTTTATAAAAAAAGGTAATTGTTAAAATAGGCTGTCTATAATTTAAATAAAATAAAAATAAATTAAAATATTAAATCTCTTTTTTTATATATATATTTAAGAAGTAAGAAAATAACATTACTTTCATTGTAAGAGTTGCATTTTTGTTTAAATTTCTTAACATTACGTATTGAAATGGCAGTTCAATTATTAAAATTTTATCTCTCAAAATTATAAAACAACAATGTTTTCAAACAATTTAATTGGTGGTGCCGAGATACATTGCTCAATGATATAAAATTCAAGTTAATTGCTTTTTGTAAAATAATTCAATTTTTTTAATCTTCGAAAACATCCATTGGCAATTAACTACAAAGTTCTTAATTTGATTGTATATTTTGCTTTAGAAATAATAAAATAAAGAATGCTTTCAAAGAACATTTTAAGGGGATTGGTTCATGTGGCAACAGTCCAGTGTCATACAATCATGTATATTTTCCGAAGGGTTATAAAAATGGATTTTGAAGTAAAATTTTTCAAATGAAATCCTCAATATCACAGATTTTCAAGAATTTCCACATTTTTATAGAATTTTAATTGAAACCTTATTTTAAGATAATTTTGTAAATAAACAAGAAAAAACCTTTCAACCAATATTTATAACCTTGAAGAAAAAAAAATTAATGCTAATTATGCTACAACAATGGCATTCTATACTAACTTTAAATACTCAAGAAATTTTTAAGCAAATATTTTACAAGTTTAACAGTTTTTATCGAGTAAAAATCGTTTTTTTTTTGCATTCAAAGAAAACAATTATGTAAGTTATTTATTTTACACTATATACAATAACCTCCTAAGATACTTTACCCAGTATTGTATGATAAGACTTAACATTTTAAATATATTCTAATCCAAAAAGCTATCTTTTCTGTTAATCTGGTCACTTTTAAACTTTTCTAAAATGAATAATACTTTTGAATCAGAAAACTATTTTCCGAGCGCTATATAAACTTTTACTCTACTATTCAAGAACTCTTTCTAAAAATAGCTCGAAAAGAATCGTTTATATATTCTCTCCCTACTAAGCTCTTCGCAAGGAAACGTCTAAACATAACATATCAATGCTCACACATCTCTTATAAGTTCCATTCCGAGCACGCAGAGGACTCCCGAATTGACTTTGCACGAATTCCTACAACAGACGCTTCGTCTCACGATTTCCTGATTTGTATTCGAAATGCTTAAGTTTAACAGTGGAATAACAACAATAGTGTAATTTCTATTCTATATTAGTGAACTTTTATATTTTGGGCTGAAATAAGAAGTATAGAAGCAGTGGGCCAGAAAGTAAGGTTATGGGTCTCGTATAATTTTAAACCACAGTCAAGTAACGAGACTGGAACACGGGTTGCCAGCCAGCACAACCTTATACAGACATCCAACGTGACATCAAGCCACAGAAGATTTAACAGTTAGCATTGAATTTCAGATTTAAATAATTATTTGCAAGCAGTAAGAAAATTATTTAGCAACAAAGTTGCAAGGTAGATATATATTATATATCCGCGGTGTAAGGTAGATATTTCTTGTTTATTGAAGAAAAATTTAACCTGGAGGCATGAAATAAAGATTAGACAACCGGAAAATATTAATTTACCAATTACTTTTCAACCATTTAGTAGAATCAATCATATTTTATTGACCATTTTTGTTTCTCGGATGTTAATGTATAAGAGTTGAGGAATTGCATAAAATGTTGTACAGACCGAATTCTATTAATTATTTGATGGTAATTCAATTTAAATATTAAAATAGAAATTGTATTATATTATAATATAAATCATTCCATCTCTGTGGTAATTTCATAACGTAGTAAATTTGTTATAAAGTAGAGAAGTGTGTGTTGGGGACATGGAACAGTGATTAATTTCAACGTTATATTATTTTTAAGTTCACTTTTATTCTAATACAGCAAGAGTTAAGCATATTTTTATTCTATGTGAGTGTGGTGTTTAAATAAACAGGTCTTTTAATAATAAAAAAAAATATTTTCATAAAATATATCGAACTGCAAATGATAAAGAAATGAGTAAAACTGGATTTACGGCATTTACGGCTGGATTACGACATTTTGAATGAAAGGTATTTACAAAAATACCTTTCATTTTCTAAGCTTATTTTACTAAATTTTATTCCACATTATGAGATATATAGCGGTTTTACAATGATAACTGCCGATAAGATTTGTGTGATAGCATATCTCCGTCCCTGGTGGCACTATCGTCAATCTTGTAACTAGATATGTATCAAATAAGGTAAATATAATATATATCTAAGAGTAAAAATGAAAGCAACTATTCGTTTGGAAATGTTCTTGTACCGCTACACAAATAAAGCTCTTCATTAATTCTACCTTACCTAGCAAGAATTTATCACTTCCTTTAGATAGCCGATGTACAACAAACCCTATTTTCTTAGCTCTCTCCAAAACACAAAAAACATTTTTGAAAAATTCTGTATTCAAGTAATCAAATCTTGAATCGAACTCGTACCCGGTACAGTGAGCAGACTGTTTGTATAATCTCCAGCTGACTATTTCTAGCCTTATTTAGGAGCTTTAACACAGCCAATTATTCCTTAAAATTTTGATACGCGTTCAAATGACAATGTCGACACCTGATCTGACACCCAACTGGACGAGCGACTTCGTATGCTAACTTCATCGAGACTTTGGAATTCGAGATTCTTCATCGAGACATCTAGAATTTGGCAAAATTAACGAGCACGTCCCTCCAGTGTACTCGAGGAACCCTGAAATTAAGTCGATTTTTTTTGTCAATAAATATCCTTCCGGGTTTTGAAGGCGTTACTCGCGGGTATAAGAGGCCGATGTTCTGACGACTGAGCCTCCTATAATAGAATTCGTGGGACGAATGAATTTAACTTACTTCACTCTCACAAACAAGGTTTTGTTTATTGGTTGGAGGGATAGAAATTTTTTTTCCCAGGATATCCAAGGCCTGCACTATTATTTTTGTCAACCTTGTCTTCCTTGTCGTTTATCTGATCCTCAAATCTTAAGAATGTTATTACTTTTCCTCCTATAGTTAAACTCATGGTTTCCTTGCACAGAAGCCACGACCATGGGCGGAACTATAAAACGCGCGGAGCAATCAGTCGAAGAGAAAATTTGAGCTGTTTTGTTTTGTCATCGTCTGATTGTTAGTAAAAATTTGTTGTTTTGTTTAATTGTAAGTAAACTATGAATTTAACTATAACTGGATTGATAACTAGGTTTGTTTATAAACAAATCAAACCCAGAACATGTTCCATTGAAACTATATTTTTAAAAAAAATTATGATGAACATTATTGAAAAAGAATCTCATTGAACCATTTAATTTGAGACTTTACTATAAATCAATCTAGACCAGAGCGTTGCATTAAACCCCCAACGTCAATGTATTATATTGATAAAATCTAAGTTTCTATAGGGGAAATCATACACCTGGGAGCAAGTGACTGATTAGCTTGGATTCGGTTATAGCTTTATTGAAATACCAAGATATCTATTAGCATTCATTACAATGGAAAAGCCCAATTTATCTATGGCTTAATGCAGAAAATAATTTGTAGCTTATTAATTGCAAACGCTAATAAATTTGAATAAAGCTAAGAAATTTTTCACCACACTTCCAATGAAAAATCATCTTAATTAATGTTGATTTGTAAATTAAGCTAAACAAAATGAAAAGTAAAGCACCGTTTAGATCATTAAAAAATATTTACTAAAAGAAAACTATCAGCTTAGTACTATTTGCTGTATAATGAAATTTGTTTAATAAATTGACTTAGTACATTGGTACGCTTTTCTGTCAAATTGTCATTAACTTCTTAGATGCCTACCTACCTATACTAATGTAGTTTTAAATGTTGCCATTGTTTTTCTTTGTTTGTGTTCATTTACGTGCATCTCTTTAATTCATTGGATATTGTAATATTTCATACAATATGCTTTGTTTCGATTTGACGGTAAGTTTTGGTTTGTTGTAATGCGTTTATAGAAATTGAAATCAAACTTTTCTTAGATGTTTTCTTTAATAGAAAGAAGATAGAAATTCCCAGAGGAAAAATATCCCAAATTTGACATGCTTTTACATAACAAACATAATTTCTGTTAATTTGAATTTTGTTTTGATTGCATTTTTCGTTATTATTCATTCTTTAAAAATCAAAATTTTTAATTATTTATTCAAGTTATCGTATGTTTAAACGTTTATTCAAGTAAGTTTTATTATGCTAATCGTTTCTTAAATAAAACTTTAAAACCTCCCAGAAATTTTTAGATATATCACCAAATTAATGTTGCAATTATCGCAATGCACGTGGATAAAAACGTTGAAACGATCGTAAGGCACTATTAATTGGTAAAATTGTTTGGGATATTAAAGACAATTCTTCCAGTTCTATTCAAACATATAACAATGTAAACAAGAAACTCACATTATCGTATTTTTACAAACGGTTTTTCACTTACAGTGTTTTTTATGCTCTTATGCAGTTTAAAAAAAAAAATATCTATCTTTTTGTTGACTGTTAAATCATCAAAGTGAATTTCGTCACTTTGGAGTATACTTTTCTCACTAAATCACTTGACTTTTAACGATTCACTCTCAAATTTGCTAAGAAATAATTTTCTCACTTTTTTTAAAAAAATCATGTGTTCAAGTTAAAATTTAACTTGTGACCAGTAAACAAATTAATATTAATTTTTTTCAAATTAAAAAATCACATAAAAATTGAATGTTGGCACATGCCATTCACGAGGAAGTTACAACGTTCTGAAACCAGCCATCTATAAAGCTTGGAGTTCTGAAACCAGCCTTCAGATCTTGGCTGAAAATTTTACATTACTTAATTACGGCAGCCTACGAGTGCACAGGACCTGTATGAACTCTTTAAACTTGAGTAGTCCAAAATACCAACGCGACGACTTTACTTCATTTGATATTTTCTAATTTATATTACGAAACAAGTTTCGTTAATTTGGCAAAATATTTAATTTTTAGCTACATTATTTCGTCAAAAATGACAAAAATTTCGTCCATATTTGAGCATCCATTTATCAGAGTGTACTTTTGTAAAACATAAAAATCTTAACTTTTTTCGTTCTAATGAGGTGCCTTTGAACACATTTTGGTAAAAAAAAGCAAATGAATTGAATGTCATAATTTGTTGTTACACATTAAATACTTTAAATATAGGTACAGTATAGAAGTACCTTTTCAGGCATCAAACGAAACAGTAATGTTGATTTGTAACAAGATGTAGCTGATAAAATACACAAAATATGTTTATCTAGACTCGAGGTAAATTGAACGTAAGCTTTAATGCGCAGAACCTCATTCATCTTCGCGTTACTATTAATCTTGGCCATCTTGACATTTTATCTTTGTTAATACATACGGACTTGACATGAAAAGACATTAAATCCGAGTAAGGATATGGTTATATCTTCGCAGTTTATACATATGACTGTATGAAATATGTAGTAGGCTGATATCAGGCGCGGTATACTTGTATTTTAGGAATTTTTCGAATTCCTTAACAAATGCATACATTTCTTTATGAGAAAAAGTAATATTGATATCAAAAGATGCTAAAGCTTAAAAAAAATACCTTTTTATGCTTATATAAAACTAAAAAAAGAATTTGTTGTTGAAGTTTATTTATCCCGAGGGAAACCAATCTAAGTTTTTATTTAATACTGTATCAATAAAAAATACTTAGCTTTAAAAAAAAGTTATGAGTTAATTTTGACCACCAAATTTACATCATTCCACCCAATAAAATAATTAACTAAACGATTTTATTATAACGGAAAAATTCTTAACTATAAGTAACCGGCCCGCTGGCACAATGGTTAGTGTACTAGCCTTTGGAGCTGCTTATTTGTCTATATGTTTGTATCGTCCTTCTTTGTGTGTCTCTTGTGACTGTCTCTTCTGGCGAGCTGGGTAATGGGCTATAAACCCTACACTCTCCCTTCTAGAGGGCGCATTCACTGTCATTTGTCATAACTTTAAGTTACTAGTTGATTAAAGTCAAATTTTAACTTAGGAGTCCAGTGTGATCCAATAAATCTACTGTTGTAGAAAATATTGAATACATCTTACGTCTATCTGGTACAACCAAACTTATACGCGTTAAAAGTTTAAAAAAGGGTCCAAATACTTAACGGACCAAAAGTCCTGCATTTTATGCGACAGTCCCACTTGATGTGGGCAAGGTTAAAAGCTTTACTTTGCCTACACAATTAACCCTTTCAGTCCCAATGACAATTTGGTATCATCATTTTAGAAAAAAAGGCGCATCGTTCGATTCTTTAGACTTTTTCAATTAGAAAATATTTTTTTTATTAATCCCAATAAATGCCAGCCCTATTATTATTTTTTAATTATGATCAGAAACATGATGATGGCAAATGAAGTCACTGGGACTGAAAGGGTTAAATGTGAGAAACGTGAGAATCGTATGCATTTATTTATATCATCATTCCATATATTCTTATTTCCATAACAACTGCAGAACACCTGATGTGTTTAACCTTATTTTCAAAATGCAGTTAGTTTATTACTGTTTTCATTCTCATTACAATCCCACATTTTCTAAATGTAACCACCCTGTATATAAGTTTAAATATCAGCAAAAGTAGCATCAAATCAAAAAATAATCGACAACTATCACAAATATAGTATATTTCTATAACACCTACAACACCAACACCCACTCTAAATTACCTAAATTTTAATACGCAAATTTGAAACTAAATATAATATTTAAAGTAAGGAATTTTAAAACAAACACTTTTATGCTTCACTTTACCTTAAATAATATCAAATGAAGTTTCCTCAAGCTTTTTTGTAAACTGAAGAATGCTCGAAAATATGAATAAATATTTTATTACCCGGCGCACGCGAGTAGGAGTAAAATGTTAAACTTTTATTTCATGTTTGTATCTTCAAAATCCAAACGTAAACATCAGCACATAAAGGGAATAAATAAAATCCTCTGTCCCCAAGCACACTTTTTCAATCCCAAGACTACTTAAAAATTCGCATGTTTCCGTAGAATTCAGCACGTAGGAAGCGGTTTCGGGAAAGCAAGAAACCTTATCAATTTACGTGAGTTGTTTGTAAATTTATAAAGTTCACAACTCTTTGTGGAAAGTTAAACATATGAAAAGGTATATCTTCTTTCCACCGAGCACTTACTTAACTTTGATAAGTTTTGCTTTAAATCAATGTCGTTAAACTGCTAGAGACAACTCGACACAAGCTTTCATCAGTTAACATAAACCTCTTACGGTTTAAGTTTTTAATTTTATGATTAAAGAAAACGTTACTTCAATCTTTTAAGCATGAAACTATAAAGATATTCTACACAAGAATGTTTAAAATGCTCAGATGAGTTAATTTATAAGTATATCTGAAAAAAGGAAACGACCTATCCGTTGTATCTTGGTTGCTATTGAACAAAAGATTTCGAGAGAGAGAGATGTCAGTTTTCAAGGAAGAAAGTGTAGAATTGATTTCCTATATTGAAACTTGCACAAGGAGTCGTCTACTTATTAATATAAAAACCAACTTTGACAAATCCAATATCAAATTCCAATTTTTTGACAGAAATTTTTTTAAGCTCTGTCAAAATAAAGTTTAAATTAATTTTCATTTAATTTCGAAAAATACTAGTATTTGGTTAGAAATAAAAGATTTAATATCGAACTAACGCCGAGGTTTATCGACAAAACCTGTAATATCTAGATCTGTCTTCTAATGACAAGCGATCAAACGTTTAAAATATAGGAGTTATTTGTTCATTTTATAAAACAGCTATTGGTTTTTGTAGTTAGCTTAAATAACTGTTCCCATCACTCAATATTAATAGCATCGCTTCCGTCTAAATACTACTATAATAGATGGGTTTGATTCCAACCTTTTCAGACTATCAATTTCTAGCCACCGAATAGTAATATGACAGTTTTAACAAACTATTAACGGAAATCCATACATAATTTGCTGATGGAAAATTGATTATGATTAAGGTGGTATCAATCCTAGGTTTTACGAATAGATCACAAGTTTGTAGAAGTTTTTTAAGAAATATTCTGAAGCAATTTGAAAGCTTTAATTTTAAAGTATTTTTCTAGCGTTATTCATCAATACAAAAATAGTATACGTAAGTATTGATAGACAATACCATGGATTTATTCTAGCAATTTAAGCCAACATTGAATCCCCACTAACAGTATAAATCAACAAAACGGTTTTCAAAATTTAAGAAGTAAAACTTATCAGTTGTGCAGCGTAAAATATTTTATGATATACTTGATTTCTAAACTTAAAATCAACTCTGCACTCTTTAACTTAAAAAAGACATTGCTCTCAAAATTTTTATTCAATAATTAACGATAAACGTTTTTGATTTCCTCTCAGCTGTACTAGTGTCTATAGTTTTCGTTTTTCGCAATAACAAAGACAGTTACACTGATGAGAACATTGTGACTACAATTCATTTCAAAGAGAGACTGGGTCAAATTTAAAGTGAAGTTTGGGAGCATTTCCGTTTTTTTTAATTGTAGTTACTTTTCGTTGTAAAATAATAATCGAAAAAAAAAATACTACTGCATTGTTTTTGACGCATTGATTTATAATTTAAAATTATATGGATTGATAATATTATATGTAAACAAAAACATTTGTAGGTCAAAACGTTGTATATTAATTCTTAAAAAAACTTATATATAAACATTTTATTTGTTTTTAAACATGTATTTATTAAATCATTCTATTAAAATACAACTTGATTTTTTGAGGGTTCCAACCATAACAACCGTAACACTCTAATAGTGTTAAACTATTGTTATTACATAAATAATAGTTTAACACTATTAGTTTATAATGTTTCATTGTTTTTCATAAACGAAAACCTTTTTTCACATTTTAGTCTTGAATACTAACTACGAAGTAGAAATAAAAAGAATAAATATCAAGTAAAATTTCAACTAAAAGAAATACTAATACAAAAGGCGTATTCTTTACTTTATTCAAAAATATTTTAAATTCATTTGCTAAGCTCTCCTTACATATCAAATGACTTTTTGGAGTGCATCAAGATAGTTTATCCATTATTTCGCATCAAAACAAAACAAAATCTCTGTTGTTTTCTTTGATATCGATAAAATAAAACAATTTCAACACTCACTAAAGAAAGAAAAACTATCGAAAAACACACAGTATCTACGGGCTTAAAGCCGTAGTTCGAAATTGCCGACGTTAAAGGTAGCGTGAAGCATCAATCTTTCAATGTTTTTGTCTTTCAATGTTTTTCGCTAACACATTTTGAGATAAATTACTCGAGATATTTGAGCGAGAGATAAGTTTCGATTCAATTTTCTCCTGTTCAAGGACGATTTAGTGAATGTACTAGTTACTGCTGTTTTTAAGCTTGCATAAACATTTATGAGTTTGCATGAATACATTGCATGTTCTAAATTTTTCACAAGGAAAAATTCATTAAATTGTTAGTTTTAGTTTTTAAAAACTCTCAATTGAACAATAATAATTTTTTTAGATGCTATCATGTAACTTAATCAGTTTTTGTTTATTATTTTTTAATTTAATGCTTGAATTAATCACATAGTAGAATTCTAAAATTATAAATAAATTTCATAATTTGAGTCCTTTTTCTTGTAATAGTAAATAAATTTAACAAAATTGTCTTGAAGACTTCAGTCAGCAATGATTAAACCATGAAAAAATTATGTGGTTTTTCATATTGATTAGAGAAAGAACAAATTGTTGTTGCAGATATATTGATAGTTCACTCTAAATGTTGGCAATACTGAAAAATTAATATCCATGATAAAATAATGTAATTTAAATGATTTTTAACTTTCTAAGCTTTAGGGATTTATTTATATAATTTGCCCCAAAACCCTATTTGGAAATTTAAAAAAAAAGCTTACTAAAATAACAACCACAAATTAGACTATCAAATAATTATTAGATATTCCTGTTACAGAATGTAAAAGTGAAAAATGGTGTTAAAAACATAACAGCAATCTTATGTACTATATTTTTATTCAATGTTTATATTTAACATTAAAATAATATCATTGACTTATAGTAAAAATTTATATTAAATATGATAAAGCATTGAAACAAACTTTTGAAACAATTGTCCTTATAATTTTGTTAAAACCGAGAGTATATATTCTGGTAACTGTACCTTTAACCTTTCTTCAGTGTAAATATTATTTTTCGTTTCGATGTTATGTTTCTTCCAGTAATCTTCATAAATCTCTGTTTCCCCCGTTTATGCTTCATAAAATTTAAGACAAATAAATTGTCCGTTTAAATCATGTTAAATGTCCCAAAGGGGACTTATAAGGCTTTATTGCGATTGGTTCTCAGAACTAAAGTAATCACAAACTTTAAACTAATACTAAAAACATCGAAACAAAGCTCTCACATTAATTTATTACTTCCCCATCAATAATTTTTGCTATATATATATATTAAAGGTTATTTTTCAAAATTGGATTAAAGGCTAGAATTTGTAGAAATTCTAAGTATTTTAGTAAAATAACTTAAGATTTATACTGTGCGTAAAGGACTTTAAATGCGTACTATTAAATAATCAATGAGTTGTCCCACTTGTATTAATGTACCCGATTCATAAAAAATATATATATATATTTCAAACCTCTCTAATATGAATCAGAACAGAACCATGATTTCGTTTGTTGCGAACTTATGATTATTGGGGTTATAAAATATTTTATACGGCTAATAAAAGTATAAAACCTTATTTTGCTAAAAAATAAAATTTTACCTTCTTTAAATTATATTAAAAACATAATGATAAGCAATAAAATTTGTCTTTTGTTTCTTGGAAAATAATAATACTTTGCATTTAGTTACTGGCATATGCATTGGGGATATGTATAGTATAAAATGCCTAGTACTTAAATAAGTATTTCTAATCAGATTATCTGTTGTTTCATATGTCCAAGTATTTTACGACTGGCAATAAAAAAGGGTCGGATAATAAAAATACTGGACCTTGAATGCTGCGTAAAAATATCGCCACTCCTTGTTATATGTTCTATTATCCATCGTTTTTTATACGAAAACTTGGATGTTGATGTGTTAAGAGAGTTTTTTTTCAATGAGTTCAAGATAAATAATTTTGAAAAAGAATTACCTTTGTATTCGTTAATAGAAACTTTTTAATTAGTTTCAGAAACAAATAACATTTCACCTAAAACTAAAATTAGTTTCAGAAACAAATAACATTTCACCTAAGCTTAAAATTAGTTTCAGAAACAAATGACATTTCACCTAAGCCTAAAATTAGTTTCAGAAACAAATAAAATTTCACTTAATCATTCAATAGTAACTCCACATTTAGAACCTTTAAAAAAGGTAAATGCAGCTTCTCTTGAAAAGCACATCCAGACTAATAAACTCTTGCTTTTTTTTCTTGAATACATACATATAAATACCAAAAACAATATTGCAAACTTTGATGTAAAAATTGTTATTTCAATGATATTCTTCTGTTAGTAAAAATAAAGAATGGAGAAAGATCAAACACATCTTAGCATTTTTGTTCATATTTTACTTATTTTTGTAGAAATTCCGATCTATTTTTGAATTTTCAAACTATAAGGAAGGAAAAACACTGATGTGCAAACCAATTTTTCAATCAAGTACTTTTATCTTCCGTTCGTTCCCCTCCAAATTGGGCAATCTCAACTCAATTCAACAAATCTCCAAAGCAAAAGGAGATTTAAACTTTATTTATTTCTTTGAAATCCATGTATTCTTCACACTTCTTTTGATATACAACTAAGCTTAAGCACAATGTATTTCATATTGTTTTTCTTTAAACATAAACAGAATGAACATAAATTTTCGAAATTTTCTTATACGTAAAATAAACAAGGACTTCTAATAATCTAAGTACATTAAAAATATAAAATTCTTAAGTTAAGTATGTACTTAACTGTACTTTTCCATAAAAAAATATTTATAAAAAGCCCAAGATCGCGGGTTCGAGCCCCGGCTGAGTCGTCGGATTTTCAGGATGGGAAAATTCTGGGCACATATGTCATATGATTATGTGGCATGTAAAAGCTCCCTGGAGGGCTCATTTGGCCTGGGTTCTCTCGGCAAAATTAAATCTCGGCATACTTTAGCATCCACAGAGAGCTCAGATTCATTGTAATCTGGGCGTCAAAATTGGTAGACAGAGCCGCCTAGATGGTGCCACAAAAAATGGCTCTCATTTCTGGGGAATGTGCCGAGTCTGCAAAGGCTTGATCGCCAAAGTTTCAGCCCCATTAGGAAAAAAATATTTATAAAAATAATTACTTCACTTAAAATAGTAGAATAAATCATAAATTCACTGAAATTTTTTAAATATAATCTTAATTATTTTTTAACAAAACCGAGTAGCATCATATTTATTAAAGTATTTTCAGTATAAAAGTTCATAGCCCAAAAACTAACGCCCTAATTGAAATAAGATAATTACCTCTCTTTTTTAGTAATTACATACGCTACCGGGAGGCGTGTTTTTTAATTACAATTAAAAATAAAAAAAACTTAAATTATTTAAATAGCTCAATTGATAGGCGGCGTACTTAAGCATAACTATTATTACGTCACTATAAATTATAAAAAGAATAGTTTCACTTAGAGAAGCTTGTTTTTATAATATATTAATTAGTTATGGAAATAGAAAGTATAATAATTATGATAATTTACTCAAAGAAAATGCAGATTTAAGTTGATAGAGTCGTATCCACTGAAAAACTAATTACCCAATTTTGGAAACGATTCTTATTTGTATAAGTATTTATATAAATAATTTTCAGAATTAGTTAGGGAATTTAATATGTTCTACACTGGTGGACAATTGCTAAGGAAGAGACGGTTTTTCAATGTAACTTTGTACAACAGCTTTCCAAATCAACAAATTTAATACCATAAGATCCCCAATACGTAAGGACATGAGTAATGTAAGCAACTCTTACCAAAAGAGAAATCAGAGGGATAAAAAAAGCTTTTATCCCTCCATTTGAACTCCATTCCATTCATCTCCGAGGTGAAGATGAATTTTGGATTTTCCCTTACGACAATTTTACGAGTGCACCATGAATATCGATTGCTTTATTGTAGAAAAAACCCATACGATCATATCAGATCTCAACTGTACAAGATATAAATATAAAACCTCTTATACTATATCGATAATTAAATATATAAACCACGGTTAAATTTAAAGTATCGTCATATCTCATCGGATTTAACAGTACATTAACTTTATTTCCCTTCATTTCATTTAATGCGATTGATACTTTCAAATACTTGATAAATAAAACTGGACTTAAGAGCTAGAAGCGTACATTTTCCATACGAATTTAATGGAAGTTAAGCCTCTGTTGCTTTGAAGTACAAAAATGAAAATAGCACAAAAAAACGCCTCCTCCATCATTTTCAACTGCCTCATGTGATACTGTCACTTTTCCCCCCGCGTTTCACTTAAGAATGAAATATCTCCCCAATCAATACCTCACGTCCAGTGGTCTAAAATAAATTTAAAAGAATAAAAAATAGAACTAGAACCAATGTCCAGTCAGCCAAATATTTGAACCTTTGCCTTAAAATCGATTCAAATCTTTTTCATTCGGGTCTTGACCGTTTTGGTTTCTGCAGCCAAATGGCAAGTTTATAGTCCCCTTTCGTTGGCTCGATTCAGTGTATTATGGACTTAAGTCGTTCTTTTTGTCCAAGATATGTTACTTCCTGCAAGCGAAGTTAGACAGATACTTTCTTGCAATCTGGAAGTAAAAATCTCTTCCCGAAAATAAATCTTTTAAGCTAAAGTATCGCATAATTTAAAAGAAAAATGCCAAAAAGAATTCAAGAATTTTTTTAACGAACACCTATTTGGCCCGAAGAGATGATCCAGCCAACGTGATTTGGCCCCGATCCATCATTTATTTTGTCCTACTCCCTAGAGTTTCTTAGCACCACTAAAAAAGAACGCTTTCTATTGACTTTAAGTATTCGTATATCTATCTCTATTTTTTTAGTAAAATTTTTTACAAACTTCAATTTATCATCTCACTTGAGTGGATATGTGGCAAAATAAAAAAAATAATAGGTCACAAAAATATATTTTTGGAAAAGACTTATGGTTTTATAGAAAAGCTTTCTTTTATAAATCTAACCCGTTTGTAAAATTATTTTACCGAGAATTGAAAGAGACTATACTAGTTATATATTTGCAATATATATTTCGACGAAAGTCGTTGAGAAAAATGATTGTTAAAGAGGAAATAAACTCTCAAAATAGATCTTGACTTGTTGATGCATTCTTTAAACAGAAATTCCTCAATAGAGAAGGAAGAAAAGAGACCAAAAATGGAAACAGGAAAAAGAAGAGAAATGAATGAAAATGTGAAATTTGATTTCGCCAGTTAAAATTAATAAAAATCTACAGTTTTTTTTAGTGATGTAGCATTTGACCTATAACCTGACCTACAAATTCAATATCTTTCCAAATATTAAAGTCTCTGGAAACTATAAACGTTCGTCACTTTCGATGATTAAAATTAAGAGGCGTTTACGGTATAGTGTTAAAGTTCCATTTGGAGGCTTGAAATATGTATCCGTAAACGTTCAACGACCCTCAACCGACCACTTAGATACTACTAAAAAAACTATTGTTTACATGTGTTTCACTTTTCCCCGTATAGTAGATAATAGAAGATAACTAACTTCTTATCGATCATAAATTAACTTTATTACTTAGTTTTAAAATTTTCAGCAGATTTTTTAGGAGGCAAATTCAACCATATTTAGGATTCTGTTCCTGAAACCATAATTCAAGCCACTGGTCTCGAAATATTTAAATTTAACCTTCCATTGCGCATTCTCTCCTTGCCATTTTATACTCAATAAATAAAAACAAACATCAAAAACAAATTTACATATTTTGGTTTATACTTATGCTTCAGTAATTTCACAAACAAAATTTTAAATAAATTGAAGTGATACAATGAATTCCGAGTTCAGTACCCAAAAAAAATAGTGTATGAATAAGCAATAATTCATAGTTTTAAGACATAAATTTACAATGTTATTCAAGGTTTGGTAAGTTTTTTTTTCTTTTTCGAGAAAAAGAGAATGATAAGTTGGCTCTAGCTTATGTAACTTCTGGCTAAACTTTTCGATTAACTCAGGAAAATTTTTCCTGGAATAATAATGACCTAATAACAAAAAAAACTCATTCACGAAGTCATATATTTAACTTCAGATGTACTACATTTCATTTTTACTTCTCAATTATATTAATTAATATCTGTTTCCAAGTATACGAAGCCAAATAAAAAAATTTAAATACCAATCAAAAATTTCCCTTGGTGACCTACATGAATTTCATTAACTTTTTATCATTGCGGGAATCCACAAGATTTGTAGCATTATTAATCATGCTTCTACCACTCAAAAACTTATTCTTACTTTATTTGTTCAAAAGACACCTCTTTTCTATAAATCTAATAGTCTTCATTTATCTGCCATCAACCAAATTTAATTTTCTTTTCAAGTAAAACTACCTCCATCCCCGCAAATAATCAAATTTCAAAGGTAAAATTGTATAAAACCCCATTGAAGGGAATGGACATTGATATAAATTCCTATTTCGCCTCTGTAATTGAGGAAAGACTCGAAAGAGACCACCATTTTGAGCTGCGTTATTGAATTTCCTAAGGAGTGTCACAGAATGGTGTGATAACGACATTAGCCCTTCAAAATGAAACATTTTTTTAAGGAAAGTGCTTGCGAAATTGAAAAGAAAATGATAAAGTAAATGCTTCTGACAAAAATCTCGGGGAAAGAATATTTTTTTAGAAATCTTCGTTTGTATGACCTTGATATACTTTGAAATGATTGGTTAATCGAAAAAGTATTGTAGAAAGATATTCTAGTGGAGTATAGGAAACCTTTAAATTTATATTTTTAGTTTTTAAAATATATAGTTAAATAGAATAAATTTTTTAAGCATTTAGATTGGCGAATACCCAAAATTCTAAAATTTTTACTTTAAAAAAAAAACTTGTATATTTACACCACATGTTAGAGGTTCATGGCACAGATATATATTGAAATAGCATCTGTAAACAATTTCAGGTAAATTAATGTAAAACTTTTTATGCTAGAAGGTGTTAGCGTAACCCCCTTTTTTTAGTTGAAAAACACCGTTTAAAATAAATCAATTATATTTAAATTTAAAAAATGCCCAAAAAGCATTGTTCATTATATTTGAAATCCCTATGCCAAATTTGGGAAAGGTTAAAGTAATAGTAAAAATTTTAGAATTTTGGGTACTCGCCTACCTTAAAACATTCATTAATGGCATTTATTGGTTACTACATTTGTAACGAATTGCAGGAACCGATGTACGCATTTTTGTTTTTATAAAAAGGTAATCATATTTCCAGGTCGTATTTTTTTTAATAATCGTTGTTTATAAAGCAAAGATTTTTTCGACAAATTAACGAATAAACTACTAAATGAATATAAAAATTTGGTGAACAGAAACATTTTTCTTATTTTTGAGCAATTTGTTTAAACATTATTACAAAAATAAAAAAAAAATTATAACCAGAGACTCATAAAAAAATATATTTACAATATTTAAATTTCCTTTCCTTTCAATATTCCCCAAGAGATATATTACTAACACTGTTACAGCTTGTGAACTAAAATCTAAAGGAAATATCCAAAATCGAAAAGACTATTGATAGTCAAAACACAATGCTAAGAATTTTCGTGCAGTATGGCATATTTTTGAAACTGTTTCTATGCAAAAACAGCTATAAATAATAAAGTTACAATTCGTAAAATCTCTTTTTAAAGTCAGTGAAATGTTTTCATGAACACTCTTTTAAAAATGTTTTAAATATCTCTATTCAACACTTAAATAAATCGTTTATGAAAAATAGCTTAGGTAAAATTTACTTTAATCAAAAATCACCGTTTAAACTAAAACAAGTTTTTTTGTCAGGAAATATCTTATCATACATGAAACAGCAAAAAAAAAACTACATAATAAGAGTCTTTAAGTTCAATTTAATGACTATTTTTGTTCGGAAAGCTTATTGGGCAAAACTGAAAAGCGTAGGCAAATACTTATAAAAAGATACTCTTTTTAATCTTCCCAAGAAAATTTAGCGATAAAAGATCTCCCTGATGAATAGTATTAGAAACTCATGTATCAGCAAAATCATAAAAAATCCCATTACAGCTTATAAATTTAAGTGTATTATCGCATTAAACAAAAAAATAGATATTTCTTTTGTTAAAAAACGTATTCGTTAAAAAAAATATCCTTCCCCATTAACTTTTTTGTGAAATCACTATATTCTATTACATTATTCGGTGTAAAAGACAATTTAGTAAAGATGGAGATAGTCTTTACATAATGTAAATATTAAAAAATACGTATAACCCGAAATTTAATACCAGTAAGAAAAATAAGTGTCTGAATAACAAGAGTCCCTTGCGAAATTTGCAAAACTGATATTACATAGGTTTTTTTTTGCTAACTTTAATTTATTAGCCTTTATTAAAATCTAAGTTCAATAAGTGGAACGTTTTATTCTTAGTAATGTAATTACAACAATTTATTTTTAGAATGCATTTACGGTCTTGGTTGGAGTTTTAATTAGTTTCAGCGTTCACATAATTTAAGCTCAGGGGCCTGTTTTGATTATGTTTTACATAATAAATCATCCTTTTATTTAAAGTTTAATTCCGTGAGCCTTGATTTGCTGAGCTGCCTTCAACATAATAGAAAAGCTCCATATATAGATGTGTTGTTCTTGAGGTTAGGTAGTTAAGGTAGGCGAGTACCAAAAATTCCCCAAAATTCTAAAATTTTTACTATTACTTTAATCTTTTCCAAATTTAGCATAGTGATTTCAAATATAATGAATAATACTATTTAGGCATTTTTTTAGTTTAAATATAAATTATTTATTTTAAACGGTGTTTTACTACTAAAAAAAGAGGTTTACGCTAACAAGTCTACCACATTGAATTTTCATCCTATAAACATTAATTATGTGTTAAATTCTTCGTTTTGAACTGATACATGCAATGACCCTCTAGAGTTACATACAAATTGCAAGAAAAGAAGTTAATAAGAAAAATGTTATAAATTAACCGGAAAAAAAAGATTTTTTTTTCGATTAATTTACACTTGGACATTTTTTTAAAAAAAACTTGCATATTTACACCAGGTGTTGGAAGTTCATGGCACAGACATATATTGAAATAGCATCGGTAAAAAATTTCAGGTAAATTAATGTAACACTTTTTATGCTAGAAGTGTTAGCGTAAACCCCTTTTTTAGTTGAAAAACACCGTTTAAAATTAATCAATTATATTTAAATAAAAAAATTGCCCAAAAAGCATTGTTCATTATATTTGAAATCACCATGCCAAATTTGGAAAAGATTAAAGTAATAGTAAAATTTTTAGAATTTTGGGTACTCGCCTACCTTAAGTTTATTTTATAAGTGCAAGGGTTTACAAATTTAAGTTGCTCCTGAAAACGGTCTAAAATAAGAACTGCTGACAAAATTTAAGAACCGACAAGAGAACCTGGGTTGTTGCAAATTGTACGAATAAAATTTAAATGGGTTGTTGCAAATTGTACGAATAAAATTTAAATGGGTTGTTGCAAAAGGAGAATTTTTAGGGTAAAACTTTGAAAGTAGGCTTTGAAAAGCTATGATTTTTTTTAAAATTATCATCGAATTAAAAAAAATCTAAAAACTGATCTGTATCGAGTTTGAAAGTAAGCCTATCGTTGTCAAAAAATTTTGGAACTCCTGTCACAGAATTTATTTTATGAGTATATTTGTTGAGAAAAATAATTTCTCTAATGGTACTGCAACATTGGCCTTTGCGGACATGGCATATTCCCCAGAACTGAGAGTCATTTTCTGTGGAACCATCTGGAGACTCTCGCTACCAATATATTTGTTGCAATTTTTTTTTAATTTATGTATATAAAATGTTATGAAAAACACGAAAACGTCGAAGTAAGTGTAAAATTAGTCAAGTAGAAAGTAGACAAAGCAGAGTTAAGTTTATGTCAAAATTAACCAAAGGGTCCAAGATTGCAAAACAATCTTCAATATTTCAAGATAAATATTTTGGGTCATTTTCTATTGCAATACATTTATGTCCCCAATATATTTACCATTGCAAAGTCCTCCACCACTGACATACAAATACACAACAAAGTGTACCCAAAACTAGTTCAATTCAATCATCTTATTTACCTACAAATTGCGAAATGTCTACCATTCTGCGGCTTGTTACTGTAACTAGTCTTCGAGTATTTATGTGTAGTCATAAAATGGCTTATGTGCATTGTTATATATAAGTATTTCAGCCCAATTTCTACAAATATGTAGGTACTATGTGCTCCGTTTATTAGCATAGTTATTCAAGGGTTCCTCTTCGGTGACAGATTCATTCCGTAGACAGTGACGCTGCAAATATCCGAACCAATGCTACGTGGGAAGTGACGGGGAAAATTACCGTGTGTACAATTTGCAGTTGAAGGAGTTTTAATTTCAATTTCCCGGTGGTTAGTGTTATGTTTAATAGATTATGGTGAATTGGTAAATGTTTTAAATGTTTTGCAGGAATTTTCATATTAAAATACTGCATTATCATGAAGGTTATGATAATTTGAAATTTTAGGATGGTTGCTAAACGTAATAGGCATGTTTCAGGTTTCGAGTGGTAACAGAAATGCTGAATTGAAATAAATTCTTTCTCTATGAGAAATGGGAGAATCAAAGGTTTATTTCAATCCCTTAGAATCAGAACACTAATCAGAGAACCGGTCAAAGTAAAGCCAGGAATGAAAGCTGGAACGAATTACGCCACCCGAAACATAGCAATTCGTGAAACCTCATTATCTAATCCATAAAAACACTGAAAGACGAAGAATGAAATCATGAATCTTTTAAACCTCTTCGAAAAAAATTATAATTAGCTTTCTAACTTTAAACAATAGTTTAATCTGGTATATAAATTTATTTCAAGCTCCATTCGTAACTTTTCCAAAAAATTTTAGAGCCTTGGTTATTTAGAAAAAGAAAATGTCTTAAAATGTGTGAATTCTTAATTTATACTGAAATTGGCACTCCTGTATTTGAAAGGTTTTTTTGCGTTTTGTTATTTAAGGGCTATATTTCCCCTTGGAGGACAGCATAATCAACATGTTTTATCCTGCTTAAGCTTACTTTCGCTGATTATGTAACTTTCACTAAAACACATAAATAAAGTAATGCGTCATTTTAAAATTAAAAACTCTTTATATAACTTTAGTTATAAAACTTACGAGAGCCATATATGCAACGTTTTCATTTGGCATTAGCGTCCAAGAAAGGTTTTAACCATCGCATATATCTACAGGTATATGGACTTCTAACTACTGTAAAAAAGAATGTAACTCTCAACTTCTTTACTTTTATACAAAGTTTCTTCTTTTAATAAGTTTTCCACTTTAATAATTTTCCTTGTACTTTTAATTGTATTTTAATGGTAATATATTTTTTTAAATTATACTTACATTCATTCATGAAATAGTAAATTTCTTATTTGTACAAATGCCCGATTACAGACTGTTGTCGTGTGTCTCCAGGCCATAACCTGGAAGACAATAGAAATGCAGTAGCATCCATTGGCACAAGGCTTTTGAGTACCCATGAGAGGGCGGATGTCTGACTTCTACTCCGAGATGGAGCCACCTTCTCAATTTAGGCATGTCGTTTTAGGGGCAATTTCTCCAGATGACCTAAACCCACGGTAAACTGCGCAATAACCGACCACAGGACTTTCGAACCCCCAGATTTAACGAGCACGTTCTCCGCATGAACTCAGGACAACACAAATATCCATGCCTTACATGCTTTACCCGGGATTCGAACCCGGACCCACTCGCTTGAATTTAGGACTCTTAACCTACATATTATTATAGCAGTCTCATCTCTTAACTAGTTTGCCATATTTTGCCGCAATTTTTATTGCAGTCCTAATTTTCATTAAAACGAAAACAAAAGTTTTATACTCAAAGATTCATCAGTCTGTAATATTTTTGTACATCCTCAACAGTCTGAATGTCCCATCAAACAATTGCCAAACAAATCTGACATAAAGGGAAGAAAACGGTTCATAAATACTTTAGTAACAATAGAAAAGAGTTTCATCTTAATAGGATTTTTGAAAATCCGGTCATTTCACCTGCTTTGCACAAATCGATTTGAAAGCGAGAAAGAACACCTTTAAGTCCGGATCTAACATTGCATTCTTTAAAAGAGACACTTCTAACACAATGGGATTTTAACGAAAGAGTCATTCTTTTCATGAGTTTCAAGAAATCCCCTACGAGGGATTCTTGAAGATTGATTAGTACTGCAGTTTGTTCTTTTTGGTTGCAGCACCGCAAAAAAAAATATTTAAGCATTGCTTTTTAAAGTTAGCTAATTTAGTTTCTTATTGGAATAGTCAAAGTCGTTCGAGTCGTTGTAAAGCTATTTTTAGTTATTTAAGTGAAATATGCTACCTTACTTTCAATTTTGAAGGAATATTTGTTACAGAAAGTTCAGTTTAAATGGAAATACACAATTTAAAAATAAAAACATAACATGAAATAGTTAAATAAAACTTATCTATAAAAGGAAATTTAGCATTCATTATAATTTTTTTAAATATTAGCAAACAAGAATTATAACAAGATTGCTTTGTCCATTAAAATCCATTTGATTGCAAAACCAATATATTGTATTATATTAATTTATTCCTTTTTATAATATATTATTTTTACCTTTTTTAATCATTACAGACATCCAAATTTCTAAGTCGTAAGAAATACGTAGTATCTTCTGTCGTGCTTTTTTCCCAAGTGAATATACGCTTTAGAAACGCTACATTTCCACTTAAATTGTGACATATCCTAAATGATTTTCAGTCGTATCCATTTCAGTTCAATTTCTTTCATCATATTCACGCAAAACAACACTAACACAAAGTTCTTTTCCAGGTTAGCAACATGTTCATCATGAGCCTAGCAGTAGCAGACCTGACAGTAGGTCTGGTCGTGATGCCCATCAGTTCAGCCTACGTCCTCACGGGCACCTGGCGATTCGGCCTGGTGGTCTGTCAGTTCTGGTTGTCAGCAGACTACTCGGCCAGTACTGCTTCCATCCTCAACTTGCTGGTACTCAGTCTGGACCGGTACTGGTCGATATCCAAACCCTTGGAGTACCTACGCAGAAGAAGCAAGAAGCGGGCACTGGTGGTCATCACATTCGTGTGGATAGGGTCTTTCCTGTGGATTATGCCGATTATTGGGTGGCACGCGTTCTTCAGGGAAGGTGTTAGAAAGCAGCCTCCAGACGTATGCGAGGTTTGTTACTCTTTATTCCTCAATACTGTATTTCACTAACAAAATTAATTGGCTTAAAATATTCTTATGCCAAAAATATTAGACCCATATTTTTTCTTTTTTCAAATACTCCATAAAAAGGGAGAAAATTGAATTTTAAAATTAGGAAGAAACATTACGCCAGAAAACGCTTTGTGGCTGTCACGTGGTATGTATGACGTCACTAGTAACTGTAAACCAACTTTGAAACACCATTTTGGAATCAATTTTAAACAAATTTGAGCTCTCCGCTTATGTAAAACCTCCTTCCATTATCTATACAATTCTTATTTTAATAATAAATTAGATTAAATCCAATTTAATTGCAAGCAAAAAAATAGCACACCGGCTTGTTTATATATGCTGGTGACGTCAACCAAATCGACGTGTTTGTGATAACGTGACGTACCGATGAAAAATAAGCAATTTTAAAATGATTTTATGAATTATTTAAAGATTTATTTCGTAAAAAATATATACGTTTGTTATTTTTGGGCTCAAACTATAATTATTTTAATATTGGAAGGTATTTTAGCGATACAGCAAGTACCCTATTGGATCACTCTAAACTTCTGCACTTTTCAAAAGGCCTCTGAAATGGGAGAGTATCAGTGATCAGTGAAGCATTCTAATCAACAATCTGCTATTCGTTTTGAAGCCTCGCTAAAAAGTGGCACTAAGTGCATAGAACTAAGTAAAAAAAGATCTTTTGGACTGACATGGTTGGTTATAAACCTTCAAAGCTGGTCTCTGACCAAGCACATTAGCCTGTCTGAAAATATATGTCAACCAACAACCAACCATGCCAGTCTATCAAATTAATTATAATTTTACTGACTGGACTGGCATTTAACTGGACTGTCTTTACGTATGCTTTTAGTGTAAAAATGTCTTGTCTGGTGAGTTCGCAGTGATGAATATACCCATATATGATTGGCCTAGCACTCTAGTTCACTGCTGTGAAGCCAAATCAATAATAGGAACCCTCATTTCCTGTAATAACTCAAAAACAGTAAAACAAAAGGTAGTTTGGTATAGTTTATGACAATGCATTATTTATATTTAGTTTGCACCACCTTTGTTTATAGTTCATTAAAATCTAAGGATATACAGCTCTAAAGTAAACACGAAAAATAAAGAGAGTAGCTTTTCGAAAGTGTGATCAGGGCGGCTAATTTTTATAAAAATTTGAAGTTCTTCTGCCATGTTCTCTAAGTCAACACTTTAAAATTAATAAAAAAGATTAATTTATTTAAATTATTACGTTAGAAAAACTAGCAATCACTAATCAGTTTGTGTACTCCTACATTCCTCTAGGGATTTAATCCTTTCAACTTCGTGATGAAACTTGTGGTCATTAAATTAAAGATTTTTTTTTTTTAAATTTCTCTAGTTTAATTTTTTTTTCACTTAATACTTACACCTCACATATTAAATCCTATTAATTTGAAAATTAAAGATTCACTGCAAATTCAAAAGTAAACAAGATTTAGACTAATTTAATATAAGTCAAATAAAGTCATCAGACAAATTTTTTTTAATATTTTGATGTGTGTGTTAAAATTTGATGCTCAACTAAACTCACTTTTTATAATTCATTTTAACCCGAAATCTTCATCACATTTTTTTAATTGCGTGCTACTTACCGGATTACCAATTACCAATGATGCAAATGAAAGTCTTTTCAAATTTTTAATTTAAAAAAAGACTTTACCATGGACTCTACACCAAATATACCGATTTTGAAATTTCAGATTTTTGTAATTTATAATGAGTTTTTTCGGAGGTTAAACAATATTTATTTTGTCAAGGCAATAAAGAAAATACACAAAAATAACCTCACTCTCGTCTTATCAGAAAATAAAAAAAAACTTTTATCCTTTTAAAATAGTAGACATGGATAATTTTTTAAACAACAGTAATATTTTAATTGCTACAATACGTAAGTTGAAGAACCCTAAAAAAATCAGATTTATTTAATTTGTATGATGTCTTTTTCACAAACTTTTTACGACTAAATATTGATGAAATTTGGATGTTTCTAACCACTTACTGACGTTAAGCGCAACTTGGAGTAAATGTAAAACAAGTAGTAATAAACACAAATGTCAGATACCGTAAATTAAGTTCGTGTGTTGAAGGAACGTCTCAAAAGACGTGACGATTGATTGAGATCCTAGTTTAATTACTGGTTCTCTAGCTTGAGAACCGAATCACCCACTAACACTACACTCAAATAAATACTACAGTAGAGTCCCACTTATCCGAAAGGTACGGGACCAAAATTGAGCAGCAAAAATAAAAAAATATTACTGCATATTTTGATAAATAAATCCAACTTTTTAAGAACGTATTTATTTTTTGTGTATTTATTTCTGCGCATACATTTCATATTTTAACCGAAAATCTAGGACATTTTTTGATAAACCGAAATTCGGATAAACGGGAATCTACTGTATATGCAGAAACTCATCTTAAATCTTTCTTTCCTCTTGACCAACATGATTATTTGCAGTGCATTATATTTTAGATGTCGACTTTTATTTTAGTGTATATAAACAATCTTAAAAGTTGTAAAAATTATACTAATATTTTTACCTAACAAATAAACTGCTTCATATTCCGAACTTACATTCATAACGAAATTGAGCTGCAATTAGGTTGAAAACATCAGAAAACAGATAGGAAAAAAAGATATTAATGATTTTGGTTGGATTAATTATTTTTCAGGTTTATTTCCAATTATTTTCATATAATTTAAATTTTTAAAAAGGAATTTGGTAGGGGATACGGACATTCAGACAGACGGAAATTTCCTCCACGACTATTACCATTCTTCAGTTATTAAACTTTCGTCATATTAATTAATCGCATGCATTAATTTTTGTAAATGATGGCTTAGTTAAAATGCGTACTATGACTTATACATAAAAAGTGAAAAAGTTAAGAGTATGCAGTAGATAGTAAATTGTAGTATTTGTCATCTTATTGTAATCGGTAGGAATAATTTTTTAAATACACTTTAATTTAAAAATAAGTCTTAAATATATTAATGATGATTATCCTAAATTAAAAGCTAAGTTAGCGGTGATAGTACGAATATATTAATGCTGCAAATAAACTATTTGCAAATATGTTTGTAATATTTCCATTCTTTTCTAGATGTATTGATATCAAAATAAGTATTTATCAACTACTATTAAGAAAAAGTTATTTATTATAATAAATAATTAATAAAATGATAAATAATAAAATAAATAATTTGCAAAGTAATAAATAATTAGTTAAATAAGTTATAAAATAAGAAATAATAAAACAAACAAGAAAAATAGTAAATAAAAAATGAGTAAATATTTTAAATATTGTTTTTGTTACTAAATGTTGTGGTTTGAAAAACGGTGTAATCCCTAAATATTTTAAACGATGGTGAAACGAAAATAAATCATTAACTAGTTTCCTAAATCTGCATTCCTTATTCAATAAAATTTACTAAATTTGTTGCAATTATTTTTAGGAAAAAAACAGGGAAAACTTTGCAGACTATTTAATAACTGTAGTCAATTAAATAAACCTTATTGAACACAAAAGTGCACAATAAAAATTAATTCACATATGTCCTATTGTTCAAAATAAATGTTCAAATGTGATTCTTAATCGAAATATTCAACGTCAAAGAAATATTTTTACAGTTTCATAAAAGGTTGTGCTTTTCCAAAATGATGACATTACAAAATTAATCTATAAGTATCGTTATTAAAGTGATTTTAATTTTAAAACTTTTATTTTAATATTTAAAACAAATATGTATGATGATACGTACATTGAGCTTTAAAATAAATAACAAAATAGCCTCCATTTACGAAATCAATCCATAAATATTTATTTAAGAATGTATTTTTAATCTTTATGTAATTAAAAACATGTCCGCATAAGTAATTACAAAGTTGAAACATGAACGACTGATAATTGAACGAATAATTTGATTTATATTTAAATCTTAATGAGAGTGAAAAAATGAAATACCAAAAAGAGATGAAAGTAGATTTGAGATGTTTTTTCATTTGCTTTTTTTGGTTTTGGGGAATGCTATAATATGATTTCCAAATTACAAATTATATTATAAGCAAAATGAATAAGTCTTTTCTTATTGTGCATTTATTAAAATAATTAAATTGATTTTTATCTTAAATTAATATTTCACAAGATCTACGACAGTGTTTAAGTTGAAAAGCCTCGTAATTTTGAAAGAGGATCAAGTAATGAAGTCAGAATAGATATTTTTTTAAAGCTATTAAATCTAAAAATTAAACAAGCGTTTCTCTGCAAATCATTACAAACGTTTTTTAAACAAATGCTTGACATTTTTTAAAGACGCTAATTTAAAAATTAATAGCCAAATAATTATTTTAGATATAGGAAAAAGATCATTACATCAGTGCATGGATTATTTCGACCTCTTTTCATTGGATGATATAAAATATATTTTTTTATAAAGATCCACACTGTAAGTTTAATGATGAAAACGAAATTAATTTAAAGTAGAAGCAGCATGATGTATGAAAAAAAAATTTCAAGATAAGATAAAAATGCTTTTATATGTTTTTTTTTCTAATTGCTTAAGGTACTTTTGAATTTCATACCTCTTTCACAAATATCCTTTACTTTTTATCTGTTAACTTTATTACAGTGTATTATATGCTACTAGAAGTATTTATTATACGATTGTTAAAACTCCCATTTAGCAAAAGTTTAATATTATTGAATTTAATACTTATTTTATCTGTGATAAAACCACATCATAAACTATCTTTTCTTAATTGCTTCTTTATTTGTTTATATATGTTTAATTGTTCAGCATACAAAAAGTCTTTAAAAGACAATTTAGTCTTTTTAGAGAAATTGTTGATAAAGCATCTATAACTATTTCAATATTTCGAAATAAAGATACTGAATTGATATAAATAAACAAATTAGTAAATTAAAATAAAAAATTTAACTGAAAAGAGAAGACAGAAACTACATTTTAAAAATAAAATTACTTGGAAAGATTGTAAAAGATTTTAAACAATAAATAAAATAAAATTTCTATTGTAAATTTCTTCCTTAAGCCAGAAAAATGAGAAAATAAATCTCTTAACTTCTAAACCAGTTATTTTAAGCAGGAATAAAGCCGAATTTGATTTAAGTTAATCCCATTTTGAAAAGTCTTAGTGTTTTTGATACATTGAACGCTAACATATTAAATTATAAGCTTTCCAATAAATATCAAAATATAAAACGTACTTTAGAAGTATATTTGACATCAATATTTTAATTAAAATATATTGTAAATAGGGGACACTGGAGCAAGCTTTCCTGTTTTTCCCATTCTACTTATCTTAACTATATTACTGATAAACTTTATAATAAAAACTAACTAAAACCAGTCTGGAGTGTTTTAATTTTTATTATTTGCTACAATGTACAAAGGTTAAATGTCCTTAGTTACCTTTATATTCTTTCAGCCTAATTTAATTTTTCACAAAGTTAATGATATTCGATGAACAAAATACTTTAAAAGCTTAATTAATTATACTTTATGACAAACAACTCCCTTCATCCTCTTTAATGAAACATGCAAATTGACTTAAAACTTCCATTTTCTTAGGTAAGTGAATTCTTTAGCAAAAAGGTTTGGTTTTAAGCACGATATTAGTTTTCTTTGAAACCAATTACAGAATACTGGTTAAAGGTAGTGTGCTTTTTGGTAATTCACAAAATAACTTTTTGAGCCTTAGTTAAAAGTATTTTCTAAAATTATTTTTCTGTTTATTTCCGTTTCTATTATGTGCATCTCCATCAACAAGTATCATACACAAATTAAAACTGTAGCCTTTTCTTTCTAACTCAGTTATTTACTTTCTTACAGTTTCATATTAACATTTTAAAAGTAATCCATAGAGAAATAGTTGATGCTGCTCTGTAACTCGTATTTTAATTGCCAAAAATTCGTTAACTTTCTTTGATATATAGTATATTTTTGTTAATCGGCTGTCTATATATAAGTTCAGTAAAATTATATTTAAAATTGAATAAAATGCATTAAAACAAGATTATATGTTAAACATGGAGTGTGACACCAAGTATGCTGAAGAGCTACGTGATCGTATAAAAATTAATAAATACTATAAATAATGGTAAATTAAACGAAGGAACAAATAATATTTATTCAGTGCTAAAAAGTCACCTAATTAATCCTAGGAACGCTGACATTAGTACTGTAGGAAGCATGGAGGCTTATCAAAAGAATAACATTGCACACGGAGGGCAAAACCCGTAGGTCTACCCACTGATTCTCTAGGGAGTTACTTGATTGCTGTTAATAGTTAACTAAGGATAACAGAGAATGGTTCTCTGCGTCATATTGGAGTTTAGTTGGCAACGAATAGATCTCACATACGCTGAAAAGGCAATGATAAACGCGAAACCGTATAATTGAAAAACATTATTAATTGAATAAATTAGGTAACTGCTTGTTCTATATTTATATAATTTAATATAGATTAATATAAGTTAATATATTCATTCTCGTTAAAAAAAAGTAAATCATATTGCTGCAATGAAAATAAGCCTGAGTACAGCTATTTAATTAACTCAATAATTAATAATAACATTGTACTAAACTGCATGTATCAGAAAAAAATGTAAGCTGCTTGTATAACAAAATTTGATACCTCATGTCAATTTAGTAGCTTCGATTTTATTCTACAACTAATGTTTGTTTTCTTACAAAATCTTTTATAATTATCTTATAAATTTAATGATTTCAGACTGAGTTTGCTGACAACGTAGCTTTCAAGCTGACAACCTCCACCATTAACTTTTACTGTCCGATGGTAGCCATGATTGTGACGTACGCACGGATTTACCACCACATACGCAAGAGGGCCCTCTCGGAGGTCATGAACAGGTACGACTTATTTTGTTAATCTTTTTATTCAAAAACTGTATTTATCAAATGTTTTTAAACGCCTCTAACTCAAGAATAGATAAGACGAAAATTCTTCTTGTAATTAACGGAAATTGTACTGGCAATTTTGTTACTGGAATATTTCCGCTATTTGACGAATAGTTTGTGGGGGGTTTTAGGGACTCCATTGCACATGTATATTTTCCAGTGATGAAAATGGCTTCAATTTGTGGAAATAATTCGGCAGAACAATTTAATGTAAAATTTCCGTTAGTTGAAGGAAGAAATTTTGAAAGTAGATGTTTTATAAACCGATCGATTCTTTCATAAACCTGTGTTGTCTTGCAGCAGTAAGACATGGGCAAGGGATCAAGGAAGGGGTTGGAAATCACTTATTGTTTAATTCCCAAAATAGCATGGTATTCACTGTCAAAAACGAACATTGGAAAAAAAGATATGTTCCTTATTATAATATATCCCTACCAACAGATGCAGCGACTTCCGCCCCTATTCTTTCTCCAATTCCAGACTCCAAACACCTCTCGTTTAATTCCCAAACTGGCTTGGTATTCACTATTAATACTATAGATCATAAAAACTAATATCCCTCATTACAATTTATCTAACAACCGTACCACCAAATGCAGTGACGTTCGTCCTTATTCTTCCTACAGAACTTGCATTACGTACTATAGTGCAAGTCTCGGATGCGAACGCTAAACCTCTATTCTTTAGTTCCCAAACTAGCTTAGCATTCACTATAGAAGATATACATTATACCATGTTTGGAAAGTATGTAAGTTTCGAAAAGACTTTCTTCCCCCATCCCTTCGCTGGGTTTTATAGGAAAGGGGAGGAACATCGCTTTTCTAAACCTAGAGCGTTTGAGCTTAACAATCAAAACAGCTGGTAGTAACCAAGTATTGTGGGGGAAAAAACACGCTCACGTCGTTTCGAAGAAAACCGCATGCGGGGAAGGGGAGGAAAATGCTTTCGAAGCTTGCACTCTTAAAACGAACGAGTGATTTTAACTCAGTCTGATTAATTTTCACTCCTCCAGAAAATGCACTTTCCTTTTGGAATGGATCCTTTGTGTGTTAAACCTCCGACAGGATCACTCCAAACAAGTGATTTTAGCTCCGTCTGAGTTAATATTTACTCCTTTCCAGTGTCGAAAATGCACTTCTAAAACTGGAGTGGATTTCAATCTTTTGTTTTAAGAGTGTGCATACTGGCTATACAAGGTTTACATTAAAAAGAAACTAAAATTCCTCATCATAATATGCCTCTTCTAACAGATGCAGCGACGTCCGCCCCGATTCTTTCTCCAGTTCCGAGCCTCAGCCCATGCGCTACGCCCTGGCACAGGTCTCGAAACCGAAAAAGGAACCAAAAAAGTCCAAAAAGACCAAAGCGGAGTCGCCTCTCATGGAAGACCCTTCAGGGGGAGTCGTCAGAGATGGTCTGTCCAACAAATCAGTGACCCCAACGTGTGATGATAAAGACTGCGATGGAAATGGAGTTCCGCCGATGGACGTCAGGTGGCGCTGCAATATGTGTGGTGCGACGAGGGATAAGGTTGAAGAGTGGTCCTATCCGTTGACACAAATAGATGAAACGAAAGTGAGTGTACTTTACACTAAAAACAATTTTTTTTTTAAATGTTGAGTTGTTACAAGATTGAATTAGAGTCATTAGTAAATTAGAAACAATTTTAGATTTAAACGTTGTATTAAACGACTTTCGTTAAACCATTCGATATTGCAGTTTATAGAAATCTTAAATCTAAAAATAAATGACGAGTGTCACTGCGAAGCGTCCTTACTTCTTCATTGAAATATTCCCGATAAGGGATTAACTTCGATTGGGAATAGGGCTGGACAAAATCCTCGCTATAAGATGGTCAAGGTAGTGCCGCGGGGCTCTGCATGGTAGGTTCGAAAACTTACGATTAGTAAGCATATAAAATAAGATACATTTTACAAAATGGACAGGAAACAAGGTTAATGAGAAAAAATCAAAAACATACTTGCAAAATTGAATGGCCAAAAAATAAAATTCAGTTAAATAGTTAATGTCGAGTTCACATACAGGTCATAATTACCAATCTGGGTCGTGATGGATAGTCCTAGGACTACAATTTATAGAAGCAACCTGAGTCCTTTTATATCCACTGCCATTTTCTCACGTTAATGTCCACATCACCATCACCGGCACTACAGCTTTTGCTTCCAGTTGGTAATTCACCAATACTTCAGATCTTCTTCTACATGATCAATCCATCTAATTCTTGGTCTGGATCCGCTATTCTTTTGGTCGTTCTGTTGGTATCCATCCTCTCTTACATGGCCTAGCCACAAGACTCTCCTTTTTCTTATCTCTGCGGCAATATCCAATTCTTTTTATATTTCTTAGGTTTCTCTATTTCTTCTTATTCACAATATAACGTGCTCCAAAATTTCTTCTCAGAATCTTTATGCTAACTTAGAAATTCTTAATTTTCATTAAATGACTATAAACTACACTTAATTCATAAGAAATCTACAATTACAATCAGTTTCTTCATAATAAAAAAGGCGTGTTTTTTTTTCAATTTATACAAAAAGTTGTTGCATATTTATTGAAAATGTTTTCATTTGCAAGGTTTTTTTAAATCAATAAAACTTGTGATAAACCACAGCATTTATGTCGAAGGTTTAAATTTGAAATATTTATTTAGTAGCAGTCACGAAAAAATGATTTAACTTATTTATTAAACAACTGTCCATAAACAATCATTAAATTCTATTTAATATTGGGTATTAAATATAATAACTTTGAATCACATTTATGAAACGATGTTATTGGAGAAAAATCCTCCCATACTTTTTAGTTTAAAATTGCTTGTTTAAAAGGAACTGATCATTAATTCCCAAGTTTTTAATAAGTTTTAAAGATTTAAACTACAGCTTCCCTAATTTTACTAAACTAGTTTTCATCTTTTCTTAACCACACTTCCTTTTTTCTACATTTGTCAGTAAAAATCTTATTTATTTTTATAATATTTATTAAGATGATTCATTAAATCCACACAAAAATCTATTCATCCTTATCTTCAAAAGAACGTGCTTTTCGAAAAAAAAGTGTAATCATCTTTATATAATTCATTGCTAAATTTAGCTGACTTCATTAATGCATCCACTTGCCATTTCGATATGAACTCTCATTGGCAATTGAGATGAAATTAAGTTCGCAAGAATTATCCCCAAAAGGGATTTTTATCGTGAATTATATCTCGATTCTTGATTCATTTCAACCCGTAACCTTTTCCGAAAAGTCTGTATAATCAAATTTTTAAGTCGGGACTGATTGCTTTTTTCCCTTAAGTATCGTTAACCGCACTATTTCCTTCCTGTGGCGCGGGACAAAGGAAGCCATCGCTCCCAACCGCAGCCAAGATAATAAAAAAGTAAGAAAATCACGCCAAGAATTGATGGGTTTTCCAACCCAGGCAAGTGGCGGTGGCGAATTAATATCCTCATCAACCAAGCGCCTAAGTTTAATGTGCCAGATATGAACGACCGTCTTCTAAGAAGTTTCCCACAAATTGTTATTCGCCAAGCTTGCAACAGATTGAAGCACAGAATTGCAGTTGAGAGGAAGGTAGAGATATGTCATTAAGCCAAAACCTACGAAAAATTTGGTTGTCAAGTGAAGCAATGGGTCGCTTCAAAAGTAAGCCCAAACAAATGCTTGGAGATCCATTTGGAATAAATATGTTCAGCTATCATACTGTGTTACGACAACCTAATTTTCATGCAAACTTATAATACTATTAACTCAGATATCAAATTCTATCATCGACATAAATGTCTTCAAAATGTCATCTCATGGAATTCTTTAAACGGGCACCAAAAAGCAATTTGCTACAGCTATTTAAACAAAAATAATTTTCTGGGTATATATCTCGTATAATAGATTTTAGAGGCATAAAATAATTCGTTATCCAAAAAAAAATATCATAAATGGTTTATCTGCTTAGCACAATTTTTTTGATTTGGTTATTTATGGCAGCTATACTTCTATAACTCCAGAAAAAATAAATATTTCTCGAAGTAAAATGTCGGGTTTTATTTCAAAACTCACATTCTCCAAAGTTTAAAATATTGGCTTTGACTCGTGTATAGGCACTTTCTTTCAATTAAATTTATGATTATCTAAAGTCGCCAAGTATAGAAAGGGGGATATTATTGTTAGTTTTAATTTAAATAATGAGTTTTTCAACCACACCCAATAAATAATTAATTATTAGAGCATTATACGAAGCTTAATATCGTACTACACTCTACCAACTGTGTATAATTTAATTTCTCGAGTTACCATTTCTTAACCCTTACAATATCAGACACGCCAACAGCAAAAAGCCGAAAATGTGAACTCTTCCACTATTATTTGATTGTTAGCCAAATCTTCTAATTCGGGACGATCCTCCACTACTGAAACATACATAATTTTTCATTAACTCTTAAAGCGAAAATATACTTATTTTAAAGTGAAAAGCCAGTTATTGTGAAACTTACCTTGGGCCTACTTTTCCGATTTGGCGACTTTTTGAAGATCTTAACTTTTTCGAGCCAAATATCTTTGCTTTCCTTTTACCTCCAAAATTTTGGTGATGGTTTGCTGGTCAATAAAATACCTTTCAAGCAAGGATCGTTCCTTTCGGCATGCGAAACATGCACCACTTTTATCTTTATTGGGTCCCATTAATGGTGGTGTCTAAAAGTCAATTTTCTTCCAACCAACCATTCAATCGATTTACGACATCATCGATATAAATGTCGTCAAAATGTCATCTGACGGAATTCCGTAAACGGGTGCCAAATAGTGATTTGACTAAGTTCTTTCTAACCCACTGGCTCAATATAGGGTTAATTCCTAGTTTCGGTCAACGGCGACATTTTATTTCTCGCCAAACTTGTTGGCGAGAAAACATCGCGTAGCCACGCGTGATTGGACGGCGCTACTCGGAAACCGCGAAGTCAAACAACTGTAAATCACGTGACGCTGTTCTGGAGGAGTTGTTTAGGGAAAAAATGGCCGCCATATTCAAAATCCGTTACACTACATGATACACGTGACAACAAAATTAGCAAACGTAACGTTAACTTTAGCCACTTAACCTCGATAATAGCATGCAAAATGCAGAAAAAATTTGCCTCTTTTTAAAATAAGTTATCGCCGATTGCTAAAACATTCAAATACATTATTTCAAGAATAAATACCTATAATTACAGCGAATTTTCCAGTACACAACAAACGCGCGGCATGAATGCAATAAAATCCAATGGGATGGAATCCGTCACCTTTTCCGTTGTTAATAAATGGTTTAAATGAAATTTATTATACATTTCGCATTTAAGAGCAATAATTGAGAAAATTAAAATAAAATGCAGATGATTTGAGAATTTAAAACGACTAAAAACTAAAATCCGAGTAACGTCAATCCGAAAAACACCAACCGGACCGGAAATGGTCGTTCACAACTGAACGAATCCCAAGAAAAAAAAATCAAAAGTGACTCATCACATTCCGAACCCCCCTTCTTCCCCGTCAGGTTTTAGGGTTGCCACACACATCGCGGGAGGAATATCAGTGCATGGTTGCCGGATTAGAATTATTTATCGCCCTTTTTTCGTCGCCAAAATTCCGAAAAAGTCGCCGTAGACCGAAACTAGGATTTAACCCAATATAGAGAAAGTATAAAGGGTTTCCTAGATAACTTTTGTTCCATGAGTAAAAAATAGGACGCTTTTCTAAATAAACTAAAAGAGGTATTTGCGAAAATGTCTTCAATCTACCAAATATATTATTGACGATTTTTTTGCTTTGTGCTTTATTTTATTTAATGACTTCTATGTGTACAACTTTGTACCTTATTGATAATTGATGAAAATATTAACAATGGTAGTACTCGTTAACATCACACTTTAATGAGATTCCAAATTCATTCACATCTCACAAATCCTTTTTTCCTAGTGTAAGTCTAAATAAAGTAATCAATCGCCAATGAAATTCAGACGTTTAGTAATTACAAGCACTTTAATGGGCTTGTTTAACGTTATGTGTGGCAACAGTTCCAATGTTATAGTTTTCATTTTTATCTTTCTCAAAACGATCTCATCTAAACAAATTATTTGTTTAAACAGTTACACCATTTACTACTTTTTACTGGTGTAACAGTACTCATCGAAATTTTTTTTCAGATTAGTGGGTTGGTAGATATAGATATTCAGGTTTGTGTGCGTTGTCAGGAACCGCTTATAAACCTTCGTCAAGTAAGACTGACACAAGACACACACATAAGTAGATCCATCTAATTTTCAGAGACAGAGACCAACTAGAGGATCCCTAGAATTGACTTGTCACCCAATTGATTTGGTATGGAAACTTGGAAGACTTTGTGACCACGACGGAATTAGCGTGCACCAGTCAACATTAGCGTACACGGGGGTCTTCGGAAGTCAGCGGGACTCGAACTCGCAACAATAGGGATGCCAGCCCCAACCAGGCTATCTAGGCCCCAATTTTTAGATAGAGTGGTCATACCACGAAAAAAATCTTAGAGCACCGAGAATCCTACACAATTTTTTCTATTTCGCAAAAAATAGCTTTTTATTTAATATAACCATGTTATTTGTTTAAGTCTAGTCCTTTTTCATTCAAGTAATAAATTATCAAATTATTAGCCAGTCAAATTAAGATTACAAAAGCAGTACCTTACCTTGTCACTATCAGTTTCAAAATAACTATTATATCTTAAAATCTATAGTTATAAACTAATTAAAAATAATTAGGTAATAAACAATGTAAATTAATAAAATCCATTAGATAAAACACAAATTACAAGTATAATGCAATTACAAAACCAATGCAATTTGTTCCCAAAGTTATTACTTAGATAAGAATATGATTTATAATATTGTGTCGCTGTCTAAGATTAAAATAACGATAACTAAGCAGAAAAAGTCTTAAAGTATTCAGCAGAAAATATATTAATAGCAAAAGATAATTTATTCATGAAAAAATGAGTTTTTTAAGTAAAACTTTTACACTTATTGCGCCTCATAAAGCATAGCATACTTTATAACTTGTAAAATAAACAAGCGTTGGAGTTTTAAATTAAAAAGTTTGTGTGTGTGAAAACGAGTATGTATAAGAAAACAGAATTTATTATCTTGCTGTTTTCACTTTTATTGAAAAAGCAACTTCGTTTGTAATATTGTTGTTGCAAATATATCGGATATTTTAATCTAATATGATGAATGTCGAAGTTGAAAGAAATATATCGGTTTACCTTTTTGCTCTGCCTGGTAATTTTTTCTTTCACATTGCAACTTGGAAACTTATTTATAACTTAACTAAATACTTTTTCTGTGTGTGTGCAGTGTTAGTTTAGGTTAGGTTAGATTTGAATTATCGTCGCACTAGAGCTAAACGAGGGCTATTGGCGACTGGCTTCGTATTTTAGAACCACATGCAAGTGATGATCCGACACTTGAATAGGCACCCAACGCAACCGTTAAGGGCGACATTGACGCAGCGTTAGAACTTTCAAGGATATTTAACGTTCACTCCTTCGCATGGGGTATTATTGGTTGGACATTTTGGCTGCACGGGCCGTTTATAGGTCGGCTTTAGGCCGGCACCCGGACCCGAACCTGGGACCTTCCGCATGCTAGGCGAACGCCTAACCGACTGAGCTTCCAAGTCCCATTATTTTAGAAAGTTTATATTAAAACTTTTGCCACTAATGAAAACTAAGCTTTGCTTCAATAAGTACAAATACCCGTTCCTCTGTTACGTCAATAGTTTACTACAGTTAGATCCATCTTCTGGGAAAAAAACTTTCTTTTGAGTTAGGAACACAGGTTTTGGGCATGATATTACCTATTAACAATCAGTTACAAGCAGTTATGGTTGCATGTAATTATTACATTAATTAAAATATTTTTTAAGTTTTATCAATACAACAATATTTTAATCGCTATCTGAACACAATTTTTCGTTTCTTAAGTGTGTAGATAATTAAAAATAACATAAAAATATAATAGTATCTATTCGTAACAATATTAACTAAACCATAGTCGCATTTTAGCATTTTCAACTTTTATAACAAAGATAGTGCTTAAAATACCCCTAAACTTTATTATCCTTTATTCTATTACGCCTGACCGAAATGTAGAAAGCAATTAAGGATACAATCCAATCTTATAACTTATTGAATAACTATAAAAATCCCCATGTCTTCTCGACTCTTTATTTTCATTCCTTTTCGAAAAGAGAATCGAACAATTTATTAAATCTGTCATCCGCATTCCTAATCTAGGTTCCTGGTAAATGTTCCTTTTATTATGCATTTTCAATCGTTATAAAGAGCGAGGCTTAAGTGGATTCGAAAATCTGAGTTTGGCATTCTAATATTTCATGAACCGTCTAATCTCTTGTACCAGTCTTGAAATTTTCATTCTTTTGCGCAAAACGTTGTATTTAATCACAAACAACGTAAAAATAAGTAGTGATGGAAATTTAAACATAGGTTTGGCAGTAACAGGAGTATTTAAAGTGGAAGAAAGTTTCTAGGTTATATATGGGAGGCGAATCGGAAAGGGGCACCTCTTCCATTGACCTAACAAGACTGAAGAGCCCAATTTTCAAGCAAAATGTAAGATAGATGCTCTAAAAACAAAAATACGGTTTGAAACAATTTAATTATTTCTTTGATAAAGTGCCTGGTGGGACACCGGTGACAAGATTATAGAAGATAATTTAGATAACAAGTGAAAATATTCTTTACTTGACAGCGTGAATTATAGGAAGTTGGTTTTATGTAATATATAGAGCTCAATTTATTTTTGATTTATTTCAGAAATACTTATCTTTATAAAATGTCAAGAAAATCTTTAGAAATAGTGTTTATATTAAGTATTTGTTATCTTTAGGCGCAAAACATAGTTTTCGAGTTTCCTTCTTCTGAAGTAGCTTTATTTAAATAAATATGACAGAGCATTATTAAAGCATAACATTACTATGCATAAAAATTATCATGCATAAACATTATTACCGTATTTTGAATTCTAAATTTGTTTAACTATAAAAAATATACATAAAATAAACATATTTTGTATAATTTTTCTATTTTTTTCTTTAAGTCTTCCTACAGTAACACAGTCGTTACAAAATATCCTAGTGTAATTTTTTTGTTGTCCATATAACGATTAAAATATTTTTTTGATAAAATTAAAAATATACATATTGATGATAAATATAATCCCATATCGATAAATTACATCATAATAAATTATATAACATTTATAGCAACTATACTCGTAACTCTAAATCTGTTTATGTATTTTGTTGTAGTAAGCCACTGTCACCAAACAAGAATTAATAATATTCCTGCAGTTATTGTAAAAAAAATTAATTATTTTCATTATTGTTGAAAAAATTAAAATCATACTGTCACCAAACAAGAATTAATAATTTTCTTGCAGTTACTGTAAAAAAATATATTATTTTCATTATGGTTGAAAAATTAAAATCAATAAATAATTAAGTCAATATTAATATTTCCAAACTCCTAGGCAAACAATTCCGTCTTGTCCAAGTCGTTATTTAGAGTTATTAATTGATGTTAAAATAAAATAGATAATTAAACATAGATTATTCATATCTAGTAAAAATTTCATTCTACTTATTTAAATCATAACTATAATTGACTTCCATTTTCGCAAGAGCAACATCAAAATATTATCCTTAATTCAAATGTACACTAGTTTAATAAAATTTATGTCACTGTATCCTTTCTTCATTAACTTTCCTTCAACATGCTATTCGAAGGGATTTATTTATATTTAACGTAATTTAACGATTCTAGATGTTATTAAATTCCTCTCAGTGAAAGTTGTGCAAGCCTAAAGATACCAAATTTGGCAATCACATTATTTTCACTGCTGAATAAATTCCTGTTAGATTTTCCTGTTCGTCCACTTTACCAACATCTACAAATTATGGTAATGTGTGATGCGTGCTTTCGAATTATATATGAATAGTTAGACAATGTTTGTAAATATTACTATTATGGTACATCAAAATAAAATAAAAATAATAATATTGGCACTGCTTTGTAAGATCTTAATTCAGAACCCTAATAGTTTTTCTGGGATAAATGTTTACAATCCAGTAAAAAAAAACGCGTACAATTTTATCTATCAGAATTATCTATCAGACCCGGCGGCGAAACGGTTAACGAGCTAGCCCTTCAGGTTCGAATCCCTATAATTCATGGATGTTTGTGTTTGTCGAGCATATGTGGAGTACGTGCTCGTTAAATCTATTGGATCCGAATGTCCTGTGGGCATTTATTGCGCATTTTCCCACGGGTACAGGTCCCTGGAGACTATTTCCCTCAGACATGTCTAAATTGTGAAGGTGGCGCGTGATAGATGGCAGCATCTGTCACGTATGTGTGTGTTGTGTCTATCTTACTTGACGAAGGTTTATAAGCAGTTCTTTGACCAATCACACAAGCCTGAAAATATATGTCCACCAACCAACCAATCTATGTAATAAATAATGGCATATCTATCTTTATAATTTTGTCACTAGTAGTGATGGGAACAATCGAATGATTTGAATAATCGAATTGTGTTCGATTATTTTCCATAATAATCGAATTATTGCTATTCGATTATTTATTCGATTAATTTACGGTTACAGTTAGTATAAGGCTTAAAAGCAAGCTACTTTTAGATTAAAACCACGGTACAGTGACGAAAAAGTATCTTTCAAAACATAAAAAATCTTCAAACTTTTTGCTGTTGCAGAAAATGGAGCGATTGTTTGTGTTTAAAATTAGAAAGCTTTTGCTATACCAATATCGATTGTGTGTCGGGAAAATAGTTCGAATATGGTCAATTGTGTCGAGAAAATAATTCGAATAGGGTCGATGGTGTCGAGAAAATAATTCGGAATAATTCGAATAGGATCGATTGTGTCGAGAAAATAATTCGGAATAATTCGAATAGGATCGATTGTGTCGAGAAAATGATTCGAATAGGGTCAATGGTGTCGAGAAAATAATTCGAATAGGGTCGAGAAAATACTTTGATTGAATGATAGAGGTAGCGACATTGAACTGAACTGTTATTGCTTTAAGAGGTTCTTAAAAAACGAAATTTCGAAAATATGTACTTTTAAAAAAGTAGAATTGCAAGAACAATCTTTAACACATATTCTCCCCAAAGCTAATTAGAATATAGCCGTTAGTGGTTTCCAAATATGTATTACAGTGCCCATCTCACTCAGTTACTTGAAAAGCATTTCTCTGCAGTTATGCAAGCAAACTCTTATATGTTTCGAATGTAATTGTTTCACAATCAATTTCGTACACCCCTTGCTGAGAGGTATCCAAAAATCTATTACAGTGCCCATCTTACTCAGTTACTTGAAAAGCATTTCTATGTGTCGACATTTGGACGACACAGAATTGAATGTTATCTTGAAGATTAAAAATTTACTGGTCATTTTTACTACTATTTTGTGATTGTCATCTGGTTGTAGAGGCAAATACCTTTCTTTTGATACCACACACTCCCATTTTGATAGATTATTTAAGCTTGGAGCTGAAATTTGGGTTTTAACTCATGGCCTGCGTTGAATCTCACAAGAGGACCCAACCCTCACTGGGGATATATTTTGCCAAAAATGTTGTGGTGTTCCTGTTCTTCAGGCAGAGATAAATCTTTTGATGTGTCACATTGTCAACTTCTGTGAGTATTTAGGCACACAGATCAAAATGTGGCTTTCATTGCTCGACAAAACCTCGGTTCATGAAAAAACGCAACTTCAACCCTGATAAACTATTTGTTGTTTTAAAGTCTTGTTTTTTTAGCTGTACACCAGCACCTAGACCAGAGCTAACTTTTAACACAAGATTTGGCACATGTACATGCCGATTTTAAAAATCAAGCCTGTTTCTCTGGGAAAAGCCCCGTTCGTCAACCCACGCCATGTTAAATGACACATTTGCACCCAAAACCTTCTGAGGACATGTGGTTCCAAAAATTTGTATGTTTTCTATTTCTAGGTATCTAGTATATTTCTAGGAGGCTAGTATCTTTATTATGATACCCCACACTCCTAATTTGAGTGAGTATTTAAGCTTCCAGCTGAAATTTGGGCTTTCATTCATGTCCAGTGTTAAATCTCACAAGGGGACCCAAACCTCACTGGGGACATATTTTGCCAAAAATTTTATGATGTTTGTGTTCTCTAGGCAGAGACGAATCTTTTGATGTGTCACATAGTCAACTTCTGTGAGTATTTAAGCACACAGATCAAAATGTGGCTTTCATTGCTCGACAAAGCCTCGGTCCATGAAAAAACACTTCAACCCCTGAGAAACTATTTGTTGTTTTAAAGTCTTGTTTTTTGATCTTTACACCACCACCTAATCCAGAGCTAACTTTTAAAACAAGATTTGGCACATATACATGCCTATTTCAAAACCCAAGCCTGTTTCTCTGCGAAAAGCCCTGTCCGTTGACCGAGGCCATGTCAAATGACACATTTGGACCCTGAGCTTTCTGAGGACATGTGTTGCCAAAACTTTTGACGTTTTCTATTTGTGGAGGCTAAAACCTTTCTTTTGATACCAAACACACTCAATTTGAATGAGTATTTGAGCTTCCAGCTGAAATTTTGGCTTTTATTCATGGCCTGTATTATAACACACAATGCATTGAAAGCTATTATGAGATACTATAACCTCAAAAATGCAATTGAAGGGCCGTGATTTTTCATTATTTCTGCAATATTATGTCAACTGAAGAGGGTTTTTCAGCTTTTCAAAATATCAGTTAATTTCCGTTTTTTTATTCAGAATAATCAGAATTAATAAATTTTAACTAAGAGAGTTTGCTTTATGTATTTGTAAAGTATTCTCAAACCAGCCAGGCATATTGATGTTTTAAAATATGTTTTATAGCAATAATAAAGTCATAATTCTGATCTAAAATTCTTAGTTTAACTTAAGTATATATGTTGTTCATTCTAATAATTTCAACTTTTTAAAAACAGGTTCACTGCAATTAAGTGTACAATTTAATCGTTTCAAAAAACTTTCCAAATCCTTAGTTACATTCATAGAGTAATTTATTACCAATTTTACCTTATTAGTTATTTTCGATTGTTTACGAACGAGAAGCAGACACAATCGAATAGAAACAAACATACTTATTGATTCGATTGTCCTCATTCGAAATGATTCGAACAGTGTCGTAACTCGAAATGATTCGAAATAATCGAAATGTTTCGAACTTCTCGATAGTGCTCATTCGGACAAATAATTCGAATTATACCATCATTCGAACATCTCTTGATTCGTAGACAACAAAATGATTCGAATTATTTCGAATTATTTCGAATTATTTCGAATTATTTTCGAATTATTTCGAATTATTTTCGAATAATCGAATAACTCGAATGATTTGAACAATCGAATGATCGAATAGTCGTCATTCATAATCGCCCATCACTAGTCACTAGTAATATGGAAAGTGTACTTATATGGAGATGTTGAACTCACACTTCTTTGACTTACAATTAAGAGACATGCAGACTGAACTATAAATATGTAATAATAAGTTTAAAAAATATGCAGTTTGCTTTATTTTTTTCTGAATTTTGATTGATTTTAATGATTTTGTTTTGGTTGTTTTAGTAATTATTAATAAAAATAGTTTTGTCGTAGGATTTGTGTACATTATGTTTTAAGTATAGACATCATATTTTTTTATTATAGAAATATGAATGTTATAACATGAGGTTATCAAAACTCAAATGGGAAAAAAATCTATTTCTTAGATTCTATAAATAAAAAATATTAACAAACAAAATTTTAAGAAAAAATCGATAAAAAGTTTAATCTTAAATACATTAGTTAAAACAAATTATTTATTTGAGTATTAAATCATGAATATACCATCCTGGTACACTGAATTTTAATGTTATAATAATTTTGATTCATTTTCACAGCAAATTTCCCAAACGAATCCATCGGACGAAGAAATATCTGGAGACAGTTCAGGAGACAGTTCTAAAAAGAAAAGAATCCGACTGTCAAGAAAGAGCATAAACCCTGGGTAAGAAAACCTTAAATTGAAAATATTCTAAACGATATTGTTATTTAAATTTATTTAGTTGCGATAACATTTCATTTTTTTATTTATAAAGAGGAAACAACGCCATAAATATAAAAGCAATTTTAATCCGACTCGATTCGTATTTTTTCCATTTCTTAACCTCCTGGGTTTTGTGATTAATTGAGCGAAATTTTCTTTAAATGTCTACTTCACTACACAAAAAAGATGTCATGTACTATGGTGCAACTAAATAAATGCTTATCGTCGTTTTAATATGTATTTCTATTTAATGTACAGTATTAACCAAAAACGACTGCCATTACACTTTTAAATACTTCAGCGATAGTGTCATTCTGTACAAAATTTCAATTCGTTTTTCAATTTACTTTTTTAAAAATTATTATTAACGCATTAACTTTGAAATTATTTTCTTTTATCTTACTATTACTAAGAAATAAAAAAATATATCATTAGGGGCCAAACGCAAATAAACGATAAATAATTAGACATTGACATAATATCACTTTGCGACTTAATGACCAGTTTCAATAGCTCGTTTATGAATGGATATTACATGGAATAACGACCCATTTCATTGCATGTCATCAAAGGTATATGTAAGATTTTGTTTTTATTGTAGAAAAAATTAGGATAAAAAAACTCCTGTACGATTACAAAAAGTTTTATGGGATGTTAAATGTTTTAATGGAAGTAAGTATGTTCATGTAGGTTATGATTAAGTATATAATGCTTAATAAAGCAGAAAACGAAATGAAATCGCTACATAGAAAAAAGTATCGATTGGAATGTCTAAATGTAAGGTTTCGTAAAAATGTCTTAGAATAAGCCTTTTATGATGAAATGTTTTTAAGTAAGCAATGTTTGATGAAATGTATTGGAATAAAAAATCATGGAAATAAAGGAAAAAATTACATGAAATCGACGAGAAAAATATTAATTGGAATGTGTAAATGTAAGGTTTCGTAAAAATGTCGTAGAATAAGCCTTTTATGATGAAACGTCTTTAAGTAAGAATGTTTGATAAAATGTTTAAATAAAAAAAATCATTGAAATAACGCAAAAAATTACATGAAATCGATGAGAGAAAAAATTGATTGGAATGTCCAAATATAAGGTTTTCTTAAAATGTCGTAAAATAAGCCTTTTATGATGAAACGTCTTACAGAATGTTTGATAAAATGTATATTTAAATGCATTGTATATCATAAATGTACATAAAAAATCATTGAAATAGCGGAAAAATTGCATGAAATCAATGAGAAAAAAATTGGAATGTCTAAATATAAGGTTTTGTTAAAATGTCTTAAAATAAACCTTTTATGATGAAATGTCTTTAAGTAAGCAATGTTCTATAAAATGTATTTGAATAAAAAGCCATAAATATAACGGAAAAAATTGCATGAAATCAATGTGAAAAAATATTGATTGGAATGCCCAAATATAAGGTTTTGTTAAAACGTCTTAAAATAAGCCTTGCTTGATAAAATGTATCAAATTAAGCATTGTTTGATAAAAGTCGTAAAAAGAGCATTATTTGATAAACTATCGTAAAATAAGCAGTGTTTAATAAAATGTTTTAGGAAAAAATGCATTGAAATCACGAATGGTTTCCACGTAAGGTTGGCCACTCGACCGGAACACTTGGTTCGCTCCCCTAAGCCCTTGATTGGGCTGACATGGGCACAACAGGCCTTGGTTCACTGTGGTATAGCATGGCACTAAGTTTAGTTTATTAAGTTTAACGGAAATAACGAATGTATTAAAGCATCTCGAAAATTAAAAATTTCTCGCCATTGTTTCGGTATTAATGGCACATGGGTGCGCTAAAAATGTCTTGAAAAATAATGCATTTGACTGCCTTGCTTGAAGACGTAAGAAGAAGTTTTGGAAACTTACAAAAACTGTTCATTTTAACTTCAAAACACATCGTATCAACGAATTTGTCTAAAATCTCTTGAAACTACTGCATAGATAGAATTTCTTAACCTTTACATCGTTGTGAAAAATAGCAAGTGACTTTACAAATTTATTGAAGTGAAAAATAAAAATAAAATTTTTACGGAGGAATTGGAAGTTATTTCTCCATGCTATTTGATGCAGCACAATTGGTTAGTTTTGAAAAAACAGTTTAGTTCAGAGGGAAATTCAGTTAACGAAATAGTTTTTGACTGTTTCAGGTTAACATGATAAATGTTACTCAGAGATGATTTATAATTATAAAAATACTAGACTCTTACAAATGACATAGAGTTATTCATCGAAGTAAACAAACCTTTAAAAAATTGAATAATTTAAGATATTTGCAATGTCAATACAATATAGTGAGGCACATTTAAAAGAAAAGTCATGAGAGTCAGAAGTTAAAAATTAAATACTTTTGTTACATTCTAATTGATTCATATGAAAAATGTAAGCACATTAACTACACAGTGTATATGCCGTAACATTTTACACTAACAGTTCTATTATATAAAATTCTATTTTATTTACACATAAAAATAACAATCAAACATATGAAAATATTGTACTGTGTAATTGAACTAGCAATTTCAGGATTTTAGTAACTTTTAAAAATATTCGAATCATTTTTTAAATGAATTAACAAATCTAAATGAACTTAACATACGTACAGTTACTTTTGCAGATTTCAAAACTCAACTTTGTATAATAACACAAATAATTATATGTTTAGCATTAATTACAACAAGCACAATTTTTATTTACTTTTAACTGATGCAATTAATTTCGTTGCAATGAAAATCGTATTTTTATAAAAATAATTGACGTAGAAAGTTTCATTGGCTCCTATGTTATAATTACACTATTTTGGTTCAGAAGAAGATGAAACAACAAAATCATTAAGAAATAATGACCTAACCATAAAGTTTTCAAGAAAGGAAGAAACTTCTAAAAAAAAAGCCTGAAATATATTCTCTTTGTTAATTTAACGAACAGTACGTATGAAGGAAAAGAATTTTGAGATCTTTTTATGATTAAAATTCTTCTTTTATTATTATTTTATAGTCTATTGTTAGTAACATAGAAAATTTTTAGTTTTTAATAAGCATATTTTTATTGGAAATCTATTTGATGATTTTAAAGTGTTAGATTTAACAACATGTATTTAGCTTTTTACATATCTTTTTAAGAGATTTCAATTACCATAGGGGAAGGTGGGTTCCCTTGGAAATATTTCGACTTTTCAATTTTTAATTTCTTTATTACTTGCAAAAAGTGAATAAAAATATTTTTACTAAATACTTTATGTTGTTATATACAACATATATTTATTTTAACATGTTATTTAAATTATTTCAACTATTAAATAAATAAATACAGAAAATTGTAATTAGGACCAAGGTACACCACCGGCGGTGTACCTTGGTCCAACTGGTAGTGTACCTTGGACCAATTATTAACAGGTAGAGAGACTCGATTTACAGTCCGAAAACCAATATTTATTGGCCACATAAAATTCAAAAATACATTTTACAACCTATTCTTATTTCTAGTCAAGATTGTAGTAATTGGTTATGTTAGGTCCATTGGCTTAGTGAGGGGTTTTATTGCCTTAGTTTTTTTAGTGCCCTTTTGGCTTTTTCAGCTGCAATGCGATCTTTCTCAGGTGTATCCGTTAAAATGCAGCATAAAATTTAAACTGTATTTACATGCCATAGAAAAACGTTTGGCTATCTTTCTGTCATAAATTTGAAAAAACAACTCAAATATTTTCTCCTATATTTATACAACTGGGCCTAAACGTAAAGAGGATGTTCTGCTTAGATATTTATTATAAAAAACATCTTTTTGGATGCGCATGCAATAATTATTTTCTATATTATGTCGATATGGTTAAAATTTTATAGGCCTACCATAGATCTAAATAATTAACTACAGAAAAATTATTTATCACACCATATAAATTTTTTTTGCAAATTTCCATTCTACATAATTTTACAAATCAGGGTTGCATATTAATAGCTTAAAATACTTAATTTCTCAAAGAAAAAATTTACTTGAAATTTAAAAAGGGTTTTCAACAATCTGAAGCACATAAGACCTATAGCAGTGTACCTTGGACCAGTCCAAGGTACACTACCTGTATTAGGTTCAAGGTACACCACTTGGATTTTTAAAACAAAATAGTTAATCACCATGTTAAGGTTAGACTTAACTTAATTTCAAGCACACAGTTTTATAACTAAAACTTTGCTTTGTATTGCATAACCATCGTTTCTGAATAAACACTACATGTTTGAGTATAAAAATACACTAAAGAATCTGACAAAAATTTACTTTTGAACTGTGAATTTAGTTTTTCGAAACCTCTATAATAAATTGACCTTTTAAACAAACAGATAGAACTTCACTGAGACCCCTGGTAGCAAATACTTTAACTGCATATGGTGTTGTTTCAATATCTAAGCAAATCGAGCTAGAATCAGCATAGGTTCGAGGTACACATATGTCCAAGGTACACCACTTACCCCTACGTTAAATATAAGGTAAAGAAAGTATTGCGATGGAGTCAAAAATACGAAATATAGATTTGCATGTTTTAAAGGGCGCTGATTTTTAAAAAAGTGCTTTTTGAACATTGATATGCCTGTCATTGGTCAGTTGATACGCAAGAAGTTCCAAGAGATTAGCCAGCGACTGCGATAAGTTGGTAGAGTCTCCTAATATTTAACATTCGTTATACCAGTTGTGTTTTTAAGTAAAGCCTAATACAATATTAAAGTAATATACCATTAGACGTCTAGGAATGTTTGAATAGTTCTGTTAAACGTATCTAGGATTAATGAACATTTGCCTTGATGACTTAGAAAGCAATTGATTACTATTAAAAAAATAAGGATTTTTGTAAGTATTTCTTTTATTTCCAGGAAATAAAACATTGATTGAGGCAATTATAGTTGTTAACAAATTTAGTTTAATTTAGCATTTTGATCAATCAATTGTAGGAAACGAATATTTGATGGTATGTGTGTTGGTTGATTATTTAAACTGTAGAATGAAATAAAAGTCCTTGGAAAAAAGTTCGCAGAAGTTTGAAATCTTTGCGAACTTGACTTTGAAAGTCAACAAAAGTTTATCTGTCATTAAGTAATAAAATTGTTTTTGGACTATTGACTTTGAAAGTCAACAAAAGTTTATCTGTCATTAAGTAATAAAAATTTTTTAGGAGAGAGATTTCTCTTAACATACATTACAATTAATTTTCTTTAACTTCTTAATCAACTTTAGAGAAACTCCAGAAATTGATGTGTGGTTGGGAAATGGTGTCTGAAAGAAACGTTATTCTGTTGTTATGAAGCTTTTTTATTTAGACTGATTGTGTACTAATAACCTCGCCACAACGGACCAAGTCAATAGACTAGTTACTGCAGTTTACTCGCCCACGGCAGAATAATCTAAGTAGTTTTTTTTAATCAGAAATCTACTCATGTATCATGCGCAAAGTTAACCCTTTCATTCCCAGTGAAGCCATTTGGCATCATTATGTTTCTGATCATAATTTAATAAAAATAATAGGGTTGACATCTATTGGAATAAATACACAATATTTTCTAACAGAAAAAAAGTTTGAAGAATCGATTGATGTGCTTTTTGATATCATTAAATGGCTATAGACGATCAAAAAAAAAATCTAAAATTATGTCAAATTGTCATTGGGACTGAAAGGGTAAAAGATATCTGAACATTTAATTTTTTTTTCAGTAAGCCTCCGCCAGCCCCAACCACCAACAACATCAGCGGAGGAGGTCACCTCCGAGTCCCAACGTCCTCAGACCTCCCCCAAGGTCCCAGCCGAAGCTCCAGCTTCCGGCTACTATGCAACAACGCTACCCGCCTGAGGCGCCCCTCTTCCCGAAGAAGCGTCGCCAGCCTGCGCCAAGAAACAAAGGCAGCCCGACAACTTGGCGTCATCATTGGCGCCTTTGTACTGTGCTGGCTGCCCTACATGGTTCTGTTTGTGGTCACAGCGGCCTGTGAGAGTTGTCTCGGTCCTGGTGTTCACACCGCTGCCATTTGGCTGGGGTACCTTAATTCGACTATGAATCCGCTCATATACGCACTGTGCAATGCGAGTTTCAAGAGGGCTTTCTGGAAGATCGGAGCTGGGTTCACTGCTGGATGGAGAAGCAGATGTAGGCGGAGGGACAATGATCGAGTTTCAGAGAACAATCCGTTTGCTTGATCGATGCAATTGTGTATTTATGTACTTTAGGTCAATCTCATCTGTAAATTGAAGAGCGTAGTGAAAGAACGTGCTAAGTGATAAAAAAGATGACCCATAACGTTTCTAGTTTGCATTCAAATTTGTAAAAAACGTTACCTTCAAACCGAAAAAATGTACTAAACTTTAAATGTATGAAAAATAAAATAAATCTTTCTATCGTTTAAAAAGTTAGTAATGCTGTCATTGATACAAAAATCTCATTTTTTTTTTCAAACATGTAACTAAGCGCGTTCTTCCACTAAGCTCTTCAATTGTGTATATATGTGTGAGATCATAAATTCTATTATACAACTAATGTTTCTCCCAAAATCAAGTCATCATTCTAGTCACAATCAATGGTTTCTGTACACGGTATTTATTCTGTCAACCATTAACTGGAACGAGAATTTTTTTTCCTAGGTGCTCAAATTATCATTAGCAAAAGGTACTGTACTTACTTCCAGCTGTACGTTTTTACAATTTCACATTTTAAAAATATTTTCCAAATTTTAAATGTAGAAAATTCTTACCACTTCATTTTTAAAAATCTAGACCTACACTTTTCACAGAATTAGAGGTGATATATGTCTAAGATATAATATCCATCTGGTTAGATAGGTCTTCCATTCAACCAGTTATACCTTACTATATTAGGGGTATATCTATGAAATGACCTTGAATGAACAAATGGCACTGCTCCCGGGTTAATAAAAGTGCGGAATCGCCTTACTAGCATTTTGTCAGACTACTTTTAACCTTTCAGCTGGCAGGGGTTATTAGTTACTGCTGCGGGTTTTTTTTTCATAGTCATTCTGGGTTTTGAAAATGTCGTGTTCGATACCAACAAAAGGTCATTTGCGGGAAATTTCAATCCATTACTTTATTTTGAAAAAAAACTGCTGCTGAAGCTTTTCAAATGGTTAAGAATGCTTAGGGAGACAATGGTCCATCTGAATTAATATAAAAATGAGGTTTTGGTAGATTTAAAAATGCCGATTTTGATGCGACAGACAAAGATAAGGAAAAACTGCCAAATCAATTTGAAGATGAAGAATTGCAAACAATTTTGGATGAAATCCCAATAATGACTCGGGTACATATTTCAGAAATATTAAATATAACTCAGAAATGCATTAGTGAATGTTTGCATGCCTTGGGAAAAATTCGCAAGGAATTAAAATGAGTACCACATGCTTTAATGGAAAGACAGACGAAGAACCAAAAAGTCACTTGCGAACAACTTTTGAATCGACATCAAAGAAAGAGTTTTCTGCACCTCTTTTACCTCCCAAATGAATCTCCATATTAATTAATATTCCTATATTATTTTATATTTCAAATAAAGTAATATTTTAAACAAAATGTATAGGTTTTCTTGTAAAAAAAACTTGTAGAATTGTAAATAGCATATTCTAAATGTTGTAATTTTTCTGAGTCAATTTCCTATGTATAAGAAAATGCAAAGTTCTATCACGAAGGGATCCACAATTTACCAAAAATATGGGCAAAAGTTACTTATTTTTATGGTACATACTTCGATTTATTACTCTCATCCAGTGAAGCAAAATTCACCTGTAAGTTTTGTTAAAAAAGGGTAATTTCATAGGTATACCCCTAATATTTAAATCCAAAATTTTGAGTACAGAACTAAAAGCACTCGTTTTCAATATTCTAGCTAAGACACTTTCATATCGTTTCAATCTCTCTTCGTATGAAATAACATTTTTAGCATAATATAGCTAGCATGGATATATTTTTGTAATCTTAAGTATTGAAATAATAAGAAAAATCTTTATGAAACAAATAAAATATATGTTTTTATTATATAACCATGCAAATTTGGTTGTTAAATACTATATACAAGTGTTAATATGAGTGTTTATAAGAGATTTATCTTTATGTTATAAAAATTAAATGAAATATTCTTCATGTCTAGGTAAAATACTACGCAAGTTTTAAATTTATGAACGAAGGATTATTAATGCACAACAGAAATGAATCTCCATATTAATTAATATTCCTATACTATTTTATATTTCAAATAAAGTAATATTTTAAACAAAATGTATAGGTTTTCTTGTAAAAAAAAACTTGTAGAATTGTAAATAGCATATTCTAAATGTTGTAATTTTTCTGAGTCAATTTCCTATGTATAAGAAAATGGCTCTTATTTCTATAGAGTTCTATTTACAACCTGGTTGACTGGAATTGAAATATTATTGTTAAATAGGATACCGATTTAATACTACTGTTAAATTATATATTCATGTATCAGAATAATATTAAATTTTCACAAAAACAATTGTATGTTGTTACAAATTTTGCTTGCTGTTAAACTATGATGAAAAGGATTAGTAAAGTAAAATAAAATAATTACCAAAAATTAGGGCTTTTTCATGTCTAGATATGGTTCCATTTGAGAGTACATTATGCATGGATTTGTTCCGTGTTGCAGTTCTTGATGAATAAATAGTCATATTTCATAAACGTTATTCTATTGATCCATTGATTTGTATCAAAGCGATTAATTTCTGCCTCTTGAGCAAGGCCTGGTCTTCCTTATAGCTTTTTCGTTAGGTCATTCCCAGTATCCCAACTTTCGGGGCCCCGAATTTCGGTGGCTTTCATGCTACGTTTTGCACCATAACCCAAAAACAACCAAAATCAAACAGTAATTTTCATAATTTGAGGGAGGGACTCTCATTGTTTTAAGACAGACTAATTTAAAAATTTACGTGCAACATTGGTGTAATAGATGTTATTCAAAAGCTAACACGATGGAAAAATAGTTATGGTTACGTTAATAAACTACATTACAACTAACACCTATCATAAAGGCCGTCTTACACAAAATGGTTGAGCCTGTGCTTCATATGTAATCCTAGATGAGGCCCTGCACTTTGTTTTCAAATTTATCGCTTTTACTGATGGTTCTCATTTTGCAGTCATATAATGATTTGCATTTCTCCTTGTATAAATATACCCCTCGGAAAAATATACATAAGATAACCTTTAAAATAAATAAAACTTTAAGAGAAACCAAAAAACTCTATGGAAATATAGATGTTGGAGTCACATTGATTTTATAAACATTGTAATCTGTTATTCTTTATAATAATTGTTAAGATATCTGAAAAATAAATAATAATGAATTAGTGCAATGTTTGATTCTTGCAATTGAATATGACACTTTGTAAAAACTTTCTTTTAATTTTTTGAGCTCAAAATTCAATCCAAATTTATCTAAAACAATTACACAAATGTTAAACAACTAAAAAAAACAATCGTTTTCAAATCATTGCCTACATGTCATATGAATGATTATTATTAGATGGGACATATCTATTCATAAATTTTTCTTTTTTATCAAAAGGAAACCATACAGACAGATTTTCCTTGTCACAAACAAATATATAAATAGTCCTACCTTCCATCACTGCACCATGTTTTATTTTGAAAGAATTGAAACGGACATTTGCATCAAAATACATTTGAGCATGTGTCTTTTAGCTCGTTTCACACACAACGGTTCTGGTTATGTTCGTTCAACGGTTTCGGTAATGTTCGTACAACGGTTCCGGTAATGTACTTACGGTGCAGGATAATCGCAGTAGCAATGTTAATTCAACTGGATCTTTCACACACGACTTACGAGAAAACCGTGCATTTTTACTTACGGTTTTCAATTAAGTTGAACAATGTTAAGTGATTTATAAGTGCGGAAAAAATTTGCTGCCGTTGCTTTTTCGAAACCTAAGGGGACACAGTACCTCAAAATTTGCAAAAATTACGAATTTGTTTTTATTTGCTAAAATTAAAGTTTAGAACCTTCTAAATAAGTCTACCAAGTTTTAAAAGTGTATCTATATTTTTAAAAAAGTTATTCTATTTTTTATGTGGAAAGGTATGATAAAAATGCATACAATTGAAAACTTTAAATGCGTTTTCTTTATGTTTATATTTCCTTGATGACAAGTTCTTTAAAACGCTAAGACTTTTTAAATTACTTATAAAAATCTAAGGAATTTTGTATACAGTCTGTCAAATATGTTAATATTGAGAATTGGCATTAAAATTGTTTAAAAAAGCAATACTTTTTTTTATAAAAAAATATTAAAGTCGAAAATTGTCAAATATGCAAAAATAATTAGGGATTTTTTACATAAATATTTTTTATAAAACAGCTACGGAAGATAAATCCAATTTGGATGCCAATTGTTATGTAAAACAGTTTAAAGTACATGAGGAAAAAAATTGGGTTAAAATATTTGTATTTAAAAAAGCCTTAGCATTTTTTAAAAGTTCAAAATTTTTTAATTTTTTTAAATAACTCAAAAAATTAAAAAAAAATTATAAAAAAAATTGTCATATATTGTTTTAAATATAGATTGAACAGATAAAACATGAATTTTATAGTGAATATGTCAAAATTAAACATTTTTTTGAAAGTGGTACCGTGTCCCCGGTAAGACGGATGGTTTTATCTCGCCCTTTTTAATTTTCCTTACTTTAGGAGCAGTTTTCTCAGGAACTATATGAGATATCATTATGAACTATTTTTATATTTTGTTCCTTACATGTAGCTCTTTGAATTTAACTTAGGTTTTAAATATCTCTGCTAAAAAAAATCGTGTGTGTAAGATAACAGTCGTTAAGACGAAAATTGCCTATGCTTCTTCATCACAAAGGAATCTACATGTGTAAAAATGGTCATGTACTTAATGTGTTATTCTTACCACAAATTCTTTTGAAACATTTTAGCGTGTGTTGTGTATGAGCAACCCTGTATAAATTACCGTTGTTAACATAGCCTATTTTGCATATACAGGATGGTGAAAATAAAAGCGGCCCCAGTCTAGAGATAGAAATACGTTGAAATGGTTGGCGGGAAAAACTCTTGAAGCCGTCTGAAACCTGTTTTTGCATTGGTTGGATCAGATTATCTTCACATTAGATCTACTCATAGACAAGGGGCGAGTTCAGATCTTAGTTCGTATTGTATGAAGACATCCCGAAATGCAAATTCTGTGTCTTGCAATCAATTTAAAATGCTTTGTATTAACAAACACAAAAAAAGTCCGATTCTCTAGAGGATAAATAACGACCGAAATAATCATTAGTTTGAATTTTTTTATGAGTTCTACCAACCTTGTTTATTTTTCATTTAAACTAGCTCCTCAAACCATAGCGTAGTTGCCGGCAAATAATTCGCCAAGCGTTTGTTTGGGCTTAATATTGAGGTGATCAAAAGCTTCAGTAGCAAACCTGTTTTTGTATTGGTTTTTGACTTGGCAACATTTCTGTCGTATTCTTATCTCCACGTTGGGACCTCTTTTATTTGCACCACCCTGTATAAATTCGAATTGTACCTGTCAACACATTTCACTCAACTTTGCTCATAAACTAGTTACAGCCTTTTCAAACAAACAACAGAAAGCACCCACCAATCCTTCTCTATAATTGCAGTGTTTTGAGTCTCTGTCATCACTCCCCAATATATGTGATAAGACCCCTCCCCCTCCGCAACAGAAAACGTTCAAGTCGAACGATCGAACAGAGCACGATTCTTCAGGATCATAAACTTCTACTTCTAATCCGGAAACATTGCAAAAGATTCTCTGCTCCCTGAAAGAAGGTCTCTGCCAAGCGAGTGGAAATAATTTGTAGCCTTCATATGGATGATATACAGGGTGAGTCAAACAAAAGTGGCCCCGGTCTAGAGATAAGAATACGACAGAAATGTTGCCAAGTCAAAAACCTATACAAAAACAGGTTTGCTAACTGAAGCTATTGATCGCTTCAATATTAAGCCCAAACAAATGCTTGGCGACTTATTTAACGGCAACTACGCTATGGTTTGAGAAGCTTAGTTGAAATGAAATATAAACAAGGTTTTTAGAGCTGATTAAGAAAAGTTCAAACTAGTGATTATTTCTTTCGTTATTTATCCTAGAGAATATGCCTTTTTTGTTATAAAACATTCTAAATTGACTGCAAAGACACAGAATTTGCAATATGGGACGTCTTCATACAATAAGAACCAAGATCTGAACTCGCCACTAGTCTATGAGTAGCTCTAATGGGAAGCTAATCCGATCCAACCAATGCTAAAACAGGTTTCGGCGACTTCAAGAGTTTTTCTCGCCAAGCATCTCAACGTATTCCTATCTCTAGATCGGGGCCACTTTTGTTTGCCTCACCCTGTAGAATGGATCCCTCAATTACTTCATTCTCCTTCCATTCCGCAAGAATGGACATTGAACCCAATAAATGTCATACTTGATGTTCTTAACTTAATAGATGAATAGTTTTGATGTGATGAAATTTACGTATGTTGTCGTTGCTGGTGTTGAATGCTGGTGGCATAAAATCTATGTCGATTTGTTGATCTGATGTTGTATAAGGCTCCAGTGCCGAGGATTTATACCGTCCCACTTTAACCCTTTTAATATTGGCTGTTTGAAATGATTCTAATTGAAATTAAAAATTATTTGGGTGAGCAAAATATAGTATCAAAATTACTTCTTCAGAGTTTTTAAATGATGAAATCAAACTATGTTATGGTTCAAAGACCGCTCCTTAATTTATAATATCTCGTTTTCTATTCAAACTTCAACACAAAATAAATTCATCACAGTTTAATATCCAAGTTTACCTGCTCGCAAACACTGTAAACTGTTGGAGCAGATGACGAACGTAGTAGCAGACAGAAGCTTTAGAAAATTCCCTTTTTGGATTGTAAAGTATAATAGAATACAAAATAAGATTATTAGGTTTCGACTGACCACTTGACTGTGATTCGAAATTAAAGACGCCGTCGCCGAATAGCTTTCGTGGTGGTTATAGGTTAACTCAAATAAATATCTTTATTTTAATTTCATTTTTCTGAGGATAACTAACTAAATATCACATATAGCCCAAATATGAAGAAACACTAAATTTGTTTAACCAGTTTTTTGCGATTGATGCAACCAGTCTATGCGTTCTCTCAAAGAGGCTCTCTATTATTTATTGTGCCATTAAAAATGGCCCTATACTTTTCTTTCATTAGGTTTCTTTCATTTTCTAACTTTAAAATCTTGTATCTTAATGTTGAGAAGCTAAATTTTGTCAGAAAATTTGGCTTGGTTTAAAACAAAATTCGGAGTCCCTTTTATGTATATGTAAGCCCCAACTCCCAATAGGCAATTGAAGACAGAGGGCATCTCCTTTAAAAATGTAAAGGGGCTCTCCAAATCATCCCTTAAAATAAACCGTGCTATCACCTGCTGCTTTGCCATACTGGATATAAGAAGGGTATTGGATTACATGAGTACAGTAATTTGATATAACAATTACGTTGTCTTGTTTAATGTATGGTAAATGTAACCATTAATTTTAAGCAAGTTGGTAGCCCATTACAAGTCTCTTGGTCCATTAGATGTCCATGTTTTAAACTAAACGATGTATGGGGGGCCCCAAATTCAGGAAAGACTTCACATGCAAAAATAGTCTTGATAGGATTAGGGGGCCCAGAAAGGCAGTGGGCCCTATTGATATTATATTGGGCCCAATTTGAAAAAAAAAAGTACTTAAACCCCTTTTATACATAGAATATACATCAATTGGGGGCTTCAGTGGGCCCAATTACTAACAAATGGCCAGATATTTTAAAAAATATGTAGACCCCTTTTTGCGTAAAGTATTGGGCCCCCAGAGGACAACTCAGGACCAATAGCAAAAATATGGGCCTCATTTCGAACATCATTCGTGGGCCCCTTTTATATCAGATTATATAAAAGGTCCTCCAGGCGCAAAGTGGGCCCCTGGGCCCGACTGGGAACACAACATCGATTTTTTTTAATGCATCTTCTTTTACATATATTGTATACAGGGGCCCCCATAAGACCGGGGCCCACTTCAACCTTTCTAGAGGGGGGCAGCTGCCCCCCTCTGCCCTATGGTGGGTACGCCCATGAAAAGAAGTATCACTTTCCGAAACATTAAATATAACAAATGAATAAAGCTATATCGTTACGTTAATTAACCACGTGATGCGACCCCCCAGTTAAGATTTCGTGATATTTAGCTTGCCCCTGCCCCGTAATCTCACGTGAGATTTAACTCAGCATTTTAATGAAAAAAAGACTCAGTTTAAAGGAAAAAAAGACTCATTTTAAAGACATTTAAAAAGTGAAATTTCGAAAAATAATTATCTAGTTATTTAATAATTAAAAAATATATATTATGGGTCTAAAGTAGAGTGGCTCTAGTCTAAAGATATTACGTGCACATTTTCCCCATACTTTTTATTTCCCTGCTTCAAACTTAGAGGGCAGCACAACGTAAGTTTTCGAATTTAGTTTGCTGCGACGTGCTGTATGGCCTAGGTGCACACGCGTAGGAAGATGAATAATCCGTCTGAATATCTCAATTAAATTCTCTATAATCTATATATTCGCAACTATTATGGTATGTTTGAGGGTAAAATTCTGTCGGTATTGCAGGATAGAAGTATGAAAAGTACATTAAAAATAGTTGTAAAACGTCAGTTACAAAGAGTGTATATATGAATCAAAGATGAAAGTAAAAAAAAAAAAAATCGAGAAAATCACTATTAATTTATTCTGCGCATTATTTTTGAAATTTTTAAATGTCAACAACTATTTTCCTGAAGATATTAAAATTCATTTTTCACAGAAAACCTCTTTATATAGATATGAAAATATTCTCCTGATGTGTTTGGTCATTCATTGTCATATATATTCTCTCTCCTACTTCGAAAAATAATAATTTCCAACTCATTTAAAAGATACCTTAACAAAATTTATTATAACATATTTAAACTATTGTTTTTATTTAAATACCTTAGTTTAAAATGATTTTTGGAAGCAAGGACACTCACATTAATTGAAAGATAGATTAATGAACCATAAAAGTGAGATTAAACTAAACGCGTGCAACTAAAAGTGATGAAAGTGTGGCGATTACCACACACGCAACCTCAATATTCCATCAAAGGCTAGGTGGCGCTGATTTACCGCCCACGTTCCTACCACTATTTCCAATTACATCGTTCATATATAAGCCGAGATAACTCATCTCCTCCCCGAGGATCCTTTTGGGAAGACAATGAGTTATCGAAGTCGCTACAGTGGTGACCCGAGGACGTGATCGTCACACCCACTCCAACGACGCTCCTGCTACAATGCGCTCAACCACGGTTGCTGCTCTCTCGCTGCTAATGCACTCAACGCTGCGCGCAACTCCTCAACTCAACGGTGGCACACTCTCTCTCTCTCTCAACTCAACGCAGCACAACGCACAGCGAAGCAACTTGCGCACGGTCCCTTACCACGTTGTTTCTAGGAGGGGAGTGGTGTGGCGATTACCACACACGCAACCTCAATATTCCATCAAAGGCTAGGTGGCGCTGATTTACCGCCCACGTTCCTACCACTATTTCCAATTACATCGTTCATAGTAGTATATAAGCCGAGATAACTCATCTCCTCCCCGAGGATCCTTTTGGGAAGACAATGAGTTATCGAAGTCGCTACAAAAGTAATAATATATTTTTTTTTCATGATTTAAATTAACTGAAGATAAAATCTGCATCGAAGGGTAAGCAGGTTGCCCTAGAATTGTTACTTAAAATCAACATTTTTAGCCTGTCCGCCCGTCCGTACCCCCCTTCCAAAATCGGTTCTATCAATCCGATCATAAAAATTCTTTTTGTATTGGAAAGGTATAACCTCAGACTCTCAACTTTCATACTTTTTGTCCGTCTGTCTGTACGATCGGACGGACATGAATCTACTATTTATCGACGAATTTCCCATTGAATTATCATTGAAATTCAATTTCGAGTCATTTAAATCGCTGTTGAAAACTACAAATGCTGCGGACAAGTGAGATACGTCAAAAGCGTATCGAAAAAATAATACATTGAAAATTTCAGAAAATAATTCGAATTTTCTAGGTACTTCAATGATTTAAAAAACTTCAAAATTTAACGCTCATTTAAAACATGGATGTATATTAATGAATGTACTACTGAATGTTAAAAAAATGCAACCGTTGTCAACGGCTCGAGGACAACTATTTGGCTTCTTTTCTAATTTGGCGCTTTTACTTGGCGCCAATTCTTCCAGCGATTTCATCGATCAAAAATGTTATTAGAGAGACCAAAATACTTATGCCTATCTTTCACTTTTCTGTTGCTATGATAAAACACAAATTATAATTACTTGAGAAATAAAAATGATCCAAATAATTAAAATAGCTTTCGAGCACTCTATAAGAAATTTAAACACAAGAAACTTTGAACATTGTGCATCATATTTTGTTCCATGAAAGGAAATAAAAGTTCTTTTTTTACGAAAAAAGACTTCTGAAATTTGACCATTTCCAAGAAATTTTGTCTGATAGAATGAAACATTTAAAAAAAGTAAATATTTATTCGAACAGCATAATTTATATTTAATCGTAAATAATAGCACTAATTTTTTTACTTGCCTTCCCGTACATTATGGATGCTATTCCCAAGGTCTTTATTTTAGTGGAAGTGTAAAATAAAAACTCTTGATTTGATTTTTATTAGCAAACGATAATAAATTCGGAAACGAAAATTAATATATTCGACGATTGATTTATACGCTTGCTCATCAGCCATCATCATCAGTATTGGTTGCAGAAATAGATATGTGTTAACACTAGATCACAACTGCCATTTTTATTTAGTTCAAAAATTAAATTTCAATTTTAAAAAATTTGACTTTGGCGGTAAAGTTTGTAAAAATCGCCAAATGACGCCATTTTTCTTTACTGGGCATGCTCATAGTTGTCCTCAAACTGGTGGCAACGGCAGCATTTTTTCTGATCCATTGCGATTTGGGCGTTAGAGTGGAGATCACGTGACCTATCTATGCTAACGACGCACGGGACGAGCCTGGGAGCCGCCATCTTGAGTCCGAGACCAACTTTTTTAAGTCGAAATTGCTTAGAAAAAAATTAATTTAATTCTAAAATATTAAAAAAATACCATAAAAATACTAGCTGCATTTTTGAATATTTTTAGTGACTTTAAAAGAACTTTTAACGCTTTCCTAGTATTTTTATAATATTTATTTTGTAATTTTAGAATGAATTTTTATTTTTCACGTATTCTTCTTCTTAATGTGAAGGCGATGGCTGCAAGTTGCCAGTGTCGCCATCACATAAAGAAAAAGAATGCTAGGGGCAAAAAGTAAAATTTAATTCTAAAATTACAAAATAAATATTATAAAAATACTAGAAAAGCGTTAAAAGTTCTTTTAAAGTCACTAAAAATATTCCAAAATGCAGCTAGTATTTTTATGGTATTTTTTTAATATTTTAGAATTAAATTAATTTTTTTCTAAGCAATTTCGACTTAAAAAAGTTGGTCTCGGACTCAAGATGGCGGCTCCCAGGCTCGTCCCGTCGTTAGCACAGATAGGTCACGTGATCTCCACTCTAATACTTTTATTAAGATCTCTATGGGCGAGACACAGTTGATTTAAAAAGTAAAGGAAGCCATTTTTATTAGAATTAAATCACTATTGCCATCGCAACAACCGCTCGAGAAACTTTAATTCTTTTAGACAATAAATTAAAATAAATTTATTTTTTGCGACATCGATCAGTTTGAAATGACGTCAAATATATTTCATACGAGATTTTTTGTATGTTGGTATGAAATGTTTTCATTCTATTTAAAAGCGAGAAATATTACATATTTATTCTTTGAAATATAAATTTTTGCAAACGATTTAAGTAATAATTATTTAATTTTTCGAAATAAAATAAATGAAACTAGCCGAATTTGGCGTTTAAATGTTTAATATAGAATTAATGCTGTGTTTGGCGCCTTTTTACCTGTTTAACACAACTTTTGTGTGGAAGCGGGTTAAGTGACATATTCTGTTACAAACCTACTTGTTAATTTACATTTCCTATTTTAAGTGCATTTTGGAGTAGTTTTATGGTTTTTGTTCTACGAATAATTAAATATTTATTTATAACTGCAAATAAATCATGCAGACGAAAAGTAATAATTATTTTATTTGCGGTAGAAAATTAATGAAAATAATTGATTTGGCTTTAGGAAGTTTAAATTATAGCTGGATACTGTTTTTAGTGAAATTTATTCTAATGTATACAAATTTAATGTAGAAACGGTTGCAGATGTCACTTACTGTTACGAACCTAGTTTTCCCCCTATAAGAATTTTAGTAAATATTTAAGTAACAGGAAAGTAGGCTATTTTAGATGTTTTAGAACTTCTTGTTATAGTACAAATAAATCCTACTGAAAAAGAAAATTAAAGTTATAAATTAAAATATAAAAAATTCTATTTAATCTTACCAAAATCTATGAATTATATGATTTGTTTAAGTCTTGTTTTTACTTCCAAAGCATCTCAAATGGTTTTTACTTTTTTTAGTTTCATATAAGAGATGGGAATCGAAGTATAAAGTATTTTATGATAATCACAGTTCTTTCCTAAACAACTAAAAAGATCATTATTGTTAAAAAAAAGTTTACTTAATTTACTGTAACTGACAAAATCGACATAAAAAAACAAACAAAACCTTCAAATTTAGACACAGAAAAATAAAACACCAGCAAGTATTTTCTTACTGCAATGTACAATATTTTCTGACTCGTTCCGGAAGTTAATAATTAAAGCTAAATCATAAAAAAGAAGGCGTGACGAAGCCACAGTTCTCCCTACACACCAGTCTTTGTTAGATTATAACCTATCCTATTATCCTTCAAACAATCAATTTTCCCTTCACAGCTTAACTATAAGTCAGTGAAATAACAGGCTTTTATACTTGTTACTGCAGTAAATATTCCCCTATCAAAGCTATCATTACTGGAGGTAAAGTACATGTTTCTCTCAGTTATCACACTACTTCGTCTGACTAACATCAAAATAAAGTTCTAAACCGATAGTATTTCATTTTTAGTTTTTACAGAAGTTTAAACATACGCATTAGTGATGTAATATATAGGTAAAATAAACTCTCAAAACGATTATGGAACCAAAGCAGACAGTTTATTAAATTATAGCAGCAGAAATAAAACGTATTATGTGGATAACTTATATGTAATTTACATCCTTTGCTAGTAGCAAAATTTTATAGTTATATTTCTGAGTGATGGTATGGTTAATTTGTTTTGAAAAGTTTTGTTTGTTTATTAAAAATCCATCAAATATATTTTTGAAGCTCGATTCAAAAGTACCAAGAAAAACATTTATTAAAACTCATAACAACACAGATAAAAGAACTTCTATGAATTACATTCAAGAGAATACAAGAAAATTTATATAATTGGATATTATTATTCTTGACTTGATCTTCCAAGACTTCATACAAATTCCAGAGCTACTGAGACATGACCTTTTCCTACTTTTTTAACTTAAAAAATCTAATTCGTTGGTAAATCTTTTGTTTTGCATAGAATATTCTAATTGTAAAAATTATTTAAAAAAAAAGGAAGTTTACTCTCTTCTCTTAAAAATAACTAAAACAGTGTTTTCTTAAGAATTAAAAAATGAAACAAGGGTTTAAATTTGCAAAAAATATTGGGATAAAAATATGTTTGATAGTTTACCAATGGATTCAACTCAAAACAAAAACTGTACTCAAGGAGTCGAATTTGTTTTTACCATAAAATAATAAATATCTCATAAATATTTATTTGCATTCTATTTTTTAAAAAATGAAACGTGAAATATAGCACTTGTCAAAAAGCTAATTTTACATTGTTGATAGAAGAACTAATTTAAAAAATGCAATCAAAGTCTGATGTTTATTTAAGTAGATGTAAATTGACAAAAAAAAGAGTATTACTTTTTTGAATTAAAGAAAGCCCTATTACACATTTAAGCTTAGCTTTCTTTAAATCTCAAAACACCGTTTTCAGAATGAATATCTATCGCTGAACTTTAATGAGATTTGGTTGATTTATTTCTGCTTCAAATAATCAGATAGAAATTGAGGTTTTTGTAAGCATTCATAAAGAAAATAATTACTAAATAAATATAGTTATAAGAATAGTTATTAAAAATTTCTTAAATAAATATTAATCTGAAGTTATTCTTGCTACAATCACGATTTGTATAATCTGAAGTAATAAGGATTTCCAAAAAAAAAAAAAAAAAAAAACCATAACATTATATAAGAGTCCTAGAAGAGAAATCCAATTGTAAACCTAATACGTACATCCATAATAATAAGGAAAAGAATATAGACGTGGGTTGGAAATATGTACTGTGAATGCCATCATCAAACCAAACTCAAGATCCATGTTAATTGAAACCATATGAATTCGTTTTCATGTAGTGTAAAAGCAAAAGTTAAAATCTATACATACATTTTTATTATTTTCTATTCTATGATTTTAATTGCCAAAGCTGAAGTTAAAGTCAGTTCAGCTACTTTAAAATCACGCAAAGATAATTTTGAAAAAAAAAAAACCAATTAAAAATCGTTTAGGGAATTAAATATTTCTTAATTTGATTTATAAAGAAAAACTTAAAATGCTTAAATAAAAACCAATTTAATTTCAAGTATTAAAAACTCATGATAGTGTATTTTTTAATGACTTAACCAATCTGAATTTTATTGCACAAAATTTCTTACTGAAAAAATAATTCATTAAAATCTTTGGTTTTCATTTGATTATGAAGGATAATTTTGGGAATCTCTAAAGCTCGTCTTATTTGCAAGCATTTGAAATTTTTAATAGAATTTAAAAAAAAAATATATAATTGCCAAAAAGAGCACCATCGTGTAGTAACCCTGGATGCGATGTTAACGCTACGACGCCACTAAAGGAAGTGGCATCTTTAAAAGCTGTGTGTTATGTATATGAATATAAAAATATTGATTGGGTGATTGATTTTGTATGCTTAATCATTTGCTTTGCGAGTTTTGACGCCGCTTTGTTTGTGATAATTAAACAGGGTTTCTAAATTATACCTCATGTAATTATGTATTTGATGTAGATTTTGATAAACACTGGACGAATAAATCTAATTGTTTTTAATCTCTTATGTCATTAGTTTAAAAAATATTTCATTGCTTAATTTGTTTTGATGAATTTGATAAATACAGATACCCTTTGCATAATTTATATTTACAGATTAAGAACAACTTTGGAATGCATTTCTCTCCTGCTAAATATACTTATATTTTGGAAAAAAAATATTGCTATACTTCTTTTAATTTAGTAAAATATCAGTAAAATTTTAATAGGAAAGAATACCCATCTTTAATATTTGTTTAAGATGAGATACAGTAGTGAAATTCGATAACTCCCATACAAAAGCATTGCATACATCGGGAAAATAGTCCCTTTTTGCCTGGTTCACTCAAAAGTATGCGAGTGGGTCGCTCATTGGTTTCGGCTAGCTGACACTTCACACTCCAGTTTTCCTTCTAGCTCAATGATATAACCGATGCATTCCATCAACAACATTTCTAACCGATGCATTCATTTCCATCATGCCAAACAAATTCTGATAACAGACATCAAGATACAATACTAATTTGCAAAAAGGGACAAAAAAGTAACACAAAGGATGCATTTGCACACACTACAAACTTTTTTGACATAATCAACAGTAAGGGTTTGCACTGCAAAATAACAAAACTAAGCTATGAGCTACAATGTACACATTTTAGCTTTAAACATTAATATGAATCTACCAGGACTATGAAGACATAGGAAGGGCAAATATTGTGTAATAATAATCATAGAATAACTGTTTTAAAATATCATTTTAATAAACGATTTTAAAAATATGCATTAGGTACTAAAACAACAGATAACTTGTTATATGAAATAGGGTAAACATGAATTTAATATAATTCTTGATTTAAAAAATGCATACTATACAGCTTAGTTACGATTTTTTTTAAAAGGTGAATGACCAAAACCTGTAGAAGCAGCTCGTTTCTTGCCTGACTGGCAAGTTATTAGAGATAGAACACAGAAGGCACTTAAAGCTATTGGGCGTACCTTGATCACATTACAGAAGGTGTTCCTCTCTATCTCACACTTGACCAAGTTTTCCACTTCATCTATATGTCGAGCTCTTAATTTAAAGTAATCAACATTTGGGAGCCTTCTAGCAAAGTAAGCAATGCTGTTCAAAGCAGGCAAGGACTGACGGTTGAACTTGTTCACGACAGATTGGGTGCATAACTCCACATTCTTCAGAACATTCTCTTTGAGAAAAGGGTTCTGGGAAATAGACTCGTAATCAAATTTCTCCAAAAAGGCCCCTTTTTGAACAAACAACCCAATTTCCGCGTGGGTTAAAGTCCCTTTCCTAATACCTTCACTCAGAGCAGTTAGACCTTCATTGTTTTTCACGTTGGTGTCGGCGCCTGCGTCCAAGAGTTGCTTTCTGGCCTCTTGTAAAGTGGTCCTCCAGCAAGCAAGATGCAAAGGCGTGTCACCATGGACATCTTGAGGGTTGAGATGCAGTCCCTCCTTCTCCAGAAGAAGCTGGATCACACTGGTGGGACCAAACTCAACAGCCCAATGCAGAGCAGTGCTCTTCCGTAAATCAGTTCTGTTGACGTCTGCTCCGGCTTGGATGAGGAGGGCTGCGATCTCCTCTTTCCCGAAACTTGCACACGTGGACCACATGAGAGGAGTGCTCCCATCTCGGTCTCCAGCATTGATGTCTGCCTCCCCATTGTCCAGGATAAGACGCACAATGCCTGTCCAAGCATTTAAAGAGGCATAGTGAAGGAGAGTAAACCCGTCTTCGTCAAAGTGCTTTTTTACTTCGGCTCCATGATGAAGGAGAAGATCCACAATATCCTTCTTGCAGCACAAAGCAGCCAAAATCACAGGTGTAAGACCACGACGATCCTTGATGTTGAGGTCACACTCGCTGTTGATGAGCTGCCTTGCCACTTCGTACCGACCATAAAAAACTGCCCTATGCAGAGGGGTCTGTCCCTGTTCGTCGAGGCTGTCCACGGGCACTCCCGCTTCGATGAGTTGCCTCACCTTTTCCAAATCGTCTTCCTCGACGGCATCGTGTATGGCGAACTCATTCATATTTCGTGTTTTATTGATTTAGATGGCCAACAGGTAGGTAATTGAATAGAGAAAAACTGTAATAAAAATATTGCTTAAAATTACGGCTATATTACAAAATCATCTCTGCGACAAAATATAAGAAAAAATTGGCACACAAAAATCAACGATCAACCACAGAAAACAAATACAAACTTGTAAACGTCAAGTTCAAGGTGAATGCTCCTTCACATCTTCGCAAAACCATGACGTCAGAGAGGCATAAGCGAATTGCAAAAATTGTGGCGCTATCTATCTTATCGATACTTAAGCAGAGACCGTTTTGAAAATGTTCGATTTAAATTAAATATATATCCCTTTATTTACAGTTACACCTACTCTCCAGTATTGGTTAATTTAAGAAAAATTTAACTGTACAAATATTTTTTAAGTAAAATATTTCTAAACAAAGTATTATATAAAATACTGGAATTTGTTTTCAATCAATAATTATTGTATTACATATTTAAAATATATATATCAAAATATAATGTAATGAAGGAAGTAATTTGAAGCATTTTACAAATTTTTCTTTGAAATCGATATTTTGTTTAATTCTTCCATTTATTTGGAATAAAACAGTTTGCATATACAAAAAATAATTTATTTTATTTATTTAATTTCTTTTTTAAAAATAAGAAAATGGAAATTGTACTAAAAAACTGAAGTTATAAAAGATTAATTAAATTTGAGTAGCATTGTGCCCGCATAGTGTAATACATTTAATTTCCTACAGCTAAATAAATTATTAAATGATTGAAAAGCCAGATAATTTTCAAGCAATAAAAAAGGTACACAAAACTTTAATTTAAACCAAATTATATATATATATATATTTTACAACGAAAATATTTTCATGATCTTTATGAAAAAATATTAACTGTTCACGAAAAATACATATATTTCAGTAGATTCATTAGTACAATAATAATATAAAATAATTATATGCAGAATATGAAGATACAAAGAAAATTTCTTTAAAAAAGGAAGGAATAACATTAAATTGATGGCCTTGTAACAATTAAAATGAAACTTAACAATCTTATCTAAAAAAAATTTAATGAGGCAAAAATTTAAGTTTTTTTTTTTTAAACTGGATATGGATATATGTCAAGCTTGAAGTTGGTTAAAAAAAATATAAAATGTTACTGTATTTTTGTATATTCATGATTAGTTATATAAAATGGAAATTTTTTTTATGTATTATATACCATTTTATATAATTAATCATAAATATACATAAATAGTAACATTTTATATTTTTTTTCACCAACTTCAAGCTTGACATAGATCCATATCCAGTTTAAAAAAAAAAATTAAATTTTAGCCTAAAAACTTAAATTTTATGAAAAAATATTTACTGTTCATGAAAAATACATATATTTCAGTAGATTCGTTAGTACTAGAGTGGCGTTAGTACAATAATAATATAAAATAATTATATGCAGAATATGAGGATACAAACAAAATTTCTTTAAAAAAAGGAAGGAATAACACTAAATTGATGGCCTTGTAACAATTAAAATGAAACTTAACAATCTTATCTAAAAAATTTTAATGAGGCTAAAATTTAAGTTTTTTTAAACTGGATATGGATATATGTCAAGCTTGAAGTTGGTGAAAAAAAAATATAAAATGTTACTATTTATGAATATTCATGATTAATTATATAAAATGGTATATAATACATAACAATTATATACCATTTTATATAATTAATCATGAATATACATAAATGGTAACATTTTATATTTTTTTTCACCAACTTCAAGCTTGACATATATCCATATTTAGTTTTAAAAAAACTTAAATTTTAGCCTCATTAAATTTTTTTTAGATAAGATTGTTAAGTTTCATTTTAATTGTTACAAGGCCATCAATTTAATGTTATTCCTTCCTTTTTTAAAGAAATTTTCTAATTATACAAAAATCGATTTCAAGGAAAAATTTGTAAAATGCTTCAAATTACTTCCTTCATTACATTATACTTTGATATATATATTTTCTAAATATGTAATACAATAATTATTGATTGAAAACAAATTCCAGTATTTTATATAATACTTAGTTTAGAAATATTTTACTTAAAAAATATTTGTACAGTTAAATTTTTCTTAAATTAACCAATACTGGAGAGTAGGTGTAAATAAAGGGATATATATTTCATTTAAATCGAACATTTTCAAATCGGTCTCTGCTTAAGTATCGATAAGATAGATAGCGCCACAATTTTTGCAATTCGCTTATGCCTATGACGTCATGGTTTTGCGAAGATGTGAAGAAGCATTCACCCAAGTTCAAACTTGCATTCTTGCAAACGCTGGGCAAGGTAATCGATTCGGGCTGCCTATTTTTAGCCTCTTTAAAAGCTTTAACACAGCTAACCACGCTTTGTAATTTTAAATCTTAGTCAAGTGATGAAGTCGACACCTGAGCGGGCACCCAACGGAACTTCAAGCGACATCGTAAGCTAACGCCGTCGGGACTTCTGACTTCACCAATTTAACGAGCACGTTTATCGTAGGGAAATACTCTGGTACTGGTTTATTTATTTCCCAGTGATCTGAATAAAATGGATCCGTTTTCCCCATATCCAGTACTGATGCCTCAGTTTGAGATGACTTTACGGTATTCTTTGTGCACGAAACTGCTCGGACAGGGTTGTCCATCTGCAAAGATTCTGACGTCACACGTTCCAGAAGGGGTTGTTGTGAATGATACTTATCGCTAGTTTTGGCACATTTTTTCAATTATTCAATATTTTTACAAATTTCTATCACGCGTAGGAATGGTTGAATGGTATACATATATTTTCAGGCTTGTGTGCTTGGTCAGAGACCCGCTTATAATCCTTCATGTAAGACAGACACAACACACACACGCACACACACATGACTGATGCTGACATCTATCACGCGCCATTTCCACAATTTAGACAAGTCCCTGAAGGGGAGGAAAATAGTCTCCGGGGACCTGTACCCATGGGAAAATGTGCAATGACCACTCATAGAACTTTCGGTCCCAACAGATTTAACGAGCACGTACTCCGCATATTCGGTGGGTCTTAGTGGTACCGAGACTCGATCGCGAGACCTTACCATAACGGGATCGAGATCTTAACCACAAGGCTCCCCTCCCCCCAAGTCGATTTAACAAGGAGTACTAACTACAAAAATCAACATTGGCGAGCATCAAGTAGATTTTTCTCCATTTGGCAAACTCGATTTTGCTAACAAGACGTCAGAGCTATACTTGATGCAGATTGGCTACCTATATCTCTCAGCAAAATCGGTTTACCGATTTTCGCGTCTCCACGAAAAAATTCAATGAAAAATTCTCTACGGCGGTTCTCCATGTTATTCCTATGGAAGTTCCGTGACAAGGTGCTCCGTGTGAAAAGGCCCTTAGAGCCCTCTATATCCCTACTGCGTAGTAAGAGATGTGACAATGTGGCCCAAAATTGTCCAAGACGGGTTGCCACGGCGAAACCGCCTGGGAGAAACTGGTCAGACTTGCTTGAGCTTGGCGGTTTATCGCTTTTCTTACATATCTTACTAATCTTGCCCGGGAAGAGTATTTAGTTTCGCTTTAACTTCTGCAACTACTGATTTTCGAAATTTAATGAGAGATTTGAATGTTTAAAATGAAGGTTATCTCAGCAGAATTGCAGTTCAATAAATTTATTTCGGCAAAATCATTGAAATAGATCGGATTGAATCTTAAATCAGTTAAATAAATTTCGATGCGATCTTAAACAATCCGGATTTCAGTATTACTACAAATGAAACACAATCACCATTTAAGCAATATTTAATGCCACTTAATTTAAAAATATCTACCAGTTATAACCTCTGCAATATTTTATCTAAACCCTCATTTAATAATAATAGAAACTAAATGACAATAAATTTTTTTAATTGACATTTATTTTAATATATATAACTCTACCTGCACCATTTTACACATATCGATATCTTGTTCAGGCTTTAGACTCTCTCTTCCCTATGAAATTAATTCAAATTATTAACAAAATTATTAACAAGTTATTTAACTAGACGTTAATCTAATGATTAACTCTTTCAAAATCAAGATAAACACTACAATGTTCAACAAGAGTGCTAAAAAAATCATAATGATTGCCAACATTTTGGAAAATACGCAACACTAACAAGATGGCAAAATACAAGTTAATATTCTTTTATTAATAAATCACAAAATAAAAAAATTGCTCAAAACAAAAATTCCGTATTTACCGATACTATTAATAAGTGACACGATACTTTTAGGTTTTGAGCAGACAAGTTTGTTCACAAAAAGAATCTTCGCCAGAGACGACAAGAAGTAGCCAACTAGAAAAGCACGCGAATCAATGTTTATACTCGTATTTCAAGAAAATACGAAGATTTTTTTGAATATTTAAAAGGTGGAAAGATTTCCACACACATACAGTGAATAAATACTGTTGTTTAAAACTAAATGAAGCAATATTTTATGCATAATATGTTTTAATAGCCATCATAAATGCATTCTGAAAGTGTACTGTTAAAGGAAAACTGTCTTTTTTTTAAACTACTAAAGTATTTTTGAAGAAAATTATGGTTTTAGAATATTCTTTACACATTTAAGAAACCATAAATAAACATTAAAAAGTTAAAGTACCCTAAATTTTATGGATTGTTGACGATTGCAAAGACTACTTTTTTTCCCTATGCTAACTCTATGAGGGACGGAACGAAAACCGCCCGAGGGGGACAATTTTGGACCTCGACCAACCAGGAGCGGCTGAATATATGTCGCGTCTCTTTTACACACAGTAGTGATGTAGGGCTCTAGCTAATCTCCGTGCCAACCTAACTTGGGTAAAAACAAAAAGGCAGCGGGAAAAGCGTGTTGGTACGTTACTTGGAAACTCTTGTACGGTAATATTTACATACAAAATTATCTGAATACAATTTAACCAAAATACACTTTTCATTCTGATGAAATTGCCAACTTTCTCAAATAATATTCAAATCTGATGGACCTTAAGAGCCAGTTTTTTTTATTTTAAAAACCGGGCAAAACAGGCAGGCTTGGATAGTTGACATTTTTAATTTTGTTGAAAATTACAGAATATGTTCTGTATGGAAAACTATTAGGCACGTGTATTTTTGTTTTTGTTAAAAAAATATTTTTATTAAAGTTTTGGGGGGTCAAAGTAGAAGATCGTCCGTTTTTAGAAGAAAAACGAACCGACTTCCATAAAGCAATACTTTTTGTGTCAAGAGTTAAAAATTGCAGTGACAATTTTTTCGTGTTCTACTTGTTCCATAGTACATAGGACATCAAAATTTATATTTGACATTTGGCGCGAAGGTCCAAGGCCATTCAAAGTTACACGAATTTTTTTTTCTGGTCTTTTGACTTTTAATATTTTCTTGTGCAACAGTGAATCAAAAGTGTATACTGTATATGATCTAATGAATACATACCAAAGAGAAGTAACCAAAAATAGCAAGTGATGGGCGGTGGCACGCTTGGTTACAGAAATATATGACCTTAAACTTGCCGAAAATGCAAAATTGCACGACTTTCGAGGTCATTTATTCCTTGGAAATGTATAAAATTAGCAGGAAAATAATCCGTATGTATTGCAGAAACAAAATAAATTCACAAACCTATGGATATTTGCTTCAATTTTATTTAACGCGGCTTGACGGATTATTTTCCAGCTAATTTTATACATTTCCAATGTTGTTACAAGGAATAAATGACCTCGAAAGTCGTGCAATTTTGTATTTTCGGTAAGTTTAAGGTCAAAATATTTCTGTAACCAAAAATGCCACCGCCCATCACTTCCTATTTTTGGGTACTTCTCTTTAGTATGTATAGTTACATTACTAGCCATGCAAGGCTGAAAATATCTAGGCTAAATTATACATTTAAATAGGAGTTTTCGTAGCGAGAGTTCTAACACGTTTTGCGTGTGAAAGGCAGGAGCCGAAGAAAACAACGTCCGAGCAACACGGGTCAGCAAGGAGGAAGAGAAGAATCTCGTGGCGTCTCGCTGGTCCCGAGCGAGGCAGGAGAAAGTTTAGGTGTCTCTCTTCGGCTGCTCGGAGAGGGAAAAGTGAAATGGTTTGGTTTGCTTTTGCGGCCGGGCTGATAGCGTCCGCCGCATATTCATTAGATCCTATACACTTTTGGTTCGCTGTTGGCACAAGAAAAAAAGGTTTCAGAAAAATAATAGTTTCAGAAAAAAAAAAAAACATTTTTTCGTCTAACTCCGAATGGCCTTGAACCTTTGTGTCAAATGACAACTGTTGTGATCTGAGACATTTACACGAACGACGTCAGTGGTAAAAAGGCAATAAGAACAATAGTTTAAACACCAGTAATTTTGTAGCAACTCAACTTAACTCCATGTTCTTGATATACAATTAATTCTCCCTGGTATTCTTAATCATTCTGTATTCTGATCTCATTAAAGTATGTTGTGTTAACAACCCGTCCTCCTCTGTTCAGAGTATGTAACATTTCTGGCGACGAGGCGGTTCGCCCACGATTCTATATACTAACAAAAGTAAATTTAATGCAGTTAAATATTTTACAATGTTTCTTCGGGTCAAGATGTCTAAAAAGGGCGACTTCAACGGCTAGCGTGTTAGCCAAGTTTCTGCTGGACTGAAGGACACCTGGACACTGTGTTCGTATTCCCGATTGCTGGAATGGGTCATGCGTAAGCTTTTTTTAGATTCAGTTACTTTTCTGTATTTTCATTGCTTTTAACTAGTTCTATTAAGAGTTCTATATTGTCAATTTTAAAACGGTTTTTAAAATGGCAGAACAGGCAACTACCGTGCAATATTTTGGTTCCGTCGGAACTATTTCAGAGTTCGATGTTTCTAAATCGCAAAATATTGAGTTGTATTTAGAACAGCTAGGTTTTTATTTGGAAGCAAACAATGTTCGTGATGATTCTAAAAAACGCGCTACGCTGTTAGCAGTGTGTGGTATGAAAACACTTAGTGTTATTCGTAATCTTGTTGTTCCGAATAAACTTAGTGAGGTTACGTATGATACTATAATAGAAAAACTTAAAACTCATTTTTCACCTAAATCGAATGAAATTTTTAAACGATTCAAATTTCATAAACGAGTTCAAGAAAGGAATGAGCCGTTTAATACGTATGTTGCTGAACTTAGGAAATTAGCTGACGGGTGTAATTTCGAGAATACTTTATCAAATAGGATAAGAGATCAAATTGTGTGCGGGATAAATGACGAAGAGGTTCAAAGACGTTTACTCTCTGAGTCTACGTTAACCCTTGACATGGCTATTTCAGTGGCTTTGGCCGCTGAATCTGCTGCTGCTCAGTCGCGTCTGATGCGTTCCGAAAATTCGTTCACTAGAAATTCGCATCAGTCAGTGGATTTTTTAAAGCATAAAAAACCCGCGAAGGGTAAACAGCAGAGTTCTAAAATTGAGAATGCCAAAGTTTGTTTTAGCTGCGGATCAAATCATGTTCGTGCAGAATGCAAATTCCGTAACGCAATATGTCATTTTTGCAAGGGTAAAGGTCATATTCAAAAAGTATGTCGGAAAAAGAATTCTAATTCGTCTCGTACAAATGAAATTCAGATACCGGAGGAATACGTTAATTCTTTACAGAGTTCGTCGTTTAAGCAAAAAATCGAGGTACAAATAAAAGGGAAAAAATTAAGTTTAGAGATTGATTCGGGTTCTTATTATTCGATAATTTCTATGAGCACTTTTCAACGTGTGTTTCAGGATGAAAAACCGGAAATTCGCGAAACTCGTGTAGAATTGCGGGATTTTCAGGGAAACAAAATTCCACTTGCGGGGTTTTGCGAAGTTCTAGTGACTTTTAAAGACCGTAAAGCGAATCTAGAATTATTGGTTTCAAAGGAGCGTTGCACCAATATTCTGGGATATTCTTGGTTTGAAGGTTTGGGAATTTATTTAGGGGGAATAAACGAGACTAAATCTGACAGCATCAACGATTTACTTTACAAGTATCGTGATGTATTTAGTGAGGGATTGGGTTCTTATTTGGGAAAACCTATTTCTTTGCCGTTGAATCCGGAATGTCCCCCAATTCGATTCAAATCAAGAAATGTTCCGCTCGCTATGAAACCTAAAATTGAAAATGCTTTAGATAAGTTGCTTAAAGAAGGGGTAATAGAGCCAATAGCAGATCCTAAGTGGACCACGCCTGTTGTCCCAGTTATTAAACCGTCAGGGGAAGTAAGGCTGTGTGGTGATTATAAAGTGACGTTGAATAAGGCTATGGCTGACCACCCCTACCCCGTTCCTGCTGTGAACCATTTGATTTCAAACTTAAAAGGAGGGGGATTTTACGCAAAAATAGATTTAGCACAGGCGTACCTACAACTACCAGTTGACGAAAAATCGGCTGAGGCCCAAGCAATTATTACTCATAAAGGCGCGTACAAGGTAAAACGTCTCCAATTTGGTATAAAAGTTGCTCCTGGAATTTTCCAAAATCTGATCGAGAACTTGTTCTTGAATATGGAAGGAGTAGTTCCATATTTTGATGATTTGTTAATTGTGGCAAATTCAACTGAAGAGCTAGTCTCCCGATTAGAAAATGTTTTGGCTAAATTAATGGAGTACGGGTTAAAAGCCAATCGAGACAAATGTCTTTTTGGAGTTCGTGAAGTTGATTTCTTGGGGTACCGGATAGATAGGAAAGGAATTCACCCTTCTAGGTCAAAAGTAACCGCGATTCAGGAGTTCCCTGTGCCCGAGAATAAAACGCAACTACAAGCGTTTTTGGGGTTGTTGAATTTTTATAATGGATTCTTGAAGGATAAGGCAACAGTAGCAGAAGTACTTCATCGACTACTTGATCAAAACTCTGAGTGGAAATGGACAAAAAAGCATGACGAGGCTTTTAAAACCCTACAAAATCTACTCAGTTCAGACAGCGTTCTGGTTCCTTTTGATGAAAAACTACCAATTGTACTAACCTGCGACGCGTCTCCTTTCGGATTAGGGGCCGTTTTGAGTCATATTCTTCCCGATGGGAAAGAAATGCCCATTGCGTTTGCTTCTCGTACTTTAACGTCTGCCGAACGAAACTACGCCCAGATAGATAAGGAAGCATTGGGAATTGTGTTTGGAGTAAAGAAATTCCATCATTTCTTATTCGGTCATAAATTCACCATTATTACGGACCACCAACCGATTTTAGGAATTTTCAATAATACTAAACCTACCAAAGAGATAATGTCCCCTAGAATGCTGAGGTGGTGTTTACTTCTAAACGCGTACGACTATTCGATTATTCACAAACCAGGAAAAAAGATTCAAAATGCTGACGCGTTAAGTAGGCTACCCATGAAAAGTAAGGATTTTGAGGTTCCATCTCCTCTTGAAGTTCTCTTTACTGAGGACCTAGAGAACCCGCCACTTTATGCTGCGGACATTGCAAAAATGACATTGCGTGACCAAATACTCTCTAGAATCCTAAATTTCGTTTTGAAGGGTTGGCCCAATAAACCACCCGATTCAGAATTCCAAACATATTTTTCTAAAAAGAACGAGCTATCACTTCACAGGAACTGTTTGCTTTGGGGAAATAGGGTGATAATTCCAGCATCGGGAAGGTTCCGTGTCCTAAAAGCTCTACACCTTGGTCATCCTGGCATCGAGAGAATGAAAATGCTTGCCAGATCCTATGTATGGTGGCCAGGCATGGATCTTGACATCGACTCCTTTGTCAAGAACTGCACAGACTGTGAATCCTCTCGTCACTTGCCTCCACGAGCACCTGTGCACCCTTGGGAAATCACGAGTCGTCCTTGGTCCCGTCTGCATGTGGATTTTGCGGGACCATTCCAGGGTCAAGATTTTTTCATACTCGTTGATTCCTTCTCCAAATGGGTGGAAGTTAAACGAATGCCTTCTACGACCGCTGGTGCGACCATTGATGTTCTCCGAGAAATCTTCGCTACTCATGGTTTTCCAGAGGTGGTAGTCTCCGACAATGGCCCTCAGTTTACCTCTTCTGAGTTCAAATCTTTTCTGGGACGAAACGCTATTCCCCAAGTTTTGATCGCTCCAAGACGACCAGCTGCCAATGGCCAAGCAGAAAGAACTGTTCAAACAGTTAAAGACTCCCTGCGTCGGATAATTCAAGGATCTTGGAAGAAAAGATTGGCAAATTTTCTCCTGCAGCAGCACTGCACGCCAACCACAACTACGGGAACCAGTCCTGCAGAGCTGTTGATGGGGAGGAGGGTTCACACGGTTTTGGATAGCCTCCATCCGGATCTAACAGAAGAGCGGAGAGCCAAGCAGGAGATGGTCTATCGACAAGGTTGTGACGATCGTGGCCTACGACATTTTCTAGAGAATGACTCTATCTTGCTGAGAAACTACAATCCCGGCCCACGTTGGATTCCAGCCACAGTGATAGAAGCCACCGGTCCTGTCTCTTACCGGGCTCGCACCGAAGATAGACAGATCAAGCGATGCCATGTGGATCAGATGTTAAGGAGGAATGCCGAACCACCAGTTCCAATAACTTCGGACAATCCTGCCTCGGATGAACCACCTTCTTCGACAAGTCCACCAGATCCGATGGGTCCTGCAGAGCAACAGTCCTTTCCTGCTGTGCAAAGTTCCAGTGAGGAGCCTAAGCGATCCATCACACATCTCCCGGACTTTGCTCCTGAACCTCCTAGACATTCCTACAACTTACGACCGCGGAAACCTCAAAGTTGATGGGGAGGAGTGTTGTGATCTGAGACATTTACACGAACGACGTCAGTGGTAAAAAGACAATAAGAACAATAGTTTAAACACCAGTAATTTTGTAGCAACTCAACTTAACTCAAGACACAAAAATTATTGTCATATGGAAGTTGGTTTGTCTTTCTGCAAAAAGCAGACGTTCTTCAACTATGACCCCCCCCCCAAAAAAAAAAAAACTTCATGAAAAACTATTAGACATTTGTATTTTTGTTTTTCCTAAATATATATTTTATTAAAGAACATATTCTGCAATTTTCAGCAAAATTAAAAATGTCAACTATCCAAGCCTGCCTGACTAAAAAAACGGGCTCTTAAACGAAATTAATGTTTTAAATATGTTTTCTGGATCGATTCACAAATAATTTATAGAACTATTTGCATGCGCGGAAGGATCTTCTCCACAGGGCCCGACCATGACCAGTTGGGGCAAAAGGCCAAGATACTTTCAGGGGCCCCTTACCGAATGCATATGCATGGCCAACGAAAGGCTAAGGGTACAAAACACCATTTTAATGATGGTTTGGTTTATTTGAACAAACTCACTCTGGGCTACTAACAATTCTAAACTATGATTTAAAATTACTTTTATGTAAAAAATATATTTTCACAACTTTTGTAAAACAAAATGCATAGGCTTACAGCCAGTTTTGGGGCCCCCCTAAAATCAGGGGCCCAAAGCCCGGGCCTTGTAGGCCTAGGCAATGATCAGGGCCTGCTTCTCCATAGCATATTTCTATTTACAAAACTTAGGTTGGCAAGAAGTATAGATGGTGATGTTTATTGCTTCATAACTTCATATTTTTAAATATTTCGATTTTTTGTTTTTAAGATTTAGAAAATAAGAAAAGTGCAGCTTTCTTTTGTATATACTTCAATGAACAAATCTATTCTGTGCTGACTTTTTACCATATAACAAATCGAAGTCTCATGATTTAGTGATTGACCTATTTGGATATAATAGTTGTTTGTCGATTGTTATTTTATAACTGATATCAGTAAAAATATATTGTTAAATGTTGATATTAATTAAAGATGATTTTTTTATTATTAACTAAATATAGAATACTATACCGGTATATTATAATAGCAAAATTCCAAATTCATTAAATTTGCATAACAAGCGTGTGAAGTTTTTGTAGTTTAACTAATATTCGTAAATGATAACTTTTAATTCCATATAATTGTTCCATTTGTATTTATCATAATTTACAAGAAATGAATGGCTTTTAATTATTTAAAACAATGTTTAGGTAATTAACACTATATTTTATTAATTTAAATTGCAATCACTTATCCATAGGAAATTTTTAAACATTATATTTATGATAAATTTTAACTCATTGCCTTTAATATTCATAATGAATTTTAAAACATTACAAATATGTAAGAAAAAATTCGAAATCTTTAAAATTAATTATATACATTAAATTGTAAACCATTAATTAATATTCATAAGAAATTTTAAACCATCTAAGGTCTATATATAGAGAGTTCAGAATACAAATGAACCAAGTCCACTTTTTATCATTTTCGAGTTAGCAGCAGAATTACATATACTATCTATGTAGAATTTCATTGCAATAATAAAAAAATTCAAGTTCAAATACTATTCGCTAGGTAACAGAAATTTAAAAAAAATTCAATTGCCACTGCCTAGCGACTTTAAGGGGGTTTGGTATGTTGTATATCGGTAATGTTAAATTGGCCAATTGCAATGTACCTTTTCACAATAACTACTGATCAGATCATCTTAAAATTTTCTGTGTGTGTTATACCAACCTTATATATTAATCTGAGGTTAAAAGTTTTTTTTTAAATAATTGTTAGATTTTTTTAAAATAAAATAAGTTTTAAAGTACCCAAAAAATCATGAAATTTTTCACTTTTTTTGCCCCATAACATTTTTTTCACTTTAGTTTTATTAACATATATAACCTCAGATTAATCTATACTATGTATTACATCACATAAAAAAGTTTACGAGAAAACATAACATAGTTTTTGAGAAAAGGTACATCAAAGTTCAAAAAATCAAGTTCTGAGAAAAACGCGTTTAAAGTTTTTATTGTTAACCGTTCAGTAAGGAAAGGGTTAAATAAAATGGCTTTTAATGTCAAAAATATTTTTCTAATCGTCTTGATACTTTGTGACATTATTAATAAAGGTTGTAATAGTATTTTAAGCCAATAATTTTTTTTTATTTTTTCACCGATTTTGGGGTACTGAGCCCCCTTAACTTTAAACGCGCCGCCTGTAGCACAAAGAACATAATCTCCTTTATTCTATTAAAGTAGAGTTTCCTCTCGGCATATCTGTGTTTTTTCATCTTTTACATTCCATTTTGAAGTTTTAGTTACTAATAACCCTCATAGATGACAGTAGTAAAAGTGTATTCAAAATTAAAGACTGAAGTTATTAACTGTTGTGAAATTACGTCTTTGGCAGTATTCAACGTATAATAATATTAGTACTAAATACAAATAAATTGTTTTGAAAAAATAATTATGGTTCAAGAGAGTTATTTTAAATTATATTTAGTAGTTTTCTAGTCATTCTTATCAAATTTGGAATTTTGTAGTTGGTTTTTGCCTTATGGAATTTTTTTTGAAAAATTAATTTATTTAAATTCTAATGCAGTTATTTTTTTTCAGTATTTTTGCCATAATGCATGAGTATTAAAGGTACAAATAACTTAAAGTCGCAGTGCTTGGCGATCTTGCCCCCCACCAAGAAAGTCATAAGTCATAAAGGTTCAAATATATTTTTTCGGGATGAACAAAGAAAATTCATGCATTACAAGGTTAACTGGGATTCAATTCGGAATTCAAAAAGTTTAGTATATATTGTATGGCTTCAATTCTATTGAAAACAAAATGACAAAAAATATAAAAAAAGATTCCACTAATCGTGCATCCTAATGTTAAATAAAAGATGCAACCATTATAAAATTCAAGATTTTTTTCAAAAAAATATCTTAAAATGAAAAAAAAATTACAAAGTTAACTTAAACATGATTTCATTATTGAAACAAGATATTTGATTTCAACAAGACAAAACCAGTTTTTTTAAAAAAAGTTTTATACCTTTCTCATTCAATCCTTTTAAGGATTTTATTCCACTTAAGTGAAGATACCTCTAAAAGGTTTTATTTGGTAACATCCGACTCTCTCGCTCTCTTGTTTTCCATTCAGCGTGTAAAATAATTTTTTTATTAGTCAATTGCTGAAATGCACTTTGCGAAATACTTTTTTAAATTGCAAAATCCTTCCGGAAACCGGAAAGTAATTTTTCTAAAAAACTAATAAAAAAATCGTTAAACACCCTCCAACTTGTTTGCACTTCGATCGGTTCTTTGAGCACCTTTTTTATGCATTTGTACACAAATTGAGGGTGTTGTGCACTAGTGGACTAAATCTATCTCTTTTGTTAACCCTCTAATGCATGAATTTTCTTTCATCCCGAAAAAATATACAGGTTGGTTATAAAATAACGCTCGCTATTCGGAGTGGTCTGTAGCTTGAATAAATAATCCGAATGCAACAAAAATTGAAACACTTATTAATGAAGAAGGAAGGAAAATGATGTTATCATAAAAAATCTTCTTAATTCTAATTTAAAAAAATCTAAATTACTCTTCCAGGGTTCTAAATTACGAGGCGTAATATTATAATTGAAATAATTTCAATTAATATTATTTTTTCCATATGACAAAAACCGACTACAAAATTACCAATTTGGATAACAATGACTAGAAAAATACTAAATATACTTCAAAATAACCCTATTTAACTATAATTAATTTTTCAAAACAATTTATTTGTAATTTAGTACTAATATTATTATACTTTGAATACTGCTAAAAACATAATTTCACAACAGTTAATAACTTCACTCCTTAATTTTGAATACACTTTTACAACTGTCATATTTGAGGGTTATTAGTAACTGAAACTTCAAAATAGAATGTAATAGATGAAAAAAACTCAGATTTGTAGAGAGGGAGCTCTACTTGAATAAAGTGGATTATGTTACTTGTTGCCATATGGCAACAGTATGCATTAGACGATTAAATTTTTCTTCTGTACATTTTACACAAGATATTCCAATGCAAGAGCATGGAGAGGGGCGAATAATAAGAGAATGGTTTGGAGACGTGCAATAAGAATCTTTCTCATGAGTCTTATATTATAAACAAATATATTTAATGAAATAAAAAAATAGTAGAGAATACGGCCTTGGAAGGACACGCTATCAGCCAGGATCAGATTGAAAGCGTAAGGCGCTGATTGCTATGGCAATCACTACTTAACTACAGACGGAAATATGCAGTCAAAATAGAATTAAAATACCAAAGTTTTCAGGGATAGGCATACTCGCTAACTTTGTGGAGTCTAAAGTCCCAGCTACCGACGTCAGCGTACGATGTCGCTCGAAGTTCCGTTGGGTTTCCTTTCAGGTGTCGATCTCGTCACTTGATCAGAGTTCTAAATCACTAAACGTGACTGTCTCTGTTAAAGCTTCTAAAGGAGCCTAGAATTAAAAAGCCTGGAAATCATTAAATTACCAAAATTATTAACGGAGCTGATGCATGTGAAACGAGTCTTAAGGTTTATACGATAAATTCAGTTGTTATCAAGTAACCGTTCCTTGTTAATAAGAATTTCTTCCAGTGTTTGAAAGTTTCAAATTGCGATTAATTCCTACATTTATTTTAGTATTTTAATGATATAGTGTTGAGAATTGCACAACTGCATTAAAAGAAGTTTAATCTTAATATCTCTTACGTTAAAAAATATAATGAATAATAGGTCCATTTGGTTTCAGCTGCATTATTTTACAATAGTTTTATTTTCATTTCAAAGTCCGAGGTTGAAAAGAAAATTACTCATAATCACCAGTGTTATTTACAATTGTTCTTTTGTCACTTTAGTAGTGTAGACAACGACCTTTGACTTATTTAACAGTAAACACAGATTCCAGCAGTGAAAGAAAGCTATAAATTCTATTATCTATCACATTTAAATCTGCATATTTCATAGTAATATATGGCAGCTAATTACAAACAAAATGTTACGAAAGATAAATTACTTTCTGTACCAAAGAGAACTTTTGTAACCTTCCAGCCCTATTGTGAAAAGACATTATGTGGCATATGAATAGTCTTGCTGCATGCTGTAAATATTTTATGTTTCATAGAAAGGATGGCAAATAAGATGAATTATTTTCATCTCTTTCAGAAACCTTTCTAAGTTTTTTTTTATATATTAAAAGATTTGAAAACGCATGCATTGAGTTAGACGTTTACGTACGGAATTAAATAAGTAAATTTTCTATGAAAATTCATTAAGCAATAGCTTTTTTCACAAGGGTGGAACCATGATTTCATTTTGAAATGTTTCTATGAATATAAAATTCTGTAGGAAATAATGTCATATTTTGTTCTCGACTATCTATTTTCTATTCAATATTTTCATTTATTTCTGTTTTTTCTATTATAACTTAACGTAATTCGTGAAAATTATTTAGTAAAATTACATTTAGTTGATGTCTTATAAACCTCTTTATCACATGATATTCTTCGTTTAAAAACATTATCTTTATGTCAGATAAAGACCTGATTCTGAAGTTGTCAAGATGATTAATGGTTGTTATTGGAGCTTCAACATTTTGGCATACACCAGACTTTTACAAAAAGAGCAAGTCTGAAATTTCACATGAATATCCGATAATAGCTTGCGACAAATGACTAATGGATATCATTATAAAATATCTTTGCAACTTTAAAACTCATTTTTAAAGACATCTGAAGAGCTTTGGAAATCCATTAAAATTCATCTCTTATTGAAGTCGAATACGTATCATCGTGTCAAAATGGAAATGTATTGACATCGGAAGGATATCAGTTGAACTTGTTTGCTACTCTCGACTTAACCCACTTGCTATCGACACGTCAGTTTGTCTTACTTTTCAAAAGCTCGGTCATGAAATCTGCGGGACATTTTCCCTAGAAACATAAGTTAAATCATTTGAAAGTTTAAAAGTGTAAGTTTATATAAAAGTGAAATAAAAAATAATATATAGGTGAAATTACAAATGTATATATTTTAGAATTGTAATAAGTAAATAAATATTACAAAATTGTAAATCTCCTTAATGAAGTTAGCTAAGAATGAATAGATTTCACCTGCATACAGAATTACGCAATTTAGGCTAATCAGTTTAACAATTATTTCAAATGATTAAATCACTCTAAGGGCATCCCTATTCGGATTACGCCAGCGTGAAAATTATCCCTTAGTGTGAGAATCAGCTTGTATAAGGGATCGGCCTAATTAGATATTTTGTCTAAAGGGAGATTAGTATAATGATTTCTGACATACACACAGTAGCAGCCGTATATTTATTTTTCCCCATTCATTTTGTTTTGTCCTTCTTTGAAATCTTTTCAATATTTAGGCATTGTAACAGAAAAATAGTTCTATTTACCATTTAAAAAAAATCATCGAATTCGATGAAAATAGGTTGTTTCATTCTGGACGATAAAAAGTTTAATCTGCACTCCTTGCCAACCTAAGTTGGGTAAATAGAAATATGCTACGGAGAAGATCCTTCTGCGGAAGTAAAGAGTTCCATAAATTATGTGTGAATCCATCCAGAAAATATACAATTATAATAAATAAACAATTATTTCATTTAAGGTCCAACGGATTTGAATATTATTTGAGAAAATTTGTCAATTTTATCAGAATGAAAAGTGTATTTTGGTTAAATGGTATTAAGATCATTTTGTATGCAAATATTACCTTGCAAGAGTTTCCAGCTAACGGACCAATCGCGCTTTTCCTTCTGTATTTTTACTCTTTGTATTTACCCTAGTTAGGTTGGCACGGAGTGTTGAACTCAATGCTGTGTTTGGCGTGTCAAACCTAATATTCATTTTATTCAACTTACACTTAACTGTTCTGTAACTCTGCACACACTATATTTTATAAAATATATCCTAGATATCATGAACCATAACTGTCTCTTACTATGACATCATAAGAATGATAAACGAGTGGTATTACCTGGTCACACCGAAAAAAATTCAGAAACCTTCAACAAAGACTCATAAAACACCTGTATTTAAAGATAATATTTTTAAAGGTTAAAGTAGAATATAAGTGCTTTGAATATAGGTTTTTATGAGAAATATCTTATAAGTAAATGGTTAAGTATTATTAAAGAAATAATTTATCTGTTAGTTTTATTTTATGCAAATTGAGATAAGTAGTTTATTAGAAAATATGATATTATTTTATTAATATTTACGTAGAAATAAAAGCAATAAGAAAAATTGTTATACATAAGTTTTTTTTATATATGCAAATTAAATGCACAATTGAATTAACATGCTATACGAGGATGCAAGACATTAAAGTTAAAATGTATATAATCACAGTTAAAGTTTAACTGTTTTTAAAATTTAATTATGTTTTTTAAGAATTAGTGTTTTTAGGTTTAAGGGTTTAAGTTTTCTATTTGATCTAAACGTTTAAAATTTTGTAAATAAATGATTGAAAATAAATTTAGAAAATAAATGTTTGAAAAAATAATTGCATAATTTTATTGCTTTATAATTAATCAAATATTTTCCAAAGACTTTCTTTTTAAGTTTATTTACGCCAAAATGTTTTTGAATTAATAGTATGTTTAAGGAATTGTTAGCTTTTGATACTATGCAGTGGTTAAGTTGGTGAATTTTGAAGTAAAATGGTTTTACACACTGATATCCTTTTTAGAAATTTCGCTTTTGCTATGTCCACACTACGGCAACTTTTGCAACACCTGCGCGCATGCATATACAATTTGTACAAGCATGCGCGCGCACCAATCTCTATGCGCGCGAATGCAGTACAAATTGTATATGCATGCACGCGCAGGTGTTGCAAAAAGTGTCGGATTGTGGGCATATCCTTAGAAAAATAAAACAGACGTTTATTAACGAAATACCAAAGTAATTTGTATAAGACTTAAGGATTTACATTTGCAAGTTTAAGTATAAAAAAAAAGAGGCAAACTAATTCGCAAACAATGCATGCGGGTGACCACAAAGCAGGTAATTTGTAATTTCTTTGTGCGGTAGTATAAATTAAGATTAACTTTGATAAAAAAAACAAATGAAAGAAAAACTATGTTGGTTAGTTATTTAAACAAATTGGAAAATTCTTTTTTAATTTTTAAATAGTTAATTGCTCAGTATTAAATAAAACAAGCAGTTGTTTGAAATTTATTTAATACGTGCAGTTTACGACAAATCCCATACAAGATGAAATAAATATATATGGAAAACGTTCAGTATTTTTTTTTTTTTTGAGTTTTCGTAGTCTATGAAGTGAAACTATACTTAATTATAGATATATTGCTTTCTTAGGTTATATAATGTAAATTTAAGAAAACCATGTATTTATTTCTAATATATAAAAGCTCCCATTAAGTTTGATAAATCAAAGTTATTTCTTAGAAAATAATATTTTCAAAAGTTGCATTTTAATACTTGCGTTTCAAAGTATGAGAGGATAATGTGGGAGGGGAGGAAAATGTGGGGGAAAGGAGGGGAAAAGGAGGTGAATATGATAAAATAGACTGGAGAAAAAGAAGTTGCATTCAATTTTTTTGGGGGGAAATGTTGAGAGTAATTAGTAAGCAGTGACGTCTAAAAAGGTATTTATACAATGTTTAAAATTTCAAGGCAATCATCATTGTTGTGTATTAAATAAATATCTATTATACATATTTTACATAAATCAAATAGTCCAAGAAACTTTTCCAGTGCGAACAAACAATTTTTGGGTAGATGATCAAGTCTTACCAAAAAGACAACACAGGTCTTGGAAGAAGTAAAATTAATTCTTGAAATGATTTCAATTAGTCCCTTTTTAATGTAGATTTTAATAAAAAGTTAAACAAAAGCCTCTTTCACAAACTCAAAAGCGGTTCTCTGAACAAGCACACAAACTTGAATATATATGTACCATACCATAAATTACAAACTCAATAATTTTTACTTTAAAAAGAGTTTCTGAAAGATTGTCTGAAAAATACTGTCTTATACACTTATCAGTTCAGGCGCATTTTTTGTAATTTTCCAATCAAAATTTTAAAGCAATTTAGATACATTAAAAATTGTCATTCATTCCATTTATCAAAACTTTTTTTTATATCAATTAGTCTTCCAGCATATATTTTAAATATTATAACTTGTGCAAAAAATCACTGAGTGTTTTACTGGAACATTTTTATGAAGTTCCCCAAAAACTAGTTTTTATTTTAAAGAAACTATTTTTTTCTAGTTCACTATCAGAGAGTTTATTTTAAAAAAAAGTTATGTAAGTGACAATTAAATTTAGTTTGATATCATAAAATATTCATACTAGAAGTCTCTTGTGCCCGCAAATTCTGAATTAATGAAATTAAATTCTATACATCATTTATTAATATAAAACTACTTAATGTTTTTGTTAAAAAACAGTTATATTTTTTTTGAGACTAAGACGTAAACAGATATTTTTTTTTCAAAGACGTCAACAGTTTCTTTCCTTGGGCTATTTCTCTAAATCAAGATAGCTTCCGAAAATCGTTATCTTTCAAAATGTTCTGTCAAGCACAAGGTTTTTGAAGACCCCCCCCCCTTTTTTTAAAAATTGTGTTATCTTAAATATAAAAAAAAGAAATAATTTAAATGAGCATTTTTGCAATTGAATTTAATAAACTACATTTAATTGGTTTTTAGATATATCGTAATATATATTGTAAAGAGTTAATCAGCATTAAAATCATCAGAGAAAATTAACTTAAAATAAGAAAATATAGTATTTTTTTTATTATCAAATCATGCTTTACGTTTAATATTTCATTAAGCTAACTTAGAAAAGCTGCCTACTTTACACCTACTATCGTTTAATATAAGCTCTTTTGATTAAACATAAGATTGGAGCTAATTTTTAGGAATTTATTACAAATATTCGAATATTTTATTCGAATGAAGTATTAAGATTACTTAATGGTAGATCACTTAAAATAAATTTATTCTTTCATAAGTTAAATATTTAAACAAAAATATGAGTTAGGCTTAGAAATAGAATCTACTGAAGTAAAGAGTAGAACCAATGCTATTTTGAAATATTGAACATTTAAAAATGAAATCGGACAAAATTATGAAGTTATTTAAAAAAAATTCAATCACTAGAAAGATGGGAATATGTATCTCATTTTTTATTATTTTTTTAAAATTTAATAATATATACAAATCTCATAAGGCTATCTAATTAGCAAAAATGTATTGATTAAAATTCTAGTGTTTCTGTTATTCCCTTACTAAAACGAACCAAGCGTCTTTTAAATTCCAGCATAATTGGTAACGTTGTTAATCAGTTTATTTTGGGCTGTTAATCAATGTTGATCGATGAAAAAGACTGGAGGGAAAAAAACGTCGTTAAACTAATTAAAGCGATAATGAACAGAAAATATAACGAGTTAAAAATAATTGCTTTTTTCGCAAAGATGAAAAGTCAAGATTAAAAATTTAAATCAAAGATAAACCCTAAAAGTGTTTAAATAGGGATTTTTGGTGAAATGTGGCTTTCAATTTTTCTCTTGTTCTTCAGGGAAACCTGTCAGAATATTTATTTAAAAAGTTTTCTAAAGACTTTTTGACGAAGAAAAATCTTTGATTATGATAAATTATTGGAATTGACACCTGACTTTTTTTTATTTAACATTGCAAAGAAAATTAAAAAAGTGAATTTCTTTGTTTATATCTTGCTGCCAGAATATGTGCTGCACCTTATTACGATAGTCATTTTTTGACAATTAACTAATGATTTATAAATTGCACTACTGATTTATAAATTGCGGTTTTTATTGAAAAATTATAAGAGAGATTGTATTTTTGAAAGTAACTTTTCAAAATGTAGTTTAACATTCTATAACATGGAGGCTGCTTAAAAATGGTTTAATATCTAACGAAGCAAGTTCATGTTTTTCTTAAGTACTTCTTTACTCCTTTTGTATAAATTAAGAGGAGTTTTCAGGCCTGAATTTTATCTATTGGAGTTCATTATGTTTTTCTAGCAAATTATAAAGTATATTATAAAGATAAGCAAATTAAAAAGATAATTTTTATACATATTGATATTCAATAAAAAACCACAGTAGGAGGACATTTCAAAAATCAGAATCAGATTTTCAAAGTGTATTTTCTATTAGGAAAACTGAAAGCATATATTTTCAATTTTAATAAATTAGTTATATTTTAAATTATGTGCTTTACACGTTCTTATAATTTAAACTACTACATAATCTTAAATGGACATTGAGTAACAATTCTTTGAATACGTTTGCTCATAACATGGACATAAAAACATACCCCCTTACGTTCAAATGATGCACAAATCTTAAAAAGGTTATTCTAAACGAGTTACGTATGAGTTAAGAAGTTAAATAACTTTTATCTTCATTTAAAACACGATTAAACACTTTAAAGAATTCTAGGCGTAATAAAGAATACTATTTTTTTTTTATCACTTTAACGCTAAGATTCATCAAGATATAAACCACCGTATATTCTGGTAAGTTTGGACATTTATCATAATTTTATAGGCTCTAATGCTTATCGGTCTAGTAATTTGTTCTATTGTATTATTTTCCGTTCTATTCAACGAAAAAGCTTAACTTAATAAATAAATACTCCAAACTAAAATCAAAAATAGGTTCGAGTGGAAAAACTGGAATGAAGTGTAATGTTTCAGTATTAAGAGACGTATTGAAGCCAATAAATGAAAGTAAAAGTTTAATCGCATTGTGAAATATCAGAAAAAAGTGGATTGCGCCACCTTTCGTTATCTCTCTAAACTACCTTGGGCGTTAAAATTGGAAATGGAGATTCTCCTAAACTAATATTTGGTGCTGTCAAGGTTGAGGTATTAAATTAATAAGCCTTAAGTAAATCTATCTATTTAATAAACCAGGCAATGTCTACCCTAACATTTCATTACAGGGGCATTTAAAAATATTAAATGTTTAACTTTTAACATGGTTCTAAAACTTGTCATTTGAAATGTTTTCGACTATGTCGTAAAAACCTTTTAACCGCTCCGGCTGAACAATATGCATAAATTATTTACGGTTTTGTTTTTAGTGTCTTAATATAGTTTTTTTTAAGAAAGAAAGGGAAAAAAGTTATATCTCTGTTAATACTTTTTTTTGTGTAGAAATACTCTATAAAGCTGAAAAAAAAACACATTTATTGAGAAGTTTAAAATAGAGTAAAAATTCGATATACGTCAACGATTTATTAAAATATGATTAATGTAACAATTAATTTATATTCACTCCATTGTTTTAGTTTTTCCGATAATATAAATAATTCCTTGTTGACAAAAATGGTGATCTAATATTAAAAATACGGATTAATTGTGGTTATTGTAACATATTTTCAAAAGTATGCATTAAATATTCTAATATTAAAGTAGGATATATTATTATTTTTATTTTAATGCACCATCGGTAATGGAGTAGATATTGTAATTTTTTGAAAATGACAATGGAAGTTTTCAAAATATTTTTTCGTCTTTGTTTTTGCGAAATTTTAAATAAATAATAGGACTATTAAGTTTTCAGAAAATAAATATTAGAATTCAGTTGCATTTATTGTAACTGCATTGAAGGTACTACCTCTTGCTTTTTTAAAGACTTACCTATATTACGACAAATATGATATTTTAGTTTTCAATATCATGTGAGTTGCGAAAGTTAAAAAAAAATAATCATAAAGAAATCCATCAAACATGTATTGCATGAAGATTTTAATGAGGAAAATGCTAATCTTTCTCATGTGATTATGTTTATACAATATGTACATACATAAAATATTAACTATACATTAATAACTATATATTTTTAACTAAACATTCATCAAAAAAATAATGAACAATTGTTTTAACACTTTAACATTGATACTGTTTGATCAGTTGTATAATTGAGAGGAAAAGCAGAGTTGACACCTATTGCCTTTTATATTTAAATTAACATTTATTGTTATACTTATAAACATACAACGTAAGGCAACATTTGGTGTTGTTTTTAAAATTTTTAGTAGAACACATTGTTTTTTTAAAAAATATATTTCTTGTATGGACCGTCACTTAAAGTTTATCAATATTTTAATCAATAGTTTATATAAATCAATATTTTAATATAAAGGGGAAAAATGTTGTTAAGAATAATACTTTGCCTATAGTAATTTTATTCCTATTGCATTGATAAACCCTAATTTTAGAGCAAATAAATCGTAGTTAATACTTATAATATGATAAAAGAAGTATTTTTTCATGATTATTTAAATAGATCAAAGAATGAGTATGTCGTGATGCATTAATTGATCGTAACAATAATGCATCGCTCCTTTTTTTAACATTCCTTTCCCACAGTAGCGAAATAATTTACAATGGGATTTGAGACTCGCGGATAAGAAGTTTCAGTGTGTAGGGCCATAAAAAGGCCAATAAATTCATTGACTTAGCAGTCAGAGTGACAGCGAGAGAACTCTTGGCGACAAACTCACTAGGTGGTCTCACTTGGAATTCTACGAAAAATGTCTGGAACGAGCTGGCTTTCCCACTGATTCTATTGGACAGAGGCAATAAAACAGAGGGAGATTTGAACCAATAGTACGAATAGACAACGCCCACAAAAAAGGCGGGCCAGGACGTGGAAAAAAACCGCGCATTAATTGATCGTAACAATAATGCATCGCTCCTTTTTTTAACATTCCTTTCCCACAGTAGCGAAATAATTTACAATGGGATTTGAGACTCGCGGATAAGAAGTTTCAGTGTGTAGGGCCATAAAAAGGCCAATAAATTCATTGACTTAGCAGTCAGAGTGACAGCGAGAGAACTCTTGGCGACAAACTCACTAGGTGGTCTCACTTGGAATTCTACGAAAAATGTCTGGAACGAGCTGGCTTTCCCACTGATTCTATTGGACAGAGGCAATAAAACAGAGGGAGATTTGAACCAATAGTACGAATAGACAACGCCCACAAAAAAGGCGGGCCAGGACGTGGAAAAAAACCGCACTTATATATATATATCTTGCCAAGAAAAGGAGCTAAGAAAGAGAATAATAAAAAAAAATGAAGCTTTAGAATCCAAAAAAATCTCTTACATCGCCCATCAGCTCCAGTCCTGAGTACGCTATTTCCAAACACGGTAAAATGGACTCTTGGTGAAACGCCTGCACCCTAATCTGTTGTTCCAGCATCTAAGGAATAACCTCCAGACCTGGCAGTTGAGCTCCCAGCGCACCGCCTGCACCTGGCCGCTGAAATCCGCTGAAATCCAGCGCACCGCCTGCACCTGGCCGCTGAGATCCCAGCCACCCGGCGCTCTCAGACGTCAACTCCCAGCGCTGAGATGTCAACCTCCCGAGACTCTCCGATGGCCTGGCAGCTTCCAGCACTCTGACCCCAGCCTGCTGTATTTCTCCGACGGCCTGGCCTCTCACAGTCCTCTGATCCCAGCCTACCGCCATTCTCCGATGTCAACCTCCAGCACTCCCATACCAATGTTCCCGTCTCGATACATCCACTAGCATAGAAGTCCGAGCATCAATCCGTGAGTCTCATTTTGCATAGTTATTCAATCCCAATTGAAAACGTAATCTAACATGCCACAATTTTAATTTAAATTATTTTATTTATATATTTACTTCATCCAACCTCAATCCATTCCTTAAATCCAGATATATTTATCTTTGTTTGTTTAATTTTCATTTTTATCACATTTAATTGGGTTAATAAACTTGCTTTCTTAGAAAAAATTTGGGATTCCTTATTTAGAGCAGTTTATTGTTTTCATATTATGTTATTAATTATATTGCAATTTCATTTCGGAAAATTAATGCAACCTGACAGGGATAGTCGCAGCCCCAGTTATTCAAATCACAACGCTCACTTTATAATTATTTTGTACTAACCACTATTCGATACTAATGATTGATATATGTATATATTATTTGATATTTATATATGCACATACTATTTGATATCACGACATTGTTTTTGTTAAACCATAAATGCACACCGCGACAATAAAGTTTTTAAAATGTTTCAATCAGAAAAAAAAAATCCTGTTGGCACCATTGTCGCGGTGTGCATTTATGGTTTAACAATTACAATGTCGTGATATCAAATAGTATGTGCATATATAAATATCAAATAATATATACATATATCAATCATTAGTATCGAATAGTGGTTAGTACAAAATAATTATAAAGTGAGCGTTGTGATTTGAATAACTGGGGCTGCGACTATCCCTGTCAGGTTGCATTAATTTTCCGAAATGAAATTGCAATATAATTAATAACATAATATGAAAACAATAAACTGCTCTAAATAAGGAATCCCAAATTTTTTCTAAGAAAGCAAGTTTATTAACCCAATTAAATGTGATAAAAATGAAAATTAAACAAACAAAGATAAATATATCTGGATTTAAGGAATGGATTGAGGTTGGATGAAGTAAATATATAAATAAAATAATTTAAATTAAAATTGTGGCATGTTAGATTACGTTTTCAATTGGGATTGAATAACTATGCAAAATGAGACTCACGGATTGATGCTCGGACTTCTATGCTAGTGGATGTATCGAGACGGGAACATTGGTATGGGAGTGCTGGAGGTTGACATCGGAGAATGGCGGTAGGCTGGGATCAGAGGACTGTGAGAGGCCAGGCCGTCGGAGAAATACAGCAGGCTGGGGTCAGAGTGCTGGAAGCTGCCAGGCCATCGGAGAGTCTCGGGAGGTTGACATCTCAGCGCTGGGAGTTGACGTCTGAGAGCGCCGGGTGGCTGGGATCTCAGCGGCCAGGTGCAGGCGGTGCGCTGGATTTCAGCGGATTTCAGCGGCCAGGTGCAGGCGGTGCGCTGGGAGCTCAACTGCCAGGTCTGGAGGTTATTCCTTAGATGCTGGAACAACAGATTAGGGTGCAGGCGTTTCACCAAGAGTCCATTTTACCGTGTTTGGAAATAGCGTACTCAGGACTGGAGCTGATGGGCGATGTAAGAGATTTTTTTGGATTCTAAAGCTTCATTTTTTTTTATTATTCTCTTTCTTAGCTCCTTTTCTTGGCAAGATATATATATATAAGTGCGGTTTTTTTCCACGTCCTGGCCCGCCTTTTTTGTGGGCGTTGTCTATTCGTACTATTGGTTCAAATCTCCCTCTGTTTTATTGCCTCTGTCCAATAGAATCAGTGGGAAAGCCAGCTCGTTCCAGACATTTTTCGTAGAATTCCAAGTGAGACCACCTAGTGAGTTTGTCGCCAAGAGTTCTCTCGCTGTCACTCTGACTGCTAAGTCAATGAATTTATTGGCCGTTTTATGGCCCTACACACTGAAACTTCTTATCCGCGAGTCTCAAATCCCATTGTAAATTATTTCGCTACTGTGGGAAAGGAATGTTAAAAAAAGGAGCGATGCATTATTGTTACGATCAATTAATGCATCACGACAGAGTAATACAACAATACGTAACTATACTATAAACTGGTCAAAATATATGTACTTGCAAAGAAATATTCTATTAGGTTAGGTCAACAACAATAATTAAGTGAAACTGTCAGACCGTTGGAAAGATTTGAATAATTATTTTAGTTGTAAAATCTACATATTGTCATAAAGTGTAAACACAATTTCATTAATTTGGGTTATCTTTAAAAAAGAGATGACTTGTAGCTAACTACATGTCATTCCAATATGAAACTATTCGTTAAGAAATTAAAATACTTATATGCTGGCTTAAAAATAAAAATGACTAGACATGAAGAATGCAGGACAGGTTAATTTTTAAAGAATACTATTTTACAAAAAAAAAAAAACAACAACAAAAAACATGAAACTTCCCATGGTATAGTAATTATGCTAGTGTTGAGTAATACCACCACTTTCTTTAACCTCTTAGTGTTAACTCCGTGAGGCAAAACTTTTTTTTGTTACGTTCATTAAAACACAATTGGAGTTATTGGATAAGGAAATGAATAAGAAATTTGCTTCTTAATACGAAGTCCATGTTCAATCGATTCCCAATAAGGTCTTACTAGGGTCCATAGTGAGTTTGTCTTGTATGTGGTAACAGTATTTCAATGTAAGGAATACTTTGATGAATTTCCTTTCTTTTAGGTAGGGGAAATGGTGGCAATACAGAAACTTGGAATATGGAAGTACTATTCGGAAAGTTTGCTCAAATTTTAGAAAAAAAATAATGTGAAATATTATGGAATTGGGATTTCAAATGTTAAAAACTATTCTTTTATTTGTCAATTTAAACAATTGTATAGTAAAAATCATTGTAATTTACAAGAAAATGATAAAAGAGATAAATTATGTTATTTCAGTAAAAATAGGAATTTTCTGAAAAGTCTATGTTTTCGAGCTTGATAAAGGGGTACGTTTTTCAAGAGTATGTTTTCGATTAAGGTTCGACCTAAGTATGAATATAAGGCAAGATACTTCGAAATATATAAGCAAGAATAGTTATAAGCAAAAAAGAAAACAATCCATTCAATAGTTTGGTTATAGTATTATTTTGGTTAGATTTTTTAACCAAGCATTTTTTTAATGTGGAAAACTTCAGATTTCTTTAAAGAATCTCCGAAAACAAATTTGTGAATATATTTTTATCACAAAACAATTTTTTTATTAAAAAAAACTACAGGCTTCTGGCAAAAAATAGTTGAATCGGCTGAAACAAAACTCCTCCGAAAAATGTAATTTGGAGGAATTGCAGTTCAAATAAATGTAAGGTAATGGGGTAGTTTCACGTCGTGATTGGCAACCGCTCTAACGGGCTCCAACGGTTTGTTGCCTGGAATTACTTAGGGTAAAAACATAGTGGAGCGGCGAGTCAAGAGTCAAGCGGCGAGTCAGGCGGCGCGTTTTTTATTCAAGATGCTAGCGTCGCTTCACATGAACATAGTAGAGCGGCGGGAACTGCTGCAAAGAGAGCTTCATGCCATGAATCTAGTCAGCAAGATGCTCTCTTTTTGACATTAATTAAAGTTTGCTTGATATAAAACTTGTTTCTTGCCCTACCTAAATGCTAACAATATTATACTGTATAAAAAAACGTATCGGTACAATTATTTTCTACTCCTACTTCCTTAAACAGTTTGTCCAATGTGTACCGATTGTGATGGTCATTCAGCTGTTGGTTCACGATTCCGTATCGACAGAATGAGCAATTCCACGTTCATTTTGTGTAATTAAATACTTTTACCTTAAAATCAAGAAAAATTCACAAACAGACAGTGCCACCTGCACTGGAAGCCCCAAATCGACTGGAGCAGCGCTTCAAAGAAATCGTTGGTGATTTTACGAGCGGCGAGTCAAGATTCATGTCGATGCATGCAGCGCTGCTTGCCGCCCCACTATGTGCGCGTCAACTTGAATGTACGGAAGATTTAAAAACGCGCTGCTTGACCCACCGCTTGACTCTTGACTCGCCGCTCCACTATGTTTTTACCCTTATGTTGTCGCATTCGAAAAAGAGTTTTCTAAGAATATTTCACTTAATAAATTTTTTAAATGCCAACTTCTTGTTATGCTATTGGTTGTTGAAAACATTTGTTAATGGGGGATCATAGTTAGCGACAGCAAAAATGACCAATTCTTAGTATTGATTTCGAAAGGCTCTAAATCATTTAAAAATTATGGTACAATAAAAAAAATTGTACGAAATTATAAATTGTTTTTTTTTATTATTATATTTGCACCTAAGAATCTTATTTTAAAAAAATATTATTTTTGAAAAAATACATCTTTTGAGACATACAATTACGAATTTTCAAAAATACAAGTATTTTTTCGGTACACTTTTCTCCAAATCTATTAAATATTTCTTAATAATTTCTTTTGTGTGTTATAAAATCATTTTAGATCTATTTAAGTCACCTATTTTTTTTTTGCCTAAAATAATTTTTAAATCTTATTTTAAAAACATTATATTCTACATTCATAAAAATTCTGATTTTCAACGAAGAAAAGTTAAAATAAAAAAAATATTTTTTTTAGTTTGTAAGACTAAATTAGGTGACTTAAATAGATCTAAAATGGTTTTATAACACACAAAAAAAATTATTAAAAAATATTCAATAGATTTGGAGAAAAGTGTACCTAAGTGTTGAAAATTATAGTTTTGAGTAAAACGCGAAAAACAAATACAGTCGATCCCGTTAACACGAACTCGAAATGACCACCGAAACATTTCTTGTTAACCGAATTTCATGTAAATCGTCAGGAATTTTTTTTTACATTGAGCCAGTGATTGGTTTTCAAATATCAACACAAAAAAATCATATTTTATAATGTAATACATAAATAATACAAGCATACAATTAGTAATTCAAAGGGGGCGTGGCACATTTGTTTATTTTTATAATTTTAGTTTTTTATAAGAAATAATCAACCGATCGATACAAAATTGGTCTCATTCGATAGATTGGGCTTCCATCTATCAGAAAATGCTGGTTTCAAAAATTCGATTTTTTGGTTTTTGTTAACTATGATCCCCCCTTAAAGAAAGTCTGCAGGGAACGAAAACATGTTCTTCTGCATCGGTCATTTTGAGAGTGAAAACGAAGCAACGAATATATGAAATCGCACTACGGGAAACCGAAGCAACCAATGAAATCCAGTACTGATGAAAAATGCAAACAAGAGCATTATATATGACCTGAAACACTCCCATTGGTTTAATTAGTAATTAAAAATGATTTAACAAGTGATTATTTACCCAGTTTATAATTATAAATGAGAGAGAGAGTGGGATAAATAAATTCTATAATAATTAAAAAAATCCAATCAATTGCATCCTGCGAATTGTAATAAGTAAACCGTATGAGATTAGAAACGGGGGTGGGGGTGCATCAAAGGAAAATTCCCTAAAGGGGCCCATCCAACTACGAAAATGGGGGCCCATAACATTACCTGCCCCCCTCTAAATCAGATCCTGGGTACGCCCTTGCTTCTTTTAATCTTTGAAAGGAAAAATATGTATCAGTGCTTTAAATCTCTCCGCAAAACCGGTTTACCGATTTTCATATCTCACGAAAAAATTCCATGAATAATTCCCCACAGCGGTTCTCCATATTATTCATATGGAAGTTCCTTGATCAAGGGGCACCGAGTAAAAGCGCCTTTAGTCATCCCATAACCTGCCATCGCCTTTTGGTATTGGGAAAAAATTGTCCATTCAGTACGTCATCAAAAAGCTGGCCATTGAATATAGAAAAATTAAAAAATTCAAAATATTTATTAACTGTAACTTGTGTAACCTCCCGTTTGCCGATTTGCCATCACGCGTTTGTGATTGAAAAGGAACACGTTTTAACGGTAATTTTTTACATATAAAAGCATTTTTACATTGATTTCAGAACACTTGCATACACTTTAACCTTAATATAATTCATATTTTGTGAAAGAAGCTTCAAAAAAGATTCTAGCCGTTTGTTTATCGACGAGCACACTTCGAACTGTTATTCGTTTATATCCCTTCAAATTCTAAACAAAGATGGATAAAGTAGATAAATTATATCAAAACTATGAAGTTTTGGCCGATCCAAAAAATAAACCTTCTGAACATGAAGACCTTTACTTAGAAATTATACAATCCGTCAAAGGCGAAACCAGCGAAAAGATGCTGGCTTGTCAGTTTATACCTCGATTTCTTAAAGATTTCCCTAAACTCACTGAAACTGCCCTAGATGCTCAGCTAGACCTCATAGAAGACGGAGATGTAGCCATCCGAAAACACGCTGTTAAGCATCTGCCTACTTTTTGCAAAGAATCTAAGGAGTTCATCACGAAAGTCACTGACATTTTAACGCAGATGCTGCAAAGTGAAGACACGGCCGAAGTTGCAACTATTCACACGGCTCTGATGACGATTTTCAAATTGGACATCAAGTCCACTCTTGCAGGAATATTCGTGCAGATTCAATCTACTGATGAAGAAACAATCCGAAAGCGAGCCATTCAGTTTCTCTGTACGAAATTCAAACACCTCCCTGGTGAGCTAATAACCAAAGAAGTTGAAGAATTTGTACTGGAAAAGTGTAAAGAGGCCTTTGTGGAAGTTTCCGGAGAAGATTTCCTAAATCTTATGCCTTTACTTTCCAATCTGAAAATAGCCAAGACCGTACCAGTTCAGCAAACCTTTGTCAACCTCATTGCCGAGCAGGCCGAATTAGAAGAGGAGTTTCAACCAACTGTAGATAATGTCGCCGGTTTCCTTCAGTGTGTCCGTCTAGCCCTACCATACTTCTCCCAGTACATAAGCTCAAACCCTTTTGCCAATTACATAAGCAAATCAGTGCTGCCGAGATTGAAAGATATAGAAGCCCTTGAAGGAGGAGCCGAACTGAGTCTTGATGTCATCAAGCTGTTTGCCGAGATATCCGTTTTTGTGTCCGAAGACGAGCACAATAAAGAATGTGTCGAACTCATCCACAAAATCCTCCTGGAGTACCTCCCCTTGCCACCCGATGAGTCAGAAAATGGTTCGACCGAAGAACCCAACCTCCAGTTCACCCACATCGAATGCCTCCTCTTCACCTTCACCCATCTTCTGAAGCATTTCCCCGAGTTCCTCACAGCAGGAGACAACTCGCAGAGATTCAAGGACCTGAAGACGCGTCTGCAGTTCTTAGCCAGGGGAGTCCAAAGTGGCATCAAGACCTTCCGAGAATCTCTTGTTGGAGACAAGTCAAAAGACGCCAAGGTGGAAGAGACGAAAATGAAGGCCATGGCCCTTCGTACCATGAACAACATCAACGCTCTCATCAAGGACTTGTTCCGTACCCCACCGACCTTCAAGACAGCTGTTACCCTTTCCTGGAAGCTCTCGTCATCCAATGATGCGCCTTTGAAACGACCTTCTACTGATGGAAATAGCCATACTGACGCAAAACAACCCAGAAGAGAATCAAAGTCTGGCCGAGAGCTGTATCAGCCGCCTGGTGGAAAATACAGCACCAATGTCAACTCTTTCCGACCATCTAGAGGAGGATCTAGTTATTTTCCTCGTGGCCGAGGAAGAAGGTTCTACTAATATCGATACTTGAGTAACAAACTTTCATCTGCCAGCACAAGATTGGCGTTAACCAATATTTTACGGTTTGAATTGCCATTATTACTTGAATGGTTCTTGGAGGACAAAAACTTTTATCTTTGAAAATGTACAGGCTGTATTTTGTTTCAAAGCACTTGTAGGATGTTTTGTGCAAGTAAATTCTTCATTATGGTATGTTTAATCATTTTATGAACTTCTATGAGTAGACATCAAGAACTATCATTTATTGAAGATGTACTTGTTAAATATTCACTGATTTGTACTGACATGACCTTTCAAATATATTCTAAAAACCTTATTGTAATTTGTACAAGAAATGTTTTCTTGTTGACTAAGGCTTTTTGCTACTTGTCCTTTAGCTCTTATTACTCTTTTTTGCAACTGTGTTTATTATTTTAATTCATCTCTGGTTCATGTCAATTGGAATTTATTATATGTAAGAAATGTGTCTGCAGTAAAACTCTTTGCTTTACCGAACACCAGTTTATTCGAGATCCTTTAAAAATTTCAGATTAAAATTTTAGACGTATTGGATATCATTTGTAGCCCTAAGCTATTTTCAATTAGTTCATTCATAGTTAGCTTTCTAATAACTGATGTTTTGGCGTATTTTTCATTTCAGATTTTGTCCGCTATAGGATCCTTCTGGTCTCCTGTCACCATAATTTTTCTTTCCATGATTGATAAGCCATGGTGGTTACAATAGGAAAGACTAGGTTGTGATTAGATTTGCTTGGTGGAATGAGTAATTGTATGGCATTGATTTTTTTGGGTGGTTTGTTCATGTTACTTGGTATATCTTATGTATTTTTTTAAAAATCTAATTACTAATTCTGTCATATTCCAACATTTATCTAAATATTCCAGCCATTCTTCGATATGAATTACCAGTCAACCTTTTTTGTGTTATCTTTCCATGTTTCTGATGTTGAATTGGTCTTTTTTAGACATGCTTGTCTTTCCTTCCCTTGATTTTATCGAAACAGTTAGGGTCCCCTGTTTACATAGGCAGCATTTTGCATTTTTTGTATCAGCTGTTATTTCACTTCATTTTCTTTTACTATCTAAAACTATAAATATCATGTATTAAGGTGAGAATTATATATTTTGTCTCTTTCTAAAATTTTAATCAGTGGGTAACTAATTTGTAAATATCTATTTGCATAAGAATGCAGGCTAAATATGACTTCATTATGTATGATAGTTTTCTGTGTTTAATTCTGCAACTCCTCTGGCTTTTTTTTTGGATAACTTGGTGAATTTAGTCGTATGACACTGGATATTCACACTGAAAGTTGTTTCATATTCTTATTTAACCGATTCAGTTTTAAAAATCATTCATAATTATCTCTTAAACTTATCGGCGTAATTGATATGACCGTATAGTATTTTTACTGCTGAAAGGGTGAAGATAAAGTAGTGATCCTTTAAATTTTCAGAATATTTTCAAGTCGTGAATGTATGCAGATTTCGGAGGATAGAAATAGACTGCTAGAAACGAAACGTTTATGCTAAGTAGGAGAAATCTAAATTTTGGACAAATGAGGGTGGGTTTTAAGGTTTAAATTTAAAAGTCGTGAACATATGCGGATTCCGGAGGCTAGAAATAAACAGCTAGAAACGTTGAAGCAAATTGGGAGAAATCTCTAAATTACTTATGGACAAATTAGTGAAGGGTGGGATTTATTAAATATAAAACTAAACTTGTTGGAGTTCTTTTCACTAAGAAGTCCGCTCTGTCATGTTCTTATAAGGTTTTTTTTTTCCTGGTGTAGGTTTAGACTGAGTTTTACACAATATTCTCATTAAAATTTTAAAGTAAAAATATTACTTTGATTTGAAAGAGTGCTGACCTAACAGAACTTGTAATTGATGATGTTCAGCAAAAAATTCAAGGCACTGAAGAACTTTACTGATTTAACATCTTTGTTTATTTACATCTGTTATGGTAAGCTTTGTTTACTTGTATTGTAACTAATTGTTTGGTTCTTTAATTATTTGCTTAACTTATGTTTACAACCTAATGTAAATGCTTGTGTTTCATTATTAGATATTATGCTTTGTATGGCGTTCTTTTGCTTATGCAATTTTTGATTTTCATTAGTAATATGTTATATTTGACTAAGCTAACCGAGTGAAGTTATTTATGTTAAAACTGACTTTTCGATTTATGTCTTTTTGTTCATGTGGATTAAAATGTTGACGTTCTTTATCAATTATAGCTTTCAGTGAAATGATTTCAAAACTATTTTGTATTCTTTATTTTCCTTTTATTGTAAGGTAAAGTTAGTACTTTGATGTTGCAAAAAAAAAATCTATATGCATGAGGCACCAATAGCCCTTGTGTATCTATAGTATGACGATAACTCAACTATAAGTAAGAGGTTCGTGAAATATAAAATTGTAACGTACCGATTTCTATGCTGTTCCTACCTGTAAGAAGAACAAGCGTTTATTTGGCTACAAATTTCGTCTGTAAAAGTAATAATGTTGATTAAATCTTCATAATCTGATTGCTTGTTACTGAAAGTGTTTAATGGTTACATTACGCTTGCGAAATACATCTCTACTAAGACCTTGTAATATTTGGCTACAAATTTCGTCTGTAAATGTAATAATGTTGATTAAATCTTCATAATCTGATTGCTTGTTACTGAAAGTGTTTAATGGTTACATTACGCTTGCGAAATACATCTCTACTAAGACCTTGTAATATTTTGTCAGTTGCTATGGTCTGTTCAATTTTTATCAAATCATTTATCTCTTTTATAAAGCTTAAAAGAGCAATGTTGATGAAAGAAATCTGTTAGATTATTTTTGCTTAATATTACAAACTAATATTTTCACAATTTTACATTACTTCTGTTTACTGCCAATTGATATTTAAACTGCAAAGGTAATATCTAATCAAAAAATTAACTTTTAGATTGTAAATTTTGAAGTGCAAGATTGTTACTTATGACGTGCTGGTATTTTACAAATTTTCAATTAATGGTCAATTGAACATTTGAAAGAGTATGGTTTGTGCTTTTGAAGCAAAATTTGTATTGTTTTTATGAACCAGTTTTATGATAATACATATAAAATACATATAGTTAGCATTCAACATCTGAAATGCTACACTTATGTTAACATTTCGATTTTCTTTTTGTCATTCTGCTCAAGTGTTTTTCATTCTTTATTTAGTATGCAGACAAAAATTCTGCGATTTTGTATTCGTGATTAACTCCATATGTTGAAATTTACCATATTGCAATGCAATATTTCATCAAATATGTTAAATAAGGCTTAAATTGAACTGATAAGAAAGGGTAATGATCTTATAGTGTTATTTTTGGAGAGAAAAAGAAATATTTGGTGTTTACAAAAGCCTACAAATTATTGACTTTCATGATTATTATTACTTGCAGATCTTGGGCACCCAAAATTATAAAAAATGCTTAATATTTTTGCACTGTGTAATAATATGACCAGTTGGATTTTGATTGATTCCCATCAATAATTATTAGTTGTTGAAAGATTCTAATTGTAATTTTTTGCAGTATTTGTATTTCTGCGCATAATCATATTATCTAAGCTTATTTTGTTATATAAATAACTTTTTTTTCTGAGTATCTGATGATAAAAATCTGTTATATTTTGAGTGATATAATGCAGTCTACAGTTACGATCTTGGCTCAGTTTTGAAAGGTACTTATTAAGCAATTGTTTGTCAAAATATGTGCTGGATTAATTTTCATATTATGATCATTATAAACAGCTGCTCAGGCTGGAAGTAATGAACTGAATATTGAAACATTATCACTTTAGATTTTTTTTTCTGCATAACATTATAGTTTTTCCTTTTGTGTTCCTTGATTGTTTTTAGCTTATAAAGAAAAAACCATGCGAGTTTGAAAATGTAGTAGGATAGGTTTGCATTTTAAAGTTTTGGATAGCTTTGCATTAGCTTTACTGGGTTGCAACCGTTAACTAGAGAAAAAAAACCTAATTATATCATTTGTGCTTTCATATATTTGCATTGTTCATATACATTTGTGTTCTAAAGTGTATTGAAAACTTTGTCTGATTACTTTTATTTTTGGCAAACGGCAAAATTCTTCACACAAGAATTATTTATGTTGAAAAAAAAGTACCCAATACAAATAGTTAAGATTATGAATCTGTTTTTTAATTCACTATCGTCTTATTAATTTACTGTTTAGAACGGGAAAAATTTTTGAGCTTTATCAGCTTAAAGTTTAGGATTGGTAGTTTTACTGTTTAGTTTTGTATCAGAGTAGATACAGAATAGTTTGGTATATTAGTAGTTATGTTTACTATGGGTTTGGCTTGAATGCTTATGTTGTAATATTCAACATTATATGATGTCAATTGCTTTATTTTTCAGTGGAGGTAGGGGTTGAAACTGGTGAGTATAATACAAAATTCAAGTTCTCAGAATTTTTGCTTTTGCATTCTGGTGGCCTTGCTTCTTTAATTAGGTACCCCACACATACAGCATACTGACATAAATTGTTTTTCAAATACTTAGATTTTAATGTGAGGGGCTTTGAAACATTTTATTAAGCATTGGTAGATCAAGTATTTTGGGTGCACATGATGTTGGTAGTTTTATAGTATTAATTTGAATATCTTAATGGAGTAAATGTAATAATGAAAATAAATATAGGATCATAAACAAAATGTATTGTAACTGAATTAAAAACTTATTGCGAAGTTTATTTTGCAGTTAAGTAGCTTTATCTAAAGAATTTTAGTTATAAAATTAATAATGTAAAATATACTAATTATAATGTTTTTTTTTTCAGAACTTATTTGGTTGTTAACTAGAAGTAGAATCAACACAAATAAACCTCAAACAATTTAAAGCTTTTATTCCAATGGAAAGTTTGATAATCTTGTAGGTACATACAACTATAAAAAGCGTAGAACATGAAGGCATTTTAAAGATTATAAGTATGATATACATAAAGTAACAATAACAGCTTAAATGGGAGTTAAACATTAAAAAATATATAGTTTTCTTTCTTTTGGCATAGGTTTTTACAATTAAAGCCAATATATAATTCAGATTGTGTTTAAGGGACTAGTCTGTTAGATTTACAAACCAACTTTGCTTGTATTTGACCCTTTTGGTTTCAAGCAACACAAATACTAAGATAATTAATATTTTTTCTTACACAGAGGTTTGCATCGATTTCTAAAAAGTTGAAACCATTCTTGGAGTAATGGTGTTTTTTTCTCAACATATTGATTCATGTGATAAGAAATTTCAAAGTGTCCCTGCGAGTGTTCTCAATGATAAATTTCCATTATGTCTATGGTATTCAGGGTACTTGTGTTACCACCTGATTTTTGCTAAATTGTTTAAGTATTACAGTTTAAGTAGATATTTGCATGCAAGTAAAAGTGTGCAAACTTATTCCTGTAACCTTATGTAAATCATATATGGCATACTACAATATTGTGTCTAAATATTCCTGCTACTACACTAGTGTTTTTCTTTATGAATTTTTGAAATGTAGTAAATAAACATGTATTCAAATAAACTAACAAAAAATATCCGCCGTTTTTCTTTGTTGAAACTTTTAAATTTTGAAAAAGTTGATTTCAAATATTTTACAAGGCCACAAGCTATGTTGCAAATTATTGTAGGAATACTTGAACTACAGAAATTTTTGGGAGACCTTAAATATTCCTTACTAGTAGCATATGAATCAACTTCAACTATATTGTAATATGAAGTATTTTTCATAAATATTTTAAAGAATTTTAACTTATTTATAAATTCTACTAATTCTAATTAATACTTTCTTATTAATAAAATAAATAAAAATTAAATCATTTTTAAAGGAAACATGTAAGGATTTAATTAGTTATGAAAACATACTTCTAAATCTAACGATTTTTAATTTAATAATTCTAGACATTGATTGAAGAATCCAAGGTACAAAACAAAAATCAAACTATGTATATTTTCTTTAGGTTTAGATAACTATAATTTAATTTAAGCAATTATTTTAATCAATATCAATTACAGTCTTCAATGCGCTAAATCTAATTTAATTGCTAAATGTTCATTAATAGATACCACAAGTCCCTACGATTCTTGTGTTCATTATGGGCATTTGAAAATATGGAAACTTCTAGTATGAGCCAGTAGTACATGCTAAAACCAGTTACACTATAATTACTGTTTGCCTTAATTATCAAAGACATTTTTAATTAAGAAATAAAGACAATTTATTCAGCGCAAAAAATAGAGTAGAATTTATGCTCCCAAGTTTCGTGTGTGTAAAGATGTATTTTTTCTTTTTAAAAAATGAGCAAATTGTATAGTTCAAATTATTTATTAAGTTTCTTTACTGAACACGAAGCAATGCATCAATCTTACATTCATTTTAAAAAAAGGATAAAATCTTAACATTAAAAGAATGGACTAGAAAAACCTTTGAACAACTATTTTTTTGGTATGTTATAAGATAAGGTAGTTATTAATAAGCTCATTAAAAACAATTGACAGCAAATTAGAAAAAGAATAAGCATGATTTTAATAAAAAATAATTTAACACTTAAATATTAGTTAACAACATACTTTACAAACAAGTTAAACACAATACAAAAGTATCAAGATCTGTGCTCAACAATATGTTCAAGTTGTTCTAACATCATTTTTATGTATTTTCTAGAGAACAATTAAGGATTCATAACAGTTTCTCATTAAAAAATAAATGTATTAAAGAAAAATTTAATTTAAAAAAATGCACTAACTATACATAAAGAGGAAAATAGCTTATTAAATATCTTACAAAAAAAGACACAAACCATAAATTACGAAGATCATTGAACTTAATAATCAAGAAAGGATACATGTCACTTGCCAAACAGTAGAGTGGACCCATTGAGTTATTTAATTCTTCACATTTTGCCATAAGTTGGTAAACAGCCTACGGATATAAAATAGGAAAAAAGAAGGTTAAATAAGGTTTAACTTTTTTATACAGGGTGACTAGATATTTTCAACATAAATGCAGCACAGTGTTAAAGAAGAAAAAAAAATAAAAGTTCCAGATCATCATGCTAATTTTATAGTTTTGTAGTTTCAGTCTTGTGTAATGACTCAAGTCTTGTAATACACTGCTCAAAACAATTAGGGGAGCACATGTTTTAAAACCTTAACTTTTTTTATACAGGGTGACTAGATATTTTCAACATAAATGCAGCACAGTGTTAAAGAAGAAAAAAAAATAAAAGTTCCAGATCATCATGCTCATTTTATAGTTTTGTGGTTTCAGTCTTGTGTAATGACTCAAGTCTTGTAATACACTGCTCAAAACAATTAAGGGAGCACATGTTTTAAAACCTTTCGCTCCCAATGATTCCATTGGGAATCATCAGCTTGTGATTTTTTTCTGACTAAGTTAAATTCGCAACTTATGTATCGTTAGATACATCATTATATGGAATAATAACGTATTTTGAAGAATTTAATATATTTTTTTAATATTAATGAAATTATGAAAAATATGGTAAAATAAATTTCACTTTAAAACAGTTTTAGAAAATAAATTGACCCTAATTTTTTCATGCTTGCATTTTTTAGATGTTTAAAAATATATTTCAACTATTTTTAACAAAAAAAAGTGTTGAAAAAATTATTGTTATAATTTATTAAAAAGTTATTATTCCATTTCCCCCCTTTAAATTTAAGTATTAAAAACTTGAGATTTTTTCTCCTGTTTTTTACTATTTCATTTCGAATGCATAGTGAACCCACTTAACAAATTTCAGATTTATAGGATAAAAATTAAAAAGTTGGGAGTGAAGTTAAAGTTAGAATTAAAAAGTGCTCCCCTAATTGTTTTGAGCAGTGTATTATTAAACCACTTAGACAGTTAAGAACAAATGAAAATTGTAACTAATCATTTAATAACTTTTAAAGTTAAAATGTGATAAAGCTTTTGCGTTGCCTGCCATTTATGAGAGATTAAATTGATTGACCGAAAGAAATGAGGGTAGATAACGCCATAGTTCTCTCGCTTTTCTCTGGTTGGGTTAAGTATTGCAATCCAAGAAAATATCCTGCTTATGGTTCGAATGGAAACAACTTTATTCAACAGGCCAAATCCGAAAAACAGTGCATTTTACATATTTCGGGACTTTTTTGAAACAAGCAGGACAAATACCTAAAAAGTAATTATTTACTGCGAAATGCAGTATGTCTGGTCACCTTAACTTATTACAGGGCTTCTACTTAAGAGGGACTGTATGAGCTATTGCATTAGGTTTGAAATCACAACTTTTGCAAAAGAATTGCTTTGCCATGTTATCACCTTTTTACCAGATATGGGAATCATCATAACATCAATTTAAAACAAAATAACAATCGGTTATTTAATTATTAATTGATAAAGTTTTTAAAATAGAGTGACCATTTGCTGTATATTTTTGGAATTTTAAAACTTTAAAAATATATAATTGAATAACTAGATAACATTTTCGTTTCAAATTTGTGTTATGTTGACTCTCATACCTGGAGAAAAAGGGCTAACACAGCAAAGCAATACTTCTGCGGAATTTGAGATTCCAAAACTAATGCATTAGCTCCATGGGACTGAGAGTCCCTCTTAAAAGGTAAATTTAAAAGTGATTTTATTACTTTTTAAAGTTATAACTTTTATAAAGGGTTAATTAAACATAATTTTATGAAATTTGTCAGAGGTAGAGAGATTTATTTTATGAAATACATTTATCTAATACTCTTCCTCATTTAATTTATAAAAAAATGACAAAATACATGAGATAGTTTTACTATGTTACACTCGCTTTAATAAAATTGAACCAATATAATAACTGAAAAAAATCACTTGTGGTATAGAATCTTAAGTCAAAAATTCGGGCATCATCTAAAAGCAAATAAGACTTATCTAAAAATCTGCGATTAGGTATATGTTTGTTTGTCTGAAATCTATAACCACAAAACATAAGAGATATGGGTAAGGCACCAAACTATAGATGATAATGAAACAGGAGAGTTGTTCTGCTAGTTTCTGCAGAAGTTTTTTTTTTAATTATGGTTTTTAGGACGATTTCAAAGACTTAACATAGAACAATTGAGAACTTTCTGCTCTTCCAAAATAAATAATGAAAGTTAAATTTAAGCATGAAGGTTTGATTGTTAAGATTGCAATTTGAATTTTTGAGGTATTTATTTAAAATCTTTATAAGAATTTTAATCCTTAATCAGATTTATTCAACAAGTCAATTTTGTTAGATGTATATAAATGGAAATAACCGCATCCAATTTTGACATATGTGTAATAATGAGGACATCAGTAATAAATAACTCAAAGTTACTGGACGGATGTTTTTTTTTTAAATGGACAACTTCACAAAAGTCTAAAATCCATAATTCAAATTCTATAAAGTAAATATATTTTATTACTATCTGATTTTCATTTGTTGCAAATTTGACAGTTGTTTTCTTTTTTGGATACAGTTATGATATAAATGAGTAGATCTGTTGGCGACAGCAAAAAATTAAAGCAAGCTTGCTATAAATATCAAATATAGTTGAACTGGAATATTTCTGATTTGTCTGGTTTCACCACTTGGCAATGCAATACTAATCATCAAATTAAGACCAATTGTTGAACTATAGCTATTTGGTGCGGCCCGCCTGCGTAATGGAAAGAGTGCTAGCCTTTGGAGCTGCTGGGCTGGGGTTCGAATCCCGGTAAAGGCATTAATGTTTGTCTTTGTCAATAAAAGTTGTTATTTGTGTATGTGTTTGTGGCGTCCTTATTTGTGTGTCTCTTGTGACTGTCTCTTCTGGCGAGTGGGGTATTGGGCTAAAAAGCCTACACTCTTCCTTTCTAGGGGGCGCAATCATAGTCATTTGTCCTAGCTGTTTGGTACATTATTAAGGATATACCTGTGCAATGTCAGGTATATAAATCTTTTTTTTAAAGGGCCTTAAACGGTGCTATAATTTAATTAGGAGCTTTAAGACTTGTAAAAACCCAGTTCATAATAAATATTTATGAACTTAAGAATTTACCTTTATATTCAGATCAACAGCATCACATGTTTTGCACACTGAATTTTCATACGTTTCCATACAATCCACTGTCAGTGATGATATCTATAAATAAATGAAACATTATAACAATTAATGCCTTATATAATTCAAGAACTTGTACAAACCATTAGTTATTTTAAAAGACACCTACGTGTTTACACATATTTTGTTTCATCAAATATACATGATTCTTTATATAAAAGGCCTTTTCCGATATATTTATTAGAGAAAGACAATTATTTTAGATATGTACCTAAACATTAACTTCAAAAAAAGTAAATGAATAAACATGCCGTTTAAACATATAAAAAGGTACACAGGTACTACTATGCAAGTTAAAATAAAATGAAATAAGTCATTTAAACTGGCCGCAAGGACTTATAAATACTTTTAGTAATTGAGAACCATTTCCATCCTACCAAGTAAACATCGTAAATATTTTAAGATAACTTTTTTTACTAAGAAATAAAAAGATAGCTTTTACTTTAGAGATTATTTTTACTATTTTGTTAAAATAATTTAATATTCATCAAGCAGTAATTGTACAATTGCTGAACATTTAAACCACCTACTACTTAATTTTTTATGTTACAATTAAAGTGCATTCCTTTGATTCACAATTATACTAGTCATCACAAAAAGGAAAGTTAACTGGAATAACAAAACATCAATACATTGATTTAATACACATTAAAATGCAAAATGTAAACTTTTGAACAAACTTCATGCAAATTATAAGTAACAGTAAAATTCTGCATATTGTAAACCAGGGGTTCCCAACCAGTGGTACGCGGGAAAATTTCAGGTGGTACGTTTGAGTCACGTGAGAAACATGATGGTATTAATAGCTTCACTACGAATGAGCAGTTAGCATGCAGATAGATTACTCATTATTTTAAACATTAAAGTTATATTAAAGAGAAATCTTTGATTAACATCTGGTTTTTAAGTAAAAAAAAAAACCTTTGATCTTCCAGCAAACTCAGCTCTTTTTGATACCATTGATTAAGAGTTGCTAGTGTGAGAGTTTATTTTCTGAACTCTTGTACATAAAAATAAACATAGAAAATGAATAAGTGTTGAAGAGGACTTAAGAGTGAAAATAAGTCCTATTACTCCTAATGTTGATATTTTAAACACAGGCAAACAACAATTTTCGAACTAAAGATTATAAAAGTATATTTATAAGATGATTAATTTTTTGGTGAGTTTATACTACATTTTTATTTGTATGTTTTTAGAAATATGTTTAATAAACAAAACTAAATTAGTGCCATTTTAATCTTTTTATTTCTAATTTATTAACCGCACATTATATACAAAATCTAACCATTAAGTATGAGTTTTTGCAGGAGTTCAATTCAGAGCCTTTGAAAACTTTTAGAAGGGTAAATATTAAACGTTTATTAAAATATTTTGGTTTGGTGGTACATCAAAAAAATTTAAAAGTCAAGTGGTAAGCAAGTGCAAAAAGGTTGGGAATCCCTGTTGTAAACTGTTATAGAAACAAATAAAACAGTAAAATATATATATTTACACTCTGCAGAGTTCCACTTAAGTTTTCCAGCATTGTATCGACACAAGTTGCCACTTTCTTAGCATGAGCTTCGAGATCTGTTATTACTGTAGGGTCAATAATATGGATGGGCTGCAAAGCTTGCTTGTAGAGGCTGGGTGTAGATGATTGGGAACCACCAAACGAAGAAGCATCTGCAGAATGAAACGAAGTTTAAGCATGAAAAGAAAGTTGTAATAAATACATAGTAAACATATAATTTCAAAATATGATAACAAATGCACAATGAATAAGTGGATACTTGAACAATTTATTACCACTTTTTTAATGAATGGAAATCTTTACCAGTATATGTTGTCATATCTTAAAAAATTAAATTCACAAATACAAAGGGGAATAATTTAAATACTCATAGAAAATGGAAAAAAATAATGGACAAAAAACAATAACTACTGTCAGACCTAGACTTGTTAATTCTCAATTATTTGCACCTAGTTAACAATGTTATCCAAGCAAAAAAAAAAAGGATATTTTTCTTTAATGCAAAATAAAACACTTAAACACTTTTTTTAAACAAAAAGTGGTTGGAAAGAGTATGTAATTATTTGGATAACTTTGTTTTATATATTTAAGAAAAACATGTTTCAATTTTAAAATATATTTTCACAAATATATATTTTAAAACCTACAAAAAAAAAAGTTAACCATCATATCAATATCATAGTATATATCAACTTGTTCACACTTTCAGATAGAGATCAGATCATGCATTATGATCTGATCTAGATTTCAGATCATAATTTATACCTACCTGTCCATCGGGAAACAGGACTGCTCATCTTAATTTTCTCAGCCAAGTCTTCTGCAACAAAAGTAACCACATCGCCATCAACCGTAAGTGTACCTTGTAGTTCCGAAAGGCCACTTGTGTCGCTCCCGGTTCTCAGCCTGCTTTAAAATTACATGTTGCAAATAAATTACTCTTTCCATATAAAATGAAGATTTTAATTATAATTAAAGATTTAAACAAAACACTAAATAAAAGTTGTTAAACTACTTTTTAATATAAACTATAGAATTCAATAGTATAGTTTATGTTTTTAAAAAATTGCATTGGAGCAGATGGACATTGGTAGTAAATTACGAAACAAATTAGAAAATAGTAGAAACTACAGTTTCAGTTCATAAAAGGAAAATTATTTCAGTAAATCACACTATCAAAACACAATAGTATTTTTTTAGTTAAGTGATTATCGTTTAAAAGTTATTTCAAACTTTATTATCAAACTATCGATGTCTATTCATTTTCTTCAATTTGTATATTCTGTGTTAAATAATCTATCTTTATAGCTACGCATTGAAAAAATAATTAGGCCTTTAACTTAGCATGAATTTAAAAATAAGTAGTTGAAAGATCCTATTATTTTATAAGGACTTTTGAGAACTTCACAAACCTTGAAGAATGCAAGAGCAAACTCTTCAGAACTCACAGACAGAGAAAGGTCTTTCTAAAACATAAGTTTTGACAATTGTTTTGCAATTCACTACCAAAAATCCAACAACACCAATGCAAAAAAAAAATTTATATGAACAATAATTCGGCAGTTACAATCTTTTATACATTGTAATTAATAATTAAAACTATTCTCCTTGCCAACCTAAGTTGGGTAAATAGAAATATGCTATGGAGAAGATTCTTCCGCGGATGTAAAGAGTTCCAAAAATTATTTGTGAATCCATCCAGAAAACATGGTTAAAATATTAATTTCGTTTAAGGTCTAACAGATTTGAATATTACTTGAGAAAATTTGGCAATTTTATCAGAATGAAAAGAGTATTCTGCTTAAATTTTATTCAGATGATTTTATATGTAAATATTACCTTACGAGAGTTTCCAACTAACGGACTAACCGCTTCCCTCTGCCTTTTTACTCTCTGTTGTTACCCAAGTTATGTTGGCAAGGAGTGCAAGCTTAAAAATAAGTTTAACAATCCTAGAACTTTTTATCAAATTAGAAGTTTTGATGACTTTACAAACCTCAAAGAATGCACAGCAAACTCTTCAGAACTCACAGAGGGAGAAGGGTCTGCACTATCCGTCTTTACCATAGAAGTCTGCATACTTTGGTGAACTTGATACGGACCATCTTTCGATGTAGTGGCACTAGCTGCCAAAACTAGACTATTAGGTCTCTTTTGATCATTTATTTCATCGACCAAAACATCGCCTTTTTCATCTGGAAAGCACTGTAGGTCTTCTCTACTGCTTAACGAGTCAGTGTTTTTATCACAATTGAGCAATTCCCGATCCAGGGATATTTCTCCATAGGAGCCAGTCATGACGTCCTCATCATAGTCTATTTCAGAATATTCTTGATTGTCTTCATCTAATTTTTCTTCGCTTTCGGCAGAAGATAAGTGTTTGATGCTAGAAGTGTTCAGTTTAGGTTTGTCGAAGGAATTGCTATCTAATGCTATACTTTCATCTGAAGTAGAAGCTTTTTCAATGTTTTTACTACCCTGAGATTCTGCGTTCTGTTTTGGAGGAATGTCATTGATTGGATTTGGATTGGAGATACCAATGCTTTCTTTATCATTTTTGATGGATGTGTTGTCCAAGGATGCACATAAGACTTCTTCCTCACTCATTGTAATACAGAATAGTTATAAATTTGGCTTTATTTGTGTGCTGAATTCATTTTCCAAAATTTCTATAAGAACAAAAATAGCTAGTTAAGTATAGAAATATTACAGAACTTACACAATAACATATGTACATCTATTTTCAGTCACACTGCAATTTTAGAATAAGTGCTGTATAGAAGAAGCAGAGTGTGCTTCAGAGAATGTGCTGTTAAAAAGTTAGCAATTTTTTAAAATATTATTTAAATTTTGATAGAGGAAAATCGAAAATATAATTCCTTTCCTCCAATATCTGATATTTGGTTAAGAAACGCCTACTTATTCATTCTTAATACAAATTTAATAATTGTGAACACTGAGATATTATTGCATTTGTCAAATTATGGAACATTTTAGGCATAATATAGATAATTATTTTATAATGAGGACATTTCTGATAACATTTTGGAGAAATCTGTGAGTAAAATATGTAACCCTTTCTTCATGGTAATATTTGAATAAATAGAAATGAAATATTTACTCACCCCACTGAACGAAAAAAAAAATGTTTATTTATGATACCAATTATTTTGTAACTTGCAGATTCATCGTCTAGTATTTTATTAAGTTTACTTTTAAAATTAATGCGAAAGTGAAAATCTTGGGTTGTTTCTGTTTGAAAGTGAAGAAACAAAAACTAACCAATCCAAAATGAAAACTTATTTACCAGAAATAATTTAATGAAAGTAGTTATGAAAGTAGTTTTACTATAAGCCAACAGGGGCTGCTATTTTGCTAAACTCACTTCTTGAGTGGCAACAGTTTTGCAGAATTGTAAAACACGTCTCGATTGGTTTATCAATATAGTAGGCGGAGCTTATCGCTTCATCCCACTAATCACGAAAATCGTTCATGAAATTCAGAAAGGAAAGGATGTACGTCACGTCAAACGAGGTAAATTATATTAACAAATAAAATTTACAATTTTTGTACAATTTCATAAGCTTGTTATTTTTACCGTCAATAAATATTAACATTTTTATTTCATACTAGCAAATTTATACCCGTACTTCGCACGGATTAAAAAAAAATCAAATCGATCCAAGTATGTGTACCATATAACCTGTTTTAACCCTTTCGCTACGAAGGATATTTGCTTTCTCGTAGTATTTGATAGGAATAACATTATCGAATCCTTAGTTGTTCTGGCGTTTTGGTGCGCTTCAGTAAGGAAAGGAATAAAATCATAAACCTAAGTTATTCTTCCCGCTCGTTTTCGAGTATGAGTCCCGTTTCATTGTTTTAAAATTCCAAAATCAAAAATACGGTGTAAAATGCACTCATAAATGGCATCACAATTCCCTCATAAATAAATATCGTCACATAACTGTGGTTCTAAAATACGACGCCCGTCGCCAATAACCCTCGTGCAGCTCTAGAGCAACGTTAATTCAAACCAAAAAGAAAACATAAATAAATAAAACCTTTTAACTCTTTTGGCGCGTTTTGGGAAATAATTTGGCGAGAAAATAGATATAGCTACAAACACACCATTATACAGCTCCAACACAATGACCTTAGCACAACCAACCAGCTTATAAATTAGTTTTAAAAAAAAATTTGCCTATTGGGCGAATTTTAATACATAATTTGGCGAGATTGGCAACAAAAATGGCGAAAAAAATAAAGACTAAAACCCTGATATGCAGCTGTATAGTGCGATGGCCTTTATTAACCATCATAGTTCAGTAATAGCCTAACAAACATTGTGCCCATTTGGCGAGATTGGCAACGTATTTGGCGAAAAAATAAAGACATAAAATCCTAATATGCAGCTGTAATGCGATGGCCTTTATTAACCATCATAGTTCAGTAATAGCTTAACAAACATTTTGCCCATTTGGCGAGTTTTAATTAATAATTTGGCGAGATTGGTAACATATTTGGCGAAACAATAAAGACATATTACGCTTATACGCAGCTCTAGTGCAAATTCGTTATTAACCATCGCATTTCTGTAATTGCTTAGCTATACATTTATTGCTGCATATCTGCAATCAACAAAACCATCAATGAAGAAATCATCAACTAAACCCACAATATATCCTCGTATGAAAACTGGTAAGAAATACGTCACTTGAAACATATCAATTATTTTCAAATGATGAATTTAGTTTCTGAAAGTAATGGCAAAACAAAAATAAACATTTCAAACTTCATTTTTATTATTATAGATTTAAATATCAAGTTAAAAATTAAAAGTTGCCTTGATATAAATTAAAGAATAATATAAAATGAAAGTTTACTACTTAAAATGATAGTAAACTAAATCTTTAAAATGAAAATATTTGTAAGTTTTTAAGAATAAAGTATTTTCTTTTTTTATATTTTAACTATTTTCGAAAAGTTTATTTTAATTTCTTCTGCTGAATGGCAACTCGAAAGAAAAATTTTCATCGGATTTGAGCCAAAGTGGTGTAGTTTTTTCAGAAAATTCGATTTTTCTCTAAAAGTAGAACATTTCGAGCTCTGAAAGTTCTTATTTTGTTACTCAAGTATTAACTACACATTTGTGCCAAGTTACGAGTCAAACAAATGTCTAGTTTGTGAGTTTCGGAGAGACATACACACACACACACATACACACAAAACTTCATTTTTATTATTATAGATTTTCCTAAATTTTATTGGAAAAAAATCCGCGAATCAGTCTTGTGAGATATCAGAGAGATCTGGCAACAATAAGAAATCTATTGTGGTGGTTGTTTTAAACTTTTCGCTCGGCTTGCTGGGTGTTAGCTAAAACTTTAAAACTGAATTTATATACTTCAAAAAGCTATATTTGTCAATTAAAAGCTCAATAATTTGTAACATCTTACTATTGCAATACATATGCTTGTCAGTTTTATATGTTTAAAAATTCAAAATATGACCTCACGATCAGTTAACAAACAGCTTGCATTATTATAACCTACTTATTTGTGTTAGTCATCCAGAGTACCAAAATGGAATCGTCTTTCAAGTTCAACATCACCTCTGAGAAACCATCTCCAGATGAACCACCACCATTCGACATCACAAACTTATCGCCCATGACCAACTTGGCCCTGAACTTGAGCGGACTCTCGACTTCTGTGGCCGGGACTCCCAATCGGCGAATTTCATGGTCCAACCCAGTCCCTGGAGGCGACAAGATAAGCCTCAACCTCGACGATATTTCATCCACAGACTCCCCCACTTTCCAGAACGCCTTGCCATGCAGCTCCAAGTCCAGAGTGGCGATGCTGCAAAAGTACACCCACAACCTAGCCTGGCCCTCTGACCTTGACGATGAAGACAAGGAAAACGCCACACCGAAGAGCAAGAGTTTATCTCAACAGATTTCTGCCGAGAAGGACGAGTTCGAGTGCTTTTCGCAGGACAGCGGATACCTCTCATCCGCCTCGAAAAGCCTGCTTGCTGGGTGCTCGCCTGCTTCTAGTTACTTCACCAAAGTTAGGAGCAGCGTCTTTGATGATGACAGCATGGACAACATCTTCCATTTGGATGGCGGGAAGGATTCGCAAGAGCTGTTGGCTGTCCCGGAGAGCATGTCCAACCTGCTTACGAAGCCTCTGTCCGATAGAGAGAAGCCCAAAAGACCAGCTATTGGAACGAGAAGAGGAAAACTTCCTATCCGACGTTGCCTATCCATGGAAATTGATTCCGATTCGGAATCTCCTATGCCAACATCTTCTGGAAGCTTGCATTCCATTGGTTCATCAGATGAGAAGAATGCAGAGGTTGATTTGAGCAAGAAGTGTACTTTCAAACGACCAGAACCGCCAAGCGATTACTTTTCTTGCCAGAACAAAAGACGGAAAAGCTCCCCTAGCCTGAAACTGCCCTCACCAATTTGTGAATACAGGATCCAGAGATCCTATTCTGAAACGGCCGCAACAATATCTCAAGTCCTCATGAAGACTGACTCGCAGCCAGAGTTGATTGGAGACGGTAGTAGGTCTTGTGCCTTGCCTCTTGTTCGAGGTAGACATCAGGATTTGAAGAGCATAACTTGTGCTACATTGGTTCGTCTTTTGAATGGAGATTACAAGAATGAAGTAGACAATTTTAAGCTGATTGATTGCAGGTAATAATTTCATTTGATATAGAGTTGAACCATACCTCTATGATATAATGACCAGTCATGATTTGGCAAGTTTAAAAATGTAACCTAGTGTTGCAATACCTATCTATCTAGTTGTATGAAATATGAAGTATAAGGTTTACCACCTTTGGGCATTTTCATTGCTTGGCGACATAACATATTGAGACCGGCATTATATTGTAGCTCTTCCAGCCTCTGCATTGAATCGACATGTAAAGCGTTTGCTATTATTATTATTAGTATTAGTATAACCACTAGCATGATCAGTGTTTATTTAAAAGGTGCAAAGTCCAATTTTTGATTCAAAAAGCTTTTGAGGTAGTTGGTAGTTTTTCCCTTTGTCTTCCTATGTGTCGATTTGTAATATTATACAAGAGTAATAGACCTGCTAAAAACTATTTCTTTATTGTCAAATTAAATCCTTCTATGTAGTAGTGGGTAAAAAAACAAAGTACTGTAGGGTTAGTTTAAAGTAAATTTGGTTCCTTTTAAGGACACTTTTTAATAACTTGCACTAGCAGTTTAAGTATGTGTGGAAGCTATATACTATTAAGTATATCTGGAGCTTAAAAGTAACTTAATGGTCCTTTTTTCATCAAAATATTCTTCTGAAATCATTTGAATTTCATAAGATTTTGCTAACCTGATAGAACCCCCATTTACTCTAAACACTTTCTTCATTTCAATTTCGAAATTTAATTTGTGGCATAGATGATGCTTCATAAACACCTTAACAACAAGATATATACTGCAAAAGTGTTTTTAAAAACTTGTATAATCACTCTGCAATTGAACTTACGAGTGCAATGTTTTAAAATTGAATCTTATGTTCAATTGGAAAGTGTTCTAAACACATTCTTTTTTATCCCATTTACAGATTGTATCTAAGAGCTAAGAATATAATTTATTTTAAATTTAAAACAATCGTATTCGCCATGCATATTCGTTTATTTAGGTATTACCATATTTAAGTGTTTCTGATTATTATTGATAACTGATAGGTCATTTTGTTTCAAACGAACAAATGAAATATTTGTTGTAAATTGTAAAATATAGCCTTTATGTGTTGTACATAAGGCTAATTTTTCAAGAGTAGAATGAATGCAGTTTTAGGCTAAAAGTAAAAAGTTTGGAAAAGAAAGCGTCTAAATTATACTATGTAATTTGTGTAAAATTAAGTTAACATTTACTAAAAGAAAACAGTAATGTTTAGCTCTGATGATATAAAAAAAAATATTACCAGTGATATTTACAGTTTTAACAAATTTATAATACTAAAGTATCTAGCTTGTCCTAAATGTAACATCTCAAAATGTTCCTGAGTGTTAGTTTAAATGTTAAGGATTTATGTTGTACTAATTGGTTAAAAACCTTTTTTTACTCCACTGTTGCATTTCTTTTTATAGGTACCCATACGAGTACGATGGTGGTCACATAAGAGGAGCCGAAAATTTATATACGAAAGAAGATATTATGGATTTCCTAAATGAAGATGGAGATACAAATGAGAAAAACATAATCATTTTTCACTGTGAATTCTCTTCAGAAAGAGCTCCAAGCCTATGCCGATTTCTACGCAACAAGGATCGAGAATTGAACCAAGGAAACTACCCGCACCTAAATCACCCTGAAGTTTACATTCTGGAAGGTGGCTACAAGGCTTTTTTCGAAAACCACAAAGAGCTGTGCGAGCCGCAGGGTTATAAACCGATGAAGCACAAAGATCATGGATTCGAGTTAAGGCACTTTAGAGCTAAGTCCAAGTCTTGGGGTTCTGATACCAGGAGTCGAGTTCCTTTGAAATCGAGCTCTCAACCTTCAGCAATCTAGATTCAGTTGAAGCTTGCAAGTTTTTTTTTTTTTCATATTTAGTCAAATCAAGGATATAGAATCCCCTTCAACATTGACAAACTTTTTCTGATGTAGTTTGTCGAAACAAAATTGAAGTACTTTTTAATGCCTCAGCATTCTTGACACTGAACTTTCCAATGCTAATTATTTAAATTATATGATATTAGAAAACACTGTAATAATGTTGTTTAGATTGTTAATATGTATTTACAAGTATTACCAAGCTTAATTACTTTAGTTTTCAAGTGCAAAGGCACTTTAATGCCAGGAACCTTTACTTTATGTCATAAATTATTTTTAGAAATGAAGTAGAAACAAATAATTTACAAAACAGATTGCATGCTGCTTCTTTAGTATTTGCATGATATTTTTTTTAAATTCTTATTTGATGAATAATTCATTGATTGTATAATTTTCTATTTTTAAGCTTATTTAATTTCTTAAGGCAAAATTATTTTATTAAGACTTAGTTTAGCTTTTTTTTATTAATTATAAGGCTTTTCAAGAAATATTCAAATTTAGTTTCATTGTAATAACAAAATTAAGTTGCTTTAAAAATTTATAAATTTCCAGATTATGTATCTAGATTCTAGGTGTGTATATAATGCTCTAAACTTAATTGTATTTTAAGTATCACTTTCTTGTGTCTGTTGTACTTTGCACAGTTTAAATGTCTTTAAAAAAATGAGCATAACTTATTCGGGGAAAAGTATCTCAGTTATAAATTTAGTTTATTTAAAGAGATGCATTTATAAGAGGGAAAAATAGAGCCACTTCAACTTCTGACTTAGCACTTAGCCTATTTTTCCTTGAAATTCAATGTTCAAATCAATAAGGTGTAAGAGAGAGATAAAATGATCTCAATCAGAAGTTTACTTGAGTTGGATTTGCTTTTGACACCCACATTATTCTCATTTAAACTTTCACAAAACCTTATTTTTTTTATCTAATAAGTGGTTGGGCCAAAAAAAACCCCACCAAAACAATAACTTAATAGCTAGAGTTTTTGTAATTTAAATGCTCAGTCCATAAATAGCCATTTCAACTTTCCTCAAATTTTGTTATGCCCTATTTAATCTGTATTCCACATTCAAATGAATTGTGCAATTTTTGTTTTAATGAATCAAATGTTATTTTAATATATAAAAAAATGAAGAGAGAAGAACAATTTGTTTCTTGTCCTTCAAATTTTAAAATTGGCTATTTGAGGCTTTTAAGTTTCAAATTTTCAACAGCATGTAGTCTAATTTGTATTTATGTCAATATTTACAGTGCTATTTATTATGAATGAATGCTTATATGTGTCTGCTTTAGAATCTTAAGAGTAATATATTCATCAAATTTGTAATATTTTCTTTCAATAAAAATTTGGAGTAAATTGTTGTGTAATATTTATGATAGAATAGTTTTTGTTTTCTGATTCATGTCTTAGAATATAGATAAATCATCGAACAAAAAAATTCCAAAATGAGTAATTGCTTTACTTAAAATTATCTTTAAAAATTTAAATACACATTTTATTTTTTTTAATTGATTCATTAAAGTTTGTAGCTAAAGATCTGTGAACTTTACACAATCTTTTTCTTTAAATATTTTCTGGGTTGAATGAAAAATGGCTAGAAGTAAAAAAAAAAAGTGTATTTAATATTAGTTATCTTTATTGCTCTTTGGTCAATTCTTACTGGTATTAATCAAGTTTCTCATTCACTTTTTTAGGACAAATTAAATGCGAGGTTTGTGCTGAGGAAAATATTATTTTGATAGACTATTTTTAAAATTATGAGGAATAAGCATTTTGTTATGTCTAATCAAAACTACCAGCTTTACCTTGGTTTTATTTTCTTCTAAAAATACATGCAACTTTGTATGCAATTTTGTCTTATTAAACTGATCGAATCAAACTTTGAAAGAGTGGCTGATTACAGGTATACCAATTAGGTATGTTTTTTTATACGATGTATTGAAAATGATTTTTTTTTATCAGAATGACTATTCCAATTAATTTTCTTTTGTGGTTTTCCTTTAGTATCATACTGAAAATGTACCCAAGAAAGCAAGTCATGGAACCTTCGATGATTTTTTGTGATTACATTTGCAAGAAAGTTTTTTGGTAACTATACAGTTGAGTACTGATTTGATTATTCTTTATATTTGCTTAAATGTTTTATTTTATTAACTTCATGACAGTTCAGTTAATATTATCTAAATATATTATCTGCATTCAAATAATATTCGCATTTTTTTAATAATTTACTCACGATACTATTAGCTCACAAATCTATATTTAAAGTTTAAAAAAAAGTACTAAAAAATAACATTAAGATATTTCTTATTGTTTATTGAGTTTATTTGGATATTTTGGTTGTCCAATAAAAGGTCCCTAAACATTTTTCAAAATATAAAAGTGCATTAAATTTTCAACCAAAAAAAAACTATGTAACAGCAAAAAATTTTAGCTATGAAGTGAAAAAGAAATGAATTAATCACGTACATTACAAAACTTAAAGTACTAGCAATTATAATCTCTAAAAATTACTCTAAATTATATTTTTGTGTGGATGGGCAAGATTTTTTTTTTATTGTTGTCCTGGTTGGAAGTTATCAGTAAACCAACACATCATATTTTCACATAATTTACTTTTTTAATCAATAATGCATAACACAGTACTAAAAATTTCAACACAAATTAAATTAACGGTGGGAACAAATTCCTTTTTTTGATTGTTATAATATATTCTCTTATTTTCTCTTAAACAGGCAAAGAGTTTGTAATCCATCTATACTTTAGACATTTCAAAGTAATTTAACAATTGTAATTTTGGCTCAACATTGTCTGGGGCAGGAAAGTGAGGTGTACATTAAAAATATTATTATTTAAACAGGGAAAGGGTATAGTCTCTTCAATATGAAGTTTCACACTCCTTCCTCAGAAATTTAACTTTTCCGTCTGGATCATCTGGGCTCTGTATAGGTGTAGTGCTTTCCATTCGAGAATAATACTGTACATTTTGATTGACAAGACTTGCGTTTTCGCCTTCCATTTTCTGTACAGTCTTTGGCATATATTTGGCAAAAAAGACCATAATTCCAGGGGTTTCTAAGGGAAAGAAAATTTGTTAGACATGTTTTTGTAACAGTTATATTTCTTCTGGATCTTTTTAACATGTAATATAGGGAGATTCGTTTACATGATCCTATTTTTCAGATTTTTTAAAAGTATTTTAAAAAATACAAAGTAATTTTGCAATGTAAAGTTGTGTTTTGAAATTTTAATACTGAAACTAGATTACCAAAGGATCCATGATTACATAGAGCAGCTACTTCAATATGTCATAAAATAACAGTAGGAAAAAGACGATTTTCTTATAAACTGTTTGTAGAGTTAAATGTTAACTTAGACTTTTGATTGTTACTTTCAATTTCCTTATCTGAAATGCAAGGTATTGAAAGTATAGCAATAGGTTTGAAAATGCAAAATTGAGTTTTTGTGTTTCCTATGTATTTTGGAGGGTGCTGATTCTAAAATAAGTGGGATTTGAACATTGTTCCATCTGTTAAACTGTCGTCTCAAACCGCTCTCTCTTAAGGGGGTTCAATACCCTCAAATCGGTGAAAAAATCAAAACAAAAAAAATTGGCTTAAAATACTACAGTAAAACTTCTACAAGAGACCACCTCTATTAAGCGACCACCTCTGCAAACGGGCAATTTTTCAAGGCACCGATTTTTTCCCCTATACGCTTAATGTTAAAAATACCTCTCGGACAGACCAGACCAACCTCCGGTTACGACCACATTACAGGTCTCATCTGGGGGTCACTTTTCCAAGAAGTCTTGCTTTCCCGCAGCTACTGGTCATGGTTTGCCCTTTTCGTCCTTTGAATTACCTTCCTCCATATTATCGCACGGAAGAGTTGATCAGAATGAAAAGTTTGAACAAATTCAGCCCTCTCCCCTGTTTGCTGTTAAAAGGGTAATTTCGAAAGACCCTTCCACAAATTGTACGAGTTGTCAATAGGAAGCTTCTTTCACTTTACTGCAGTTAACAATTGCAAGGTAGGGCCATCCATTATGTACGTTGACATCAATAGCCTAAGTAACGCTTGGACACGCCCTTCCAAAAACAAATCACTAGGGTTGATCGTTGTCACACAAGCAAGGGGCTAACTCTGATGGCAAGGAGTTTAAGGTAGGTTGGTAGGATTGAATTATCGTCGCACTAGTGCTACTTGAGGGTTATTGGCGTCGGGCGTCGTAATTTAAAAGGAGTTCAAGAAACTCACAGAATGGAGGAATACCAGTGAATGTTAAATTTGCGAAACATGAAATACGTTTCAATAAATTGTCTTTTTACAAAACCTAAAAACAAATTGAAATATGAGGTACTATCCAAAAAATTGAGAAAAAATTACCAAAAAGATATTTCTTCTTATTTTAAAAGATAGTTAAACTTAAATGTGTATTGTAAATTAAGAGGATCTTGTTTTTGGATATAATTAAAATAACTAAATAAAATGATGAATATTGTATACTTTTTTTTTAATTCTTACTATTAAACCATTGTTTATAAAATTGATTTGAAATTTAAGCAGCTCAGTGAGGAAACTTCTCAAAGAGACCACCCTCCCTCAACGACCGATTTTCTTCAGAACGGAGGGTGGTCGCTCCTGAGAAGTTTTACTGTATTACAACCTTTATTAATAATGTCACAAAGTATCAAGACGATTGGAAAACTATTTTTGACATTAAAAGCCATTTTAATGTCATGGCTTCGTAAGGAAATGGGTTAACAATAAAAACTTTAAATGCGTTTTTCTCAGAACTTGACTTTTTGAACTTTGATATACCTTTTCTCAAAAACTATGCTATGTTTTCTCATGAACTTTTTTTTATATGATGTAATACATAGTACAGATTAATCTGAGGTTATGAATTTTAATAAAACTAAAGTGAAAAAAATGTTATGGGGCAAAAAAGTGAGAAATTTCATGATTTTTTGGGTACTTTAAAACTTATTTTATTTAAAAAAATCTAATAGTTATTTAAAAAAAAACTTTTAACCTCAGATTAATATATAAGGTTGGTATAATAGACACAGAAATTTTTAAGATGATCTGATCTGTAGTTATTGTGAAAAGGTACACTGAAATTGGCCAATTTAACATTACCGATATACAACATACTGAACCCCCTTAAAAGAGCTCCGGAATATAAATTTTTACTCACTGCGGTACTTGTTGACATCAAACTGCGCATGCACAATAGGTAGCTGCCATAGTTCTTTTAAGGTTTTAAATTTACTGAAAAATGAAAAAAGCTACAAACTTCAATTTTGGTATAAGAGTTCCCAGTACTACCTGTCAGCTATAAGGTTTCAAAGAAAAGCGTTTACCCACAAATGAAAGCTGCCATAGTCCATAGATCATTATAGGTTTTGAAGTTGTTGCAATTATGTTATGGTAGTATATATAATTATGCTTTTAAATATTTTGATTTATTGAGTGGTAATTGAGAGTCGTGTAGTGTTGTATGCCTCTAGTTTTTCATTCCAAATTTGTGAACACTTTTTTTATTGAAAAAACAACCCTTTCTGAAATGCATTTTGCTATGGCTAGGTAAACTGCAGTACCTACAACAATGAATTGGGCCATTTTTATCGGGAAATAATCTTAAACTATACTTTCTTTTATAGGTTGTAGTTATAGAGTGCTTACAACAGACTTGATTGTAGATAGTGCTGAATTCAACCTGAAAAGGTCAGTATTGCTGTTCTAAACGGTTATATTGTTGGTTTATTTTCTTACCATCAGGTTTTAGAATTGTGAGTCCAGCCAGCCACAGTGTCATGTATACAATGATGGAAATGAAACATAGAATTAGTCCTACAACTAAGAAGCTTGTTGGACCTGTAAGTTCAAACTCCTAAAAATAAAATAGAAAAGTCATTTTTATACATATTAATTGAAAAATAATGTCAGTAAAAATTGCGGAGATGATACTTAAAATGGTTACTGTTTTGTATCTGATTAAGTGTGCATAACGATATAATTAATATTAATTTGTAACTTACATGTCCAACAATGACAGGTATGGTCATTTCTCCAACAGCTGCTCCAAACACAAGAAAACTGGTTGTTGAAGCTATGAAAAGTTAGAAAATATTTGTTTTGGTAATCTTTTTAACATTTTTACAGTAAAAAAGTTAAGATTGATGCTTCAAATAATTGATCTTTTCTATAAAAATAAGTTTTTCACTTTAGGCTGATAATGACAAAGCTTACTCCAAAAAATCCTTTCCCAAAATTTATTTAAAATTTTAAAATAAAAATTATAAATACCTATGAAGATGGGATCATAAATATTATAAACTAGGTTCTAAAAATAAAATGACTTTCTACTATTCACAAAAATTTATTACATACGTGTGACGTGTATGTATTGCTCTGTAAGTGATAGTGCTGTTGGAAATACACTGCTCATGAAAATGCCCAACAAGCACGTGCCGACAATGAGCATTAGGTGGTTGTACCTCAACGCCAGCATAAGGAGTAGGCCAGTGGTGCATCCAATCTGATTTCAAAAAGAATATGTATCAGATATTTAAAAAAAAACAGTGTTTTAATATGAAGAGTACACGGGAAGAACCGTTTGATTTCTTTGGAGTCTTTCCATAATTGTGTCTGCTTGGCGGACATTGCAAACTGGAAACCGGTTTTTCTTTGGGTTCTTCATTCGCGGTACAAACGTGTGACTCGCATCCATTGATCTCTGGCCTGAATCAGGGTTGCTGCGAAAGATAAACAGAGCGAGTTACCAGTTTCGTTACACCCGTTTAGGCGATTTCTCTCTATCATCCCCAAAAAGGCTATTAAGGAAAACCTTCTACGAAATAAAGCGGTTCTTCCCCTGTACTCTTCATATATATAGAGATTCTATCGAAAAAACTTTCTATAGAGAAAACTTACAATGTTGCAGAAAAGCATGAAAGACGGGGACAACCTAGTTGCTAGTGCTATGGATAGCAATCGTCCTAATGCAAACATTCCCTGCAAGGAAGTTAAGATATTAGTGATAATGATGGCAGTTTCATTATAAATACATTACAGAAATAATTTTATTCAGAAGTAGGCTTTCTTATTAATTATACAGAAAAGAATTCTTATGTAAAAATTTCTTGAAAGAAATAATTACTACTTAAACTATTCAAGATTTTGATATTAATATTATGAAATTCTGAATGTTTGTGGAAAAACACATACCCAGAAAAGTGCGTTGAGGTAAGCAGCATCAGATTTTCGAAATTTTACTGGGCCTTTTACAGCATATGAATAAATATAACCGCCATATGAAGCCTAAAATACAAAATAATGTTATTTAACAAAGTGACAAAAATGGAACTCCCCCATTATCTGTCTTTTTTTTTCTCTTAGTCTTCTAAAAAGTTTATTACTAGATCGTTCAATAGCTGTAGTAATACACTTGGTTCATACATACTGACAAAATAGTTCTCATGTAGCTCTAGTGCAACAATAATTCGACTCGACTAACTTTTTTTTAGATTTATTCTCAAAATGTGTGAAAAAAATCAATTGTTATTCATAAATTAAGACAGAAACAGAGGTTCGCTTTATACATGCAGTTGCTGTTAGGCTTTGAATAAAATAATAGAAACCAAAAAAATAAAGAGGAAAAAATATCCAATGAATATTTTACCTGCAGTCCATCATAGAGGAACATAAGAGTTGCTGACAGAACAGTTACTATTACTAGTGGGGCCATGCCCTTTGTTAATTGATCCTCCGATGCATAGCGAATTTCTGGGTCTGAAATAAGAAAAAAAATTTCACCAATCAAAGCTTTCACCAATAGCCCAATGTGACGTAATTTTAACTAAAACCAATCAAGAGCCATTTTGGCATGGATATTGGTTGCGTTCGGAATCAAATTAAACCAAATTCAATTAATTATAAAACAGAAGGCCCTGGTCCAATTTGCCCTTTTTTAACAATGCTTAAAAAAGTGGATTTTTAATAAATTTTACACATTCGACCCATGTGTGAAGATTATTAACTCCCTATACTTAGTAAATAAAAACGTTAACTTTGAATTTTTTTTTAATGTTTTTTGTATAAGTTAATTTGTCCTAAATAACTTGTTCAGTACTATTTTCTTCGCTTGTAATTATATTTTATTACCTTAACCAAAAAGTTTATTTTCTTTCGCGTTGAAAATTTTCTTGCCACTCGTCGTTAATGATTTAAGCGGAATTTTAAACATGATTTTATCGCAATCAAATATACACATAATCTCAATTTCCTAATTCCTGGAGATTTCTTTTCTTCCCCTCGTGGATAAGTGCAAACTCTACAACTTAAGTAAAGCGAAAAGCCGAACCTACAGTGTTGGCCAAAAGTGTGGACACTTTTTGAAAGTTTCATATTTTTCAACTTTGTGTGATTACAGAATGTATTAATTGCATATCAAATTAAACAATATCGTATATCAAATTAAAAGTAATTTAATCTTTATGTGAGGACCACTGTGTGCAGATCGTTGAAGCCGTGTATGAGACTTTTGGTCCCATATAATCTATATCCATGGGCACAACATCATCATCATCAAAGTAATTTCATGTAGAATTAAAAATAATTACAGTATTAAAATATCTGTATTGCCAATAAGTTATGCAACTAATAGTATGATCTGTCTTAGTTTTGCAAGTCATTGAACCATCAACTTGTATTGCAATTTCAGCATAAGAGAATCCATTGATTGTGCTTCTTTGCTCAACTAAAATGAGCATAACTTTATTGGTAATACAGATATTTTATACAGATACTTTAATTCTGTTTTTTAATGAAATTCCACATTAAATTACCTTCAACTTAATATTTAAATGTTTGTATTTAAGCGAAATTTAATAGATGCAAGAGCAAAGATAACGGTTGAAACACATGAAACTTTCAAAAAGTGTCCACACTTTTGGCCACCACTGTAAGTATTAAAGGCTTTGGATAAATCTCAACGAGAAAAAAAAAATTATAAATCCGCCAATAAATAATGTAATGGATGAGACTGGTTTTAAAATGTTGCGTTGTTTACGGTGTCGCTTAGGGTTGCATTAAATGCCAACTCGTGCATCGGCCTCGACACTATTATAGACTGTGGTTTTAAAATACGCATCAATATCCCTCTCGTAACTATTGTGACGTAATTCAACCCAAACCCAATATTATAACGACGCCCGATTGCTGTTACTATTCATAACCTTACCTGCCATACTTTCATATTCTTTGTTCCCTTCGTCTTCTTTGTCTGGCGGAGCCCCACCCAAGAGTCTCAGACAGTGTTTTCTGCCAACCAAAGAAAAGGCGAGTATAACCACTGGCACCTAAAAAATGAGTGAATATTTAACGTGTTTCGAAACTAAAATATGGAACTATTTTTAGCCTACTTCTCTCTCTTTTTTTTTGTATTTGAAAGAATAACAAAAAAGTAAGTATTGAGATACTGACGATATGCGCCCTTCCGTACCCCCATTCCAAAAGCGGTTCTATCGGTCGGAACTTAAAAATTATTCTTTTGCTAGAACTGAATTCAAATTGAAATTATTTTGTAGCCATTTAAATATCTGTTGCTATATCGACAATATCATGAGAAACTTTATTTAAAATTAATAAATGAGAAAGATTGTAAGTGCTTTGATTGTTTGGTTGTTCAGCACTCTATAGTTTTCAGCATTTCTTACAAAGCGGCATGACATTGTGTTTGTTTCATAGAAATGATGTTAGTTTTAATTTATATTTCTTATTTTTAGTGCAGTTTAGATTAGTTTTTTATTAATAAATATTTAATTATTCTCCGAACTTCAAGTAAATTAGGCAAATGATAAATAATGATAATTTAATTAGCCAATCAAAATTAATGCAACCTTTTGAATATGGCTTTTAAAAGTTTAAATTACTGCTGGATGCTGGGTTTGGAATTTTTTTTCTGACGTGTATAAATCTTGTTGTCTAAGCGGTTCTAGGTGACAATTATTGATGAAAACTCACTTGTTTCATAGCTAGTTAGTAAGTATTTAAGAAAAGTAGGCTATTTTAGTTCTTTCGACATCTTCTTGTTTCATGCATAGCTGTCTATGGCATTAAATGTTGTTTTGCGTTTGAATTGTTATACCGTTCTTGTGGGAATTTCCGGACGTGCACTTTTCCACAATGTTTTATTTGAGTTGATATATTAATTGGTTTGTGCGGAGAGATTTCATAGTTTTTGGCATTAAGAAATAAGCACTGACAACATTTAAAGATGATCATGCTCTGATGTTGATACTAAAATAATGTTACAGAGACTTAGGCCACATGCTTGTTAACAATAAACATCTATCGCCAAAACGCTTTAGCAGTCATTCGCTGCTTTTCTACAGCTTTTCACTCTACACAGCTCTAGTGCGACATAAAAACACTCAACATACCATGGTGAGTGCCATAATGAAGAATGCGTAGTCGATGTGTGTCATGCTACGCGCTTCTTCCAGCGTAGCTGCCGGCTGCGTCTCGTTGGGAAAGAGGGGCTCACTCGTGTTGGAGATGAACTGGCTGCAGTCTTCGTTCAGGAGAAAGGGCTGCGCTATCATGGGGCTGAGGAACGCCCCTACCCCGTAAAAGAAGTGGATGGCCTAGTATGGGAATTAAGAAAGATGTGCAATTAAAAAGGAAATGTTATTTGAGGTCTAATTATATACTTTGTTGCGTTTTAAAAATAATATCACAAATATTTGAGCTAAAAATATTTAATTTTGTAGATAACTGTTTTTATACTGTAAACAAAACAAAAAGAATAGGTATTGTATGATATTAACACATTAAAGACCCATTTCTAAATACCATTAACACCTTCCTTACCATATATCACATATATAAACCTTAATTTTAAGGTTTTGATTTTTTTTTGTGAGTTATTTTGTTCTACATAAATTGTTTAGTAATTTGTCTTTGTTTATTTAGAAACACTTAGGCAGAAGGCTTTCTTTCGCATATCAAGTGTTCTTGCCAATCGTTGTGAAAGGCAAATATGTATTTAAGCTTTCCAATTTGGGCATAAAATAAGGATTCTGATGGATCAATCAAACTTTACAGTCAGAAAATAAAATAAATTTTTATTCGACTATAAGATTAGTTATAAAGCTTCACAAATATTTTATTTAAGTTATAAAATAGCTGATCGCATCTCTCATGTTTGATTAGTAGTCACTACTGGCTTATCAGCTGCCATAAATGACGTCAATGCTGATTAATAGATCCGTTTTTAACTTTTCATGACGAAATAAAATCAACTAAAAATTTCTCTTTCGTAGAATTCGTCTGTAAGACGACAGATTTCAATATTTAGTCTGTTAAATTTTAGTCAGTCTATCCATTACATTACACTGTATTTTTATTTTCTACTATATAATAATTTCTACTACTTTAACCCATTTATAAAATATTCTACTGAAATTAAATTTTTGCTTATATACGTATATTTTATTTTTTAAATATTTAGAAGTTCATTTAGTTGGATTAGAAAGTAAGCGTTTAATTCAAACATGTTTTTCTGAAGTGAAAGACAAAAGGTTGAGTCTGCATGCAGATAACAGAGAGTCCGATTTCGCTGAAGGCTTAGATTTAAAACCGCAGAAAAGCGCTTTCAGAATTCGCATAAACTTGAATGTTTAATAATCAGAGCTGAGACTTTTAATTTTGTTAAACTCAAATATTTCTTATTGTTTAAATTCACAGATTTCGAATTAAAAATCTGTGTTTTTGAAAAAAAAATCTAAATAATTTTTCAACATGAAAGCATCAACATTTCAAAAAATTTTCAACATATATAGTAAATCATGTTATTTTTCTCATTGTCCTTTCAAGAAAAGTTTCTTTATACTTCCCTACCGTCATCTAGAAGCAACTACTTTTCTGTTTAAATTAATCGATTTTATTGACCAATATAATTTACTTTGAAAAATCAATTGCATGTCGTCAATTTATAGAAGCCATCCATTAATCACGTGATGCGATTATGACGATTTTTTAAAAAAGTTGTAACTATTTTTTTTTTTTTTGGAGGTTGAGCATTAAACTGCATTAACTTTGAAAAAATTAGTCAACCAAATTATAATTTGAATCCCTGAATATCAGCTGTTACGCATTCTAGTAGTTCAGGGACACTACGCAACTAGATCTACCAGTGTTAGCGGATGCTTTTTGCTGCAGTTGTCCCAACCCTCAACTTAACCCTTTCAACCCCAGTGATGCCATTTGGCATCATCATGTTTCTGATCATAATTTAAAAAAAAACGATAGGGCTGACATCTCTGGGATAAAAAAAATATTGTACAATCGAAAAAAGTTTGGAGAATCGAGTGATGTGCTTTCTGATATCAATGTCTATAGACGGTTTAAAAAAATAGAACATGATGATGCCAAATTGTCATTGGGACTGAAAGGGTTAAGAAAAGGCTAGCGATTTCAGTTATAACAATGGCGAAGTGACCTACCTGCAAGAAGGGCGACACATCTTTTCCGTAAATACAAATCATAGACACGTTCGCCACTGTGTCTATCGTGCCCATGAAAAATCCCATGACGGCCAATACTATGGCCAGTGCCCATAGGGCATTGCACATGGGAATAGATGCCATGGAGACTGTCATCATGAAAGTGCCTACGAGGAGCATCATTTCCCGCGAAAATCTGCAACATAGTTCGATTGCATTATGTATTTATTAAAAATTGCTGCATCCATTTAAATATCATTTAGAGGGATATGAAACATTATGTTCAATAAATGAAAACAATGGTCGATTTAGAATTCCATAAACATTACCATTTTTTGAAACATGAATAATTTATTTCGTAGCTAGTTGATTTTTTTTGAAAGTGGGGTTTAAAGATTTCTAGATAATAAATTAATATATTTTTTCCAAATCGGAGATATTTTTAATTGTTTTATTAGTTCAAAATTTTATTAGTTCATTTGTGCCTTGCAATATTTTTTTTTTATATATTAAAATAAAATTATGTTTTCAACAAATATTGCAAAGATTTTTTAATGGCTTTTTCTTTCCTATATATAGAAACTCTGGGATTTCGATCATATAAAGTCAATAGGATCTGATCAAATAATTTTATAGCGTTTTTATTGCTTTTTACTAAAAATTACAACATTGCAATTGTAAAATAATTGGTACATAAACTAGTTGCAGCAACAAAACCAATATTTATTCAAGTGCAACTTTTTCCAAGCTATTTAGGAAATTGTTTTAATATCTTTTCATGCAATGGATATTTACTTATAAGGCTTCTAAGTAGTTAAGAAAATAATCTAGCTCTTGCACAAAGAACTTTTTTTAAAACTACTGTCTTTTTTATAAATTTTTGTTTTAATAAATAAGGTTTACGGGGTTATAAAACTCCTTCCAAATATTTTAAGAGTTCTCGAGCATTATTATGGTCTATTTTTTATTTCCTTAAAAAAATCAGTCAAATTAAATATTAAATGAACGAGAATCATGTATCATTTCATCATTTCTTTTCAGTAAATCTATTGTATCTTCAAACAATAGTCAACTTCAATTAATATCCCTTTAACGTCAATAACACGAAAAATCCCAATTTTACGCATTTCGATAGCCCTTCTAAACGGAAATGAAATGCCATTTCCGAAAGAAACTTCCGGAGAACATCATGATATAATAGGGGATTAATCCTTTCACATCCTTTCTGTTTAACATCAGGGGGTCTCCAAACTAAAATTCACAAAGTTTTTTTTTACCTGCCCCGCTCACAATTTTATGTCATAATATTAATTTTTTTTTAAATCAAATATCATGTAAAACCATTATAAATCCATTTGAGAATTGCTTTAATTGCAGTATTACCTAATTTTAATATTAGAGTTTTTAAAAAATTCTTTTTTGAATAGGACTTAAATTTTCCTACATAAATACTAGTTCATTATTATTGTCTCTCTCAGTCTTATATTTTACTTATATGTAGGCAAACGAATTGCGATTTATGGAAGTTGTAAACATAACGAAAATGTGTGGCATGCTCTATTACAAAAATATGTGAATAAATTCTTGACACATAGCGTGTTGAAAATCGAAAGAACGCATATAAAATTAGGGAAAAAATCAATAAAAATTATGGTATCTTTACGACACTTACGACAAAAATATGTGAATAAATTCTTGACACATAGCGTGTTGAAAATCGAAAGAACTCTATAAAATTAGGGAAAAAATCAATACAAATTATGGTATCTTTACGACACTTCGATGTGATTGTATAAACTATGACACATAAATTACCCAAATTGGTTTAGCATTAAGTGCTACATTTTGGGTGAAAAAAAAGCTTTCAGAATCAAGATAGATGCATTCAAAATTTTCGATTAAATTGAAAAATAAGTCCTTATGTTACGAGTCGGCTCGTCACTTGACTTATGTGGTTTTTAATTTTGAAGCCCTTCGTCAATAGCCCTGATGCTCCCTGATGCCCCCTCTGCTCTATAGTGCGACGTTAATTCAACTACAGGGCCTCAAATTAGGTAGCATTGGAACCACCACCAAAGCGTTCCCCTGCCAAAAACTTTGGACTGTCCGTGTGTATCAGTTCAACATATTTCCACAGTGTTCCATCTCTCCCATACCATGTGTGAAAAAGTTTGGAGACCCCTGTTTACACCAAGCGTGACAGACGCGACTTCTAATCATTCGCCTCAGTGCCCGATACAGAAATTCATTGGCACATGCTCATTGACTAACTTGCTATTCCATAGATGTACGAAATTGTTTTTGATGGATTCGATCTATGGGCTGAGAAGGAATTAGCAGTTAAATTGTCAAGTAAAGAACAAAAGAAAAAATATATAATGAGTGGTTATTATAAGTATGATTTATCTCGGTATGTAATATAAAACATTCTTTTTATATATAGTGTTTCAACAAATAAATGACCTGAGTAATTGTGATTTTTTATGACAATTTATTAAGTCTTTGTGTATAAACAGTATTTAACTTGTTTATTTTTTAATGCAATTAGTACTTATTTTGGAACAAGCCAAATATTACATCATGTCGTGCTGTATCATGTCGTGCTGTAACCTGACCCTCGTTTAGTTTAGTAATTTAATTCTGAAGATTAAAAAAATAATAACACTAAACATTTTGACTCAGCATTGTCTTAACTAAAAATACACACTAAAAAATCGTGTTTATATTTGTCTGTGCTTTTTCTTTTCGCCACTGTAATTGGATTTTTATCTGTAGCGTGTGTATGTTTAAATAAAATAAACTTTTATTTTACTATTTTGTACCTGACCCTAACAAGAAAAAAAAAGAGTCAATTATAAACATGCGCTCGTTAAGGAAGATTTTGCTATTTCATGATATGTCTGCACTAAGTTTATTAAATTAGACCATTCACTTTTTTCACCAAGGTGCAGAATTGTAAAGATAAACTATTTTTCGAAGAAAAAAAAATTGTTTGGTCTTGTTGTATGAAACAAAGATTCATTTAAATAAACTAAATTTAATATACTTAAATATCTCTTACCTCTTCAGCATGAATCCAGCGCAGGCCGATCCCAGCAGCACGAAGAACGACTGACTGAAGAAGACCCAGGACATTGTGGAGAACACTGTCCCCGTCTTGCAACCCAGGTCCAGGAGGGTCGGACCCAGGAAGGCCACGCAAGTCCCGAAGGACCAGAACACGAAGCACATCGTGACCGTTGTGTGCTTGTTCTCCCAGAACAGTTCCCTGTACCGCTGGCCTTTGCTCTGGGTCACTCCAGAGGCGAACAGGCCGCTTCTCAAAGTGCTGCTGAGGTCAATGTTGGAACCACTTTTAGGGGCGCCGGCACTGTCGGGCGACGAGGCGCTTTCCATGGGCTGCATTTTCATTTTGGTTGTAGAAGGTTTCAGTGCGATTGAATTGAATTTTAGTGGTGATGTAGCTTGTGGTTGTTTCTTTTCAGTAGCATGTCGTTGATCAAATATGGTCTTATTATTTGGGGTTGCTTAGACATATTTCCCAGGTTTTTTTGGAGGGTGTTGGAGAATCATATGCATCAAGAAATTTCTGTGATGTAAGAGGATGTGCAGGAAATTTCTGTGATGTATCTGGGTATAAATAAGGCTACGTTATTGATGAATTTTTTTTAGTTCAGGTATAACACTTTAAATACATATTAAATAACATGGAAGATAAGTGTCAACTTTTTTAACCCCTATCAAAGAAACTAAATATTGGTTATAAGCTTTTTCGCATGTAAACAATTTATGTTCTTTTTCAAATTTTATTCAGGGATAAAGTGTGATTTTTTCGTATAAACTATTATTTAAAAAATTAACAAATCGAGAAAAAATATATTCTTCAAATAATTTGTCTAAACATTAAAAAAAAAAGTTGATATATTTGTTGGATAGTCGTCACTGTAAATGTCAAACAATTCAATTGGCATATGGTAACATGCCTAAAACTATCAGATTTAATTCTAAACAAGTTTCATTCCAGACAAGCATATAATAATCTAATATAGGAAACCACTGTAATCTTAATACTCGATTTTTTTTAAATAAATACCAGAGAGAATAAGAAACAAAAAGACCATTAAGAAAACAACTGATCAATCTTTACCATCCGCTGCACCACGTTGGGTCACTTTGAATTTCCGAGATACATATCGAATGAACCATTGCCATGTTTTGCTTCCCGAAGCAGACGATTTTTAAGAAAACATTCCTAGATCATCGGTCAAAGATAGAGAAGGAGAAAATTGAGTTTAGAAGAAACTGAGAAAGGGATGAATAGGAGAGAAGAAATGGAGGACTTCGCTCTTGCCGCGAATTCACGCGCGTTTGTTGTAAAATAGGGATGGGAAACCGAAACCGGTGTTTTGAAAAACCGTTTTTTTGCCCTCGGTTTTGACCGAAAAACCGGTTTTTTGATGAGGCCGGTCTAAACCGGAAACCGGTTTTCTACCGAGAAAACCGTCTAAAAACCGGAAACCGGTTTTTTCTCAAAAACCGCCATCGACATTTTTTTAAAATAATTTTTATTATTTTTTTCAAATTAGAGTTTTGCTCTTGTTTAATCAATCGTATTAATGAATCATCAATATTATTTTATTAATTAATAATTAGTTAATGTTAATTTACGTTTATCATTAATTAATTAATGTTAATTAGGTAATTATTAATTTATTGTTAATTTTGTTCAAGTTTGTTGTTGATTAGTCAATTTTTTATTTTTTCAATCAATTAATAAAAAAATATAAAAAACTGGAACCGGTTTTTCAGAAAACCGTTTTTTTGCCATTGCAAAACCGGTTTTATAAAACCGGTTTTTTAGGGTCGGTGAGACCGGATCGGTTTTACCGGCATTGTAAAAAACCGGTTTTGGGAGAACCGGTTTTTTTTAAAAAAACCGCCATCCCTATTGTAAAATCGTCCGATGCGTCAGGAGCGGTAAAAGTAGCCGCTCGATAAAAGTGGGCGGGCAGATCACGTGATACATCTCTCTCGGCAACGCGAATTTAACGCAGGGGTCCACGATTCCCTAAAAGTTCCAGTCACACAACAAAAATGTAGCAGAAAGGACCATGAAATGGAAATGGAATAAAATAGAGAGAAATAAAAAATAATAATAATAACGGTTGGACTTTGGTCACTGACCTTTACCGTATTGAAACTGTATTGCAACCTGATATGTCTGTTTTTGTAACAACAATAAACAAGCTTTAAAAATTGTACTTTGAAAATATACAAACTGAAATTTTTTTCGAATTAATATTCCTTTTTTTTTCACTTTTACTTAAGTCATCACTTTTTTTTTTCATCTGAAAAACTGGCTTCTTCCCAAAATTTCTGTAGATTTCAATGTTAGTAATATTTTTTATAAAACGATCTTATTAAGTTAAAATAAGTTTTTAGAAACTCTTTATGCATACAAATTTTTGAATCTCTTGAAATTTTATCCCGAAAAAAAACAGGTTGAATCAGATTAAACTGGATTTTATACAACAAATGTTAGTTTATATCAAAAAAGTACAAAACATGTCATGTTTTAAGGCCTGTTAATAAATAATTTTAACTTTAAAAAAAATCTTTTTCTTTGAAATGTTCATAGATACATCAGTCCCAGAGACAACCGAAAATGCATTTTTCCTTTTTTTTTTTTTTTAAATAATTATTCACTGCGCCCGAAATTATAGGTTCACGCATTAAATAAACATTTATATATTCGTAAATTAGAAAATATTTCGTTGCTTAAATTTTCAATTACAGAATAAAAGCAAAAATAAGAACAATGACCCTAAAAATTACTTTAAATTAACTTTAAAAAAAAAATCACTATTAGTTACAGATACCCTCGGTTCTGAAAGACATGTATGCTGAAGATTAAAAAATGCTATTTTTATCGCATTCTTATGGAAGTTTAGTCTTTACTTTAAATTAATACGTGAATTTGTTTTGGCATGCTTTCAAAAAGAATTTGCTTACTTCTTGTGTTCATTTTTCTATATTAGTTTTTTTTATACTAAATTTTTTCACGACTGATTTAAACTATTTGCATAATTTTCTCTAGAAATTGTGCCTAAATTATTTTCTATTCATATCCGGACTGCTAGCTGGCCCGTCTAGACGTGATGGCCATTGTTCACTACATTTGATACTTCAACAGCTAAAGAGCCTAGTGGTGGAACGTGCTTTTTGTGACAAATAGGTGAAAACGGGAAAATGAGTTATTTAGAGTTTGTATTTTGAACTCGGATGCGTTTTAATAAAAAGTACTTTCGAACTGTAAAAAAATTCACTTATTATAAAGTTTATAGTAAAGAGAAAACTTTTTATATTTTATACAAAAAAAGGAGCGAATTACGCTCAATGCCACACTATTCTCTCTCTCTCTCTCTTTCAAAAATATCGTATATCACATTTGTCTACTAAGCTCCTCAATTGTAGATTTTGGACATGGCGGCAAGGCCACCTCTACTTCCAGTATGGCAAAGATCATTTTCAGGAACGATAATAATGAATGGCGGCAAAAACAAGATGGAAAGAAATGTCATGTTCACGGAAGACCCGCCGAAGTTAGAGACTGCAAACATAGTAGTCGAGTAATGACAAATTCAATTGATTGAAAGACAAAGGTAATAGCGAAGACAAACTTCAAGATTAAAAAAAAAAACCGTATATTAATGCTCTAACACGCTGGTATGTGCGGAATGCTGACATTCTTAAATCTCTCAAGTTACATAAAATTTCCTGACTATACGTGACCGAAATTTCTAAGTACTAAATTTTACAGCTAAACTAATTTCATTAATAACTCCCTATGCTACGTGCGATTTGAGGTGACCCTTCATTAAAATTGGAATTTCGAAAACTTCTTATAGGGCCACGCATCATGGTTCCCTCAAGGCGCGTCTACATGAGCCATCGAATCCATGGATTGAAGAGCAAACTCAGTAATTTTTCCCACTTGGGGATTTTCTCCCAGACAGAACCGAAATTGCAGGGTTCATTGGGAGTTTCGCAAACCCTCCAATGAAGGATGGTTTGACGTTTCATATTTCATACCATGGATTCGGTAACAGACTATCATTTGGGTTAGAAATCTCGCTCGACCACTTTATCCCCTAATGGGGATTTTGGCACTCCATGGATTCAATGGCTCGTGTAAATGCGCCTTCACTCTCTTCATTCCTTCATAAATGGATCGATAAAATTAGGGCAAAGTAAATTAAAAAAAAAAAAAACTAATCATTGATTGTTTTAAAAGTTTTAACGCCATTAAATCCATGGAATGCCAAAATCCCCATTAGGGAAAAAAGTGGTCGGGCAGCATTTCTAACTGAAATGATAGTCTGTGGCCGAATCCATGGTATGAAACATCAAACCCTCCAAATTCGATGGCTCATGAAAGGCGCGTTTACATGAGCCACCGAATGCCAAAATCCCCATTAGGGGAAAAAGTGGTCGAGCAGGATTTCTAAATCCGCTTTCACACGGTGCCCCTGTTCAAGGAATTTCCATAAGAATAGCATGGAGACCCGCTGTGGGGAATTTTTTCGTGGAGATATGAAAATCGGTAAACCGGTTTTGCGGAGAGATATATGTGGCCAATCAGCATCAAGTATAGCTCTGACGTCTTGTTGGCGAAATCAAGTTTGCCAAATGGAGGAAAATCTATTTGATGCTCGCCAATGTTGATTTTTGAAGTTAGTACTCCTTGCTTAATCGGCTATGGGGAGCCTTGTGATTAAGATCTCGCTATCGTATAAGGTCTCGCGATCGAGTCTCGGTACCACTGAAGACCCACCGAATATGTGGAGTACGTGCTCGTTAAATCTGTTGGGAACGAAAGTCCTGATGTTGGCTCACATCACTCACGCGTACCACCGGAAATTTTCCCGCGTACCACCGGTTGGGATCATTTGGTATAGAGATCTTCTGTTACCATACAAGACCCTTGATGAGATCTTACACACTACACACTGTTGTTGCTTTTGTAAAGAACTTTGGATATTGTATTTGGGGCGACCGCCGGCAGACAGATAGGCAGATATCCGCACGGACGTACAAAAGACAGACAATAATATATAAAAGATAGATATCTGATGTCAAATATTTCTAACTAAAATAATTTTTGATTCTGACAGATGTAACCGTATTCGGAACACGGATATCTCCACCATGTGTACTTAAATTTTTTTAAAAAAAATTTTGAATGAAAAAGAGAAAAATACGCTTCAAATCTCTACCATTATTAAATTTACAATGACGACATACCTTGTGAGTTTTGATATTCTTTTTAAAGTTTGAAAAATAGGTACTAATCAGAAACCCATTATATTATTGAAAAAGTATTCCAAATAAAATATAAAGTTAGTTAGTTATTCAAGGAAAAAAAAAAGCCTGTTAGAAATTGAAAATTAAAATATAAAAGAATATACCTTTTTAATTAAATAGGGAAATGTAATTATTGTGCAGACAAGACTTCTTCGGCAACTTATAACAAAGTAATATATATTGTTTTTTGAGAAAATGCTTGGAATATATGCGCAATCATCATATTTATTATTAAATAGAAAGTTAAGAATCATTCGTTTTAATGAGACAATGCAATAATTGTCGAGACTTCGAACTAGTCAGCATTAATTTGTTCCAAGGCCAGGGCCGCCGACAGGATTCATGGGCCCCTATGCAACTTAGTTCGGGCCCCTAACTCATTTAGTAGCAACTTTTCTAATTAATAATTTAATTGATAATAATTATAATAATTAATATTATAAATTATAATAAATCATAAACAATAATTAATAATTAATATGAATCATCAATAATTGTTATTAATAATTATTAATTATTATTATTAATTAACAATTACATTAATGATTCATTAAAATGAAATTATTTCATGATAATGATCTCAAACATGGCAACTGTTAATAACACTTAAAACCCTTATTTCTAATTAAACTTACTAATTTATTTTTAGTTAGCAAAAAATGCGCGCGTCTTGGGTAAATCTAAAGCCCCTTGTCAGACGTGGTTTCACCATCATAGACCGCGTATATACGAATGCGTCTGACACCCCAGGACCTTGGACTTGGTAAGGAGATATTTTTAATGGATATGACGGTCCAGGACCGTGGTATCCATTCAGAGTCGGTAAACTTTCAAAAAAGGAAAAAAAAAAAGACTACAGTGTCTTTTCGTGGCAGAAGCCATTTTTTTTTATTTCGGTTTCTTAAACGAGTTTTAGTGTTGTTGGTTGGGGTAATTTCAAGACAGTAGCAGTTTTAGTTAAAAGACAATGTTTTTTCATGTGCAAATTTTATTAAATTTCTTTAAATGAACTCAGATTTAACAATAGATATTTTGGTCAAGCATAGAAATTTAATTAATTTTAGATAGACTCTCCCCCCCCCCCCAAAAAAATCGTAATAATCATCAAATCCCCTTTTATATATTTCCAAATATATGGGCATTATTTCACCACTAACGGGAGATTTACAATAAACATGCACTCGATACAATAAAAATATAGAAGCAAACTTACGCGATCATAACCCCATCGGAAACGGCCAGAGGTCAACTAAACCTTGCGGTTTTATTAAACTCGCCCCCCCCCCCCCCCCCACACACACACCTGGCATTATTGCATTTCATTTCCAACATTGAAGTATTGTGTGCCTATTGAGGTTACTTTACTTTCAACTTTTCGACCCCCCCCCCCCAACAAAAAAAAGATTGATATTTCTAACCATTCTAACAAAAGGTACAGACTGTACAATGTCCACTTTGTTAATTTTATTATTATTTTTAAATAGTAATTAAAATTAATATTTTGAATTTGAATTTTCTATTTATAGTTTTGAAATTATTAGTCAATTTGTGAAAATTAACCATTTTCCATAATATTTAGAGCTAATTATTAGAGAAGGAGTTTTAAAATTACTGAATTTAATTGCTTCAGTGGAAATATTTCTTATGATGACCCTCTCTGCATGCTGCGATTTCATTGGTTGTTTGGTTTTCTTTGACAAAGTGTTTAAACAACCACATTTCTGTGAAATTCTGAATTAATTTTCTTTGAAATCTTTTGACCTTTTTGGGACAAATATTGAAAACACTTTGACACACACAATGAAATTTTCAAAATATTTATAATAAAAGGCAAATTCTGATGTAAAAAGCAAACAAATACACATAAATGCAGATTTTTTTTTAAAATTCACCTCTTCAAAAGACCCTGTTAATATTAACTAACAAATATGTACAACATCATATATTATTTACTAAGACTACCATTATAAAACTATAATTGTGAACAAATAGGGAAAATAATGAATTAAATAAAAGATAACAATCACAATTACATCATATGTCATGCGAACTTTCGAAATCAAGGCACTGAATTCAGTGTTGCAAAATAATAATTTTTCGTAATTTAATTTAAATGATCAGCATTTTTTTCATATATTTAATATCATTCATTTATTATTTACTTTTTATAATTAGTTGTTTTTAAAAAATATTTCTATAAATATCTTTTTTTTTTCAACAAAGAGAGAGAGAGTGCGAGAAACGCAACTCAAACTTCTGGGGAAGGGTTTGGCTTTGGGGGACAGTGTATAGTCTTGTTGTCAAGGTTATTGAGTATGGAATATTAGCTTTTTATTGGTCCTGCTAGTCTTTTGCTACACAATTAGGCAGAAGAAGCGTTAGATGAAGGTACAGATAAGAAACTGGAAGTGAGGGGTTTATCACCCCCAGAACAAACAGGAAATTAATAAAATAAAGACACTCTTCTCGGCTTCCTTGCTAAAAAAAAGTCTTGTCTGCTACAGGACAAAAAACGGGGAGTCCCTCAGTGTCCAGTTATTATATCGAGTCGTCTGAAAATGACAAACCAGATACTTTTTAATAAATGTAGCGCATTAAAAATCATTTTAATTTTAACTATCCTCGAAAACATAAAATTGGTGTATACCTTATTTCATAATCCTATAAGAAATAGTATGTTTCGGAAAGTTTATAATTTGTCAGTTTTATTCAAATTTCTTTCGAATTTGCAAAAATATCAGAACTAAAATTTTTCGATATAACAGGACTTGGCATTAAAACTGCAAGTGCCCTGTCATTTGTTATTAGAAATATACTTGTTTTAAACATTTAGTAAATGCGAATAGGGCTTTCCCTAATACTAAATGTTAATTGTTTTAAAAAAGCAAGGTGTATGTGTGTGCGGGGGAAGGCGGCAGCGGGGGCGGGGGGGGGGGGGGGGGGGGGCATTAATCACGAAGTACCCCTATTGCGAACTTAATTACTGAAGAAAGAATAATTTAGCAGTTTAGCAGTTTATATTATCGTGTGAAAATAAGTCATATCCTTTTATATATACTGCTAAAAAGTAATGAAAAATTTTAATAAAAATTACAATAAACACACCAGCATTTTCTATTGTCGCATTTTTTCCCTAATTTCAGAAATTTTGAGGTTTTAAAAGAATGGAGACCTTAGGCCCCTTCATTAAATTTACCCGTTAGTAAACATACCCTAAAGTGACAACGTTTCCTCCCACTTATTAAATATATGAATGAATTATGCATATCTAGCTGTCTTACAAAATAAATGATTGAAAGTCATGAACATTGCAATCATTCTTACGATTGTTACAAAATTAATTTAAATGATGCAATTTTTTAAATAATGAAAAGCAATTTCCGGCGTCTTTTCGACATGGGCCCTTATCTTGGATATTACGTATCCAATGTTAATTTTAATTTTAAATTAATAAATTTTTTAGTGACATGCAAATAAAAATATATTTGTCTTAATTTTTTTTTTTTTTAAGAAGGGCGCGCTGGCTCGGGCCTTTAACATTTTATGGGCCCCTACGCAGTGCATAGTTTTGCCCCCCCCCCCCCCATTCGGCCCTGTTACGAAAAATATGAAAGTAAATATTTTTGCAGCAAAATCATAGCACATGACTAGCACCGTAGGGGAGGGGAAAAAATGAATCTAAAAAAAGCTATTTTAAAAAATCGTCTGAAATTTAGTTTCCCTATTGCATTTCATTATAGAAAAAAAAATAAGAATCGGCTATAGTAGACATGCAAATAAAAAAATATTTGTCGTAAATTTTTTTTGTTTTTTTAAGAAGGGCGCGCTGGCCTTTAACATGTTATGGGCCCCTACGCAGTGCATAGTTTTGCCCCCCCCCCCCCCCCCCCCACTGTCGGCGGCCCTGTCCAAGGCTACGAAAATGGAAGTAAATATTTTTGCAGCAAATCATAGCACATGACTAGCACCGTAGGGGAAAAAGTGATCTATCGTAAAAAGGCTATTTTAAAAAATCGTCTGAAATTTAGTTTCCCTATTGCATTTCATTATAGAAAAAAAAAATGAGAATCCGCTATAGTAGGTCTATTTAGAATGTAAGCTTGGAAAGCATTTCCTCCCCCATCCACGAGGGCGGTATCCTTGGAAACGGGGTGATTTATAGCAGTTTCGGCTTTCCCCCCACCCTACTTGGGAAAATACTAACTGTTTTGATTGTAAACCTCTCAAGCGCGCTAGGATTAGACAAGCGATGTTCCCCCTTTTCTTAGAAAACCCAGTGATGGGATAGGGGAAGAGAGTCTTTTCGAAGCTTACATTCTGGCTAGAAATGGTATAATTGTATCCAAAATATTCAACCAAACGATTTAAGATTTGCTCTAATCACTAGATATTTTAATTTCGCACTTTTTAGCTTTTATAATTCGAAAAGTCACATTTGTCCGATAGGTCACTTTTCCGCGTACGATGTGAGTGTCACTGCGCAGTTTCCCACGGGTACAGGTACCTGGAGACTATTTCCCTCTCCACCTCCTCCGCGCCTCCTCCACAATTTGGACAAGTCCCGGAAGACTTGTCCAAATTGTGGAGGAGGCGCGCGATAGATGGCAGCATCTGTCATGTGTGTGTGTTTTGATTGTCTTACTTGACGAAGGTTTATAAGCGGGTCTCTGACCAAGCACACAAGCGTGAAAATATATGTATTCTAACCAACCAATCCCCTACACGTGATAGAATTTGTAAAAATATTGAAAAATTGAATAAATGTGCCAAAACTAGCGATTAATATCATTCATAACAGCCCCTCCAGGAACGTGGGACGTCAGAATCTGGGCAGGTGGATAATCCTGGCCAAGCAGTTCCGTGCACAAGGAATACCGTGTGAAAAGGCCTTAACCCAAATGATAGTCTGTGGCCAAATCCATGGTGTGAAGCATCAAACCCAATTTCATTGGAGGGTTTGCGAAACCCCCCAATAAACCCTGCAATTCTGGTTCTGTCTGGGAGAAAAGGGGGGAAAAGAGGGGAAAATTGCCGAGTTTTCTCTGCAATCCATGGATTCGATGGCTCATGTAAACGCAACTTCGTCACTTTTTTGTACAGCACTAGTGAGAAATTTGCAACCCAACCCAATAATTTACAAGCAAAAAGTTTTAAACTTTTGGCAACATTACAAACAATAACAAACGACAGTATTTTGATTTTGAAATTTCAAACTTTAGTCAGAGAGGTGGTTTCGGTACTAAATTTTGGCTTTTTTTCTTTATAAAAAGGTATAGTAATTGATATTAATATGTCAGTTTTCCCACTTAAGTATTCAATTAAACGTGTGTCCAAAATTAATGCGTAAACTTTCACTTCTTTAATCATTTTATCAGGTAGTATAATATAAGTCCTTTTTTGAATATAAAATCTGCATAATTAGCCTCTTCAACACCTATCTAAAATACTCTTCCAAGTTTTTTTTATTTTGCCTCACATTTGTGGAACTTTTTGGTACCATAACGCTTGCAGGATACCTTTAAAAACATAACCTTGGAATTGGGAGACTATTTAGTTATTATTGTTAGTTTTGTTTACTCACCTGTTGTTAAAAATCTAAGAAAAATCTGTTATTTTAAAGTGGCTGGCTTCAATTTGACAATTTATTTTATTTTAACAGCAACAATAATACATTAATTTAGTAAATTTTTCGGAATCTTGTTTAACTTCAATGAAATAGCATTATGATTTAGTGATAGCAAAGCTACTCTTTGTAATTTTTCATACGCCCTCTATATAACATCGCTATGTAATTTAGTTTTTTGTTATTGAGTTAATATCCCTTTTTTTATTTAGTGCAACTATAATTTGGGTTATTTGTACTAACCTGAGCTGGAGCACTTTACGTATCTTTATTTTGTTCCCGATATAGAACATTTAGATTTCTTTAAACAATAGTGAACTTACTAGCGCAATATCTTTTCTTGCAAGAGTATAAAACTGTTCTTAACCTATTAAATAATTTAAGTATTTTTCTATTCTTGCAAGAATTGTTTGTGAGTGGTTTAGTTTACCTAAGGTGTATGGTGATGCATTTATAAAGACAAAAACAGTATTTTGCGGAACCAGCTTTGGCACTCAAGCAATCAAATACTGAACTAAGAATTCAGCTGTGATTTTATGGCTGCCATTTTTCGATTTGTCAATTTCATTTTTATGCCAGCAACAATGACCAGAATATTCTAGTCCATTTTTAATGTAATTGTATTGATGAATAGCAACTCTGCTTATTTTTCGTGATCGTCATTTAACATACAACCCTCCATATCACAGTGCTGAGTGCAATTTACAATAAGAACAGAAACAATATGCTTTGAGAAGGCAGCTTTGGCATTGAAGCCTCAGTCAAGTTTGATTGCCAGATTGCTGAGTCTTCGTATCAAATGAAGTGCTATACCTTTAGTTGTTTTTAGAAAAAAGGACCCATGTCATATAGCCTTTAAAAACCATGGTGAGCCTTTGATAGTAAAAATGATGAGCCTTGGATAGTAAAAACAAACCATTTGAATTGATTTGAAAGTGTAACAGCAAGTCTGCCCAGTAGTTCTTCTGCACTGTAGTGAGGTTTCTGTTGGGCCTACACATTAAATATTAACAGCATTTTGGTTTAAAACTTATTATTGCTTTTGGAATAATTTTATCATAGGTTAATAACTGTTACTTTATGTCTTGGACAAAATCAGTTTATTTCTTTTAAATTCATTAATATATCTTTAATTTCTCCCTTTAGGTTCAAAAGATTATTTGCATGCATAATCAAAACCAAAAATGAGCTCACTTACTGAAGAACAAAGGAGGAGAATTGAAGAAAATCGTCGAAAAGCACTTGAAAAGAGAGCAGCTGCCAGCAAACCAGCTGTTTCATCCTCTACTTTAACTAATAAAAACACTAATAATTCAGGAACTACGCAGTTTAGCAATACTGCACCTGTTAAAACTTTTCAAGCAACTAAAATTACTACAAGCAATTCGAATACTAATTCATCTTTTAATCCAAGCAGTGCTTTAAATACAAATAAATTTCCTAAAGCCCCTGAAAATAAAGCAGCTCCAGTGAATTCCCAAATTGCAAATGCCTTTTACGGACCAACGAAAACTTTTCCATCTAAAACAGTCAGCACAGGAACTTATTTACAGAATGGAAAATCAAGTTTGTCAAATGACATCATTAAAGGCACCTGTGTGTTGATTAGCCGACAACGTTTCACCGTTGATGTGAAATACCACAAAGAGCTTATTGAAGTTTTTAAGAGTATCCCGAACAGACTCTATGACATGCAAACAAAAAAATGGAATTTTCCAGTTACAGAACATGACAAACTTATTTCACTTGTCAAACCCTTGCATTCAGAGGTTATTATTGCTCCTTTGCCCAAAGTAATTCTAAATGTGTTTAAGTCTGCACCTGCAACCAGGACAGTTGAAGATGTTGACTTATCCAAGTTGGATCCATTTATGCTGAAAACCCTTCTGCCTTTTCAAAAGGAAGGTGTCCAATTCGCTGTCCAGCATAATGGCAGAGTTTTGATAGCAGATGACATGGGCTTGGGTAAAACAATTCAAGCCATCGCTGTCGCCAATTACTATTCAAAAGACTGGCCTCTTTTAGTTGTGACGCCATCTTCAGTGAGATACTCTTGGGAAGAATCTTTCCACAACTGGCTGCCTTCTCTGGACAGACAGGAAGTAAGTGTGATCAATTCTGGAAAAGACCACATTCCAAATAACAAAGTGGTGCTGATGAGTTATGATTTGCTGACTAAAATGAAGGACAGCATCATAAAGAGGAAGTTCAAAATGATTATTTTTGACGAGAGTCATTTTCTGAAGAACCCCAAGTCTGCCCGGACAAAAGCTGCTCAAGATATCATGAAGCAAATGAATCGGATTGTCATGCTCACTGGTACTCCAGCTCTTTCTAGGCCCATTGAACTGTTCACTCAAATATCAGCCTTAGGTTTTCGTGGTTTTCTGAGCTATGTAGAATATGGAGTGAGATATTGTAATGGAAAACAAAATACATGGGGTTGGGATTTCAGTGGATCTTCCAACATGGAAGAGTTGCAGATTTTGCTGGAAGAAATATTGATGATCCGAAGACTAAAATCCGATGTTATCAAGCAGTTGCCGGATAAATTTCGTCAGATGGTTGTGCTCGATCCTTCTCTGGTTTCTACGAAGAGTAAAGTTCTGAAAGCCATGTATAATAAGATGCAAGCAGAAGACCTGAAAGGTATGGAAAGACGAGGTGCCTTGTTGGAATATTTTCATGAGACTGGTGAGGTTAAGTTAAAAGCAGTGTGCCAATATGTTGTAGATCTTCTTGAGGGAGATAAGAAATTTGTATGTTTTGCACATCACCAGAATGTCCTGAACGGCATTTGTCGAGCTATTGAAGAAAAAAAGGTAGACTATATTCGAATTGATGGATCTGTGTCTTCGGAGCAGCGCAAGAAGCTATGTGATAAATTCCAACTCAATGATAAGTGCCAAGTAGCAGTGCTGAGCATAACATCTGCCAACTGTGGCATAACATTGACAGCTGCAAGCCTAGTGGTGTTTGCTGAGCTTTTCTGGAACCCTGGTATTCTCACCCAGGCTGAAGACAGAACCCACAGAGTAGGCCAGGAAAACTCGGTTGTGGTACAGTACTTGGTGGCAAAAGGAACTGCAGATGATGAGATTTGGCCTTTGGTTCAAAGGAAGCTGGATATTTTAAACAAGGCAGGCCTTAGCAAGGATAATTTTAAGTCGGCCGACACAATCGTCCAAGAGGATTCCGCCCAACTGCACCTAGAAGATTTTTGGGGTAATATAAATGAGTCTTTGAAAGATGAAACTGATGAGAGCTTTGAATGTGAAGTGCCTGAAAAGCGTGCGAAAATCGAATTGTGATGACAGAGTTACCCAGAGCTCATGCTTTTAAAGAATTGTCCAGTGTATTACTAAAAAAATTTGTTTAACATAAATTATGTGTAGTTTTAAGAATTAAAGTATATATTTGATATTACACCAGAAATAAAAAATATTTTTCATTAAAACTAAGCTTAAGTGTTTTGTGCTTGATAAGATGCTTTTTAAACCAGTTGCATTTCTAAGAATTTTTGCAATTTTTTTGTGGATCTTATTTATCCAGGAATTGAAATGAAGAAATATAAGTAGTTTTTTTTAGAATAAACAACGTAATTAATAAAAAATTCTGGTGCCTCATTTTTGTATCAAAATAAATATTTATTGCCTAAATAATATTAAGAACACATTTATTAAATACTTAAAGAAAGTAAAAGAATGTTGCCAGGCAAAGTTAATTTTGCAATTGTCAGGGGTAAAAGTGGCCAAAATCAAAAAAGAGGAAATCACGCAAGTAACAATATAGGGTTTCTGCCAAAACGGACAGTCCCAAATTCATGACTTTCCGTGTCTAAGTTAACAGTTTTTCATGACTATATAAATAGTATCTCAAATAAAAAATTCAAATTGAAACAACTCGAAAGTTGACAACACAAACATAGTAAACAACTTATAGTGTTTGTGTAGACAATTTTTATGTTTAATGGACAAGTGCACAAATTTATTTTAGAAATAAATTATTGCACCATAAAATGATTTCAAAATGTAATTAGATTAATAAAGTGAAAAAAATCTTTTCTTTAATGTGAACTTATTGGAGAAGTAATGCTTTATATGTATTAAATTTTTCTTTGATTAATTATTTCAGGAATTTCTTTGTTCTCTTATAAGTGTGTCGTATAGTGCAATTGCATTCCTCCTTCTAATAAGGGTTGCGCTTGCATTAAAAAACACTTTATAAATGAAATCACCAGTTAAATCAAAATTACAGAAAAGCCTACCGGCAAAACTATTGGCATAATTTTTTTTTTAATAATAGTATAAATTTAGGATACATATCTCTTACTCTCTACCACCGGAATTTAAAATCAATGACTTTTTTCTAATAATAATTGCGGCGATCTGAAAATATCGCAAACTTTGCCTATCAGAACATCTAAAAACTCCGGCCATCTGAAAATTGAAAAAAAAAAAAAAAAAACTCCGAAAGTAGCAAAACTCCAGCGATCCGAAAGTAGCGGAAAGCCGGCGATCCGAAATTCACGAAACTCCGGGATTTTCCAAAAGACACTAAGCTTTGGCGTTCCGAAAATCGAGAAAGTCGCGGAATTCCAGTGATCCGAAATTTACGAAATTCCGGGGATCCTAAAAACAATAAACTCCGGCGTTCCGTAAGTCGCGGAACTCCGGCGATCTGAAATTTACGAAACTCCGCGATCGAATCAATAAAACTTCGCGCTGTTCCGTATGTCGCGGAGCTCGCTCCGGCGATTCGAAATTCTCGAAACTCCAGCAATCCGAAATTCGCGGAACTCCAGTGATCCGAAATTCACGAAACTCCGGCGTTCCGAAAGACACTAAACTCCGGCGTTCTGAAAGACACTAAACTCCGGCGTTCTGAAAGTCGCGGAACTCTAGCGATCCGAAACTCACGAAACTCCAGTGATCCGAAACTCACATGATCCGAAATTCACGAAACTCCAATGATCCGAAATTCACGAAACTCCAATGATCCGAAATTCACGAAACTCCGGCGTTCTGATAGTCGCGGAACTCTAGCTTTCCGAAAGTCCGGCGGTCCGGAAGACACGTAACACGAAAGTCGCGGAACTCTAGCAATCCGTAAGTCGCGGAAGTCCAGCGTTGCGTCCTGAAAGTCCGACGATCGGAAACTCACGAAACTCCAGTGATCCTAAAGACAAGAAACTTTAGCGATCCGAAAGTCGCGGAACACGAGCGATCCGTAAGTCGCGGAACTCCAGCGTTCCAAATGTCGCTAAAGTCCGGCGGATCCGGAAGTCACGAAACTCTGGCGATCCGGAAGACACGAAACTCCAGCTTTGGAAAAGACACGAAACTCCGGCGATCCAAAAGACAAGAAACTAAAGCGATCCGAAAGTCATGAAACTCTAGTGATCCGAAATTCCCGAAAGTCGCGAAGGTCCGGCGATCCGAAAGACGCGAATAAATATATATCGATTTTTATTACTTTCGGGCGTTTCTTTGCTGAAATACATGACTTTTGGTCGTTTTTTTGCTTAAATTCAATACTTATGACAAAATTAACCCAATGTAAAAACTCTTGACTTTTCATATGCGCGGAAACCATGTTAATACGATTTTTTTTTTTTTTTTTGAAAACTTAGAAAATCTAAAAGTTTTTCGTAATTTTTTGAAAATCTTGATTCAGCGGATTTTTCTGAAAAAATTAGGGAAAAGAGGAATTTTTTTGAAAAATCGGAAAAAAGAGGAATTCCGCCGTTCGGCGGAAGTCTGGCTACCCTGAATTGTGCTAAAATGAAGAACTCAAATTTTGTTATGTGACAAGTTTTAAGGATGATTTATTAAAAATGTAAAAGTTGGGGTTCATTTTTGAATAGTCTGGCCCAGTGGTGAAAGTGGGAAAAAAATAAGTGGGGGGATGCCTTCAATTATTATGCCATGCCCCATCCCCCCTCCTATAGATTATTTATTTAAAAGATATAAGAAGTGGGGAGATGGATAGCCATTTTCTTGAAAAGTGGGGTGACGCGTCACCCCGTGTCTACCCGCACTGGTCTGGCCTCTAATTTAACTTTTTATTCACTAATAAGTTTAGTGAAGGTTTTTGAAGCAAGATTTTTTTTTTGTAGGTACTATATCATAATTTCATAGTAGGAAAATTTACTTTTAGATTTTCTATTAGAAGTGATGCAAAATTCTATAAATAGAGCAAATTAAACATTTGTCACTTTACCATTGATCCTTATCTTTCAAATGATAAAATGTTCCTAAATACATTTTTTTTTATAAAATTCTTTTTGGAATAGATATAATTTTCTAAAGATAGAATCTACAAAGGCGGACAAAAAAAAAAAGCGAGTGAACTTCTTCATATCCATTCCATGAATTTTAGTCTTACTATTGCATCTACCCCCCCCCCCCCCCCCCCTAAATTAAAAAAGAAACCACCAAAAATTGTTTCTTCACATTCTGTATGACATACCATTTTACAAGCTGAGCCTACAATATTAAAATAAGTTCCTTTCACATCAATTGAAACATTATAGGTTAAAATTTTAAATAATGTAGTACCATTATTTTTTTTACAGTCTGTTTTGTCAGATAATATTTGTGTACCTTTTAGCACAGAACTCGCACTAAAGTGCGCAAGAATTTTAGCACTCAGAGATTATATCATGAAATGAATCGATTAATTTTGTTTCATTATATTTTGGGTGCTTTATTGCATACAATTTTTGCAACTGTTGCCAGCAATTTCATTAACTAATGTTTAAGAAACTTTGTTTTTAGACTCGCTATAAATTTCAGTATATTCCATTTGGATTTGGCTAATCTACTTAAGTGTTAATCCGAACTATTTGTAGTTAAATGTCAGAAATATAGTTGGAATAATTTTAGTCAAACTATACAGATACGTTTATTACAAAAAATAACCACACAACAATTCAATAAGAGGAGAAATATACAATTCTGTACCAGCCAGAAGAATATTTTTTTAATTTATATAAATAGGGATAAAACATGTATATGTACACAAATGTCAATCACAATATTTATAATGAATAATGATTTTGAATCATTTGTACAGCATACTTCACAAGTGATGACTTAGCACTGTTCTTCCTGTCTACGTATAACAATAAAATAGATTTTTGATATTTTAATTAAATTATTAAATATTATGATAGAAATTTTAAATTCAAAATAATTTTTTGTCAGTGTTTATTTGTGAAATACAATTTGCATATTTATAAGTATGTTAAACTTGAATTTATTAAAAACATACTAACATGAATATTTAAATTTTATTATGTGAATTATTAAAGATAACTTTAGAACCTCCAAAATGACATTTTAAAGATTTTATTTGACAAAATATTTGTAAAAAAATCATAATTGTGTTGCATTTATATAGTTAGTTATGTACAAGTTAAGATGTTTACATGATAAATTAGTGAAACATTTAAATTGTTTGACATCACAAGGCTTCATTTCAGGACATTTTATAACTTACATTTACCATTTATTATTTGTTAAAAATCAATAAAAAATAAATAAGAATTAAAAATATATTTATTCTTGACCAAACTGCAATCAAAATAATATGACACATACCAAATTTAGCAGCAGTTTAGAAGTTAAACTTATTGGATATCAACAAAATATAAGATAATCTAACAGTCCAAATATAATATTTTAAATTAAAACACTGTCCAATCTTGTAAGATAATTCGACTATACTTTGGCCAGAGGAGGCCAAGCAGTTCATATGTGCCAAAATGAATTAATGCTTTGTAAGATTGCAAATATAGCTCATACATCAACAGAAACTCATACAAATAAGCACAAATCAACAAGATTGAACATCAGTTCACACTTATATACACATCGAAATAACAAGAACTAAAATGCAATGAACGCTGTTATATACAATGATATTTTGTACTTTTATTTACCAACTTGATGTCATTTTAACAATCTAAAGTTATTTTATGAATTCAACATTCATTTGTGCAGTTTTCTCACGAGCATAAGCTTCTAGAGTATCATCGATGGAGTCTTTGGAGTATTTACAAAGACTTGACTTGCATGTACATAGGATTAAGTTGCTTTTTGCGACCCAAAACTCAGTTCCGTAATCAAAGCTGAAATAGTTAACATTGACGATTACTTTGGAGTAAAATAACATACAGTGTTTATATTAAATTAAGCATGTCTCAGAAGCATCTGAAATTTTTTTAATAAAAAAAATAAAACCCTAATAACTTTGTTTAGTTTCTCAACATAAAGGCACAGTCAACACTCTCTGATCCACCGTCCACCATTACACACCAACAACCTTGGTTAGTATTTGTTTCATGAACTAGAACATCTGATGTAACTACAAGAAATGGTTTGAGGTTAATTACAAGGAAACGACTTGTGATTCGAAAAGTGTAGGGGAAAAGTTTCAAAACAAGGGTCGAAAAAAATCAAACCTTCAGGAAATATCCAGAGCCATCATCAATATCTCAAACAGTCTCTACTTCTCTGTATAGCTTATACCTTGTCTATCCAGAATGCAAGCCTCGAAATCATTTTCCTCCCCCATTTTAACCTCACAACAGAACCTTAAACGAGCTAGGTTTAGAAAAGCAATGCTCCCCCCGTTTCCTAGAAAACCAAGCGAAGGGATGCGGGAAGAAAGTCTTTTCGAGGCTCGCATAGTAAATAGACAAGGTATAGAAAAAGATTGAAAAGGCACAAATTGTGCTTCGCGGAATCCGATATGTTTCTGGCACCGAATATGCAAGATGAATGAGAGTGGTCGGTACACGTACTATATTTGAATCACTTAAGATATTTGTTTTCCCAATCAATAAAGCAAATAAAATCGAATTTTTATGGTGGGTTTTAAGCTAGATTTTTTGTAATGAAAAGAAACCATTGGTAGATTTTTTTAAAGTCTTTAAGTTAAGAGCAAAAAGAAAAATACTCTTATATGAAACAGGTCAATGAAAACATGACTGAGTGTACTTGTTTGAAACTGTTAAGTGTTTAATACAACTTTAGAAAGTAATGGCTAACAAGATTTATTTTACAAAAATAAATTCCCCTACCTGTTTAAGCATAAATAATATTTAAAAAAAAATGTGAGAAAATCTTACCATAATTCTTCTAATGCAGCAATATCCCTTGTCGCGAATAATGCAATTCGAGGAAAATTTGTGTCTTGGTGTTCAACAAACACTCGAACCGATACTAGATTTGGTTCACAACTGTGATTAATAAATCGAGCCACATTCCCATAATATCTTCCATCTATACAGTAGTGGCCTCCCTGAAAATGAGGAACAAACAATTATTAGTAAATAATACAAGATATTAATAACATTTGCACTAGGAGACTGGGTTGCTATGTTAAAAACATTGTTTAAAAAAAATTTTTTTTACTGAAAAGGAAATAATTTTTTTTACTGAGAAGGAAAATATGATGGATGACAAATTACTTTGAGCAAAAAGAAGTCCAATAAAATTTGCCCAATTGTAGTTAAATGGTTAAGTAAAATGAAATGGGGAAAATGCATCCAACATGTTCCTGTTTTTAATATGATTGAAATAAAAATAGCTTGAAACAATAATAACACATTGCATTCATAACTTAGCCCTTCATAATAACCATTGAAATTTATATTAAAAAAAATATCTTATGCAGAAATGTAATTTATAATTAAATTAAGCCCCTAAATGTGAGATTTTTGCTAATTATCAATGTGGTACATAATTTTAGTTAATTAAAATAATACCAAACAAAAACTATTACATTATTAATTTATAAATTCTTACATTAAGCTCATCTGATTGAATCAAAGGAAGCCACTGAATCACCAGATAATCGAAGGATTTCTTGTATTCTATGATTCTTCGACAAAGTAAAAAACTTTTTGAAAACCCATACAACTTGTTTAATAACCAAGATTCAATTATTTAAAAAAAAACATGTTTTTAAACAACAACAAAAGATTTTAAAAACAAAAAACATGTTTTTCGTTTAAAAAAAACACGTTTTTTTCCAACCCTGCTAGAAGACCTTCATTAACTATATAACAAACACACTCACTAAATCAAAAGTCGCACCTGAATTATTTATTAAAGTAAAGTCGTTTTGTAATGCTATTTCAATGGGAAACCAAATAATTTTATAAGTTTTAATTAACACTCAAAATAAATATTGAATTAAATAAACTAATCAAAACAAATACTACATTTTTTGCACTTATTTGTTTTTATAATGGCTTTGAAGTATGTTTTTTGTATGCACCATATTCTTTACATTTTTTACATTGCAAGCACCATCACAAAGTATTATTATGAAACTTACTTTACTTTCCAGATCAAAAACGTAACTGTCATCAGAACGTTTAGCAACTTCTGCTCCAGAAATTACTTCTCCAATGTACCTTAAAAATAAAAGGCGTTAAAACACATGACCAAAATCACTCAAATACTACAAAATTATTTGGTCCATAGCAAGAACTTGAAATATAAAAAACTAGATTTAAAAATATTTATACAGTTGAACCCCATTAACTTCTGAAAATCTGTCAAAAAGAAAAGATATTACTAGAGAAAGTTTTTAGGAAATGTAACAAGTATTTTGGATTGGCTAGGAATTTTATAGTTTATTTTCAAGCTATGCAAAGAATAAAATATCTGGACCTACTGTGTTAAAGCAATCCAAAAAAATCAATTAATATCCAAAGTAAAACCAAGATTCGGACACATGCTTGGACACAAGGGACAGAACTTCACCCACTCAGTTTATTAGATTGATATTGCCAAGTCAGCATAAATAACTTACATTGTGGCTGTGCCCATGAAATTATCAGTTGTAATAAAAAGACTAAGGGTGTATGATGCAACTCGACTTCCAATGACCAAGAATACTTTTTTTTGGCACCGACTTGATTAGAAAACCTCAATACCATACTTCAAGTAATACTTAAACTAACTAGTAGTGTACCATACAACTTTGTATTACAGCTTTTAAAAGGCAATTATTACTTACTCGCAAATAAACGTTCCTTTGGGCAGGCTTCTTGACGTTCTAACTCCCCAGCCTTTATCAACAGATCGGAAAATTTGTAAAGGTACCCTGTAACATATTTATAACATTATTCAATGAAAGAAAAGGTGAAATTTACAAGATTTAAATTCTAAAAATAATAAAGCATGATTTCAAATGGAAAATACAAACCTAAATCCTTTTTGAACCACCCTATTAATACATGACAGTGGACAGTGGCAAATTCTGCTGCATTCATAAATAGTTGGTGGATCATCTATATTGAAATCTGCTACTAACCGTCCATCCTGAATATTAAAAAAAAATCAGTTAGTTTTTTTTTAATAAGCCACTTTCTGTAGGTCTTTACTGATATTAAATAGGTAAAAATAAAGTTGAAGATAGTTAATATTAGCACATGAACATGGCTGTAATTTAAGGTCTTATAGATTTTATGGATAATTTATTTTTAAGAAGGTTATTTTTTTATAAGCATAGTCTTACATAAGTTTATATTTTTTTAATGTCATATGATTATAAATTTATTTTTATTGATGTTAAAATTCTATTAAAACATTAGGTTTACATAATTTAGACTAAAACTTTGTATGTAAATAAAGTTTGGTTATTTTTTTAATGACCTCCTAAGTACAAGTTTACAATTTTTTTTTTAAATATCTAGTCGAACCTAGATTAATAACTTGGAATCGTAATATAATAAAAAAACCATCATACCACATCATATGAACATTTGGTGAGTTTGGTACAGTTACAAGAACCAGTATTGCAATTATCCTTGCAAAGGCATTTCTGCAAAATAAAGATTGAGTTTTACAATAATCCAGAAACAATAGCATGCCATGATGAATCTTAAACTATGTTGAATCAAAGTAAAATAAAACCACCAGATTTCAACTAGAGATATTAACTAAAACAACAAAATTATTTTTTAAAACGAAAACCCTGATTGGACTGTTCGAGTTTAACCAAAGCCAGAAATGTTAAACTCCAGAGGCAAATATATTAAATTTGATCAACCAAATGCTGCATGCTTATAGCAATAACAAAAGGTATCATATGTGGACTGCTGAAAATTTGATATTGAATTATTTTTATAGATACACCCATTGGCTATAGTAAAGTTTGGGTAATATTAAGAAGAATTGCACTGATATATACCTCATTATTAATGATTTCCCCACACAGTATTGTGCAATGTGAATTTTTTTGAAAATCCTAAATATAACTGTTATAAACTTTCAGGAAGACTGTTGAAGTAAAACGAACACTATTATACAATAAATAATACTTACTTCCATGTTGTTGATTGTTGTATTAACTCTTACGTCAGGAGTATAGCAATTTCGGGTAATGTATCGAAATTCCATTATAAACTCTTCTTGGTCAACTTCATTTATGGCTTGGATTGGATAGATTTCAACACCTCTTGAAATATCCCTACAGAATAACAATAAAATAAAAACTATAGTAAAGTATAAAATAAGAAAGCAGCATTTTTTAAAATTCTTCCACGAATTAGTAAAAGGCACAAATTTGAAGTGTTATTAGAAAAGAAAATCCTTTTTGGTTAGTAGAATGTGAAATTGTAGAATGGATAGTTAGTGCTTAAGCTATAATCTGCATTTATCTCCAAAATCACTCTTTTCCCATAAGAAAAAAAAATATAACTACAATTTAAGCTTGCATTTCAAAAGAACCTATGTTTAATCTTAAGGTAGGGTACCTTCAATACACTGTGTGCTGTACAGGGTAACGCCAAGGAGCTTAGCAGGTGTGCCATGCTAGAATCGTTATCGCTCAGCCAAACTCGCCAATTAAACGAAACTAGTTATTGATTGAAGTTTTACCCATATAAACATTATGTTGTTGCTTAGTTTGGAAGAAATAAGAATGTTTTCAACTTTCAGTAAGTAATGACTTTGATTTGCGGTTTGCTTACATTACGATTTCCCGCCAACTATTGTTCCGCCGACGCATGCCAAATTCAGATGTTAGTTTCGACATTAAAAATGGCATTTTCTGATAGTATAATGATAAAAAATACTATTTTTAGAAATGTAATAGTCCACATGATGTTTAATTTACAATACAAAGATTAAAAAATAAAGCTTTATACACTTTTTCCGAGTTTAAACAACTTTTGTATTCCATATAGCAATGACACACGCCGGTATTAAAACATGGATTACAGCTTAACCGTTAAGAATTTTAATCCAAAAAAGAATAAATATTGAAGAATATAGATCATGAATAAAACAAAATCATTAACAAAAAGTGGTTCAGTTCCTTTGATTATATCTTTTAGAAGCGATTTAGTAGAGCTTCGCTGAGTCACCGTGTAATGTCTACGGAGGAAAAATAACAGCTCCTTATCTCGGGAGCATGGCTATGCTCCAGCCAATCAGGTGAGGGGATCATGTCACAACCCTCATACGCAGATATTCCAGTAACCCTACCTTAAAGCATTGGTCACTTTCCTAATAATGAACATAAATTTAAGGGTTTATAAACATAAATATAATTTCTTGAATCTTTTTATTAAGCTAAAGCACTCCATATATAACTCATTTACCTGTAAACAACCTGCTGCTGCAAAGAAATCTTCTCCAAGTTTAAAGATGAATATCTCTTAAAAGCTTTCAACGATTTATAACCTGCATCACAGCACTAAAAAAAAAAAAAAATCAATATCATGGGAACAATAAATTAAATTATTGCCTTTTATATAACATTTAATTGGGCTAACTTTGGCATAAATACAAAACCATAGTGCCTTTATATATATATTTTTTATTTGTAGACCGAAATTGCCAACAGGGCTAGCAAAAGTTGCTTGTTGTTAGTGAATGAATAATGATTACGAATGACTAAATCTTATGTAGAAGCTGTCATAAACCAGTATGGATTATGATATAAAACAATAAACACATACCATATTAGGAGTTTCACCATCTTTATTTAACAAATCCATTGAAGCACCTTTTGATAAAAGCAATCTACAATGAAACAACACACAAAACAAAATTAGCGGTACATCTAAATCATAATCGTTAGTATAGAGAAAACTAAATTAAAAGAAAAAAAGAATAACAATATAACCAAGTAATAATAGAATCTTACTTAACACATGCATAGTGATCTTTCCGAGCTGCAATATGCCTGTAAACAAAAATTCAACTAATAAATTTTTTTTTTTTTAAACACCAAGGCTGGTAGTAAACATTACTTTATGAAGCTTATTTTATAGCATCACTATACTTATACTTCTTCATATTTGATATTAATTGAAAGTAATGTTTATGTGTAACCAGTCAGACTTATATTCTTAGAAGTTACCTAAGAATACAAATAAAGTAATAAAATTAAATTAGTTTTTTTTAAAGTAGTAAAAATATAACGATTAAAGCCAAACATATACTGAAAAAAACATCTTAAGTACTTACAAAGACATTTTAAAACTTGCATATTGTTAAACACATTACGTTAATGTCTTTTTATTGATTGTCAATATTTTGCATGTAGCTAAAGCATTAAAAAAATAGAAATATGTTTAAAATATACATAAAAATTACACTTACAAAGCAGAATCTCCTCTTTCATTCACAAAAGTAATATTGCAACCATTTTTCAGTAACAGTTCAAGTATTTCACAAGCACCAGAGTATGCTGCCCAATGTAATGCAGTGTTTTTCTCCTAATTCAAAATTTTACTTATATTAATAACTCTATATAGTTAATGCAATCCCATACGAATACTGTTCATTCGAAAGTTTTAAACTTTTCATTCCCAATGACAATTTGGCATCATTTTAGAATTTTCTTTTCTCATCATCTATAGCCATTTATGATATCAAAAAGAACATTCAATTCTTCAAACTTTTTTTTGTTAGAAAATACATTTATTAATCCCAATAGATGTCTGCCCTATTATTTTTGTTAAAAATTATGACCAGAAACATAATGATGCCAAATGGCATCACTGGGACTGAAAGGGTTAAAAATTCATGTCCGAGTGCCATTTAAACAATCATTCATTAAAAAAAAAAGTTTAAATTGCATGATGAATGCCACTAAGTTATTCCAATTTTCTAAAATACAATGCACCAAAAGAAGTTATTTTTTTATAGAGATAGATTTCTTAAAAGAGTGATTGACACTTAAATAACTATTGACAATGATATTTTACAAGACCAAATCTGGAAAGTTTCCAATAATACCAATAAGCAGCTATTATTCTTTAACTTTCTGTAGTGTAAGTCATGTGCTAATTTTTTTAAAAAAAATTTTTAAATCTTTTTTAACTTGTGATAAGCACTACAAAAAAACTTCGTTTAGATAGAATTAGCCGATAACAAGATAAAATAACGAGTACCAGTCTTTTCCAAACTCTTATTTACTAGTTAAAAATAGTATTTTTTAAAAACTTACTTTATCCTGTATATTTGGATCAGCCTTCAGTGTGAGTAACCATTGAACTAAGCTCGTATATTTATGCTCGCAAGCCCATACTAAAGGTGTCCAGCCATCATCATCCTAAATAAAATAAATTAAGAAATTTTCTCAATGACATAAAGAAATTCTTAATATAATTTTTTTTATACATAAATTATTTATTCACATATACCTGGATATTCACATCAAAACGACCAGCATCGAATATCAGCTTTGCTATATCAATACTATTGTTTTTTGCAGCAATATGGAATGCAGTGGATCCGTTTTCATTCTAAAAAAAAATATTACTAGTATCAATTAACTAATGGTATTTAGAATTCATTAGAAAAAAACTAATATTTATATAAACATTAGGTTTTTAAACAGCTAAATTACTGTTTCCTTTTTGAAAGTGCATATTGGATAACGCAGTTAGAATGAACAACAGACTGTTCAAATATTAGAAAGTTACTTTTACTAATAATGGGAAAAATTATAAATTAAAGACATACTGAAAATTACTTAAAATTTTATTCATATTAAGTTAACAGCTCCTTTGGAAATTCATAAAAAATTAGCCGCATTTTAAAAGATCTGTTTCTGTTCAAGCGACCTCTTGAGTTAAATTATTCACAATTGGTTGAAAATTGAAAAAGCGTAGATGTACCATAAATTAACTGGATAGATATCACAATTTTTTTCGCAAACAAAGGTCAATAAAACTTATAACAAGAACAAGTATACAAGTAAAAGGAAATATAGGCTGTGTTAAAGATCTGTTTGTCAGAGGCTACAATGGGGTAGTTGGGAGCATTTATTAAATTAAGCATAACCATCTATAATATTAATACGAATCCTATTGAAAGTTTGATAATAAATTTTGCAAAAGTAGTAAGTTGAAAAGATCAGATTCTTTGGTTTGTATTGTGTCCCTTTGTCAGTAAAGGTCTTCTCACTTATGACTTGAGTGGGGCGGCAAGTCAGAGTCAAGTACTGCGACCACTGGTCCATTGTACTAACCCCATTGTTTAACCTTGAAGCAGGCCAGGACTTATCACACTTAAATAGTATTTGCTTCTCCAAAAAAATCCACACTTTAAAAATCAATAATTACTCTACTATAAGCTGTTTGTTCAGATGATTTAATTTTAAACTTTATTTTGGAAGACAATTTTACCTATTGGCACAATATGGCAGGGTTGTGCATAGTGAAATTATGAAATATTTTTTTTCATCAATGCAAACTGTGTTTATTCTTTGTCTCAGAGCTAAATATTAAATTGCAGAACTGTCTAAAAATGTTGGTATTTTAACAGAAGTAAATGAAACAAACAAGCAAATTATGTATAAACATTCACATACATAGTTATATATTCAAGTTTAAATTGCTAAACAAAAACAAAAAATATTTTTTTTACATATACTAGAGGATTATTTACTTTAACTTCAACTTGGGCTCCAGATAATATCAAACATTTAACAACAGAAAAATGATTCTTTTCCACAGCCAACATTAGGGGAGTTTCGAGATCATCATTAACAGCATCCATTGAAGCACCATACTAAAATTAACAGAAAATACACTTTAAGAACCTCGTTTATGTTACTGTTTATAAATAAAAAAATTACATATTTAAGATAACTAAGTCATGAACATTGTTAATCAAATATATTTATTCATTTTAATACAAATATTTGTTCAATCATTGTAATAACAATACATTTTAGTTTTGAATGAAAATTAAATGATAGTGTCCTATATCAATCAAACAAGATTACCAGTTTTTTCTGGTATAACATCGAAAAAGAATGATTAGATACTATTACAGCCAAGGATTTCAGCATCACAGATTGAAGATACTCTGATAAACTTTCAAACTTAATTTTAGAATTTTTTCAAATTTGAAGCACACAAAATGGATATAATACATTGTTGTATGATATATTTGTAGATATAGATTTTTGCATTATACCCTGTCTAGCCAGAATGTAAGCTTCGAAAAGAGTCCCCCCATCCCTTTGCTGGATTTTCTAGGAAACGGGAAGACATTGCCTCTTAAAACCTAGCGCATTTGAGGTTAACAATCAAAACAGTTAGTAGTAACCAAGTAGGGCGGGGAAAAAACATGCTCAAGCCGTTTCGAAGAAAACCATGCGGGAAAGGGGAGGAAAATGCTTTCAAAGCTTGTATACTGGCTAGACAAGGTATAATATTGGAAAACTCATTAATTTAATGCATACATATTAAAAGGAATCAATGATGATAGGCTAGCTAAAAAAAATTATATTCTTTGCTTAAGATTAATCATAAAATATATATTTTAAGTGCAAATATGTTTTCAACTATACCTGAAGCAAAAGATGAACAATTCCCTGAAATCCATAAAAAGCTGCTATATGCAAAGGAGTATTATTCTTGTGGGTCACAAATTTATGATTAGGATCAACACCATTAACTGAAAAAAAAAACCCAATTAACTAAAACAATTTAGCTGCAAATAAAAATAAAACATTCAATACATCATAAAACACTTAACTTTAAGTGAATATAGAATTAAAGTATAAATACCATTTTAAGAAAATGTTATGCAGTCTTTTATATTTTCCAATACCTTCATTTTTCTGGATGTCAATAATTCCCATTTAATATAAGGCAATACACATTTTTCTAGCTTTTCTGAACTTTTAAACCTTGTAAGTAATAAGTTAAATGGTTTATAGCTTAATTGTTATATTAAACTAACAAGCACAAGATAAAATCAACCATACTTCTTAAAAATCAGAAGCGAGATTTATTCAATATATATCAATGAGAAACTGATAAGTTTTTGCTTGTATATAATGATAATTTACCGATTAGTTGCATGACTTTCTTAATGTCTCCATTTTTTATAGGATTTAACAAGCATTTTCCAGTTGGCCTCAAGGTTAAAGACTTTTCTTTGGTAATTTCTGTGAGCATAGTGTGAAGAGCCTCTGTTGGCAATACTTCTGCAGTCTTGGCTTCTATTAAGAGAAAAAAAAAAGATTTAAATTTACTTAAATACAAATAATTGATGTATTATAATACATTGGTAAAAAAGCAGCAATTTATTATACCAAATAAATTAAAAAATTTTACTCTATTTTAGTGCATTAAAAATACATAAATGAAATTAAAAACAAAATGAATAACCAATAGAAAAATTATAGTTTTGAGATATAGTTAAATTAATTCAAACATAAAACAAGTTTCTTGTTCATGCTATCAAAAAAAAAAAAAAGTGTTAAATACTCAAAATGTAACACAATGAAGAATTTTTATTAAAAAAATAACTGTCATTTACCTTTAGTATTCGTTTTTTCTTTAACTATAGGAGACAAAATAAGTCGATAATTTTCAAATCCGCTCATTAAATTGACTCCTTCTGGAAGGCTAAAAGGAACAAATTATTCAAGTTTAGGCTCAAGTTTGCATTCTGAACGAAACACAAGTACAAATACCAGAACAAGCCATGCAAAAGCAAACAGACAAATAATTAATACCAAACAAATATTACAGAAAAAAAAATCGACACAAGGAGGCAAAATAAGAACCCCTTATATGTGACTAAAAAAAAAATCATAATTATTTGGTTTGGTTTGAATTAACGTCGCACTAGAGCTACACGAGGGCTATTGGCGACGAAAATCATAATTATAATTAATAAGACACATAAGTTAATAAAAAACCCCACAAAAAAATTAAATTTAAATACATAAATACACACAAAGAAAAAAACAAAAATGTAAAAGTTAATTAATAAAATTATGTACTTATGTTAAAGGCTCCCACACCTAAATCAACAATTAAATTAAATACTAATGGTGTTCAACACTACACAACTTTCAATTGCCACTCAATAAATTAATGCAATGGTAATTTCAGTAACTTTAAAATATAAAAGTTCCAGGGTAAATATAATTTGACCATGCTTTCTCCAAAAACCTCATTATGACATCTAACAAGCACTAAGAAAACTAGTGTTTCAAATTCAAAGTTTGTAGTTTTTTTTTAGTTTAAGCTGCAGAGGGGATTCAGACTGAAGGGCTAATGTTCAAAAAACGGTTTTTTTTTCCAGCATCAAAACTGTAAGGTTTAGGTTTCTAATGTAAATGTTCATAGTTAATTAATGCTCGGCTCCTACTTTGTTAAATTAATTGATCCGAACGAGTCACCTTGTCTTTCTGTAAGCCGTGTGAATTAATCTGTGTTTGTTTTCCAATTTCATCTGGGAATTTTAATAAAAAAAATGGTGGCCTTGTGTTCAAAGTTGCGTTTGTCATTCTTCTTATTATTTTAATCTTTAAATTAAAGGCAGCAACAGACAAAAACCATCCAAAAGGTTTAGAAAACAATCCATTTCCAACCCTATTGCATTACTTTCATTAACTTACAATTTTAGATTAGGTATAAAAAGAAAGTAAAAACATAACTTTAAATGTATAGTACTTTAAAATACAAGTGTCATAAAATTTTGTGCATAAATAAATATCTAACTAAAATTGTGAAAGAAAAACATTTCTTTGACAAATGAAGAATTTATACTTACACTGACGAGCTTTGACTAGAATTTGTAACTTTTGAGCTATCATTCAAGGACAATTGTGCTTGACTGAAATCTGAAAACTTGCAGCAGTGAGGACAACTTGGTGGCAATCCAGAACCTGGGATGATGAAACATGATGTATGGAAGAAATGATTTTCTCTTCCGTATTTGAAGGTATACGAGTTTGAACAATGAGAAAAGACGCCCTAAAAATAAATACATAGAAAATCCATTCATTTATACGGCTAATATATTTATTGAAGTTTCAACAAATAGTACAATGAAAACAAGTAACATTACAGGCAACAACTAATTTAAAATATATAGTATATTTATTCTCACAATTCAAATGATTAAAAAAATTTTAAGCATGTAGCAATTGTTAAGACCTAATCTTTAAAACTTTGTAAGAAGACTACATATTTATCACAAAATTTCTTAAGACATGTGCAGTGGTTAACAGTATATGATTTCGAAGATAAATTAACATTTATTAAACTGCAATTCTCTATCATAATAATTGTCAACTCTGCTTTCTTTTATTCGGAATGACTTATTTACAACTTTTAAGGGGGAATTGGAGCTAATCTCCAAAATGAAATCTTTATGTTAATCTAAAAGAATAGAAACTAATTTTCTTAACTAAACTACTCTTGCCGTAATAAATATTTTTACAAAGGATATTTTATAGGATAAATGTAGTTACATGGTAGTTAGTATATAGTATAGTTACACTAGTTACAGGTGGCAATTCAATATACCACGTTTTGAGTATGGTTTGTAATACCACTTATATCTACTTTGACTATCTTATAACACCACTTTTTGAAATTGGCTTGAATATTTTGAGGTAAAACAATTTATTGAAAATTAATAAAAATATTAACATTAATTTGAAAAAGTGGTATTATGGATTCTTGTAAGCTAGCTACGTTTATTATATTAAAACATTAATAAAAATATTCAAAACAGAGTAATTTTGCTTAGAAGATCACTTTTTCCCATTCGATTAACAAAGAGAAACTTCGGTTTGAAGACCCACTTACATTCCTTCTTAAGTGAATAAGTATAAAATTTGTGCTTTTTAGTCACCTTACTTACTTGAGTACAAAACAAGCCACATTTCGGACAACAATGATGTTTCTTCAACCGAGTCAAATGAATGTCACAGAAAGTTTTATGTTTTATTTTGCTATGGGGGGTCAGCAAATGTTGGTGGGTTACAGCACTTGTACAAGGTACAGCCTGAAATATATCAACAAAAGTGACAGCAATTAAATATCTTAATATAGTATATTTAGTTATAGCAACTTTGTTAGTAGTAAAAATTGGTTCCAAGCATTATAAAAGTTGGGTTTCTTTGTCAAATTAAAAGGGTTTTGCAAAAGAAAATTTCCATACTTTAGATATCGTTTTGAGTGCCACAGAATTACAGAAATGATTGTCAGCTCAGAATTTGTCTTTGGAAAATACGATGCTTAAAGTAAAGGAACTACGGTGACAACTTTCATGTTAGCATAAACACTTTTTGATATTTGGCATTAATATATTTTTGTGAGAATACTTAGTCTCCTTTCCTTATATATCAATGTAGTAAAAGTATTTAGCAATAAAAAGCAAAATATTAAGTACCTTACATATTGAAATAACTTTTTTTACCTGTTCTAAGCATGAAAATAATCATGTTTATAAAATATAAACAATAATTACAATTTTTAAAGTTAGAATTTGGACAACAAACTACAGATTATAAACCGTTCAGCCATACATAGGGGGTGAAACTGTACATGTCAACAGCTAGACAGGGGGTTATGTGAAATGTTACCACCATGGTAAAAACTGTGATAGGAACTTTTCATACAGTAGAGTCCAGCTTATCCGAAAAGTACAGAATTAAAATTGAGCAGCAAAAATAAAAAAATGCTGCATGTTTCTTAAAATAAATCTAACTTTGTAAGTACGTACTTATTTTTTGTGTATTTATTTATGAGCATAAATTTTATATTTTAGCAAAAAATATTAACGAGCCTTTTTGTTAAACCGAATTTCGGATTACAAGGATTTGGATAAACGGGACTCTACTGTAACTATCTGCCATGGTTAGAACATAATTTTTACGCCATGTAAGTAGTCAACTGGCTCAAGGGTAAATTTATAATCCAGATTTTTAAAACCACAATATAGCAGTCAGTTTTATTTGAACATAAAAAAGTAATTAAAGTCTTACAGCTCCATCGATGCAATCTTCTGCCTCGCATGTCTGTTGCAAAGTTTCTCCATTTACCAAACAGGGTACTTCTTCAGATAAACACAGGCAAGATGACTTCAATAAAGATAGATCCTATAATAAAACCAAAGAAGAGTCAGAATAAAAAGTATTATTTTACATACAATATTAAAGTAGAAAAATTATTTTTGAGAATTATTTAATATTTATATAGCATGAATGTTCATTTTCAATACAGTCTTATAGTTAATAGTTCTATAACATTTGCAGGTTATACAAAAAATGTGATACAACTAGCTTAAAAAATATAAAAAAAGTTTAAGGTCAAAAACTTTTTTTTATAACTACTATCCCCATTTTAAGTAATGTTAATAGATAAAAATAATTAAAATAGCTAAATATTTAGGTTTTTTGCATTACTGGAATGTTCTTATGGAGAATGTTTCAATTAATTACTTATATAAAAATTATAATAATATATTAAAATAATCGCATCAGTCTACCTTTAGAGGAGACCAGCTCCCAGAAGTTGCTTTTGTTTCATCAGTTGAAAATTCTCCAGGAGAAATTTCTGGAAAAGAGATTTATTAAAGTTGGCACTGTGAGCAATTTTAGTGTAAAACATATAAAACTTAAGATACTTTGTAAAGGTAATATCACAAATGACTTGTTATTAAAAATATATATTTTAGAATTTCAATGATTGACAGAATTTATATGTAAATTATTTTAATTTAAACAGTGTGCCCAGAACAGCTACAGTGTGTCACAGAATGAACAAGTTTTAGCATTTGAAAAAGAATTTGGAAAAAACCCTGACTAATCATTGTATAAACATGTTGTAGCAATCTGTTATATCCCATTTATGGAGTCATAAAGCTAAACTTACCTACGTCACTATTATTTTGAAAAGAAATGATAGTTGCAGAATCATTTTTATCTGGAGAAAACACAAAACGGTCTGAATAAATAATAAAAATAAACAATAAAATCTACAAAAAAAAGTTGGAAATAATAAGGTTAAATTTTAAATAAAATCTTTCACACATACCAACATGATTGCCAGCTACATTTCTTGTCCTTCCACAAGTTTTCATAGCAGTTCTCACTCCAAAATATGATTGTATCACAGACTTGAAAGCAGTCTTTTCATCAACTGATTTCTTTGCAACTGTAAATGGCTTCTTGAAGGTTTTTAGCGCTGTCTTCCTTTCTGCACTAGAGTCATCAGATTGTACATTAACTATTTCATCATTTACATTTTCAGAATCACTAATCGCCTTCCGTTTTGATGGCCCATTGTTTGTTTCATCAGCAGAAGATGAAGAGTCTGTGTTATGAGGTCGATCACAACTGTCTGAGGAAGAGCGACGGATGGAGTTTATGCTATCCGAAGAAACGCGACGTGACCCACCAAAAGACTTTTTGGCACCAGTAGTTCTAAGAGTTTCATTCTTGTTATCTAAAACTGATTCTTGAGGCGAGTCCAATATGTTGATTTTAGTTTCTGTTTGAATCAAGCCACTCACAGCAGTAGAAGTATCTTCACTTTCAATTGTTTTGGGACATGGTTTCAAGGAAGAAATTGAATCATTTTGAGATTCGAAAGTCTTTTTCGAATTTTTGTAAGTTTTAGCTTCAAGATCAGCATAGAAAGACAACATTTCTAACTCTCCATTAGATATAGGAATAGTACTGGGCAAAAACTGAATGTCTTCAAAAGTTGCATATGAATTTTCAACAGGGAATGAGCTTTCCAATGGTAAAACTTCTGAAATTTCTTTCTCTTGTTTCATATTATATACTAGAGAAGGATTTATCATTTGAACTTCTTTCTGATTTGTTCCATTTACGGAACCAACATTTTTATATTCTTCTGGCGGAAAAGACTGATTTTCTGAAGTATTTAAATTAATATTTGGAACTCCTGAAATTGTTTCTACATTTATTGCTTGATTACCAATTTTACAAAACTCATCTGCCACAATTACTAGTTCATTATTAGGCATATTTCCGTTATTGTTTTGAAGCAAAGTATTTTGCAAAACAAGGTAATCCATTTCTAGATTAGCGGGTTCAATGTTATGTACTTCAACATGTTCAGGAATTTCTCCTTTTAGAACTGTCCCAGGTACTTCTAGATAACTGAAATCCATTGAAGGTTTTTCAACAATCTGCGAGTTCTGACTTTCGGTAATTCTTACAGACGACATGACATTATTTGCATCTTCCCTCATATTTACGACATTTTTTGTACTCAAGGTATCAGTTCTACGAGTAGGTAAAGAAGCTGAATTGGTATGTGGTTTTTTGATGTTTTGTGCTTCATTAATATTTACTACTTTGCAGTCAGTTTCACCTTTTTCAAGCAAACTTTCTAGAGGTAAGGCATCAATATCTGGTTTACTACACAAAGTCGAGACATTTGCAGAACCATCTATTTCGGAAAGACTTTGTTGAAGGGGTTCCAAGTCTTTATTTGAAAACTGTGACAATATTGAGTTCTGAACCTTGTAGTCAGGAGTTGTATTAACAAATGGCTCAACAGGAGACTCAAGGTTTTCTGATAAAATAGAAGAAAGTTTTCCAGATTGTTTCTTTTCAGTGTTAATTCTGAATAGATTTTCTAAGCTATCAGAAACTTCAATGTTTGAGAAATTTTCACTAGATATAGTACTGTTAACATCACTCACATTTGATGTAACAAATTGGTTGTTTATTAAAGCAGCTTTAAAATCAAATTCTTTAGTGTTGGCAGACATTTTTGGTGGCACATTAGAAGCTTCGTCAGTTTCAGTGACCTTGTCTAAAGACTCAGGATGAAATGTTACTGGCTTTGTAGAACCTATGATTGTATTAATTGATGTGTTTTTTAATTCATTTAAAAATGTAAAGTTTTCACTTTTGCTGGGATTTGTTATCATATCAATAAGCTGAGCTTTGTTAAAATCATCACTGATATCTGAATGAATCGTTGGTTTGCTATTGTTTGGGTCAATGTTTTTTGATAAGAGTAGCTCATCGTCAAATATCGAGTTATTTATAGAGGAAGCACTCTCATTTTCAAAAAACTTATTTTCTGCGGCTAAAAATCCTAAAAATTTTGATTTAAGTTTAGGTTCTTCCACTTTCCTAGTCTTTTTCTTTGCAGCCAAAAACCTCTGCCTTTCTTCTTCAGTGAAAAGTTTGCTCATAAGAGAACCTCTTTCCGAGGATACCACTGAAGGAGTTTTCTTTCGATATGGCGAATAACATTCAGTCCAAGATGGTGAATTTAGAACTTCAGAGGTATCGCCTAATCTAGCCACATCACAAGAGCTATTAGAAGAATTTTGATCGCATTCAGCGACCACATCGGACCCTGTACCACTTAGTTTCCGTTTCTTCCCTCTTTTTCCGAATGAAAGAGAATTTTTCCGTTGTCTGTCAGTGCACTGTTCAGTTTCTGAATCTTCCATTATGCTGGGAAGTTCTTGGTGATATTGTTTTAATAGCTCCTGTGGTGGATTACTAAAGCTTCCAACTGAGCTGTTCGAGTCTGCGTGTTCAATTAATGTAATGTTACTCTGTGAATTAACTTTTCCTGAAACAGAATTGTCCCAGGGAGTCTCAATTTTTTGGTAGTCCGTTGATAGCACTGAAGGCTCCATAGTTGCTGGTGCATTGACAGAGAAGAAATTTGATGAGATGTTGCTGGTTTGAGGACAGAGGAAAAAATCATCACTTGAAACCAATGTGGATTCAACTCTGGCTAAACCTTCTGTATTAGTGTTTGAAGCAGAACCCTTTAGAAGCAACTGTTCTCCTACAAAATCTAAAATAATTATGCTTAATGTAGAAAAATATAATATCATTCATTGAAAACTAAAATTTTTTAAAACTACCACTATACAAGCTACATTAACTACTGAATACTTCATTGAGATTCCCAGTAATTTTAATAAAAAAATGTACAGTTATGATTTCTACTGAAACAGAAACATAACTTCAATGAATATTTAAGCTAGGTGATATTAACATTTCAGTAAATTCAGAATAGTTAAGGAAATGCTAGGGAACATTTAGAAACAAAAAACATGTGTAATTGTATTGTTTAAACATACAGGAGTATTAATCTCTCAAAATTGAGAAAATTTTTTTGAGCATCTTTCTTACCGATTTAAAAAATATGTTGGTAAAATATGTAACTTTTTTAAGTAAATGATTGGAGAGCATGATGAAATAAAAAAATATATGACTATACCATTTCTAACTTGAATGTAAGCTTAGAAAAGACTCACTTCCCCCTATCTCTTCACTGGGTTTCTAGGAAGAAGGGGGGGGGGGGGGGAGCATCACTTGTCTAATCCTAGCGCGCTTGAGGTTTACAATCAAAACAGTTAGTATTTCCCCATGTAGGATGGGGAAAAAACTGAAACAGCTATAAATCACCCCATTTCCAAGAAAACAGCTCTCGTGGAGGGGGAGAGAGTGCTTTCCAAGCTTACATACCTAATAGACCTACTATAGCAATGGGTGAAGTAGTAGAGTTTGGAAGCAGGGGATAGTCTATTAAAAATATTGAAATAATGATTAGTTGAATCATTAAATATGTCAACTAAAAACCAAGGCTTAGGTACATGATATAAAGCAATCGTTATAATAGTCTTTTAGGAAAATCATAAATTAAAAACAATGAATAGATTTTAAGTTATAGAATGCTAATTTAATTGAAAAAGTATAGTTACCAACCAGTATTGCTAGACTCATTCAACTTTTTCTGACTTTGCATGTTTTATGTTCTGAAGAGGAAAAAAAGCAAATTTAATACAATAGGCTACTGAAAAACTTACATCTATTTCATCATTGTCAAAGATACAAGGAGAAAAACACACATGAAGTTACACAACTCATATATCCTAACTATATCCTACCAAGGAACCTGTCGAAATAGCAAGCTTGGTTGAATGCAGATTGGTTAAAATTTACTGTACGGTAACTATTGGCGAACTTTCCGAAATCGCGCCAAAAGTCCGTTATTCTGGCGACTTTTGACGTCATGCTTTTCGAAGTCAGACAGGTTGCCACAAAAACTATTTATAGCCAAATCTGAAAATTGCGCCAATAGTTACCGTACAGTAATTGTGAACCATGCAGATCTATCCTACAAGCTTTGGTCTGTGATTTATTCCTATCATATTGCTGTTCTAGCCTACATAACGCTTAATATCCTTACATCAAATTATTTTAATTTTGCCGAAACTTAAAAGTTATTTTCTGACATTTTCCCTATCGTATATTGATGAAATAAGAGCTCTTTTGGGTTAAATCCTAGTTTCGGTGTACGGCGACTTTTTCGGAATTTTGGCGACAAAAAGTAGGCGATAAATAATTCCAATCTGGCAACCATGCAACGATATTCCTCCCGCGATGTGTGTGGCAACCCTAAAACCTGACAGGGAAGAAGGGGGGTTCGGAATGTGATGAGTCACATTTGATTTTTTTTTCTTGGGATTCGTTCAGTTGTGAACGACCATTTCCGGTCCGGTTGGTGTTTTTCGGATGACGCTACTCGATTTTTATCGTTTTAAATTCTTAAATCATCTGCATTTTATTTTAATTTTCTCAATTATTGCTCTTAAATGCGAAATGTATAATAAATTTAATTTAAATCATTTATTGACAACGGAAAAGGTGACGGATTCCATCCCATTGGATGTTATTGCATTTATGCCGCGCGTTTGTTGTGTACTGGAAAATTCGCTGTAATTATAGGTATTTATTTTTGAAATAATGTATTTGAATGTTTTAGCAATCGGCGATAACTTATTTAAAAAAAAAACAAATTTTTTCTGCATTTTGCATGCTATTATCGATGCTAAGTGGCTGAAGTTAACGTTACATTTGATAATTTTTGTTGTCACATGTAGTGTAACGTATTTGAATATGGCGGCCATTTTTCCCTAAACAACTGTTCCAGAACACCGTCACGTGATTTACAGTTGTTTGACTTCGCGGTATCCGAGTAGCGTCATCCAATCACGCGTGGCTACGCGATGTTTTCTCGCCAACAAGTTTGGCGAGAAATAAAAAGTCGCCATACAGCGAAACTAGGAATTAACCCTCTTTTGATTTTGTTAACATTTTGAGAGCCTGGATAAGTAAATACCTTTCAAGTTGAGAAAAGGCTGTGTATAGAGATACATCAAACACACCTTTTACTAAAGAAATGCTAGTTGTAACCCCTATACACTGGATGATAGGAGTATACATGACAACACAAAAAGGCAAGAGCGGGTAAAGTTGAGAGATACTGACTTGCAATTTACCTATATATTTTTATTGGTATAAGTCCTTTGTAATATTACAATTAAAGTGTGTGCAGACTTGCAAATGGCATAATGCACATATGCTTTTAGATAATTCTGCTACCAAGTTTTTAATAATTATAGATTGAGGATTTGTGACATGTCACAAGTATGGCTAAAAAATTGTTATAAGTAAGTATTCCCTCCCCATCAAAAAACACTGATAAAAGCAGTTTGTTTAATGTTACTATTTATTAAGTTATATGGAAACTTATTACACACCTAAGCATTCAAACTGCATAATTAAAAGGATGTAGGAAAATCTAAGTTTATAGCTAAAATCGGATGCTCTAATTAACAAGAATCGTCCTTGAAAATAAAAACCGCTGTTTTTGCTGCAAAGTGTAGAGCAGCGAAACTTTTAATGACGTTTGAACAATTTAAAGGCAGAAAAGCTGAAAAAGACTCACTAAAACTTTCTTCCAACTGCACAGTTTGCATGTATCTATACGTATTTTGGTAAATCGATAGCGTTCAGGAAGTTCTACTTTCATGTTTGAAACTTCACACTGTATTGATATTGCTTAAAAAAGCTATAAAGCAATCTTTGCACATCAAAAGTATGAAAATTTTTACTTGGACGTCTTCATCAACATTGATGAGAAGCTTTGAAAACAAACATTGGAAATTGAAAGGCGCCATTCAAATAAGTCGCCATTTTGAAATAAACACATACAAACTTTTCAAGTTTTGGTAAATTTATCTATGTAAGCAATTAGTTTAATATGTGCAGCTCCCAAAAATAATTTTTAAGGATAGTTAAAAAGTCAATGGGTGATGATTTCATTAAAATTAATTTGTAAAAAGTAAAAATAAAAATTAATAATTTTTCTTGATGAAATGAACTGAAAGGAAAAGTCTAAATGATCAAGACGTCATTGAAGAGAAGCATATATGTTATTAAGGTAGGCAATATTGCGTATCAATAAGATTTGCTTCTCAACATTAGCGCTTTTCAACAAAAGCTTTTCTCAAAAAACTAGTTTTAAACAGCAAAGACTTTTGGTTCTCAATATCAAGATATAGGGCCATACACGTCAACCATTCACTTTTTGTTTGCCAAAACAGTCCGTCGTTTTGGACGTTAGCCGTTGACATGTTTCTTGACATAAACAATTTAAAACGCTTTTATGCTTTTGCTTCGGAAAGTTTCTTGAATCAGATACTTAAATAAATTTTATTTTGTTGTTGTTGCTGAACAGTAGCAAATTCGGATTTAACTTCTTGCCTTGAAACTAATCTATGTGCCCTTTTCTTCTTGTCGTTTGGTGCAAAAACCGGTTTTTGGCTTTGGTTAAAACTACAAAGATTGGTTTATTTTTAAGCTAGTGAAGGTGAAAGTCATATAATTTTTTTTTTTTTAATTCTAATTTGAGAGATTGTTATTGATTTATTGATACAGATTCAGAGAAATTTTAAATTAAAAACTTTTCAATGCTTAATAAAACAATCGAAAAATTGAAAAAAAAAAAAGAGCTTTACACACAATAATTTTGGTATAATGTAATGATCAATTTTCTACACAATTTAGTCCTGAATAGGTTTTTTGATGTCATCGCATACGATTTATGCTTCAAAGTGATGTATTCTGAAATTCAAAATAAAAATTCCACGGAAGTTAGCTGGGTTGTTTCTATTTTTGTCGTAGCCATCATACAATAAACCATTCGTGTAGGAGAAGAAAAAAAAGTAGATAATTGCCCTCCTAGCCAACAGCGCCGTTTATGCTGTATTACGCAGCCCAAATGGCCTTCTGACATTTTTTTTTTTTTTGGAATCAGTTTTGAAAGGTTTTTTTTTCTCCATATTATCAATTTTAGTTATTGCCATTACTTCACTGAATGAGTTCAATGGGAATATTTCTTAAGATGTCACGGTCTAAAAACTGCCATTTCATTTATTGTCTTCTTTGACAAAGTGTTGAAACCAAGACAAGTTTTAATATACTATTATAACTTTAAGGAAAGCATTTTTTGTTGAACAACGCCAATATGAATGCGGATGTATGGGAGTGTGCTTAGAAACGTTTATGGGAAATTTTAAGATAAATAATGGACAATGCATACTTTCAAAAGGATCTTTTTGTTGTGGCTGAATTCAGAGATTAATTTTTAATATTTTTTTGTTTTCATATTTTTCGTGGGGTCATACACATTATTATTGTTATCATTATTAACAACAACACTAATAATACTAATACTAATATTACTACTACTACTACTATTACTACTAATACCACTACTACTACTACTACTACTACTACTACTACTACTACTACTACTACTACTACTACTACTACTACTACTACTACTACTACTACTACTACTACTACTACTACTACTACTACTACTACTACTACTACTACTATTACTACTAATACCACTAATACTAATAATACTAATACTAATAACACTAATAAAAACACTAATTATACTAATATTATAAATATTAATACTAATAATAATAATACTATAAATATTAATACTAATACTAATAATACTAATAACACTAATACTAATACTAATAATAATACTAATAACAATATTAATAATAATACTAATAATACTAATACAATAAATATTAATACTAATAATACTAATACAATAAATATTAATACTAATAATACTAATACTATAAATATTAATACTAATAATACTAATACTAATAACGCTAATAATAATACTAATAGCAATACTAATAATAATAGTATTAACAATACTAATAATAATACTAATAATACTAATACTATAAATATTAATACTAATAATACTAATACTAATAACAGTAATAATAATGCTAATAACAATACTAATACTAATACTATAAATATTAATACTAATACTAATAATACTAATACTAATTCTGATATTACTAATACTAGTAATACTAATACTAGTAATACTAATACTAATAATATTAATACTAATGAACTAATACTAATAAAAGTATTAATAATAATACTAACAACAATATCATCAATAATACTAATAAAATAATAATACTAATAAAATACTACTACTACCACTAATAATAATAATAAAATAATTGTGTGGATAAATAAATAAATAAATAAATAAATAAATAAATAAATAAATAAATAAATAAATAAATAAATAAATAAATAAATAAATAAATAAATAAATAAATAAATAAAATAAATAAATGTTTTTGCTCGGACGAAAGAGGAAATCTGTAAAAGTTGTTTTGTTATGCATATAGTATATTTGCAGTGAAAACAACTAAACCGAGCAACAGTTTATTTTGTTTTACTTTACAAACTCTACTCTTAGATGGCAGCACGGTATATGCTTTATTTTTATTTATTCAATAAAATTCTTTTTTTTTTAAAAAACCACTTTCATTATATTTAGTAGCAAAATTTATTTTAAAACACTCAAACTTATTTTATAAGTTAAATTTTTTTAGAGGGATTGTGGAGAAAACAATTGCGATTATCCAGTTTTCTTTCTATACACAAAAGGTAACTTTTTACTACTTTTCGAAAATGATAACTTATTTTTGATTTATGTTGCGTATTTTAGATTTAAAATACTTCAGTTTCTTTAAATGAATTTTTTAAGTTGAATTTGGAGTATTAAAACAAGTGTGTTTTTAGTAGAAAAGAATGTCTTTTTTGCTAGAAAGATATGGATTAAAAGAATTATGTTTTGAAAAAGAAATTTTCCCCGTCTGCTTATCCGTACCCCAACTTGAAGAACTAGCAGGAACTTCGTATGTAAATTTAGACCATTTGTGTGGTAAAGTGACAGAATAATAGCCACATTTATTTATTTTTAGTTATTGATAAAACACACAAACAAATTTAAGATTCAATTATATTGTTGGATACTACAATATCACAAAATTATATTTTGTCAAAATATCACACTACAAGACAGAAATATACACTTTGAACCTGAAAAAAATCGCCACTAATGTAAAAGAATAGAACACTAGCATTTTAAAATTTTAAGAGATGTTTAAAAAATCTAGATCCTATCATCAATTCGATTTAAGATTTAATACAACTTAAAGAGACAAAAACTATGAATGTATGTTTTGCTAAAGAATTTCTATACTAGTTGCATTTCCTAAAAACTCTCGATTGATTTTATTGCAACAAAACTATACAACATGAGATATTTATGAATTCAGACATAGCACTTTGCATTATTTATTACAATATAAATAAAAGGTGTCGGCTCGTCACTTGATTGTGGTTTTGAAATATGACGCCCGTCGCCAATAGCCCTTGTGTGGCTCTAGTGCAATGATAATTCAAACTAAACTACAATATAATTAAATTATTTCCCAAATCTTTATAACTAAGTAGAGTATTCAGAGTAATAAATTATTTTTACTACACTCTTAAAACAAACGAGCAATTTTAACTCAGTCTGAGTAATTTTCACTCCTCCAGTCTGGAAAATGCACTTCTCCTCTTGGAGTGGATCCTTTGTGTGTTAAACCTCCGACAGGATCGCTCCAAACGAGTGATTTTAACTCAGTCTGATTTAATATTCACTCCTTTCCAGTGTCGAAAATGCACTTCTCCTAGTGGAGTGGATTTCCCTCGTTTGTTTTAAGAGTGTATGTAAGTTTTTTTCTAAAAAAAAAAACACTACCATATGGTTTTCTCAGAAAACTGAAAAATAAGTCGAAACTATTTAAATGAGATCCAATGAGAAAGTAAAAAAATATTTGGAAGTATAAATGCTTTCTCATCCAACTAAGATTAGTTTACGGAAAATAAAACAAAGAAAAGAAAATGTTTTCCCAGAAAATATTGCTTTTCTAAGTTTTTACCTGATCCTTCACCCTTTTAAGTTTTTATATCTGAATTGATATTTAAAAATTGGTATTCATCATATCCAATTTGAGAACGGTTATCATTTTTCTTTTTTTACTACTTCTTAGGATATAAGTTTTATCGTTTTCAATTGAACGAAAACATTGAAACTGTTTTTTTTATCGAATTTTTTTTTACAAATTAACCTTTAAGTACGTCAGATTAAATACACCGATAAAATTACCTAAAAAAATTGGGTTAAACCTCTAAGTTGTCTCCATTATTTTCATTAAAGTTTAGCATAAGAAATAGCGTTCGACATTTTATTTTACTCTCTTTTATACATAAAAAATTTAAATATTATGCAGAAGCGAGCGTGGAAATGTTTTATAGATGCAGGAACAGCAGAAATAGTCATTATGAGAGAAGGGCTTACATTCAAAATAATAGCGATCTTTATTAAAATGACTTCATTGGCTTTACTTTTATTGGATGCATTATTTGAAGCTTAGTTAAGGAGTTTTTGATTCTAACATTTTTTGGTGACGATTTTTCTAAATAATTTTATATGAGCCAATTCCCCCACCCCCACCCCCAACTTAAAGTGTTCTCTGCAAGTGAAACACCATACAAATTATTTGCTTCAGGCAAAGAACCAAATTCATGTGTTATGCAACTACATTTATATGCAATGCATAATTACTCATACGACTCAAACCAATAATTATACATTAATCTATATTTTGTATATTTTATCATATGTTCACAATTTTCCCGATTTGCATTGAAAAGTACTAAAAGTATTTGTACTAATAAAGTTAAATAATTAAAGAATATTTTTCATGAGTAATTAAAAAAACTTTTACAATAATAATTGCTAAATTATTAAAAAATTATCCAGGCTTTAAATTCTTATTTTATTTAAATTTAAGCACTTCTTATGGGGTTGCGTCTTACTTGTTCCACTTATTGAATAATTCATTTAAATTGCTCAATGTAGAAAGAACTTGTCCATCGTAAAATTTCCCAATAGGGGGTCTTCCTTTCAAAATTTAAGTGAAAGAAGAAGCTTGTGAGAAAATCATTCTGTTGATTTGATCCCTTTTTGCATTTAGTGCTTCACTTTGAAGAGTGATAGATGGTACCCGGTGCAACCGCATATTGTTCTGACGAATGAATATGGAAGAAAGTGATAATATATGAGTAATGATATGTCTTTTTTTTCATTCTGAAAATGACAACACTGAATAATTTATATTTTTGCTTGATATCTTGTATTGAATTTTAAATCGAAATATTATAGTTTGCGCTTATTCCCGTATGTTACAAGTTTAATTGTTTTAATCAGAATTATTTTTCAACTAAAATGTAAGATTTTTTAAACCTAAAGTTCTTATTTAAATATTCGAAGATTCTATCTCAATATCTTGAGAAATACATCAATTTATAAAGATTACCAGCTTAGAAGGAAAACGAAAATAAATTATGACCACATAAAACAGATGTATTAAGTTAGCATTAAAAAACATCTCATCAATAAGAAATGACGTGTGCATTTCGATCTCTATTCTGACATTAGGAATTTAAAAATTTACAATTCGTGCAACAAAACTTAATCTCAATAAGTAATGAAAGCATAAACCAAAAGAAGAATAAAGACAGATAATGAAGACATAAATTCACACACAAATAGGAAATGAAGAAAAAAATAAAATGCATTGTTATTTCTGAATTTTAGAAAGATATTTATCATTCCAATTATCTACCATTGCTTTTGAAAACGAATTTCAAATAATCTTTTGATTTATAATGTTCTTTTACAACAAATATTTATTTTTCATCTGAAGACACATTTTATTTAAAACTCGAAATATTCTGAATAGACCACTTCACTTCCGTTTTATTTGAAGTTTTCCTGAAAAAATGAATAAATAAAACCTACTTGGGATTAATTAAACGGTGTACATATTCGGAGGACTTCCTGAAACTAGAGTTTGGCTCAAAAAGAACCCTTCGTGACATAAATGGTTTCATTATTTCTCCGAGAATGAAATAAGCCAAATAAAATCTCTGATATTTTTTGCATTCCTCAGCACAAACCCTTCCATTAATCAGCAATGAAATGCCTTAAATCCTTATGTTCCTATTAAGCATAAATTACACTCGTATCATAATGCGCATTTAAAACGACCGGCCAAATTATGGTTCGGTTGGGATGAAAAATAAAAGTACAGCATGCATATTTGGACCTGTTTTATTAAATTGGATGTTTTTGGCCCCACATAGAAATAGCTTTACATGGACACGATAACAAGATAAATTGAACTTGAGAGACACAAAAATTCAGTAAAAACAGAAAAACGCCATGAAACAATATTTTTAAACAATATTTATTTAAAAAAAGAGTTTAATAATTATTTAAATGGTTTAATGTGTAATTTAATGGTTTAATGTGCAATGGTTGAATGTTAAAATAATTGAATTATTTTAACTATAAATAATATATTTATTGATTGCCAGACAGAATGTTTGACTTGACACTCATGGCACTCAGGGTTGGTTTGAAAACATTGGAAAACTGACAAAAAAGTGAATAATAACAAATAATTTTAAAATGATGAATAAATAATAAATTTTCTTATTATTTGTTTTAACATCTTTACTTTTCTGCTAGTTTTAGGATGTTTTCTATCCGACCTGAAGTGCCATGAATGCACGGTTGAAATATAATGAGGTATAAATTAATTTGTTTGAAGTATAAACAAGTAAACTGCATAAATATCCAGATGATGGTTGGTTATTTTCTTTTTAAATCTAACAAAATATCCAGGTCTATAATAAATTTTGAACCATATATTGTTTCTTATTGTGATAAGGTGGGACGTTTTTCTCTCATTTTATTTAAAGGAAGTTTTGTTTAAAACCTTAACATGTGATTTGCAACACATAGAATACCTAACTATCTCTTTCACAAGTGCTACCAATGCAGATGAAAATATAGTATATGTCCCGGCGAAGTTTGGTGAGTTTGACAACGTTGCCAACTCATTACGTAATAAATTTGATGTTATCGAATTCTATTATATTTATAGAAACTATTTGCGGGTATAAAATCTACCATGTCGGTTTTTGAAATAAACTAGTATGGCGGTAACCTTGTTAATAGTAAGATAAAACCACTTATTTCAAAATTATTCTTCTTCGAACTGTAGCCGGTATGGATTACTAAGTTTTAACCCCAATCTAATGCGTTTCCGTTAAATCAAATTCTTCATGAACCTATAACTACTCACCAAGAATAACGTATTTCTTACATCCCTAATTCGAGTAAAGATGTTTTTTTAGCTGCATCGTAACTTAAAAAGGCTTACACATACGTTCGTTTAATTTAGAAACGAACATTTTTACATCCAAAAAGCAACGATTTAGAAAAAGATGTATAATATCCGTTTAAATGGATAGATCGTTTTGTTGTTTCCTTCAAGTCATTATTTTGAAGGGCTTAAGAGCATTTTCTGGAATATCTCATTCATGTAACCAGGGGATTATCTAATATGAAATATCTATTTCTCTGGATATCATGCAACTGTTTTCATCTCTGTTATGAATTATTTTATGTTATTGTGCGCATTAAACGTTTGTTATTGTAAGAGTAGCCATAAATAATTGTCTTGTTTATCGGTTTTACATAACAAGAAATCTTGAAATGTCATTATATCGAATTGGAAAGGGTTGTTTATTATTTAATTGTTTCAAGATTTGATTCAGAATATGGCCAAAATCTGCAATTTCAATAGTATTTATTTGAAAATAAATGTGTCTTATTCAAACGAGTCAATTTATACATTGATATACAGTTGTGTTAACAACGAAAAACTTAATTCTTTAAATTACTTTCTAATTTTTTTTAAAAATGATAGGAATTTCTTTTAATATGTTATAGATCCTCTGACTTTCACGTGTACATGCTGTACCAACCTTTTGTGTGTTGGTTACAAATGTAAAGGAGATATTTTCTTGATTTACTACAAGTCGTTTAAAGATGCTGTTAGATAATAATTTTTCAGTGTTATTTTAGTTATGCTTTAATTGATTTGATCACTTAAACATGCACTGAAACTTTTTTCTCTATTACGCTCCTTCCTTCAAACAGTGGTGGCAGCAATAAAACTCTAAGATTCCGGAGCAATCTTGCTCAAAAATTTTAACGGCATTCACAGAAGTTCAATGCCTATCAATTTCAAGAAAACAACTATATATTACTTAATGTTCTGTGATTTATAATACAGAAATACAAGAAGAATGTCTTTTGTACAAGAAGTAATACACTTTACATTTTTAGCCTACTTTTCCTTTTTTTTAATTCGAAGAATTAAAAAAATTGAAAAAGTAGGTATTGACATGCGGTCGATGTCCGTCCGTCCGTCCGTATGTCTGTCCGTACCCCCCTTCCAAAATCAGTTCTATCAATCCGATCTTAAAAATTCTTTTTTTATTAGAAAGGTATTTCCTCAGACACCTAACTTTCATGCTTTTTGTCCACCTGTCTCTACGATAGGATGGACATAAATCTACTATTTATCGACGAATTTCGCATTGAATTAGCATTGAAATTCAATTTCCAGTCATTTCCTGTTGAAAACTACAAATGCTACAGACAAGTGAGATACGTCAAAAAATTCAGCGCAACGAAATTAGAATACATTGAAAATTTCAGAAAGTAATTCAATTATTTAAAAAACTTCAAAATTTAATGCTCGTTTAAAAAGCATAAGAAGCCATTTTTATTAGAATTAAATCACCATTGCCATCGCAATAATTGCTCGAGAAACTTTAATTCTTTTAGACAATAAATTAAAATAAATTTATTTTTGCGACATCGATCAGTTTGAACTGACGTCAAATATATTTCACTTCGAGATTTTTTTTTGTATTTGGTATGCAATGTTTTCATTCTATACAAAAGCGAGAACTATTGCATATTTATTCTTTGAAATATAAATTTTTGCAAACGATTTAAGAAATAATCATTTAATTTTCGAAATAAAATAAAAGAAACTAGCCGAATTTAGCTGGTAAATGTTTACTAAGGAATTAATGCAGTGTTTGGCGCCTTTTTACCTGCTAAGCGCAACTGTTGTGTGTGTAAGCGGGTTAAGTGACAGATTCTGTTACAAACCTACTTGTTATTTTTTATCATAGAGACATGAATAAATACTTCGAAAAATGGCTTTTTAAACTTTAGGGATCAAATTTAAGTTTTTTAACATTTAATGTTGCGAAACTATAACCAAGAAAACATTACCTAAAATGATTTAAACCAATTTTAAGTACTATGTTTATTTTAATCACATCTGATCAAAATTTACTTCCATCGGCATTAAGGTATACAATTATAATACAAAATATAGACTAATGATTCTTTTTTTTAACACTCCCCGTCATTTTTCATTAATATACTCAGGATAAATGATAGATGACTCTGTAAATAAAATAAAAATGCTTTTTGGTAGGACATAGATACAAAAATAATAAATTCATTTGTTTAGTTAAATTGCTAAGCAAATAGTGATTTTTTCACTTATTATTAAGAAATTTTCAAATAGCAGCATTTGCTTAATACTACAAAACTCTTCCAATTTTTTCTCGACGAAACTTTTGGGCATTGTCATCAATTACTTTTGGAACCTGTCTCTTTTAGTCAACAGGAGAGCCGTCAACAGCTAATAGATTAAGCTAAAGGCGACAAGCTTATGCTCTTGTCAAAACATGACTTAGAAGAACAGATAACGCTACACTGAATGTCAAAGACCGTAAAAAAACTTGTTCGGGGAAAAAGTTAAGTGAATTTGTTTGCGAATAACATCACAAAGAAAGAGACAAATCAAGTGTGGCATTATATAATAAAATATAATGCTTGTATTATAAAAACCTGAATAATTTTATTATAAAGGAGGTCAAATAAACAAATAGAAGGAAATTTTTACTTTCAATTACCTTATATTAAATAAAATTCAATAAAAGTATTGCGGTGAGGCGGAAAATCCAAAATGGAGTTTTTGTGTTTGCGTTTTTGAATGTGATGATTCTAAAACAGCTTCGGAATTTAAATTTGGCACAGGAATTACCCTTAGAAATATATAATAAAATATTCTGAATTTCAAAGTTTATACAACGAAAATAAAAGTATAAAAACAAAAGCAATATACTTCAATAAAATATGTGGCATTTATTATATACATTTCTCACTGTATAATAATCGAAAATGTTATGAATGTCAAATGACTTTAGTGTTTATGATATAGGATATGAAGTACGTTTTTTGTTAAGATAATAAAATAGTTAGAAAAAACTTATTTTGCAAAGATTTTGTTAAAACAAAAATCTAGCAAAAGCACTTTTAAATTGGTGCTAAGATTTTTAGACAATTCTTTCGGAAGGTACTTTTTGTACTCATAACTGCTTTTGACAATCTATTATTGGTTTTCAAGACTTAAAGAGTTACAAATTTAAAAATAATTGGTAAAGTTTAGATTTTTCAAAAAAAAAAAAATTATAAATATTTTTAACGCATTTTAAAAACAGGTCAGAAATACGAAATATTTCAATATTATTATGTTAATACCAAGAAATTTAAAACTTTAAAATGTTAAAACTTACTGAAAGAAAAATTAAATAGAAATCCAGGGAAGAAAGGATAAATAGGAAAGAAGTAAAAAAAAAAACATTCACAGAATAATTTAAAACATTTATTTAAAAATAGAGTTAAATATCTATTTCATACGCCAATTTTTTTTAGCAACCCTTAAGTTCAAACCATAATGCATTCGATTAGATATGTTATTCAACAATAACTTGCCCTGAAGAGGGAATTAAAATTGAGATATCCCATCAAAAGCATCATTACGGCATGTTATCGGAGATCGCCCATCTTCATAATGCGAAATTTTCATCTTCCATGCGTACCTCAAGGAATTAAAGAAGAAAATGCGTAATGATTTTTACAAAAGATTGAAAATTTACATCTTTTGTTAGGGATTTCATTCCCATTCAGAATCACGAACCTATTTATGATTTTTTTTCGCATTTTGAAAGGAGCGGGGAGTTTCAATCAATAGAGGGCTTAAAGCAGTCCTCTTTTAAGTGGGATTGAATGAATAAAAGGAATTTAAATTCGTCTTTCGTTTATTCGACTCTGGATTTTCATGTTGAGTGTTGCCATTGCTCGAGGAGAAATAGTTACTTAATTTGTGGGAAGTTTCAAAAGTGCTCTCGTAATGTACGATTATTAAATTTACCGAAGAAATAGGTTTTAAAAAAGTAAAGATAGTCATTTTTATTGTTTGGATTAAGTTATTGAAATTATATTAATGTATATTTGGTGTATATTTCACGGAACACTTTTGAAGTGTCCTTTTTTTTTTATTAAAAGTGAGGATTCATTCTTAGTAATTACTAAAATTATTTTCAATTATGAATCCGATTGAATATCCAAATTGAAATAGAAAACGCAAATGCGTAATTTAATTTTATTAATTGAATTAAATTTATTGCTGATTAAAATGTTATAAGTTGTTGGCTGATTATTATGATTAAAATTATTGATAGAGCTCGTTATGTTATTTTCTTTTTAGTTTTGGTTAATTTATGTCAATTAAATATAAATTTAAAATAATTAATACCTGGAAACAAATACAATACAAAAATTGTCCACCAACAACAGGACAAGGGCCCAGCAAGTCTGATACAAAATATATCTAATTCTTTACCAGTTTACAATAACTATCGAGATTCTTCTTAAATTCTTCTACTCTCTTCGAATACACAACATAATCTGTTAAAGCATTCTTCTCATCGACAACTCTATTGTAAAAATAATGTTTTCTTACCTCCCTTCTACAGCACGACTTATTTAATTTCTGAACATGTACTCTAATCCGGCAATTTAAGGGAAAACCTAAGCCTTATATGTTTCCCTGTTTTATGGATGATTTACAATGTTGCTGACAATTCAGGTTTTAAAAACAATATTACTTAAAAACTGATTTTACTGCAAGTTAAAAGGTCAATGAACAATAAAAATACATATATAGTCGGATTCTTTCAGGCATTCAAAGTATAATTTAATGGATTTTGCCATATCAATACAAATGAAACTAACTTAAAGTTATGGACAAAAATGACATTATTTCAAAATTAATTCCTTACGATTTCAGAAAACCACACATTTTAAAAATCCATTCAGCAAAATAAATCCAGATGTTATTAACTAAGTATTTTAAAACAGATATGATAGAGCGCGTCTTTTGAAACTATTGCATTTTCACATTAATATCCCTTATATTTATATATCTAAATTTTAAAAATACAGTTTAAGTAAAACTAAGATGCCCTTTGTTTTATTTAATTATTTTCTTTAAATTATTTCATTTCTATTTTTGATAATATTATTTCAATACAAAAAATTTAATAATTTGGAACAAAGTTCAACATCTCGGTGAATGTGTAAACTTTCTAGTTATTAAATCTGTTCATTGTTAAAAAAAAGCTGATGTATATGGCATAACATGAGACATTGGATCTTTTTCTACTAAGTTATAGATAATGATAATTTATTTTCCCTGCATCATCTTTCAAACTGTCCATTAATTTAAATAAACTCCGAAACAAAGTATGGATGGAAAGTTTAATTAAGTGAAGTAATAATAAAGTAACTAAAGAAGATAAACTATTGCACTACAATATTATGATTTATGGTAGTAACAATTTTAATAGTAAATATTCTTCAACAGCAATCAAATTAATAACTATTTTAAATTATTATATTTATTAACTAACATAAGAAACTACTTATTAAAGAATGAAATATTTTAACACATTAAGAAACACATTTTTATTGCGTAAAATATGTGTCTTAAAATCTTTGTCTTGAATTTTGTAATATTTTACAAGATTAAAAAAGAACCAATTCACACACACAAATATACAAATTAGTTTTTCAAAGAAATTCTATTAACTATAAAATTAATTTGCAGGTTCTTTGTCATGTCGTCCTGGTATATTGAATTCAATTCCTTGTTTATTATTAAATAAAAGCAAGAAACCCCCAGCGTAAAATTTAATTAAAGAACGTCGTCCCTTTTTATGATTGATTAAGAGGAGAGAAAAAAAGAGGAATTGGTAATTTTTCAGTGTTCTTTATCTCTGTAATATTTTAAATTAACGCGGTTTGGATGAGTAAAATAGGATTGGTTAGATAATAATGTTTGCAAGTGTGTTTCTATTTTTAGTTTAAGATTTCAATTTGCGTAAGTGTTTGGAGGAAACCTTCCTTCTAGAAAGAGTTTCAACAAAATTCATTTTCCCCCACAGAAATGTAATTATTTTTTCAATAGATAGAAATGAAATTGTGAAATATTGTTCGGAAGTTTTTCCCGTCAATATTGTGATTTGAAGGAAAATAAGAAGCTTTCAATAGGGTGGATTTTGTTTTTATATTTAAAAATGTGTTTACTTTAAATTCTGAAATAATTATAAATAATTGTGCATTTTTATTAGCTTTTTTAATAATTAATTATGGTCGATAATAAACTCACTGAAAACTGCTTGTCCGTCAGTTATTATTTTAACATAGTTAAATCTAATACTTGACACAGATGACTTTAGCAGAAATTTGCTCAGTGTTTTTCTTCTTTATTGTATACTACACTCTTAAAACAAAAGAGTGAAATCCACTCCAGTTGGAGAAGTGCATTTTCGATACTGGAAATTATTGAATATTAACTCAGACTGAGTTAAAGTCACTCGTTTGGAGTGATCCTGTCTGAGGTTTAACACACAAAGGATCCGCTCCTTTCGGGGAAGTGCATTTTCTAGACTGGAGGAGATATAATTAAATCAGACTTAGTTAAAATCGCTCGTTCGTTTTAAGAAGTGTAATCTGTGAATATAAAGAAAGAAGTTGTCACTGAGTCTCGTTTCAAGGTCTAGCCATAATTATTGGGGTTACGGAGACCAAAATTTAGGAGCTTATTTCTTTTGAATTGACGGCGTCATTTAAGAAGAAGTTTTTAGAAATTCTAACCCAAACTAATGCAGGAGGGCCAAACGTGAGCCGACTTTCCCATAGAAATAACATTGGGCATTGTTGTAAGCATATGATAGTTGGAAATTTTTAATTTGAAAGATTGATAAAAATCTGTTAAAAGTACAAAAAAATGCATGAGTGTTTAATTTGTAAAATTGAAATGTGAACATTGTAATAATTTTTTAAAACTTATTTAGAATATTTGATTTTTAATGCTTAATTAGATTTACTCAACTCGATTTAATGCCATTAAAAATGTAAATAAATAAGAATAATACTGAAGCAGTAAGGGAAAGTTTGTACTTTATAAAAAAACAATTTCAATCACATAGAGAGCATGTTTGTTTCCTTCTACTTCTTTGACCATTTCTTTGCAATTTACATAGGACATCTAAGAAAGCCCTAGAATTTATTGTGAGAGTAGGGCAGGGTAAGGTTGATACATATAATACTCCGGCTTGTATGCTTGATCAGAGACCCGCTTATAAAAATTCGTCAAGTAAGACAGACACAGAAAGAATTTTTACTGTCACATAGAGAAAAATTACACCCAGGGCTAGGGCGGGAATCGAACCCGCACCCGGTACAGTGCGCACACTGTTAGCGCGGAGGCAGCTATCTTAACCACCCGGCCACCCGAGCCCATTGTGAGATGTGTTGTAGATGATTGGGAGATATTTGCTACAAGCTACAATGTCCCGGGACTGGAATGGAGATACTGGTTCGGATTGGTCGGACTGGTTCGGATTTTCACAGCGGTTACGAAGAAGCCTTCAAACTTCTAGATGAGAAGGGACCCCAGTCGGATATCTAATTAAAAAAAATAATGCTGACATCAGTATGGGAGGGTAATAATATCCTGATATTTTGCTGATTAGGGGGGAAGGGGAATAGATTGTCATAAAATGAATGTTTGCTTTATATTCAAGTCACTGTTATTAAGGATACTCCTGTGCAACGCCGGGTTCATAAAACTAGTAACTGATAATTAATCGAAAAGGTAAAATAGTCCAACAAAACAGGTAAAATAGTCCTTCTCAAAAGTTGAAATATATATTTGAATCTAGTTAAAACTAGTTTTTACCATTTTCGGAAAGGAAGACACCCTTGTGGACGTCTAATATTTCGTTTCAAACAAAAAAAAAATGTGTGGTAAAGTAACGTAGATATTTGTTTTCAATGCTACTTTTCATACAAAAAGAGATTAAACTAGTTATTAATCTTTAAATATATGAATAGTTTAATCTAGTATTTCTCACGAATTTTAAAAATAAACAATGATCTTATGGAGTTCTGTAATGTAATTGACATTTAAATAGGTTGTTCTTTAATCGCGTTATAAACTCTATTTTTTAAAAGCAAAAGCAATTAAATTAGCGTCAATGAAAAAATTAAACGTAGAATAAGTCATTCTATTTTTTTTTTACCACTATTCAGTCCATTTTAGAATTAATTTTAACTGATTTTTCTAAAACTATTTCTTGTCAGTAGCATTAAAAATTAAGTTTTTGTTTTAAAACAAACAACTTTACTGTCAATAAAAAAGCTTTTTGTGAAAATTGTTTTTTATCAACTCTGAAATATGTCAAAGATAAAAAAATTGTACTTTAGTTTTTTAAACATCACATTTCAATAGTGTTTAGTTATAAACAACTTTGAGGCTTTAATAAAAAAGGACGGAAACTATGAAGGTAATTTTTTTTATGAGAAATACTTTTCCTTAAAAGATATTTAGTAAAACTTTTTATACCTTCTTTATAAATTAGTGAAGTTTTAATATTTTGGAAAATTAGTTTTTCCGTTGAGACGAAAATTTTGCAATTAAGTGGATTTTATGAAAGTCCGAATAATTAAAAATATTTTTATTGCATGCATTTTAAAATTATTTTTTTGACATATTTAATATTTTAAGTACTTTCGAAATGACAATACTTCAACTGATGGTACTGATTCCTAAAGTACACCCTTAGTTTTGTAACTTGGCTCATCGCATTACTAAGTTCCGAAAATGTTCGTGAGTCTCATAATTTCTGTTAGAGAAACACAATTCCTACTGCATATTTACAGCCGCTTACATACTGACTGATATTTATAGTAGTTATGCGATATGCTTCTGTCAAGTAAAGAGATAGTTAACTGATCTAGCACTCAAAGAAACTTCAAGCACCGTCATAATCTAAAGACGACGCTATGACTTTCCGTAATTGAATCTAAATTTTAAAAAAAAATTTATGTCCAAAGCTATTCAAGGAATTTCCCTGCTAAAAGTATTTATATTTGAAAATCGAATTCTTGAATTTAAAATACTTGAATCTAATACTTGTTTAATACTTGATTATGAAGTTTGAATTAGTACTTAAACCTAATACTTGAATTTTCTTGTGGATTTAATACTTTATTTTCACCTTAAATCTGTTTGAAATGTTAAAATTAGAACCTAGTAGGTCTCTGTGCAAAAGACCCAAGGTGTAAAAAATTTGATCCATGGGCATATCACCAGTTGACCGTTAAGTTACCAACATGTTTTACTTGCCTTTAAATCCAAGTAAATGATTTATTTCAAAAGCCTGATTCATTATAACATTCTCTCTCTCATTACATTTAAATAAAACATGTTCATCTCCAAAACCAGCTAACCCTTTTTTTATTAAACCTTATCAAATATTCATGATAATGCTCTGAAGTGCATGGAAAAACTAGTTCTATAATCCAGAGAACCAGACATCTAATGATCTTAAAATAGCTCCCAGAACTTTTTCAGCAGTTACACGATGCAATTCCTCGGTAAACCATTACGGGTTATCCTATAGGGTACTCCCTATTGCGTGATCCACATATGGATCCTTTATAGGGACTTGAAACAGAATAGGCTAAGTATTTGTTAGTTTAAAAGGTGACCTTCATTAATCACGTGACTGCGGTTCAAGCTACGTGTTTAGACCACAAAAAATATGCGTAACGGAAATGTTTCAGGTGACGTAATGTTCTTGTTTTCATTTTTCTGCGTTGCATTGGTTGCTTCTTTTTCCCCTTTAAAATGACCTATATAGATGAAAGGAAATTTTCTTTCTATGCTAGCATTCTTTCTATGCTGAAAAAAGTTAGCACTTAAAGAATTTAATTTGTAAATTTTTCTTAAAAAACTCATTCTCAAATACAAAGTAATTCCAGACATCAAATGAAAACAAACCGTGGGAACTGTTGCCATCTACGATGTGAAACAATCCCATTGTGAGTAAACATAATACTTTCAGCATGAAATATTCTAAAATACACTTGACGTAAGAAATTATTTTGTCAATACAACTTATGTATCAAATATATACGTAGTGAACACCGCAACAAAAATATATTCTTCAAATTTGCTGTGGGCACTTACGCAAATAACTGTGATGAATTGTCAAACGTAGCAACCTTTCCCTCTAAATTAGTGATTTGGCTAGATACATCTTGGACCCTTTGAAAGGGTCCTTTTTACAATTATATAAACAGTCTATTTAATTTACGTCGTTGATCTCTTCAAGTGAAAAGGTATGTTGTGCCCTTGCTCTCCAACATCAATACTAGAAATGATCTTGTCGTACCACTGAGAATGGAGGGAGGAATGAAAGATATATTGTGACACGCAAAGGAGTGATTTCTGATATATAATAGAAATTTACCTCAATTGCGTTTTGCCACAGCATCGAGCAATTACTTTTAGTACAAGAGCAAAGTGTTTGACTTTGAATTGGCGACATTTCATTTTCGTGAGTAATCTGTAAGTTGTTATGGGTATTTTATTTAAGGAACTTAAAAGAGGGCAATATCAATGAATAAAAGAATGAACACGATTTTATATTTATTATTGAGAACACCAAGGGGCGGGTTGAGGGTAGTATTGTTCTGTTGCAAGTAATTGCACATTGAATATGACTATAAAATAAAAGCATTAGACATGCATGAAAAATAGAAGAAGTTTATGAAAGTTAATCAGGTCGTATAGTAAAATTAGAAAAAAATATAAGTTAAAAGAATACCATTTTCTTAATAAATTTATCCCATAGATTATCTTACTCTATGTAATACTCACATGATTGTCAGATTTTTAACACTGTTAAATGTATATAAAATCAACACAAGAAGTATTAAAATCTTTTTTAATGAGTATGTTTTCTATAAAATGATGATGGTTAAATAAGTACATCAAAGGGAAATATCATTGAATATGCAAATATCATTAAAACAAATTCCAATGTTTAATTAAAAATCTTGATATTTATCTAAGCCCAAAAGAACACAAAAATTGATATATTTATGGTTCGCGTATTGTTCTTCCTTAACATAAAATGCAAATACCCTTGAAATATTTAGGAAATGCAATGCTAAGTGAGGAAAAATTGAGCTGTAACCCGGCTAAATTACGCGTAAAACACTACTCCGATAACTCGAGACAAAAGTTATCTACTGTTAAATCTTCCTATTAAGCAAGTGTAACGGAATAGATTACATCATCTCTCAGGCCTGCTTCGGGACAAGACCACCTTTCCTCACACATATATCACCGCTAATTGAAAGCAGATACGCTCAAATTGCAATTCTGGCTTCGATCCAGCGTATTTGTTGACCCTTAACTAGCAAATCAGCTGGGATGCTGAGGAACAGTGTTTGGTATATTTGCATACCTGCTTCTGAGCGTCTGTTATGAATACATGATGCATTGTAAAGAAAATGAGGCTAGATGTGTTGAAACCAAATTGAAAAGTTAGTTTAAGATTTTTTTAAATAAAATTTTGCTAAACATGGCTTTAGAAGTTCATTTATACAAAACATATAAACTAAAGAGACTATGCTCTTCAGAAACATAAAAAAATTCTTATCAAAAATACTTTTTATTATTAAAAACTCTAAATTGAAACAAGCAACAACTTTTTCAACTTAGCTTAAATTTCGACAAGGTTATTTCAAAAATCAAAATGCTTCACTAATTAATGTTGGTTGTTTAAAATCTCCCTTGACACTCCGAAACCACCATGCACGTACTGTTCATTAAAAAGCAATTTTTCGTTTATAATGAGAAGAAGACTACCATAAAGCAATCCCACTTTTCGCCTGCCTGTGAAGTTTAAAGCAATATACGTAACACCAAATTTTTTAGATTTATTTTATATATTTAATATTGGCCTGTAGTTATGAATTTCATCCAATTTTTAATTATTTTTTAAAAGTGTCCGATGCTTCACATAACCTTTTCAATTTTTTTTTTATACCTAAGCAACATTTGTAAAATCAGCTTTCTTCCCCAAACTTTTTTTTAAAATCGTGCATAATTTGTCTAAGTTTAAATTATCCATTTTTTAAAAATATTTCCAGATTCTTACTTGTTTTCATTTTTTCACTTTTTTGCAATTAAAAATTTATCATTGATTTTTTATTAATATTTTAAAATTTATTTTTCAAAAATATTTTAATATTAATTAAAACATTGTTTGCAAAAATCAAAAACAAAAATTAACAAAAGGGATTTAAACTTTAATTAGAACTATTATTTGGTATTTTGAAAAGTAAAGAAGTCAGTTTGTAGTGCCATAAGATTAGAGCATTTCGAAACAGCTCAAATTATGACAATCTTGTTCGGAATACTAAGCTATTGAATAAAATTGCCCATAACCCACATGAAATTGACTTTTCTTTTTATTTGTTTTGCTGTAAATTGTAGACCATTGATTATATTATATTTCCATATGATAAAAAGAAAAATTTCAATTTCGCAAACTTCGAAGGAACCCCTTGATGTAAATGCAGCTCCACCAAATATTTATCGGTTCATTTTGGTGAAAGTACGAAATTCGGTGAATGTTGATCTTCACAACTGATTGTCGTCATTCATCGGATTTCGGACGTTTACCGTAGTAGATATTTATTATAATTGTATTCACAGTTCTTATTTACGCTAAATTGTTTGTTATATTTGTCTAGAAAAACAGCGCCAAAACTTGTTTCGAAAAGAACAGTAGTTTTGAAATAATATGTTTCTCGTCTCTGGAAATCAGCCTGCTATCGAGGCAGCTGTGCTCAAGAAACTGAATAAAGACTTCGGGAAATTATAAAGAATGGCCCATATATTGGGTGGCATCGATATCATTAGGGATAGGTAGATGTATTCATGGCCATCTTCTAGCGAAATCGTTAGAGTAGAAGTTGATTTGCTTGAAATAAGGGTTTATTAGTTTTTATCGGTACCAATTAAGGGGGACGAAAAACATTTTTTATTGATTTTTATTTATTTATTTTGTACATTAATAAAAGAAAAGAATAAATAACAAATAAAACAACTGTAATGTATTCAAAAATAGGGAACTAAAGGATTTTGTCCTAATTTTTGTGAGAGAATTTCGTTTGTCAATTTATATTGTTTGATTCAATCTGTAACCAGAATTGTAAAGAAAGTTATTTTAACGACATGTGTGTACAAAATATCATAAAATTCGATTAATTATATTTTTTATGAATAAAAGAGATAAAATTTTATGTATAAAAATATTAGACACTGGGAAATCACATCACAATAATCGGAATTTTTCATAACTATCATAACTAGTAGCATAATGGTATAGTACTATGCCTTCTCGATGTCGATTCGATATTGCAATGCGAGGGTAATATTGGAAAAATGTCAAAACGATGGCTTATGTTGGTTGCTGGTTGATATCGTGATCATGGGGAGAACTATAGATGTCCATGAGTGTGCAAAACCTGTCTTATAATGATGTATGGTATAAGGTTTTACTTGTACATTCAAGATATTGGGGCTGAGTAGTATATTATTAGATAAGTTATACTTCGAATAAGTGATAAGTACAGTTTTGATGCACCGTGAGAGAGTTAGAAACAAATTAATGCATAATTTTTATTACATTTTATGTTTTAATGGTAACTATTGCAATTTAACATGGCAATGTTTAATTTCGGATAGTAAACTGATTAAAATTCTTGATTAACGTTTCTATAAAAATATTCTCAGTGTTCGTGTTTCAGGTCTTATGTGGCATCAGAATACTAAATGAAAATAAATTATTTCTTGAGACCCTAATGGTGAACCAATAGCCCTGAGAAACAAATCACCAATTGGAGAACAGATAGAAAGAAAAGCGGTAATCGAAGCTGGAATAAATTACGTCACATGAAACAAGTCAATTGTAATTACAAACTACATATTCAGATAGTAAATTCTAAATAAATACATATTAATTTACATTTAAAGGAATTTTTCTAACTTTAACAGTTTTTTTGGTTTTTATTAAAGTTTAATATTTCAAAAATCTTATTTAATGTAAAAGGTTTTCTTATTTCGTGTTTTTAGCAACTTAGAAATAGGTTAATTATTCTAAAGAAAATAAAAAAAATACTGTTTCATTAGTTTATGTGTTGTAAAAAGGTTTTTCCTTGAGGCATTAATTATTGGAAAAATTACGTAAAAGTAAATGTATTCGTGATCTTTTGTTACATAGTTCTTAAGTAATGAAAAAATAAAAAAAACAGAAACTTTGAAACGAAAAATGGCTAAGAGCATCCGAAAAAAAAGGCAACGAAAAATCTCTTTTTACAGTTATGCTTTTATTTTTCCTTTTAAAACATTTTGCCTGCTAATTTGAAATCAAAATTTTAAAGTGAACTTGTTAATTAGTCCGCAAAAAAGCTTTTAATAACAACAGAAAAAATGCAAATATTACCTGAAACTTTGGCTAATAAGACTGATTTATTTTTAAAAAGCATATTGGCTATAGTTCGTTTAGCCTCAATTGACAATAATGACTTGAAAAGAGTTTTAAACCCAATGCCTTATAAACATTATCTAAAAAACTGTTCTCTATAATTTCAATAACGTATAAAACTTTAAAAGTTGATTGGAATATCTTGTTTAAATTTTCCCATTTCCTAAATTAAATGGGTTTTAAGATGAAAAGTATTATTATTAAAACATTTTTTTATCAAATTGCAAACATACTTAATGCCATTTACGAATACATTTTTTAATTTACTTCTTAGAATTTAAAGGAATTGTTTTGAATCAAATTTTAAATCCTAAATGTTGGCTTAATTCTCCGTTAAATTGTTAAAAAAATATACGATAACCAAAAATATTTCTAAAGAGAAATGCAATTATTCATTTATTTAAAAAAAGTAGAAACATTTAACGGTGATATTATCAAAAACATCAATGATATATTTCAATGAGCAGCCAATAAAGGCCTTAAGAAATCAATATATTTACAACAAATGTATAAGAGCAAAAAAAAATTATATATTTAAAGTAAGAGCCTAAAGTTGTGGGAATATCAATTACTACAAACGCAAAAAACTGGATTAACAATTCCTTAGGCGACTTATGACAAGATGTTTTTTCGTCTACAAAATCTCTGTAGTGCATGGAAAAAATTCCTTATAACAAAACAAAACTTTGAGAGTTCGAAATTTTTTGTAACGTAAAAACAACTTATTTTTTTACTCTTATTCTAAAGGATGTTACAAACACAAACAAAAACTCCTCCAATATTTTCGCTCAATAAAATTCCGTTCTACTCTGTAAATCTTTACAAATTTTTTTTATGGCATACACTATTTTGAAAAGGAAGACATACAATAGAAAAGACATTCAAAGATATTCATTTTTTTATTTCTAGTGTATAACATAACCAACACAATCAATTAAATTAGAACTAAACCCACATTTTATTCAAAATTTTCTATATATTAGCTCATAAATTAAATGTAAAATAAAATTGTAACGTTTCATATTTATTTTATCAATATATTTAGAGAGTCAAGTTAAATTATCCTATCATTTACGCGACAGATTTTAAAATCTATAAAGGGAGGTATAAATTGTAATATTTAATAATTTTTTTTTTAAATCATGTTCATTTTACCCTTTTTAATCAAAGTGCCATTAGGTTACTTATAGTTTATTTTTAGATGAGCCGTAGTTAGATATAAATAGATAAATCTATGGAGAAAATTAGAGTTGTAATTTTGCACGACTATATTCAGAATTATAAAGATATATGCTTAATATTAATACGTATATATTATAAAGATATATGCGTAAATTTGACTGAAGGTATTTGCTTAAACCGAAATATATAATTATACTATTAACGTAGTGCCATAAACTTACGTGGCTAGTAGGTTCTTTATTTAAATAAAACATCCAGAGTGAGAATGCATTGAGGTTATTTATTATGATTAGGTAATGATGGATATTACAATAATTGACATAGTATTAATTAACATCTCTACAGAGGATCCGAAACCAATCTGTTAACTCTATTCAGTTATATGGGAATTAATTGATACCTGGGAACTTTGCACTCAGTTTTGCAAAGCGTCTTCACTGCTAGGCAAGGGGCGTGGATGGAGACGTCTGATGAATGAGGTAGGTGCGCTGAGGTAAGGCCTCGGGAGTCGGGATTGCATTGGACTGGAATCCCATCGCGGAAACTCGGCCGCGTAGGTTAGGAGATGAACTGTAGCATTCCGATGTGGGATTCTTCCCAAGGCTATTAGGCAGCTAAATCTCAGAAGTCGCTCTCTTCTCTCCTCTGACCCCGCATCATCTCTTTGGATGCAGAAAGCCTAGGCCCTCCTCCAACGTTCTCATTCGTTAGCTGGGGGGTCAAGGGGTTAGTTATGTAAATATCTATTCCCCTTCTTGTGTTCTCATTGGGTATAGGGGGTTAACATCACGCCTGCCTTATTTTGTATTACCAGACTTCCTGTCTGGTCAACACTCCAGCTCTGTCATTGCTAGGTTGCCATATCCTGTTGGCTGGCTTGCCACATTTGGCATGACCTGTCAATACTCCTGGATATTGACTGTGTCATTACTCCCCTTCTCACACAAAACTAAGAAAGTTTGTTCGTAAATTGTCAATTACTCCCAATAATAACCGAAAGAAAAAGTCCTATAAATTGTTTTTTTTTTTTAGGTAATACTTGGATCCCCTGAGAAGACTAATTTTCATAATGTATGACAATGGTTATACAAAGTTACAAATGATTACATATGTGGTAACAAAATTCTTTTCACCTAGTTGTACATAAGTTTGCAAAACTAATTATCAAAAGTGAATGTAATATTTTCACTAATTTTCTAGAATAATATGTTTACATGGAACTACATTTACATCATCAATACAACACTTATTTAAGCAAATCAGAAAAAATTTTGCTTTTTGCAAATTGAGATCACTTCATGTTTTAATTTCGGAATTTTACTAGTCTCTACTTTTATATTAGATCATTGTTGATGCATATATAAATTTCTTTCAAGAAAAACATGAAGGTATTTATAAAAACTTCATTAAGGTAATTAAGAGACTGAAATATTCCTAAGTGTTACATGAAAAAAAAAATGCAATGTTAATTACATACACATTTATAACTGAAACCTGTTATATTTTGCTTATAACATTTAGAATTCCAAATATGTATACATGTAAAAATGTTGTATTACTCAAATGGTTCAAAATTTCATAAATCAAGGTATATGATTCAATATGACACTTGAATTAAATGTCTTTATAATGCAAGTTGAAAAGTTTTTTTCAAGAGTTTTATTTCAACAGCCTTGATAACATTTCACAACAGTTTATTAGTTGTTGGAAAATAGTTCATGTATTTAAGGTTTCTGGTAGTTGTAAAGTCACTGAAATGTCATTATTTATCCATTAATGAAAGTTCCAATAAAAAAATACCTGAGAACTGTTCAGAAAAAAAAAAAAAACATTGGAGATGCATTGCGCTGGAAAAAAACTGTAAGGCAAGTCACAAAAACACTGCTGATGACTGTTGGGAAAAAAACTTTAAGGTATATTCACTTTTCTCTTCTAGAAAAAACAAACAAACAATGGTATATTCACACTTCTCCTGAATCAATAATCACTTGTCGAAAATTCAAAGGGCTTGTACACTGTGAAAAGGAAATATTCGACTCCTTTTATTTGTGTTGGAATGGACCGTTTTCAGAAATAAGATTGGTTGACTTTCTGAATCACAGAAAATGCTTTGTACAATTTCAGACCAGCTGAATTGTTCCCTGCAGAAATCCTCAAATGTGCACCCTTGAAGACCTCTTTCTGTAATCATAATATCGTACAATCTCACCTGGTACAATCAATCACTCCCAACAAAACACAAGTCAACATTAATTCGCCTCAGATCCCCAATAGAGATGAATTTATTTTTTTAAAAAAAATCATTTATCACTTGAAACTACATAAATCACCCTTTAATTAAAAAAAAAATCAGTTAATAGCAAAAATTAAAACTTGTTAATTATTACTAAAAAGACAAGGGAAAATTTTCACTTGTGATATAAATAAATTTTAATTCATTTTCCTGTTAAAAATTCTCTCCAAATAGAATCAAATCATTACACTAGGGAATTTTTAAACTAATCTATTAGATTTGAACCAAAAGCATATACCATTTTACAAAACTCTCAGAAGCAAAGAAACAATAAAAAAATGCAATTTTACCCAAATTCCAGCATCCAGCAGTATTTTTTACACCGCTATTTTCCCGTTAGATGGCGGTAGCAGTGCCAAAACCTTGACTTAGGAATTCTCAGAACTTTCCAAAACAAGTCCTACTGCCCCCCCCGTTTCTAGAATTTTCCCACAGTCAGTCCCCTCGTCTTTGCGATTAGTGTCCACGCGGTGTGAAAAGTTAGTCGGGATTACAAATCTAATGGATATCATTAATGACTCAGGTAAGTGTTTTTCCATTATTAAAATTTGTAATAATTCACAATCCCGCAGTATTTTTTCCTCCCTTTTTTCATTGCATTAAATTAGAATTAAAGAGCGAGAAAAAAAAAAAATGCATCACACGTGGGAAGTGTTACCTGTGCTTGAAATCGCTCTGTTTTATATTAAAAATAATTTTCACTTCTGAATCAATAGAGAAAACAAAACGGGTAATTATATAAAACCATAGTAAGTGAGAAAAAAAAAAAAGAAGTTTAATAAAATTCCGTGGGAAAATCGGAATTCAATAACTGTTCTTTAAAAAAAATAATCCAAACGCTTGTATTTTTCAGGTGGCCTGTTTGCGGTTTCGCTAGACGACTACATGCGGCTATGTAGCAGTTAATTTAGGGGCTTTAGAATCACTAATTACCACTAATTTTCCCCTTCTCTCTTCTCTTTTAGGTCTGGTAGCACCGAGGGACAAATTACTTCATTCTTAAATTATAACTTTATTATTGTTTACTCGCAGTAAATATTATGCTTTTTTTTGTAAAGGGGCATGCATAATGGCCAAAACATTTTTTTTATATTTTTTTCTAATTTTTTTTTACTGTATTTTTAAGTTTTCTTATTTGTTTTATTTAGAAATGCATTTTTTCCTTGTATGGCCATACATGTATGCGTAAATAAGATGTCAATTACCTATTGTTAACTCTTGTTTAACGTAATTTTACATATTTATAAGTTAACAAAGTATGATTTTTCTTGAAAATTTTGTTGTTGTTCGAAGCGTAATAAATTAATATTTTTGTCATACAAACTTGATGAAATATTATTCTGTATATTAAAAGAAAATATACAATTTTCCTTAGCTGTTCCCTGCAAGAACAAGTCCGCCCAGAAAGTCATAGTTCTTTTCTGAACATCTCCGTGCCGGCGCCGTGATGATCGGAGTGTCACTTTCACCCCCTTGTTGGCAATGCGACACACCCTTCGGAGTCCGCGATATTCCACCTGTTGCTTTCTTGAGACATGTTTCGGATTCCCCCCCCTCATGATGTTGAAAGTTAAGTATTTTTTTTGTTTGTTTACTTTTGGGTGGGATTTTCTCTCGCTCTTTTTCTTTTGTGGTTTTGGGGATGGTCTTAGAGAGCTTATAGTTTTTGATCATTTTTTACCTTAGGGATTGAAAATTGTATTAATGTTATACGATTAATTTTGTAAAACCTATTTATATATTTTTTTGTTTTTGTGTTTGTTGATTTATTACACGTAAAATGATTATTGTTTTGAGACTATTAAATAAATAAGGTGTTGACTTAAGGGTGAAATCTAATTGAAGCATCCTATGATTAATCATAGAAGTAAATTTTAATATTGTATACATTTATTTATTTAGACTATTGTTGTTCTTTTTCTCAAATTATAGTTGTGTGTTATGAGTGAATTTGGTTTATTTTCATTGTGATTATATTTATCTTGTAAATGTGGGAATCTTTCAGTCACTTTTTTAATCTTTGAAATATGTGCTTTCTTTTTTTGTTCGGGGTTGGTACAGTTTTGTATTTCAAATAAATTTTTACTAATAGTTTTTATAACCTGAAATTTTCCCTGAAATTTTGATTTATAGGTTTTACAGTCTCTGACAGTGACAAAATCGCCGACTTGTATGTCATGTGGTTGAGATTTGCTTTGAGTATATATTTGTTGTCTGGTCTGAGCTTTTTCGATGGACTTAGAGGCTTGCGTGTTAAAATTTTGTATTTGTTTTCTTATATTAGCCATATAAGTAGGATATTTTAATAATTCGAGATTGTCTTCTTGACTTTTATATTTTTGTGTGAGAGGTGGAATCTTTCTACCAAAAAAAATTTCGTTTGGCGAAAATCCGATTGTTGAGTGATAACTTGCATTGTAATTTGACTTGTATAAATTTAAAATTAATTTTAAATCTCCCACATCGTCCTGTAAGGCCAGAATACATTCCTTGAGCTGTTTGTGAGCTCTCTCTATGATCCCGTTGAGAATTGGGGTATACGGAATTGTGTGATTAATTGTGACCCCTAATTGTTGTTGTAAATGATGAAAGTTTTTACTTATAAAGCAAGATCCATTATCACATAAAATTGAGTTCGGCGTTCCATATCTACTGAAGTAATCAATGAAGCACGGTACAATCGATTTTGTGTCTATATTTTTTAGTGGGTACAACTCCAGATGTCTCGAAAAATTGTCTATGATTGTTAGTACATAAGATTCATTCGATAACGGACCGATAATATCCGCACTTATATGCGCTCCGACAACTGCAGGAATTCTTCTAATTTCATGTGGCCATATATTTCGTTGGGGCCTTTTTAGCTGCGTGCACTTGAGACAAGATTTTGCATAATTGACACAGTCAGTTAACATATTGTCCCAATAGAAGTATTCTCGCAGAAGTAAGTACATACGTCTACCTCCAAGGTGGGTTATGTGAAAATCCGACAATGCTTGTATTTTTAGAGAGTTTGGTATAACAATGTTTTCCACATATTCTATAGAGTTTCCTTTTTGGATTGAACGTCTGTATTTTAAAGTATTTTTGCTATCCACAAAATAATTTTTATATTTCGGTTCAATTTTCTTCTGTGTCAATTTGTTTTTAATAAATAAAATTGTACTGTCCTGGTTTTGTTTGCTGATTATATTTTCTTCGCTCAGCTTGCAGCCAAGGGGAAAGACCCCGAGATTGCTGCCGACTCCCGTTGTGTCCATGTGATTGATTTGCTGGTCTCCGTGTGTCTGGCTGAATCCGGAAACTGGTGAGTTTGTGCATGTGTTATTATTTTTATTTTTGACGTGTTCATTTATGTTTTTGTTTTCGCTACCCTCATTTTGTAAAATATTTTGTGTATTCGGGAGTTTTAGGTTGTCTTGTATTATTACGCATGATTTATTTTTTGTTATTGTTTTGTAATTCAGATTTATCATTTGGAATGTCGATGGGTAGACCCGAATAAATTTGTTTTGAAAAGTTAGTGTCGGTATCAAACGTTATATCCCTCGTTTCGACTGTTTCTGTTCGTGAAAAAAAATCCGCCAGAGCATTTTCCTTTCCCGGTAAATACTTAATATCGAAGTCATATTGACTTAGTTCGTTTAGCATTTTCCTTACCAAATGGGAAGTATTGTTTAGTTTACTTGTATTCTGTAACGGACGGTGATCTGTCAAAACAGTAAATTGCTTACCAAAAAGATAGTCATTGAAATGAAGAATACCTTCATAAATGGCTGTTAGTTCTAGTTGAATGGCGCTTTGTTTAGCTTGAGCTGGCGTTAGTTTTTTTGAAAAATAGGCCACTGGTGCCAATCTATTCTGCCTGTATTGACATAATATTGCCGAGATTGCGATAGCACTAGCGTCAGTGTTTAGGTAAAATTTTTCCTTGAAGTTTGGGCTAATTAGGAACGGTTGATTAAAAAAATGCGCTTGTAAATTTTGGAAAGCCGTCTCTTGTTCGTTCGACCAATTAAATTTAACTCCTTTTTTCAAGAGTTTTTCCAAGCTAGCTGTGTAAATGGCGTAATTTTTGATTGATGATCTGTAGAAATTGAGTAATCCTAAAAAGGCTTTTAGTGATCTGAGATTGTGGGGTTTTTTGAATGACATAATTTTTTTTGTATTATCTGGTGAAGGGGTTATTCCATCTTTTGAAACTTCATATCCAAGATAAGTGATACTTTGGCGCATAAATTGACATTTTTTTGGGTTTAAAGTCAGGTTGTGTTCGGTTAGGCGCTGTAAAACTATTCTGATTTTATGAACCATTTCCTCTGGGTCATTGGCCCCGATTAATATATCATCGATGAACCATCTTATTCCTAAATTTTCCAGTCCCGCCAGGACCTTATTCATTAGTCTTTGAAAAATTTCAGAGCAATTCTTCATGCCAAAGCAGAGTCTTTGGAAACTAAAATTTCCTAAAATTGTAGTGAAACCCAATTTGTCGGCGTAATCTTTAAAATCGCATTGCCAAAATGCGTTACCCATATCAAGCGATGTGTAAAATTTAAATCCGCTTATTGCATGAAGTATGTCTTTAATTTTTGGTAAATTTTGTGGGAAAATTTGTATTGCCATGTTCGTGCTACGCAGATCCAAAACAAAACGATAATCTCCTTTTTGGTCGCTTGTGGACTTTTTTCTTACTAACATAGCGGGAGCAAGCCAATTAGTTTCAGTAGGTTTAATTATTTCTGCTTCCAGCATTTTATCTATTTGATTTTTAGCTGATTCGCGCAAGTGATATGGTAGGGGATATGCTTTGCATGTAACGGGTGTGTCGTGATAAAAATGCATAGTTGGTTTCACTGCATCACAATGCCCAAGTGACATTAGTGAAGTCGAAAAGGCGTTTTTAAAATTTGTTAATAAATTGCTTATTTGAAGTTTAATACCTGGGTTTAAGTGTGTTAAATCAAAGTTATCCAGGGAAAATTCAGTTTGTCTTCGCTTCAGTGTGTCTTCTGAGGCAGTAATTAAGTTAACTGTATTTTCTCTGTTTATATTTGAATTTTTAATGTCAATTGCTGTGTGAATATTACCCACTTGCATATGTTTGTTTAAATGTATGTTTTTTTCACCAGCATTACATATAAGGATTTTTGTTTTATTATCTTTAATTGTGTTAATAACCGGAGTGATGATTACATTTGGATTATTAACTTGAATTGGTTCAAAAAAAACTTGTATATTGTTTTGTGAAAGGGGTGTCTTAGAAACAACATCTACTATTCTCGTTTCTTTGGGTTGTAAGAAGATTTTTTTATTTAGTTTCATTCTAAAACTTTCTTCATCTTCGGAACTTGTATAAATGTTAATCAGTTCGACTTCTGAGTCGTTGATCTCGAAAATACCTTCTGAAATGCGGAGATTTACTCGATGTTTATTTAATAAGTCACAACCAATAATTAATTTATAATCATGAAGGTAGTTCTGTGTTATGAAAAAGCCGTGCTTAATTTTTACATTTCCTATTTGAATTGGGAGTTCCGCTAAATACAGGAATTTAACTTTTGAACCCGTGATTGTGGTTATTTGAACATTTGATTGTATAATTTTGACTTTTATTTGCTTATTATTTTGAATTTGTCTAAAGATATCTAGGTCCAGAATTGACACACTGCTCCCAGTGTCAATAAGTGATTTTATGTCTATTGATCCGGCCTTTACATTTATGAGTGTCAGATTTGAATTTTTATTGTTGTGGCTTGTGTTTGCTATAACATGATTATTGCTATTTTCATTTATTTCATTTATTTGAGTATTGTTCATTTTAATTTGTTGATTATTAATGTGGTCTGAATTTTCTGTTGTGATGGTTTCAATTTGATTTGTCGTATTTTGAACAATTTTCTCGGGGACACTATTGTGAATGTTTAAATCAGTGTTCCCGAGTTGTGTCCTAAAAAATGATTTTGTGGGTTTATGTTAGGGTCGGTGTGTCTGTTATATTGTCGATTTTGAGTGCTATTTCCTCTGAAATAGCGTCCACGTGAAATAGAACCCCTAGTTCTGTTGAAAGTTCGTCCTCTTGTTTGAACGTTTTGGTATGCTCCTCTGTTATTATTATTGCCTCTGTTGTGAAAGTTTCTATGTTGTGGATGGAATTCTCTGGTTATAGGAGTGCTTTGTAATTGATTGTATTGAGTGTTAGATTGTTTTAGTATTTTGTAAACCTCACAGTGGCTTGAGTAATGTGCGTTTTCGCCACAAAATACGCATTTAATGTTTGTTTCTTCAGATCTGATATTATTTATTTGCATATTGCCGATTTTTTGGATTGTTTCATGGGCCTTTTGGGAATGTATTGCAGTGTTAACCGCGTCATTGAAATTTTGCGGATTTGTTTTTATTACGTCGACTCTTAATTCAGGTAGAAGTGCATCGAGGAATTTTGACAGTTTAAGTCGGTCGATAATTTGTTTCGTTTCGTTGTTCTCCATTTGGTATTGTGTTCCTAAATAATTGTTTGCCAGAGTTGATACTCTGTATGCGAAGTTTTTTACAGATTCGCCTTCATTTTGTCGACAAGCACTAAATTTCGATTGATTGTCCGTTAACCCAATTTCATCAGAAAAAAACGTGATTAATTTGTCACATATTAGTTTATAATCGTCCGATTCCGACAATTCCGCGTCGTTCAAAAGAAAAGTTAGGGCGTTGCCCTTCAATCTTGTTTTTAAAATAGTTAGTTTTTCCTGATTGGACCAACCCGACAGTTCGGCGATATCATTAAACTGTTTAAAGAAAAATTTACTTTCGCTCGGTTCTCCATCAAAAAATGATGTTAGTAGCGCAATTCCATTTATTTTTCCCGAGTTTTGACTTTGTTGGGGATTAGGAGTTGGGAAATTTGTTAAAATGGGTGCAGGAGCTGAAATTGGTGTAAGCGCGACATTACTTTGTGAAACCGGCGCAGTATTTGTTCGTGCACTGCGAGTGCGTGTGCCCCTATTATTAGTTAGCACTCTAGCGATTCTACGTCTAGGTGGCATTTTGAAAACGAATACTTAACAAAATAAATCAACAGAAAATTTCATGCACAGGTAAAAGTTATAAATGACCAAGTATATTATTTCACCATTTAGTAAATAATTAATTACTAAAACCATTAAACATTAAAACCAAATTCTTACACTTTTAAAAAAAAAAGTAATCAATTATTACCATATAACATATAAAACACCAAAGCAACACTGAACGCAAAAAGAAATGACTGAATGTTTGAAATATTAAAACTCATACATTAAAAACCCAATTAAATGACATGCATAAACAAATTAGCGTTTGTAGCGAGAGAAAAAAAAAATTGAATGTTAACCATTCTTTAAAGAAAATTTAAAAAAAAATAACCAAAATATCCCCACACTGGATCCTGGGACCGGGCACCATTGCCATAAACTTACGTGGTTAGTAGGTTCTTTATTTAAATAAAACATCCAGAGTGAGAATGCATTGAGGTTATTTATTATGATTAGGTAATGATGGATATTACAATAATTGACATAGTATTAATTAACATCTCTACAGAGGATCCGAAACCAATCTGTTAACTCTATTCAGTTATATGGGAATTAATTGATACCTGGGAACTTTGCACTCAGTTTTGCAAAGCGTCTTCACTGCTAGGCAAGGGGCGTGGATGGAGACGTCTGATGAATGAGGTAGGTGCGCTGAGGTAAGGCCTCGGGAGTCGGGATTGCATTGGACTGGAATCCCATCGCGGAAACTCGGCCGCGTAGGTTAGGAGATGAACTGTAGCATTCCGATGTGGGATTCTTCCCAAGGCTATTAGGCAGCTAAATCTCAGAAGTCGCTCTCTTCTCTCCTCTGACCCCGCATCATCTCTTTGGATGCAGAAAGCCTAGGCCCTCCTCCAACGTTCTCATTCGTTAGCTGGGGGGTCAAGGGGTTAGTTATGTAAATATCTATTCCCCTTCTTGTGTTCTCATTGGGTATAGGGGGTTAACATCACGCCTGCCTTATTTTGTATTACCAGACTTCCTGTCTGGTCAACACTCCAGCTCTGTCATTGCTAGGTTGCCATATCCTGTTGGCTGGCTTGCCACATTTGGCATGACCTGTCAATACTCCTGGATATTGACTGTGTCACGTAGTTTAATTAAAGTCTGTAATTGAATTAATAAACATCATTAAAATAATGTATATTATTGATTTAATCAAAAACTGAATTTTATAACTTTAATATATCTCTTTACAATTAAAATGCTCTTCAATAAATCTGATGGATAATTGGACTGTAAATAATAAACCACTGCAGTATTTAAAATAAAGCGTGACATGCAAAAATGAAAAGCTTGAGCTGATTCATAAAAACTTTTATTGTAAGAACTAATACAGGCTGTGTGAATGTCATAAAATAAAACTAAATGAGTAATTTTTAATTTAAAACTAATCTCGAATTTTCCCTTACATTCCTTTTCTTGATTATTTTACTGCAGTACAAATTGCTATCCGTGCCAAGGCTCCAGCTGTTAGAACAATTAAAATAACTCAAACAATTGTTTTTCGACGGGTAGAACAAATAATGTTGTACGTTAGTCATGTTTTTTTCATATTATTCATTTTTATTCTTCCTATGCTACTTTTAAAACAGAATTTTAAGACATCTGTCAAAAACATTTTTAACTTAAATTGTTTCCCTTTTTTTACTAAAGAAAGATTTTAGGAATGTAAAGAACATATGGAATGAAGAGAGTGTTTGTAACTTTTGATGAAGTTAATTGAATTCTGCCTCGAGTTTTGCGTTTTGCTAAGACGAGAACGAAGAAGAATCAAGTTTCTCTTTGCTGTTTGTGTAATTCTTTTGGATTTTTCTTCGCTCTTTGACAAGTTACGTGACTTAATATTCCAAAATGTTGACAAGTATTAATTCCCTCCCGAACCATGAAAAGATGATTTTTTTAAAAAACCGAAATGCTAAATTAAACTTTTGTAATCCATTACTCTTTTGACAAATTAAATTAATATTTAGATCGATGATGAAATGGCAAATACAAAAAAGCTTATTAAGAAAGTTATGAAACATTCAGATATGCGATACCCCATGCATAGAATTTATGAAAGTTTTTCAGAAAATAAATACCTTTAAAGTAAATTATTTTGATTAAATTATTTGTTCATTTTATAATATAATATTATCAATTTTTCAATTCAAAGAAATGTTATTTGAATATGTATTCATAAGTTATTGTGCATTGAGAAAAGTTTAAATAACAATTTCAAATTTTTACATACAAAATCAAAATAAACGTCTGCTCTGATATGATTAGTTTTTAGCTTCTGATAGTTCTATATCTCTCATTCGACTAAACTTATGAAACTATTTCTCATAAAATTTATTTTAAATGTTTTATTTATACGGTCTTACATTTTGTCACATTCAAAAGTATTTCGCATATTAGGAATGACTTTCAAACATAATTTCCTGAATATAAATGCTGTTTTTATTCATATTAAAGTTGAAAGATTTGTCATAACATGGTTTTGATTTATAGCAGACATTTTTAAATAAAAATCGATATATAAATTGGTAGTTTTGAAATAACATTTAGTTCACTTTAAATTATATAGATAAACACTTGGTTTAAATGTTTCTGACTTCAAAAAGTAGTTAGAAATGAAGTTAGTGGTGTTACAATGAAAAAACATTGCTTTGAAACAATGGGTTATAAAAGTTTGGTAATAGGACACTTGAAATTAATTTTTTCACTTTATTTTGGAAAATAATTTTCTGAATGATTTTTCCAATTTTTTTAAAAACAAAATACTAGTTTGTTTGGTCGTAAATATATATGTTTGTTTGGTCGTAAATAAGTATTAATTTACGTTCTTTCGTAGGGTCACCAGGAAAAAAGTGCTACTAAAATGTGTCATATGATGTTATAAAACGTTGTGTATTCAAAAATGTTATTTGACTAATCATTCTCTGCACCAAATAATCGATATAGAAGAACGTAACCTTTAATAAAAATAATCCCCCAAATAATTATTATATATTTGCATTGTTCGTTTCACAAAGATTATAAACATGCTTTTTACACAGTATTTATTAAAAAAAATTCCACGCATTTTATAAAACTCGAGTTTTTGCTTTGACTTAAAACGCATTATTATTCAGCATCATAAGTACCTTTTTAGGATAGGACACATCATTAAAATATTAAAAACTTTATTTAATCCCTGCAATACTTTTCTTCTTTTGAAAGGCTTTTACGGGTTTTGTTAAAGAGCTCATTATATATGATGACATTCTCGCGACCTTATGATGGTATAAGTTTATCTTTTTTAGTTTGTAAGAATATTTATCTCCATGTAATGCTTAAATATTTTCTTTTTTAAGTAATTATTTGAAGGACGTTTTGGAAAAAAACACCATAATAAGATTAAAGTAAGATATTACATAGGCATTATCAAAGAACCTAAGTATTTGTTCAGGTGAAGTTTTCTTTTCTGTGGAAATTATAACTTTAAACCACTTCCTTTTTGCATTAAAATATCTTTTAATAAGGAAAAAATAATATTTTTTCAGGAATTTAGAGATTAGGAGTTAATGCAACGTGATATAGTGTGATAGTATTTTTAAAATAAATTTTTTCTTTACAAAATAAAACGTTTAATATGCATAATAAAACTTTTTAAAACTTCTAAAATCAATCTATATGCCTTTTGAAAGTATAGAATACAAGAAATTATTGAATTTTTTCGCATGCTTCTCTGTTTAAATAAACAAATACATAAATACCGTTTAAATCAAGTTTTTTTTTAATTTAATACAACGAGAATTCCCGTCCTTAAGTCACAATAATCCAACGCAATAATGACAAATTGTTATTTCAAATTTACATAGCAGAAATTATTCAACAATTTACTTTTATGATTCATATATATTGAGTTGTATAACTGACATCCAATAAATGTTACCCAGACCTTCGCTATTCAACTCAAAATACAATGTGTACATATCTTTCCATCAAACTCACTACATGCGAGTCCAGTTTAACGTTTTCATCATTGACGTTATTGTTATATCACATTAAACCAGGAGATACTGGAGCACTGGTCTACTGATCATAAATTGAAGCGGAATGCAATTGTAATCAACTATGATTGTTGCCAAAGCGCATTGGATTGATCAAGAGTTTTGATGTTAATCCTACTATAGGATTCAATGAAAACTCTCAATTTCCCGTTAAAAGAATAGTAGGGGAGAGCGGGAGAATGGCGCCACCTTAAGGGATATTGAATTTTTATGCAGAATTGTGTTGCAATTAATGTAAATTGTAATGAGAATTGAGAATAGCATGATACAGTTCATAACTTATCTTGTGGTGTTATTTTTCAAATTTAAATCTTTAATAGAAACTGAAAAAAATTGTTTTTTCTAAAAGCTTGCACAGTGGCGGGATTACCTCGGTACATGGGGTAATGCCGACATACCACTGGGGTTATGCCGCCACATCAATAAACAAAGCAAATAATCTATAAATAATGGATAATGATATAATAAAGAAATACACATAGAACTAAAATAGGTTTAATTAACTTTGGAATGGTAAATTGTACAGGGTACAGCTCTTTTATTAACTTTCCATTTGCAACTAACTATGCAGTTTTTTTAAAGTTTCGTAGGTCTATTTGGCCAATTCAGATGTTCTTTTCCAGATACGCGGCATCTGGAACGAAAACTAATAGGTTGTTTGCCAATATATGAAATTTCTATTTGACACGGATTATGCCTCCTTCCTTTTGCATGTGGTGGCATAACCCCAGAGTGATGTGGTGGCATTACCCCAGTAAGACAAAATGGCATAGACGGCTTGTTTAAAGAAAGGTAGACAGCATAGCGTCCAAACTAACAACGTTATAAAATAGCCAAATATTTACTCCTTTTCAATGATATATAACTTATTTATTTAACTTAAGAGATAATAGTCACTTATCTCTTAATTTTAGAAGGCCCAAAATTAGATGAAAATCACTAAAAACTTTATTTCTTTAAAAACAACTTTACGCCATCTCACCACACGGCCATTAGCGTCTTTTCTTCAAATTACTTTTTTTCCTGCTACAGTTCAGCGCTCATAGACCCCTCCCACACACACCACTGATGAGATGCATGGGATGGCGGCATTGTCCGGGGTGGCTGGATTGCCAGCTCTCCCTACAGATAATTTTGTAAAAAATATTTCTATTACTTAAAATTAAATATAAAGTAATGGAGATACTGCGATAGGGGGGGGGGGAAACTCCGGAATGTACATTTTGTGTTTTCAACTTGTTTTGAAAAGTGTTGATTCTAAAAAAAATATAGAGCTTCGACATTGGTCAATCCGTGCGTCTGTCTGTCTTAAACCTCTCTACAGGTCAAACTAAAAGAGCAATTACCAGATTTACCTGCTTTCAAGCACCTGTCGGACGTGATAATAAGGTTTTCAAGAAAATTGCTCACGAGCAAAGGGTAGCTATCATAGAACATTTCGTCTTTACAAAATATGCTGGAAACTTAGCAAAGATTAAGACTTAAAGTTTGTTGTTTCAAGTTTCCAGTACCAACAACAATTTTAGCGGGCCAAGTCCTGTCGTACACATTCCAGCCTACGAGACCAAGGATTCTTGGTGCTTGGCATGTGTAACGGGGAGTTGGTCAGCCTCACGCAGAACCCTCAGTGTTTAGCTATCAAGCATGCTTGGTACTCATTTTATCGACCGACTTAAGATATGAAAGGCTGAGTCTGCCTCGCCCAATCCGGGACTCGATCCCCGGACCTGCGGCACGGCAATGAGAAGCACTAGCCACTATGCCTTTTCATTACCTATTGGACGTCATAATGTTGTTTTCGTAAAATCTCGCATGCGCAATGGATAACTGGTTTCCAGTACCTGTCGGGTATAATAATAATGCCAGGCACTTCAGTGATTTCATCCAATTAGATTTATAATTATTAAAAGTAGCCAATGAGCGGACCGACTTTATTTTAGTTATACTTTGAAAAATGTGAGTTTTGCAACGACACCTTTTATTTTTCACAACTGTCTTAACCACGATCTTGCCAAACCGTCAGCACAACGGTTAGGGAGCTAGAATTTGCTGCTTTTGGGTTCGGGCTCTAATCCCGGTAAGGCATGGATGTAAGTGTTTGTCAATAAATATTGTCATTTGTCTATGTGTTTGTGTCTTTCTTTCTTTGCGTGTCTCTTATGACTGTGTCACTTCTGGCGAGCGGGGTAAAGGGCTATAAAGCCTATGCTCTTCCCTTCTAGAGGGCCCATTCACTGTGTTTGTCGTAGCCACGACCTTACACTCACAGAAATAACACTTTCATTTTTGACGATTCATGAATCCTCAAGCCTCATTTCGTTAATTTTGAGGATTGTTTCGTCAAACTATCGCGTGACTTTTGAGTAAACGCGAATCCTCACTTTTACGATCGTGATTTGACGATTCTGTGTCTTGATTTTGAGGAAACTGAATCTCGTTATTGTACTCACATGCTCAAAAATGACGAAATATTTCTTTAGATTAGACGACATTAAAATCTTCATAAAAATGACGATTCAAATTTCCTCACTTTGAGGAAACGAAAACACGGAGCATTTGCCAGTAACGGAATCGTCAAAAATTAAGGAAAATTTCGTCGTTTTTGAGCATTTATTTTTTAGAGTGAAGACAGTGCTCTACTGTTCTACGAGCCAAGATTTGAAATTGGATCGTGGCATAGGCTTATGTGCTTTAAGACTACAACAAGTATATAGGCGTTAGAATACAGAACCCGTAATACAGTAACCCCTTGCTATATCGCGCCTCGTTACATCGCACATTCGGATATATCGCGCCTTGCATCATGTCCCCCAACTTGTCATCCTTTTTTCAATAACTAGTTTTCTTAAAATCGACGTGAGACACATGGTCAAGAATTTAAACACGAAAAAATTTTTCAAAGAAAAATTGGTTTTGCGAGAAAATCAAAGCAGCTATCTTTAGATGGATTTTTTTTTACTAATGAGTGAAAAAATTATAGTATTACTTGTGCAATACTGTGTAACGCGTTCATAATTAAGTATAAAAGTAATTTTAAAATTTTTGCTTTAAATTTTGCATTTTATGATTTTATGATTTTAGTATGATTTAGTTTTATCTTTCAAATACATACTGTGCTTCAGTTTAAAAATTTTTTAAAGAGCAAAAATAAATCAAAAATATATTATTTATCAAGTCGCTCGTTATATCGCGCGTTCGGTTATATTGCGGTTTTTTGCTTGTCTCCCGGGCAGCGCGAAATAACGAGGGGTTGATGTACCTCAATAATTTGGTGTACTGGGGTGCAAACTTACTAACCGTGTTCAATATTGGGATTATCCTTTAGCGAATCGGAATACCTAATAATTCTCCGGCTTTGGACTGTCTCCGCCTTTTGCCATCAATCAATAGTCGTTAACCAAGTCTTTTGGGTGTACTGCCATAGCCAGTACTTGATAATCATTTACATACTCTGGGTGACATCGCTGGGCGACCTGGGATTGCCCAAAGCATGTTGGTTACGGAGGTGGATTTAAAAGAGGTGCCATGGCAGGAAAAGGTTTAGTAAAGTTAATTTAGGCTTAGGAATTTATTAGGAGAGGTCGTTAAGAGAAGATCTATTGATGAAGTTGACTGTTTAATTTATTAATTGTAGTGCATTAGGATAGCTTTCATTTGCAGTGCATTCAATTAAAGACTCTTAGTTGGGACCATAAAAAATTCGAATTGGTTTTACTGATTCATTAATACATATTTATACATTTCACACCGATTAAAAACATATTAGTCTTACATTGAATTCTTTAACCACATTTGAGTCATTAAATAATTTTTAAAATACAGAAAAAAATATTTTTAAACTGTGATTATTTTTGTTGTTAAATAAATTTCTAAACACAAACACATTTTTTTAAAAACTAAAATGTATGAATTATTCTTGTTTTCTTAGAATATCTGAATTTGAATAAGAATTTTTTTATTTGCCAAAGTCCGAATTAAATTAAATAAGCCTGAATTAGCACAGTATATGCAATATATTTTTTAAACAGCAGCTCAAATAGTTAGAAATGCAACATAATGTTCAAAACAGAGAAAAAGGAATTTCAGATTTTTTTATGGATAAAAAAAATATTGTAAAACAATTTGTTTCATAATAAAAGTTTCTTTATTCAAAGTAATCCCCCAGGTATCCGGCAAAAAACTTAAACAAATGAATACCAACCAAATTAAATTAAAATACCCAGCTTATAAAATAACATAAAATCCCAATTCATTTCGAAGCTAAAAACATCCCAAATAACCCTCAAAACATTGTTTCCTAATCCTTAAAAAAAGTTTTCCCCTATTGTCCCAACTAACTTAAGACAATGAAACAAAACGAAATAGCTCTCGGCAACAAATTGCACGACGCAAGGAACGAAGCACCCGCAATCGAGGAATTAAACAACTAATTTAAGAAAAGGAAAACGAAAAGAATCTTTTCTACCCCAGGTAAGACATCTAATTCATTTAGGATTCCAGCGCCGCCTTAAAGTCTTAGGGGAAGTCATTAGCTAAAAATTCAAAGCAATTGAATTTCCGAATGGATTAGGGGACTGCGGTATAGGCGGTCTCTTCATATGTCCTACTTCGGGGAATTATACTCGCCGCTAACTAAATAAGAAATGGTAGGGATGGCGGTTTTTCAGAAAAAAACTGCTGTTTCAAAAACCGGTTTGTCAGTTTTACTGAACCTTACTACCGGTTTAATGATAAATCGGTTTTTTGGTCAAAACCGAGGGCAAAAAAACCGGTTTCCGCTTTCCATCCCTAAAGTGTTCCAAATAAGGGTGGCGGGAAGTATAGTAACTTCGTGGTTGCTGTACTAAATCTTTGCGACGAGCCATGTTTCATTACTAGATAGTTTTCTCTTAGCTTTCATGGAGGAATTCGCGTTAGTGGATTGCTCTGGTGTTGTCTGAAAGGATACGATAATCGGTTATCTTGATGTATATCGATATTTCAGATAAGGTTTTGATTTTGGAATGCGGTACAGTTTGTAATTGGTTATGTTACCCATTAACGTTGCTTTAATTGCTTTTATGCATTTACATCTGTATAATTAAAAGCTTTATTAATTATAATTAGTTCTGAAGAATACTATCAAAAATAACTAATGTAGTTAAAAAATACAGTTGCTATAGAAGGATGACATATAAGAATAATTGTTCCAAGATAGTACTTAAAGGGTAAGAATTATACCTTTATAAAATGGTGATCCGTAAAATAATTGAATAATTAATAAAAAAAATTAACTTAATAACCTTTATAAATATAAAATTTGAAAGGTTTCATTTACAGAGGACACGTGATTTAACTTATTTACCTAATAATTTTATAAAATTTTCTTATTAAAAGTAATCTAATTTTTTTCCACTTAAATAGCTGTTGCTGTTACAATAGCAAATTGTTTTTAAAATTATTGTAAATTGCGATAATTATGATAATTACAATGCCTTATTATCATAATTATCATATATTAAAATTTTGAAAATTACAAAATGAAGGTTTTTTAAGACTTTTCCTAAAAACACACTTCATAGTGTCAAATTATTTTAAAATTTTGAATGGGTTTATAATGTCCTAAAATCTTACTTCCAAAATCTAGCCAGAATATTGTTATTACTGTAGGAAGAGAGTGGGTAACATGCTATTATTTTTTAAGTTTCTGTTTTATGTACGTTTAAATTTTTTTTATTATTGTATTAAAGCAAATGTTATTCTTTTGTATAAATATTAGATAGTCTCTGGTTTTGAAAACCCGCCTCATTTTATTAGTTCAGGTAATTTTTCACTGCACGACAACCCACCATTATAAGGTAAAAAAAATACAACTTTAAAAACGCCTAAAATAATTTTCACCACTGCAATCTTGAACGTAATCCCACGTAAACGAGCAAAACTAACCTCCCAAAAGCACCACAAGAGACTATTAAAGGGAAACAAAGAATTCTTAAACAATACAGTAGCGAGTGAAAAATCTTGGCTAACAGCAGGCCTCAAACCCGTTATCATTTACCGCTGCTTAACACCTACTTAGAAGTGTTTTTTTACTTCATAGAAAACGTTGAATGTCACGAAAATGTTACCATTAAGGTTTCGCATACAAGGTGGGGCAATAGAAACTACATTTTCTCTACAAAAAATTGTCTAGCATTGTTTTAAAACGAGATTTTTCCTAATTTACTAGAAAACTTATTTTTGGTATTTTTCTACATAATTGCTGGTTTCAGACTCTGTAATTTATAATGCGTACACTGACGTTTTTTGAGAAAATCGTGTCAAGAACTTCATGGAAACATATATTTTATTCGAGATTGATAGATGGGAATTTAAAGTCATTATTATAGGGTACAATAGCTGCTATTTATGTTATAAAGAGTTAGTTTTACTTGCTGACTGACTTATTTTTAAAAACCAGTTTCTCTAAAAGTATTTGAATATAAATATTTTGTTTTAAAGTAAAGATACGTTTGTGATTAAATTATATAAGAGAAAATATGCTGTCTTCTACTATTATTTACTTTTACTTTAGTGTAGAATAAATTTTATATTTCAGTTTGAGTGAAATTATAATTAAATACCAAGAAATTTTTTCTTTCATATTAAAAAAGATGCTTTAGTTACTAGTCTAGAAATATTTGTTGTAAATATAATCAGCATATTTAATGAATTTATTTTGAACTTAAAATGGCGAGAAAATCAACAGTTTTTAAATAAAGACATCTTTTAACGATATATATTGTTAAAATAATTTTTTTAAACACAAAAGCGTTACCTTTTTTTTGTCGTCCCAGATTTAATCTGGCTGGTATTTTGAATTAATTATATTATGGTAAACCAATTTTTCACTTCCACACACGTCACACTTCATTTATGTTGAAGAAAATATATTTTAATCACCATGGACTTCAATAGTTACCATTAGGATTTATTACAAATAAGTTTTAATTGACTTGGTGTTATTAAAAAAATCATGACCGAAAAGTTGTCCAATTGGTTTATTACGAAAGCATTTTTTTTTTGGTTAGGCAACATTACTTTCGAAAAACAGTTGTTATTATTCTTTTTAGTTTTTCTACATGCGATGATGTAGGGATTAACATGTCTGATTGGTGTGGTGATCTGGTGTAGGACCGACACTTCTATGCCGTAAGCTTACGTTCGTGTACGGGTCTTGTTCCATCATCTCCTTTATCCTCTCACGGGGTTGATTAATAAGAACCTAGCTTGCACACGGCCTACTCAACTACTAAAGCCGAAGAAGCTTTCCCAAACAAGCTCGGGGACGGAAATTTTGACGTCATAGCTCCGAGTGACGTTGCTCCGAAGATAAAGGAAAACCGTCTAGAAATCTGTTCGGAACCACTCGTTCACGGCTGACCACATTTTTAGGGTTCCGAATGCATTTGAATTAGTTTTTCGATCTTCGGCACTGGGAATAGTGACGTCAAAATTTCGGTCTACTCTCATATTTGGGAGAGCTTCTCTGGAATTGTTATTGAAATTTGCCGTGGCTTGCAGTAAAGCTAACTTGATGTTCATTGTTCAACTGGTCACTCGGCACAGGCGATCACAAGTTCCCCTTCTCTGTCTCAAAGACTGCTGAAGCGGAGATCATGTTTTAATATGTATTCGATGTTAATTGATGAGTACTGTCCTTGCTTGGGAAGTTAACAGTAGGTTCATTGCATTGGTAAGTAAGGCACTTGGCAAGGACTTTTAGTACCTCTTATCAGTCCCAAAGACTGAAGAAACAAAGTTGGGCGCCACCACTAATAGTCAAAAGACTCGAGGAGACCTTAACTTTAATACATATCTATGCAAACGTGTATCAATCTTAACTTTATTGCATATCTATTCGTTTATGAATTGGCTTTAATGCTTCTAACTGTACCAAAGTCCACAAAATACAACAAAATAATTAATATATACATATTACCGTTTTTACTTAAACCAACATCACATCAACATATCATTTATAATTTTATTTCATATATCAAGCTTTATTAGTTTCTAATTTTTTTAGTTATTTTCTTTAAATCAATTTTAATATTTTTAAAATTAATATGGTTATTATGTAATTTAATGTAATAAACATTACTATATATTTTTTCAAGATCATAATTTGTTAAGTTGTATAAAGCATCAAGCGAATGAATATAGATACTTCGTAAATATTTAACAAATTTGTGCATATCAATGTCAAGACGTCATTATTCACACACCTCTAAAGCCAAACATCTAAAAAAGAGTCAAGAGAAACTAATTTTCTAATCTTCTATCCTTTCATTAATCTTACCATGTAACAGCTTGTCTCCATTCTTTACCTAAAAAAAATAAATTAAAAACCAAAAATCTTAAAAATACGAAACATTAATTTGCCCATACATTATCCCTAGTCAATCGATGCTACACTATCGACAAAAGGTGTGACCTTTGGTAATAATTACATTGTGTACCGTGCTGTCCATCCGAACGGGTCTTCGGTATAAGCTGTCAATTATTCTGTCGTATCCATAATGGGAAGATGTAAACGTTATTAGGTAGAAACGGGCTCGGCATCGGATTTATCATAAATTGGATGGATTTTGTGTGGGGTTTAACACTCGGGGATATGAGATTGTCAGTGAATATGCATTGTTAATGTGTGGTATTGGCAATGATCTGGGATAAATAGTAAGCCTAAATTGGTTGGGTTATAAGGTAATTAAATTTTGAGCTTTATGGATTGTTCATTGGAATTAAATTAATATTGACATTTAATTGTGGTACAAGTCTTGTTTTCTTCCATTATATTTTAAAAGCCAGAAAAGATCAATGCATATTGTACAATATGTTGCAATGTAATAACTGCATACAGAGAATATTTATCATCTTAAACTTTAAACTAAGCTTTAAGGGGGTATGGGACACTTTTAACTTTTTTTTTTAATATTGAAGATATCAATGTAATTTTTTTTCCACAAATGTATACTAAATATACTTACACTTTTAGATAGTCAAAGGTTTTAAATTATCATTATTTATTTTTTTTTAAAAAATAAAATGTGTCAGGAAGTGATGTCTCTTATTTTTGTTATAAGTCAAAAACTTATTTATTGGCAAGCAAATATTTAGCATTTTTATAAACAGAAAAATGTATTTAACAAACTGTCTTTACCGATTTTTCTTATTTGCTATAGTTTTTTTTAAAAAAAATTATTGAAGTTTTTTTATTAATTTCACAGGTTCACTTTTTTTATGAAAATTAATAAATAAAAAAATAAACTATTTACAACTAATCCCTAAAGACAAATTAAAGATATATGTTTGAAAAATATGAGTGGAAAATTTTGACACTCTATGGGCAGTAGATTTTGAGTTATATCAATTGAAAGTCAAAAAATCATCGAAAACACGATCAAGGAGAAAAACAGCTTTGGTTAGTTAGGTTTGAATTATCGTCGCACTAGAGCTACACGAGGGCTCTTGGCGACGGGCGTCGTATTTTAGAACCACAGTCAAAAACAGCTTTGAAGTTTATCCCTCTCCTTACTGAAGCTCTCCAAACCGACCGAACAACTAAGGATTCGTTAACGTTATTCCATTCTAATATTACGAGGAAGCAAAGATTATAAACGTGGTTGGCCAACGCAGATGTCATGACACAAAAAACTACACATCTCACGTTCTACTGCAGATATAAATAAAATTTTTGTTTTAAATTATTCTAAAATATTTGTGTTATTTTTTATGATAATAATAATTTTTTTTCGATTTTTTTGAAGATTTTGTGTCCTATACCCCCTTAAGATAATTTAAATTTAAAGGAACTTATGTCTTGATGCTCTACAGTTAAGAAGAATATAATAATTAGAATAACTACAGTCAGTACAGAATCAAATTTTGCATCATACGTAAAGTCACAGGACAAAATATTTGCAGCACATTTGCTATAAGCTTGAACTGTAAAATTGAAGCTGTTTTACAATGCAGCAGTAAACTACTTTCGTATTGTATTTTGGTTTCATTCAGGAAACTACTTTTATAGCTAAGAAAAAAGTTTACTATAATCAAAAGAATAAATATTTAATTTACTATTTTAAATGTAACACCCAATAATATTTTATTGGTTAACTTTACTTTTAATTGATTGTAAAATTAACAAACAGTCTTTAAAATTCCATTGCTCTCACATCAATTTAAATCAATAAAACAAAAGCTAAGAAATAAAGACAGAACATTTTTTAATCCAAATCCTTAATTAATTAAAATATAAACAAACCTTTACAAATCTTTTTTTAGCAATCCATAGGTAAAATTAAAAATTTCTTGTAAAAACAAGAAACCATAAAAGAAGTTTAATGGATGTTCCCGCTTAATTAAAGAGCTAAAACACACATTTCACTTATGAATGACTATTCTTTCAAAAGATAAATAACACCGGATCATTAAACATTAACAGAAAAACGCTAAAGCTATTTCGTCCCAAATCGATCTTAGAGATGCTTCAAACGAAAGGGTCTTGAAAGTGTCAACACACTGGGAAAACACTCAGGTTTCGGCTTGCATTATGAAAAAAAAAATGGGAGCCTTTTCTCTTTTTCAAAACATTAATTTAATCCTACTCTTTTCTTTCTATTTCAAAAAGATAAAAAAAAGAGTAGAAGGACTTTTCTACTTTGAAAATTAAATTTTCTACTGACAGCCCAATTTGGATGAAACTTCCAGTGGAGTTGAGACTACAGGAGAATTCAGTTTTTTTTTTATATTATTATTATTTTGCTATCCTTTCTTGTTTGCCCAGTCGTATTTCGGGTACGAAATTGGATTTTTAATGGATTTATTTAAACTCTTGAAAGGCAGGTTTTTAAAAGCGCGGTGACTTAACGTAAAAGCGGAAATGTTTGCCACTATCATACGTCAATGGTTTAGTTTTTGTCAAATGAAAATTTCCTTGAAATGCAATTCCAATCGCGTCATTTACAATAGGATTGAATTTAAAAGTTTTGAACTGAAATAAAACATTTTAAGCATTGTATAAGAAAGTCTACTGATGCTAAAAAAGTAGTATTTCAAACTATTTTATGCAAAAGGTATTTTTTTGTTTTTGTTAAAAGGCTCGAATATTTTTAAAGCTTATGCATGTGCAATAGAAGTTTCTGAAAATCCGATTTGAAAAACTATGGTCCAAATTTTGAAAAAAACTTTTTTTAATGTAATTTTAAAGCAAATTAGAATAGAAAAACTTTATTTATGCCTTATATTCTACCCAAATCATAATTAAATATGCGTCTTAAGTAAATATACAAAATCTCCTGAGCAAATTTATTTGTGTGTTATAATTGCTTTGTTTCAACTGCATAATTTACCATTTTAACTTTAAATATTATCAACAGACCTTAAGCAAAAAAGCTTATTAAAAATTATACTTCCATCAGTTTTGCAAAATAGGTTTTTCCACTTTCCTTAATTTTAGATAAATTGCTTTTGATAAATTATAAATTATTTCTTAAAATTATTTTTTAATTGAAAATGAAGTTTGTTCACAGGAAAATGTTTACTTGTACATTTTTTATTAGGGTTGACAATTTTTTAATTTAATGGAAGACAGGGTTATTCGTTTTATTACCATTGATTATTCTCATTTATGTATTCTCTGTTATGGTAGTTTCTTTGACCATGAATAGCATAAAATAATTTCCTTCAAGCTGTAGTCGCATTAGCCAATAGGAAACAATTTATCATTGAACATTTTGAATATCATAAATCAAATATATTCAGCTCATATAACTGACTAAACATTGTTATTACTGAAATTATTTCAACTTTTGTAGTACTAGTGTAAATAAAAGTAGTAGGTCACAATAAGGTATTGATACAAGTAATAGAAAAAGTAATAAGAAATAAATGTCCGAGTATAACAACTAGCCGCCTCGGTGGCTGAATGGTTAGTGTACTAGCCTTTAAAGCTGCTGAGGTCGGGTTCGAATCCCGGTCAGGCATGGATGTTTGTGACAGTCAATAAATGTTGTTATTTGTCTATGTGTTATTCATTTCTTTGTGACTGTAAAATTTCTTTCTGTGTCTGTCCCACTTGACGAAAGCTTATAAGCGGTTCTCTGAACAAGCACACAAGCTGGAATATATATGTCGCATACCATACCATACCATATAACAACTAAAATTATTTAAAAATACTTTTTTAAAAGTCTGGGGTTAAGTGCATGTCTTCAGTCAACTATATGTATGAAAAAATAAGTATGCAAAAAGTTAGGACGTCAAGACAAACAAAAATATAACTGAATTACTATAATTATTTGTTGCCAAATGAGTAATATTGATAGTATGACCTGCTAAATAAACATTTAAATAAAAATTTTATCCCTTAGCTTTGCTTAAAAAATAATATTTGAGACAAATTGTTGCTTCCTTTTTAATTACAGTAATATTATATTTATGTAATTAAAAAAAGTAGTTTCCTTAAAGCAAATCTTGAATTGGTTTTAACATATATTTCAACTAAAGATTCCATTACATTTTAGATATCATGCAAAACTTTTATTACAGTTTCATACTTTTCCATTACATAAATTGTAACAAACTGTAAAATTGAGTTATTATCTTCAGATAAGAAATCTAATTTAAATCTGTATTTGAAACACGAGATTAAAATCAACTTTTCATTCCCCTATACACAATGGGTTGCTTTAAGTGAATGTTATTTAATCATACAATTAGAAAATATAATAAATTACCAATATTTTACTAGCTCTGCCTTTGTAATTTGACTCAATGAATTCAGATTGAAAATAAATTAATATTGAATTTCATTTAATAATTAAATTTAATGAGTAAACTGCGGTACTCATTTACTATTCTGAAGCTTTGGCGTTTGAATTACCTTCCAGGGATTGAAATTCAAGGTAGGGATTGAAATTAAAGGTCGTGATCAAAAATGAATAATCAGGGCTTCGAAATTCTTGAACAGAGTCATACATATTTCAAACGAATTAAATAGCTTAAGTTCGGATTTCTAGCGCTTTGAATGAAGTAACCAGTATAATTCGAACATCAATAAAATACGATCTCATTGAAGGTTTGTATTTCCTAGTTATGAAAAGACGATGCATAGTATGAGAAATATTGGTTTATAGAGTTAGATAGAAGCATATTTATTGTTACATTAGCCTTTAATATTCAATAACATTTTAATATTATGTAATAAATATCTGAAAGCTATATACATTTTAATAGCCACCCCGGTGGCGCAATCGTTGGGATTATATGCCTTTGGAGCTGCTGGGGTCGGGTTCGAATCCCGGTCAGGCATGGATGCTTGTGACCGTCAAGAAATGTTGTTATTTGTCTATGTGTTTGTGTTGCTCTTTCTTTGTGTGTCTCTTGTGCTCGTTAAAACTCATTCTGTGTCTGTCCCACTTGACGAAAGTTTATAAGCGATTAGCTCTGAACAAGCACACAAGCTGGAATATATATGTATCTACCATACCATACCATACATTTAATGTGATACAATATAAATAAAATGAAGCAGTTAGTTTCACATAAAGTACTGACAAAGAATAGGTGAATCGATTCTATTTTAATAATCGATACTACATTATTTTTAAATAACGCATTTCCCGGCAACTTTTGTAAATTAGGGTTTTGTCACATTTTAAATAAATTTATTCTTTGAAAGCAGTTGTAAATGTCACTGAAAAGAGAAAGTTTTTATTTTTAACTCATTTGGAAAACCGTAAAGAGCAGAAAAACCAAAGTTAAGAAATAAAATAAAGCGTTTGTAATTTTCTCCAACAACAGACATTAGTTTTTGACATTATGATTAAAACCAAATCAGAATTAATTCTGTTTTATAATAGTGTCAAAAGAATGACTAAAATGAAAATAAAGAGAAAATCAAGAAATTGTTTAAAACTCTTTTTGATATAATTGTTTTTCATTTCTGCTCAGACAATATTTTTTTGTGTGCAAAGCTGCAGTAAAACTTAATTCGAAATCAAACAAAATAGGAGAAGACATTATGATTTATTGTTGATCTATTAATAGCATAAGTAATGCATTACTTTGAATAAATAATAATAAATCAGAGGAATTATTCAATGGGTTTAGGGATAAGAGAAAACATCATTTTTTTAAAATATCGAATAAAATCTTATACGCCATGTTGGTTTAGGGTGAGATAATATCTGAACTGGTATTAGTAACCTTTAGGGTAATGAATATGTAAATTTTTCATTATTGTTTCAATAATTTTGAGAGAAACTCAAGTCAATCATCATTAATATTTACATTTATAGTTGCAAATTAATGTGCGGTAAAATGTATAAAGAAATAAAACTTTTAGCGCAATAAAACGCTTTACTATTTGAGTCCTGAAAAGTATTGGGGAATTTTTCAAACCTTTAAAATAAATTTTCAGGTACTGTCTGTTGATTGGTATAGTATGTAGTCTGTTGATAGAACAAGGTATATTGGAATGAGTGTCGCATAATTATCTCAAACTTTTTTTAATAATTACATAACTTGCATAGATAGTTCTGATATTCAGCCAGAAATGATAACAACTAAAAGGCATATAAAGCAAAGGAAATTTAAATAACTTTATATAATTCAATGATTGTGAACATTTGATAAAATTTGTTGTACAAATAGTGCAATTAAGGATTTTCTAACAATGAAACTACTCATCTTAAAATTGCTTGTTTACATTTCCGAGATTATCTCAGTTTAAAATTGTTTTATATCTAAATATTTGAAGGCATAGGACATATTGCTAAGACTTCTTGCCTAGTAACTTTGGTATCTTGTTCTTTTTCAGAGGAAACTAAGGCCTAATAAAAATTGTCAAGGTAACTGTATATGTTTCTAGACATCTACTTCTACTTTCACTTGCATTTTGGTGTATATTGAGCTCATGATTCATTACTATTCCTGATTAGGATTGTTTGAGTTTCGTTTAAGTACTTTTTTTTTCTTTACTGGGTGTTGGGGACAGTTTTGGTTTTTGATCTAATAATTTTCTTCAAACAGAAACATCTTGTTTTTGATCTTATAACTTACTTGAAGCAGAAACATCACCTTGTTGATGCTCTGCCATCTCCTTTGATGAAGTGGCATGGACAGAGAGATTGGTTTATTTATCACAGTTTTCTTTTTATCATTGTAATTCTGATACACGTTTTTATATACAGATACTTAAGTTGTATTTAACATGGTACAATAAAGAAAAAACTAATAATGCAAGTGGCCAACCCAGTAGCAACCCAGCCCAGGAGCTAGCCTTTGGAGCTTAAGGGTACGAGTCCCGGTAAGGCATGGATGTTAGTGTCCGTCAATAAATGTTGTTATTTGTCTCTGTGTTTGTGTCGTCTTTTTCTTTGTGTGTCTCTTGTGCCTGTATCATTTCTGGGGTTGAGTACATTAGACTTGAGGTCGCAGTGCTTGGCGAACTTGCCCTCCACCAAGAAAGTAATGATAATGTAAATGAGGTTCTTGGATGTAAACTTCAAAATTATTCTCCATTCATTTTTAAGTGAGTAGAATGTTCAAACATGTAAATGACTTTTAAGCAATGAATATTATTTAACTTATTAGAAACTTTAAATTTATTGGTACATAAATTTGTTTTAAAAATGCATGAAAATAGTGAAATTAAAAAGACATTTCATGGTTTGGATAAAAAAACCCTGCAAAGTTATCTTTTTAAACGATCAAGCTAAATTGAATCTCAAACTATATTTCTTTCTACCAAGTCCAATTCATTTAAGATTTTTTCATTATTCAATGTCTATCTTAGGAATTCTGATTATTCTTATAAATAAAAGCCCAAAAGGTATTCTTTCTTTAATTTTAAATCTCCATTTTGATCCTATCTTTACAATTCCCGAATTGTGGTTCGTTTTAATAATACGGTTTAATTTAAAGACCTATCTAACCGATGTCCCAATCCCCATTCATCAAGAAGATGAAAAGCATTTGGTACAAGCCCAGCAGAACCAAACAAAAGCCAAATTAATCCGTAAAAAAACAACGAGCAATTTTATTTCTTTTGTACCTTTTTGAGCCGCAAGGGATTCCGCAACGAGAGCAATTACTAGTTCAAAAACAACCAAAAGCAAAACCTTGTTTTTATATGGCTGCATGTTCTGGAATAGAAATTCTACCTTTATTACATCTCCATCATTAGGTTTAAAAACCGGATAGCAAAAAAAATTCCGGGAGCTATTTTTTCGTCATGTTTCTCCTGCGTTTATCGTCGAATCTTACAACAACGGAGAGAAGAATATAATTTTCTTTATTTTTATGACGTCGCTCTCTGTGAGTTTATTTATTTATTTCATATTTTCGTGTTGTTGCTCGCTCCTATGTTTCTATGGGAAGAAAAATAGAAGAATTTTTGTATTAAGGACACGTCGTTAAAGGAAAGGGAGGGTTTGGTCGATAGGGTGTATTCTTTTATTAAAAGCCGAAGAGGAGAACTTCAGACCCATATAAATAGCAATAAACCAATCGAATGGAACGCTATTTTTTTGTATTCCTTTTCATGAAAAGTGTGATATTGAGGAGGGTGTCCAAATTGCGATTTTTGCAGTTTTTGGAATGATGTATAAGAAGTGTATATACAAGTTTTAAGCATTTAAAAATATTTGTCTTTAACAAAACCTGCTGACTACTTATATTAAAAAATAATATGGATTCAAATTTTATAAGCAGTTTTGCTTTCTAATTTTAATCACTGGAATAAAGTGTAAGCCAATTTAATTCAGTGTTTTCGAAAGTTTTTGTACTTTCTGAAATACTGTAAAAAAAATCAGGAACGTTACTGGGAAATTTTGTGTGGCTGAGCTGCTCATTTCTTACCAGAAATGCTTCTAGAATATATTAGCAACTTTCCATAATGTTTTTAAAAAATGCCACTTAAAGCCAATAACTGTCATGGAAATGTAAGAAGATGTCTACATTAATGCATAAATTGGATGTAGACATAATTCTCTTTACTTCTTCCTCAACTACGTACTGCTTGTTGGGGTATCTGCCGAATTCGATTCATCAGAACTTGTGTCCATTCATTAAACCATTTCATAACTGGGCCACTACATTCGAGTAGCAGCCATGGTTTCTTGTTGACAACGCTGCAGTTTATTGACTAGTTTAGAAAGATTCATGTTAAAAGATTTTCTTATGTGTTTGGCGAAAATTTCAGAGTCCGAAAAAGCGATATAAACTTGAAACTTTTATATTAAGCTGGTCAGTGAATTTTTTGACTACTATAGAAGTCGAATTTTCACAAACTAAACTTTAATAAAATTGAATTGAATTTTCTTATTAAATTTGTCTTGTAGTAAAAGTTTGCATTTGTTAGTAAAATTATCTTACAAATAATACTACCTTTTTAAAAATTAATGTTTACTGCCACTATTCACTTTAATTATTATCTAAATAGTTTCTACTCTGGTTTTGCTTAACAGTTTTCTTGAAAAATCCAATTCTTCCTGCAAGTTAAATGAGAAACGACTTAATAGTATGAAGATAATACTTAAAATGGAAACTTCAGATAAATTCGCTTAACATTAATTATGAATATGACACGAAGAGATAAAAGCCTCAACGATAGTTTTAAAAGAGAAGAGTTTGTATAAGATGAACATAGATCAGGCAACTTTCTTCTGCAGGTTAGTGGAATTATTACCTTTAATTAGAATCAATAAACACTTTGAAGGTAGTAATATCCTTAAGAAGATAAAGATAACTTTAGCTTTAGATTAAAAAGATTCAGAAAAAATATTAATACTTCTTAATCTATTAAACATTTTGATATTACATAAAATAAAACCTACACTTTTATTTTCTAAGAAAATTAACAAATTATATCGATACAAAAAAAATTCACATCAAAGGCAAATATTAAATAATTTCAAAAGAAAATTAACAAACAATAGTTTTTTATTTCCAATGCAGCAGGCGACGCAGACATTATCCTAAAGCCTTACAAGATCAAAATAATACAAAATACAAAAAGAAGAAAATATAGACACAAAATTTAAAGATATTCAGCAAAACATCAAGCAAAAGAATTGAAATAAGAAATATATAAACACAAAGAACAGTAAGACAACCAATTTAATCAATAAAATACATCGAAACTAAAGGTATTTCATTTTATAAGCAAATACTTTTTTGGGAATTCCTTTTTAAGCAGTAAGAAAAAATCTTATTTTCGTCTTACATTGAGAAGGACGTTAAATCCCCAAAACATGATTTAAGTAATGGTCTTGGTCGTAAATCTCATGATTGTGTTTAACGCTTTTACGTGGGGCGTTAAATTCAGGGGTATTTGATGTTTAGATGTTGTTCAATTTGTGATTTTAGTGTAATTTCTGTAACAATTACTTGTTAAGATCATCGTTAAAGTACTTTACATTGTAATATATAGCCAAAAGATAAAAAAAAGTTCAGTTCGTATATTTTAATATTATTCGTTATAATGCTTTCTTATTTTTAAAAGCGCAATTTTCTTAATTTTACATGATTAAATCATAAGAAGTAAAGCTTTGAAATTTACAAATATTATTAATAAAGTAGAGTACGGCTATGTAATTTTTTTTAAAAAATGTTATTTATTTTAATTCTATTTCAGAATAAATATAATTTTTTACTGTTTTCAAAATCTTTTCAATTCTTTGCATTGAATTTTACCTGCGTAAATTTATAAAAAAACTAATAGTTTATGTTACTGTATGATGATTATTATGTTTTTTTGAGTTCAGCGTTTTGAGAAATAATTATATATATTTTAAATAATAAAATGTATATAACGTCCTACTACTATTTTTATGTTACTTAAAAATTATAAAATAAACTACCACAACTAAAATAAATTTTACTACCCTTCAACGCGATAATCATAAGTAATATGCGCCTTAATAAATGTGGAGTGGAAAAATAAAACTCAAATAACAGAAATTGAGTGCGGTGAATATATTTTTCAATGTTAAAAAAACCTCTCAATTCTGTAACGATTAATATGCGAATAATTAGAGATAGCCTTGTTAAAATATTCCAATAAAGTTTTTAATGCAGCCTTTTACATTTTTTATGCATTTTAAGGGGATATCACATTTTTTACCTGAACGAAAAGCTGACATCCTTTAATTTTTTCTCATTTTCATTAAGATGAAAAAAGTTTTGATCGGAGTTATTGATTGATATTAGACGACGTATTGTTAGGGGGAAAATGAAAATTCCAATAGCAATTTCCCTTGGGCTTTCTTCAAAATTAAAAATGAATAAGTACATAATGCCTCATAAAAATGTAACTGAATTTGACGAGTAAGGTAGTTTTTAATTCCCATGACAATAATTTAATTTAAAATGTAATGTATACGATTTTTTATCATGACATCATAAAAAATGATTTTTTAAAGGATACACTGAGAAAAAATCGGAAAACTTTTTATGCCTCAACTGAAATTCTTATGAAAATATAAGAGATCTTCTATTAAAGGCATGTTTCTGATCAGTTGGGAAACGTTTAGTTTATTTTCAAAGTTAAGTATAACTAAATGCCATTGGCACATGCACTAATGAGTCTACGTGCAAAAACGAAGGATAATCGGGAAGGAAAACGATAAGTTGGCCTTTACAATATGCCAAAATAAATAAAAAATCATTGCTTCCGTCAAAAATTCTATTTTTGAGGGATAAACGAGTACTTAGTGTTGACTTTTAAAATCATATTATCTCTTTCTGTTTTCGGTGGTTTAGTTCTTAGATTTTTGTTAACATAAATAAAACTTAACATTTATTAACTTTTCAGCTTTAAAGAAAGATTCTTATTTTAATTTTTGATCAAACGTTTTCTCAAATCAAAGCAATTACCTTTTTTATGGATTGCTTTCTAGGGCACACAATATTTTATTTCAGTTTTTTTCAAACAAAAATTATATGATTCAAGTGCGAACATTTAAATGTTGGTGCATGACTTATAAATATTATTTAACAACAAAAATAAATAATTCAAACACGTTCCAAAAGTAATATAATAAGATTCCTAATAATTCAGTACTTGAAGTCAAATACTTACACTTACTATACTTAACTAACGCTAACTAGTTTACAACTTCTAACTAGTAAAGACCCAAAACTAAATATTTATTCAAGCAGTCAGGTTCCCGAAGTTACCATATTTTCCCTCGTATTGATCCCCACAGTGACTACAAATTTCATTGTCGGAATTTCTGTATTCGGTGTCATAATTCACCTGCTCTAATCCTTTATGGAATTCCTCCCTGACACAGATAGGGAAAACGTTCCTTTACGAAGAGGAGTCAGGACCTCAAAATGTATTCCCTTTACATCGGTCTCAGGTGGCAGGTAAGAAAGAATATTTAATTTCAGATAATTTTTGAAAAAAAAAACCCGTCTAAGTCAAAAGAATTTACTACAAACTAATGCCTAACTTATAAATATCAGCAAAATTAAAATGACTAAGAATTCAAACACGAATGAAAAATAATTAACGCACAGGTTCCAAACGCAATTCAGGCCCTGAAGTCAAATATTTATATAACTAGATATAACTAATTCAGAAATCCTAACTAGCAAAGAACTGCTCTAATCCTTTATTGAATTCCTCCCTGACAAAGATAGCGAAAACGTTTTTTGACGAAGAAGAACTAAATAGTAGTAAAATTAAAATGCCCAATAATTTAAACTCGAATGAAAAATAACTAACACACTGATTCCAAGCAATCCAGGCCCTGAAGTCAACTACTTACACTTATAGTTATATGAAGATAGCTAATTCAAAATCCCAAACTAGCAAAGACCTAAAACTAAATATTTATCCACGAAGTCAGGTCCCCGATGTTACCATATTGATCCCCACAGTGACTACAAATTTCATTGTTGGAATTTCTGTATTCGGTGTCATAATTCACGTGCTCTAATCCTTTATTGAATTCCTCCCTGACACAGTAAGGAAAACGTTCCTCGAAGAAGAGGAGTTAGGATCTCAAAATGTATTTCCATCCTCCGGATCACTTTACATCAGTCTTAGACGGCAGGCAAGAAAATTTTATTTAAGATAAATCTAGAACAAAAATCCTGTAAGTGAAAAGAAATGACTAAAAACTAATCCTTGACTTAGAAATATTAGTACAATTAAAATGCCTAAGAATTCAAACACGAATGAAAAATAATTAACCCACAGAATCTAAACGTAATTCACGCCCTGAAGTCAAATACTTATATAACTAGAGATAACTAATTCAGAAATCCTAACTAGGAAAGACCTAAAACTAAATATTTATCCTCGTAGTCAAGTCCCCGAAGTTACCATATTGATCCCTTCAGTGACTACAAATTTCATTGTTGGAATTTCTGTATTCGGTGTCATAATTCACGAGCTCTAATCCTTTATTGAATTCCTCCCTGACACAGATAGGGAAAACGTTCCTTTACGAAGAGGAGTCAGGATCTCAAAATGTATTTCCATCCTCCGTATCACTTTACATCGGTCTCAGGTGGTAGAATATTTTATTTAAGATAATTCTAGCACAAAATTCTGTAAGTGAAAAGAAATGACTAAAAACTAATGCTTGACTTATAAATATCAGTAAAATTAAAATGCCTAAGAATTCAAACACGAATGACAAAAAAATTAACGCACAGGTTCCAAACGCAATTCAGGCCCTGAAGACAAACACTTATATAACTAGAGATAACTCATTCAGAAATCCTAACTAGGAAATACCTAAAACTAAATATTTATCCTCGTAGTCAGGTCCCCGAAGTTACCATATTGATCCCTTCAGTGACTACAAATTTCATTGTTGGAATTTCTGTATTCGGTGTCATAATTCACGAGCTCTAATCCTTTATTGAATTCCTCCCTGACACAGATAGGGAAAACGTTTCTTTACGAAGAGGAGTCAGGACCTCAAAATGTATTTCCATCCTCCGTATCACTTTACATCGGTCTCAGGTGGTAGAATATTTTATTTAAGATAATTCTAGCACAAAATTCTGTAAGTGAAAAGAAATGACTAAAAACTAATGCTTGACTTATAAATATCAGTAAAATTAAAATGCCTAAGAATTCAAACACGAATGACAAAAAAATTAACGCACAGGTTCCAAACGCAATTCAGGCCCTGAAGACAAACACTTATATAACTAGAGATAACTCATTCAGAAATCCTAACTAGGAAATACCTAAAACTAAATATTTATCCTCTTAGTCAGGTCCCCGAAGTTACCATATTGATCCCTTCAGTGGCTACAAATTTCATTGTTGGAATTTCTGTATTCGGTGTCATAATTCACGAGCTCTAATCCTTTATTGAATTCCTCCCTGACACAGATAGGGAAAACGTTCCTTTACGAAGAGGAGTCAGGACCTCAAAATGTATTTCCATCCTCCGTATCACTTTACATCGGTCTCAGGTGGTAGAATATTTTATTTAAGATAATTCTAGCACAAAATTCTGTAAGTGAAAAGAAATGACTAAAAACTAATGCTTGACTTATAAATATCAGTAAAATTAAAATGCCTAAGAATTCAAACACGAATGACAAAAAAATTAACGCACAGGTTCCAAACGCAATTCAGGCCCTGAAGACAAACACTTATATAACTAGAGATAACTCATTCAGAAATCCTAACTAGGAAATACCTAAAACTAAATATTTATCCTCGTAGTCAGGTCCCCGAAGTTACCATATTGATCCCTTCAGTGACTACAAATTTCATTGTTGGAATTTCTGTATTCGGTGTCATAATTCACGAGCTCTAATCCTTTATTGAATTCCTCCCTGACACAGATAGGGAAAACGTTCCTTTACGAAGAGGAGTCAGGACCTCAAAATGTATTTCCATCCTCCGTATCACTTTACATCGGTCTCAGGTGGTAGAATATTTTATTTAAGATAATTCTAGCACAAAATTCTGTAAGTGAAAAGAAATGACTAAAAACTAATGCTTGACTTATAAATATCAGTAAAATTAAAATGCCTAAGAATTCAAACACGAATGACAAAAAAATTAACGCACAGGTTCCAAACGCAATTCAGGCCCTGAAGACAAACACTTATATAACTAGAGATAACTCATTCAGAAATCCTAACTAGGAAATACCTAAAACTAAATATTTATCCTCGTAGTCAGGTCCCCGAAGTTACCATATTGATCCCTTCAGTGACTACAAATTTCATTGTTGGAATTTCTGTATTCGGTGTCATAATTCACGAGCTCTAATCCTTTATTGAATTCCTCCCTGACACAGATAGGGAAAACGTTCCTTTACGAAGAGGAGTCAGGACCTCAAAATGTATTTCCATCCTCCGTATCACTTTACATCGGTCTCAGGTGGTAGAATATTTTATTTAAGATAATTCTAGCACAAAATTCTGTAAGTGAAAAGAAATGACTAAAAACTAATGCTTGACTTATAAATATCAGTAAAATTAAAATGCCTAAGAATTCAAACACGAATGACAAAAAAATTAACGCACAGGTTCCAAACGCAATTCAGGCCCTGAAGACAAACACTTATATAACTAGAGATAACTCATTCAGAAATCCTAACTAGGAAATACCTAAAACTAAATATTTATCCTCGTAGTCAGGTCCCCGAAGTTACCATATTGATCCCTTCAGTGACTACAAATTTCATTGTTGGAATTTCTGTATTCGGTGTCATAATTCACGAGCTCTAATCCTTTATTGAATTCCTCCCTGACACAGATAGGGAAAACGTTCCTTTACGAAGAGGAGTCAGGACCTCAAAATGTATTTCCATCCTCCGTATCACTTTACATCGGTCTCAGGTGGTAGAATATTTTATTTAAGATAATTCTAGCACAAAATTCTGTAAGTGAAAAGAAATGACTAAAAACTAATGCTTGACTTATAAATATCAGTAAAATTAAAATGCCTAAGAATTCAAACACGAATGACAAAAAAATTAACGCACAGGTTCCAAACGCAATTCAGGCCCTGAAGACAAACACTTATATAACTAGAGATAACTCATTCAGAAATCCTAACTAGGAAATACCTAAAACTAAATATTTATCCTCGTAGTCAGGTCCCCGAAGTTACCATATTGATCCCTTCAGTGACTACAAATTTCATTGTTGGAATTTCTGTATTCGGTGTCATAATTCACGAGCTCTAATCCTTTATTGAATTCCTCCCTGACACAGATAGGGAAAACGTTCCTTTACGAAGAGGAGTCAGGACCTCAAAATGTATTTCCATCCTCCGTATCACTTTACATCGGTCTCAGGTGGTAGAATATTTTATTTAAGATAATTCTAGCACAAAATTCTGTAAGTGAAAAGAAATGACTAAAAACTAATGCTTGACTTATAAATATCAGTAAAATTAAAATGCCTAAGAATTCAAACACGAATGACAAAAAAATTAACGCACAGGTTCCAAACGCAATTCAGGCCCTGAAGACAAACACTTATATAACTAGAGATAACTCATTCAGAAATCCTAACTAGGAAATACCTAAAACTAAATATTTATCCTCGTAGTCAGGTCCCCGAAGTTACCATATTGATCCCTTCAGTGACTACAAATTTCATTGTTGGAATTTCTGTATTCGGTGTCATAATTCACGAGCTCTAATCCTTTATTGAATTCCTCCCTGACACAGATAGGGAAAACGTTCCTTTACGAAGAGGAGTCAGGACCTCAAAATGTATTTCCATCCTCCGTATCACTTTACATCGGTCTCAGGTGGTAGAATATTTTATTTAAGATAATTCTAGCACAAAATTCTGTAAGTGAAAAGAAATGACTAAAAACTAATGCTTGACTTATAAATATCAGTAAAATTAAAATGCCTAAGAATTCAAACACGAATGACAAAAAAATTAACGCACAGGTTCCAAACGCAATTCAGGCCCTGAAGACAAACACTTATATAACTAGAGATAACTCATTCAGAAATCCTAACTAGGAAATACCTAAAACTAAATATTTATCCTCGTAGTCAGGTCCCCGAAGTTACCATATTGATCCCTTCAGTGACTACAAATTTCATTGTTGGAATTTCTGTATTCGGTGTCATAATTCACGAGCTCTAATCCTTTATTGAATTCCTCCCTGACACAGATAGGGAAAACGTTCCTTTACGAAGAGGAGTCAGGACCTCAAAATGTATTTCCATCCTCCGTATCACTTTACATCGGTCTCAGGTGGTAGAATATTTTATTTAAGATAATTCTAGCACAAAATTCTGTAAGTGAAAAGAAATGACTAAAAACTAATGCTTGACTTATAAATATCAGTAAAATTAAAATGCCTAAGAATTCAAACACGAATGACAAAAAAATTAACGCACAGGTTCCAAACGCAATTCAGGCCCTGAAGACAAACACTTATATAACTAGAGATAACTCATTCAGAAATCCTAACTAGGAAATACCTAAAACTAAATATTTATCCTCGTAGTCAGGTCCCCGAAGTTACCATATTGATCCCTTCAGTGACTACAAATTTCATTGTTGGAATTTCTGTATTCGGTGTCATAATTCACGAGCTCTAATCCTTTATTGAATTCCTCCCTGACACAGATAGGGAAAACGTTCCTTTACGAAGAGGAGTCAGGACCTCAAAATGTATTTCCATCCTCCGTATCACTTTACATCGGTCTCAGGTGGTAGAATATTTTATTTAAGATAATTCTAGCACAAAATTCTGTAAGTGAAAAGAAATGACTAAAAACTAATGCTTGACTTATAAATATCAGTAAAATTAAAATGCCTAAGAATTCAAACACGAATGACAAAAAAATTAACGCACAGGTTCCAAACGCAATTCAGGCCCTGAAGACAAACACTTATATAACTAGAGATAACTCATTCAGAAATCCTAACTAGGAAATACCTAAAACTAAATATTTATCCTCGTAGTCAGGTCCCCGAAGTTACCATATTGATCCCTTCAGTGACTACAAATTTCATTGTTGGAATTTCTGTATTCGGTGTCATAATTCACGAGCTCTAATCCTTTATTGAATTCCTCCCTGACACAGATAGGGAAAACGTTCCTTTACGAAGAGGAGTCAGGACCTCAAAATGTATTTCCATCCTCCGTATCACTTTACATCGGTCTCAGGTGGTAGAATATTTTATTTAAGATAATTCTAGCACAAAATTCTGTAAGTGAAAAGAAATGACTAAAAACTAATGCTTGACTTATAAATATCAGTAAAATTAAAATGCCTAAGAATTCAAACACGAATGACAAAAAAATTAACGCACAGGTTCCAAACGCAATTCAGGCCCTGAAGACAAACACTTATATAACTAGAGATAACTCATTCAGAAATCCTAACTAGGAAATACCTAAAACTAAATATTTATCCTCGTAGTCAGGTCCCCGAAGTTACCATATTGATCCCTTCAGTGACTACAAATTTCATTGTTGGAATTTCTGTATTCGGTGTCATAATTCACGAGCTCTAATCCTTTATTGAATTCCTCCCTGACACAGATAGGGAAAACGTTCCTTTACGAAGAGGAGTCAGGACCTCAAAATGTATTTCCATCCTCCGTATCACTTTACATCGGTCTCAGGTGGCAGGCGAGAAGATTCTTCACAAAAACTTCCATAATTCCGATCTCCGGTTCTATGATAGCCGATGATGGATTCGTTTTTTAAGGGAGCGGAAAGATAAATTCGTTATGGGCTTTTCATTCGATGTATTTTTATCTGTTTTTTTTGGGGGGGTTTGGTTGTTTCTTTTTCTTGGTTTAGTTTGATGTGATAAATGGCTAAATGTCGGAATTTTTTTTAATATGTAAGACGCCATTCAATAGCGCTCGAGCTGAAAATGTTTTAAAGAAGCACTTAACGTATGTAAACTTCAGTCGAAATAGATTTGATTTGTACAAGACGTCTTTTTTTTTGCTAAACCTATCCATTAGCTTTAGTAAATAAACTTGTAGATGAATTGGGCAATTGAACGAATTGTTGAACCAGAAAAATTTTATTTGCTCTTGTTTCGTAATATTTTTTTTACTACAAACCTGATTACAGACGAATGGTAAATTTTTATAAAAGCAAACGTAACACTTTGGAAAAATTTTTTAGACTATTTGATTGTCGAAGAATATAACAGTTTAAACCCATTCGCAATCTTTGAATTGTGGGGCCAAAGGTCTAAATATAATCTTCGCTTAGGTAGATTTTTGCATAGTTCTATCGAATTATGTTTAATTAATTGAATGAGTAAATGTACGTTACAATGCTCCTACTGTTATATGTCGTTATTGTTTACAATATCGCATCCCTTTTTATCATTCAAAAATTTCTTTATCATTTATTCTTATTATCTGTCTTTCTGTTATAACAAACTGTTATTTTTTTTGCACCAAGTGTGTAAAGTAAAACTTTTGAAAATAAGTAGAATTATGTTAGCAGGAAGATAGAATGCAATAATTTCTACAATGTATTTATAGCGTAGGATGAAACACTGGAAAAATCTTTTTCGTATTTGTGCTCAAAAGTAACTTCTGGTGATGGTTTTCGTAAAATCATGACTTTATACACGATTATTGTTTCAAATGAGAAATTATTTTCACTGAATTACAAAAACTATATTATTATTTAACCAAGAAGTCTTTGAAAAAAGTAATTGCACTAAAATCACTCAATACAATCTAAATAAAAATTATTTCTGAACTGTATTAGATATTTAAGTTATTAGGTATTAAAGTTAAAATGGATTGAAAATTAAAATACCGCAGATTCCTTTAAGTAATATTTTACACACAATAAATAACCTCACAATTAATCTTAAATTCTATAACTAGAACAACTTTTAATTAGTTGATTACACTATTTCAATTGAAGTTTAGTTTTATCGCCTAGCTCCACGAGAGGCAATCATTTAAATAAATGATGCATTAAAAACGTGCCCATGCAAAACTAATGGATACATCATATTGTTTGCCGATAGTCATACTCTTCCCATGAGATTAGTCTCCTGGCGTGTATTCATACAATAAAACTAGATCCTGTAAACGTAAAGGGCCATTTGCAAAAATCACCTTTTCCTAGTATAACTAAGGTATAGGGCCCGGCCCACTCATTGGCGAGTTTCAACGACTTAAAATTAATATGGGCGAACTCGCCAATGACAAGGACGGATCCTATATCTTAGTTATACTTTGGAGAATGATAGTTTTGCAATAAACCTCCCACATGATCCACACCCCAACAACTAATGAATGATAAAGGTGTGTTTGCGCAAGGTGGGTATTAATTAACATAAATGGGGTTATTTAAAAACTTTATAAGAAACACCATCTCACCAATTTCAATTAGTTTGATTAATTTATATTTTTATTATGATGCATTAGTTTTTTTTCAAAAGTATTAATTTGTTAGTTGCTGACGTTTGATAGAGTACACACTTGTTCTTATCAATGTTAATCACTCTATCTCTCACTCTAATTACTTGAATAATAAACATTGTAAATATAATGTATCATGTTTAACCAAGGAATGTATTGCCTTGATTGGAGAGTGTTATATTAAATATTATAAAATAAAAATTAAACATTTTTGCATTTAAAAGGAAATGTTCGAGAGTGATAATAGAAATCGAAATGCTTTTTGGACTATTTATCAATTCATTTTCGTGAAGCTAAATAATAAAAAAATGCTGATGTATGCCGATTTACCTCAACTGTTAATTAAAAATATCCTATTTTAAAGCTAGAATGGCAGTAAATCATTCCCTATAAAACTACAATGATGTGGTATCCTTATATAAAGAATTATCACAGTTTAATGGAAACATTTTGCTAATTGTTGTTTATACCGCCCTTTTCAGTAACAAAACAGTTTTGACCTAATGAGGTTCAGTTTAAAGTCACTATTCATTTTTTTTTTCAAATTGAAAATTAACTTTGTTTTCACTTCTGCACCCCCCCCCCCCCCTTAAAACTAACAAATGAAGCATAAGTGTATAAAATAAATAGAAGCATAAATGCATAAATTTACAGAAAATTATCTTAAACATGTTAACAACGATGCAATAATTGCAACAATGCAAATATTAGGTTTAACAACAATGCAATAACCGCTAATCAAATTTAGTTATTAATCACTGTACGCCGTGTACTTTGCCTTGAAGAATCAAGAAGTCATCTTTCAGTTTTGACACATATCTGTTGAAGTCACTATTGATTTCCTAATTACTTCGATTATAGGTTGAATGGACATAAGTTATCATCACCATCATAATCATTTTCCTCCATCATAATAGTCCATCATAGCTACGCCCGTCATTGTGCTATCAGGAGAAAATGACACTGTCATTGCTCTTCGTGAGTAATGCGATTGAAATTGCCTGAATTGCTCTTTTGTTGCTCTGTATCTTTGCTGTTCAGTTGTATGAGTGTTGATTGTATTAATAAAATGTGAAAAGGTGTTTTGTTGACTTTTTTAAAATTTCTTATATAAATTGTAACTAAAAATAATATCAATGGTTATGCTAAATGTGGCAAATTTATTTTATTATGGTAAATAATAAAAATAATTATATTAAATACAAAATAATTATAGTAATAATAGTAAATGATTGTTGTAATAATAGTAAATAATTATGGTTATACGAAAATAATTATTGTAAATAAAAGTAAGTATTTCAGCAAAAAGAAGTTTCATTTAGTTCTATAAACTAAATTATTTCTAAGATGAAAGACATTTATTTAAAATCTTGATTTATGTTAAAAGTTTCAGCATGTAAACAATGAACTAAAAAATATTATATAAATGGATTATTATACACTTAAACATGAGTAGAATTAACTTAAAACTATTTTAATAAGTATAAAAGCCAAAATAAAAGATTAAAACTAAATGCAAATAAAAATATTCCTGTCATTTAAAAGCTTATCCTTTGGTTTTCATTTTAAGTATATCAAAGATGACGTTAATAGTTTTTCCAGAGTTTTAATAGTTCTAAGTAATGCTACACTAAGTATCTTTGCAGTATTCACCGACTATTTTTTGTACTAAAATGTAAAGTTTACTTGCAACCTGTATGTTTCCAGTATTTGCAAAATGCAAAACGTTTATGACATATTAAATACACAACGTTTATGACATATAAAATACGCAATAATTATGTAAAGCTGAATTTAAAACAAATTAATAAAAAAAGGTCGCAACTAGCACAATCAAAGAACTCACATATTTATCAACATACATATGCAAAGAATGTAGATTTCTCCAAGTCTTAAAATATTTCCAACGCCATTAAAACCTTAAGCGCAACACTTTATGAAACTTGACACGTTTATGAATTCTCTTTCTAAATTATTCTTAATGTTAAACCAAGCCATCCCATCCTTTCCCTCGCTCTTATTAAAATAAAGGAAGTATCCTCGAAGTCGGCAAACACTCTTATCTGTAAAGAGATTTGAAATTACCGTTATTTATGCTCTAGATGTAGGTTTCTGTCTTTTCTGTTTCGTATTCCAAAACAGATTTAAGTTTTCCTGTACACGCCAGAGCATTAAAAAGGTAGTTTTAAAGCCAAGGGGATAAATACTGCGATGGAATGTCTTCCGGTTATTTTTCACATCAATAATGTCATTATCTCAAAAATGAACGCTTGCGAAAAGTCATTGCTGTCATTTGAGTTAATCTCTTCGCCATGTCCTGGGAGGGCTTGGGAAGTTAGTTGTAAAATGAAAATGTATTTCGTGAGAGCAAAAGGAACGAACAAATAAAAGTCTTCATTTGTTATTCTAAGCTCTTGCTTTTGAAAGAGAGCGTTTTAAGAAATAAATAGTCGTCTTTAGAAACTTTTGAAAGCACTGAAGAATTGTCATGTATCTACATTGAATGGCATTGCTGTCAATAAATTTGAAATAAAGCCAGATTTAGTATTATTTACTTAAAAAAATCTGTAAATCCCAAAAATTTTCTTAAATAAATATTCATTAATCACAGGGTGCTATTTAGTTTTGTATACAGGACTGAGGCATTGTTATGTATCTACATTGAAATGCATTGACACCAATACATTTTAATTAAAGCCAGATTTTGTATTATATACTTAAAAAAAAAACCTAAATCACAAATATTTTCTTAAAGAAATATCCATTGATCACAAGGTGATACTTAGTTTTATATGCAAGTAGAATTTTTCTGTAACTGTCAAAAAGAACTTATGAAAAAAGAAAAAACTATATTATAGAGAAGAAAATTTAATGTGTTAACTTACTCAAAAAAATTAACAGCATAACTGATAGCGTAACTTGATAGCATAAACAGTGTTTTACTAATTTTTTTTAACCTTTCACCACAGAAATGGAGTGTCATTGAAGATGATTCAAATTTTATGGTAGAATTTCACGGCTTTTCACTTTAGTACCACATTTTTTATACACAAGTGAAAAATTCTGTAGTTATAATTCGTGTTTTTTTATTATATTTTTAAGTAAGTTCTAAGAGAAGAAATTCGATCTTACTATTCTTCGATTACAAGCTGTTTCTTAACCGTCTACTCAATAATGTCGTCTGGCTAAAATTCGTAGTTCTTTTTTAAATTCTTTTGTTTTATTACATTTGTGATTTTGTGTTGCTATTGGAATCTGTGGAAGGTTATACCGGTTTAAAGAACTTTCTTTGGAAGGTCCTTTTTTTTTTTGATAAAATTAAGTCCACTCCAGAATTGCTATAACGTTATACTTAAAATTCATGGCAACGTTTTACAATTTTTTTATGGGGACTCTTATAATCATAACTTAACGAGATCAACTCAATTTTTGTATGCAGAAGAAATATTGTCAGAACTGACGACAATACAGGGAAAAGTTTAAAAATGTCTGCCTTTTCAGAGGTTGTAGGGTAAGTAGTAATCTGAAGTAAAAAAAAAATAGCGTAATTCATACATACCTAAAAAATTATGCTTTTTGCAATAAATCTGGTTGCACTGTTACCAAAGGTGAAGTAGACACGCTTGTAAAAATCCTACTGCATTTAAATATTATTTTTAACCACCTTTGAATGTAGGGGAGAGAAGGGGAATCCCGCCACCTCGGGTAATGCCGCCACCCCTTGTATCTCGCCAGCGGTGTGTGTGGGAGGGGGGCTGTGAGCGCTGACCTATAGCAGGAAACAAAGTAATTTGTAGTATAGACGCTAATGACCGTGCGGTGAGTTGGTGTAAAATTATTCAAAAAATACGGTTTTTAGTGATTTTCATCTAATCTCGAGCCTTCTGAAATTAAGCGATAAGTGACTGATATCTCTAAGTTAGATAAATCAGTTATATATCATTTAAAAGAGTAATTATTTGGCTATTTTATCACGTCGTTAGTTTGGACGCTAGGCTAACTATCTTTCTTTAAACAAGCCGCGTATGCCATTTTGTCTTACTGGGGTAATGCCGCCACATCACTCTGGGGTTATGCCGCCACATGCGAAAGGATGGTGGCATAATCCGTAAAATAGAAATTTCATATGTTGGCCCTACAGCCTATTAGCTTTCGTTAGAGATGCCACGTATCCGAAAAAGAATAACTTAACTGGTCAAATAGACCAACGAAACTTTAAAAAAAAAACTGCATAGTTAGTTGCACATGGAAAGTTAATAAAAGAGCTGTATCCTGTACAGTTTACCATTCCAAAGTTAATTAAACCTATTTTAGTTCTATATGTATTGCTTTTTATGTAATTTTCCATTATTTACAGATTATTTGCTTTGTTTATTGATGTGGCGGCATTACCCCAGATACCGGGGTAATCCCGCCACTGTGCGAGCATTTGAAAAATACAATTTTATTCAGTTTCTATTAAAGATTTAAATTTTAAAAAATACTACAAGATAGGTTATGAACTGTAGTATGCTATGCTCATTACAATTTACATTAATTGCAACACAATTCTGCAAGAAAATTCAATTTCCCTTAAGGTGGCGCCATTCCCCTTCTCTCCCCTATTTGGTAATATATATTTATCACAAGAGTATTATGGAATAAAAAAACGTATTTGGTAAATCAATACAAAAAGGTAAATCAATCAATAAAAAAATCAATACCAAAGTTTCTTTTAATATCTAGTTTATAAAAATCGATTAAAATGTCTCGGTTCTTAAAATTTTTCTAAAATGTAGTAATCTAGTTTTCCTTTATCATTTAAAACTAACTTTTAAAATGTAATTGAATTAAAGATTAGATAAAATTTTAGAATAAGCAATTATTAGTATTTTCCTGCAATAGACTACATGCTTTATGTATAAGTACACAACTAAAAATAAAACTTAAGTTCCGATATACTTTTAACAAAAATAAATAGTAATATAGTGAATAACTGCCTAGGGGAAACATGATTCGGAGTTTTCCAAAGAGAGATATGTTTTTATAATTTTTTTTCAACTCGGCAGAAATTCTATTAAATATGGAAGAACTATTCTCAAAATTCCCTAAGGCTTTTTTAAATAAAATAGTTATCAAGCAGTGGGGGACTTAACATTTTCTTTTTATATTCAATATATATACAAAATATTTTCTTCAGGTATTGTAATATATAAAATGTAATAGTTTTGTTATTTAGGTATTGTAATATATAAAATTTAATAGTTTTGTTATTTTGTTTAGCTGCAATATGTCCGATTAGCTCGGGACATGTTATTTAAATACAGGTTCTAAATGAAATGAGGCCAAGGTTTCGAAGACATCGACTTTGGTACAAAGAATATTTATAAACTTCAACATTTGAATACAATCCGCTATTTATGGAGTTTTTGTAGCACACTTTTAAAAATGGCGTAATGTTACAATGGGTTTTGCCAAGATTACAGCCCCAGTTTTCGTCAAGATGCCCACTATGGCTAACTCCAGACAAACTACAAGGGCAACCCTATTGATTGGGAGTAACAGGCGACCGAGGAGACATAGTGTCGGTGCATGCATTAGTAAACTGGTGAGATAAACAAGTCCACTAGCCAATAACTTGCCACCCCACAAGAAGGAACTCACATACATCGACCCCTGACAACTATCTAACGCATAGTAAAGCAAGGGGTAGCCCTATGATCCCCGGCGAACAAACAGAGGAATGAAAAACCGAATCTTCTCTCTCGAACCTAGATCTGAGACTACACGAAGCCCCTTTGGGAAGAGCCATCTCAGTTATCCTAGAGTGACTCCATAAATAGTAGCTACATAATAGTTTTATTTAGGCTCTCTTCGTTATCCAAATGATGGTCCAAAAAGGACGACATCCTGCCGTCACCCCTCGTAATCTCTAAAGGGTGCATCCCCCGTCACACCGGCGCACCTCATCTAGCTAAGAAACGGCTTTCTTCACACACACAGACTTCGTGAGCCCAGGGGCGCTCACTGTGAATCTGCGCCACTTCTATCCAAGCCACTTTCGCCCGAGCTTGCGAGAGTAGGTAAATCACTTCCCAACTAAGCAACCCTAGAACTAATACATAACACTTGTGGGCCTCCAATTAAGGGAATTTAATAATTTCTTTGTAATGTATTATACTATGCATAATTAGTCTTAATAAGTAACAATGACTTCCCCATCTTGGATTATTTAATTAAGATAAGAACCTTCTAACCACATAGGGTTTGTGGCAGATTTTTGATGTAAAGTTACACCAATTTTTAAGTTATCTGAATAAACTCAAAATATTTGGGAAACTTTCACAAAAAGATGACGATCTGTGTAACTTTTCACTATTTTTTTCAACAGACTACAAGTGAATGAGCCATTGGGAAATCATAAAATCAATTTTGTACCAATTTGTATGAATGGTAAAAAAAAGGTCGATGAAAATCTTTCAGTTTTCTATGCAGCCGGAGTTGAGTAAAAGGTCTAGTAAAAGGCTCTAGTCATCTGGTTTGTAACCCGATACATCTTGCGTGCCAGTCAAATATTGAACCGTCAACAACTAGTAATTTCTCTGTCTAGAGAGCTGAAGGTGGGTATTTATGATTACTGGCATAGTCGGTAAAGCGTCATTTTTGTAGTCGAATTATCACAAGATCAAATTTGGTCTCAGGAAGAAGTTTGACTTGGGTATACTTTGACATAATATCTCTACAAAATTTCTCCTCGCCTGCATAATTCTATACTACAGTATAAGCTATTAAATTTCAGGGAAAGAGAGGATTCAACAATGTCGTTATTCATTTTTCCCCGATATTAGTTTAACAAAACGTAGAGGAATTAATATTTTACAGAGTATTCATAGTGTAGAAAATACCTAAAAAATAAATATTACTACATTAAAACTATTTTTGAAATTATAATTTATTTACCGAAAATTTTCTGAAGAAAAATCTTAATTATGATACAGAAAAATAATGAAAATAACAATCCTAATATAAATCTTAAGAATGAATCGATGTGTACAAAAATTAACTACCTCAAAATGAAAAGTTTCCAGTTTTAATTAAAATATTCATTGAGAGAAACATGCGTTTTGCAAGCTTGAACTCTCTTCTGAAAATAGCTCTTCTCAAAACATAATGTTAATTAATTTCGTGCATACAATGTTGAATTTTGGGTTTGGAGGAAAAATTATAAGTAGCAAACTTACTAATTAATTCCCTGATGTCCTAATTAGTAAACATCAAGCAACAGTTTATCAAATTTTATATTCTAACTGAAGTTTGGTAAAGAAAGTTGGGGTGTAACTGTAGACGAAAGTAAGCACTTCTTAATGGCTACTGAAAGGAAGCCTTAAACAACTTTTACTAATCGTGATCATGTGTGGTAAATAATTATGTAATTATTGAAAGGTAATTAAATTTTTTTTCAAAAGTGTCTTTTAAATTTTAGAAATTATTTTTGACACTGGATTTGATTTTCAGAGTAAGCAAGTTCACAAAATCGAAAAAATTTACGCGTTTGAATGGAAATTTTTTAAAACTTACAGTTTGGAAACAAATGAAGGTAACGTTTGAAGTACATTCAAGCAAAATATTTTTATAAACTTACGACGGATTCAAATTATTAAGTTTTATAAACATTATTTAAACCTTATGGGTTACACAAAACATTTAAGATAAATCCCTTCCTGAAAAGTGGTACCTTAATGCTTAAAAACACAATATATTTTAAAACTTTCATTCTCTTATTGTCCTAGTGAAGCCAATTGGTAAGGCTTTGATTGTTTTCGACTAAAATATAAAAAATAAATAATTCTTTCTTAAATATAATTCTTTTTCTTGAACTGTAAGAAAATGAAATAAATGAAGCTTATATATTTTTTCTTTACATCATGTTTTCAGAATTTTTTTTATACATTATTACGAATATTATAAATTTGTTTACAAACTGGTATTTTCGTTTAAGAATTACAATTTGTGTAACGCGAGGACATTCAACTCTAAGTTTCAGCGTAAGAGATTAGCATCAAATATGAATTCATTCTTAGTAACTATTTTGTAGTATTTTTGTGGATAATTATAATGTCTTTGGTCAGGAGATATAATGAAATAAAGATTTATTTAGATAAAGATTCTACCCGACTTAAATAAAATCTATAATAATAAAAATGAAGTTTTGTGTGTATGTATGTGTGTACAAACAAGATACAAGATGTATGTAACAAAGTTTTTCCTTTGTTACAATGTTCTTTTTAAAAAAATAAAATTGACATAGCAGGTTAACATAAAAAAAAAACAATATCAGATTCAAAATAGAAAGATTGTATAAGTAGAACAAGAAATATAATAAAAAAATCTACCGATTTATTTCTTTATTTTAAAAAAAATGCTTCGTGTATTTTACGCATGCTCCCTCGAACAAACAATACTCTGTAATTCCCCATAACCAATATCCACCAAATAAATCTAGAATTCTACTATACCCCAAATACACCAGCGGTCGACCACGTGTTAAATTTTCAATCGACTTCAGAGCCTGTTTTAAAATCAATAAGAGAGTGAAGTGCTAAAAAGTGTTTTTTATTTCTCTATAACTAACAAAAGAAAAAAAAGGAGTCTTTGAGTCCAATGATAACAAATGCCGCTTGCTCGATAGAAAATTTTCTGCTATTTGGACAAAAATGTAAACTACATTCGAAAGATTTTGCGTGAAATGGGTTGATTTAAAGTCGTGTTATACAATGGTAGTTGCTGATGTATTCAGTCACAATATATTGGACCTATTTAAGAAAAACTTACTACACTCTTAAAACAAATGAGTGATTGTAACTCAGTCTGAGTTAATTTTCACTTCTCCAATGTCGAAAATGCACTTCTCCCACAGGAGTGGATCCTTTGTATGTTGAATCTGCGACAAGATCACTCCAAACGAGTGATTTTAATTCAGTCTGAGTTAATATGCACTCTTTTCCAGTGTCGAAAATGCACTTATCCTACAGTAGTGGATTTCACTCCTTTGTTTTAAGTACATGAGTATAAGAAAATTATTTGAAAACTCTCATTTTCACCAAAGTCCACTTACTTACTTAAGCTCTTCGCGCTTCACTGGCGCATAAGGCATCACACCCAAGTTCACATTTCCCCCCTAATTATCAAAATTGCAGAAAAAATGTGTGTTTTTGGTGTTTTAATTGTTTTATACCATGACTTTAAATTATTTAATTTTTTTTACAATTAATTTTTTTACATGGAATTCAATTTGCTTTATTGTCATTAGCCTTTTTAACAAAATGACAGTAATTTGGCTCATTAGTTCAATTTTTCAGAAAACTCTTAGTATAGTTTGTTTATTTTTGGCCTCCTTTCCTCTGACGAAGTTAAAAAAAAAGAACTGTTACAGCTCATATGTATCCTAAAGAACTCTAAACTCTTAACTCTATGTATCATAAGGAATTTACTTCTCTGTAGCTAACATGGGGAAAACAGACTTATTTTTGGTCGGTTAGGCACTCTCCTAGCATGCAAAAGGTCCCAGGTTCGGGTTCGGGCATCGCCAGAATAACAGCCGCCCTATAAACGGCCTGTGCAGCCAACAATGTCCGACGAATAATACCCCGTGTAAGGGAGGGCACGTTAAATATCCTTCAAAGTCCTAACGCTGAGTACGATGTCGCCCTCAACGGTTGCATTGGGTGCCTATTCAAGTGTCGGCTCGTCACTTGACTGTGGTTCCAAAATACGACGCCCGTCGCCAATAGCCCTCGTGCGACGATAATTCAAACATAACCGAACCTGACTTATTTTTGACGGAAATGCTACTTACATTTATGTTCAGTTAACGTAGCGAATTGCAAAGCAGAGAGATTGAACGTAGCGTACCCCAAATGCGTTTTTAATTCCGGTTCCCAGGCTCAGCAATGGGAAATCAATTTCCTGGAGAGTTTTTCTTACTTTTCCTTTTTTATTCCATTCGGTTGGAAGCAATTCTTACTTTTTTATATTCACAATTTGAGGATAGTTGTTAGCCTCTATCCTTCTTGTTTTTTTCTTTTTAAGAAAACGAATTGAATCTTGTTGCATTGGTGTCTTGATGAAACAGATGGGTTTGGTCACATCTTTTTTTCATTTTTTTGGTACCTAAATTCGTGTTTAAAGAAATTATTGGTACTTTTATTTGAGATTATTTTTTGTTGCTATGAAAATTTAAGTCACGGAGAGGGAAGTCAAATACCTATGAATAATTTGTGGTGAAATGTTTTTTCATGAATTGTTTTGGAATAAATGTTTAAAAATGAATTTAAAATATTTAAATACCGTTTTGAAACTTCCTGTGGGATTTCGTTTACGTTGTTTTAATGATATAAATATACGAGTATTCAAGGACACTTGCTTGAAATGTATGGGAATATGGTAGTTTTATTAAGTGATTTAAATGTCACTTTAACGATCAATAATCTATTTGGATTTGAATTTAAGCTAAAAGAAAATTTCAACGAATATCAACTTTGCTTTGTACTTCGATAATATCTGTTTCCAAAATGTTTTGAATTGATAAAAGTTAATGTATATTTTTGAATTTTAATTCATCAAAAACCTTATAGAACATAAAGTCATTGGTTAAAAAATGAATGACGATAGGTATGTCAAGGAAGAGAAATATGTTGTATTGTTTGCAATTCCTTAATTATTGCTAGGCTCAATTCTTTTTGCCTAGTACTTAATGATATATTAATGAAAAAAATTGAGATTGAAATAAATACACGGATAATTTTTAGAATTATAATTAAAAATATTCTAGAGGGTGCACTCACTGTCAATTGTCAAATAAATAGTTATTTGAAGAGAACCACTCTTTCTTACCTTCAATTACCTAATAAGAAATACAAGGTTATGTCAGCAGTCCGATAGGATTGAATATCCGAAATGGAGATTTGATGTTTTTTTTTACATATTTTGGAGGGGGTGTTGATTCCGAAAAAGTGGTTTTTGAACATTGATCCGTATGTCTGTCTGCAACCACTCTACAGATGAAACTAAACAAGCTAGTAGCTTCCACTTGTTACACGAGTTCCCAGTATCTGTCAGACATCATAATAAGGGCTTTGGGGAAATGTTATATCAGCAAAGGGTAGTTGTTATTGACACGCATTACTGATTTCCCATTAATTACTTAATACCTTTTAAGAAATGGCTTACACCTACTTTAAAACTTTTTTACTATTTTATATACAATCCTTAAAAATATCACATACTAAAATGTCACAATATTATTTTTTATTACATGCATAATTAATAATTTCTCGATACGGATAACTGATCAGGCATCTCATTACCATAATTCTCAGCAAACAACGCCAGAATTCTTTCAGGCAAAAATCACACCTTAACAAGCTCCCAACAATCCCCAGACAGCGTGCATCAAATTAACCATTAATCACTCTGTGCCATAAAAATGGCCAGTGACAGGGGGTCTAACGTGGCTGGAAGCTGGAGATTCCTCTCAGTTTTATTTATCGGCACAAACGCATTCACCTTTTAGTTTTATCGGGAGTGAAGAAGATCGGCATTTCGTTTATGCGGCGTCTTAAAGAAGAGTGACAAAGAGGAGACGTCGCAGCTAATGACTGGGGGATTGGGGAGGGAGTATGGAGGATGCTCAGGATAAAGTTGTTCGTTACCTGCTTACCGACTATTATTATTTCTTCAATGGTGCTGCTATGTTGGAGGCTAAGCCTTTCACAGATTCGGTACACTACCTTGGTCAAAAAGTTCCCTTAATAGCCACCATGAAGCGCTCCCATCCTTTCGATTTTAGTTTTTTTTCTTAAGTTGGTATAGTATGGTATGGTATGATACATATATATTCCAGCTTGTGTGCTTGTTCAGAGAACCGCTTATAAGCTTTCGTCAAGTGGGACAGACACAGAAAGAACTTTTACAGTCACAAAGAAATGAATAACACATAGACAAATAACAACATTCATTGACAGTCACAAACATCCATGTCTGACCAGGATTCGAACCCGACCCCAGCAGCTCCAAAGGCTAGTACACTAACCATTCAGCCACCGGGGCGGCTCTTAAGTTGGTACATATGTTGTTGATATTCCCTTAAAATCTTAGCGTCATAGCTTGACATTTGCAAAAGTTACGTAGCCAAGAGTGCATCTATCTCTGTGTGTGTTGACGATATTTTTTGCAATTTTAGAAATGTATTTAAATTTGAACTGGTAAAATTCTGCGTTAAAACGGATTTAATGGCTTGCGAATGTTGAAAATGTTAAAAAAGTGTTTCTGCAACGATGTTCTGGAGAAAACGGTCGTTTACCAGTGTCAAGAGTGGTTCAAACCAGAGTATCGTCGGACGACGCATCATCCTCATGAGAAAGTATCGTCTGACACCGCCAGGGAGACTAAAGCATTGTTATCAGGTTGTATCCTCCAAGGAAGTACCTCGATTAAGACGCCACATGATCACCCACTATGGTACAGTCACAAATTTGTTTTTCTGTTCTTAACCAATATAGAAGAGTGGATAGTAAGGTGGGCTGCATTGGACATTAAACTCAGTATGAATCTTTAAACTCAGTATGGATCTTTAAACTCAGTATGGATCTTTAAACTCAGTATGGATCTTTAAACTCAGTATGGATCTTTAAACTCAGTATGGATAGTTTAATTTATATTTTATTCATCCATTGCTGATTCCAATTGCTTTTCTTGGCATTTTAGGATTTTATATGGGAGGTCAGTTTTACTAATTGTAGGAGGATTTTGTGGCCTAATGTACAGGATGTTTCAGTCGGGATATTTTAAACCAACCATATTTACCATACCTTACTTTCCCCCTATCTTTTACAAAACATTTCTTCAAAGCTATTTAATGAAATTCTTAATTTACTATCTTAGATCGTATCACAAATAGCCATTTACATACATTATCGATTGTATTAATTTATGAATATCTGTGACAGAATCACCCCTAAAATATATACATTATTTCTTTATTTTTAGGAAATCCAATCTGAAATATGAAACTTAAACAAAGAATAACTGTTTCTAAAAAATAACACTGACATCACATCTCCTAGAAGACTCTACAAGAAATACCAAGACTAAAGGCATTTGTTATCTGTCGGCTGCGCTCCGGGAAGAACAAAACAGGAAACTCTTATGAGTTGCACAGAAAAGATGTGTCGGATGGTGTTATTTGGTTTACGTTTTATTATTACTCAGCGATGAAGGGTAGAGGGGATGTTTTAGAAAAGTTTTATTTAATGACGTTTTATTGTAAGGAGCGTTTTATTTAGCATTTTATTTTATGAGAGAGTTTGGCATTTTAGTGAAATAATAATGGGATTTCAAATTGCTTTTTGTCATATTCTATTTGTGAGTTTGCTGGATTTTGATAAGTGTGTCATCATTAATGATGGAGGAAATGTTTTATTTTTAGCGACGTGAAGAAGTAAAAGTAGTCAGTAACATGTAATAACAATTGGTTTTCACTACGGTTTTAAGTTTCAAAAATCTTTCATGCCCAAGAGTTTCTGCTGAAATAATGACAGTGCATTGATATTTAAGGTCATGAAACGATTTCCTTTTTCAGTATTTTAGTACAAGAACACTTTTAACAAGCACACATTTTATAAAATATTTACATAAATACAAAGTGCTGAAATACAAAGCTTTTATTGTTAAAATATTTTATAGAGTTTATTTTATAAGAGTTTTAAAAAGGAACGTTACTCATAATGCCATTGTAATTGTAATGGTGTAATTTTCTTCAAATTAAGAAAAGTTAAGCTTTCACGCTTAAAAAATTTTCAAACCCTCAACAGGGGATCAAGATTAAACATTAAATTACAGTTTTTATTAAATATCAATTAACTGACCAATTGGACACATTTTTCAATTTCCACATAAAAAAAAGTATCAGGCATGAACAGTATAAAAATTGTTTTATGGTTTTTTCACCTATACTACTTTTTGTATAGATTCCAGCATATGTAAGGTATTTATTTTACAAATTTGAATTCTTTGCAATAAAAATTACCAGTTATCGCTTTAATGCTAAATAAAGCAGACCGCTATTAATTGATTTTTAAGTACCCCTGTTTGTAAAAAATCACGAACTTGAAAAAATGAAAAAAAAATTGTTTTCATGGACTTTTCACGTCAGCATATTATTAATTTTAGTAAATTTTTTAGCAATGCTTATAAAAGTTCATGAAGACTTGAAAAAATAACCATATTAAAATACATAAATATTTAAAAGGATAAAAAATTTAAAGCTATGTGGTATTTTATAATTATGAAACAAACCATGTATGAGATAGAATCTATTATTAACGCATTCATAAACATACGACGCGCTGTCATTTAAATAAGCAGATTTATAAAACATTTATTCAAATAAATAAAACTTCAAGCAGCCTTAAAAATAAAAAACTATGTTTATTTTTATCGTGCTGGAGGCAAAACCCCTCTTGGTTTTACACCAAATATAAATTCCACCTACTCAAACCTTATACCACCAGAAGCGCCCACTGGTGATACATAAAATACATTTATCTTTTTATCATTTCCCACGCCTTGATTTTTGAACAAGAAAACAGTTTTCGATACTTTCGCTACGTGACCGACGTAATGTATCGGGTTTGTCCATTTCCCCGACGCTTCCGACCCATGTTTTTTTCACGGTCGAAGAACGACTTACGCCAGACGTGACTGGGAAACCGAACAAGGAGTTGGGTGTTTGCTGTCGCTGCTTTCCCCCTCGACACTATTTCATGTTATCGGGGACTGAAGAGTTTCACGGGTTCTGCAGTCGGAGTTTAATGGGAAGGCTCGTAACTCAACGTGAGAAATGCGATTTTTTCTCTCTCAAGTGGACCAGAAGTGAGAAAGGCCTGGTTCACTAGAATTTCAGTTCTTATTTTTATTTTAAAGTTCGGAATTGTAGGATCTTATGCTATCAATTCTTTTAGTTATTGGGTGGAATATATTTAATTATTTAACTTATTTTATGCTGATATCCATTACAGCTTATATTACTATAGCTTATTATATGCTCTTTAAGTGAACCAGAAGTGAGAAAGTAAGGTTTACTAGAACTGCAGTATATAAGGTATGAACCGTATAACTGCAGAATGCAACTCTAGTAAACACTGCAACTTTAGTAAACCATCCTTTCTCTTATTCTAACTAAACTAGCCTAACAGGGTAATATTTAACACATGATGACATCTACAGTATTTTGTAACTTTAAAAATAAACTATTGCAATTTAAATGATACAGATAAAACAGCGCTGTATATTACAACGATATATTTGTAGGTTCTAACAGTTGGATATTGAGGAGTTTCACGAGTTTTGCAGTCGGAGTTTAATGGGAAGGCTCGTAACTCAACGTGAGAAATGTGCCTCCGTGATTTTTTTCTCTCTCAAGTGGACCAGAAGTGAAAAGGGCCTGTTTCACTAGAATTTCAGTTTATAAGGTTTATTTTAAAAGTTTGTCCAATTCTAAAGTACCTTATATCAGTTTTCCAAAACAAGTTTGCCGCATGATATAAATTCTTTCAATTATCGAATTCAGTAGATATAGTTATTTAACTTATTATATGCTTATAAAGGATTTTTCAGTGTTTTTTTATTTATCATGGAAAATTTTTGTACCGATTTAAACCTTAAAATTACGTTACTTACGTAACGAGTGAAACAATAAACTCATGGTTCTCGAAATATGTCTCTTTTAACAAAGTCGTTTGTATTAATATATATGTATCATTTTAACTTATGGATGAAATATGCTTAGTTGTTTTAATTATTAGATGTTGATAAACTATCGCTAAATACTTTTTAGATTATAGCTGAATCATTTAATAACTTTTCGTATATTAAAAATGCGTTACTAGTAACGAGATAACTATTTAACACAAAATATCAATCTAAAGTAATTTTAAACTTTCAAACTAAACTATTAAACTTTAATTGACACAGATAGAACTGCTAAATTATTATTAAATTATAGGAGCACTTTGCAACGGTTTGAGATTGAAGAGTTTCATGGTTTCCGAATTTAAAATGTAATAGGAAGACTCGTAACTTACTGTGACAAATATGACTGTGAAAGTTTTCCAGAGACATAAAACCAGAGGTGATAAGGGCTGGGTTACTGGAATTGCAATTTGTAGAGTTTATTTCTAAAGTTTATCCGAGGTAATAAATTCTTCCAACTATTGATCGGAATTTATTTAATTTTTTTATTTTAATAAAGGGTTTTAACTTATTATATACTTGGTTGTTTGAATGCTTTTAAGATTATACCTAATTAGTTTTACAGTAATATCATATTTTAATATTATATCCTTTTAAAATAACGTTACTAATGGCTTTATAAATGTTTAACACATGATGCCCTGTACTATTAAAAGCCTAAACTAAACTATTATAATTAAAATATTAGAGATAGAGCAACGATAATTATGACATTGTTATATGAGCAGTTTGAAATAGTTGAAAATTGAAGAGTTTCACGGTTTCTGCTGTTAGTGAGCAATAGAAGGGCTCGGAAATTATTGTGAGAAAACCGCCTGTACTGTACTAGAAGTGGGAAAGGACGAATTACTAGAATTACATTTATAGGGTTTATTTTTAAGGGTGGTTTAACTGTAAGATCTCGTATTATATGAAATATAATAGGTGATTATTTAACTTTTAAATACGGGTCCAAATATATTTTACATAAAAGCTGTTAGCTTACGGTATATTTATTTTACTGCTTTTTTTACACATAACGCATGCCTTACTAATAATTATGGAGAAATTCGAACAATAGATGCTGTTGGGATTTAAATTAAACTCAATTTGCAAGTTAATTCGATATACTTTAAATTAAGTTAGTAATAATGTAATGTTATTATTTTTTTTAGCATTGCCATATTATTTTTTAGTTTCTTTTAATTTAACCAAGATTTAGAGCTTAAAAAAGAACGATACAATTTATAAGCTAAAAAGACTTTGGTTTAGTTAATGTGTCAAGAAAAAATAAGTTGTGTTGCAAACTTTTAACTAGCAACTACTTTTATAATTTTAAATTTCTTATAATTCTTTTAGAGTTTGCTTTTATATTTTTAGATCTACAAGAATGTTTTTAAATGTTATGCTTACAAGTATCTCAATTTAAATTGTTTTCTAATGATTAACAAATGGTGTTTAATATAAAATGATAGTTAGGTTAATTCAAATCATAACATTTTTGTTTATTATTTAATTCATTCATTTTCAAAATTCATTTTGCTATTAACCGCTTTAACTTACCAGATTCCGGATTTATGTTTTATATTCTTATTATGTGAACCATAAAATAGCATTGATGTACTTTTATTGAGTTTTGATAAAAAATTGGCCTTTTATTCACAAACTCTTTAACTTAACTTAAAAATAACTTCGTTTAAATTAAATTTTTTTATTATAATTTTAAAAGTAAACTGTTTCAAAATATTTTCTGAGAAATTGAAATCTTTTGACTTAATCACTCAAACAAAAGTTCTTGAACTTAATATAACAAATTTCTCTGATCAAAAATCATAAGGAAGGGCAATATCTCAATTCGTAAGAAGCACTTAAAATATATTTCTCCTACTTATCTTTAACTCTTGGTTGCTCTCACGCGCGGTGTTTCACATCATATTCCTAAGACCAAAAGTACGTGCCATTTTGTTCCCAAGGAATTCGCTGCTGTAGTTCAAATTCCACTACAGAAATCAATGAAATTTTTTCAAGGAAAGTACAGGATCGTAAGTAAAAGTTTCTGAATAATAATTTGGCTGTGTTTTAAAAAGTGTTTATTTCAATTTTATGTTATTGCATATTTTGTACTGCTTTCATTTGCTTTTAGACAGCAGTTAACGTAGTCAATAGAGTTGTACGATTGCTTTTTTTTAACCACCGATGGGCTGTAAAAAAAAGACCGGTCCAAATACACAAAAAAAATATTTTTTTAAACCAAAAGTAGTGTACAATACTGCTTATTTATCCATATAATCACCTTGACGAATGAAGCATTTGTCATATCTGTAGACAAGCTTTGAAATTCACTCTATAAAATGTAGCCGCCATTTATTTGAAGGTAGTTGTGATCGTTTCTTTGAGCTCCAAGTCAACTTGGAAGCACTACAATCCGAGCCACTATGCATATCCATAATTCACTTATGGTAAACCTTCGAGTTTCCCTAAACACTTGGTCAACTCGCTGAACAATACTGATGTTCATGAAGAAGGGTACCAAGGAAGCAAGTCTGTCGCTACAGACGGCTCAGCAAGTTGCCCAAGTGTTTCGGGAAACTCAAAGGTTTATCATAAGTGAATTATGAACTAGCAGTGGCTTGGAGGACAGAAAAAAATGACTTGAGGCTTCCAATTTTTTTAGTTTTTCTAAAACAAACCAATAAAAAGAAACAATAAAAATTGTGTAGCAGAATAAATGAACTATGACTAACTTAATTGCAACGTAATATAAGTTATATACTTTATGATAATCACTCAAAAATCAATAATTTTGATAATTTACTCCTACAAAACAATAAACGATATTTTCTACAACTATTTAAATACCAAAAAAAAAAAAACAAAAACAAAAAAAACAATTTAAACATCTATAAAACAATGACTGACTTAAATTTCATTATATTCCTTAGTGGGAAAGCCCTTTATATATTTTAGCTGCCCTACTTTTCTAATATATCTCTACACATTCAGCGTACGCCGTTTCTAGAAGAAACATACGTGACTTACAAAATCCGCGGATCGTTCTTGTTCTTCTCTCTCGTAAACCGAGTAAGTTGTGCTTGCGTGAATCTCTGGGATCGTACCCTGGTGGTTAGAGTTATCGCGGAATTCACGAATTTCTTCAGGCTCCAAAATATATGTTTCGGAATTTGACTTAGGGTTTAAGTAGAGGAAATGTTTTTATATGTTATTTATGTTATTGTTATTTATGAAGGTGGAATAAGTTATGTTTTTGGAATAGCCGATGTGCCTTTCTATATTAGTTTTTCTTAGTTTCATTTAGGTAATAGTTGTTATAAATTTAATGCAACTACATAGAGTTTTTACGAACATTCTCTGTTATAATAGAATCAACATGCATTCTCAAAATTAATTCCATTAAGGGGTTCGGTATGTTGTATATCGGTAATGTTAAACCGGCCAATTGCAATGTACCTTTTCACAATAACTACTGATCAGATCATCTTAAAATTTTCTGTGTGTGTTATACCAACCTTATATATCTATCTGAGGTTAAAAGTTTTTTTTAAATAACTGTTAGATTTTTTTAAAAATAAAATAAGTTTTAAAGTACCCAAAAAAATCATGAAATTTTTCACTTTTTTACCCCATAAAATTGTTTTCACTTTAGCTTTATTAAAATTTATAACCTCAGATAAATCTATACTATGTATTACATCATATAAACAAAAGTTTACGAGAAAACATAGCATAGTGTTTGAGAAAAGGTACACCGAAGTTCAAAAAATCAAGTTCTGAGAAAATCGCGTTTAAAGTTTTTATTGTTAATCCATTTCCTTACGAAGCCATGGCATTAAAATGGCTTTTAATGTCAAAAACATGACATAACCTAACTAACATTTTGTGACATAATTAATAAAGGTTGTAATAGTATTTTAAGCCAATAATTTTTGTTTTGATTTTTTTTACAGATTTTGGGGTACTGAACCCCCTTAATTAACATAAATGGTAGTGGCTGTTTTGTAGCCTTTACTGCAAATAATTAAAACTATTTTTTTTTTATTTTTCCTCAGTTTTAGAAGAGACAATTTCCGTTAATGGACACCTTCTTCCACCACTTTCAGTTTACCAGGTACAGGGGATATAGTGTAGATACATATATATTCCGGCTTGTGCGCTTGATCAGAGACCCGCTTATATAAGCCTTCATCAAGTCAGACAGACACAGAAAGAATTTTTACTGTCATAGAAAAAGGAAAGTATACCCAGAGCGTAGGCGGGAATCGAAACCTCATCCATTACAGCGCGCAGACTGTTATGGATGGACATTATGTGGTCCAAACCACTAGGTTATTTAGGCCCCTTTCCGTTTAATTTGTCTGCTTCGGAGGAAAAAGTATCACTACACACATCACCTATGTTATATTACCACCCTGTTTATATTATTACTAGCATAAGTCTTTTTCATCCTGCCTAGGTTTGAATCAATACGTTCACGACGACCAACGGATGTATAACTGACTAAATAATAGCGACTTAAGAAAGGAAAACAAACCATAAAAGGAATCTTTAAAACTTTAAACTGATTATTGAGCATGATGTAGAAGAGTTCTTCACAAAAACGCGAACTATTCGTAAATTGAAGAAACATTTATTTTTATATCAAAACAGAAAACATTTGTGTAAAAAACCGAAAACTCATGTTTTGGACCAGATTTCTAGCATTTCATGACGAGGATATTTAAATTTTAAAACTAAAATTTGACCAGAATATATTCTAATTTTATCAATAGTTTAAAAGTACAAAAGTAGGGAGATTGAGAGAAGAACAATCGCTTGGATTTGTATTGTTTAAGCACGCAGCTGCTTGAATATTTAAATAGGATTTGCCCACTTTTTTACACGGTTGTTTGAATAATGAATGTGAGATTTTTTTAACGTTGGTAATGAAATCCTTGTTGCGGAAATAAGAAATTGACAAAAATGTTTTTTTTTTTGAAGTAGTAAAAAAGTGAATTTTTTTACATGGTTTGGGAATTTAACCACATAACTTGATTATTGCATGTTGAATGCACAAAACAATTTTTGTACTTTCATGAGTTTTTTAGTACGGAACTATAGAATATAGAATAAAGTGAATATTTTTTTACGCTCTAACCGGAATCGACATAAATGGGACAGCAGAACTTAATTTTGTCAAAGAAATAAGATTACCAAATTTAATATTAAATTTTACATTTAAGCATGAAATCAAGTAATAAAACATCGGAAAAACATAAGCAAAACTGAAACCAAAAATTCTAACTAATTTCTTTTATTAGTTGCTTCAATTAACACAATTTTTTTTTAAATAACACACAAAAAAAAGCGAAATTTCAAACAAAAAAAATGGTTTACTAAAAGATTGAAAATAATTATTGGGTCATATAAAAATATATGTTTGTTCCGAAATATAGTTTAGGCACAGCTGTATGTTTAACATAATTAATTTTATAAAAAAAAGTATTAATAGCAACATTTCCGGAATGGAATATTATAATATATTGACTTGGATCAGATTTCAAGGAATATTCTTCAGTCAATGGCAAATGTAAGAATGCGAGCAAGCAACTTTGAATTTTAATTATAGAGTTCCACTTTAGAAGCAAGCATTGAATTTTCTTAAATATGAAATTAAATGCCGTTGAACAAAAAAAAAAGTTGTGCAACTGCAGTTAGAATTAATTTCAATAATGTTACTCTTTCTTCTTGTGTATCCAATGGTATTTGTACCACCCTCCATGGATTCAAAAATTTATATTTCGAAACATATTTTTAGAATTATTAAATATAAGTTATTAAATTTTATTTTCTATAGAAATACTAGTAAAATTTACCCTTTTTGTATGCTTACAGGAAAAAAAGAAACAACCCTTCAGGGATTTATTCAATGTCTATTAATAAAGATTTACTATGAATTCTATACAGTGCGTTATTATTAGATATTTTCTGAATAAACTCTAATTTGGTGTATTTATATCCTTTTTCTTTAAGCCGAGTAACAAGAGTCGAATTTTTAATCGAAATAATTATCTTTAATGCAGAAGATTGGTTTTCGTTTTTGCAATACACTCTCGTTCTACAATTATGGCTAAGTAATTTTTTTATTATTATTAGTATATTCACATAAAAGTAATTATGAGTTATTCGAGATGATTAGAAATGGAATGCTAGTTTTTCAATTAATGATATATTAATTATCCAAAACAATATCTTTACTTAAAAACTTTTCTAGACAAATGAGGTTCATATATATTGTTGAAATCGTAAAACGCATTGCATAGTTATGTTATAAAGAATCTTTAAGATTTTGCACTTTTGTGATTAAAACTTTAACAAAATTGTTTTTTTTTAATAAAAATTATCATGTTTCACAAATCTTGTAAATATTTAAAGTATATTTAAAGCAAGTTTTAAAATATTTTTTCCATTAACGGCAATATGAAATATGGTAATATATTACTTTCAACTACTATTAAAATAGTAAATTACATAGGAATGCAATTTAGTCCAGCTATTTAAAAAGAATCTACTAACAATATTTTTACCCTTACAGTTTGTTAACTCTACAATTGAAATTCATAGCTACAAACTTTCACCATATTACCATGTAGCAATCCACATTAAGATATTAAAATATAAATTAATGTTTCTTCATTGGCGAATTATTACAAATATATTCACTTTCTGAAAAAGTCGCCAATAAACGGATTCATTGGAATGTTGGTTTTGCAAATACACCCCTTAAGTTATTTGGCGATAAATACAATATGTTTTAGTCTTGTTAAAGTAGGATATAATATTATTGATTTAAGCTTTTTATAGATTTTTCAAAATAAAAAATTCAAATACTATTACCATGACTTTATTTTAGAAATCTGACATTTTATATAATCGATAGGTTATCTCTTAAAAATTGATTTATAAGAATACAAATAAAGAAAGCAATATCTGATGGAATTGCTCTGACATTTGTTTGAACTAGAAGTGGCATGTTGTTTTGAATTTTATTTTTCTTTCAACAGTTTTGTTTGACTTCTCAAATAAGTTATCTAATATCTTAATTATTCTATTGTTTACATTTATAAACTACAATCTTAGTATTCATTAAAAAAATCTTTAAACAAAAATCTTTAAGTGAAGCCATAAAAACCTGAATTAATTTTTTTGAACTTCTTACATAATTAAATGAAATAAAACTATATAATACTGAGTTGAACTTAACTTAAACTCATTACTATCTAGTGCAATTAATTAAATAGATAAATTGGAAGCACTTAATGCCTCACAATGCATTGATGATTGGCAAAATACCATTGAATTCTGGAATTAATATAGCTATCAAAATGAAAATTTTACTTGCAATCAAATGTTTGCATGTTATTAACACAAATATTAAATTTGTGTGAAGCTTTGGAAATGTCATTTAAGAATGTTTCATAACGAAACTAGTACTTTAGGATAGAATAAACATTTCCATTCAGGCATTGAAACGATTTCGTTAATGTCCTTTGAAGTTTTAGGAAATCGAAGGAGTATTTATATCAAGTGAACTAAGTCCTTTGACATCCATTTAATCCTTACGAATTTTCAGAACATTAATATAATAATTGAAAAAAAAAAAAACTATTTATAATATATACGAATATTTAAAAAGTTACAAGGTGCGTTAGATGACGGTAAGTACTTTTTCTTTTTTGGAATGTTTCCTGCATATAACTTATCAAAAAGAAATGACTTCACAGGTTTTCTTTAATGTATTAAAAACACATAAGATATTAGGAAAATTCTTTAAAAATAATTTATAGAAAATGCTTGGTGAGTTTAAGTGAATAAGGGAACGTGTATTATAACTTTATGTTTTTTGAGATGTCACTGTTTTAGATTTAGTGGTCGAAGGTAAAAAAAAAATTCTTCTTCAAATGTATATTGTATACATTGTATATGGATTATACTAATCGATATAGAAACAATATCAATTTGGGTGAATTTTATCCATAATATGTCTGCACTATTGATTGGGTAAACGTAACTTTCAGTGACACTGTAATCCTGTGAAGCCACAAACAATTAAATCCTGCATTTTATTATATTTTTATTAAGTGACCAAGCTATATTTATTGTTATTAGAGTTGATAGATAGATTTTTAGAGCAAAAATAACACTCTTTGGCGTATCTGTCGTCCAACATTTTGAGAAGGTGAATAAAATACTTTAAAATGTAACGACTATAAACTAATTAAATTCTAGGAAGGCCAAGTTAGAGCATCAATACATATACGGAAATGAACTGAGAAACCATATTCATGGAATTTTTGATTGAAAATACATTTCTCTAGTTTCGTGTGATAATCTAATGCCTAAATTTCAAGCACCGAAAGTTAAACTGACAAATGTCAAATACTTTAAGCCATATTGTGCCATTAAATCAGGAAATGTGTTAATCTTTGCACCTTTTACTGTAGAACAAAAAACAATAAAATTCATTACAATTTTAAATTTCTTAATAAAGATATCGAGAGTGAAATAACTAGATAAATAGAAACGGAATACCAAGAAAAATATAACTACGAAAAGTTTCTTGTGTGTTATTATTGTAGAAAACATTTTCCTTCTTAGCTATTAACCTACTTTACGAAAAATAACAATTATAGTTTTATTAATTGTTAAATAGAAGTATTTGTAGAATTTTCCAGAATGCTTCTTTGAATACTTATTGGACAGACAGGAAGAGGAACATTATCAGCACAAAGTAAAATATGTGTACCAAAATTCGCTATATTTACAGGAATCAGTAATTCATTTAAATAAAGTATTAATTTATTTAAAAATAAGATTAACAACGTAAGTTTCATCACCAATGGTACTGATAAAGGAGTTTGCATATTCACTTTCTACTCCAACTCAGGCCTCATGCGTTGGATTTTTTGTGTCTTTTAGTACAAGATTGACAAGGAAAGTTGCAATTCGGGCTAATTTTGAGTCAGAGGATCATGGTATACACTATCAAATGACCCTTTAAGATATATAAAAGCCAAATAGAGGTTAATTATGTTTAATTAAGCGTGCGTCATCTGTTTCCAAATATTAGGTAAATTGTACAAGAAAATACTTGAGTAGAACGTGCAATGTATTTATGTAAGAATAGTAAAAAAAAAATAAAATCCGTGTTTACACACAAAAACTGATAATATACATTAGAGTAGTAAGATAAAAAAAGTTTTGCGACTAAGTTCTACTATAGTACGAAAAAGGGACGTATCTCCTATGTTAATTCAATAGAAGATCAGACACTTTACCTCGCATAGCGTGATATTACTGATAAACGAAGATTTTAACTGAAGTCAAAAACTTACTTCATTTATGCAATGAAAATTCCAATTCACAACCAGGTCATGTTATTTCCAAATATTTAATAGTAGAAAACAAACCTACGCTTCCTTAGACATTAGAGTAATTGATCTATTAATTTACCTCCGAATATAGGTTATTTTAATTAAGCCTTAGCTTTCGTGATAGCTCGTGATAGATGGAGCTGAAACGAGAACGTTAAATACGTGATTTGCGACTTTAAGTAAACAATCTAACTAAAATTGCTGCGATATATAACCACTAGAATTTTGACCATTTATGGTTTGCAAGAATGTTTCAAATATAGTATTATTATGAAAGTAATACTATTTGTTATAAAAATGTGAATTACAATCATAAAAAGCTAAATTAATATGATGTGTGAAAGTACTAAATATTTTTTGATCAGTGAATACTTTTTATTTATAACTTTTGTTACAGAAGTATGTACTGACCAAACGTCTCAAAGTATTATGCTATTGAAGACTGGCAAAAACTAGATTTTTTGGACCACCCTTGTTGGGCCTCTGGTCTGGTGTTGGTCTTCAATTTTTGTATTTGTAATTTTTGTTTGATGAAGCACAAAAAATTCGAATGAAACAACTTTTGTAATGAATTTACGAGCTATAAACGCATGTTGATATCATAAAAAATATCCTAGAAAGTTTACAATAAACTTTGTTAACTTTTCCTCGTGTTCAAGTTTCATGGGATTTTACTTCACGGAAAACGCATCATATTTGATTAAAAAAACCTAATTAAACCAAAAACTGCTTCATGGAACAAAACACCATTAACTACACAAGTTCTACATGTTCTCATCAAAATATAATGCATTACAGTATTATTTCTTTTCAGCTTTTCTGCTGAATTGAAGTAAGAGGTAAAAACGCTAATATGAATAATAAATGCTACGGTGATTTGAATTATTAGTGATTCTTTAGTTGTTATTTTAACGCAATTTTCTGCAAAAAGTTGTACTTATGAGAACTGTTTTATTTTTCATTATTTTGCGAACACTCGATTGGTCTCCAAAACAGAAAAATAGAACCTTTTAATGCAAACCAATTATAGGAATAGCATTTAATTCGTTAGCGAAAATGAACGAACTCCTTATCTTATTAAAAAGCAAAAAAGTTCGATGGTACCAAAAGTCACACTTAATATGCCGGAATGTTTTTTTTATTCATGCATTTTTTTGTTTTGTTTCAGAAACTAAGATGGGAAATCGCCAATATTTTGTCCATGCATATATGAATGCCGTTGTAGATATATAATTTTACTCATGTATAATAGTAATGATAACTTAAAAAATGCATTAAAAACTCTCCATTATCAAGAAACAAAGTTTGCAGTTAAAAAAATTCTTATAAGGAAATAAGTAAATCTGTTATGTTCACAAAAACAAATTAAAATTATCAAGTAACAAAGTTTGCAGTTACAAAATTCTTATAAGGTAATGAGAAAATCTGTTGTTTCCAAAAACAAATTAAAAGTTGTAATTAACATAATTAATAATTTGTTTTCATAGAAAAGACATTCTACCCTAGACCCACTAATTTAGTTTCAAAATATTTTGTGTACATTTAATTCAAATTCGTGTCTGCGATTCGAAGAGATATTAAAGTATTTTTTAGGAAAGTATTTATGTGCAAACTTATCATTCTAAGACTAATGTTAGAGAATTTAATTTGAGCTTGAAAGCGTTTTTATAAAAAGAAATTACTACGCAGTAGGAAATATGTAACAAAATTTCTATTTTGGTTTAAAATTAGGGTTAATTAATTTTTTTTTAAATAATGTTTACGAAATAAAACAACGGATGGTGGCTTGGTAACAAAAATGATTACTTTGAATACTTGAGAAATTTTCTTTTTACTGCTAGTTGTGTGATGAAATAAAATGTGAAAGTTAAACTATTATACTTACTTTTGAAAGTTATATAAAAATTACAGAAAAGTAGACAAACATACTGTTTTTATTCGGAAAATAATTTAACACACCTAAATAAACAGGAACTTAGAGTTTATAGCCATGAAATTGTAATCACTAAATAAAATAGATTTGTTTTAAATTTCAGAGATTTAAAATAATTTTTTTATTTTCTAATAGCTTAAACAGTAAAATGAGTTATAAAGTAGCTGTTAAAATCCCCAACATATTCCCTAAAGGCCCTACATTTTAAAATTATTTTTGAATACTTTATTTTGCTTATTAGGCATTTTTTAAAATTACTAAACGTTCCATTACTTAGAGTAATTATAAAAATTATAAAGCATTTCTAAAAAAGTTACTATTAAAATTTATCTATAAAATCGTCAGTAATAATTTAAACCATGCCCATTGTTATCTATTTTTAAAATAATACTTTGACATTACACAATGACTTCTAAGCTATAGATTTTAATTGGTAAAAACATTGGTATGGGACAGTTTGGTAAGTTGGAAACTCTTTTGGGGGTAATGCAATAAAGCATATTAGGAATATATCACATTATAATAAAAATGCTATATTGGCTTGAATTCAGCGGACCATTGCTCTTTTTAGGCCTAACTTGGATTGCGATAAGAACATACAAATCTTTGAAACTCTTTTGCTGTTACATCACACATGAAATAGAAGACAAAATATCCTGTGGGACAGCCAAAAAAGATAAAATGCGCTAGAATAAATCTTAACTGACAGTGGGTTTAAGGCTCAGAATCTCAAAAAATACATTTTGTCATGACTTGTAAATGCCAAAAGAAAAAGTAGTTTCTTCTTAGCAATGCAATAAACGGTTTAAAGCACTGTTTTTTTTGTGTGCTGAAAACCTTTGTATTGAGGTTTTAAAAAATAATGTAAGCGAATCCCGTCAAGATCACGAAAGGAATAAATCTGAATTTTTTAAAAAGTATTCAAGAGTAGAGAAATAAACGAAATGCTGAAGACGCGTTTTCGTAATTGGTATTTTAAAACCTAAGCGAAAAAATGTGTCTTATAATCTGCTGATTGTTTCGGATTTACGGTTCTAAAGAGGTCCTTCTTAGTCGATGGTTTTTGGTTGAAAGGATTTAAATTTAAAAATAATTGTAAGCCTAAGATTTTTTTTTTTTTTGAATAAATATTTTTTATTTATATTTTAGTTCCATTCTATTTCAAAATGTAAAGTAACTAATGAGTAAAAACCCATGTAAGAATATATTTGAATTAACAAGAAGGGATTTGGTTAAATAGTTTCAAAACATAATGCTTATTCATGTTGGGATTAAAAAAGCATTTTTGAGTTTAGGAAAACTAATAACATACAGAAAAATACACTTTGTTCTACATCAAGGCATAAAAGAGTTAATGTTTTTAGTAATTAAAATCTATAGAGCTTACAAGACATTTTTTAATGCCAATGTATTATTTTAAAACTAGCTAACAATGGATGTGTTTCAGAAATTGAGTGACAACAGACATGATGAATGAAAATAAATTCTTTTTAGCATTTCTATTGGGGAATTAATGTCTCGTAGCAACAAATCTTCCATAGGAGCACGGATCGAAGGAAATTTCTAAATGAAAGCTGGAAGGAACTGCGTCACCTCAATCAAGCCAATTATCGAAATGCTCTACAACTACTATTTTCCCTAAAAATATGTGATTTATATTTGAATCTACTAATTTCTTAAACAAATATTTTGGAGTTTAAGATACTTATGCTTTGCAATTGTTTAATGTTAACGTGTTTTAAAATCCTTTTCGAAACAATCATTTTATGGTTTAGGGGAGAGAAGGGGAATGGCGCCACCTTAAGGGAAATTGAATTTTCATGCAGAATTGTGTTGCAATTAATGTAAATTGTAATGAGCATAGCATACTACAGTTCATAGCCTATCTTGTAGTGATTTTTTTTATTTTAATCTTTAATAAAAACTGGATAAAATTGTATTTTTCTAATGCTCGCACAGTGGCGGGATTACCCCGGTATCTGGGGTAATGCCGCCACACCACTGGGGTTATGCCGCCACATCAATAAACAAAGCAAATAATCTATAAATAATGGAAAATTACATAAAAAAGCAACACATATAGAACTAAATTAGGTTTAATTAACTTTGGAATTGTAAATCGTACAGGATACAGCTCTTTTATTAACTTTCTATGTGCAACTAACTATGCAGGGTTTTTTTTAAGTTTCGTTGGTCTATTTAACCAGTTCAGTTATTCTTTTTCGGGTACGTGGCATCTCTAACGAAAACTAATAGGTTTTAGGGCCAATATAGGAAATTTCTATTTGACGGATTATGCCGCCATCCTTTTGCATGTGGCGGCATAATCCCAAAGTGATGAGGTGGCATTACCCCAGTACGACAAAATGGCATAGACGCCTTGTTTAAAGAAAGGTAGTTAGCCTAGCGTCCAAACTAAAGACGTGATAAAATAGCCAAAAGCCCTCTTTTAAATGAAATATAACTGATTTATCAAACTAGAGATAGCAGTCACTTATCGCTTAATTTCAGAAGGCTCGAGATTAGATGAAAATCACTAAAAACCGTATTTTTTAAATAACTTAACACCAACTCACCGCACTGCCATTAGCGTCTATACTACAAATTACTTTGTTTACTGCTACATGTCAGCGCTCACAGCCGCCTCCCACACACACCGCTGGCGAGATACAAGGGGTGGCGGTATTACCCGAGGTGGCGGGATTCCCCTTCTCTCCCCTATAAGAGGGTCCTTGCGACTAAGCACACAAGCCTGAAAATATATGTCTACCAACCAACCAACAATCATCTTTCATAAACATTTTGGCTACTCTTTTCCTGAATTATATAATCAATAAATTCGTAATGTTAATTTTCATTATGCTTATAAATGTTTTTAAATGAATGCTATTTATTGAAAAAAAAAAAGATTTAAATTTTCTGCCTATTGTTTCTTTATTTCCTGCAAATATTTTCTAGATTTTAGGTCATTGAATACGTTGAAACACTCAAATTTCAAAAAAAAAAAATACATACAAAAAATAATACAGTTTTCGGTTTGATGACGTTTGAAGAAGTGACGTTGCACTGCAGATACATTATTGCAAATGAGTCTCAAATTTTTAAACGAAAATCAAGAAAGAAAAACAAATGCGAATTTAAAATTCCATGGTTAAATAAAATGTTTTTCTATTAGATAAAATTGGCATAAACATCACAAATCTTTTCTGTAATGATTTCTATTGAAAAATAGGAACATGCAAATACCTTGACAGGACAAATGACTGTGATTGCGCCCTCTGGAAGGGAGAGTGTAGGCTTTACAGCCCATTACCCAGCTCGCCAGAAGAGACAGTCACAAGAGATACACAAAGAGGGACGACACAAACACATAGACAAAAAGCAACATTTATTGACTGTCAAAAGCATCCATGCCTGACCGGGATTCGAACCCGACCCTAGCAGTTGCAAAGGCCAGCATGCTAACGATTGAGCGATTACTTATAGATCAATAGTTATATAAAAAAACTCAACAGAAAAGAGAATAGTTTAAAATTTTATGCGATTCAAATAATTTATATCATTAAAATAAACATAAAAAATACCGTTGGAGGGTTCTGAAGCAAAAATTAAAAAAAAATCAAGAAAACTATATGATACATCTTTAACAAAACATCATAACATAAAGTAATATTCGATTAAATTCTCAAAAGTGTTTTTGTGCTTCAATTATTTTCCCGTCATATGAACAAGAAAGGAAATGAGATGACATTATCTGAGATAGCGTCTCATTCTTGGACTTATTACGTCATACGACGAACAATTAATTGACAAGTTAAGTTGTTTTTCAGTTTTGTTACTTTGCTTTTTGAATCAACTCTCAAAATGATGAGTTTTCTGAAGGTAAAAGGAGAACAATTGAGATTGAAAAGAGAGATTGGTTCAAATTTATTTCTTTTATTCCTTTTTGTATGTTTTTTTTAAAGTAGGGTCAGAAAAGATAATCCAAACAAAAACCTCTCAGTAAAAGAAGGCCAAGTTCTTTTAAAAAAAATTGGCCTGGCCTTAAAAAGAAGTGAAATCCTGAAAAAGGTACCAAGTTCATTATAAGTTACTGATGTGTTATTGAACACCAAAACATTTTAGTCTTTGATCATTCTTATGTTTACCACATTCAAGCAAACTCGCACTTGTGTTTGTGTAACTTGGCCATTACGCATTGTGAAAATTTTGTTGAACCTTTTGCACTATGGGATGTTGAACCTTTTGCACTGGGGATGGGTGTAACCAATAAATTATTGAACATTGAGATGAAAGTACTCCTGAAGGTAAAGTGTTTTAATTGTTTCAAGCCATACATAAAAGAGGCCCAACGGAATTTTTTTTGTTTTTATAAGCTTTGTTTTCTGCCTAGTGGTCAAACAGAGTAATCTTGGCCTTCTCTTTTTTTTTTCCTCGAAAAAATTGTCAATGAATATTTGAACATTGATATAACTTTTTTTCAGTATCGGTATTTTATACGTTTTTTTATAAATGTCGTAAACGAATTTCTAAACTACCATTATATTGAACTTGTGATAAAATAGTTACTACTTTTAGTACTTACTTACTTACTCCTCGGCACTACAGTCCATGAAGGACCACAGCGCCACTTTTTCCTGTCCTTGGCTTTGACCCTCCAATTTTTAACTTTAATCCTTTTCAGATCTTCTTCCGCCTCGTCCAACCATCTCTTCCTAGGACGTCCAGCTCTCCTCCTTCCCTCTGGCTTTCCTTTAAATATTTTCCTTGTTGGTCTCTCATCACCCATTCACTCAAGATGTCCAAGCCATTGGAGCCTTTTTATTTTTATTATATCCGCAGTATGCCTTTCCTTGTATAGCTTTCTCAATTCCAGATTACTTCGAATTCTCCACACCTCACTACTTTTAGTGGCGGTCGCAATATCGTGGGACCGTTGGAATCGAGTTGTTCAGTAATAAATAATCATGTATCATAATACCTTTAATGGCTTGTTTATTTTATTCAAAAATGCGTAATGGCCAAGTTACACAAACACAAGTGCGAGTTTGCTTGAATGTGGTAAACATAAGAATGATCAAAGACTAAAATGTTTTGGTGTTCAATAACACATCAGTAACTTATAATGAACTTGGTACCTTTTTCAGGATTTCACTTCTTTTTAAGGCCAGGCCAATTTTTTTTAAAAGAACTTGGCCTTCTTTTACTGAGAGGTTTTTGTTTGGATTTCACTTCTTTTTGTAGGTATACTAAATAAAATAATTTAAATAAGTTCTTAAATAAAAAAAAAACGTTATTTTTAAATATGACACTTTCAATTGTTTTATAAATAGTATACTAACTTTTTTAGAGGACAATCAATGTGTTTAAGTAAACATGATATATAAAATAAAAACTATTTGACGAATGTACATACATTTTTTTAAAATCTTGTACTGTTTCATTATACTGCTCGTTCTGTACTGCTTGTTGACACAAGTACATTTTGTACATATTTTAAACTAGCAGTATGGTCCCGCCTTATTGGGAACCCGTTAACTTCGCATTGCTTCCTTTTAGAGGCATGCTTACTTGAGAAAATGGGGGACATTCAGGGCCATATCCACCTGAGCTTCAACCGCGTGACATCACATGAATGTTCCCCATACACTCAATATCTAAACTAAATTCAATTCGTGTTGGCGCATGCGCAAGAAAAAGGCAAATTATAACAAAGAATGGTGTCAAGCCCCAGTTACCGCCCGGTCGTTGTGTTTTGAGGCCATGTTATGGTCTGCCTACTTATTAAAATACACTCAAAATCAAAACAAAAATAAAATTCGTGTTTTCGCATGCGCACTTAAAAATCAAATACTAATAGAGGATGGCGTCAAGCCCCCGTTTCGGCCCGGTCCATTTATTTTCAAGCCCTGTTATGGTCCCGCACTCCCACGTGGATGACGTTTTTTAAAACTAATTTTATTAATTAAAAAACACATTTAAATATGAAAAAACTAAGTCTCAGATGCACACGTAGGTATTAAAAGGAATCTATAATAAAAATTTCGAATTTTTTAGAGCAGTCTAAGTAGGTATTTTGCGATCCACCCAGACATACACAGACTCTTTCTTTTATTATTATAGATAAATTATCGCTACTTAAAATCATGGGTACTTCGTCAATAATGAACACCTTTTAAAACCTTTTTTTTTTTCATATACTTTTGGGACAGCTATCTTTCTTTATAATTTTATTGTGTTAAATTTATAGCAGCTTTAACTTGTTTGAGTGTTTTATTATTTGTATTACCGCACTAGATGCATGCATAATTTATATCGTATTTTTACTCGTTTAGTTGTTTCCTAAAGTAAAAAAAAAGTTGTCCATAAACTTTTGAGACGCGCTGTATACGGCCTAAGGGTCATTTTGCGATCAAAATGCTAATATGACCTTTGGCGAAAACAATTGTTGTTGACCCCAATTACAGTTTGAAACCCGAATAGTTGCTTTTATACAAAATGTCAAAGCGTAGTATAAGTTCCAATTGTTATCAATATAATTTCATGATTTGTGTGTTTGGACTCTGGTATCTTTTTTAAAAATTTTAAACAATAGGGAAGAATTGATTACCCTTGTGTCGCTCTAGTGCGATGTTATTCCAACTAAAACAAAACAAAAAAAATCATTTGCCAATTGTAAATCATTGGTTCCAGCCAACCATTGCTCATGCTTTATAGACCTTTAGCAATGTAACTCATCCTACAACCAAACAACCATAACTCATTATAAAACATGGAGCTCGTTGCTAGCTCAGGTGTTGCACTTGAAAACCATTAAACTTAATCAAAATGATGATTGAAACTTTCCATTAGTAATATCGTGTGCTAAATTCCACACTTGAAAAACCTTTATCGTATCATCTGAAGGTAAATAGCTATTTGAATTGTTGGCGATTCAATTAATCGCCGCTGGCATATCGGCGTATGTCAGAGGATTGTAACTGCTTTTGAAAAATGGCGCCAAGCCATTTAAGAACAAACCCGTGCAAAATATTCGATTTTCGGATTTTTTATGTTGGTTGCATGACAAAATCTACCAGTGTTCCAATTGTCGGGATTCTAGAACAAGTGGGTGTCATAGAACATTTTGATGATCGGTGAGTGAGTGAGTGAGTGAGTGAGCCCCAAAAGTGGTCATTTTCCAATTCAATTTTCTCAGAGATAAAAAGAGATAGAACGCTGATTTTTTTTATACTCTTTATCGAGCTCCTATTGACCAATAAAAATTTTTAAACTCATTTCTGTGATGCATAGAACCAAAGAACGGAGGGTCCGAAAACACGCCGAAACCCTTCCAGAAAAGGTTGGGTAGTGCCCTGAACTTGGCGGTTGCACTACCGTGCAACCAGATATAATAAAAAAAATGGAAAAATCTAAATACTGCAAGGAAATAAATATAGTATATGATGGTATTGTATAATTAGAGGTGTCAGAAAATATACTAGAAAGTTAAAATATTACAGCGAATATAAATGTTTAGGAAATACAGATAAATTAAAAATGTAGTGGTTTGGTAAAAAATAGTGTTTTTTATAATTCGGTTCATGTCTGAAATATTAATTGGACCTAGAATATTAAAGATATTGAGATAAACTAAAAACGACCCTTAAATATAGCACAATAATTCTCAGAAAGATTCACAAAATAAAATGAAATAGTGCAAAATATAAGAAAAATAGTAAGTGAGATGATTTAATTATTTTTTGTTGAATATTATTTTTAATTTTTATATTTTTTAATATTGCTCCATCAACTTTAAAAATAGGAATATTTAAATATTTTATTGCAGTATTGATATAAACGATAGTAACTTCTATTTTTGAGAATTAGTACTTGATAGAATTTAAGCACATGGTGCACATTTAGTGCTTTACATTTCAATGCTTGAACTTCAGCATAAAAAATATATTTAATGCTGAATACACATTTGATATTTTACCGACTCTGAAAATTACTAAATTTTTCTTTGTGACTGTAAATTTCTTTCTGTGTCTGTCCCACTTGACGAAAGCTTATAAGCGGTTCTCTGAACAAGCACACAAGCTGGAATATATATGTATCATACCATACCATACCATACTAAATTTGAAGTGGAAATATAGATACGGATAAAACAATCAAAATCTATAAATTTATTATAATGTTCTTATCCTATTAATTATACTATTTCCAATTATTGTTTTATTTATCAATTTATACTATCTTTTAATAAGCTAAATTAACGGTCTTTTGAATCGATGGTGTTTTACATAATTTATAGTTTTATGATCATTTACAAATAAAAAAATATGGATGTGAAAATAGTTAAATTAATTTAAAAATCCGTACTGTACCGCATAATTTTTTTTGCAATGCACACAGTGGGACGACAGTTTTTTTTTGATAACGAAACCTTTTTAGAATTTTAGGAAAGATTTATTATTTTTTGTCACATCCTTAATTTTGGACAAAGTCCAGAGCTTTCATACTTAAATCTAGAAAATTTTCTGTACAACTCTACTTTTTCAAAATATTGAAAAAGATTGCTATAGAAATCTTTTCGATTAAAACCAACCATGTACTTCGAAAATCCCCTAAGAAAATAACAATTTCACATTAAATGAATTAGAATTTTTCTTGAACCAAATTTTAATGTAGGAAAATAAAATTTATTACATTATCAGTTTAAGCTGATTATCGGTATTTGAACTATGCAAATATTAAAAATTAAAGTCCACTTTTCCGGCTGATTTATTTTCTTTTTAGTCTTTATTCCGTGCACAATTGAAGAGCTTAGTAGAAGAACGTGCAAGTGAAATTTTAGAAAAAATTGAGATTTCTGTGCCAATGGGCATATTACTAACTTCTATAACGATAAAAAGTTTCAATTTTTTATAAACTTTTCTCGTTTTGACCTTTTTGTTACTTAGCACGTTCTTCCACTAAGCTCTTCAGTTCTACATTTAAGTGTTTTACAAATTTAGAGAATTTTATAACAAGTGCATTGCACGTATCGGGAATCTGGTCACGCAAGCTTACCCCCATTTGTTTCATCCTCCCGAATCTTCTCTTTGTGCATTGTGTGAGGAGGACGAAGAGGACATCTATCCTCGGGTGCATAAACTCTAAAAAAATGAATGCTCAAAAACGCCGAAATTTTCCTTAATTTTGACGATTCCGTTACTGGCAAATGCTCCGAGTTGTCATTAATCATTGTCATTTTTATGAGGATTTGAATGTCGTCTAATCAAAAGAAATATTTCGTCATTTTTGAGCATGTGAGTACAACAATGAGATTCAGTTTCCTCAAAATCAAGATACAGAATCGTCAAATCACGATCGTAAAAGTGAGGATTCGCGTTTACTCACGTGATAGTTTGACGAAAAAATGCTCAAAATTAACGAAATGAGGCTTGAGGATTCATGAATCGTCAAAAATGAAAGTGTTATTTTTGAGAGTGTATATATCCCATATTCCATCCCATATTCCATCGGGACATTCTTCGGGGAGTGATTTCTATCGTGGAGGAAAACCTCAGAAAAAATTTGGACCCTCGCTTGCCTTGTATACCAGGGACGCCGAGCCATAGGCCACAATTAGCCGGACGATCGTCACAAGAAGTAAAGCAAGTAAGTAAAGAAAGTAAGTAATGTAAGTAAGTACAGTAAGTAAGTAAAGAAAGTAATTAAAGTAAGTTAAGTAAGTTCATTGTGAAAAAAAGTTCATTTATTGTTTATTTGACAAACACGTTTCGTTTTACGATAATTTAATTTCCAGTTTAACCCTTTTGCTACGAAGGATTTTTTTCTTCCTCGTAGTATTTTATAGGAATAACATTATCGAATCCTTAGTTGCTCGGGCTTTTTGGGGCGCTTCAGTAAGTAAACGGTTGACACATAGCTTTATTTTTGTTTAAAATAAAGTTTTTAAGTAAAAAAATGACTATTTTCCCAAACTAGTTCAATGTTAGAAATTAAGTAACCTTAAAGTTTATTTTACGATAAATTAATCACCAGTTTAACTCATAGCTTTATTGCTATTTTAAAATGATGTTATAAAGTAACAAATAAAACAGATTTTATTGCTTCTCCAGCAACAAAATATCTATAATCTTCCCTAATCTCGCCATTTGGCGCCCTCCCAGCCTTGCTACCTTCTAACTCCGCTTTATCGGCTGTAGGTGCGTTCAAACTAATCTCTATTTAATTCCATTCTCGCTGAATTCAGGGCCCAGTGAAACGGAACGGAATAGAAATGCAATTAAAGAGAAAGCCAATATCCGTCGTTCGTTCCAATTTACAGCATTCTTAAGCGGGTAAATATAACTAATTAAATTGAGTGCAGATACCTTTAAACCCTTTGCGATGCTGTAGTTAACCTAGAGTTAACACAGCGGTAGTTGTTTCGCTGTGCGGAAAACAAGTTTATTTTTTCTCGAGGGTGTACACGTACACTTCTCTTCGTTAGGATAAAATAAAGTTTGAAATCGTGTTTATTTGTCCTGTAGCAGAATTACGTTGTTGATCTTTTTTGAAGTGTGTTGGAGTTGGCTTTGTATTAATTTTATAATGAGCTTATGTGGGTAGTGAAACGTTTTTGCAAAAAAAAAAAAAAATACATGAAATCATAATTAAAATTTTAATGCAATCTTATCCAACCTTTTCAAAAAATAAAAACTAATTACAATCATCCATTTTGAGCGGCTCAGTGGTTGAGAGGTTAAACGTATCCACCTCGTAAGCCCAAGATAGTGGGTTCGAGCTTTGGCTGAGTCATCCGATTTATTTGGATGGGAAAAATTGTAGGGATGCATGTAATATGTCGATTATGTGGCATGTAAGAGATTTCTAGAGAGCTCATATGACTAGGGTTCTCTCGGCAAATTTAAATCTCGGCATACTTTAACATCCACAGAGAGTTCAGATTCATTGTAATCTGCGAGTCAAAATTGTGTGGTAGCGAGAGTTGCCTAGATAGTGCCACAAAAAATGGCCCTCAGTTCTGGGGAATATGCTGAGTCTGCAAACGTTTAACCGCCAATGTTGCAACCTAATAGAAGAAAAAAAATCCATAAAAAAGCGAAAGGATATTTTTTAATTAGAAAAAAAATTAAATAAAGCCTTTCTTATATTTTTGAGTTTCCCAGAATTGATATTCAGTGTATTTAGAAAAATTATTTATTGGAGAGAGAAGGTAATCGGTAAGAACTCTTTTGTAGAAAAAATAAACGTATAACTGTTAAATAAAAGTAGATTGGTTTGGTTATGGTTAAATAGACAATTTCTAGTTTCATTTTAAGGTAGCTTTTTGGCAGGTCATAAATGCTTTTTATTTTTGACTAAACAATTAAATCTCTTGTTGGTTATATATGATGGGATTTTTTTTGGCTAAGTCTAATGATTACTTCTGCTTCTTTATTGGCTCAATAGCCCTTTGTGGGCCAGGGCCTTCTTCGGAATCCTCTTCCCTTCTGATCTTATTTTGGAAGACGACCTCCAGTTTTGCACTTTCATCGTTCTAAAATCCTCGTCGGTTACAGTCAATCCATCGAAGTTTGGGCCTCCTTCTTGCTCTGGTGCCGATTGGTTTATAATGGAAGACTCTTGATATTAAAGAGTCACGGTTCATTCTGCACAGATGTCCAGCAAATTTCATCCGGTTGACTTTTATGTAGTTGATGATATCCGCCTCCCTATATATCTTACACAGTTCACTGTTATATCTGTACCTCCATATACCAATGATCTAATGATTATGGTTAGCTTTATATTGTTATTTTTGCAGCGTAGTTAATAATTATTTATTAAAGTATTTATTAAGTTTTATCTGAACCCTGATGCTTTTGGGTTTTAATATATGGTCGAGAGACGTGGTAGAAACCCCAGCCCGAACCAAACGCAACCTTGAGCAATATCATTCCCATATATTGACTTTAAAACCTTCTGACTGTCACAGGCGTTTAATCCCATCACCCGACTGCCAGGAATTCTGGCAATGTAAGGATTTTTGATTTCCTACTATAAACAATTTTTTTAAAAATAAAATTAAGAATTTTATTTAATTTTAAAATTTAAAGTTTCGATGAGAAATTTATATCCATTTGCTGCATGTATATTTTTTAAATGTAAGAAATTAAATATTCAGTTAAATATTTTATTTTTAATCGCATGCAGTGAAAATAAGTTGACACTTTATCCCATTTACTTATCACTCAATGCTTAACCTAGATTTGGGTTTCCTGTATGCTGAACGACGGCTGATTTAATGTGCACCAGCTCACTTCACATGTTTTGTATAAAATTTGAAAATGAGAATCCGTATACTTAAAGCAGCTGTGCCGAATTTTTTTTGTAAGAGAACATGGTGGTTTTAAAGACAATACTTTAACAATCAGGCTCTTGCCAACCAATAAAAAAAAGCATGAATTATAAACAACTTCGTTTTCCAACTATTAGCAAATTTTACTTTCTCTTATTAAATTGGTTATTTATTAAAGGTTCAGATTGTTTTTCAAGAGAATCAAGAGAAATTATTAGTTAAGCACAAAAAAAAGCAAAAACCGACCGAGTGGTGGAGATATAAGCTTCCTAAATCTTTCGTCTTACCCAAAATTCCCCCTTTGTTTAAAAAGATTCATCCGTTTTAGTGAGAAATGTACAAAAGGTGGTTGTCCCCCCCCCCCCCTTCAAGGAGATTGTCACAACTTGAAATGGACCACACCTCGTATTCATAAATCTATACTCATTTTGGGATATTAATTGTTTTTTCAGGAAATTAACAAAAAAAAAAAACCAACATAATTACAACTCGTTTCCTTGTTATTTACATTTGAGTTAAGTTTTTGTTTCCAACTGTTATTTGAAATTAAATTGAAGTACTTCATCATTTTTGAGTAATGCTCATGGTTATTATTTATTATTAATTTGGTATTTCTTATTTTATGTATACTTATTTTAATGCACTCACAAAAGTATAAATGAACCACTATCACAGATGAAACATATTATATTAGATAAAAAGCGAAATTGTAAGTCCTTTTAGTTTTTACCAAGAACTCTGCATTTTAAAGTAAAGAATGACCTTTTCATACAAATACAAAAATTGTCGACCAACAACAGGCCAGAGACCTGTGCATGCTTGGAGATTTATATTCCTTTATTACTCTTTCAGCAGTTTGAGCCTTTAAATGTCGAGTCCGTTCATCAATGTCATTCGATCTGAAGTTAAAACCATCTTCCTTCGGCGACATTTTAAACTTATTTCCATGCCAAAGTCAAGTCAACTCTTTTTTACACCACACTAAGTCCAGGGGGGTAATTACCCTCTCTCAGTGAATGCTTTCCTCGGCCATTCATATTGTAAAGCGTTTCATGGAAATTGAACACAGGTGTAAGTCGGGAGGGAGAGATTGCGCATATATGCTCTCTTAGCAAAATTGCTTGAATAGACAAACGCCTTTTAGTGTCTCTGGGCAAATAAAGTATGGAACAGGTGAATGCTTCCATGTACGGTCTGCCACTTTCAGTACAGAATCTGTTGACGTCTTAAAGCGACTTTGCCACTCGGCCGGTTAAAGTCTGTTTTCAATCCTTATGATATTTTCAAAAACAGTATTTTGAACCATAATTAAATTTCCTTTATTTATATTAATGAAATTTATTGGATGAGCCTTAATAAATCAGATAAAACCTTTATAATTAAAATTACACAATTGAATAACATTTAAATTGCTCTTTTGTTTTTGCGTCAGAATGTAGTAAATACTTTATTATAAGGAAAGAAATACAGTATACTTGTTTTTTTAAGGTAATATGTTGCGTTAACCATACTGTGTCGTTAGTAAGACACTTTTTGTAATTTGGTCTTTTAGTTGAAAATGTTTACAAAATTTAGATATTTTTATTTTCAGCCTTGTCGAAAATGAGTAGATAAATTAAAGTTTGCAATTTAAAGCAACATATTCTTCAAGGAATTAATAAGATAAAGGATCTGGCTGGTTCATTGACGACCTCGTCCAATTGAAGAATTGAATTTACCATTATAAAAATGCTCCAAGTAACGAATCGGACACAGTCATACTTTAAAGAATGTGTGTTTCGTGACTAAACCCTTGAATAACGTTTTTGTAAAAATATTTTGTTGTTATTTTAGAAAATTAAAGTTAAAAAAGTAAATAAAAATGAATGCTGAATATTTTGAAGAACCAAGTTTGATTTAATTTTAAATGTTTTTGTGATACCACACTCAGTCTTCTTTTTGCTGCATTGAAGATGGTTTGGACGATCACGAAAATAAATTAAATATGATAGAAGTTGTTCAATAATTTTGGAGTTTAGTAAATGACGTAAAATACCGAAATAAATTTTTAATCAAGGAGCGTAATGGTTGTTTATTGAGATGGAAGTACGATAAAAATTTAATTAAAGTACGCGAGTTTTATAAAATGATGAAAAGATATGAAAATTACTTTATGATATAATAAGAAAAACTTTTACTGAAAAATAAAACTCATAGAACTTATTAAATGAGATAGTTTGAAAAGATTATTTCACATAAATTTTAATTATGTGTATGTTTCCTTTTTTGATGTTAATAATACTCAAGAGTTTTAATATTTAATAATTATTCCCTTTTCACAGTAAATATTAAAAAAAAATATTAAGGTGTTTTTATTAATTTTTTGCTTTTGATGTACACGTGTGCTGAAATAATTTCTTTACATACATTTTGAGATTAATTAAATACTTTTTTTTTATTTCATCTGTCTAATTCATATTAATTTAATCTAAACAACGACACTATAATTTTATGTATTTGCTTTAATAAGATAAGAAACATTGTACTATCTTCAATAATATGGGTTGAAAAACTTTAAAAAACTAGCATATTTTACCACCATATAGGATGAATAAAATCTGTTTTAGTGCAATTTTTTTGATACTATAAAAATGATGTTATAGCATCAGAAATACTTAAAAATTAATGATATACTAATATTTGAATTCTAAATATACAATTAAAAACCAATAAAACCATAGTAGTGCTGACCCAGGTGTCATACTAATGTGGAATCTATATACTACCTCTTTAATGTGGGCAATACCCATATGGTTCCCATAAAGAAGTGACCCCCTCTATTTTTGATCAAATCACTTGAGCACACCTGGGTTACATACGTAAGTGAATTTTTTCCCATTAAGTCTTACTTACATCTACCTCTAGAAAATTGCTAAAAATAGGGAAACAACTACACTTTTTGTGGCTGAGTGATGTCGAATTAAAATGACACATAAGTTTACAGTTACGTTATAATTAAATTATCCAAATAATAAGTAATACTTTTCTTCGATTACTCTTTTAGATAACATGGGATTTAAATGGTTAGCCCATACAAATATTTATAGTTTTCCCAAACTGACCCATGTTTATGTACGGGATTTAAATGGGATTCACGTGGGTTGTTGATGGGTAAATTTGATTTTATGGGCTACTCACACATATGAGGCCAATGTTATCGGAAGAACTCATCTAATACACCGTGCTAATAACTACTTGGATAGAGTTTAAATGGAAAATTTTGTTTCATTGTTATGATTGAAAAGTTTTACTGAGAAAAAATGGAATGGTTTCTTATTTTGAAAATGTATCTTAGAGATAACTGTAAGAGGAATAACATCCCTGTTGAGCCATGTTATTGTTGCGGGCCCATGGGACCACTCCATGTGGATAGAAAGACGTTGCAAATTCTAGCAAGATTTTTATCTTTATAAATAGCTGCAAATAGTAGCAATTTATACTTTATCATTTGGTAATGAGTAATAATTTTTTGTTGTCTTTTTTAAAAGAAATTTTGTGTTATCCTTATTATGAAGGTTTATAAGGTTAAATTTATTAGTATTGCCCAAAATTTCTAACTTTAATGAAGAGATGCAACACTTGAATATGTAATTTAAAATTAAGTCAGATGGACTTTTATATTAAAGTGACGTACGAAAATGAAATGTTAAGAATGTTTAAATGTCTGTAAACGATTAACATTTAAAAAAGCTCAAAATTACAATTTGTTGATATGAAAACTCTTTTAAATATTAACAATAACTAATTCAAAGTAATTATAAAAGTAAAAAAAAGTTAAGTAAAAAAAGTGTTTTTGAAATCTTCAAATGTACTCCATTTACGCTAACATGCATAAGATATTTTAATTATTTATCTTGTTTACCTTTGTTACTGTATTTTTCCTCATAATATTTGTGATGAATATTTTAACATTTTTGATAGTATGTTTAAAGTTTAACGCTTTAATAAACATTTGTGAAGAAACATATTTCTTTTACTAAATATCATTTGTGTATGACAGTTTTGTGAGTTTTGTTCAACATTGTTTGAAAAGGAAAAAAAATAAAGCAAATTTAGTTATTTAAGCGTAAAATTTAAACACGAGTAAATGAAGTAGATCGTAAATTATATTTTACTGCTATAAAATAAAATTTTCTATTATCTTTGTTTGTTCGTCTCTTTTACAATTAATAAAGAGGTTTTTGATACCCTTAAAGTCAATTAAAAAATGACCGATGTTTAATCTTATAACATACAGCAAAAAACCTTTTTCTACAAACGTTAAAAATTCAAATCTGTTGACACGTAAACAAAGATTCTCTTGTTTGTTTTTATGACAATACCTAATGGTGTTCTAAACGCTTTTTCAAGCAACAATCCCGGTACAGACCATTTTTAAACAATGTTGCTTTTGTGAGTTATGGCATCATTTCGACCAAAAATATAATAAAAATTTTTTAGAGAAAAAAGAACACCCACAACTATTTCAAAAAGCAAAAGTTCGGCCATTTATCAAGCGAGTTATCATGAAAACGCGGTATTTGAATGAAATTGCCGAGAGAAAAAATATGGGAGAAATGAGAAATTTTTGCGAGTTTATCACTTGCCGGCGATTGCAGACAAGGTTGGGGACTCCATAGCAAGAAATGACTTTGCAGTCTTAGAACATTTATCACTCGCAATCTTTATTTTTCCCTCGTGTTTGGTTTGTGTTTATTTTGCTTTTGCCTCCAGTTTCGCGGTCCGTTCGTGAGTGTGTCGAGCATTTCTCCGTTACATCAAGGTGGAAAGAAGGCGTTTATTTCCGGCGATGTATTTTCTCATTTCGACTCCGGAACTGGGTTTACGGATAAACGGTTAATCGAAGCGTGTAGAGAAGTTATTGGAATTGGTTATAGAAGTATTTTTTCTTAGTACATCAGGATTAGTTTCTATTGGAATTGTATTATTTATGAATGAAATTAGGTATAGTCTCTACTCTATTATATAAATTGGCTTATTTATGAAGGGAAAACTGTTAGAAGTTGAATTTTTTCCATAGAAAAAACGTGTTTGTGTTCTTTTGCCTCCAGTTTCGCGGTCCGTTCGTGAGTGTGTCGAGCATTTCTCCGTTACATCACGGTGGAGAGAAGGCGTTTATTTCCGGCGATGTATTTTCTCATTTCGACTCCGGAACTTGGTATACGGATAAACGGTTAATCGAAGCGTGTAGAGAAGTTATTGGAATTGGTTATCAAAGTATTTTTTCTTAGTAAATCAGGATTAGTTTCTATTAGAATCGTATTATTTATGAATGAAATTAGGTATAGTCTATACTATATTATATAAATTGGTTTATTTATGAAGGGAAAACTGTTAAAAGTTGAACTTTTTTTCCATAGAAAAAACGTGTTTATTTTCTCTTGCCTCCAGTTTTGCGGTCCGTTCGTGAGTGTGTCGAGCATTTCCCCGTTACATTAAGGTGGAAAGAAGGCGTTTATTTTCGGCGATCTATTTTCGTTGCGCCATATTTTCCATAGAAAAGACGTGCTAACTTTATACATGATATCCTTTAATTGGATCATGGCAAAATCCTGAAATCATTTAAGCAAATAAAGATATAAAATGCAGTAGTCCATACGCATGGAATTATTATACTGCTTATCATAACTCGCAAATGTGATTTCAAAAGTTTGAAATTGTTGAATAAATTAGAAATATATCTACAATTTTTTGTGGTGTGGTTTCGTATGCTATTTTTGTAACACCAAACTGAAAGGTTTCGTACTGGAAAAATATGGTAAGACTTCGCATATATACCAGATACTTTAAATTTTTAACTTTACATCGCTTCTTGTAAAGTTCCAGGTTTTCTAAAGAAACACAATATAAAAATATCTGAATAAAAATTCTTTTAAACAATAAAATATAATGCATATCTTATTCAACAAGCAACCATGCCTTTGACCCTTGGCACAATAATATGAAATGGTATACAGAGTGGATCCAGAGAAAGCACAATCGATTCCAAGCAGTCAGTAGTTGATAAGTAAGTTCCAAAATATTGATACCACCTCAATAACTTTTGTAGGCTATATAGGAAAAAAACAAAGATTATGGGATTTTGTCTATGGAAATATGAATATGGATTTTATTTTGAATGTTTTGACATATCTAAAAAATTCACTGGGTTAATGTGGAATGGTTTCGAAATTTTCGAAAGAGGTTACTGATATATCTAAAGAACACTACTGGTGACATATGGGTACATTAATTGATAATTTTTTTATGATTTAGTTGCAATTAAATATGCACTAGTCCATAACCTTGAAGTTTGGAGACTAATGATTGATTTAGGGAAATGGATTTAGTTATTGACTCGTTTAAATACGTACATCTTCATTACCTGACACAAAATAACAACAAATTGCCCTTCAATAATATTTTGGTACAATGCAAAATCTGCCTTCACTTCAAAAACGCCGGAAAAGTCTATCCGTTTACACAAATCCACGCCACACATTTACGAAAATTTTTTATGCTGCAGTTGTTAGTTTCACGAGGAAAATAAAAACAATTTCATGATCATCAAACGATTTCATTTTTTTTTATTTCATTTCAAAGGATTCGATGTAACTGAATATTGGAAGTAAAAAACGGTTTTATCAAATCTTTTAAATATGCATTGCAGCAAAATACACCCCATAAAAAATGTTACATTTTTTTTTTTGACTGCGGCATTTAGGTGGGAAAGACTTGTGTCAATCAGACATTTTGTCAATACATGTCTCGAAATGCGCAAAATCCTGGCATAACTTCTATATTATAGGCTAGGCTAGATCGAAATCAAATTGTGAATCGTTGGGTCATATTATCTCGTAAAAAATGCACAAATGTAGTATTTAACCGCAGAAAAGTTTAAAAAAAAGGAGAATTGGCTGCTGGTTATAAAATTGAAACAAATTTGCTGCAACTCTCATAAATTCAATCGAAAATCGCCTGTTTATTGTATCATAAAAAGCAATACAAGCAAGCAGTGAAAATGCTATTTCAAGTCATCAAATATGCAATAAACTGCAATGTACAAAATTTGGATCTAAAGTTTGAAAGACAAAAAATATGATTTTGTTTTGATTGCGGCAATTCGTCCACTGTTACATAGTTAATCATTTTTTTATATTTGTAAATCATTTAGCGTTATTATAATTGGTAGTTAATCGTATACTTTATTGTGCCAAATTTACTAAGAAAACACTGTCCCAAGAAATATTAAAAGCATCGTTTTAATGCATCGAATTTTTTTTATATCTCAATATGAGATTCCGCCCTCTCTCTCTCTAATATTAAAATTAATCACTCGCAAATAATTATAAGAGAACGTTCATATGAATTGATAATTTTATTACAAACAATATATAGTGTACAGAGTTATTATTTTTTGAAAGTTCCTCTTTTATAATTTTTATAGATTGGTTCCAAAGACCGACAGAAACCAAGGAAAAGATAAAAGGATGTAGGGTTTTATGCGTCATTGCGATAAGAATCTAACGTTTAAAGAAAAAAAAAAAAACACCCTGAAATGTCTGCTCAATTATTAATAATACAACTACACAATCAGGGATATTTTCTTTTTAGAAAGTAAACATTTATTTCGCTCAAATAGTTTTCTTACCCTGTGAATAGTATTATACTGAGAATTTTACAAGGAAGTCTCAAAAGAAATGCAAACTCCATTCGTTTTTCAAACGCTTAACAATTTGTCTCTTTCTCTGCCACCGTAAAGAATAACTATGTTTTAACCACCTCGAAGCAAATGGATTGTCAGAAAATAATTTTTTTTTCGAGTATATATTTTTTCTTAAGAAGTTTAGCAGAGTAAAAGTATGGTTAACTTTCATTGTCGTTAACATTTATTGAACCTCTGAGGAATAAGCAAATTTCCTGAACTGAAAACTTGATTTTATTACATGAGTTTAAAATTCAAATATTCGCCTAATTGAATTTCTTTAAATTTTTGTAAAAAATTGTTTCTGTAGAAGAAGTTTATTGACATATATTTAATATTTTAAATTTTTAAAATTAGTTTAATTATGAAATCTATATTTTTATATTTTGTGTGTTGTCTGAAAAACCTGACAATCAAGTGATGGGTTTATAAGTCTGTATCCCACATAGGGTTAAAAAGTATAGGGATTTTTAAAGCATACTACAACTTGCATGGAACACAAACTTACCACATTTATTTCACAAATGAAACACTTTAAAAGCCTTAGATACGAAACTTTAATTAACACACACCGCCTAATAAATAGATGTCATATTTAATGCATAATCAAAATTAATATATGAAGCCAGGAAACAAACTCAGCTATTGAGAGCAGAACAAGCTTATTTAAGAGCGGAGCGAGATCAAGCTATCAGCATTTCAGGTCAATTAATCAATTTAAATGAATTCGAATTGCTTCCTTCCTGGGTCTTTCTAAAGTTTGGAAACATAATTCATTCAAGTAGTTCAAATTTTCCGACGTAATATTTTGGGAGAGGACATTAATTAATATTTTAACATACGCCTTGACATGCCATAGGAATATCACTTCTCTTCATAAGGGTACCTATAAGTCAACATGATTTATTCTGTCAACGGGATGATGTTTTGACTTATAGTTTAAGTTTAAAAACTTGCAAAAGGTATTGCTAAACACGATATTGATAAAATAGTGTTTGCATAGCACGTGGAAAATCGAATGATACATGTTTTAAGTAGATAAGAAAAATGGTTTGGATTAATAGTTAAAAGCTTTAACAAATAACAATTTTACAACATATCTAAATGTATGCTGAAAAGTTATATTACTTGAATTATAGATTTCTTTTGTTGCGATAACTGACACTAATAAATTCATGCAATACCTACTAATATACATCAATTGACACGCTTTTCGAATCCTGTAAACGCAATTGTTTGATAAGAATAAACAAGAACTGCACCTTTGTAAATGAAAAAAGACGATGAAGACGAGACACTTCAGACGATTCTATGAACTTTTTGTATTTTCGGCGTTGCTTGCAGCTTGTATCGCTTTTTTTTCGCCTTAAGTTGGGATATCAAAAATTAAAATGAGGCAGACGTGGTTGATATCTGAAATCCTAAATGACAAGTGTCAATGGGAAACGTCCCTACTTCGTTATCGAAAAGGGCTTATAAAGAAGTAACTTATGTTTGGAATGACGATGGACCACAAAACCCTTGTTATCCACAGATAACTATTTCCTTTGAAATTATTAAACAATACCATTGTCATTAAACACGTCTTTGGAAAATTTATTATTTCGCAAAAATTAAGCAGGATACTTAAAAGAACTTAACTTATATATCTATTTTAACGTATAAGAATAACTTATATGAATAAAAAAATATGTAGTGGAGAGAAGGGTAATTGCGCCCACCTAAAGAAAAGTGAATGCCACAAGCATAATACGACACTTAAATTATGTTTTTTATTGATATTTATAAAAAAACAAATATAAAACAGAATACCGTATTGTTAAATTTGAAAACAATTACATTGTGCTGAAAAACTGAAAACAAGAAAATATTACATTGAGCGCCATTACCCGAACGGGTTGGGTAATGCCGCTCACTGCGACGGGCTCATTATTCAAATCCTTTATACAACATATTTCGCAACTGATTGAAGTAATTTTACAATTTGCAATAGTTACAAACATAGTTTTTTGTTTTATCCATCTCCACAACAATCTTAGTGGCTCTGGAGTCTTGAAGAGCCTGTTTTTGGTGATGTTTCAGAAAATGACACTCCCAGCTGAAGAAAAAGACCTTTATTTCAGTTATGATAAGATAATTGAAAATGTATCAGGTTTATTCAACTTGTGTATGAAAATATTTATTTACAGTTTTGATTAGTTGAAATTCGACTCTTCCAACAGTTGAGGGTAATGCCACCCATTCGAGCGTCATTACCCGATTACGTCATATTTCATTCCTTGCGTTCTAATTAGGCACGCAATGTATTTATTGAAATAAACTTAGTTACATTAGATAACAAGATTATTATGCTTCGTAACTATAAAATGATCATACTATCACTAGTATCAAAGCTGACCTAGTTCAAAGTTAGCTGCGGAAGTTTTTTTAGATGAAAATACGCTCTATTTTGTTTCCGGACAAAAGACTACGCATTTTTGCTTTTCCAGCCGCCATTATCACACTGAGCATTATACGTGCATTCGGCTATCTGGCAGTAGAGTTCAATTAACTAAAGGATTGTCCAGTTTGTCTCAGCTTAACTGAGCGCTATTACCCGTCTCTCCCCTAATTAAAAAAAAACAGCGCATTTACCGGATGCCTTTATTGATCTTGTGTGTATATATTTATTCATTTTTTGAAATATTAGTATTTCAAGTAAAGTTTCTAATAGATTTTCATTATATTACTAAAAAATAATGCAGAACAAATTCCTGTGTCAAACATCAATTTTTCCCATCCAAAAATCAAACTTAGCCCAACCACTTTGAATTAAGTTGTCTTAAATCACACAAGTTTCTCCGATACACGCATACACTGCTTTTACGTCAAAAAACCTCTAAAAATCAACTTACTGAATTACTTACAAATCAAACACAAAGATGAAGACATTAAAGCACTTGTAGTTAGTTCATATTTATTTCCAACACAAAACACACAGTTATCCCTTGAACCGGACGAACTCTTATCGCAAAGAATACAGCGGCAAAGACTTCCCGCGATCCCGACGGTGTAATTTATCATTTCGCTGCGCCCCTGAACCCGGGAATCTGGCCCCAAATGAGCCATCCGGAGTAATACCGCCAACCCGATTCCCGGAGTTATATTCCCCCGAGGATCTATTTATTCAACGAATATTTAGTTTGACAAGATGAGGATCTGGAATGGAAATCTCACCTTAATACGAGAATTCCGCGATTCGGAAGGCAATTTGGGGGATGGGTTGGAGGGGAATGGTTTGGTCATTTTTACCTGTTATTTGTGAGAGGCATTGAGTTATTCAATTTGTAGCGGACCTCCATCCAGGCAACCTCAAAAAATATCCGTGCTAGATGGTGTCTATTAACTAGTGCATCGCTAACGGTAACCTATATTTTAACAAAAGTGTAGTATATTGAAATGGTTTTGGGTAGGCATGTAACAACATATTCGATTACACATTCGACTACACTTCAAACTCATTAAAAATTTCGCCCTGCTTGATATTTTGGCTGGGTTTAAGATGAGTTAGAGTTCCACTAGAGCAACATGAGGAATATTAACAACGGGTCTTACCACTTTGAATTTCGGTATAAAAACACAACAGGCATTTCAGTTTTCAGTGAGATTTTAATTTGATTAGTTTTTCGAAATTTATTACAAATGAATCATCGCATGCATACAAACATCTCGTTTTATACATAAAAAAATCCTCTTCTTCCTGCGGAAAAATGCCTTGACATCTTGCACAATATAGCTGTTAGGTTTTTTAGATGGCAACTCAAATGTTGGCCTTGTCATTTGACCATGTTGCAATATTTCAAGGGAAGAACTCCTCGCGTTTTTGTAGTACGGCATTCATTCACTCTAACCAATCATCAGTAACATACAAATTAAACAACAAACCTTACCAAATAACACTCATTTCCCATTCCCACTCTAGGACACCCGCTTAAACGATACCAGGGCGCATGCTTCAACTAGCGCTCCCCACTTTATTATTGAACCACCGTCGAAGACTCCGAACTTCTCCCAGTCTACGATTCTCTGTTGCGTGGGCCGGTCCTATGTGAGAAACTAGCAGAAAACATGTGGGATGGCACCTGGATTGTCATCCTCACCTGAAAGTTTGTTTTCTTACCTGGTTTCTGTATAAGTGTGTTTCGGAATTTAGTGAATGAAATTGTTGGAGTTTTGATTGGTTGTAAATATGTAATGAGAGTTTTGTTGTGGTTCGAGACGAACACGTGATTGGATTATGCTACTTGTAAGAGTCCCGTGTTGGTTGTTGTTGTTGTAGAGTTGAAGTTTTTTTTGTGAGTTTTAAAGGTAAATATATCATTAAGTGTACTGTAGTGCATTACTATTATTAAAGTCAATTATTTTTTTGAAATATCAAGAACAAGAATTTTTGTCTTTTAATTGTTTCTGTATTTTGATTATTTTTTCTCTTATATAATTTTCAAGCCATTCAAATAATTTTTAAATCACGCGCTAAGTTTCGATGCGAAAACTTATTTATGCCCTTGATATGTATAGTTTATTACTTATGTTTTGGTTACTTATGCTTTTTTTTAACTCTTATGTTTCGAAAAGGAATAATTAATAAATTTAGAATAAACATTTTTTGAACAAACAATTTTTATATCGTTCATAAAAAAATATCCACATGATTTAATGGTTTGAATATGAAGTTTTGCTAAACTCAATATTCATTGAAATTTCAATAGTCAAGAAAAATCTACTTTTCAAACTTATTAATATAAGGTTGTTTAAAAAGCATATTTTCTATTATTCATATTTTAAATAATGCAAAAAATAAAATTAAATTCAGTGTATTTGTTTTGTAAAATTTCAAAATAATTTCACTTTAATGGAAAATGCAAACAATGAAAAAAAGTATAAGACTATGAAATATGTGGATTTTTCATAGTTATTTTATTTCTTCTACAGCTTGAAGAAAATATTGATGAGTGATCTTTGCTCCGGAACAATTGCTCTGCAGCAGAAAAATAGTTTTACTTCGACCCATAACCTGTCAAGTTGAAAAATGGTTCTCCTCATTGAAAATGAACTGGAAGCTTTTGTCGAAGAAACTCTATTTTCCGAAACGTGCTGAATAACTATAATATTTTCTTCGAAGACATATAACAAATAACGCATCAGGTTGACATTGAAGGACTGGGTTTTAAGACTCTCCGAAGAATTCCGACCTCTGTACCGGAAAGTGTAACTTCAAAGTATCGATATTTATGTCAGAAGAGTTGATTCCTTATCAGTTAGTATCCATATTCACGATTCCTATCATTTTGATGTCGCTAAGTGTAGTTCTGGACTCATCTGTTTGACCAATTTCAGCGAGGAAAAAAGTTTTTTTTTGATGGAACTAGTGAAGATAGCGTCACAGAAAGAAGAAAGGTTTTTTTTATTACCACGCTGCTCTTTTTTGATATTTTGCTGGCGTTTTTTTCCGAGGACTATGTATTCTGAGAGGATTTTTGTGTTTGCCCGTGAGCTCTAGTCTGAGCCGAGTTTGGGCAGGAGACAAATATTGGTTGGAAGAAGTTCTTTTTTCTGTCTGGAAAATGAATCTTTTGTGGAATATCTTCTTTGGAAGTATCCTTCTTTTTGCAACAGGTAAGCAGTTTAACGTTTCTTATAATGTTTTCAGTGCTCACTTAAAAGTGTTTTCATTTACAAAAGAATTGTCTTTTTAATTCATCTTTTTAACAAAACTAACTAAAGCAAATCTATAAACTTAACATTAAAAAAATAATAATTTAACATATTTTTTTAATAAAATTCTTTTTGAAAAGCTTATTGCATAGTTGTATTTTCAATCAAAATAAACTCTATATTTATTACATTTAAGTCTCAAATCGTTCTGCATAGTGATTACATGGCTAATATTTATAGAACTAAATATATATTTATCATTAAAAAAACGTGCTATATTTTTCAAAATTGTACTAGGACTAGGACTCTATCTTAGCTTCATTTTTTATAACAGTAAATATAATAATTCTATAATTATAATAACTGCATGAAATTCAATTTAAATTAAAGTATTTTCATGATTTTATTAGTACGAATCATCCGTTTATCACAAGAAAGTGTTAACGAAAGGCAGCAAAGCAGCCTCCATATTTATGGTGGAATTTAACTGTTTTTGCTTCAGTATGAAATTGTTCAAATGTTCATACCAGTGTACGTTTTTTAGTGATATTTCATGGTTATTTTTGTTTTATGCCCTTGTCAATGTTTGACTTAGTTGGTTACTTGTAGTTAATGGTCCAAAAGCCAAATATTACTAAGCTGAGACAAGTTTTTTTTAAGGCAAAGGGGACCTTGCAATCTTTCGATTACAAGGACACCACTTTACTGACTATTAAAAGCCGTTTTGATACCATCCTCAATTTTTACAGCTTTTTTTTACAATATTTATGATGGAGCATGGAATTTTGGAAAGTAAAACTGCGTAGTTGAAAGTAACACTGCGGTTGAAAAAGTTTTGACGGTTCCTTAACAGAGTAGCCCTAATACTTCAGAATGAATGTAACTCTTCACAATTTTTTTTTACTGTGTGCAAAAGGAATAGGTAATTAATAAAGTAAAATTAAAATAAATAAAATTATTATAGAATTTTATATCATAGTCGGATTTTTATAACTATTGATTCTATTTTTTAGTTACACAAAATCATTTTAAGCATTCCGCTGATTCATTTACTCATTCCTTGATTAATAGAAATATTTAGAGAAAAATAAATGCAATAGGTACACAGATGAAAAACACATGAATAATAAAAATATAATTTAGAAAAAACATGCCGAAATAACTTTTATAAAACATCGTTTCAAAAAGATAGTTATAATAATTCAAACGAGTTAAAATACCTACTCAAAATAAAAAGCAATCCTGAACTTCTAAATGAGAAGCGAATATTAATTCGAAATCGATGATAAGTGTATTCTGTGATTATAAACGAATACTTAATAAAATAAATAAAACTTAAAACCGATATGCCTAACTAATTTTAAAAGCATTGACTTAAAATATCGCTATAATAATTCAAACGAGTTTAAAAGTCTACTCAGAATAAAAAGCAATCCTGAACTTATAAATGAGAAGTGAATATTAATTCGAAATCGATGATAAGTGTGTTCTGTTATTATAAACGAATACTTAATAAAATAAATAAAACTCAAAACAAACATGCCTAACTAATTTTAAAAGCATAGCTTAAAAAGTAAGTTATAATAATTCAAACTAGTTAAAAAGCCGACTCAGAATAAAAAGCAAACCCGAACTTCTGAATTAGAAGCGAACATTCGAATTCTCAATCTTCGCTTTTCGAATGACGTTTAAACGGTCGTCATTTATTCCAACCCGAGAACTTAATAACAGTTCGAATGGAATGAATTATTGGAGAAGTGCTCTTAAGAAGCGACAGGATGGAATCGAAGATGTGGAATGAATAGCATGGAACTTCTTTTAGATCCGACTTCAATCGACTTAAAAGATTTTTCAAGTAGAGGAAGTTGGAAAAAAGACAGTGTTTAATTCTCTTGCATTACTTCCTTCAGTGCTTTCATAAGTAGCTGGTAGTTTTGCTGAAGAATCCCGATTGAAGTGCTAATTAATCATTGATTCACTCTAAGTCATTTATCAAAAGAAAGTTTGGATTGAAAAGCTGAAGCTTTGTAATTTATATTGTGTAGTCGGTTGAGCTTAAGTATTGAATGGAAATGTCAATAATATTCCATCTTTGATAAGAATGTTTAGGGAGATAAAAGTTACGGTAATTGTAAATGTTTGTATGAACTATTTATAATAATTAATCACAGAAAACATAAGTTGAAGGGTTCAGTTGCGAAACATAAATATTCAAAGTAAAATTACGATACAAGGTCCAGCCCGTTCATTATCGCCTTCATCCAGTTGAATTTACGATTGTCAAAAGTCTTCTACGAATTAACCCGATCCTATTACTTTTGGAGAAGGGGTAGGGGGGTAGGTACATCTATATTCCAGCTTGTGTGCTTGATCAGACATCCGCTTATAAACCTTCGTCAAGTAAGACAGACACAGAAAGAATTTTACCGTCACAGAGAAAGGAAAGTACACCCAGGGTGAAGGCGGGAATCAAACCTGCACCCGTTACAGACTGCTAGCGTAATGGTCTGCGATCCAAATCACTCGGTCATCCGAAAAAAGTAAAGAAATGACATTTGTAAAATAGGTCATTATGTATTAATGGTTTACAAAAATAGCTCGTAAAATAATTAAACAAAAATTTGTTAGATTTTAAAAGTTTGTTCAGTCACACAATTAGAATAACGATAACTACTTAGTTACTTTAAATGAACACATACCTTTTAATTTAACACTTGGTAACATTTTGTCTCTTTTTATAACTTTAAAGAATTTAATGTGTATAATTGGTTTAGATACTCAATTAGCTTACAGTTAGAAAGTTTTACCAGAGCGAAAAATTAGCATACAAAGTCCTTTACATTTTGTATTGTTTTTTCATTGGCGACTTTTCTTAATTAAATTTTTCTAAAATGCTGAAGTTAAGCGTGGAATTAAAAATAAAATTAAAAACACAGTACTTTACACAATTAATTGAAGATTTACTTTGAACTGGTTTGAAAGTTTACTGACCGTAATTAAAGAGGTATTTTCTCAACCTAAGCTAATTACTAAACAATGCTTTTATAGTTAATTCTTCGATTGCAACAGTAAGCAAATTATCATTTTTATCAGCATGCCTTAGTTCACAAACTGCTTAAAGTTCTGAAATTTTCGGTTTTAGTTTATCCGAACTAATTATCACCAAAGGAAGACCTAATATTAAAAAAAAGTTGAAAGCAAATAGGTTTTTTTAAGATAAATAGTGAATTAGAATATACACGAGCTTAATTTATCAGAAACTTTTGCCGTGTAGAGGTTTGGAGACCCATAACATGTTTATATAACTAATAACTTTTAATCATCATATTTTTTAAATCCCAGCCTCGGAATTTTCTACAAAGAAAATTTTATTCAAATAAAAGTGTTTACTATTCGTCGCAATATAAGCAATTTTAATATTAAAGAACGAGTAATACAACATTGTCTGTTTTCAGGTTTATTAAACGCGTTGAAAATAAGGAACAAATGTATTTTTTTTTGTTTAATACCGCATTTCATATAATCAAACAACTAAAGAAAGAAAGTTCTGAATTCTATTCGAAATGTTCGATTAAAGTATTTCACAATAAATGCGTTGGTTGAAAACAAAGAAAGTTTCGTGACTTTCAATTATTTGATTTCTGAAATCTCACTTATTTTTGTGAAAAGTAATTTCAAGTTGATTCTTTGATATTTCTTCCCTCAACTAGTATATTTTTATTCGCGCGCAGGGTAACTAAATAAATTTATCATGTACTAAACTTTTATATTTGGGTTTAAATTGGTATTCTTTGTTATTCTGTACCTGAAAGTATGAAGGTTTTAAAAAAAGTATGTCAATAAAGAGTTTAGTTCACAAAAGTTACTTTCTCCAAAGTATAACTAAGTCATTTGGTCCGGCCCATTTATTTGAAACTTTATCCAATTGAAGTTACAATCGTTAAAATTCGCCAAGGAGCGGACCGGTAATATCTTAGTTATACTTTGGAGAATGTCAGCTTTGCAACTGCACCATTTTATTGGCAACGTACTACTTTATATTAACAAAAATTCAGGTGTCGGCTCGTCACTTGACTGTGGTTGTAAAATACGACTCCTGTTGCCAATAACCCTCGTGTAGCTATAGTGCGACGATATCATAATCTAACCTATATTAACAAAAATATATCAGGTTAAAAAATCGTTGGACAAAAGTTATTAAACGTGAACTATTAAAAGAGCTGTTTTAGTACACTAATTATATGTTAACTATTTCATACTAAAATTAAAAACAAATTTATTGTCTGTGTTATTACCTTTTTATTTAGTTTATATTATACAATTATATTGCTTGGAGTCAAATTTGTTTAATTCAGACAAACATAAAGAAGAATTTTTTATTGTAAAAATAACTATTATTTAAGTTTTTTTTAAAAAACTTTATACTATTTTGACTTTTTTTTATTTAAAGAGTTTTTTTAAAAAACAATAATACGTTTAACACTGATGTAAACAGTAATTTACAGACGAATGTTCAAAAGATAAGTGGATAAAAAAAGCATATTTATAAAATAGCAATTCCTACTTTGTATTTTGGTCGACTGTAACTTTTTGTTATTTCCAAAACGTTTATTTGACGATGAACAAAAGTAAATTCGGTTGTTACAAAGCAGAAACGCTATATCTCAAACTCACAGAAAGCAATTTGTATGGGAATGTGAGAAAAGGCCACAATAAAAGGTTTTTCTTTTGCACAGGAAAACTGCCCAGAAAAGGTTGAATGTAATTTCCGGTGCCCTCCAAATAAATTTCCGGATTTCTATTTTTCTAGCTGCTTTTGTTTTAAATTTCTTGTAATGAAATCATTTGTAGTACAAACAATTTTTTTAAATGAAATCTTAGAAATAAACAATGATACAATAACTAGACAGCTTTAATAATAAAAAATATAAACTTGCTATTTTTTCCTTGCCTTTATTATTTTAATAAAAAAATTAACCCGTTAGTACGGCTGATTTAAAATTATGAGACTAAATTTGGAGTTTTATCGAAAGAAATGCGTTAAACAGCATCAATGCCAGCAACTCCTTAAAAACAAAATGTCATTTTTTTATACAAATAACGAATGGTACAAGTCAGCTGATTTGGTATCGATAGTTTTGAAGAGATAAAATGGATTATTTTACTTGTTGCCATATGGCAACAGTATCCACTAGAGGGTTAAAAATGGATAAGTATATATTGACTTGCAAGAGATGACGTCTGTTCGTACTGTACTCCTTCTAAAATCGCTTTTATACATTCGATTTTTTTAATATGTGTATTTATCTAAAAAAAAACTTTTAACTTTTATTCGTCTGTTAGTGCTTTCAGTAGGACACTGTCTATCTACCTATCGACATTCATCTATCAATTTTTTTCAAGTATAAATCATTGATTTAAAACTGAAAATATAAAGCAAAATGTTGTTATAATATTATTCCTTAAACTTTCAGAGCTGTTAATTTCACAAAGTTATTTTGAAAACTAACAAATAATCTTAGCAAATAGTAAAAAAAAAATCAATTGATTTTAAGAAAATAATGAAAATAGACAATTTCTGCTTTAAAAAGTTTAATTTAACACCAAATGCTGTCCTTAGTATTTTTAAAAATATGTATTCATTTTGTGTAGGGGCCGTTTTAGGTAACAGTTACAGTTACAAACTGACTTTTCCCTTTAAGAATTTCAAAGAGTATTTAAGAGGTAACTAATTTATGTGAGTTCATTCAAAATCTATATTGTTTATACTTTGATACTAGTTTTTTTTTAAATATTTTTTTAGATTTTTAAAAGATAAATGCTAAATACTCCTATGCTGAAGTCTGTTTATGATATAGAACCTCTTGTTTATACGTTGATATTAGTATTAATTATTTACATTTTTAGAAGATACATTCTAAATTCTTCTTTATTAAAGTCAATTTATGATTTCCATTTATGGTATATTTAGGCAAACAACTATCAGTAATGTGTTTAATGTGTGTGTGTGATAATACAGTTAAAAAAAGTCTTTTGTAGAAATTCTATTTTGGGATATAAATTGAATTAAAGTCTAAAACAGTCCTCTTAGAATGTTAATTTTCTTAGCAAATCAAATTTAGACATTCAAGTCACACATCTCTTTTGATTCGTATACCAAAAAAGACGTCAACGCAATCTGGTTTAAATTCTAACGAGCCCTTCTAACTTCTTTAATTTTCCGAATTCGATCTCACGTAGGTCGCTAAAGAGCATCAACTTTCAACAGACATTTAACGGAGGAATGCATAAGTAGATAAAAACAAGTGGAAATGAAATGAAGAAGAAGAATAAAGTTTAAGTCTTGTTGTTTAAGCAACTAGAAACTACTGGTAGAAGCAAACGAAAAAAATAAGTTATCTAAAAGTTCTTTAAAAATCGACTGAAACGAAGTTTTCTGTAACATTTAATTAAAAACCGGAAAGCGAAACGTTGGGAGTTTGAGAAATCGAAATGCAAATACTAAGCAAACAAGATAGCGCTGAATCTTTCAGTTTGTGGATGTAATATAAAGTTCGTGGACCAAACCGTATGCAGATATAAAAGTTCTGGGAAAAGTGTATTTTTTGTTGATACGGTTAGAATATTAAATCACAAAATTGACCGAAAATATAAATTGCATTTCGTTTCCATGCTAAATGACAGTATGTCTTTTTTTTTTTAAAGAAATCATATAGAAAAATAAACTTCTAAAAAATTTAAAGTGGAAATTGGATTGATTTTTCGGAAGTACAAATTCAATCACCAAAATCGATTGAAAATAATTGATTTATTTGAAACACGTAAAAATTTTATTAATTTTCTTTGTAAAAGATATATAATATAATAAAGATTATAATATATAATAGTTATATGAAATAAGAGGTTGAAATAAGAAACACAATAACCAATGAACTAAAGCTTTTTTTAGGAAGGTAACTAAGTTCTACATTCTTGCATATGGGATCGTTTACTATGTAACTAGGGGCTTACTGAACATTTCTGAAGGACAACGAAACTTCACAGAGTAAAACTCATACTCACAGACAAATATTAAAAATGAAAATAACCGAAATGATGCTGAGATACAATAGGAAATAATTCAGCTTGATTCGAAATTTTGAAAGAATCTATATATCCTTTGAATCAACATTAGTTTTATTTTTCCTATGAAGTTCCGAATAATATTTCTTTTAGCCTCTCGTAGATTTGTTCGTTGATATTATTAGAAACTATTTATAAATTCTTATTTTTCTTAATACCAAAATACTTCATGTTCTGTTGGGTTCTACCGAAATACTTCTAGCATAAAATTACTTGTCGCATGAAATACACAAATTATTATTTTATATACTATTTTGGGTTACTAAATATTTGACTAGCTTGCTTTTATTCACCCAAAATGAAAATAAACTGCGTAGGAGAATAATAATAAAATATATTTGGGAAGCACATTATTTTTTTACGAAAAATAATCGAAAATGACCTATTAATATTAAAATGTATCAAAAGTATTAGTAAAATATAACGAATAAATGTCCTTAACAGCAAAGGTAAATAATTAAAAAAATGCTTTTCAAAGAAACTCTTCTAAATTCGTTTTCCTAAGTAGTTCAAAGAAAAAAAATTTTATTGAAATTATTCAGTTCTTTAAATGTGACAAATTTCATTTTAAAATCTTGTGGACGCATTGTAATTTATAATTGAAATAGGTAAAATATTTGAAAAATGTAGAATGTGTATTTTTAAAAAAGTAATTAGTTTCGGAGACTACTTTCTTCTTTTCTTTCAATAACGCTTTTGGTATGAACTAAAGCTTATATTTTAATTTAGGTTGAATATTAATAATATTGATAAATAAGAAAAATTATGAAATTGTGTATTTGATAGAATTTTCATACACAATAAGAAAAAGCTAAAAAATTAAGGACGTATAATGTGTGATTATTATGTAAAAAAGTCTTTTGAATTTTACATTCAAACTGTTGAGAAAACAAAAGACCTTTTGTTTAAATTTCATTATTTAGGCCTGAAATATTTTTATGGAATAAGATTGGTATTTTTTAGAAGTTTAGATAACTGAGGGTAGGTTTGTTCAAAAATATTTTCTGTAGATTACATTTTTCGTTCTCATTGTGTTATTTTTTTTCTAAAAACCATGATTACAATACTTGCCTATGTAAATAAGAAAAAGCTTTGAATTACTAGTAGTTAAATTTGTTAACAATATAATTTCAAAGAATACTTTTCACAATTTAGTATAAAAAAGGCGATAACAGCTTTATCTATTTCACAAAACATTTGAAGTTAAAAATGCTACCACATTGTACAAAAAGTAAACTAGATAAAAGAATCATTGAACTAAATGTGTTATTAAACAAACTTAACTATATGTATAGTTTATTTCGGACAGTCCATTGAGACACTACAAAACCGAAGACAATAAATCACTGATAACTCCAAAACATTGTTTATGTTTTGTTACCACAGGAAACTCTTGTTATCTCCCAACTCTTGAAATAATGAACGTCAACAAGAAACCATGTCTAGTGTTGCAAAGTTGAAACCCGATGTTTCGTTTTCTGCAGTCTTGGCCTCGGGTTAAATAAGACATGTTACTCGATTTTAAAAGGGGAGATGACAAAGAGAATAACATGTTACTTAACACAGATCGGAGTATTATGTTTCTATGGAGCTAATGTATAAAATATTGCCTAATAACTAATTAGCTAATGTATAAAATATTGCCATTTACTTGCAAGATTAATTATGGTGCATAATATTACTCGTGATATTTCAACGTACACTGCAAGAATTAAGTGTAATCTTACCATATCGGTTCTGAAGTTAGTTGTCCTTGTATCAAATTACGGGAGGAGTATTTCCCAAAATGCTGAGTAACATTTACTACCCTTGCAGACTGCAAGCTCAAGCGTAATCATAAATGTTGTAAGAAAAGATATCAAATGTTGGCCGGTTCAATTAATGCTTCCCGACGAAGCTTGAGTTTGGTACATCTGCACTAATTTTGCTATAGAATTGTTTACTGAGATAGTATTACTCTGGTAAAATTGGTAATTCATCACCGTCAACCAGAAATTTGTAAATCTGTATTAATCTTAATTGTATTGTACGGTGTAATATTAATCCGACTGATATTGTAAACTTACAACACGTTTTGGTGTAAATTACTTCTGGTTTTGATGATGTTTTACTGCATAAAATTTGGACAGCACTTGGCGAAATCAGCTTCAGGAGAAACCTAACACCTTACTTTTAAATTACACGGATTTTGGAGAAGTTCAAAAATGACATAGTATTCAATGATGTTTAAAAAACACCGTCAACAGAAGAAGTTGCAGCTCTTAGTGATTATTTTGCTGTGCAATCAAATATCACTAAATTCACTTTTAAACACGTTTTCCTGTTTTTTTCATTCTGCGGAAACACCTATCTCCCAGATTTGACCCATACACACAATTCGACACCACAACTAACCCGGTTATTTTCTAAAGTGGACTAAAATAAGTAGTATTTAATTATTTGAGCGCAAAAGTGCTTGAGCAAAAGTTGAAGCATAATATAAGCTACTAACGCTTGCCATTTCTTTAAGTTACTTAGGCTAACATTGCCACGAAGATTTCCCTCGATGTTACCACACAACACAAACAGCTCCCAACAACCCCGTTAAAATAGCGCGAGGAATTCGCTCACGGGCTTTTAAAAAGAGAGAGAGAGGACACTTTCTCCGTTAGTTGACAAAAGCCCGGACTACTTGAAAAACCAATAAGACCCAGTTGGCAGGAAAGAAACAGGAGTGCCGGAATTTCTGCAGAAGGAAATGGCCGCCTGTTGACAAAGGGACCCACAATAAAGCAGCGAGCTGGCTGCCTCAAATATTGGGAGAGAATCGAGACTTTTACGACATTTCTTTTTTTACAAAAGCAAGGTGAAAAAGGATGTCATTTTGATCTGCGTGAAATACTTCTTTATTACGGCAAGTTTTGTGGGAGGGTTTTATAGAGATTTGTCACGGTGGTATTGGAGAGGATTCGATTTTGTGATGTATTTGAAAATATTATAAATATTTTGAAAGACTATGAGACTATTTTGTTACATTTTGTAAAGAAAGTGCTTTTTGATGATTTAATACTTAAATTCCCATTTTTTTTTGTAATAGGAACATGAATTTAATGAAATAATTTTGTATTGTAATGAATATTTAATGTTTTTTTTTAAATATAATGTTTCATTTCCTTTAGTTAAAAATATTTTTATGTTAAGCCATTTATTTTACAAAAGCAAGGTGAAAAATTATGTCATTTTGATCTGGGTGAAATACTTCTTTATTACGTTGTGAGATATAAGTTTTGTGGGGAGGTTTTCTAGAGATTTGTCACGGTGGTATTGGAGAGGATTCGATTTTGTGATGTATTTGAAAATAATATTATAAATATTTTGAAAGACTACGAGACTATTTTGCAGTAAAGAAAGTGCTGTTTGATTATTTAATACCTAAATTTCTAATTTTCTTTTGCAATAGGGGCGGGATTTTAATGGAATAATTTTGTATTATAAAGAATATTTAATATTTTTGAAAAATAATATATTTAGTTTCCCAGGAAAAAATATTTTTTGACAACATTTCCTTTTACAAAAGCAAGGTGAAAAAGGATGTCATTTTGATCTGCGTGAAATACTTCTTTATTACGTTGTGAGATATAAGTTTTGTGGGAGGTTTTATAGAGATTTGTCACGGTGGTATTGGAGAGGATTCGATTTTGTGATGTATTTGAAAATAATATTATAAATATTTTGAGTTTATATATGACTATTTTGAAAGATTACAAGACTATTTTGAAGGAATGTGATTTTTGATGCTCTAATACATAAATTTGCCGGTATCGCGGTGAATTCAGTTTTTTTAATGCATTTGAAAAAAAATTTAAAATATTTGAGGTGATTTATATTTATGACTATTTCGAAGGATTATAAGACTATTTTGGAAAACTGTAAGATGATTTTGAAAGACGTATGACTATTTTGGTGTTGGAGGGACGGAATTTTAATGGAATAATTATGTATTGTGAAGAATATTTAACATTTTTAAAAAATAAATATTTAATTTCCCTAATTAAAAAATATTTTTATTTTAAGTCTTTTCGAATTTTTTTTTTGCAAAAGCAAGGTGAAAAAAAATATCATTTTGATTTGCGTGAAATACTTCTTTATTACGGCAAGTTTTGTGGAAGGATTTTATAGAGATTTGTCACGGTGGTATTGCATCGAATTCGATTTTGTGATGTATTTGAATGAAAATATTTAAAAATATTTTTGAAGTGATTTATTTATGGCTATTTTGAAAGTCTATTAGACAATTTAGATATTAAATCTTAAAAATTAAATCTTTTTTAAATTACCCCTTTTTTACAATAGGGACGGGATTTTAATGGAATAATTTTTGTATTGTAGAGAATATTTAATATTTTTTTTTAAATATAATTTTACTTATTAAAAAAATTTCGATCTAGACCTAGCGACACATTTTTTGCAAAGCATTGTGAAAAAGGATGTCAGTTTGAACTGCCTGAAATACTTCTTTATAATGGCCTTTGATATAAGTTTTGTGTGAGGGTTTTGTAGAGATTTGTAACGTTGGTATTGCGGCGGATTGGATTTTGGGATGTATTTGAACAAAAATATTATAAATGTTTTGGAGAATTTATTAATGACTATTTTGAAAGAAAGTGATTTCTGATGATTTAATATCTAAATTTCAATAGGCAATTTTGTAATAGGTATAAAATTTTAATGGAATAATTTTTGTATTGAAGATAACATTTAATATTTTTTGTTAAATAAATCGCATTTAGGTTGTAATTTAAAATTAATGAAACTTAATAACAAAAAAACAACTTGATTATTTGACAGACTGCAATGTTAAATAACATTTTATTTTTAAGGCACCTTTAAATTTTGTTTCAACTTAAGATTTTAACTGCTAAAGCTAACTTATGCTTGATGTTTTTTTATGATTTAAAGCAAAATAAAATTTATCCATGTGCTATCGACAATAAAATTTACTTATGACCATTAAAGAAAGAGTTAGTCTTAAAACACTCATTATTATTAAAAAAGAAAGAAATTCTTGCCCTTATGTATCAATAAGTACATATTATTCTTTTCATATGCTTATGAAAAATGACACTAATGTAAAAAATATTTATTAAGAGGAGTTATAAAAGATTTTGAAAAATGCGACCCGTCTTAGAGGCTACAAATAAATAAATCGTTCATAAAACGTAGATGTCTCTTACGGTGTCATTAGAAAGGAGAAAAAACCCCTTGAAAAATCAAAAGAAGTTTTGTAATAACTCATTGGATGTGATAAATTGTAATGTTTTCCCGTCGTCAAAGTTTAATGTAATTCTTTTTACATTGTGTATGCTATTTTTTAACGTTTTAGAAAAATTGAGAAAAAAGATCATTTACGGTTATTTAAGAAGATTTTTTTTAAAATTTGGAATCAAGAGTGTCGGATATATTGTTACATTGATGATTAACCCATGCAAGACTATTGGCATTTACCGACCATTTGTAAAATTTACCACAAAAAATGAGCTTTCTGCCAATTTTTCGGCGTTTAATTAAAACAATTTTATTTATATTTTTAAATGAATGCTTTGGAAAAAATGGAAAAAAGTACATTATACAATTATTCAAGAAGATATTTATAAATTTTTAATCTAAAGGCGCATGAAAGAGTGTCCCGAACGTTTAATATCTGTACTTAAAACATGAAAGATCTGTGAACATTGATTTTTTATAATGTTGTTTAGACATGGATATGCATTAAAAATAAGCTAACATACGCAAATGAAATATATATGTATGGTCAAAGGGTTAAAACACATGTGCTTAACACTTTCAAGTTGTATTAACATTTAAAACTCCTGACTAATTGTTTTCATTTTTATTAAAATTAACTTTTGTCTTATTACTGGTCTTTTTGAAGTTTATTACTTTATAAAAATTACCTATTTTTTCATATAATTGTTATCGTTTTGTCTTAAAACTATGGACATTACGTATTGCATTTACTTCGAAAAAGTATTTACTCATTAATTCGCATTAATTGACAGCAACCGCATTTTTGTAGCATAAAGACAAAAACATATGTCAAAAAAAAAGAAACCCAATTGGTACCGAATATTGTGAGACTTTAAGGTTTTCTTGAAAAACTCACTAGTTAACTGTAGTTTGCTCATTATTTATGATATATTTTAAAATATTTTCGAAATATTACAACCGGTTTGCAACTGTATTGAAGAAAATGCGGTAACATAAATATTTTAACATAAAATTATTAATAATAGGGGAGACCGGGGTTAGTTGGCACACTTTGGCACTTTAAAATTTTTCTAATTTTTTTGGTTTGAAGATATTTGAAATGTAAAAAGTGGGTGATGTAGGTGAACATTTTGGCTACAAATCACACCCACAATTGATTAAATATATTGATGCCACTTTCTGTGAAAAATGTTTTTCTTTGTCCAGTCAAACTATGCCAACCTACCCGTATCGGGGCTAGTTGGCATAGGTAGTGGGGTAAGTTGGCATAAGATGTGAGGCAAGCGATTTTACTCGTCTTTATGTAGGGTGTAATTGGAATGAATGTTGATCTGCTTAAAATTCAACATTCCATATGTCCTTGGCGATAACTGAATGTTGGTTCATTACTGACTGTAGGAGGTTGAAAAATCTTTGAACATTATGTGGGTTGAAACTGGAAGTTCGAGACAATCTCGTTGCTTGGGTGGTGCGTATTGAAAGTTGTGGGTGACGTTTTAGGAAAAAAGAAAACCAGTCAACACCTGCTGATTCTTTTGAGTCCCAACTACTAGGATGATGTGCAATGCCATTAGCAACTGCATATTGATATGCCAACTTTCTTACCTCTTTTGGGCTCAGGCCGAAGTGTATGTCACTTGCCTTCACAAGGTATTCACTCAAAGCAAATTCATTTTCAAGATTGAACACCCCCTGCCGCACTATCCCATATCCTCCAATACCCTCTTTCACCCCTTGGTGAGAATTCATTTTTTCTTTTGCGATCTTACAATACCATGCGAAACTTCTAACAGAGATCTTAAATTCATCCGCTACTTTTCTTAAATTTTTTTTTCAAGTAAGTGTGCCTCAACAGCTGATCGAGCTGAAATTTGTATAGTTTTAAATTATGCCCCTTTTTAAAACTCTGAGTTTTACTTTCGATACTTTTACGTAGATTTGCCAAAGCTAATATCTGTCCAGCCGTTATTGAGTTATGACTGAGAAAAGAAAACGCATATCTCATTTATATATGTATAGGTAAAAATAATAGTAATTTGTTATTATGAAATAGCCTATACCTAACTAAAATTAGGTCGCTATGAATGTTGGCATACTTATGTCAACTTACCCGTTGTTGCGGGGTTAGTTGGCATACCCAGCCAGCTTATGTCAACTAGCCCCCGAGTTCCTATGCCAACTAACCCCAATACAGCAAGTAAAATAAACATGACGACCAAAACAATTGTTTATCAACCACAGCAGAAATGGACTTATGACCTCTTAGCTAAATGCCCTAAGATACTAAAAACTTGTGAATGTTATAACTGAATGACTATACTACTGTACAAAACGACGAATACTGAATAATCAAAATTTTACTTACTTATATGAAAATCACTTTTTTAATCTTTTCTCTAAAGGCAATGGCTGGATCCAGCTGGCGTTCTCATGCAAGTTGGACGTTTAAATGACAATCATGTGACAGGCTCAGTAGCGTTCTTAATCAACATTGAAATTTTTTAAATTCACAATGCCAACTAACCCCGGTCTCCCCTACTGCATATTAATTAAATACAATTACGAAATGATCCCAGACATTTTCAATCGCTCAATCACAACCAAAGTTCCTGTTAAAACCTGTTTTTCAAAGATTTATTCTCAAATTCAAATAGTACAACCGCTTTGCAAATATTGAAGTAAATCCAGGTTACATAACTACCTTACGATAAAATTGTTATTAATACTGCATATTAATTATTCGCAATGTTGAAATGATCCCAGACATTTTCAATTACTTAATCTAAACCTGGGTTTCAAAGTTAAAGTTAAATGCAGTTTGTTCACAGATTTATTTTAAAACTCAAACATTACCACCGCTTTGCAATCACTGAAGTAAATGCAGTTAACCTAACTATTTCACGATAAAAATATTATTAATATCGCATACTAATTCAAAACTTCGAAATGATCTCTGACATTTTACGGTCTAAAAATCACTCTATTAAATATACGGTCCATTAGAAGTCAACGAGGCAGCAAGGAGACTAGTATTATAGAAACAATTTAGATTTTTAAAGTTTAATATTGATGAATTAGGAGCGCGTGGCCTATGTTTTTGTGCGCTGAAGGAACGCTTTACTAAGCTTTTTAAAATGATTAATGGTTCTCTCCTCTTTGTTATTTGTTTTATGGATTGAGTAGGGGTAATTTTGTAAATGTACACGAAAGTAATCAATATGGGTTTAATTGAATGAGGTGACATGATTGCATATTTAGGATTTTTGTTGAAGTTCTTAAATGGATAATTATGATTTATGTGTTTTTACATTTGAAAATTTAGTAACGTAATATTTGAGCTTCGTGGTAATTATCATTCCGTTCCACTATGTGTTACTTAGTCGATTAGCTACGCTGTATGCGATTTATAATGGCTCAAAGGAAAAACACAGGAATTACTACCAGTTAACTTGAATAACTGTCAATGAGGCGGACTGTACTTAAGTTCGTTTTTTAAATATATATAAGTCAGGTTAAGCGTCACATTAATTAATTTAAAACTTCACTCGAAAGGAACAGATAGCAATTACAAGACTGCACCTAAAAGTCTGTACACTTTGAAGTACATGTCAGGTTTAAACTAGCGCCGATTTTATTAATTTTATATTTTACTAATAAGAAACAGAAATTAGTTTGTGGAGCTTTAAACTACTGGGACGCAGAAAATAATCTGGTTAAAATACGAGTTAACTCTAAAATGTATTTTTAGTATGCACGCTTAAAAATTATTCCCTTCAATTTTCAAAAATATCGCTGGCAACTTTGACGCATATTTCCTTGAATTAATCATGACTTCCGTTATTTTAGTTATTATCTCTGTTTCAAAGACACCTGTGTTCGTTAGAATCGTCTATTTCTGATCATCTAAACAACAGAAAGCATAGATGGTGATTTTTTTAAATGAAAATATTGAAAATGTCTAATGAGTATGATAGGTAGTAGTAATTCAGTAATTTTTTATTACTTATATAATGGTTGTGAGATTTTATATATTACAGGATAATTTTGTATTCCTCTCAGTTAAAATAGTTAACTTGTCTAAAGAGAAAGTATATGCCAGCTAATAAATAAAATCAACCGATGTAACATAATGCTATTTGTTCCATTTCTTACGGCATGAACTGTTTTTCAGACATTATTCGGCAAACTTTTTTATCTGTATTTTTTGCTAATTGTATTAAATTGTGTTTCATCTTACGTTGTTATCTTGAATATATATTTTTTTCACTAGGTGATTTGAATCTTTTTCTAACTTTTTGAAGTTAATTGTCTTAAAATTAACTTAAAAAATGGTTAACGTAAAAAGGCTGCGCTCCCTTTTGAGTTCATGATAACGAAGGTTGACTTGATGTATAAAAAAAGCAGTTAAAAGTAAAAGTAGCAAAAATTTTCGGCAAACACCCTTAAAATACAGCTTTGTTCTATTAAATATTTTATCAAAAATATGATGAATTTTTACTTAGTATGATATTTTCCCAAAAATTAAATGGAAAAATTAGGGTTACAAAAATATTAATTTAGGGAATTTGAAAATATTTATTAATTGAAAAGATCTAGAACTAGAGTTCGTAAAACAATGATTACCATTTTTCGCAGTTTAGTTTTATATATCATATGCGTATAATTTTTCTTAGGGTCTGCCTGTTTTGTTTCATTTTCAAAATCTGTTTTCTGACTATAACACACTGAGATGCAACGAACAATACAATTTTTTTTTTGATTTTATAGGCATTGTTACAACTTTTGTTTCAGACAATAGAACAGTATTTGTGTTGTTTTCAACGTGTACTCTGTGCGACAGATGTTTAGTTTTGGGAAATGTTATTGTAGATTTACAAAAAAAATCAGGCTTTTATATAATTTTGTGATTTTTCAGTCTATTTTAAGTTCTGCTTTTTCTTGCACGAACTTGTCTAAATACCTTCAAACATGTGTTTTATATAATATTTGATAAATATACTATTCAAAAAAAAGTTTTTAATGCGTATTGCTAATTGAAAATGACTAAAGCTTGATGATTCATAAAGAACCTTAAAATTTATCTAAAAAGTTTTCGAAAAAAAGTACATAGAAAGTATTTAAAATATGTATACCTTTCACGTATATTTGCGTAATTACTAATGTCAAAATATGTCTTAATTCTTTCTACAAGATTAAAAACTTATTGACTTAGGGCATTAATTGCTTATAGCAAAATATGTATACAACTACTTTTGTTACAACAACATAGTTCACACGCTTTTGCATTTCATATCAAGACCTACGATACAAAGTGAATTGAATTTAACTAGATATTCCATTTTATGTAGAGTTAATGCTAAAAAACAGTAAGTATTCCTAAAAGAAATACATTATAAAAGTATATAATTAATTAAACTAATGTAAATCGAAAATTTCCTTTAATGTAATATACTATGCATGTCATTAAACTACTTTTATAAAGTACTAAAAGACAAGAAATCCTGATGTAGACCATGTCAATTAAAACCGTTTTCACTTACAACATCCCAAGGAAAAACCAAAAAAACATTAATTATTTAGAGTCACTTTGAAATAAGCTTTTAAGGGAATTTGCTTTCATGTTTGATTATTAATTAAAATTTTTATAATATATACATTTGTCTAATTAATTAAAAATGAAAAATAAAATAATTTTGATTCGTAGGATTCTGATACATACTTTAATATAAAACATTTTTTTCGATAAAAACTCTTTTGAACAAATTCGCATTTTTGAATAAAAATAAGTTATAATTTTTCGTCGAAATATTTTTTTAAATTGTTTAAAAAATAAAAATGTTATTTGTATAACTTTCCTTAATTACTTAGTTTCAGATTCAAAATTAATTTCGGTATCAATGACATAAAAATGAATACAATCCTTGTCAAGTTTTAGCTAAATATAACAACAACAAGAAACTTGGCTGCTCAGAAGAAAAATTAATTTCGATTTGTTATTTGGTTTTTATCAACATTTAATTTACCACACTTTTGTAAGTAGCTTTGATGCATTCAGAGAATCAAAATTCAGAATTATTGTTTTTTTTAATATTTTAAAATCCTATCCAGCTGAATATCAAAATTTTTATTATTTACAAAGCTTAAAAATGTATTGTCATTGCTGGAAAACTTGTGCATAAATTAAGGAAAAACTTGGTACAAAGCTCAAAAGTTTAAAGAAATCGACTGGTAGATGGATTATGAAGACGTAAAAAATCTTCAATTTTAAATATAGAAAATGATTGAACCACTAAAAAAAATCATAACTTCATTTCAGTTTTCAATTTATTAATCTATTTGCGAATAAACAGTCACAACTATATTACGCATAAAGCGTCAAAAAATATATACTTTTTTAAACAAAAATTACATTTAAACTCTGCAAAATCACAGATTCCTTTCAGTTAAACCCTCCCTCTAAATTTCGGACAAGAATATCCCAGACCTTTTCCTACGTCAGCTCATGGATCTATTAGAGTATAAACTGTTACAAAAACACATGAATATAAAACGTGATAAAAATATTTACTGTTTCGAAGTATAAATGTAGTTAAACACGGTACAAAATCACAATATCATCTCAGTTTAACCCTTCACCTAAAAGTCAAACAAAAAGATAATCCCAGATCTTTGCATTGGTCAATTCATTGGTCTACATGCGTATAAACAGTTATGTCAGGCATCAAAATATCTACACATAAAGCGTCATAAAAATATATAGAATTTAGAACACAAATAATAGTTAGACCCTTAAATATCACAACTTCATTTCATCTAAACTTTTCTTCAAAAACTCCTTCTACCAAGAAGATCTCAGATCCTTGATTAGTTCATTAATCAATTTGCGCATAATTAGTCATAAAAATATTTACGCATGAAACGTCACAGAAATATATTCTTTTCAGAACACAAATTACACTTAAACGCTGCAAAATCACAACTTCATTTCAACTAAACCCTCCCTCGAAAAACTCTTTTAGAAAAGAAGATCCCAGATCTTCGCCTTGGCCAATTCATTGGTCGATTAGTGCATAAACAGTCATGTCACGCATGAGGAGGCCATGACCAAAATGGGAGCAAGTGGAGGTCACGGACTTATCGTTAGCGCATGAGAGATTTCAGTCTCATTTTTACATCTTACTCTTCTCCCAAAACACTCACATTACGTGACGCGTGTAACGAGCGTGTACGGATTGAGGGGCGTATATCATGGGGTTAAGAAGGAGATGGAGGTGCTTGGCGTGAAATTAAGTGAAACTGTAAGAAAGTCGCCAAGCAACCCTAGAAAGGATAAAAAAAAACCGCTCACTCAATATTATCTCATACTTAAAACGAATAATTTATTCACCAAAAAGCGTTAATTAATAGTCAAAAAATGACTGCGTAGTTCTAGACTGTAGCACGAGATATGTATTTACACAAGATGGCAGTAATTTTCTTCACAGTTAAAAAATAATACATAATAATCGGAGTATGTGCTCGTTAAATCTATTGCGTTCAAAAGTCCTGTGGGCGGTCATTGAGCAGTTTCCCACGGGTACAGGTTCCTGGAGACTATTCCCCCCCCCTTCAGGGACATGTCTAAATTGTGGAGGTGGCGCGTGATAGATGGAAGCATCTATCACTTATATGTGTGCATGTGATTGTGAGTGTGTGTGTGTTGTGTCTGTCTTACTTGACGAAGGTTTATAAGCGGCTCTCTGAGCAAGCACACAAGTCTGAAAATATATGTGTATCAACCAACCAATAGTACCGCATCTTTTTTTTCCTTACAAAAATCGAATATTAAAAATGAAAAAATGGCTGCGTATTTTGGGCTGTAACACGAGATCTGAATTTAAGCAAGATGGTATACTAATTTTCGACACAACTAAGAAAAATGCATTGTTATTATAGATTTTGTTAGGGAGCACGGCCTACTCAACTTCTAAGGCCGAAGAATCTCTCCCAAACTCGATCGAGGACTGAAATTTTGACGTCATAGTTCCGAGTGACGTTATTCCGAAGATGAAGGCAACTTGTACCGAAATCTGTTCAGAACCACTCGTTCACGGCTTACCACATTTTTAGGGTTCCGAATGCGTCCGAACTAGTTTTTCAATCTGTGGCATTTGGAACAGTGACGTCCAAATTTCCGTCTACGCTCAGGTTCGTGAAAGCTTCTCTGACCTTGTTATTGAAGTTGGCCGTGTAGAGAGTCGAACATTCGCCAAGTTGACGCAGTAAGCTGATACAATCTCTACTTTGTAAGAAATCGCCAAATCGAAATCACCACTCCGAAATCGTCAAGTAGATGTATTAACCGATATAAACTCCACTGTAGTTTAACGCTAAATAGTTCACAAAGAGCTTTTGTTTTGGGTGTACTACAAAGCGATCAATGGCTTCACTCGGTAAACCGGTTTTCATATTGCTTTTTGCCAGGCGCCATATCCATCCTCTTAACTCTATGGCGTATATGCTACCGCCATTATACGGATAGTGTCCGAAGATGGGTCCATAGACTGTTTTCTTGAGATGTTTATGCGATATTCAGGGGTTTAATAGCTGTTCTGTTTAGTGTTGGCAATTACTGGATTGCTCCTGGCGCTGAGTGTTATCTTATTTTGTCTTATAAAGATTTCTCTCCAAGAAATGTCTGCAGAAATGTCTGCAAAGAATATTCTGGATAAAACTGGTTCTTATAAAGCGTATTTGAGGTGTTGTTTTGATATTAAATGTTGATGGAAATTTTTTAGAGAAACTATTTAGTACTAGTTAGATGCTATGTACCTAGTTAGGTACTATGTGTACAGCACATATTTTTTTTTATTTTCCGTGATAATATCTACAATATTTTAACTAACAAGTAGAGAAAAATTAATTTAGTTTTCATTTATCAAAAATATAAAATTCATATTTTGCATTAATGTAATTACCGCATGTAGTCGCTAAATGAATATCTACGCAATGTATCTTTATTTATATTTTACTACAATATGTGACACACATATTTGTTGCAAATTTGCCTATCAAGTGAAAAAAGAAGAAAAAAAAACGAAGTGAGAAACTTAAATTTGACAGAATGCCTTATTAAAGCTCAATAAAGGCATAAAAATACAATCTATCAATTTATTGATTTTATAAATAGCGTGCTCCGGGGAATCGCTAGTTAGTTAAAAATTACAACATTCTATTCGCACAAAATCTTTTGAAGGTAAAGTTACAAATTTTGGCATGGTTTAAGCACATCGAGTAGTCCTTAAAGTAAAATATTTTGTCAATAAAATGCGTGTAATTTAAGTAATTACGATTAGTTAGTGGCCTGGAATTACACTATGGATGAGGTATTTTTTGGTCCATTCATGAGTAGTTCCTGGCTAATAGTCAATATTCAATTATTATGAAAAATTTCAAAGCTCAATACCAGGAGTTACCAGAGTGTAGTGAGCTCATTATATAACGTTTTAAAAAACAAAATACACGGTGTCCGTAAAGGAATGTCAGAGTTTCAAATTGTAATAGTATCAGCTGTAATCGTTCGACAGTTGAGGTTGAAGGGGAAGAATGAAGAATAACTCCAACAGTTTCAGATAAGCGCGTGACCTTGCACAGCTACATCGTTTCTACAGTTGTGCAGGCTGTTGCTTCCATTACTCCGGGCATGGTGCAGACTGTACGGGAAGAATTGCATTTTCGTTTGGAGGTGTGCCGTATCACTATAGGCACACATTGAACACTTACAGGAAAAACTAGGTTAGTTTTCTTTCAATTTCATGTATGATTAGTATTATTTAGTGTAAAATAAACTCCGACGAGAACAGTATTGATAAAGAATTATCCCAGTGACCAAGAACTATCCCACAAAAAAGAGACAGCATTCGAAGACTCCTGCAAATTCATTTAAAGTAATTTAAGAAATCATATAAAGCTAATTTTTAGTTTCAAAACTAGCTCATAAATCTAACCAAAAGAAAAAAGTGAAAAAAAGTTGTTACTAAGAAATTAAAATAAATATCTGTTACCAAGTTGAAAATAAGACAAAAATGAGGCAGTATCAAGGCCAATTTATTTTACAGAATTTAACTAACACTTTAAAATATTTTTTATTCAAAATAAATAAACAGTATGAAAGAATTAGTTAAAAAATTCAGATAGTTGAGTGTTTACACAAAGTTTAACAAGAGTTTTTAAACAAAAAAAATTACTGTTCTCATAAATTACATCGAACGTATCCAACTTCTGTAAAAATATGTTTACTAATTACTGAAAAAATCTGACTTATCTAAAAAAAAATTGAAATGCAAATCTATACATTAAAATTATACGCTAACGGCTCCATATTGTACGAAATATGTCTAGACAGTTAAAATCTTGTTTATTTAAAACTTAGTGTAGTAAAGCAAATCTTTCGAACACCGCACAAATAGAAATGTAACGCTTTAGACATATTTAATCAATGGGCGAACCCTTATTTGCAAAGTTTAACTTGCAAATAAACTTTAGTCGGAAATCGTGTTATTTTAAATGTTATAATATACGATATTTGCCTTTTTTCTACTCTTCAGAGAAACACTTTAACTTAAATATTTGATCTCCATCTCTCTGGAACAAGATTCTTTTGATATCCAACAAACGCTTCGACTTCCAAGTCCAAGTTTCTCATGTTAAACTATTTTTGTTTTATCTTATAAGTCCCAGTTTGCTCGAATGCGTCGATGTGTGAGGATTCATTTAATTATGTCACGCTCGAAATGCGGAACATCTTTCCATTAGCTTTGAGTGGTGATGTTTGACACTATTTCTAGAGACCTTCAGAGTAATTACAAGTGAGACTTTATTGTTTCTCTATGATGTAATCAATTGAGTTAATTAGAAGCGACTTAATTAAATCATGTTATCTGTTTGTCTTTGAATCATAGGGGTTTCTCTTTGAAACTTACTTTTTAATTACAAAGTTTCGAAATGCTGTTTTGATATGATATTTTGAAGGGTTTAAAATACAATAAAAATATAAATTTGTACGATTTGTGATAGTTTATTTTGTGAGTTGATTCATCTAATTTTTAATTCCATGATTAATAATTTTAAAGCATAGAAATTTAAAATTGCACTGTTTCATAACCTTAGTAATTGTTTAATAAAAATATAAAGATTTGATAAAATTTGTTTAACATTTCAGCATTAGCTCATTAACGGCCATTGGTTTGGCAGGAACATTTGCCAAGCAAATATAATCTTTTAATTGAAGTTTATTAAAATAAACAAAATCTATTTCAAATAAAGTTGCTAGTAATGACAAATTGATCTGAAACAATTTAAGTTGTGCGAAAAATAAATTTTATAATCCAATTAATCTTTTCATATGGTAATGAAGGTGTTAATACGATTCATAAAAATGACTTAAAATGCATATAATAAATACTTTACACGTGCAAGAACTTGGGAATGTATGTAGTAGACTGTACTTATAAATATAGTTGAATTGTATGTAGCAAGGTATTTCAATAGCATAGGGGTTGGGTAGCGGTACTGGTAGATACATATATATTCCGGCTTGTGTGCTTGATCAGAGACCCGCTCATATAAGCCTTTGTCAATTAAGACATACACAGAAAGAATTTTTACTGTCATTAAGGAAAGTACACTCAGAGCGAATGCGGAATCGAACCCGCACTCGTTACAGCGCGCAGACTGCTGTCGTAATGGTCCAAACAACTCGGCCATCTAGGTCCCGAGAGAGCATATTATCGTTTAATTCAGTTTAGATATGTATTTGAAGAATAATATTTCTTATTTAGGAATATTGTAGAAAAGTACTCATATTCTATTTTCATTTTACTAAAATTGGGTTTTTCACGATATAAAAACATACATAACAAATAGAAGTTAATAGTTTTTTTATGGTTGAAATCTTCGTTTGCCAACAAATATATTGATACGACTGTAAAAATATAATTAAATTGAAATTATTTCGTGATTAAATACAGTTTTAAACGATGGAAAAACTAGTTTATGAAATTACTTTTTTTGTATTTAATTCAAATCTCTTCAGAAAATTTTGAATTAATTGCATTCGCTTTCATATAATTCTAATTTTTCATAAAGATACTCTAGAGAATGATTCCTTTTTATTTTCTTTAAAGTTTTTTGCTGGGGTTAATTAGATACTTAAGTTTTAGATTATTATTTTGAAGTAATTAATAATTGAAAGTGGTTTTAGAAACATTTTTTGGATCTAATTGCAGAGGGAATTTCTAAAAACTACATAATGCATTCTTTTTCGGAGTTGATTTTTTAAATAATTTTTCAAATTTTTTTAGTAATTAAACTATTACATTTTTATTGTTAAGATATCTATAAACTAGAAACTAAAAAGTACGATGTAATTTATACTTAATTACAAAAACTAAATTTTTTAAGCATAAATAAGAAATAATACATTTAAAAGCATACTTTCAAAGCATTCCATTTTTAATTACATTTTAATCATTTATTTGAGGCAAAATTACCAACTTCCCTTGTACAATGTAATTAAATTATTCCGCCTCTATAAAATGTTACATATATTACTTAAGCAACTGACTGAGAAATGGGAGCTATTTTATTTAACCTAGTTAAGTAAGTTACATACGTTAAATAAGCTGTAATTTAACAAATTTCTATTTTTCTAGAAAAACAATTAATTAAATAAAGAAATCAAATCTTCCACCCATGCACTATTGATACCAAAGTTATTAATGATTGATGAAAGTCATGGGAATACACGTATTTCTATCATGTTATTTGAATGTCTAGAGTTTTATGTATATTTATTTTTATAAATTCATCTAAAACAAAATCGGCAGTTTTTGAGTGCATTTAAGTATTCATTTCTTTCATGGAGTAAAGCGCAAGTGTAGTGTAAGCTATTGAAAAGTATTGTTTATGAATGCAGGTGCTTAAAATGGGTGTTGATTGACTTTGAAAACAATATCCACTATTTTTCGGCCATCAATAGGCTTTACCCACCGAACGTCAAACCTGGCATTTTTAACTATTTTGCGCATCAGTTTTTCTTACAATAACTTTAAATCTCAAAATGTAATATTTGATGAATTTCTATTCTGTTTCTGTACTTTTTTTTCATTTGAAACTCTTTTTTATATCCTTTTTTCCAAAAAGGGACCTAATTCCAATTTTTTTTAAATAAATATTTTAGCTTAAATAAATGTAATTAAAAATATGAAGTGAAAACAATCATTTATGTTTGCCCGTTTCCTGGCCATTCCAGAGGTTGAATTAAATACTTTTATTAAATATTTCCACTCCTCGGCTTGAATAGATTCGATGTGTTCATGCAACAATAGACATCAGCCCATTTTCTATATAAGCTAAAACGCAATATGATTTTCTCTTAGAACATATTTTACTGCACTGAATATTTATGATTCTTGTGATATGTAAAAAAGTAATTGATTATTGCGCAAATTATACATTTTATCCAAATCAAGCATTAAGCTAAACGCATCCAATGAATTAGGCAGTCAATTAACTTAAATGCGTTTCTTTGTAACACTTTTTTCATTTGGTAACAAGAAACCGGGTAATTTACCTTAGCTCTTTGCATATATAATGGTGGTGATGTATCATATCACGTACGAAAAACACCAGGTGTAATAATTTATATTACTTACGAAACTTAACTTACCGGTAGTTGCTGTTAAGATGATTAACATGCCTCCCCATATTTAAAGAGAAAACTAAACTAACTGCTCGCCTATTAATATTCACTACAGCTGTAGGCCACTAACGTCTTCCACGCTATGTTAAATAAGTTAGACGAGAAAATTTTCTTTATTTAATTCTATAAAAAGTTTTTACGCCTTTGCTTATTAAATTCATACCTTCGTAATGAAATTATTCATCAGGTCACAGCATTTTTTACCGAAGTTTTATTAGTTAATTAAACGAGTAAGACTTTCGGGACAGCGCGAATAACGTATTACTTTGAACGTGCTAGGGGACTTAATAAAGAGCTATTTCTAAAAAAAATAACGCGCCCCTTTGGGAAAAATGTATTTTATCTAATTTATACCTTCATTTTATAATTGACTTTTACTCATAATGATATTTTAAAAATTATTTTTGAACCTACTTAAATAGCTAAATACGTTATACGTAATTGAAATTTCCTTTTTCAATTATTTTTTTGTAAAGAAATTAATATGTAAGGTAGCGAAGTAATACCTTTTTTAAACTGTGAAATAAATATTGCTTACGCTTTAAAATTTTGTATAATTATGTAGTTACGGGAAGTCAATAAGTGTTTGCTGAATTTTTAACAGTACAATATTTATTTTACGTAGAGTTCATTTGCTTTATTAAATCAAAAGTATAATTTTCATTCAAAAAAGCATGACTTTCATTCGAAATCAAAAGTATAACTTTCTCAAAAGGTATAAAGTGTAACTGAGATATAGGGTTGAATTTGTTTCCTAGTGACTTCATCCAATTCATTTTACGATTTTCAAAAGTCGCCAATAAGGGAATCGGACCCCTTGCGACATAGTTATAAATAGTTCGGAGAATATAAGTTTTGCCGAATCGACCAATTATCTATTAATAACGTTTTCGAAAAATATACTGAAATTGTATTTCCAGGTTAAATAATAATGAAATTTAGATAGAACACTTTAGCATGTGGTTCCAATCTTACGCAGATTTATTATATTCGTTTGAAAATTCGTTAATAATTTTTTAATTTTTTTACTTCGTTTATAAAGTTAGTAAAAACGTGTAGATTTGTCTGTTAAAATTAAATTAACCATACGCAATGTAAAATTGAAAATTGTACTGTTAGACTGTAGTCTTAATTATTATAAATATTATAATAATTATAACAAGCAATATATAATATTAATTACTATATAATATAAAGATATAATATTAACTAAAATATTACAATAATTATGACATACAAATAAAAAAATAACATAGTAAATGTGTAACGACAGTAAAAAACGAATAGGCGTTAGTATATAATTCACTCCTTTAGATTACATGCACATGTAATTTTCATTTGAAACAATATTACGAAAGTTCTAAGTGTTTGTCACAAGAAAACCTAATTTATCGGGCACACCACGTTCAGAACAATGTGTTTAAAATCTTAAATTGTTTCAGTTTGAGTATTCAAATTCCACCCACGTATTTACGGACAAACATTACGCACCACTTGGCTTCATTTCATTTTTCTGGTCGGAATTTCCAGAGAGATAGATAGGAACTTGCAGCTAATAAATCTTGCGAAGTATTCCCGTCAGATCTTGTTAGTCACTTAACTCCTCGCATCCTTGAGTGTATTAAAACATATTTCGAGTTCTTTGAAGTGTATTCCCGCAGTTTTGCGGATGTGAGTCATTAATTACGGAAGTTAATTAATAACTATGTTCGCTCCTGAGCAATGTTCAGCGAAGCGTCGCTCGCCTTTGTACCTAACTGGAGACATTAGGCTGTGAAAAATCTTTTGTGGGTCCGGTGACACGTTCTTTTGAGGTTTTCCTGAAAAATTGAACAGTAGTTTTGAGGAACGATAGTGTGTTAGTTCAAAAGGAGGTCACTGCCAGGCGACATATCGGGTTATTTATGAGTTTGGGTTCTGAGGCAACGTCTTCATTGCATAATTTAGATTGTTGTGTGTTTTGGGGGCGAAAGAAGCAAACAGTTTCTGAACGTAAAAGATTAACTGCCGTGTCGGGAAAGGTGCATTAACTTGACGAAACTTGTTTGGAAATATTTAATTACTTTGTCATTGGCCTTATAATAAATAAATAAGGTCTTATGGAGATACATGTTTTGGTGTAAAGTAAACAAATTAATGAAATATGGTAAATAATGCTTAAAATAGAAAATCAGAAAATTTGTGGCAATTTAGAATGTACTATGTTTAAAAATGTTTAAAATAATGGTTCTTAGAAGCTAGTTAATTACAAATTTTGATACTTTGTAGTTCCAAAATTTTGCTATTTAACCCTCTAATGCATACTGTTTCCGTTTGGCAACAAGTAACATAATCCACTTTATTCTATTAAATTAGTGATCCCTCTCGACAAATTTGTGTTTTTTCATGTATTGCATTAAATTTTGAAGTTTTAGTTACTAATAATCCTTATAGATGACAGTAGTAAAAGTGTATTCAAAATTAAAAAGTGAGGTTATCAACTGTTGTGAAATTACATTTTTGGCATTATTCAAAGTATAATAATATTAGTGCTAAATTACAAAAAAATTGTTTTGAAAAATTAATTATAGTTAAAAAGGGTTATTTTGAAATATATTTGTCAGTTTTCTAGTCATTATTATCAAAATTGGAATTTTATTGTTGGTTTTGCCATGTGGAAAATTTTTAAAAATTGAAATTATTTAAATTCTAATGCAGTTACATTTTTTCAGTATTTTTCCTATAATGTATGAGTATTGAGGATACATATATATTTTTTGGGGATGAAAATAAAAATTCATGCATCAGAGCGTTAAACATTTACTTCCATGTGAAGCCATTTTTGAAAATGTAAAAGTTTTGAAAATTTTCATAAATTTTAGTTCACCGTGCTATCCAATTATAGACTACTAATTATTTAAATTATCCTTGTATCAAGCCTTTGTACGTACGCAATAGAATTTTCAAAATTCTGATCCCAGCTAGTCATTTTACAATACCAACTAGAAATACCCTAACGCCAATCTTTCCCCGAAGGACTGAATGCATTTTTGTAGATTCCCAAGAAAAAATGCCCTTTTTACGATATAATTTTGCTGCGAACATAAGGGCCCTTCATTTTTAAGTCGCAAGTGCTCATTTTAATTAGAATTTGAGAACAGTACTAGAAATATCTCCTTTTTGGTACCTAGTTTTTGAGGCGTAAACTTCTTTAGAACTTTTAAGCATTTTATTAATACCTTTTACTTTCGGAGTTAAGTTGTAAGTTTGTGAATTTTTTAAATTTATTTTTTAAACTTATTTACATTGATATAATACTAAATTTAGAAAATAAAAAAAACATTGTTTTTGAGTGTGTAATTTTCAACAGTGTGCTGAGTGTGCTAATTACAAAAGAAATTATATCTAGGTTGTTTACTCAATGGAACCTGATGGTCTGCAAAACAATTGAACTGAATTAAAATTATTGCTTTTATAAAATATACAGATTAATTTACCGTCGTCAAATAATAATTTAATAGCTATGTAAATACGAAAACCAAAAAAGCTGATATAGCTTAATATAATGTGTCTTTCTACGAATAATTGTTGAAATTTTCTATTTTACTTTTAAAATAGGGGATTAAATGGATTATAGTTCGATTTAAAAATAATAGACTTGAAGTTTTTAAGCAAAAAATAAATTATTCATTCATTAATTAATTGGTACTTAAAGTATAATTCCTTTTGAAACTTACAATCATGTATGAGAAGGGCAATTTAAACATTGTTACTTGTTGTAAATCATTAATAACTAAAATACTGAAATCCTCATTAGTGGTAATTAATGAAGTAGGAAACAACAGCTAAAAAAGATTTTTTTAATGCTAACAAACATATTTATTTGCATAACTCTTGTTTTTTTAATTTAAACACAGACTGAATTCGTGAAGTTATTGCCTTTTTGTAATTAGATTTTCATTTAAATCGTTTGAAATTAATAATCTAACATAAAATAAAGGCTAAATTATGCAAATTAGCAATATATATTTTTGATGGAATGTTCTATTTATTAAATTAAGATAATTATGTTTTGAAATACTCATTACTTTGACTTTTTTTATGAGTTTTTGTTAGTAATTTATTTTACAAAAAGTTTAATTAATTGTTTGTTTATTTAAACGGAAAAACACCCTTAACTTTTAAAGATAGTCAGAAATTTTTCGAACAAACGTTTTTGCAATGCAGATACACTATTAGATAAAGGATGGCAGAGTGGTTGGTGGCACAGTTTCTCACGGGTACTGGTCCCTGAAAATTATTTCCCTCTCCTTCAGGGATATGTCTAAATTGCGGAGGTGGCGATAGATGGCTGCATCTATCACTTATATGTGTGTGTTGCGTCTGTCTTACTTGATGAAGGTTTATAAGCGCGTCTCTGACCCCGCACACAAACAGGAAAATATATGTCTACTAACCAACCATGGTTGAAAAGATGGTAAAAAAAGTAGTAGTTTCCTTACTTTTTATTACCTTTTTACTTTTGCATTCTTAAAATCTGAGTTATTAGTTGAAAAGTATCGGTCTAAAAACAATAACTTAACTATGAGTATTTTTTTTAAAAATCAAAAAATATATCAAGAAATAAAAATTAGTAAAAAAGTACCAGTTGTCTTCATTCAAAAAGATAGTTGGTACTCTTAAGCAAATTGTAACTCTTTTTGAAAAAGAAAAGTAACTTGGAAACTGAACTTTTTAAAATAGATTGTTAAGACTTTTGGAAAAATGAAAGAAGTCGCCCTTGTGGATCGGAAGTTTTCGCAGATTAGTCGTTGTTCTTTTTCCATTTTATTTTGCATTGCTTTGGATTTTCGTTCCTTTTTTTGCCCAAACATCGATTTCTACACGAGTAAAGAAAAGTAAAAATTATAACATCTGGAATAAATAGTCAACTAATGGATTTGAAGTGTTCTGGGCTTGTTCAAATTAGTGTCGTTAGAATATAAGAATACCTTTTTTAAAATTAATTACTTAATGCACTTGTGTTTCGACTTTACCTCGTTATGTTAGAAATAATAATGGGAATGTAGTGTTTTTATTTTCAGGTTATCGTATAGTGGCATTTTGAGTTTAATGGGTTTATACATAACTTTTCAACTGCACTTATGCAACTATTATTTGAGTGTAAACCTTTTTTTTAAAAATCAGATTAAATGCCAAGTGTTTGAGTTTTAAATTAAAGTAAAATGCTCATTACTTCAGTGATTGTAATAGTTAATAATAAAAATACGCTGTGTAGTTTGTAATTGTAACTTATTTCATAAATTTCACAATATTTTCTAAATTTAGCTTTTGACAATTTTTACTCGGTTAAAACTTCCATTTTGTTGGTTTGAAATACAACTTAGAGAAATAACTCTATGTATTTCTGTGTTTTTATATAACAAATAACTTAATCAGATTTATTATTATTGCATGAAAGTAAAATATATTGCCTTACTTTACAGAAATAGGAAAATTCAATAATTTCATTTTAAAAACCTTCACATTTTGTTTTGAAAGCAATCAATGAAAATGCATAGGATAAAGAAAAAAACAGACTTAGTTATTGTGCCAGGAAAATGCTTTTTATTTCGATAAATCTGAACAATCATTTCCAATATCTTTCTAACCATTTATGTCGGAAACAGATGCTTGAAAAAGAGTTCCAAAATCAAATATTTCGTTTTGCATCCATACATTTGTCTATTTCTTTGTGTGGAAATTGCCAGAGAGGCGATTTGCAATATATATTGTGTGTTTTCTGCTTCAATTTTTCATAAAAGTATTTCTTGTGTTGAATGCTTTTTTGGTCAGATTTGTGAACCAAATTGAATATTTACCTCTTGGAGGGATTTAGAAATTCATTTTCATTCAATTTACAGAATATACTTTTAAATAGATTATCAATGATTGTTTTGCTTTCGTTTTTGAAAATTCCTTTTTAATAAAATGTTTTTCGAGATATTTTGATCAATAAAGGATTTTGAATGAATAAATAGTTCGCTCAATTTTATAAATGAAGTTCTAAAGCAATATAATAGTAAAAAAATATATATATATAACGTTTTTCTAAATTTTTTATGATTTAAATTGATTTAAAATAATAATAATAATAATAATAATAATATTTTTCAAAAAATAATTATAATATATTGAGCACATATACTCCGCAATACAAATTCATATCTATAAAGTGCTAATTGCCTAAATAATAAAGCTTTCGCCAAAAAAAAAGTATAATTTATCTGAACCATTGCAAGAATAAACTTTTATCTTTTCCAAACTAATTAATATCTTAGAACTTCTGCTTGAAGTTTTTTTTACCATACCCAGTAATACAGAAACTATGTGTTAGTCACGAATGTTTTCTGTATTGCTTGGCTACGGGAAAATTCTTTCAACAAATTTTGTCCGCATCATTACAAATATCTTCTGACATTTTTGCTGCCTTAAATTTCTGCAACATCAACATCATTTTCTTACAGTGAATCTTTTCTAATTCCAGTAACCAGCGACATGCTCCACCACAGAGCCCCTTCCTTCACCTTCGAACCCCCAAGTCTGGCAGTCTTCTCCAACTCAACTGGATCTACCCTCCCATGCAACGCCGACGGGCGCCCCACCCCAATAATCCGGTGGCTGAAACATGACGGACAACCATGCCCGGATCTGCCCGGACTCAGGCATGTCCGGCATGACGGGGCACTGGTGTTTACCCCGTTCCCTGCTGAGGAATATAGGGCTGATGTCCATGCATCGGTTTATAGATGTGAGGTGTCGAATGCTGTCGGGACGCTTGGTAGCAGGGATGTGCATGTCAGGGCAGGTAAGGAAATTTATATTAAATTATGAGGGTTTTAAAAGACTTATTTTTTTGGGAAATGTAGTTGTGTTTGGATTGAAAATGTAGCTGACGTGTGTTGTTGTTGCGTGGTTACTTGCTTTCCATGATCTAGATCAAGTCCAGGAGATCACGCATCCTAAAAATTCCGTAATTTGGACAGGATTCTGCACCAAGTCATTTTTATCCAACCCCATGCAAGCAAGGACGTGGATGGGGGAGGCCGGTTCCAAACTACGTTTCGAACACAATCAAAAAGTCTTGCAACCCTCAAATGACTGATATTTAATGTGGTTAGCTGGTGTGATCAGCTGACATGTTTATTTATCAAAAGCCAGTCTGTTGATAATTGCATCATTAGCACGCTACCTACCAATAACTTTTTTTGCAATACATCAAAATGTCAGCTGACTTCTGTGTGAGCTCTCATGTAAACAAGACTTACTATTTAAATTTAAATTAGAGACCACACATTCTGTTTCATTTTAGTTTTAAATAATCAGAAATATGTGTTTCTAGTAGGCTATTTTTAAAATGGCTTTACGAAATATTTGTAATACCTGAAATACATGATGTATATTTTTAATAATTTGATGACCATAAAAAAAGAATATTTCGATATATGGTATGTTTTAATGATGCTCTAATCCATTGCAAATGCTTTGTATTCACAATTATTTATAAGATTCAACAGTACTGTTAAATATTAAATAAGGTCAATTTTGCGAAAATGTTATACTAAGAATAGAAGATAAAATTTCTAAAAAAGTATTAGGTAAATACGATAAAAAATATTAAATGGTGCCGTGCATTATATTTTAGTATTTTATAAATAAACAAAATAAATGAGGCAATTTTGTCTGAAGCTCTTAGGTAAAAAATTATAACTCATATTCGTAGTTTTTTATAAGCATAATTTAATAAATACCGGTAATATATTTTTTTTATCAAACGTTTCCTCCTTAACTCTTATTTATACGAAACATTAAACACTCTTAAAAAAAGAAATATATAAATATTTTCCAGTATACCTAAATTTATGCTTCAATTAACGCAGACACAGCCTTTCGAAAGTTAATAAATATTGACCACCCTTTTTGTTTCATTATACTCACCCAAGTGCCCATAAAGAATACCCACACCTTATGAAAAGAGGAAAGTCATGTATCCGAAGCTGAAAATCAACCTAGCAGTCTATTGATCTTCCACTCCGGGATAGCTTTTTGGGATGAAGAGTTTTATAGTGAAAAGAAAGAGGCCTTTGATAAAAATGTTTGGTTAACAGTCGAGTTGCGATATAAGAGAGGATTTATTGAAGGGCTTAATTGATTTGTTTGGTTTAAAGGAGCGTGGTAAGGAATATTTAATTTCAATAGTGAATAATTTTTAAGATTATGTGCGTTATAGAATTGAAGAGGATATTAGTATAGTTTGGGGAGTATAACTAATGCGTTAATAATGTTTTGAACTGAACAGGAAATATTTATCCGAAATGAAAACTGTAAGTCTTTAAGTGCGATTCCAACAGACTGTTATATGCAAAGTTGAAAATTCATTAAAATATGCAGCGTTGTTTTAAAGCTATTGTTTTTAAAATAACTCTCTCGTGACAAAAGAGCGACAGTAAACATCTTAGAATATACAAGAATATATGAATATACTTGTGATAAAATTCTGTAGAAATATTGGAGGTGAATCTTCATAAGATTTAACTGTTTCACCAGGAATATATGGTCGTAATTTGGTGTGATGCAAAAATTATTTTTTCAAAGTGAAATGATTTTTGTTTGATTGTTTTTTTTTTATGTCAAACAGATTTCTGAACATTAATTGTCACATTAAATTTTTTATATTACATTCTGCGTTTTAATGTTTATTTGGGTGGTAAAAAAAGTTTGCTAAATGCGTTAAATACCCATTTTTTTATTACGAGCTAGGTAAAAAAGAACTTTTAGAAAGTTTTTTTAATCGTCTCACAAAGCGCAAATTGTTTAATGTGGCTTTGCATTTCTTTGGAATATTCGCTGAATTACATATACCAGTATCTGGGTGGTTTTAAAAAAATAAATTACCCTCCAAATCTCACAACCAATAACAACTGTTTCTAATGACATTCAAATGGTGCTTTGAGGGCTATCGCACAATTTTTTTACTACTAAATACGGGACTAATTTCTCGCTTCGTTCTCCAGCTCGGTCCCCGAAGGTTACCTTTAAAAACTTTTCCCTCGCACACGTTATCAAGTTCGACTAACACTCGCACGTTTTATCGCACATTACGCATTTTTAACGGCCATTTGCTGTTTAATGATCAGAAGAAGAATTACTCGATTCCTATCTCGGAATCATTTCCAACATCTGTTTCCCATGCGTAGGAATCTGGAAATAATGTACTGCTTTACTTTACATGGTGAAAGCAGGCCTTGGACTAAAGAAATGTAAATAATGGAGATCGTTTCGGTAACATAAAGTGCCTTAAACGACGCGTAACATTATTCTGTAGGAAGCTGACTACATTTTTATTTGAGGAAGAGAGAATGGGTTAATATGAGTTTGTGTAGTTTATGTTAGAAACGGAAAAAGTGAAGTTTTGCGTTTCGGCTATAAAACATTTCCGTTTTGAGTTTCGGTAAGGACTGTTCTTTGTTGAGAGATGGCTCACATCTTATAGAAATGTTTTTTATTAAGATGTTATAAATTGCATAGGTTGTGTCGGTAAATGGTTGTATTCAGCTTGTGAATTTAGGACAGTAATGTTACTTTCAGTGTTTAAAATTTTTTTTCTCAATTTTATTATTTTATTTTTTCATTTTGTTATCTAAATAGTCATTTTGTTTTTATACATTTACAATTTAGTTTATTTCCAAATCGACTATAATAATGCAAATGATTGATGTATTGTTTTGTGCTTTATGGATTCCTTTCTAACTCAAAGGACTTAGACATTAGTAATGCATTTAAACATGTGATTAGTAAATAAAGTTAAAATGTCAATTTTAAACAACTGATGTAGGCTTTATGAAAGGTAAATAGTAATTGTTGTCAGAAACTTTAAATCAGGTAAAGGCTCTGCGAAGGTTCTAATAGGACATAGAATAAGAGGAAAAAACACACCTATGTCTGCTGATTATGTTAAAAAGTGGTTGTTTTTCAAAAGAGAACTGTAGCAATTGATTCATTAAACAAACTTTTTTGAGTCCACTTTTTACATTGGAAACGTTGTGTGGAAGCTAAAAGTGAAATTTATAAAGACATTTTTAAGAAAAAGAGCAATATGCACTTAAATTAAAATGTACTTCAAATTTTGATGATTTTTTTAATCAAATCAAATAAACCAAAAAAATTTTACTTTTTTGTATATTTAAGGTGCTACCATAAATGTTAAATATCTTATTATTTCATATGCCACTAATAAATGTACTGTAACTTATCTAGTATGGGCGCATGGACTTTTTATAATTTATGTATTTGAAATAACGGAATGAATCTATTTATCACAAACTAGTTTTTCAAATTAATGTTTTATTATATAATGGGACCAATTGAGAGATAGCAGTCTAGTGGTTGAACCAATCATTTTATAAACCGTCCCAATCAAAAATATCTAAATTCGTAAAAAAGTATGCATTAGATGTTTCAACTTTGTGGCTCAGGGGCTGAGAGGTTAAACGCGTCTGCCTCAAGAACCCGGCGGAGTCGTCAGATTTTCTGGATGGGAAAATTCTGGGCGCGCATGTCATATGATCATGTGGCATGTAAAAGATCCCTCGAGGGCCCATTTGGCCTGGATTCTCTTGGCAAAATAAAATCTCGGCAGACTTTAACATCCACAGAGTGCTTAGATTCAATGTAATCTGAGCGTCAAAATTGGTAGCGTGAGTCGCCTAGATAGTGCCACAAAAAATGGCTCTCAGTTCTGGGGAGTATGCCGAGTCTGCAAAGGCTTGATCGCCATTAGAGAAAAAAAAGATGTTTCAACTTAAAGCATGCATGCTACCAGTTACGTTTACAGCCATTTCCTGTAAGATTATTGTCTTTAGTTGGACCAGCGTTAAATGTACGTATTAAAGAGAAATTGAATTTTATATCATTACTTACACCAACCTAAAGTTCAAACCCAACGTTTTTATAAGCAATCATCCCTTTAAAAACAGTGAAATTTTCTCTAGTGGATATTAAAGGTAGTAAAAAAATAAACTGATACATAATTGAGGCATCCTTTAACGTATTTTTCCTCAGAACGTTTTCATCCATTTTTAAAAAATAAAATATCCTAATTATATTACTAAAGCAATTTAAATTTCAATTGTGTCAGCGTTTGTAATATGCGTTTTAAAACTTTCTCGCAAATCCCCTGAGTCCAGGAAATTAAATTGAAAATATAATCAATATCAAGTGAGACATTTTTTATAAATATGCAAATGTTTCCGAGAGGAAATTAAAAATAAGCGTTGAGTGTTTTTAGGATACGTAGAAATTCTATTGCTGAATTTTTTAGGTGTAGAAGCTTTGCAATGGCATTTATAAACTGAATTTTTCTTGTGTAATAGCTTTTTATGAGTTAAGTAGAGTGTTAATGCTTATTTTTTCTCGCATTGTTTTTATCCTTTTTTTTCAATTTAAAAGCAAACAAACAATTATCTTATGAGAGATAATTGAAAATGCATAATAGAAGAAAAAATTTAAAAAACAACAACATTTGGAACAATAAAGCATGTTAAATTTACAGTTGATATTACTTTTTCGTTCAATTAAAGCTATTTGGTTTAGTTTATTTAGATTCTTGTCAACTAAATTAGAAAACAAAGATATCGATTTAACTTTATAAATTGTAGTGTTAAAAAATAAGGTTAAAAGCAAAAAAAGTAAGTGGATTAATTATTTTTATTTTTGTTATCATTTACAATGCCAATTCAATAGTTTACAATTGTAGTAAAACAATTCTTTTTTATCTAATAATAGTTGTTTGCTGTCAATAAACTGCAGCTAAGTCGCTTAAATCTATCATAGTATTTGGTATTTAATGGTATATATCATATTCTATCATATTTGGTATTCTATCATAGTATTTGGTGGCACAAATATAATCATTTAAATACATAGAACGTGTTTTAATCCAACTTCCAAATATTTTTTTTTTTGTAAAGTAAACTCCAATGCATGCATAAATGTAGAATAATGAATTAACAAATATATTTTACTTTTTAAGTACATAAAACACTTTTAAGTAAACCTTTGATTTGTATCCAAATATTAAATCAAAATGGAAGACAAATTATACTTAACTGCATAATCAATTGATAAAACCTATCTTTTCATGCAAGATAAAAAAAATCAAGCATTCTTTTCAGAAAACTTATAACGAACCTGGATTAAATATTCGAGGTTATGTTAAAAACGGAAGCGTGTTTTATTTGTAATTTCTCATTGACAAAGTTTTGTAGAGTATTTTAAATTCCCTTTATGTATTTAAGTTATTCAAAAAAGAGAAAATTAAGGTTTATTCAGACCCATAATGAAATTCAAACGTGAAAGTTAAGGAAATTATATCCTAATGTATTCGCAATCATACTACGATTTTAGAGAAACGAATAGGTTTTGTATTTGATTTCAAAGAACTAGCATATATTATAGAAGCTTATTTGTGCTTTTGCGATTTTAATAACTTTACAAATGGAAGGCATAGTGAAATTTCATTAAATAAAAAAGATTCAGTGGCACCATAATATTAAAAAAAGAATATGTAAGTAAAATCATTTTTCACATATATTTAATGATTTCGAAGAGAGTGAAATATTTTCTGAATCACTATGACTTTTTTTCTCCAATTTTTTAAAAACAGAATAAAAATTCCGCAAAACTATGCATTTACGCTTATCCCTATTATTTAACTGGTAGTATGTCTTTTCAAGAGACACACGACGTAAAAAGGAAATTTTTATGACTTTGTTTAAATAAGTGTAAAGATTTACAAAAACATTGAATAATAATTTGCTAAATTTAAAGAACAATATAACATTAAAGATATTTTAAATAATGAACGTGTTTCCAATTGAAGTACGACGCTGAAAGAAAATTTTATGGCATTGTTGAAAGGGGATTTCAATCTTAAACACATTGAATAATATATTGCTAAAATTTAAACGATAATATAACATTAATAATTTTTTTTAATAGCGAATATGTTTTACGACGCCAAAAGAGAATTTTACAACATTGTTCAAATAGTTGGTGTTGAAAGATTTAAAATTTAAACACATTGAATAATACTCTGAAATATTGAACCAATAATAAAGTCGTAATGAATTTTTTGTAACGAATTTTGTATCTACAATACAACTACTAGTTTTTGTTAAGTATTGTTTACTTGAAGCAGGATGACATCAAAGCACATTTATAAGGACTTTGAGAAAACAATTGTATAGATTTTGTCACAGTGTAAATAATTATTTGGGCTTAGCTTTAACGGTCTACTGGTTATTTGTTCTATTCTGTATGAAATCAAAAGCAATTGGCATTTTTTGAAAATAAAAAAATATGATCTTATACAAACATTTATAAAGGATTATACTAATAGGAAGCATAATGCATTTTGAAACAGAGAACAGAACAGTTTTTTTCGAGAAATTGTAAAATTATTTCCGAACATAATGCAGCTTGTTTTTTAAGGCAGAATTTTTTTCAATTCGATTGAAATAATCTAAAAGACAATAGCAATGTTTTTGGTTTTTAATTTAAGGACAATGTTAATTAAAAAAATTCCCCACAAAGTCAACATATTATTTGAATTGAGAATTCTCAAACATTGAGGCTTGAATAATATTTTATATAAGTAAATCAAATATTCTTCAATTTTATTGGAAGACTCTTTTTTTCTGAAGACAGGAATACAATAGAACAAGAATTTTTTCAAAATATTTGATGTTATACTAAACCAAATACAAGTAAGAAATCTTTCGATTCAATAAATATTTAAATACATTTCAAAGCTTCAGATACTAAATACTTTAACAGGATACTTTTAGCATATATATTTTATACAAAATTTTTTGTTCTAAAAAATACGAAGTTTGTTCTATCGTCTGAATGCGGAAAATAACAAACTGTACAAAAGTATTTCTAAAAGAAAAGAAGACGATGTTAAAATATTCATAAAAATTCTCTATTCAATCACAAATTTTCCGCATTCTGATTTGACGTATAAGATATTCATGGGTTTTTATTTACATGAAAAATAATAGAATTTCGTAAGTTTCGGGAACTTGCAATAACGTTCAATAAACTTAATACTTTTATTTAGAAACTGTGCCGTTATATTTTGAATGATTTTCTTCTGTTCGAAGAGGAGCTATTTTTGTTTCCTTTTTTCGAAGAAGACGCTGAAGGTGCGTGGAATATTTATATTAGGTAAAATGAAATTGTTATTTTCATGAGTTCCATGGAGATTTGCAGGAGAATAAATTTCTTGTTGCATGCTATATTTTTTAGAAAATAAACAGATCCATGAAATAGTTAAAAAATAGATTGTTACGAAAAATTGAAGTAGACACACGTGCATAGATACCATGAGAATTAAAGCATGTTTTTTATGAAATAATAAAAAAATATTTTATTTTGTATTTCCCCAGAAATAGATTATTATTTTTTTAAGGACATCTGTTTTTTTAAAGAAAACGATTAGAAAACATCGCACTGCAAGCGGAAAAGAGAAAAAATAGCATAAATATGACTTTTCCAGTTGTAAATGCTATAATATCCAAAATTTAAGTATCTGGCGATTAAAGCAGGAATTAAATCAATTGGTAGAATAGTTAGAAAGCAGTCAGCGAATTGTTCTTTTTTTCTATAATGCAGTGTAATAGAAAAAATAAAATTCAGACCATTTTTCTGTAACACTAGTATTTTTACGATAGTTCTCTTTTCTGCGTTATTTTCATAACTAAAAAATAAAATTCAGACCATTTTTCTGTAACACTAGTATTTTTACGATAGTTCTCTTTTCTGCGACATTTTCATAACTACATCCTGAAAAGTCTAAAATAATAATTTAATAATGAAACACTTTGCTAATCAGATTTTAGCACATCTTCCGAAGAAAAAAATCTCGTTCCAATTCTTAATTTTTAATCTTATGAGGATTGAATTATTTTCATTTTACACAGTTAAACCTAGTCAAATGCTTTATTTTATGACAATAATATCAGCATTTCCTATCATATCCGCGAATTAGAAAAACCATTCTTTAAAATTATTCAAAATATCGTTTTCTTGTTTTTTTAATTTTTTTTATTGCTCCCTAATTACAACGACTCAAATCATGGAATAGGTATTTGCTTTATTTTAATATTTTTAAATGCTGCTTATCTTTCTATTCAATTTATAATCAGCACACTGAGAAAAATGACACTTTCAAATTTGAATAAATTTATTTTTAAATTTTGAAATGAAACATTCCGTTTCAAATATGAAGACCAAACGCTTTCGAATTACTAGACACTTTTAAACGAAATTAGTTTTTATTAGTAAAATGCAGTACGTTTCAACAGTGTAGTTAGTCGAATAGTTATCATAATGTACACTAGAGATAAAATCTTCTCTAGAGGGTGGATGATCGTATCCCACTTTCTATCTGTTTTACACTGCTCAAAACAATTAGGGGAGCACATGTTTTAAACCCTTTCGCTCCCAACGATTCCATAGGGAATCATCAGCTTGTGATTTTTTTCTGACTAAGTTGAATTCGCAACTTATGTGTCGTTAGATACATCATTATATGGAAGAATAACGTATTTTGAAGAATTTAATATGTTTTTTAATATTAATGAAAATATGAAAAATATGGTAAAATAAATTTCACTTTGAAACAGTTTTAGAAAATAAATTGACCCTAAATTTTTCATGCTTGCATTTTTTAGATGTTTAAAAATATATTTAAACTATTTTTAACAAAAAAAGTTTTGAAAAAAAATTATTGTTATAATTTATTAAAAAGTTATTATTCCATTTCCCCCCTTTAAATTTAAGTATTAAAAACTTAAGATTTTTTCTCCTGTTTTTTACTATTTCATTTCGAATGCATAGTGAACCTATTTAGCAAATTTCAGATTTATAGGATAAAAATTAAAAAGTTGGGAGTGAAGTTAAAGTTGGAATCAAAAAGTGCTCCCCTAATTGTTTTGAGCAGTGTACTATAATTTGCATATTGTAAAGTAGTAGTAAATTTTCCAAGCAATTCAGTCACTCAATTTGAAAAAAAGGACATTCTACATTTTGTAAAACGCAAATACTCAAAAAGGAGCACATAAGGTCAATTTCAACTAATTTGTTCGAAAATGAACTACATGTGTTTTTTGCTTCATTATAAGCATGGTTTCAATAGTGTGTATGAGCAATAGTTTCAAACTTGAGTAACGGTTACTAGAAGCCCTTTGACTATATGTAACGTATTCAGATTTGAGTATTTTACTCCTTTTTAAAAATGTAGTTATTAGAGTGTAGTGAAAATGTCCTCCCACTTTAAAAATTTACTTCCTCAAAGGATTAACATAATTATAAACAGAAATACAAAGTATGCACTATTATCTTTACAGTTAATAAAGTAAGAAAAATGGTTTTACCTTAGCTAAGATATTCAATAAATTAACCAGTAAGCTCTTCAGTTCAGTTTTTGATGATAATGCAAACAATTATCATTACTGGAACTGCAAGTAATAACTATGGAAAATGCAATTTAGCACTTTTAGATAAAAGGTGCTGGGATTCTTTTAATAAACCGATGCTGGAAATATCTTTATGCATTTTAAATTTCTGGTAATTGCTGTTTGGTTGGCTCATTGCCAGTGATTTTTATTATTGGAATATTGATTCAGCTTTTTATTTTTAATCTCAATATTAAAATATAATGAGAATGTATTTCATTATTTTTTTAAAACCGGATATAAACTCAGACTTGTTTTCAATGACTCTGCATTTCTGAAAAGTTAGTTTAAGGATAATATACATTTTATTTTGTTTTGCAGAAACTTGTATGGTTTGAAAGTTAAATTGAACTGAAAACCATGTATCAAAAAAATGTTTCCTTCAATTTAAACTTGTGTTTCATTTATATTTATAAATAAAAATAAGCCACTCATAATAAAACGTATACCTAACTTTACTTTTGTTAACGTTAACATTTATTATTTAAATACCTATTTTATTTGATTTTTAAGTATTTGTATCGGCTATTTATGTTGAAACATGTCTAAAAGAATGAGTTTTTTTTAATAAAGTCATATCCGTCATTTTATTTTGGTATGGTATGGTGAACTCTAAAAAAAATCTGTAAGGTTACTAAGAATTCTCTAGGAAACTCAGCTTCCATAAGTTTTTTTAGTAATGTTACATAAAAAATATGTGTATATATTACTAATTAAAGCTTAGTATCCAATACAATCATTTAAAGTGCAAGCATACTATAAAAACTTCAGTAAACGTTACAAGATATATTCTAGTAATCAATACATCCACTTATGTAGTATCTTTACTAGGAAAACCTTAGTATCTAGCAGTTTCAAAAATGTTAAACAAGAGGGCGCCACTAATTTTCTTTTAGTCAAGTATTATTTCGACTTTTCCGGAGCAAGTCGCAATACAGAACTCGCAACCTCAAGATTAGCTCGCGCATCCTTCAACGAGAAGTAGCACGTTTGTCCATTCGTTCATCGGGACATGCAGATCCTTTGCGTGTAAATAATGAGGTTAAAATCTTGATCGATATAAAGCTTTCGGATATGAAGTTTTAGAAATAATTTAACGCAATTTGTATGTATGTACTAAAATAACCCCCCCCCCCACGTTTTTCGGTTTCTCATCGTCGAATTATCGATTCGTTATAATTTTTCGATGAAACGTACATTGATTGAATTTTCACCTTTGACCGATATCGAATCAGACTTTTATCTCTTAGTCTCGTACACTTTCAATTTACGGACGCGATCACCGGTTAGTTTTTGCTAAATCCGATGGCCGATCGAGCAAATTTCGAGAAACAAAACAATGCAACAAGGGAAACTGCGCATCTCTCAAAAAGATAACCAGGTGGCGCTGTAAGCGTTACATCAATTTACTTAGTATTGCTTAGTATTACTACAGTAGTTTCTTTAGGTTACAGATGATTTTCTAGTAAATGGTGAAAACCTGTAAAGTTACTAAGTAATCGTTAGTAAATTCAAGCCAAATTTTTTACAGTGTGGCATGGTATGATGCATATATATTCCAACTTGTGCGTTTGTTCAGAGAACCGCTTAAAAGCTTTCGTCAAGTGGGACAGACACAGAAAGAATTTTTACAGTTACAAAGAAATGAATTACACATAGACAAATAACAACATTTATTGACGGTCACAAATATCCATGCCTGACCGGGATACGAAACCGACCCCAGCAGCTTCAAAGGCTAGAGTCCTAACGATTGCGCCACCGGAGCGGCCATTTTATTTTAAAGGTGTAAGTGTAAACTAAGAACTAAAATTGACTACTACTCACCCGAGAAAAATATTGCATTTTTCAGGCAGGTTTCGGTAGACCGATGCTTAAAACGGCCTTATGTATATGAGTGCTCTATAAGTGGTACTAAGTGGATTGAAATCAGTTTAAGGGCAATTCTAAAATAATTTTTAATATAATGTCCCTTGGTGATAACTTTAAAAAAAAACCTTTTTTTCTTATTATACTAAAAGACTGGTCCTTACATAATTGCAAAACGGAATTTTAAAGCAAAGAAACTCCAAAAAAGTTTTAGCACAAAAAACAATGCAGAAAAGTCTTTACCTTCGTGTGTCCCGAATGTCAAATTTTTAGATTAGGGCTCAAGCTAACACATTTTTGAGCTAAAAATTACATTCATTTGGATTTTAAATTGAACTAATACTGTAACTTAACAAATTCCTTCCATAAAATTTTGGCTTTTAATATTTATAATGTGTTTTTCTCGTCTCCTTACTTTGTCCCTGGGTTTTGGTAAATTCACTGACCTCATTTCTAACGTGGTGAAGAGAGGCACTGGATGGGACTACAGTGATTCTTCAACCATGAAAACTGTATTTCAGAAAACTCACATTTCAGTTAGTAGCCACATATTTTTGCTAAAAATCACCAATAAGCCCAAAATTTAAAAAAAAAAAACTCAGTAAAACTAGCTGCGAGGCTTTCTTGCTTTTCATGCAGTCTCCCAGTTTTTTATACATGAAGTTAAAAATTATGGTAGAATTGCCCTTATGCAGAATCTGCCCTTGTAGGTGCTACCAATCAGAACCAACCGTCAAAAGGAAGAGCTTATGGAGTAATCCCGTTAAGATCTAAGTGAGGCTTGTAAATATCTTAAACACATAGAATTCGATATTTTTCTAAGTAAGGTATTGTACGAATCGTTATTAAATTTTGAATACGATGTATGAGAGGCCATTTAAAAGCTTAACTTATGTATATCCGTTTTTGAAGTATATAAGTAAAAAATAATACATAAGAGAACACACCTAACACTTCGAGAACAGCACCTAAGAGGAAAAAAAAAGTTATAATCATGTAAATAGAGTGATATAGATATAATCAATATACGGTGCTATGATTAGCTAAGTTTACATAGTAAGACAGCGAAAATCTTTTCAGATCGCTCACTACTGATGATGCCATGGTATCAAAATGTACGTAATTTTGAACGTGTTGGCCCAAAAGTGATGTGACCCTATCTCTGCGAATTTCTTAGGTAGCAAAGAATTTTGGATTTTGTGACCATTTCAAGAAAAATTATATTGAACCATTTTCAAAAGTCACTATAAGTTTATTACCTCAAGGTATCGTACTTGTAAATAGTTCTTATAAGCAGAATTTTTTAAAAAATATTTTCTAAAATATGATACAACTCTTCAAACTCAAATCTTTACAGTCAAAGACTAACAAGAGATAACAGTTCTCAGGTGTATTGATTCAATTTTACAATCATAAATCGATTACCTTATTACGAGAAACAGTATATCATTAGCTACTAATTAGTTAAATTAGAATAACATCTACCTTAGTCGTGCAGACATCCTTGTTTTCTTATTTAATTACTTTTCAACTTCGTCCTCGCGGACCATGCGACAATTTATTGATTAGTCCAGCTCTGGCTGAGAAGAAGTTTTCTTATTATAAACCTTAATTTCAAAACGCTGACCACTGGTATTGCTTTTTAGGTTTTAAATGAAGTCCAGTAATTTTTTAAACGTGATCTAGCCGGTCCACTGGCGCAATGGTTAGCCTACTAGCCTTTGGAGCTGCTGGGCTCGGGTTCGAATCCCGGTAAAGGCATGGATGTTTGTCAATAAATGTTGTTATTTGTCTATGTGTTTGTGGCGCCCTTCTTTGTGTGTCTCTTGTGACTGTCTCTTCTGGCGAGGGGGGTAATGGGCTATATAGCCTACGCCCTTAACTTCTAGAGGGCGCAATCACTGTCATTGTCATTGTCAAACGTGATCTAATCTCAATGTTTTGTAATCTAATTCGAGAGAGCTGGAGTTAGTTAAGATAAGACCTAAACACAATAATTTTATGCTAATACCATTTCACAGTTTAAGTTTTTTGTTAATTTTTAAAATGAAAATGACAAATGTGATTGCGCCCTCTAGAAGGGAAGTGTGTAGGCTTTTTAGCCCATTACCCAGCTCGCCAGAAGAGACAGTCACAAGAGACGCACAAAGAAGCCACAAACACATAGACAAATAACAACATTTATTGACAAACACTAACATCCAAGCCTTTACTGGGATGTTAATTTTTAAAATTAAAACAAGGAAATTCCTCGTAATGTTAACCAAATAAGTGTTAAGTAATCTATTACCTTTGGAAAGCGTCGTGCAGGTAGCCACTGATTCGTGTAATTACAGCACTCTTGGACATTAGTCTCATTTTCTTAGTTGATTTCTCTTTCTTTTCACGAAAAAATACTATCGTGTAATGACATTGGACTGTGTTAAAAGCTCAAAACGAGGCTAGAAATAGGCAGCCGGAAACCATTAAATTACATTGGTAGCATAAGTTTTGAAAAATAGTTTACTCTGTGATAATAATTTATAAATATTAAATCAATTAGATTTAATATAAATTAAAAAAGTTTTTCTGTTTGGTTTCAAAACCAATAAAAAATATCAAGATAAGGACACAGTTTTAGTTTTGTGAACTTATCAAATGTGTCAAAAATGTTTATTTCCTTCATGGTAAAATGTAAGTTCACGTTTCCTTTAAATCTTTCTTGCAAATTTTACTATTTTTACCGCAAACAACATATTTATGCTAATACGTTTACGGATGTATGCAAAGTTTGTTAAAGATTGCTTTTTGAATTAGTCATTTTTATCTTGCCAAAATGTTTCACTAGATTTCAAAAATTTGGATGCACAGAGCTTTAAAATAATTTTACTAATCCATTAAAAGCCGACTTTGTGAGTATCAGTAGTTTTTTTTTCCAAGTAAAAATGTTAAATTTTCCAAAATTTACCTTTCGTGTGAGATGCTTAAAATAAACTATTCAGATCAATAGTATTCCTTTATCATGACGTTAAAAATTGTGTGGCCAGCTTTTTAATTCAAAACCAGGTAGAAGGGCTACAAAAACAAAAAAAAAGACATAAAGATCAGAAATTAATAATACATTAGACAAAAAATGTGCTTATTAATTTTACTTTTGTAGCTAATTATGTTATGGAGCCCTACGTGGCCAATTGAATAAGTCCTCCATCTTTGAATTAGTAACTTAGTCAAGAAGGCGGGATACAAATCATAGAATTTATCCTTTAGTGTTGTGAAAAAGTCGTACACAATCAATCACGGGGGTCTCCCAGTATACTGGAACATAAGTTTTTTTTTAAATCGTTGGAGTCTTAAACCTAACAGCGTCAGGAAGTTATCATTGGATGTCGCGTCTTTCAAGTGGCTCTAGGCGCCAGATCAAGAGTCAACCTCATTTTTAGACAGCTGTTAAAAGTTACTAAGCGCAATAAGTTTTTTTTAAAACTGTGTCATCACGCAAAAAAGGAAAGATATAGGCATCAGGAAATAAGTATTACCTCCTATCATAACTTTTCTAAAACAAAAACCTTTCATAGACCGTTAATGCAATGTTACGAAATCCATATTACACACTCTACATTTACGTGAATAAACCTGCCAGTCAGCCACTAATTTGATAATTACAACCTACCCTTTCAACAATACACTCATTTTCCGAGTGGCTTGCCCTTCAACTGTGCTCCGAGCTGGTCTTTCGAGTATTCGATGCTTCGCCACACTGGTGCACACTGGAGTATTTTTACATAACTATGAATTTTAATAACATTCTGCTTCAATAATATTGTCAAATATTCTTGTAATATTTTGCAAAACTAGAAAAAATTCTGGAAAATTTTGCAGGACAGTTGGTGAATAATTGTTTAAAGAATTATGCTGAGTAGAAAAAAATGTATTGCACCTGGCTAGATATGAACTCCATGTCACAGTACAATCAAACATAAACTTTTATTTTTATGTGTTTACTGTACCAAAACAAAGACTTCTCACTGAACATCCATCTAATGTGACAAAATCTGTTACAATCTACTAAGCTTACGCGAACCAGCGTGTCAGGCAGCCACTAATTCGCAAAATTGCAGCCCAGCCCGACTCTGCAGTGTAATTTTCCCAAGACCTTCAACTTCTGAGTATTTAGTGGTTTGCCACTACTTTCCAATATTATTAATTTCCAATATTATTGCTAAATAGCGTTGTAATATTTCACAAAACAGACAATCGGTGAATCATTTTTTTTTAATTTGATGTCGAGTTAAAAAGTTTGTTGCACCTGACTAGATGTAAACCCTTTATCGTGGTGCAATCAAACACAAGCTTTAATTTTTATTTGCCAGATTACCATACCAAAACACGGAACATCCATCCAATGTTCCATAATCTGTTACATTCTACTAAGCTTACGCTAATCAGCGTGCCAGGCAGCTACTAATTCGCATAATTACAGCCAAGTACGCAACATCAGTCTCATTTTCCAAGTCGTCTGTTCTTCAATTTTGCTCTCGGCAGGTCTTCCGAGTATTTAATGGTTCGCCATATCGAAGCACACTCAGATCAGTTTTACAAAAATAGAAATTCATATAAGTTTCCAGTCCAATAACATTGTAAAATATTGTTAAAACATTTAGTAAGCTTGGAAAAAATATGGAACACTTTGAATGACAGTTGGAGAATTATCATTCTTTTTTTATAATTTGATGTGGGGTTAAAAAATTTGTTGTACTTGGCTAGATATAAACCCTTTTTAGTTGTAGAATCAATCAGGAACTTCCATTTTCATGTGTTTACCATACCAAAACAAAGACCTCTCATGAACATCTATCCAATGTTCCAAAATCTGTTACATTCTACTAAGCTTACGCGAATCAGCGTGCCAGGCAGCCACTAATTCGCATAATTACAGCCAAGCCCGCCACATCAGTCTCATTTTCCAAGTCGCCTGCCCTTCAACTTTGCTCTCGGCAGGTCTTCCGAGTATTTAATGGTTGGTGGCACTCCGTGGTCAGAAGCTAATGATTCACCCGAAAGTTTAAGTATTTTGTGAGGCGAGTGTTTGTTGCTGTTGTCCCGTTTAGTGGGGCTGTTATAAGCTTAAGATGTTGTTCATTAGGGGTGCGCATAAAGTCGGGGATGGTTAAGTGTTTTAGTCTTCATTAAAGTGTTTATTATCTATTCATAAGTTATAAGGGGTTGTTTATCTAACGTTTCAAATTAATTTTTAAAAGTTATATGGATAGTTATTATGTCCTTCACTAAATTTGTACTTATGATTGGGTTTGTGTTGAATTAAGAGCTAAGAGCTACACTAGTGCTACTGGCAGCGAACCTTGGAAAACAGGCTGGCACCCAACGCACTTGATAGCGACATTGTAAACGGTATCAGGACTTTAGACCCCTACAGATTTAATATGCAGCAGTGCCAAATACACGGCGTTATTTTTCGGTTGAATCCCCCCCCCCCTCTCCAACACTACGTCCGATTTATACAAAGGCGTGAGCAGAGCCCTGGGAGGTACTCTCAGTGCAAGATGCCTTAACCGACCACTCCACGACGCGTAATACACTGTTGTCCATTGAGCTTGAGTAAAATTTATTTTAAAGAGTGAATAATTATTTCACTCTCATGAAATTCAATATTTGCGAAAAGTGAATAAAAGGCAAATAAATAAAGCTATGTAACCTTAAAAAGAAAAATTGGTTTAGAGTAACAGAATGGTTGAATGTGTGCTAAAAACATTTATCATCAAACATTATTATGTTTAGTTTTAACTTTTGCATTAAGACATAAAATAAAAAAATACTTAAAAACTAAGAATGAAGAAACACTATAAACTAGAAAAAAATGAATGACGAGATTTAGATTAAATTGATATCCAGTTATATTAAATATGCATTTGCAAATCTAATTGTCCATACACTTATATTGTTGGAACATTACAAAATATTTATGTTTTGTATAAAAACATCGAAAAAATATAAACAAATAAAGATACATGCTTTGAAACTAAATTTTTTCCCTTTGAAACTTTGTTCACTTTAATGAGAAAAAACGATGTCCAAGTTAAATTACGACAGCTAGAAAGAAGCAAACAAAAATCTTATTTTGGTAGTGTGCCCATAAGCGTCACGAAACCTTTTTCGAAGGCATCAATGCACCCCTGTGTCCAAATGTAGAGCAATAGAAATGTCCCAATGGACATTGTCTTTCTTCTTTGTGAGTGTGAAAAGTAGTTAGTTGTATTTTTTCTATTTTTCGACATTGTTTGAAAAAAAAACGAAACAATAACATAAAATACATTTTTTGTGGTATGATTTAAGTAAATTTATGATGTGCTATTAAAGTTACTTGCTATGCCTGTGAGATTTGTTCAACACATATTTAATAAATTGGATTCTAGATGCTGTAAAATAATAACATAATGTGGTTTTATGCATTTCGTTAATAAATGGAATCAAGAAAAAAAGTTACTTTCAAGTTATCTTAATTATAGCATAAACATGGGAAACTATTTTTCAAAGTTCGACAATTACGTATGCAAAATGTTGTTAAAATAAAGATTTTAAATTACACTCTACCACTTAAACAATAAATAAAAAATACAAAATAATTTACTTTGAAAGATTGTTTCAATAATTTATTGTTGCAAATTTAGATTGTTTCAATAATTTATTGTTGGATAATAATTTATTGTTACATTCAATAATTTATTGTTGCATGTTGTTGTACCTATTTGGGATTTTTATTTTCTTTATCTCGAAAAAAGCACTATTTTTCAAATTCATTTTATTTACAGAACCTATATATTTTTAGGAAAATGTTAATAAGAACAAATGAAGCTTTCTCAAAGCTACGGAGTGTGAGAAGGAAAAAACACATTTTGGTCTTGTGCCCATGACTGTCACGGAATCTTTTCTGCACGTATCAATATATCTATGTGTCCAAATATAGGGCAGACAAAAAAAAGCTGCTGGAATTTTCATTCCCTATTCCTGGTGTGAAGTATGATTACAAGTTTCAAGTTTTATTTGTATTGTTTGGAAGGTTTTCTCCACAGGGGAAGCTTCAAGAAAATGCGTGAGAATCTACGAACAAAAGAGGAAAGTATTACGGGATAGGAGCATTCGGGGGTTAAGGGATGCAGGCGACGATTTATTCTGTATCTCCGGGAGTTTGCTGAAAAGCAAGATTTATTATTGTCATTCTTTTCCCTTCGTAAATTTGCATGGGTGTTGAATCTATTTTAAGAAAAATAAATGTTTGATATTTTTCCTGGAATTGGAATCATTTTTAAAGGAAAGAGGATATATTTTTCCAAGTAATACGCACGCAAATGGGGGTTGGAGATTTATTTGGCTGAAATATTTTCATTTTCTTAATAAGACTGGTTTTTTTGCAAGGTGGCAAAAAAGTTTTGTAAATATATACTATATATCAACGCGCTGTCAATGCGAGAAAATATTGCATGCCAAGGTTTACTTTAAATTCGGGATACTTTTATTTACCGTTGAGATTTGACTGCTGACTTATACTAGAATATTTCGTAACATAGATGTGGAAATCTACCATAATATAAAATTTTCTGCCTTTTGGTCATTAATATTTCGTAACATAGATGTGGAAATCTACCATAATATAAAATTTTCTGCCTTTTGGTCATTACTTATGAAAAATGAATGTTACTTTTCAGTTTTCCTTATTTTGCTGTAAGGCTGATCATTGTATAAATATGCGTGAATATTTGTCAATAAAGAAATCGTAAATAAAATTAAAGATGTAAATATTTACGCACTTCTCTTATACTTACTAAACTTCAAATTTTTTGTTTCGTACATAAATAGCACAATTATTTGCAGACAATTCTATAAATTTCTCTGGATAGAATCTTGTACTTTTAACACATAAAAGGATGAAAGACATGAAAAACTTCTTTACAGTTCCTTCCATACAGTCCCGTTTAAGTTTCTTTTAATGTCCTCAGAACTCTCGTGGAAAATTGAAACTGGTTTTGAGACAAACCAGTATTTGGCCTCCGCTTTAAGTTAAGAATTTTTTTGCTAAACCTTCAAAAAAATTATTTTTTTTTAAAAAAGTATAAAAAGCATGAACACTTACGGCTGTTCCTTTTTCATATTGTTAGGACTCTAGCCTTTGCAGCTGTAGGGGTCGGGTTCGAATCCCGATCAAGCATGGATGTTTGTGACCGTCAATATATGATGTTATTTGTCGATGTGTTATTCCTTTCTTTTTGTGACTGTTAATATTCTGTCTGTGTCTGTCCCACTTGGCGAAAGCTTATAAGCGGTTCTCTGAACAAGCACATAAGCTGGAATATATATGTACCATACCATTATTTTTTCATCATTATTTTTTAAAGTATAAGTTACACAATATTGTGAGCGACAAAATTAGTAGGTTTTTGCAGCATTTTTGAATTTTGAAGAAATAAATATCTTATAATGCCTTCACAAAGTTTAATTTTCTCTCTTTATCATTTCTGGATTTCCTAACAATTTATGTCGCCTTTCTAAGGGTTATGCTTCATATAAACATGTTCTTTTGGCCAGCTCTTCTATTGAAAAGTCATACCCATAATAACGCTTGCTTTTATGTTTTGTTACTATTAATCTCTTATCTTTTCAAAATGCCATGTAGTATTTTCGTCATTCTTTTTTTCTTTTGTTGAAAGAATAAAAAATTTTAAATAAAAAGGGATATCGGGATTTTGTCTGTCTTTTTATCATTCAGCTCTATTAATTATTTTTGATAACTAACCTTCCCTGAACGTATTTTTGTTATTAATTAAACTAAATTAAGCATTTCGAAAAAAATTAAGTATCTTGATTATTTTTAAAAATTTTATTATCACAAGGCTCATATACATGGAAGTTAAATTTATAAAAAAACAAACCCCATATCTGTGACTTAGCTAAATGTGTATTGAGGGAAATACCAATTGTAACATTCATTTGTGAAGTTCAGAAAAGGCGTTTTTGTTTGAGTAATGTTAACTTTGAGGACGTTTAAATATAGTTTGAACGGAATTATGTTTTGTTGAATTGGATAACATTTGCGACACTGTTATCTTAAAGCTTGTAGGCACATTCCTTGATTTCGATGGGTAATACAAACTTTTTAAAAATTTTAAATTTTTAACTAAGAAATAACAAAATTATAGTAAATTACTTTAATTTTATTAAAAAAAAATAAACTTTATTTTTTCTTAAATATTAACGAAAAAATCTAATTAAAACAAACGAAACTCTCATCTCTCTCACAAACAAATTCAACTATGACCTTGCAGATAATCTCCCAAAACGCCATTGCGGAAGAAAGCAGCAAAAATTGTCCCAGATAAAAACGACCAGCAAATGGCGGAACCATGCTTGCAGTAAATGCTGTCTCTATGATGAAGTAGCCCTTCCGACACTGGGACAATCAGGGCTGAGAGACAGGCAAGCGTAAACATTAGATTAAGGGGTACGCCCGCTGAAACACCAACATGGAGGGGAGTACTGAGAAAGGAAATAAGTTCCACGGTATTCCGTCGGGAAATTCTGCTCTTTCCCGTCTGCGTTATTCATCCTTTTATTCTTCCTACAGGCATCTTTGTTGTTTGTGTTTTGGGAATGGAATATTAATATTGGATTCTTTTTGGTTTCCTGCGGACGTGAGGTTCTATTGCAGCGATTGTTGATGTTCTGTTTACAGTTTTCTGGTCGTAAAATTTGTCTTTTTGTAGTTGGTCTTGATGTGTAGGGAAAGGCAGGGTTATGTAAACTCCCTGAAGTGCAATGTTAATTACTTCCTCATTTTAAAGTTTCTCGTTAGTGGTTACGCATATTATGAAATAAAAACCGTTCCACCTTCTCATGTTAATAAAAAAAGGTTGAAACAATTTTATTTTCGCAACTTTATACTGAACTTTTAAAAAAGAGTGCGGATACATTTCATACTCTCTTATGTTAATCTTTAGAGGGCTAAATGGCTTTATTTCTGCAACTGTACAAGTGTTCTTTTTAAAATAAAAGTGTGAGAATATTTTAACTTTTTTTTTATGAAATATTTGTTTTTATTTGCTTTCAAACTTTATCTAACACAGCTGGATATTTTCTTACAATTAGTGGGGGAAAAACGATGTTGGAAAGTGAAAAATATTTAATACCTATATAATTTAAGTACTTAGTATTAAATTAAATATTTAATATACATTACAATTATAAGAAATATTATTAATTTCTTATTTTTCAAAAGAATTTAATTAATGTAAAAATTATTTAAATCCTTCTCTTGCCAAGCATTATAACTAATCTAAATAAAAAATAAACATTTTTTGAAAAAAATATAATAATAAGTACTGAATGGCAAGTACATTTCTCGTCTTAACCTTTTGGATGTCTCGTATAATAGAATTTTTTTTTCGAAGTGCCGAAATAAGTTCTCGTGTATTCCTATCTTTTATCTGTTGAGCTACTACGACTCAAAAGCTTAGCTTTTTACCTTCGCTGGTGAGAGAGAGAGAAAAAAAATATATTTTAGCTTAGAGAAAACTACTAGAAAGGGCAACGTTTGAATAATATGGTGCACATATATGGTCAACAAAATAAAATTCAAAAGCAACGGTATCTTAGTAGTTCGATGGGCGGTTTTTGTCAAAAATTCAGTTAAAAGTCGAAAAATGCCAAAAGTAGCCTTATAGAAAATTATTGAATGTTGCAAAGCAAACACTGCTTTTGAAAGAAAAATGAATCAAAAATATTTTGTGACTAAACGAATAGATAACATTTATGTTTGAAAAGGTTGGGTCAGAAACGTTTTTGTGAGTAGGGCAAGAAAAACACATGGGATAACTTGTATAAAATTAGGAAAAGGAGATGTTATGTTTTGTTATAAATATTTTATATGTTTGTAAATTAACAAAGCATTTTTTTTTACAAAAATGTCATTGTAAATATTTAGCATAACCAAAAAATATGAATACAATTCTAATTAGTAAGGTTATAATTGAAATACCGTCGCACTAGAGCTGCACGAAGGCTATTGGCGACGGGCGTCGTTTATCAGCAGCACAGTCAAGTGACGAGCCCACACCTGAATAGGCACTCAACGCAACTGTTAAGAGCGACATCTGGCAGCATGAGGACTTTGAAAGGATCTTTAATGGGCACTCCCTCCGCACGGGGTATTATTCGTCGGACATTTAGGACTGCAAGGGCCTTTTATAGGTCGGCAGTTATTTTGGCGATGCCCGGGCCCGAACCTGGGACCTTTCGCGTGCTAGGCTAGTTTCTAACTGATTGGGCTCCTCAGCCAAATACTATTCTAATACCTTTAGCCGAAGAATTCAAACAATGGTTTTTGGATATTTTTAAACTGACACAATTTACCTTAATCAACTTCGTTATTATTTGAACTCTTTAGTAAGCATGAACAAATTTCTGCAACACTGAAACAGTTTTTACGTATTCAATCTTATATATTTACTTATTCAATCTAATGAGCAAATATTTATACAGTATAACTCTTATTCTCCTAATTCCGATTATCCAAATTCCAATATTTCATCCATTTATTCATCAATAAGCTTAACAGACAACAATGTTCATTCTTCATTTATTTAAAAGCTGATTTTATAAATAATTGCAATAAACCAATTTGTTCGGCAAAAATCAAATTATCTGTAGAGGAACTGGTCCTAATTGATTTGGATGAGTGGAGTTATTTTGTAGTTGCTAGGGAAGACATCAAAACTACTAAGCAACACATACTGATTAAAAACGAATGAAAATTTTATCGATAGAAACCAGCGATCTTATTTCTTTATCTTTCTCTAAATATAACAATTTGAAAATTTGGTGGAATATAACAAATATTTTAAAGTAACCATTATTAATTTGCACACAAGTATTACAAAAAAGAGCATTTTAGATTATTTTTATTTAATTGTTTTATGTTTCAATTTTTCTCAACGATTATATATTTACTTTTTTGTATTAATGTCACTTAAATTTATAATTTAAAATGTAAAAAAGTACCTTTTTATTCGACTATTTTGAACTTTATTTTACATCGAGTTATTTGCTAGAAAGAACTTTGATTATTATTGAAAGTTCTTTATTAAAAATTACTTTAATACTCAGGCGGTTTGGGCCCCGAAAAAAAAAATCAAAATATAAATCTTTACTATCACAATTTATATCATAATTTTGCCATTTAGTCTTAGATTAAGCCCTTTTCTTCCTATTTATACCCCCAAAATCAAAAGTTACAGTTACAGATAAAATAAAAACCACCACATGATATCTGTGGAAAATCGATTTATGTGTTTTTAATGTTTCCCAAATATTCCTATCAGGCCAAAAAATGTTAAGTCTGGTCTGGGTCGTTATTCAGATATTGGAAGCCACAGAGGATTTGGGCGGAATTTTATGGAATTCTCTGATATTCCTTTTTTGGAGAGGCTGCTGAGAAACGAACGTTTTTAACGGAAGCCAGATATTCGAAATGGGCTAAGAGATGCGACCGAAAATATATTCTTAAGTATATTTGATTTTTGCAGATGTGCCTTTGCCTTTTAGCGTCCGCGATAGATGATAAATTCAAGTATATATATATTTATGCGCTGCAAACCATCAGTATATAATATAAAAGCGTAGATTGCGATTTCAATGCATTTTGATGAGGTTTTTTTGGTGGAATTCTTTTCACACCTTTGGAATGTGTCAAGATGTTTGTGGCGATAAGGTATTTTATATGATAATCCAAATAAATATATTGAAAAATTGGAGATATATTTCAACATTTGATAGAAATAATACATATTAACAACTGTATAAATTGTTATATATATTTAAAGTTAACAATGAGCATTAAAATCACATACATTTAATGTATTTTTTTTATTTAAATTTAAAATACGATATCTTAATCTGTTTGAATTTCGAAAAAAAAAAAAAGTCGGGAAAACGATATTAAGGATCAAAATAACAATTCTCACCACACGTTGACAAACTAAACAGGGAGTTTTGTTGGTGATACATGATGTGTTGCTTTGTCAAACAAGTCACAAGTTAACTCCCACTAATTACTTAGTTCCAATATAAAGCCAGGTTTAAAACTTACCTCATGGAAAAAGAGCTGTCCAAACAATATGTATTAATTTGTTTCCTGCTTTTCAGGTTAATGTTTTATAAAGCACTATTAAATCATTAAACTTTTTCAAATTGTTAAATTTTTGTATATTTGTTTTTATTTATAAGCTTTTAGTTTATCAAATTATGGCTTTAATACATTATTTCTTTTAGACGTCTTTCGTTTACTTGTTTTATTGCTTTTACTTTTTTTTTTACCTACACTGTTAAAAAAATCCTGTTGTTTTTATAGTTAAAAACTGACAAATTTGACGCCAGTTTATAACTGTTTTTTACAGTTTAAAACTGTAATTTTTTTTGCAGGAAAACTGTATTTTTAACAGGAAAAAACTGTTAATTTAGCAGAGAAAAACAGTTAATTTAACAGTTTCTCCCGGCTAAAATAAAATTCCCAGTTCTAGCCTCGCGACCGATTAATTATACTTTGTCGCAGACGGTTCAGTATTGGTCTCGCACCCAAGAGGTTCCAGGAAGATGTACGAACCGGACCAGGTTTTGATCCAGGAACCTCTTGTGTGCGAGCCCAATACTGAACTGTCTGCGACAAAGTAATTACTCGATCGCTAAGGCTAGTATCGGGTATTTGTGGGCTTAACGATGATTTCAATCAAGTGATTCTTTGCACTTCTAATTTAACAGTTCCTTCCTGCTAAAATAACAGTTTTCTTGTAAAAAAAGTAAAGTTGTAAACTGTAAAAAAAACAGTTTTTAACTATCGTCAAAGTTGATTGTTTTTAACTGCAAAAACAATAGTTTTTTTTACAGTGTATACCTCTTTGGCATCACGGGATACTATTGTTTGAATAAGAAAAAAAACATAATTTTAAGAAGATTGACATTGCTTTTCAAAACATGTAAACTGTAATATAGAAGCAGGAAAGCACAAAATAGTTTATTCCAAATATTTCAAATATGCGCAAACAAGTGTTATAGAAAAATATTGCGTCCTTCTTAAACCTGAACTTTACAAATCACAAGCATCTCACACGTAGCACCATAAAAATATATGTGTTCCCATTTCCATCGTTTGTGGAAAGTATATCCCCTTTTATTTTTTACATCTCAATATTTCAAGACAACAATAGAAAAGCTGAAGAAATGCAGTGCTGAAAAATGCATTGCTTCACACCACTAAAATATCAGCAACGGAGATGGTTCTTTTTACCGAACGCAAAATCACTTTTCTTTATATAAACAAACATAAAAGCATAAAAAATACAGGTGGATGGTAAATAAACTCGAAACATATTCTTTCGAGGGAAAAATATCGGTAGAAATGAGCGCAACACCAGTTGAAGAAAAATGAAGAAATAGAATAAAATTCGTTCCCCTCAGTCATCAGGCAACACATGATTCCTCCATTTCTGTCATTCGTCACTGCAAAATAAAACTGCCAGATCCGGTGTTTTTTCCCCCGGGGTTTTATTTTGTTTTTCTTTTGCTTGTGCATACGAAACTATCTCACTACTACAGAGTTTAGAATAATTTGGGGATGATTGGCGCGAAATAATGTGAAGCCATTAGAAAGTCGTCAAGTAACCCTATTAAGCCCAAACAAACGGCTCACTCAAGTTTAGTTCTGTAAAAAACGCATCATATTATTCTTTAAATAATGTTGTTTGGAAATCAAAAAATGACTGTTTACGGAATGGGGTTGTTCCACGGAGTATCTGGCAATAGCTCAACGCTTTTGTTTTCCTTACCCTCGAATTACTTTTGTATTGGTTGGTTGGTAGCGATAATCAGGTTTGTGTGCGGACCAAGCCCCCTAACCTGAATATTGGTCTACCAAACAATCAAATTAACCAAAACAAAAGTAATTCGAGTGTAAGGAAAGTAAGACAACGGAGCTATTGCCAAATACTCCGTGAAACAATCCCATTGTAAGTTGTAGCAAGAGGTCTGGATTTATACACGATGGTAATAATTTCCTTCTCAGGTAAGAAAAATCAGTTTTATTAGTGAGTCAAAATGTCGCCAAGTTGATGCAGTAGGTAATATAAACTCCAGTTTGAAATCGTGCCAAATAGTTCACCGAGACTGTATGTTTGGGTTTACTACAAAGCAATCGATGGCTTCAGTTGGCAAACCAGTTTTAGCATTGGTTTTTGCTCAGCGGCATTTCCTTCTTCTTCTTTACTCGATGCTTACTACGTATTCAAGGTGGAAGCCATCTTGAATACGTTCTGTATGCACACGGCCAGCCGAAATACACTAACGAACCATGTAGCGGGCGCAAATAGAACGCGTGGCTGCCTGTAACGATTGGGAGCATAAGCAATATGAAGGTTCGGGGGCTTTTTATTTTTCGTTTCTGATTTTATATTCTATTCGAATTCTTTCGAAAATTGGACTGCTGGGATTTTGACTCTTTTGGTTGATCTTTTGTTTGGTTTTTGGTGGGAGTATTAGGGAATTATTTCTGTAAATGCTCTTCAAATTGCTTTTGTTTGAGTTTATGAGGATTTGTTTAAGTGTCTGAATATATTTAGATTTAAAGTTGGTTTATTAAAAGATTTAAAAGTTGTTAATATTTTTTTGTTGCAAATAACGATGAAAATGTTTTTCTAGCATCTAATTATATTGTGGTTATGACAAATGACAGTGAGTGCGCCCTCTAGAAGGGTAGGGCGTAGGCTATATAGCCCATTACCCCGCTCGCCAGAAGAGACAGTCACAAGAGACACACAAAGAAGGACGCCACAAACACATAGACAAATAACAACATTTATTGACAAACACAAACTTCCATGCCTTTACAGGGATTCGAACCCGAGCACAGCAGCTCCAAAGGCTAGTACACTAATCATTGCGCCAGTGGACCGGCTATATTGTTGTTAAATATTATGTTATTTTATCGCATATTTTTAAGATGTTTTCTAAAAACTATTACAATAGTTACATTTATCATATATATACTCTGTAATTTTTTTAAAGTTTCTCTCATTATTATAACGATAATATTTTGTACATATATATTTATAATTACCTTTTAATGACTTTTACTTAACCGATTAATCCTTATAATATCTCCTAGAAAAGCCTAATATGTTGTATAACTTTCTAATATTTTTTTAATGTGTGTGTGTTTGCACTGTTGTACTTACTTGCTTACTTTGTCCTCTTCGTGCCCTGTGGCACATAAGGCCTTAAGTTTTTACGCCAACTCCTGCGATTTTGTGCAGAAGCTCTTGCTTCTGACCAGCTCGCCCGTGTAGCCTGGTTCTTCTCGACTTCCACCCTTTTCCTAAATGTTAGTTTGGATCGTCTTCTTTTCTTTTACCATTAGGTACTGTTGCACTAAGATATAAATATTATTCAGATACCTTTATAAATACGTAAAAAAATAATTGCACAACAGATATCATAATAACTTATCTTTATCAAAATATTTTCTTAATCTGGCACACCAGTACAGTTAAGTTTAAGGAACTTAAACGAGTTTTCTAAAAATAAAGTAATGAACATCTAACTTTTCTAAACGACCATTTCACTTGAAAGAGTTTTACAAAATCGAATCGTGTTTGCCTGAAAACTTGGCCTAATGCAATAAAGATAGGGTTTCTACGAAAAAGGCTCCCGTGACCTAAGCGATAATACATTGTCCGATACTCGATAACTGAACCTTAATAATCGATAGTTTTTACGTGAGTTGGCCATTTCTTAGATCTTTCGTATCAAAAACACTTTAGAGTTGTCGAGGTAAGAAATACTTTTTTAGATTTTTCAAGTGTGAAGGTTATCTTTTTGTGACAAAAACATATTTTTTTCTTACATATGTGTATTCCGAAAATATTTTTCTAAAATATATTTGGTATTTCACCGTAGAAAATAGTTTGGGGAATTAGACTGAGTTTTGGTTCAGCTTGGAATGTCTTTTTGTATATTTTTAGAATAATTGCAAAAAACCCCACTTAAATATGAGATTTTGAAACTACAAGCAAAATAACTGGTTTTTTTGTAAAATGACAAGTTTCACACACAAATATTAAAAATACAGGACTTTCGTTTTTAGTTTTATGAAAATGCATTGTTTTTAATTTTTTCAATACAAGAAGAGAATTAAAATTCTGACTTTGATTATCTAAAGCTAAATTAAAAAAAAACATCTCTTTACAGTAATTCTGCAAATTGAAACTGAAAGTTTAATGTCTTTAATTGAAAAGTCGCATACATTTAAAAAAAAGCAACATTTTAAATTAAGCATTTAAGAAATAATCTAATTTAGCTCTATTTTATCAAAATTAAAAGTGTTCACAGATTTAACCTATTTAATATTCTAAAACTCATGTTCACCAGACTTTAACACAAGAAAAACTTTATAATGAATAATTACAAAATGCATTACTATTTAAAAGAAACTTACGTTTTAGATGATTAAAGGAAACTTATTATAGATAAATTTATTCATGAGCGTTTTCAAATGGATGAATTTCAAAGATACTTATTTTCTAACAGAATTTTTATTTCTCTAACAGTATGTTTTTTTAATACCGTCCCATTCACTTGAGGTAGCTTCGACCATGTTACCTGATAAGTGTTACTTTGAAGTTAGATAAAAACTCTATTAACTATTTTCTATTGAAGAAATTACGTATAAGTCAAGACAGAGTTATGAGACGATGTTATTGGCTTAAAACTAGTAATATATACTGCTTGGCGTTTATTGATTTTGTGGACATTTCAGTGGATAAAGCAACAGTTTCGTGATGAAATTGTTTTTCAGTATTTTTTCTAAAAAAAAAATGGTGTTTTTATTCCAATGGAAATCTTGAGCATTTAGAAATAATAAAAAGAAATCTGTGTTTCATATGTGCTTGTTCAAAACTGAATTTCATTCCAAAGTTTACTATGTTTTGCTATTTTGTTTAAAAGTGAATAAGGGATTTACTGGCTTTTTGAAGTCTCAACTTTAGCGCCATGTTGACTTAAACCCCCTAAACAACTATACATACACATGATATATCTTACATTTTGCACTGAATTTTATTTATCTTGATCCATAGATATAAATATCTAAAATATGCGGTAGTCAGCAGCAGACAGACCAAACTGCGAAGCCTAAATTTATATCGATTGTCCCTGACTACAACTCACAGATTTTCTAGGATGGAAAATTTTCGGGGTTTGGCACAAAAAAAGACCACATAAAAGGATTTCTCTCTTTTTTCTTTTAAAAAGATAAATGGACTAAATCTAAGGATTTCTTTTGAGACTGGTTGTGGTTACCGATGGTGATTCTCTCGTCCCCCGGTGTTCAAAATTTATGGGCTCAGAGATGGTCTTGGCCTCTCGCTGCTTCTTCTTTTGTTTCTTGAAACATTTGGCGTGTGTAATAAACCGGTTTTCCAAAGGAGTTTTCTGGGAAAGGATTTGTTACTAACTCATGGAAAGATTTTATTGTTACGTCTGAAGGAGATTGCAGAACTGGGTTCCGCTTAAAAGAAATATTTGAATTTATTTAGGGAAGTGAAGGTGGAAATCTAGATTTGTGGAAAGTATTATTTTGGTAGGCGATGCCTTTGAATTTTTAGGATAGCTTGGAGTGTTATTTTGAATAAGTGAGACATGATAGTTTTATTTTCTCTTATAGTAAATTAAATGCGAAATGTTGTTTCTGTTTTTAAGTTATCATTCAACTTAGGAATTAATTTAAAACAATTTTACTACCAAATATTATTAAATTAACTAAGTACGGTGCTCAAAATGTATGGGCTCAGAGATGGTCTTGGCCTCTCGCTGCTTCTTCTTTTGTTTCTTGAAACATTTGGCGTGTGTAATAAACCGGTTTTCCAAAGGAGTTTTCTGGGAAAGGATTTGTTACGAACTCATGGAAAGATTTTATTGTTACGTCTGAAGGAGATTGCAGAACTGGGTTCCGCTTAAAAGAAATATTTGAATTTATTTAGGGAAGTGAAGGTGGAAATCTAGATTTGTGGAAAGTATTATTTTGGTAGGCGATGCCTTTGAATTTTTAGGATAGCCTGGAGTGTTATTTTGAATAAGTGAGACATGATAGTTTTATTTTCTCTTATAGTAAATAAAATGCGAATGTTGTTTCTGTTTTTAAGTTATCATTCAACTTAGGAATGAATTTAAAACAATTTTACTACCAAATATTACTAAATTAACTAAATACGGTGTTCAAAATGTATGGGCTCAGAGATGGTCTTGGCCTCTCGCTGCTTTTTCTTTTGCTTCTTGAAACATTTGGCGTGTGTAATAAACCGGTTTTCCGAAGGAGTTTTCTGGGAAAGGATTTGTTACGAACTCATGGGAGGATTTTATTGTTACGTCTGAAGGAGATTGCAGAACTGGGTTCCGCTTAAAAGTAATATTTGAATTTATTTAGGGAAGTGAAGGTGGAAATCCAGATTTGTGGAAAGTATTATTTTGGTAGGCGATGCCTTTGAATTTTTAGGATAGCCTGGAGTGTTATTTTGAATAAGTGAGACATGATAGTTTTATTTTCTCTTATAGTAAATAAAATGCGAATGTTGTTTCTGTTTTTAAGTTATCATTCAACTTAGGAATGAATTTAAAACAATTTTACTACCAAATATTACTAAATTAACTAAATACGGTGTTCAAAATGTATGGGCTCAGAGATGGTCTTGGCCTCTCGCTGCTTTTTCTTTTGCTTCTTGAAACATTTGGCGTGTGTAATAAACCGGTTTTCCGAAGGAGTTTTCTGGGAAAGGATTTGTTACGAACTCATGGGAGGATTTTATTGTTACGTCTGAAGGAGATTGCAGAACTGGGTTCCGCTTAAAAGAAATATTTGAATTTATTTAGGGAAGTGAAGGTGGAAATCTAGATTTGTGGAAAGTATTATTTTGGTAGGCGATGCCTTTGAATTTTTAGGATAGCCTGGAGTGTTATTTTGAATAAGTGAGACATGATAGTTTTATTTTCTCTTATAGTAAATAAAATGCGAATGTTGTTTCTGTTTTTAAGTTATCATTCAACTTAGGAATGAATTTAAAACAATTTTACTACCAAATATTACTAAATTAACTAAATACGGTGTTCAAAATGTATGGGCTCAGAGATGGTCTTGGCCTCTCGCTGCTTTTTCTTTTGCTTCTTGAAACATTTGGCGTGTGTAATAAACCGGTTTTCCGAAGGAGTTTTCTGGGAAAGGATTTGTTACGAACTCATGGGAGGATTTTATTGTTACGTCTGAAGGAGATTGCAGAACTGGGTTCCGCTTAAAAGTAATATTTGAATTTATTTAGGGAAGTGAAGGTGGAAATCCAGATTTGTGGAAAGTATTATTTTGGTAGGCGATGCCTTTGAATTTTTAGGATAGCCTGGAGTGTTATTTTGAATAAGTGAGACATGATAGTTTTATTTTCTCTTATAGTAAATAAAATGCGAATGTTGTTTCTGTTTTTAAGTTATCATTCAACTTAGGAATGAATTTAAAACAATTTTACTACCAAATATTACTAAATTAACTAAATACGGTGTTCAAAATGTATGGGCTCAGAGATGGTCTTGGCCTCTCGCTGCTTTTTCTTTTGCTTCTTGAAACATTTGGCGTGTGTAATAAACCGGTTTTCCGAAGGAGTTTTCTGGGAAAGGATTTGTTACGAACTCATGGGAGGATTTTATTGTTACGTCTGAAGGAGATTGCAGAACTGGGTTCCGCTTAAAAGTAATATTTGAATTTATTTAGGGAAGTGAAGGTGGAAATCCAGATTTGTGGAAAGTATTATTTTGGTAGGCGATGCCTTTGAATTTTTAGGATAGCCTGGAGTGTTATTTTGAATAAGTGAGACATGATAGTTTTATTTTCTCTTATAGTAAATAAAATGCGAATGTTGTTTCTGTTTTTAAGTTATCATTCAACTTAGGAATGAATTTAAAACAATTTTACTACCAAATATTACTAAATTAACTAAATACGGTGTTCAAAATGTATGGGCTCAGAGATGGTCTTGGCCTCTCGCTGCTTTTTCTTTTGCTTCTTGAAACATTTGGCGTGTGTAATAAACCGGTTTTCCGAAGGAGTTTTCTGGGAAAGGATTTGTTACGAACTCGTGGAAAGATTTTATTGTTACGTCTGAAGGAGATTGCAGAACTGGGTTCCGCTTAAAAGTAATATTTGAATTTATTTAGGGAAGTGAAGGTAGAAATCTAGATTTGTGGATTCTTATTATTTTGCTAGGCGATGCTTTGAATTTTTAGGATAGCCTGGAGTGTTATTTTGAATAAGTGAGGCATGATAATTTTTTTCCTTACACTAGTAAATAAAATGCAAAGAGTTGCTTCAGTTTTTAAGTTATCATGTAGCAATTATGCATCAATATTTAAACATTTTTACTGCCATATTATTAAATTCACTAAATATTAGACATTTTGTTTGTTGTTGATATCTGTATAAAATTAATTAAATAATTTGGCGAGAATTAGTATACTATATCAACTAACATAGCATTTAATTTCCAAAATTTTCTAAATGTATTACATTACTCTGATACATACTAACTGTCATACACAACCTTAAACATACGTAATTTGGAATATGTAGTTTAACTAGATTTCAAACTGGAAATCTAAAATAAACATAATTAAACTTGCGTGTTTCCGTAATCATTTTCTGTATCCAAGCTTCACACTTCCGAATTTCAGTTATTCAATCAACTTAACGTATTGAAATTAATACCAATCACCTGAAATCTGAATAACACACACCACTCCAGCACTTCATTCACGCTCTGTCATAATCAGTTCATTTACAAACGCAATATTCCTAAATTAATAATGTGTCTTGCTTTGGAAAATAACTGCATTGGCTTGATAAAGATGTAACTGTTTGTGCTGTACTCATGTCTTGGGGACAGATGTCGTATTAGCCGGTTCAGTAGCTGAGATTTATTGTGTGTCTGCCTCATAAGCCCAAGATTGCTAGTTAGGTACATTCTCGATACTGTAAACCAACTAAAAATTTAAAATCCGCGCACAATAAATCAAATGTCACTGGTAGTACATTTTATCATCAGAGTATTTCTCCATGTCAACTTAATATAGCAATGTCAGATTTATGTACCTGATATATGTGGGAAGTTATGACAAACCAATCGTCCTTCTTCGTTTCAGGGGTCATAGGAGTCTTAAAAATGTGCAAAGAAGGTACTACAAAGCATAGTTTGATCTTTCATGTAATTTTTAACTACTCAATATATAAGTATAATTTTTTTATATGTAATTCTACAAGATATATTTATTATAAAACAAATTTTAAAATTTATGAAACTTTATCCAAAACTAAAATAAATGATATTAAACATAAAGCTATTTGAACACATTGGGATTAGGCTTGCGCGGCAAATTTTGAGGTCAAAATTGAAAAAATGACCAAGAAAATGACTTTATGTTGTACGAATATGTACAAACAAAGACTTATAAACAAATTCTCAGCTCAATTTTAATTAGAAATTTTTGTAAGAATTTTCTAAAAAAATTAATAAAATTTTTAAAATTTTTATTTTAATTTCTTTTTAAAATAATTTCTAATCAAAATTGAGCTGAGAATTTAGGTATAAGTCTTCGTTTGTACATATTTGTACAATATAAAGTCATTTTCACGGTCATTTTTTCAATTTTGACCTCAAAATTTGCCGCGCAAGCCTATTCCCAATGTGTTCAAATAGCTTATGTTTAAGATCAATTATTTCAGTTTTGGCTAAAGTTTCATAAATTTTTAAATTTGTTTTAGATTAAATAAATCTTATAGAATTACGTATAAAAAAATTATACGTGTATATTGAGTAGTTAAAAAGTTACATGAAAGATGAAACTATGCTTTGTAGTACCTTCTTTGCACATTTTTAAGACTCCTATGACCCCTTAACAATTTTCTGATTTAGGTAATAAATTTTTTTTTGGATTAACTGTGCCAAAAGACAATGTAATGCTTCCCCTTTCGAAAGTCGGTACATATGACATGGAAATTCAGAAAGTAGGAGAGTTGGAAAATCTGGAAAATTATAGAATTGTGAAAAATAAACTCAAAACACTTAATTAACAATGAGTTGCTATAAAAGATTACTGTTCAAATATGTGAAAATTTTCGAAGGTAATGAAATACAAATTCTTAACTAAGTAACTTTAATGGTTATTTGTACAAAAATAAAAGAGAACTAGTAGAAACTGTTTTTTATTTGCACAAAAAAACACATACCTTCTACTTATAATTTAAATGATTATACACAGTTTGTTTCAGTCAACGTCACTGTTCAAATTACAAAAATTACAATACACTACTGCGAAAAACTACTGTGACTTTTTCAAAATAATGAGCGAAAGTTGTTTTTAATGCATTCCCGGTACTGTCGATAACCAATTAAAAAATTAGAAAAAATTCTGCACAAATAAATCAAGTTTCCCTGGTTGTACATTTTATCAGAAAAGTACTTCTCCATGTCAACTCAATATAGCAATGTCAGAATTATGTATCTGATATATGTGGGTAAGTTATGATCAACCAACAGCCCTTCTTCGTCTCAAAAATCGCCCGACAAAGTGCAAAATAGTATCCCTATATCCACTTGAAAAGCCAGAAAAATCATTATTTTCTTTTAGAAACATCAAATGAGATCGTAATTTTTGAGGATTCTGCTACAATTATACCAAACTACCACTTCAAAGTGTCTGTATCGCCAACAACAAGGCAATTCATCTCCTCTAATGCGAAGATAACAAGCTACTGACCATTTCCTTTACAGCCTTTTCCTATTTTCCCGGTTTTCCTGAAACGCGGTATCAAAATGCTAAGCAGTTTGTAGGTCGTTACTGTAATTGAAATTATCCTGTGTGTGTCGAGGGGTGGTAATAAACAACTTTCGCTGATTGCGGAATGCTGTGAATGGCCGCGATTAATTGTCAACGTTGCGGCTGATGGGGGTTGTTTGAGTTTTAAGGAAAAAGGATGTGATTTCTTGGGTGAAATCTTCGCCGAGAAATGTTTCTGTAACTTGTGGGAGAGAGTTTGGGATAGTTGGAGTACAGATGAGTTTTGTTGAATGGGAAAATGTGTGGTAATGGAAATTGGAATAATGAATAAGGTAGTTATGAAATACTAGCATCTTGTGTTTGATTAAATAGCCTTTATTGTATGGTATAGTATGGAATGGTAAATATATATTCCAGCTTGTGTGCTTGTTCAGAGAACCGCTTATAAGCTTTCGTCAAGTGGGAGAGACACAGAAAGAATTTTTACAGTCACAAAGAAAGGAATAACACATAGACAAATAACAACATTTATTGACGGTCACAAACATCCATGCCTGACCGGGATTCGAACCCGACGCCAGCAGCTCCAAAGGCCAGCATCCTAACGTTTGAGCCACCAGGGCAGCAACTTTTATTGTATTAACTTTCCTTTTGTGTTTGAAGAAGAATCTATTTGGTTTTGCTTCCATTAGATTTGATACATTATAAACTATACCGAATTTCGATGTTAAATGATATTATCCTGCAATACTGCGACAATAGATCAAAAGTGTTAGTTATTTCTTTTTTAGTTAAAGCATTTTTGAAAACGGCTCTGCGGAGACTTGAATGTTTAGACTTTTTTTGTTCGTTTAAAAAGTGCTGTACAATTGAGATGGAACTATTATACTATTCTAGTAAAGGAGCACATTTCATTATAAGTCAAACCAAATTGAAGATGAAAATGAGCATTAATGCTTATGAGATACATGACATTGTTTTTATGCCATCTTATTTCAGAATATTATGTTTTGAACTAATTATTGAAATTTTTGTAAAAATGTGGCTCTAAAATGATGCAGGAATTAAATTGTAGGATGTAGGAAAATTATACCCACTATTAATTATTTGCATACCAATTAGTTAGTTTTCAGAATAAAACTATTCTTAGAAAGGTAATGTGTTTGTTTTACATTACTTCTCATCATAATACATCAATGAAACGTACGGATCAAAGTGATATTCTTAATTATCCACACTATAACCTTATGTAACCACAAAAAACTGCCCACAATATTGATTCCGAAACCCCTAAACATGATCAATCAATCTTACTCTCTGATATTTTATTGATTGTCTGACAAGATAATTCCTCGCGTGACAAGACAACGAAATATATTATGGCCCTTAATAAGAGCTACAAAGATGCAAGGTCTTCGAAGATAGTCTTTCCATTTCTTTTTTAAATGTCAAGAGTTATCGAGAAAGTTAATGCTAAGTTATGGGATAATTGGCTCAATAATTCCGTCAGCACGCCAATAACAATGTGTCACCGTATCGTTTCAATGGTAATAGGTTTCCGATTTTTTTGGAATGTTTTGTTTGGATTCGTTTTGAATGACTTGAATGAATGGTGTTAAACATATTTGATTTCATTTGAATGCATTAATAACAAAATAGATATTTGTGAGAGTAAAAAAAAATGTGTATCGGTACTCTTATATTTGGATGTGACTAAAAATGTGTTTGTTAAAATTTCATCAATGCTATTTTAAGTTTATCATACATATTTGTAGTAAGTAAACGAATTTAACATTAAATTTGTTTCAATTTGTTTCAGGGTTTACTATCAAATTAAGCTGATGAGTTAACATTTCAAAACTATATTAACCTATTTTAATCTACAAATAAGTATTAGTAAACCAACAATTATATATTCAAACATACAAACACACATTCACCTACACTCCTAAAATTTAACACTATTTATCTCCTTCCATTCAATTAAGGAGCTCAATTGGAAGTATTTGTTGTGTAGGTAAAAAGTTAAAACGTGAAAGAAGCAAATAAGTTTTTAGTTTTCATTTTGAAATGCAAACATTTTGAATACGATATTAAATACAAATTACTGATAGTTTATGAAAAAAAGAACTTGTTATATTTAAAAGAGGAGTTAGAATTTTTCTGGACATCAAAATCTCATTTTTCAAAAATGTCACATAGCACGTTCTTCCACTACACTCTTCAATTTGCGAGAAGAAAATTTCGTCTACAAAACAAACACTTGCCCAAGATCAGAGTCTATTCCAGTTGATTGCCCGGACTAAATGGTGCCTTTGAAGGATCGAGTTGCAAAACTCACACTCTCCAAAGTAAAACTAAGATATAGAGTCCGACCCCTTCATTTTCGATTTCGTCCAATTTATTTTACCATTATATCAAAAGTCGCCAATGAACAGGCCGGACCCCATATCTTAGTCTTACGTTGTAGAATGCAAGTTTTGCATCTAGACTCTTCATTTGTCACAAGCAACTATTCTGGAAGCAATTTACATTCCTAGGAATAGGGCGCAGCCAATGAAAGGACCCGATACACTTCAACCGAGCTAATTGTGAGTCTAACAAATAGTTTGTTGACGGTCCGAATGAAGCGTCCTTAACTAGTTTATTTTTGGAAATGAAGATTTGGACTGATTGGGAAATTGTCAATTATTGTTGTAAGGGTTGGTGTCTGGCTTATTGTCGGGATAAGATTTTATCGGATAGTGTTAATGCGTTTTGTATATTTGGGATTCATGCATTATTGTGGGAAGTGTATTTCTTATCAATTAGCGGTGCACTGAAATAAACTAAAGTTGTATTAGATTTAAGTAAATTTAAATTTTTATCTTGATCTTTAATGAAACCGCCTTGAAACATTTTAAGATTTCATGAACAAATGGTTTTGAAGATCTAATTAAATATTTTAATGAGTTATATCAATGAAATTTCATTTTTTAAGATTAAGATTTTATAAATTATTATTATAAGATAAATTATTATTATTTATATATATATTATTATAAGATTTTTATAAATTTATTAATATTTGTAAAATAACTTTTTGAAATATTCTTCATTTACCTAACAAATTGTAAACGTGAATCGCATTTGATGGTTTGGCATTTCAAAACTAGTTTCGATTTTCTGTCTGTAAGGTACTTATTTCGATTTCAATACATATTTGTGCCTCTGGCAATAATATACATTTACTTTGAATGATTTATAAAATTCTAAAATATTTTTCCTATAGTTTCAGGTAAACACCCTATTTATGTTAAATTGCTTACCATTTTTTTTAAAAATATTGCAGTCTTATTGAAGGGGGCTCACAGTTGACAGATCCATTACTGCAAATCGGATTAAAGTGAAATGTAAATATTTTCAGAGAGCAAAGAATCTTGTCAGGATAAAATTAAATATTTGGGTTCGATCGATTTTCAGTCGTGCTATTACAATTTTATTTTGTGGAAGTAAAGTTAAAGAAAAATCAAGGATTATGCGTGACAATACGTTGTATAGCAAATTCTTTGCAAGAATTTCAATGTAAAATTGCTTTGCTAAAAATATTTTTAGTTGACAGGAGGAATACAATTTTGTACGAATTTTATGCATTGTATAATTTTTTCAAGTATTTAGTACTCATACTTAAATAATGAATTTTACGAACACTATTACAGCCAATACTTTAATTTATTTAGTTTGAACGTTTTATGCTGTCTATTTCTAGGTTCCACTTTGAGCTAGAAAACAGCCATACAAGCTTTGTAATTTATATTAGAACCATGTTGACAAAATCTATTCTTAAGATGACACACACCAAACGTAACTTTGAGCGTAATTGTATTCTGACGAAGTCGGGACTTTGGACTCTCCAGCTTTAGCGTGCACGACTGTCCCACTGTACTCGGAGAACACCATGGTTTGTTAAATTTTGCATTATTTCTTCCCAAACGTACCTTTTTTAGCCGTGTATGGCGTGCTTAGAACCAGGAACCTTCTATATGAGAGACCTACCTTCCAAATAAGGGAATACAGAGCCCCTTGCTTGTAGTATATATTTTTTTAAAACTACAATAATTAAAAAAATAGTTGTCATCGCAAAAAATAAAAATTGTCAACCATCACATAACTCAAAAGAATAATCCTCCTTATATTTACATTCAAAGTATCCGACAATATACATTAATCAATTAAACCATAAAAATCCTTTACAGACAGTTCAAAAGAAAACAAAAAAATTAGAACCCATTTTCTTTGAACTTGATAGATCAGATGCGAGACATTTTTCATTATTTTATTACACACATAATGTCTCACATAATTGAAAGAATATTGCGCTCCCTAGACCAATACCTTTTTTCATTGATAAATTTTGATACTTTTCTTTTCGTAATTTTGGGCTCGTAAAACGAGGATCAAGAAAAATGACTTTTATGGTGATGGATGCCTTTCTACTTATTGTTTGTCATTATATTTCCGACTATTTTCTTGGATAATTTATTTTCATATTGAGGGAATGGATAAATATAAACTTGGGAGGTAGAATAGTTTGTGGAAGTATTGAGGAGGGAGGGTTGTAAAGTAGTGATTTGTTTTAATATCTTCCATTTAAAAGAAAATACTGAATTATAAAGGTAATTGTGATTCACTACTGTATAGATGAACTTTAACATTTTTTAAAACCTCCCCACAAACAATTAACATGTTAATTAGTTCCGAAATTTACCTGGTCCGATAGAGGAAGATAAAAATGCCAGTTTTCAGCCTTTGATTACAGTTTTCAGTCATTTATTTCTATAAAAATGAAGTTGAACAAGAGTCAATGCTATATTAGAGTTATTAAAAAATTAATTAAATTTTTTTCTCAAATTTTTCAAAAAGTTCTTCTTGTGTTCTTCTTTTTAAAGGCATTTACATTAAAAACAGTGTTAAAATAATATGTTAACTACAAATAAGTGATACGGTCTTTTTTGCATTTGTAACACATAACATGTGTATTTTTATAGTTTAAGGCGTGTCCCTAAGTAACTATTAAACATATATTTTTAATTTCTTTGCAAAACATACTTTTTAGCATGTATTTGTATGAAAAGTATGTTTAGATTAAGAATATAAGCGTTGGATTTTGCTCGGGTCTTAAGAGGATAACTTTTTTTAATCAGTATATTTTTTTACTATTGTTAATTACAAAACTTATAAACAAAATAATAATGATAAAAGTTTTGTGGATTTGTGGCTTATTTTAATGATTTTTAAATTTTTTATCCTTATAAATGCTTATTACTGTGGTTGTTGCAGCTTCAGATATTGAACGTAAGTGTTAAATAAAAGATTAAATAAACGTCCCCTTAAAAGTAAATATACACGTTTTAATTACAAATAACACGCATTTTACTCCCTATTTAATGACATTTATGCCCATAGAAATAATGATCGATCAAAATACTTTAAATTGAACACAATTTTGACCTCACGTGTATAATAAGTAATAGAAATCAATTTAAAACTCTTCCTGTATTAATATCAAATATCAAGAAGATAATCACCACCAGTATCATTACCATGATAACATACTTTTGCTAATCGTCTCCTATGATAATTTACTCGCTAACCATGAAGAGTTGAATTAATTATAATATGGGTGCGTTTGACATATGGTCCAATAGCAAGTGGTCTAACATGATTTATGTCTTCTCTTGGGATGGCTAAGCTTTATTAGATAGCGCAGTATCTGGTCGGTGCCCTATTTATACGTTAAAGACCCCATTGAATTGGCCATAAATTTTAATTGGATCGATTTATCTATAATTATATTCTTTTTTATAATTAAATAATGCCTTGCAAATCAAAATGCTTGATTTATAAATGAAGTTGCTAATAAAATATAAATAAGTATTTTAATTGTCTATAAGGACATAGTGTTTAAAACAACTTTTCAGTATAAAATACTTATGCTAACTTCTAAAAGGGAACTTTAGAAGTGCTAGTGTTGTTTAATGAACTTTAAACAATCTTTTCATTATTGATCGATGTAGTTTCTTCATTTTTAGAAATATGTATGGCAATATATTTATAATTGCAAATTCAAAATTTAATACGATTTAAATTCTAAATTTCTTTAAAAAAAACTTTCAATGGTCTTAATAGCTAACTTACTTTAACAATTGTGACACTGATCCCCTTTGGGCCTGCTAAAATAGATTTTGAGAAAGTTCTTCTTTATAAACTATTTTTAGTTTTCTAAGTGAACTATGAAAAGATTTTATTAAAAGTAATTCATAATTAAAATTCATTGTTTGTAAACTAAAATTTTACAGACTTTATAAATGTTGATTAGAAAAATCTCTTTGAGTCTTGTTTCGGAGCATTTTCGTCAACGTAATTAATCTTGTTCATAAAGTAAAGTAAGCTAAAAACTGACGTATCCGTCTTGAATACTCGATACTAAAATAATTTATTTTTTAGTTACTGTGTGACATGGATTACAGTTTTGATATCAAAAGTCTAAAAAATGCCTCTTTAATTTGGACAAAACTGCACTAGACTTTGAGCTAGACTAAAACTACACTTTGGATAAAACTATCATACAAACATCGACCAGATATACTTCATTTCGCAAAACCGTTTACTTTGTTATTCAACTATCTATAAAGCCGACCCGGCAGCACAACGGTTAGGGAGCTAGCCTTTTGAGCTTCTGGGTTCGGGCTCTAAACCCGGTAAGGCATAGCTGTTTGTTTTCGTCAATAAATGTTGCTATTTGTTTATGTGTTTGTGTCGTCCTTTCTTTGTGTGTCTCTTGTGACTGTCACTTCTGGCGAGTAGGGTAACGGGTTATAAAGCTTATGCTCCTCCCTTCTAGATGGCGCATTCATTGTTATTTGTCAACTATCCATAAAAGTTGTGCGTAACTATCCCTGCAACCTATCTGAACTCAAACAAGTGTGCTATTTTGCGACATTGCAACAACCTACATACTGAACCAAAAACTTTTCTAGCGTACACGCTAAAACTATTTAAGTCCTTCAGTATCATCTTAACAGCGACACGACCTCTTTTATTAAACAGGAGTCGGTTCATTCGCGTTTTCCTCAACAAACATCATTATTCACACGGGGCGACTACTTGCTATGCATGGAAGAATGTAAGACGGCGACTGATAATTTAGTCTTCGTGTCTTCGCAAAGTTTTGGTTGCATGAGTGTTATAGGGGAAAGCACAGCCACTGTTTCTGGACGTGACCTAGGAAATATTATTTCCTGTGCTTGTGTAAATCAATGGATTTATATATCACAGCAGATAACATGAAAAATTAATTTATATTCGCATATTCAAAAAGTTTTTGGTGACTAAAAAGAGTATATTTTTATTTTTTAATTATTTTTATACAGTTGTCCTATTGCAGTGTCGTAAAAATATTTTTTTTATACTTAAGGTTGTTGGTGGACTGAAGTAATTAGTGTCACATGTTCATTAGTCTTGTTGTTTTAATTTAACCCTTTCTTTACTGAAACGCCCCAAAACACCCGAAGAACTAAGGATTCGATAATGTTATTCCTATCAATTATTACAAGGAAACAAAAATCTTTCGTAGCAAAAGAGCTAAGTTATCGTCGCACTAGAGCAACACAAGGGCTATTGGCGACGGGCGTTGTAATTTGGAACTACAGTCAAGTGATGAGCCACCTGAGTAGGCACCCAACTCAACCATTTATGACGACATCGTACGCAGAGTTAGAACTTTGAAGGATATTCAGAGTGCACTCCCTCTACACGGGGTATTATTCGTCGGGCATTTTTGGCAGCACGTGTCGTTTTATAGGTCGGCAGTTATTTTAGCGATGTCCGGACCCAAACCTACCACCTTTCGCATGCTGTGCGAATGCCTAACCGACTGGACTTAGGCTTGTCGTAGCATTTTTATGTTTTATTTTTGTTTATTGATGTAATTTCAATTAAATTTCAAAAATTTAAGATGTGGTCTCTACGTTTCACTAACATGATTGTATGTGCCTTTGAATCACCATGAACAAATAGTTGTAAAAAATATGTGTTTAACTATTGAAATTATCATGTATGATTGATTTATAGTTGTCAGATTTATTCAAATATAAATACATTTTTCAATTCTTTGTGGAAGTTTTGGTTTCAGGAGAATTCTGGGGCAATTTACAATTTCTTTCAATACATACTACTTTGAGACGTGACCCAGAAATTGTTATTTTGTGTTATATTGTAAATCGATAGACATATATTCCTATGCGATAAATTTATTTTCCATGTTTTTTAGGACTGTTCTAAATCCTATTCATATTTTTCTTTTATTGATAAAAAGGGAAGTCTTAAAAAAGATGTCCATATAGATATAATCATAAAAAAGATATGTTATAATAAATATGGTAAGAAAATGAAGTGAACCTTGAAGTTGGAAATCTTTAATGTCATTGCCATCAAAAATCATAGTAAAGATAGCAAGTTGAAGTTGTAAAAACTGTGTGCACGTAGACAGGAAGAAGTTTTGAAATTGCTCTGAAAAATGACTGGTCTAGGAAATTTATTGGTAGAAATAGAATTTTAAATTCTAGACTATTTTATTGGTTATAAACTTTTACGTACGTTTTGCAAACTTTGTATGAACTGTTTATTTCTTTTTTAGGGTGAGGTATATTTGCTTTATTGAGGGGTTTTTAAACAATTTTTTTTAGTTTAATGAAATTTGAAAAATTCAATTTTTGCAATAATTTATATTACAAGAGTATTTTAAATTTATATTATCACTTTGAGTTCATACACTCTTAAAACAAAAGAGTGAAATCCACTCCAGTATTAGATGTGCATTTTTGACACTGGAAAGGAGTGAATATTAACCCAGACTGAGTTAAAATCACTCGTTTGGAGTGATCCTGTCGGAGGTTTAACACATAAAGGATCCACTCATTTCGGAGAAGTGCATTTTCAAGACTGGAGGAGTGAAAATTACTCAGATTGAGTTAAATTCGCTCGTTTGTTTTAAGAGTGTATGTATATCAAAATAATTCCTTAAAATTAGCTTTAAAATTTTCGCTGCCATATGTTGTACATTTGAATTCTTTTGCAGTCGAAATAAACTGGTTGTTTGCTGTACTCATTTTGTCAGATGTTGTTATTAAATCTAAAATTACTACTCAACGTCAGAATATTAGAATATTCCAAATATTTGAGTTTTTCTCATCAAAAAGACACCATTTCTTACCGAATATGCAAAGTAGACGCCTCCTTGAAGTTAGCATATATTTTAAAGATATCTATCAACCATATATTGTTTACACAAAACATAAAAATAAATACAAATTTATAAAATCAAATTTTAAAAAGATCATATTATTAGAAAAATGATAAAAGGCGTTCCAAAAAATTAGAATATTTGTCCATTTACGTGATTGGTCCACGTGGTGTTGAAATTTCATATAACTAGCGACGTATTAGAAGTAGTGACAGTACTGTTCCATGATTGAAAACAAAATTTCCGTTGTTGTTGCTTAGAATGGGCCGAAAAGAAGATATCCCTATTCTTACTAAGAATATAATTTTAACGTTACGGAATGAGGGGCTGACTCAACAGAAAATAGCCAGGAAGGTGAATTGCTCTCAAGGAACTGTGAGTAAAATTCTTCAGGACTACTGTAGGAACAATAAATTTAAATATACTCGCGAAAAATGTGGTGCCAAACGAATAACAACCAAGAGGCAAGAGAGATGTCTGAAAAGGATTACTGAAAAACATCGATTCAGGTCAGTGAATTTTATAAATAGGAAGTGGCGAGAATCAGGAGTTGATACCTCAGTCAGCACTACACGACGTCGAATACTTGAAATCGGCTTTCGATCACGTGTACCAAAGAAAAAGCCATTCCTTAGTGCCAGACAAAAAAGGGCACGTTTGTTGTGGTGCCGAAAAAGGCTGCTTTGGGGCACCCAAGATTGGGGCAAAGTACTTTTCAGTGATGAATCAGTATTTTGCGTGTCTGTCGGTCCACAAGGTCACCGTGTTTGGCGTTTTTCTCGAGAGGCTTTTCAGCAACAGTGCTTAAAACGCACAGTTAAGTTCAGCACATCAATAATGGTTTGGGGGTGTTTCAGTGCCAATGGCTTAGGAAAGCTTTGTGTATTGAAAGGCACTGTTAATTCCGAAGTGTACAAGTCCGTTCTTGACAAATATATGATCCCTGCCTCTGAAGATCTATTTGAAGGGGAATTTGTCTTCCAACAAGACAGCACATCATGTCACACATCGAAAGCCACCTTGTCTTGGCTGAAAGATAATGAAGTACAACTACTTCCTTGGCCCGTGAATTCACCTGATTTAAATCCTATAGAAAATATATGGGGCTTAATGAAGAAAAAACTGAAAATATTGGCTCCAAAGGACCAGAACGAACTCACAAAATTCGTTAACCGTGCTTGGTATGCTATCAGCCAAGATCATTGTAAAAAATTAGTTGAAAGTATGCCGGATCGACTGCGAGATGTGATAAAAGCTAGGGGCGATGTAACCAAATACTGATTAGTTGCAAATAAAACTTGTAAGAGCAATTTATTTTATTTGTTTACGCATTATTCTAATTTTGTGAACTACCATTAGGATGTATTCTATTTTTGTGATTTTTTTATATTTTGATTTTAAAATAAATTTGCAAAATCAAGCCAATTGTTTTATGTTATTTTCATTAACAAATCTTATAAAATGTAATAAAACAAAAAGAATTTGTGAAACTTTAGTTGTGTATAAAAATAAATGCAACTTTCAAAGTTTTGAAATGTTTTATTCTCATTATTCTAATATTCTGACGTTGGGTAGTAGTTCAATATAATGATTTGAATTTGTTATTTGTTATCATGCCGATCTTAATTTTTAAGTGGATTATTTTGTATTATTGATATTACCTGGGTATTTGTAGCTAGGAATTATTAATGTTTATTGTAAGTTCGTTGAAAAAAGGTTCGTCACAGAGTAAAATGCTAAATTAATGTCTCATTTGTACATTTTTTGAAAATGTGAATGTGATAGTATTAAAAATGACTGATTGATTTTAGTTAATAATAATCAAATTTCAGAGTATTTAAAATACCAAGTTTTTTTTTTAAATATATGGTAAACGTGTTACTTCTCCAATAATTATTAGACATACAAGTTGATGTAATTGTGCAGTTTGTGTTTATATGTATATCAATAATGTATAAGTAATAGCCTTTATTTATCGCTACAATTTCTTACAGATAATGAGACAACACAACAGTAATAACAGTAAACAAAACTATGCAAAAGATTCATTTTGCGTAAGGCTTTTGTTATAAAGATTTTACACTGTTCAATACACACATTGTAAAAATCATAATCAACATAATTCTAAAACAAACCAATAACTCCACCCCAATCCAATCAGAAACTCCACAAACAATCCACAAACGCGATAAAAAAAACGAGATGAAATCACGAAATACCAATAACCATAAAAAAAACCACTACATCTCCTGGTCTCTTAACTATTGTCACTAACCAAAGCATGGGTGGCTTCTGTACTAAATGAAGCCCTCCCAGGTATGAAGGCAAGGCATATAACGATAAATAACAGAGTATCTTAGCCCAAACGAGGATATATGGCTATCAGAAGTGTACCTATGGGACCGGGTGCTTAGCGTAGCGTTGCATTAGGGCTAGTCGGATTTATCGCTGCTCCTCCGCTCTATGCTAAAAGGTTGCTCGTGTTAGATGAGGTTTTCTTCTGGGTGGGGTTAATGGCAGGATCCCAGGGTTTTGTTAGGAGGTGCTCGGTGGGTTTTATAGGAGTGGTTGCGGTAATGGGATAATTGGAATTTAGTGTGTTGTAAATTGCGGTTAATAGTGCGGTGTTTATGGCTTTTTATTATTTACTGTCTGTGCTTATTTATAAATTATTGATGATGCAAATTTATAAACCTCTGTCGAAATAAATTCATAAAGCATTTTTGATGAATAATAATAAACCGATGTTGATGTAGATTTGTAACCCCTTGTTGATGTATATTTATGAATAATGACATTGTACCTTTGAAGACATTGACAGTAAAAAAATAGTTTCAGTGTTGAATTCATTTTGAAGCTAGTAGACATTAAATTTCAAATCTTAATAACTTAATTCTTTGGTTTTCTGTATAATTTATAATTTTTACATTGAGATCGAGATTTATGGCTATCAGAAGTGTACCTATGGGAGCGGGTGCTTAGCGTAGCGTTGCATTAGGGCTAGTCGGATTTATCGCTGCTCCTCTGCTCTATGCTAAAAGGTTGCTCGTGTTAGATGAGGTTTTCTTCTGGGTGGGGTTAATGGCAGGATCCCAGGGTTTTATTTAGAGGAGGTGCTCGGTGGGTTTTATAGGAGTGGTTGCGGTAATGGGATAATTGGAATTTAGTGTGTTGTAAATTGCGGTTCATAGGGCGGTGTTTATGACGTTTGAATATTTATTATTTTCGTAATTTATATTTATACACTATAATATTGTGACCTTTGAAGACCCAGAATGTAAAAAAAACATAGTTTCAGCGTTCGATTCCATTTTGTGGCTCTTTGAACTTCATTTTCTAACTTAATTATTCGCTGTTTTATTAGATAATACATTTGATATTGATGTAATTTGTCTTCCAATGAACCCTCCATAAAGGCAAGTAGAATGAATATATGTTTCATATACTGTTTACGTACATTGCATTTTAAAATAGTATACGGTTGTATGAACCGTCTAATGCATGATTTTTTTTTGTCCGGAAAAAATGTATATGTATCTTTAATACTCATACATTTCAATTTTAAAATTTTTTTCCATATGGTAAAAACCAACTACAAAATTCCAATTTTGATAATAATGACTAGAAAAATGCTAAATATATTTCAAAATAACCCTCTTTAACTATAATAAATTTTTCAAAACAATTTATTTGTATCTATTACTAATATTATTATACTTTGAATACTGCCAAAAACGTAATTTCGCAAAAGTTAATAACTTTACTCTTTAATTTAGAATACACTTTTACTACGGTCATCTATGAGGATTGTTAGTAAATAAAACTTCAAAATTGAATGTAATAGATGGAAAAAACACAAGTTTGTCGAGAGGGACCTCTACTTTAATAGAATAAAGTGGATTATGTTACTTGTGGCCAAACGGTAACAGTATGCATTAGAGGGTTAAATAAAACTCATTAGTTTTTAGTTTATTTAAACTAGTTGCATTTATATTGGGCTAAGAATAAATAATTTTTATTAATATTGTATTTAGACAATCCTGACTATATTTGTTAATGACGATAGTTAACAAATTAAAACATCAATGTTTGTTGTTTAGTTTCTATTAGTTTTTACAACCTTATTGTTTTGCTTTTCCAGATAATTTGAAAGATTAACAATTTTGATAAATATGGTTTTTCGACAGCGTGATTAAATGATCAAACCAAAAAAGTTAATTATCACCCACATAAACATACGAAAAATGACTTCATGTTATCAATTAAACCCACTCAGGTTATTATAAATTCACAACACACAATACTTCACCAAACTTAAATCTCATATCCCAAGAAAGCTTTCGCGTAATTCAACCTAATACCATTTACGCTTCACACACAACACCCAGACCGCCACTTGTCTTAAATTTCACTTATCCGTAATGTTCCTCCTGATCCCCCAACGACACCAAAACTTCCAGAAAACAACATTTCCCTGTCTAGTTTTCTCTGTCGGATGCCTAATCCCAAATGTTCACCTCAGTCTTTACAAAAGTCTTTTCTCCGACGCTACTTAGGCAGCTAGTTGCCATGATTTATGAGCCCCCCATCGTAGTTACGGCTGTCATATTCAGCGCATCGATCACCAGGTTGGAAGGTAGTCATTCTTTGGGGATGGTCAAGAAGGGATGATTGTGTTGTTTTACGTGTTTTCATGATGGTATGGTATGGTACACTCTTAAAACAAAAGAGTGAAATCCACTCCAGTTTGAGAAGTGCATTTTCGACACTGGAAAGGAATGAATATTAACTCAGACTGAGTTAAAATCACTCGTTTGGAGTGATCCTGTCGGAGGTTTAACACACAAAGGATCCACTCCAAAAGGAGAAGTGCATTTTCCAGACTGGAGGAGTGAAAATTAATCAGACTGAGTTAAAATCGCTCGTTCGTTTTAAGAGTGTAGGTACATATATATTCCAGCTTGTGTGCTTGTTCAGAGAACCGCTTATAAGCTTTCGTCAAGTGAAGTGGGACAGACAGAAATAGTTTTTACAAGCACAAGAGACACACAAAGAAAGGACAACACACACATAGACAAATAACAACATTTATTGACGGTCACAAACATCCATGCTTGTCGGGATTCGAACCCGCCCCAGCAGCTCCAAAGGCTAGCATCCTAACGATTGCGCCACCGGGGCTGTGTGTTTTCTTGTTGTTATGAGGGGGTTTCGCATTACGGTCGGATAGGCACTCGCCTAGCATGGGGGAGGTCCCAGGTTTAGGTTCGGGCATCGCCAAAACAACTGCCAACCTATAAACGCCCGAAATGTCCGAAAAACAATACCTCGTCTAGAGGGAGTGCACGTTAAATATGCTGCAAAGTCCAAATGATGTGTACGATGTCGCCCTTAACTCTTGCGTTGGGTGCCTATTCAGGTGTCGGCTCGTCACTTGACCGTGGTTCCAAAATAAGACGCTGTCGCCAATAGCCATCGTGTAGCTCTAGTGTGACGGTAATTCAAACCTACCTACCAACCGTGTTGCTATGAAATAATTCGTTTAGAGATTGTTACTATTTTGAGGAGAGGTGATGTCCGTAAACTAGGGATCAGAATTGTGGCCATTGATTTAATTTTATAAATAACCTGCTAAAAGTAAATATATATCATAATTAGAGGAATTCTATAAAGCATTTTAAATTATATACATTTGGTATATTAATCAAATTAAAAAGTATGTTCTTTATAAAGAATACGAGATAAAGCATAACGTCTTAAATTTTAAATATTGACAGATATCTTAACTTTTACAACTCCACGATTTCCAGCTTTTAAAATTTATAGATTTGTTAACTCTAGTTTCTTGCCAAGCCAAAACAAAACAGAATAGTTAAATGAATTGTATTGTTCTTGTTTGAATTTAATGTTATTTGGGTGAAGGTCAGTGAGAGGAAGAGACTTAAGATTGCAACGATTCTAATTTTGGAAACTATAATTTCATTGAAATCTTTTTACTTTTTTTACATTTTTAAAATGGGGTTAAACATTGTAATTATAAATTCATCGATGTCACACTGCATGAACTTTTGCTATCTAAAAGTTTTCCTTGCGGCAAATGTTCTCACATGTCAGGCTTTTTTAAGCGACACACATAATTTAAAAATAATAATTTACTACATTTTCAAATTAAAAGTATTAATAAGTTATTTAGAGTTACCTTCTACAGAAATAAAATTTAAAAAAATGTTTTATTTAAAGATTTAAATTCATTCAGTGACATCAGATTTTAATAGTCAACCAATTTTATTGATCCCTCATAAGAAAGCGTTATATAGTTGGCTCAGACTTTAGATGTTACATTGGTATGGTATGGTACATCTATTTTCCCGCTTGTGTGCTTGTTCAGGGAACCCCTTATAAGCATTCGTCAAGTGGGGCAGACACAGGAAGAATTTTTACAGTCACAAAGAAATGAATAACACAAAGACAAATAACAACATTCATTGACGGTCACAAACATCCATGCCTGACCGGGATTCGAACCCTACCCCAGCTGCAAAGGCTAGAGTCCTAACGATTGCGCCACTGTTGCGGCTCATTGAAGTAATTTTGCCTTGTTTTACATTTCTACATTTTTTAAAAGTGTTTTAACATTTTGGTTCCAAATGCATCGTACTTCATGAACTTTTGTTATCTGGAAGTTTTCCTTGCGGCATACGTTCTCTCCTGTCAGGATTTTTCAGTGATACACATAATTTAAAAATAATAATGTACTAGGTTTTGAAATTAAAAGCATTAATAAGTCATTTAAAGTTACCTTACAGAAATCTGATAAAAAAATTAAAGTTTTATTTTTAAAGATTCAAATTCAGGCAGTGACATATCAGGTTTTTAATAGTCAACCTATTTGATTGTTCCCTTAGAAGTAAGTGCTATATAGTTGGCTCAGACATTAAATGTTATATTCAAAATTTAACTGAAGAGGCAAATATATAGTAGTTGAAAAATAACATCTAATACTTACGAGTCATTCCAGAGACTGGCCCCGAAGTATAAGAATGTCGCCCTTCAGCCATGGCCTACTTCTTTGGTCTTTCTCTTTTTCATATCGCCCAAGAACTGTAGCGACGGATAAATAGGGGTATTTGTCTATTATCGGTCATTGTCTTTTCGTTTTGTGTTGGTATTAGCGTGAATAAACACAAGAGATTACGTTTTGATTGCTTTTGCCATGGGCTGGAATGATATCAATAAGAAGGGGAATTAATGGTGTAGGCTTAGGATGAGTTCGGGTATGAAGACAATGTGACAGGTCTGAATGAATTGCTTTGATAGTATTTTTAGACAAGTTGTTGATGCATGAGATAAAAAATTACTAATATGGAACATTTAAACCTAGCATATTAAGGATAAAGAAATAGTAAATTAGAAATTATCATCGGTAATTAGTATACAGCACAAATAAATGCTTTAATTTCAGACAAGTGTCTTAAATAGATGGCACCAGATCAGACACGACATCTGAAATTTGGAGTAACTTGTGACGTGTGAAACAGCTAAGTTTTAGACCTTTATTGGCTCTGATTATAAGATTTCTTTCTGACACTTCTGATGTTTTAATATATAAAGTCGAAACATAACAGCCATGTAAAAATAGTTGAACGTAAACAATGGAAGCTAGTAAAATGAGCTATTAAAAAGTGCTTTGAGAAAAACTGAAAATTAATGAAAACTAATGAATATGTTATTGCTCAAAAAATAATTTTATATTTCTTTTTTAAATATTTTTAATTCGTCAAAAAATATAAGAACATGTAACCAAAATTTAAGACATCAATTGTGTATCTTGACAATAGGTATACTTTTAATAATGAGAAATATAGATTTTAAAGTTTTTCAACTTTTTCTCTTTTTTTCAGCACGAAACAACTAAATGATTATTTATTAACGTAAGCAGTGTTTTAATAAAAAAGCCAAATAATGTTTTAATAAATTTTTATTTCAACACACAAAGTATTACATAACTTACACTTACCTCATGAAATTTTGGCCGCAGAGTTGCCGTAAAATACCCGAAATGCTACCGAAAAAATATGTCGACAGATTTGTATCGTAAGAAAGCAATGCAGAAAATATGATGTAAAACACATTTTCTGTTTTTCTGGATACGTTAAATAAAAACCTAATACCCCTCGAAAAGTGAACCCATGAAGAGAAAATGTGTCTTTTGAAAAATTGATGTGTACGTTTATAGTGAATTTCAGTAGTTTTGAAATAAATATGTTCCGTAGGGGGGAAACTAACAGACATATGCTGTTTTGTAACAAAATTGTGCTATAGTGCAACCCTACTACTTTAAAAACGAAATGTTCTAAAATATACAAATAAGGTATATTTGATCTAGAATCATTTATAATAGCCGATAGGAAGAAAAACTTATTGGCGGTCTACATACTTATATTTAACTAAAAAGTTATTCAGATGTTAATGGAAGGGGAATGGAAAAAAAAGTTACTGTACTATTTTTGCTAGATGACTAATGGAATAATTATTTTGTAATGCTATTTTTTTATTATTTATTTTATTGCAGTTTTAAACCGTATCCATAGTTATGAAATAGATAATTTGTGATAATTGAATGCCTAATCCACAGTTAATGAGTTTTAATGCAAATAAAGTACATTTTTCCTAAAGTATTCTCTTCCCCATTGGGCACAGATACAAAAATATAGCTAAAATAATGCACTTAATTTCGAGATATACCAATATAAGTGGTGAACTTAAATGTTTACAGGAACTCTCTTTTGGGAAAACATTTCTCTCTTTGGAGTTACGACTGGTATTAATCATGTGCGTAATTACGAAGACTGCGGCGTTATTATTATTATTTAACAATACTTATACAGTCTAACAAAGGAATGAGGAGACATACTTTAGCTAGACGTTAATTATTATCGCATTTAATTAATTATGCCGTTGTTGTTGCGAGAAAGAAGTGAGTGGATTATTTGTTTGAGGGGGTTGAGTAATTAATTTGTTTCCTTGTGTTAATTTGTGAGCCCAATGATAAAACTTCGTAACATAATAGTAAAAGGACCGTTGTCGTATGAAAGTGCATTGGACATAGACCCATTTTATGATAATGTTGATGAACTATAGGAGAGTGTTCATCTTCGATAAATGATTATTATTGCGTGTGGGAGAATTGAAAAAGTTACTTTATGTGATTACGTTGTGTATCGCTTCTTTGTGCTGTCATTAGAGAATATGGATATAATTGAAAATGTGTATATGAATAAATATGCGTCAAATATGTTTTCCAGAGTTTGTGCCAAATATAACGAAGAAGATTTTAGTCTGGACGCCTTATAGTCCTGGAGGAGCATAATTCATTCCGTGTGAAGAGAAGGTGCCACTATGTGGAAACACTTTATTTTATGCTGCATTTATGGAGACGATTAGCGTGTTTTTTATCATTTGCAAGGTTTTGTTTGTCTGACGTCATAAATCCTAATATCTGTTAGGTAGCTTAAGTAAAGGTCGCCATCTAAAAGGCATTCAAAGTAAAAACTTACTTTATATTTATGGTTCTTAATTTAAAAATTTGACATTGAATTTCTTCCTTTTTCCTCAACTCATTAAAAGTTAAAACTAACACTATATTCATACCTTTCGTAGGAAAATGATGTATCACATGACCATATTAATTTCTCTAATACCTTTTTTGCTAAGGCAGCCATCTTTGAAATAAAACCAAATCTTGCGAATTAAAGGAAAACACACGGTAGTAGCATTATAAAGCATATAATAAGGATATTCCACATAAACTGTTCAGTAGAACTCCAATTATCCGCATTCCAAATATCCGAAGCATTGCTGATGATCCGAATTCAGGAAAAATTCCACCCTTCCTATCTGACACGGTTCGTCTATATTGGATGTCCTGCCTACACTCTAAAAAAATATCTGTAAGGTTACTAAGAATTCTCTAGGAAACTCAGCTTCCATAAGTTTTTTTAGTAGTGTTACATAAGAAATATGTGTATATATTACTAATTAAAGCTTAGTAAGTTATACTAAGAAAAATTAGTAGATTTTACAGGGGATTTTCTTGTATGTTTACAAAGAAACTGGTAGTAAACTGGTTGCAAAAGTTTAAAACCAGAGGGCGCCACTAATTTTTCTGTTAGTCAGGTTTTATTTCGAACTTCCCGAGGACAGAACCCAAGATTATCGGGATCCGTGGAACAGCGCGTTAGTCCTCTCTGCTATCGGGGACTTGCATTTTGAATGCGTGTAAATAAAGAGGTTAAAATCTTGATCGTTAAATTTTTGGCATGACATGCAACAGAGACGAACGGCAACGGGTAAAGGTTTACGTGTAGCATATAAACTTTTATACCAACTGTTCCACTTTTATATTAGGTACTCATCTATTTTTAAAGAGGTATTTGATTGATTATACTTCTTTCTCTGATTAACTCCGAATTTTTTATCCAAATTTCCAATTAGTTAGGTTTGAATTACTTCTGATAATTTGAATTCTACTGTAATAAGGATTCAATTAATTTAGAGAAAGATATGTATCTACAGTTTTTTAAAAAGTTTTTCTTTGTAAAAAATACTGTTAAAATACTATAAAAGATTTTTTCTGTTTTTAACAACATAATGTAACTAGACTCTAACTAAACAATCCTTTCAAATGGTTGTTGAAACTGTGTTGAACGATAATTTATTTCTATTGTTGTTGTTTCCGGAATTAACTCAGTAGAGAAAGCGTTGGACTGGAAAACTAAATAGCCACACCACCTAACAGTTTTTCCCGCAAAAACATTATACTTTTTTGAAGTGTATGGGTAGGGGTAGATACTATATATTCCAGCTTGTGTACTTGATCAGAGCCCCGCTTTATAAGCCTTCGTCAAGTTAGACATCCACAAAAAAGAATTTTTACTGTCACAGAGAAATGAAGTGTAGATTAAGACCTACTATTAATACCTTCCATTCAGGATATTAAACAGTAGTATCATGCACCATATTTATTCAAATATATATTTTTGAAACTAATATATAAATTTTTTTATCAGTTTTACAATAATTTAAATTATGTTATTTTAAATATATATTAAAAATAATGTTTTATGGGTAATTAAACGTTGTACATATAGTAGCGGTTGATAAAATTGCATTTAAAAAACGTACTACAAATAAATTAGGAATTAATTTACTTAGTAAACTATTGTAAGGTGTGATATGAGAAGAGTCAATAATGTTTTCTAAAACAATAAATTACAAGTTTGAATAGACAATATATAACTTCCAAAACATTTAGCGTTCAAAACAAACGCACCGTTGAAGGAAATGCGTTTATGAAAGTTTTCAATTGGATTATTAAGTTTTGCAGTAAAAGGATTTGTGAAAAAAGGAATTCAAATCGAATCTAAATCCGCTTTAAACTTAAATCAAAGTTCCTACAACCATCCAAAAAGTGAGACACGAAATCATAAAAAGAAAGCATCGACTCGTTTACCAAATAACGCAATTTTATGTTCTTCCTGGTACTTTTGGGAGAACTCTTTCGAAAGAGAATAAGTATTAATGCCATGAAAGATGCTAAAAAATTGGGACAAACCTTTTAGTTTTAGTTTCGTTTTCGTGTAGACAAATCCGTTTCAGATAAAGAAGAATGTTGTGGAAATGTGTAGGAAAATCATATTTTAAAATAGCTTTATTTTGTTTATTGCTGAAAGTTAAACTTTTTTTGATGCGCAGTTTGTATTTTTAACAATCATGGAATACACTTTATTATTTGTATTATTTGTTTTAATGATTCTTTCCTGAAACAAATAAGTTATTTTTATTTGCAGAACATGATAGAAATATATTTTTTTTCCGTACACCACATTTTTACAGAAATATATTTATGCCGCATTTCAAAATGAAGTTTTAATTGAAGTGTTAATGTTAAAGAAAGAATTTAAAGAAAAATATATTTGCCAATTTGCTCGTACATATTTTACCATAATTTTGATAGTAGTTAATTTCACGAATATGTTTACTTAAAACAAGAATTAGCAAATTCGAGACACATTAACGAAACTACAAAACGACTCATTGAGTAAACAAATAACAGGTTTATTCACAATACTTTTATCAAGGGATGTCTTAATTATATGTAATCTTGCACTTTAAATTAATGGTTGCTTTCTCTGAAAGTTTCTGTACTTTTGTCAGTTTAAATCCGTTATCGGAACTTTACAGATTTAAACCGCATGGACCTGCACACTAACTTTACTTGACATATAACAACTGAAGTCAACGATGATTAATTGGTAAACAGGTTAATTTTTATGGTGTTTTATAATTCTGATTTGCATACAGATATGAACACAGTTTAACCCTTTCAGTCCCAATGACAATTTTACATCATCATTTTAGAGTTTTTTTATGATCGTCTATAGACATTTATAATATCAAAAAGCACATCTTTCGATTTTTTAAAACTTTTTTGGATTAGAAAATATTTTCTATTAATCCCAATAGATGTCAGCTCAATTATTTTTTTAAATTATGATCAGAAACATGCTGATGCCAATGGCATCACTGGGACTGAAAGGTCTGAAACTTTATCGATAAATAGCCTACCTGTAAAAATGTTAATTTTTATGGTGTTTTATAATTTTAAATTGTATACAAATATGAACATAGTTTAAAATATGTACGAATGTGTGTTATATCCGTACACAGCGTAAAAGCAGCAGTTTTAAGGAATGTTTTTGCAATGTAAGGACGTATCAATTTCCTCCGTGATGAAGAAAATTTACATCTAAAAAATTCATCAACTTACCCTACATAAAACTCTTGCTCTGTAAAATTTTAATTCTAGGTTACTTTAAAAAACTGTGTGAAGCAATATGGAGTATAAACGTTCAACACGAAATTCATGGTGCAAAATTATAGAACTAGAAAACGATTGTACTTTTACTTATATATGGTGATGTTAAGTTGCATAATTCTGGGTGAAGATACGTTAACAACATATTTATGGAGTAGGATTACACTCATTTAACATATGTATATATTAAAAGTGGGTTGATACAATATCTATGTAATTAAACTATTATTATGTTATTAAACTATTTTTAAAACTTTAAATTGAATTTTCTTTTTCAGTTGTAAATCAAAAGTATGAGATTCGGCTGTCAGATGAATTTGTACTCCGAGGTAACATGGCCCTTCTTCGATGTCCAGTACCGAGCTTTGTTAGTGATTACGTCAGAGTAACTTCATGGGAGAGAATAGATGGTTTTCTCATAACTCCAGGAATTATTAGTGGTAAATATAATGTCATATAATTTCCCTTCCTTCAGCTATGAAATATTAACAAAGAATGCTATTTATATAAATCTTAATAGAGTTTCAAAGTTCATAACATTTTAATAAAGTGTGCTAATTGTCAGAATTAACATATTATTTTAAAATAGTTAGCCATTTGGTACAAGTAGTTGATTCTCATGTAAGCGTTTCGATCAAATTATTCAAGACGTTGGAAAATAGTGATATAGATATAGTACAATAGGTTATCATCCGAAAACTGAATTCTTAATGATTAGAAAAAACATTTCAGAATTAAAATTTACATCAATTAATACATAATTTTTACCTTTAAATAGAATAAGAAAATTTAAGTTAAATTTTAGGTATATTCAGAAGAGAGATTGTTAGTTATAACAAAAAAAAATGCTGATTATATATCACAAATATATATACTTCAAAAAGTTCAATTTTACATTATTTTTTAATTTTATAAATCTTAATTAAGGGGGAATGGGTGTGCTGGACCGAGGGTCTCCAAACTCAAGTGACTCAATATTAATCCAACGAAAAAAAAAACACTATTTACTCTGCCACATTTCGCCTGCTGTATTGAACACTTTTGCAAGCTGTTTTTTTTTAAATAAACGAAGATAACTTACGGGTCTCTATAAACCCACTTTTTGAAATTTTTTCTGACGAATACCTCGAAAACTTTTTGTACAATTATTTATTCTAATTTTTTAAAAAATCTAACAAATTTCAAAAAGTGGGATTGTCGGTGCAATTTCAAAAAGTGGGATCGACGTTTATCACATAAAAATCCGTTTGTAAAAATATTAAATACAGCCGGAGAAATTTGGCAGAGAAAATATTTGTTTCTCCATTCGATCAACACTGATGTACTTTGCTTTGGAAACCCGCGATTAAAAACGCCCTTTTCCCCTTAAATTAATTTTAAGAAAATAAAAAATCATAACTCCACACAGGTAAATATGGAATTCTGCAAAATGGTGATTTGTACATCCGTGATACTTCAGAGCATGACAGTTCATATAGTTTTCGATGTCATACAGAAAACACTGTCACTCGTGAAAAGAAAGTGAGCACTAACTATTCAAAGATAATAGTTACAGGTATGTTTTTACTTTCATTATTAGTGACTGTTGTGTTAGTTTTAAATTTGTTTCCCAAAACACAATATGTTTGAAGTTGATTTCAATTAATATAAAGTTAAAAATCTTTTAAAGTAGTAACTTTTTGAAAAGTAAATTTTTTTCTCCAATGGGGCTGCAATCTGGGCGGTCAAGTCTTTTGCAGACTCGGCATATTCCCAAGAACTGAGAGCCATTTTTTTGGCACAATCTAGGCTACTCAATCACGCTGCCAATTTAGACACTCAGATTGCAATGAATCTGAGTTCTCTGTGGATGTTAAAGTATGTCGAGATTTAGTTTGCCCGAGAGAACCCAAGCCAAATGGGTACTAGAAGGATCGTTTACGTTTCACACAATCACATGACATGCGTGCCCTTGATTTTTCCATCCAGAAAATCCGACTACACAGTCTGTAATCTGTCGAATTTGGGCCTATGAGTTGGGCACGTTTAACATCTGAGCACTGAGCCGACGTTCGACGTTAATATTGATATAATAAAAAAGAATACAAATTATCGACTGTTGTTAAAGTATTTAGTCATCAGGCTTAAATTACAATGTACTTAATTTATAGGCATTCATTTAGCATTAAATAAAACTCTCCATCTATTTATATTAAAGAGAATTAACTTTAGATTCTAGGAAAAAAGGATTGGATTGCTATTTGACTCTTCAGTAAAATGATAAACATTTCATTAATAATTTATGTTACATGTTTCGTAAATGTTTCTAGAATTCAATCAACAAATTGAAAGACAAGTAAAAACCCCAATACAAAATCAAACTAATTAAAATCACATTGAAAATCCTAATTAGATTTTCAAAAACTGTAAATTGCCTGTTCTTTTTTCCTATTAATCTGCTTACGATTTTTAATAAAAGTACTTTGAATTCGCTAGGTTAAATAATATTTTTTAATTTAAGTTCTAAAGCCTTTTCAATAGAAATTCTATTAATAATCCATATTTCCAATAAACTTCTATTAAAGATGGCTAGATGAAATACTTTGTGTTTGCGAAAAACTTTTCTGTAAACCCTTATTTGTTGGAATCCTTTCATCGAATAAAATAATTTTTGCTTTCTATGAATACATCATTTAAATACCTGATGAAAAGAAAATATTATTGAACTTATTTCTGTTTAGAAAAGAGCACAATGTGGATTAAATTCTCTAAGGAATAATATTATGTCGCTGCCCAGGGCATATATTTAAAATATGCAATTCAGTGGACTTTGAATGTTGCTATAGTTTATTCCTTCATGTTTTAAACAAATGTATATTGTGCTAGCAACTCTGACAGAAACGAAAATAAAAATTACATTAATATATTCCGACTCTTTTGAGTAGTATAAAAGCAGCCAATTTAGATTTATTTCATGAAAGCATTTCCTAATAATGCATTTAAACATCGTTATATTTGCGATTTTCTTTGCTGGTAATAAAGATTTTTTTTAAAAAATTTTATTTGTATGCTTTACTTTGACAGTAAAATGTAAAGGTATTGGAAGTATAAAATAAAATTTACAAGTAAATAAAGATATGCTATGCATCTACAAGTAGTTCAAACATAATGTCACTACTACATATTTCGAATTAAGAATAAAATAGGTACAATCAAATGATTTTTTCAACGGAAATCAATGGGCTAACTATTTTGCTTGAATAAATTCAACTTATGCCTATTTTATTAAAAAAAATTTGAGCTACTAAAACCCATACTACTTGTATAACAACCAAGGAACATACTTTTCTCCTTCCAATTGTTAGCCTGATTCCTCACTAGAATTAAATTTATATATTCTTAGTCATAAAAATCTAACAAAAAACATCCTATTCTATAAATAAATGAAATTATTTTTTCTGTAATTATGATACCATTCATATCCTCGTTTATTTTAGCTAAAATTATTTTTGAGAGCGAACTGTAGAGTAACAAAACATTAAAAAAAACCTTTTCAAATCATTAAAAAAATTTCATGCAAAAAATTAAGTATATGTTACAGACAAAAATCAATATTAGAAATTCTTGTTTTGATTATATAGTATTTAATAAAAATAATTAAAAGAAGCTAGTGAAATATGAATTAAAAAAATATTTAAGGCCACTATTGATGCGATCTAATGTTACCCGGCATAGGCTGCATCAGTGTGTTTCAAGTTGTAAATGTGCATATTATTTTAAAATATTGTTCGACTATTTTTATTTATGTAACAAAATACAGTTTATAAACCAAACAAAATTCTAAAATCTTAAAGTTCACTTCACCAAACTAAACTTACACTATCAACCTGACTTACTTTATCCCTTTAAGACCGAGCTATCACGATCGTGCGGGTATAACAGAAAATGTTTAAGCTTTTCAAAAATATGCATACCGAAGCAGCTGATTTGTCCATTTTGGCATTGATATGCTGTTTAAGGAATTTTTGCTATAAAACTCTAAAATGTTATCTTATAAACTTAAACCAGCGCCATCTGATGGCCGGACCATACTTTTTTGTTACTTTACCAGGACCTCACCACAACCAAACTCCAAGGGTAATGCGTCGCTCCACTTAAGTTTCAGCACCTTTTCTTTATGAAACTAAAATGCGCTTTATAAAGAAAAAATACACTTTATTAAACAAAAAACAACATTTCATTAAAAAAAAATTTTATTAAACAAAGAGCATTCCATTAAACACAGAACATTTTATTAAACAAAAAACATTTTATTAAACACAAATACATTATATTAAACACAAATACAATTTTATTAAACACAAATACATTTTATTAAACTAAAAAAAAACACTTTATAAATGAAGCAAAGCTGTAAAAACTACACTTATCACAAAACATATACTATAAACCTAAATACCCTAAACATACCTCTTCTTTACTTTCCCAGAACCTCACCACAACCAACCTCCAAGGATAATGCGTCGCTCCACCAAAGTGTCAGTCCCTGCAGGACAAAAAGCAACACTATCCTGCGTGGCACAAGGACATCCCGTGCCAACCTACAGATGGCACAAAGTGGCAGGGGAGTTGAGGACGCTACCTGAGCTGGGGTCGTCTGTTCGACAAGAAGGAGGCGTCCTAGTGTTCCACAAGGTTGTGGTGGCTGATGGTGGGACTTATATTTGTGAGGTCAGCAACAGTGTTGGGCAGGATAAAGTTGAAGCGGAGTTGATTGTGGAAGGTAAGTTCGTTTTGAAATAGTTGGATAATACACAGGGAAGAACCGCTTGATTTCATAGAAGGCTTTCCTTAATAGCTTGGGGATGATAGCGAGAAATCGCCTAAACTGGTGTTAGGGGGTTACGAAAGAAGCGGGTTACTCTCCTTGTTTATCTTTCACGGCAACCCTGATTGACGCCAAAGATCAGTGGAACGAGTCACACGTTTGTACCGTGATTGAAGAACTAAAAGAAAAACCGGCTTCTGGTCGTCAATGTCCGCCACCGCCAAGCAGACACAATTATGGAAATACTCTAAAGACATCAAGCGGTTCTTCCCGTGTACTCTTCAGTTACTATATTAAGAATGCACTCATATCACGACTTACTCAACTACTAAGGCCGAAGAAGCTCTCTCAAACACGCTCAGGGACGAAAATTTTGACGTCATAGTTCCGAGTGATGTTGTTCGGAAGATGGAGACAACCTGTCTCGAAACCTGTTCGGAACCACTCGTTCACGGCTGACCACATTTTTAGGGTTCAGAATACGTCCGAACTAGTTTCTCGATCTTCGGCTCTCGGAACAGTGCCGTCAAAAATTCCGTCCACGCTCATGTTTGGGAGAGCTTATCTGGCCTTGTTATTGAAGTTGGCCGTGCTCATGTTTAGTTTGGAATTTAATGTGCTGAAATTTAATGCTTTATGATTAAAAAAAAAGTAAATAACCTAGGTAAAAAACTACCATTATGAACGGTGATGCTCTTTAGTGAGGTATTATTCATTCCTATAAAGAATGCTTATTTAAAGTGGGAATGTAAAACGTGCGTGGTAAAATAAAAAGTGCTTTTTGTCTGCTAAAATTTCAAAGCTCCAATTTAAGGGTAGAAATACTGTTAATTATATAGAAGTTACTGATCTGTATTTAAAAATGATGATGGAATAGTTTTTTTATCAGTTTATGAATGAAAAGATTTTGGTAACTAATAATTGTTTGGTCACTAAAGACTATCCAATGTTCTATGTTAATTATTTTATAATATGCTTAAACATAACCACAGTTAATATAAACAAGCCACACATATTAACTAAAATACTAATAACTAACTATTTCTTAAAACAAAATTTCATATTGCAACCTTTGTAGATTTGCGATATAGTTAATCTAAGGGCTCCTATGTGAAAATCCTTTGCAATCACGAGTAATTTCAAGAGCTAACTAATGGATATCACCATGGGAACTCCACATTAGCCCTGCATTCGGTTATGAGGCTTTGACTATCGAGAAAGCTTTATATACTAATACAATACACAGGACAGGGCATCTGGTCTATCCCTTTGTCATAGTACTGGGTTAGTACCGGATAGTCTGAGGTTAATTGGGTCTACGTGTAGTTGAAATAATTAGTGAAAGTCCTTTATTAGTTTCAATCACGAATTTGAAGGATATGCGATAAGGTTCCAATTGCGATTCGAGGTTATTACGTTCAATTACTTAATATGGAATGTAAGGTAATGAAAGGCTTGTGATGGGGTTGATAATCTAAAATAAAGACAAAATGTTATTTACATGTTTTGGAGGTAGATGATTCTAAAAATTTGGGTTTTGAGCTTTTTTCAATTGCCTGTTTATCCGAAACAACTCTACAGCTAGAAATAAAAGTAGGGTAAGGTGGGGTAAGTGGGCCATTGGGGCAAGTGGGCCACCCCCCTGGCATTTCCCGAATTATGGACGCAAAAAAAAATCTGTTACAATATTTTTACGTATTTACCCCAATAGATGCAGGAAACATTATGGCAACATTTTCATTCAAGTATGTAACAAGGTACAATCCTTTTTGTGACATTTTTTAAAATTGCATTTTTTCGTAATTCACGCCATCATACTATATTTTTATTTATTTCCAAACGGTTCATGATACAAAACAAAATGTTATATATTTTGAAAGTGTATAAAACATAGTATCTTTTTGTAGTGTCATGAACTTGTGATGTTGATAAGGTTAAAAGAAAATTGGGGTGGCCCAGTTGCCCCGCGTTTGGGGTAAGTGGGCCACCACAATGGCGGGGTAAGTGGGCCAGGGGTGGCTCACTTGCCCCAACTCTTTAATATACTTTAAAAAAGTCAGATTCACTGATTCATAGGGTTAGTCATATTCACAATTCATAGTCCTATTCATTGACATAGGCCAGTTTAAAATCTGTAGCCCTAACATTTTTTTACACTACATGCAAAAATGACAAGATGAAAATTAAAGTATTTTTTCTTGTAGTAAGCTTGCATGCCGTAAAAAGTTGCTATGGGGGAACTATTAAAGATACATCATTACTTTTTTTTTTTCAAACACTCAGAAAATCATGTAGATTATTCCACTTGCCCCACCATATCTCTACCAGTTATGTGTAAAAATATATTAGGGGGGTGGCCCACTTACCCCACCTTGCGGGGCAAGTGGGCCACTCGGATGACCAAAAAGAAAAACATATTTTTTAAATTTATTATGTGCCGATTTGTGTTAAGGTTGCCATGGGTACACTAATAACATATGAGAGAATGGACCACAAAAAAAGTAAGTTGTTAGGCCGATTATAGCCAGTGGTATGAGGGTCTAAAGTCGAATTATGCCAAAAAGGTGGCCCACTTACCCCACCTTACCCTACTTTGGAGTCGAGTAACTTTGGTATTCGAGCATCCATTAACTGTTGGATGACATAATAATGTTTCAAGAACCCTTTTCATGCGTTTATAGTAGGTACTATAGAAACTTTTATATCTTAAAATTAATGAAATCACCTAATAGGGTTTTATAAAAGCTTAAACATTCTAAAAATTTCAATCAAAGTTAACTAATTTAAAAAAAAACATATCTTTTAAGACCACAAACAAAAGTTACAAAAAAAAAAAAAACGGATCCACAAATTACTATTTAAATTCCTCATTTTTGAAGATTTCATACAAAAATTCCCTTTTAATACAGTTATGAATATTTTGACAAATATAGTTGTATTTTTATGAATATTGTAATAAAATAGTGTTGTATTTTATTCTCATTTTTAAGCTTAACCGTTCAAAACTTGTAACCTAATATTACACTTTTTTTAATATGATGTAATTATTTCCATACTTTAATATTTGTGTAAATTTGTTTTTATTTAATTAAAAACAGAAACTGATACGATACCTCTTAAAAGTTTATTGAGGATTGAAAAATATTTTTAATCAATAACTCACAAATTCAATAACTGAAAAATCCACAGAAAGATTTAATTTACATTTTAACCCTAGAAGTGAAAGAGAAACTTTACTCCGTCGAATTATATTTATTTTAAGAAGCATGCATTTCAAAAATATATACCCTGTAGGAAAATACATTTTTTTATTTGTATATACGAATATGTAAAAATTTCAATAATCAATTTCAAACTGAAACGAGAAAATGTTTTTTTCCCTAAGTATCAAACAGATATCTCCATTTTATTTTTCCCTACCAAAAACAGATAACGAACAACCCAAGGCATTAAGAGGAAATATTGTAAAGGGTGGGTTGAGGGAAAGTTTTTTTTTGCATTTTCTTCGCACCCCAGTCTTAACACAATATCAAAATCTAAAAGTTTTCATAAAAAAAACTTCCAATGCGATTTTATCAGTTTTGTTGCGCATAACGGTGGCCGAGAAATAAAAATAAACTCAGACCCAGAACACGAAATAAATAACAAAATCCATATAATAAAAGATAAAAACCAGCAAGGGAAGATATGAAAAAAAAAGATCGATACCCACCCCTAAGGACAAGAAGAAGTAGCGATCTTCTGGGACGACTTATCTGCGTTTATCTCTTTAACAGAGAAGAACTCCATGACGTAAAAGTCACCAGATACATTTATATCGAGGAGGTGGTAAAGAAATAACGTATTTTATGGTCATCATAAGCCCATAGTAACATGTTTTCGATTTCGCGGTTCTGGAACGTCATAAGTTTATATAATCGAAAAGGAGGACTTGCAGTATGAAGCCATAGATTTAGCAGGGGCCTTTCAGGAGGATTCCGCTGTATTGGTGCATTATGTTATCGTCTTTCTGTTGGAGAGCGAACGCATTCTTTCTGTTGAGATATCGCATGGCCTGTTTTTCTTTTGTGTCAGGCGAATGAATGCCCGTTTCGTATTACCACTTTCTGCTTTTGTTTAGGAAATGATTCGTGGCTTTGGATGTGCTTGAGATGATATGTATTCGTGTATGGGTGGTTGTTGCCTTTTCTTGTTGGACGTTAAAGGCGCAACAGATGAGGTTGTAGACGTTGAATGTTTTGTTTATGGGGGCGTTTCATTTTGAAATGGCAATGCTTAAGTGCACCATATTGAAGATAAAGAAAGGATCCTGACTTTATATTTTGTAATAAAAAGATATTTTACCACATAAACGTATTTCATATTATAAAGGGATAGTGGTTTATACGTTGGGGGGGGGGGGGGCAAGAAACTTTTTATGAATCTCCTTATTACTTTCAGAATGTTGTATTTTGCTAACATTTTCCCCATTACATCACCTGAAACTAATATTCAAATACAATTTTTTTTGAAGGAAAAATAAAAGACTTGAATGATTCTATGGATTTAGCAAATGATGTTGATAATAAATGCGTGTTGGTATACTTTGCTATCACCTTTTTGTTGAAGCGCAAAAGCAATGTTTCTGCCCATGGCTTGTTTTTCTTTTGTGTGAGGCAAATGACTGGCTTTTTTGGTATAAACAGTTTTCGCTTTTGTTTAGGAAATGATTCGTGGCTTTGCGGGTGCTTGAGATTATTACTGTCTATGTATGATATGTGTTACTTCATCTGGAGGGATATTAAAATCACGACTTATGAGATTTAAGACGCTGAATGCTTTGTTTATGGGAGCGTTTCATTTTGAAATGTCAATACTTAAGTGCACCATATTAAAGATAAAAGAAAGTACTCCGACTCCATATTGTGTAATAAAGATATTTTACTACATAAACTTGTTCATATTAAAGAGAAAGTTATTTATTCGTTTGCCGGAGACTTGTTATGAAATCTTATTACATTCAAAAAGCTTGTAGTTTGCCATAATTTCTCCCGTTGTAGCATCTTGAATCAATATTGGGAATACAACTGAACCTTTCTTAGGAAAAGAACTTTAGGAATACATAGATTTAGCAAAGGATAATAACAATTTATTGTATTGGTGTATTATTTCATGTAATTTTTGTTAACAAGCGAAGACATTATTTGTAGTAAGATATCGCATGAAGCCTGTTTTCTTTTGTGTGATGCAACTGGTTTATTTCGTATTATGACTGGTTTATTTCGCAGTATCAGTTTTTGACTTTGTTTAGGAAATGATTCGTGGCTTTGGGCTTGCCTGTTGTATTTATGTGTTATGGGCGCTACTCTTTCTGGAAGGAATTTAAAGGCTCAACAGATGAAGTTGTGGACGTTGAATGCTTTGTTTATAGGGGCGCTCCATTTTGAAAGTGTCAAAGTTTAAGTGCACCATATTAAAGATAAAAAAAATAAGATTTTGTAATAAAGATTTATTTTGACGCATTAATTTATTTTATATTAGAAAGAGAGCGAGAGTGGATCATACGTTGGCCAAGAAAGTTTTATGAAGACTTATTACATTAAAAATGTTTGTATTTTGCTAAAATTTTCCCTTTATATCACCTGGAACTAATATTCAAATACAATTTATTTTTCCGTAAGGAAAAAACTTGAATAATTCTATGAATTTAGCAAAAGCTAACAATAGTAATTCGTTGCACTATTTAGACATTGTGTTATCGCCTTTTTGTTGAATAGAGCACGCATTCTTTTTGTTTAGATATCGGTTAGCCTTTTTTCTTTCGTGCGAGGAGAATGACTGGATATTTCTTTTTCCCGTTTATGCTTTTGTTTAGGAAATGATTCGTGGCTTAGTGCTTTAGATGAGTGCATTCGTTCGTAGTATGTATTTACTTCTTCTCGATAGACATTAAAAGCGCAGCAGTTGAGATTGTAGACGTTAAAGTTTTTGTTTATACGGGTATTTTGTTTTAAAAATGTCAGTGTTTAAGTTCAGAATTTGAGGTGTAAAAGAAAGGATTTTGACTTTACATCTGTGATGACAGTGAATATTCTGACTCGAACGTTTTTCAGCTGAGCAAAATGAAGTTGAAAGTACATGGGCCAGCAAACTTTTCCTTAAGCTTTATTACATTAAAGTACTGTAGATTTCTTAAGTTTTTTCTTATCGATAACTTTAAGTTATTGCAATTGTAATTTAAATTTTGTTACAGAAGATGGGCTCGTAGTATAACGCTATGTATATATAGTAAAGGCTCAAAAAGATTTTGTTGTATCGGGGTATTATTTATCGCCATTTCTTCGAAGAGCGAACGCATTCCTACCACTGATATATCAAATGACGCTGTATTTCTTTTGTGTGAAGAAGAATGACTGGCTTGTTTTACGGTTCCTCTTCATGTTTTCTTATTGTTTAGAAAATGATGTGTGGTTTTGGGGTTATTGAGGTGATATTTCTTCGTTAATGGATATGGTTGCGTTTTTCTAGAGGGGGCTTTAAATTCGTAATAGATGAGGTTTTTGCTGTTGAATGTTTTGTGTATATGAGTTGTTAAAGAAAATATTTCAAGTTTACAAGCTCATTAATTTTCCAAACTAAAAGTTATTTAAAGTAAACAAAGTTTTGTTAAAAAAATAATATTTAAATTTTCTTGGAGTAATAATACCATGCTAGGAAGAGATTAGTGGGATAACTTTCTCAGTGATATTTAAAAAAATTGAGATTTTTGTTTCCTTACACATGCTCCTTTCCCTCCTTTAAAGAAAACACGATAATTTGTTTTCATAAAATCAAAGTTAAACATATTTTAATTGTTTTATTACCATTTCGTACCATTTTCAGCATATGTGAGTGCAATCGAAAAACTTAACCCTTTCAGTCCCAGTGATGCCATTTGGCATCATCACTTTCAATATTTTTTTCAAAATGTTTATGTCCCGTTCTGACATCCAAACACACATCATTCGATTCTTCACACTGTGTTCTATTCGACAATATTTTACATTAATCTCAATAGAAGTCAGAACTACTATTTTTTTTATTTAGAAAATAGTCAACGAGCGTTTCTCCTGATTTTTGATCAGTTCACTTCAGTTCCACATATTTAAAACACAATTTAAACTATTTCGAATAAAATATTTACTAAATTTTTTTTAATAAAATGATCAGATACCTTAAAATATATAACTCGAAGTGTTTCTAGGTAATATATATTTTTTTATTTTGTTGTTTTCCACAATTAAAGAATTTTGGCATGGTTTCAAAAACCATATAAAAAATTTAAATGAATTTTTTTTTCTTATGGAATTCGTATATTTGACCTAAAATAAGCTTATTTTGTGAATATCAGATGTTTCTGTAGTGTAGTAAATTTTTGGGACTGAAAGGGTTAAAAGCTCATTTTCTCGTTTTCGCATATTTGCGCAGATTTTATTTATTTCGTTTTCGCATATTTTAGCGTATTTTTTTTTCAGTTGCACGTTCTTACAATAAGCTTTTCATATATGTATTGCTATTGAGTCGTTAGACTTGGTATGAACTAACTAAGTGGGGAAGTCAGGGGCTACATTTCTCCTGGGGTAAGTTTTCCACCAGGCTTATACAAGAAATGAATCGTTAGGGGAGCCAAATAAATGCTTTTTTCAGGAAACAACCCGTTTTATGTCACCCACAAGAATTTTTGGTCAGTTGGTGTTTTAATATTGTCTTTCTAGGTGTTTTTGTGATTTTTTCAATGCTGAGTAAATTTTAATGCTTGCATTCAAACCTAAATCAAACGTATTTTTATTAAACTTACAGTTTTGTTATTGCGTTTACTAAAAGGTTGATACTCTTTCTTCGTAACTATACATTTGTTTTCAAAAGAATTAAAAATTCTATTCTTAAAGGTTTTAGTAAAGTCAAAATATAACATCAGGGTAAGTTTTCCAAAAGTGTAACGAGGCAAGAATTCCTACAATGGCTTCAAGGAAAGCGTTCGAAAATCTTTATAAATTCAGCTTAATATTCCCGAAACCAAATAATTTTTATCGTATGAACAAGTAATAAAGTTTATTTTGGCATAAAAAGTTTTGATTATTCAACCTTGTCGGAAAATACGTTATCCTACCACATACGTTCTCATATATTGAGTTGAATTTTTCTAAAAGATACTCCATTAGAGTAGAATATAATTGATTTTATTTTGTTTTTCTCACCAATGAAAGCATTCCTGGCGAAATGTTATCTGAATATGTTTTTCTTGCGTAGATGGTAAAATTCCTTTTGTTTAGGAAATGATCTATGGCCGTAGGGTGTTTGAAGTTTTATATTCTACCACTGGTACATTTTTTGGGTTTGATGCTAGAGGCACAACGTATGACTTCGTTGAATGTTCAGCTTTTAGGGATTTTTCACATTTTATTAAAGTCAGTAAACATGTTTGTTTGTATTCTCTATATAAAAATAGCTTTTAACTAGATATTTTGTATATTTTTGAAGTTTCAGATAAATGTTCTATAAATTTGCTTATTTGTTTGTCGATTAATTTTGTTTCACGTAAAATTTGAAAAAAAAAAAAAAAAACATTTTGAAAATGATACTAAATAGAACTTACTGATGGTTTTGTATTGATTTTTATGTATATTACAAAGTTATTAATTATATTTTTCATAAAAAATGTCTTTTTTTTAAAAAAGATTTTGAATTTAGTAAAAAAAATCAATATTTGAAAAAAAAATTGCATAACTTATATACTCCTCATATATTTAACGTCAATAATCCTTATACATATCTTCTACTAACGAAAAGTAAACAACTACAAACAACTAAAATCAGAAAAAAATCCTAGTTGTTTAAAAGTTTTTAAGGAAAATGTCTGTGATAATATATCAAAATGTTTGCTGTTTTGTAAAATATGGAGTATTTACTGATTTCCAAATTAACTTATTTTATTATCTTTTACAATTAACGAATCCGTTAATAAAGATATTTTTTTAAAGTTATAAAAAAATTTAACGCACGCACACGTTTCACTCATCATTTTATACAAATATGCTCTTTTATAAAATATGGTTACATATACGATAAATACATTTTTTGAAACCAAATATTTGAAGTATGTCAAACATCATAACCAAATAAAACACAGCCTGTTGGATATGCTGGAATCCGAAGCCTATCAAAATGGAGATGTGAAACTATTTATATGTGACTCGAGTACCAGTATATTAAAGGTATGTTACTGAGTAGAGATAACATCGCTGCTGTCGTTTGATTTGGCATCTACATTTGCATCCAAGTTGAACGAGATTACATTCACAGGGATTGCTCATTGTTTATGTTTTATAAATATGTATGTTCATTATTACTCAATCTTGCTTGTATGTTATTATAAGTTTTTGTTTAGTTGTAATGAAAATAAGGTTTAGATCTTTTGAATTTCATATTCACCCAGCACGATAAATTAATTCGGTTGGAAATTGTTAGGTTATTTATGACAAACGTGATAATTAAGAAAGAAAGTTTTACATTTTAAAAACTTAGGTAGTTTTTTTTTCATATACAAAGAAATTTATGTTTAATATACCTCTATTTATTCAAATTTCTACATTTAACATTAAAACTCCTTAACTAAAATAAGTACTGTGAAAATAATTCGAATACACTCAGTTAAAATGTTAATAAATCTAATAGTTTTATGAATTTGTAAAATTACAAAAAACACCCAACAACTTATTTTCGGATATATTTAGACATATTTATAATTACGAGAATATCAAATTAAAATATTCCCATGAGTAAATATTTATTTATCAAAATTTTGATCAGGAAACTACTCACACGTTAGATGTCGTTTTTATCTTTTAATTATGTCATTATCATAACGTTATTATCTTATAATTGGGTGTTCCTTACAACACTACTAACTCAATGTAAAAACAAATTGATTACAATTTCAAATATCTTATTTTTACGGAACTTCTATTACACAAACTTTGAAAATAAGGCTATGCTCCTATTTTATTCCTAAATAGATAATAATCAAGAATAATGTATCCTGAACGGAATATTTAATTTTGTATTATTAATGTGACAAGCACTTTCGGATAGGAATTTTTCGTGTTCATTTATAAACTGTTATCTCACTCTTTTTGAAGATAAGGCGGTGCCTGAGGTATTAACCTACTTACAGAACAATCAAACTATGATAAGACCGATAAACTTTACTTACGAAAAGGCTCTTAGAATACAATGTAAGAATTTTCTTTGTATGGGAATTATCTTCAATTATCTAATAATAAGCTTGATCAACGAAATATATACTGTGCCACCGACAAGCTTATGTGCTCTCATGCTTTCAACTTTAAATAAGTTTATTTTTTGTGTAATACTTTTTCACTGGTTAAAGTTCCGGAATTCATTCGTTGGGACTATATTTTTTAAGCTAGTAAAGAGGTTGGTATTTGGGAACTATACAAATAGAAATTTTTTCATCGCTTAAAGAATTTTCTCAATTTACACTAATGTAACCAATTTAATTGTATTATCAATGTATAAAAGCAATAAATAAATAAAATATATGAAAATATAGCATAAAATCATATTTCATTGAAATCAATTGTAAAAGCTTCATAAAAAATAAAACAGATACGAAAAACAAAATAAGTGACTCAAATATGTGTTTCAATCCGTTCTAATGTAGCTTCGGGACATTAAAGATAATGTTTAATGCATTTTATATCGATGATAAATGAAAAGAAAGTAAAAGTGTATTTTAATAGCCACATTGATCGCTTTTAAGCCACTACATCATTCCCCGTGGTAGTGTCAGAAAAGACTTTTAGGATTTGTTTAATTCCTTCTAAATCGAAAAATACGGTCAAGGAACGTGAGTGGAAAGTTCTAAAGAGAATGGACTAGTAAAAAAAAATTCTCAAAAGAATGGGAACAAAACTTCTAAAAACATAGCGAAGGAAAAAAATAAAAATGGGTAACACACACTTTGCCAACGAAGTGAGAAAGTCTGAAAAGAAGTACATCAAAGAAAAGGCTAACTTTTTTAAAGAAAGTTCCATTTTCACTCCTTAACGGCAAACTGCACTTTTGTCGCCTGGTACCTTTCAAGGATCAGGATTGGCGGGGAAAAATAGAGGAAAATAATAACAAAAATCGCCAGCACATAAGCACTCACAACATGAAAAGCATAAGCAATAATAAATACTGAAAAAAAGATCCCGCGAAAATGTTACTTCATCCAATTTTTGCTTATTTTTTACTTTAAGAAAAAAATATCTAAAAAATTTGAACAAAGTTCGAAAATCTTTTCTGTTGCCTTTCAACGAAATTCCTGCGTTACCACGTTTGTTAAAGCATGTCCTCGAGACATACAGCTCCCCTTATCGGTGTTCTACTTTATTTTTTTTTATAAGACCACCCCTTTTCACAAAAATAAATGAACAAAAACGATAAATAAATGAATGTAACGCGGAATAAATACATAAAAAAGCGCACCCTGTGTTTGGGAAGTCCTTTGTATGAAAAGTTATTTGTCACTCAGCCATTGTTGGAATTTCGTTTCTTTTTCTTCCTCTTTTTCCTTTGTGTCACAAGAAAAGAGGGTTTTAATGTTAGTTGACAGGTTTAATAACGTCGGTGACATACGCGCTTTTACCCTTTGACGTTTACTCCAGACGGTAAGTGGAATTCTAAAAAAGGACAAATATGTTTCTGACTAGTGTAACTTTAAAATTGTCATGTTTTTTTTCATTTGTTAAAGTTGTATAAATCACCTCCGGCACGTAAAAATAGGATAGACGTATTGGATTTCACAGTGCAATTTAGTTTGTCATTCAACTACCTAGCGGCAGAAATTTCCCAATCGCTTTTCCTTTATTTTGTATGCATTTTTTTAACGCAAATAGCATAAATTAAGTGTGATTTATGGAAGTTTTATGATGATTTCATTGGTTGAATAGAAAATCACTGAAAAATATCGGCTCAGGCCACCTAAATGTGATGTTTCTGTTAGGAGTAGTGTCGATTTTATTTTAAAATTGTGACATTTACCCAGTAAAATAAAGATGGATCGATCTAGAAAATTAACGGGAGGATTTCCGACACCCATATTAAGTGTATAACTTTCCTTTACATGGATTCGTAGTAGAGAAATTCAGAGCACCCCCACCCATAGTTTTCTTCGGACATAAACTTTTATGCAACTAAGGTACACAATAAAAAGTAAAAAAAAAAATATGTTAGACATCACATATTAGCAGGATTAATATTTATATGTAAAAGTTAAAAAATTGATCACAAAGTTCATAAATAAAAAATAGATATTGAAAATATTTTAAGCTTTACTTTGTCAAGCTCCACAAGATTTTGTCAAATAATAGAAATCAAAACACCACCAGCTTTGCGTTTAAATCATTTTAAACAATGACATTTCTTCCAATTATTTTAAATCTCCAATCAATGTTAAACTAAAAAAGTTATCCAATAAAATGCAATAGAAAAAAAATCACTCTTATTGAGTAGTAATTTGGAGCAATATTGACAGGCTGTCAAGTGATAAATAGCATACACGCTTAAGTGATTATTACTTTGTGTTACGTGAAGCTTTCTGAAACTTTATTTCAGAAAGAGTTTAATAAATGAATTGGGGGATGACAGGTCTAGAGAATCATTATTTATGATGACCTATTGAGGAAAAACACCACGTTAAAAATAAACCAGTGAATATTTTAAGTGAGATGCCTATGATTTTTTAACGGTTTCATTTTAAGCGATGTAGGACGTGGTTTTTTATTATTGATATGTTTTTATCGATAATATATGATTCAGTTATTTGTCTCACTGAGCATTTTTGCCATTATCAGTTATTTATTGTTTTTAAAAGGGTTGGTTGAGAGATTATTCATGATTAATTTGAAGCTTAAAAAAGAAATCTAAATTGATCTGTGATTAGAACAATACAAAATAACAGAGTTTCAAAATAAAAAAAATATTGAATTGCTTTTTCGGACAAGTAGATACGTAAAGTTAGCTTCAAAATTGTTTGCAAAAATGTTCGTTTGTTAAAAACCAAACAATGGTATGTTAAATCGCACTGTACGTTGAAAGCAAACGAAATTGGAACTCGATACTTTTATTACTTTAAATTGGTTAAAAACATTAAGCTTGTATCAATTGTTATGATTACCAGTCATAATTGCAAACTTTGAGCTAAATTTGTTTCCGGAAAGTTCTTTAAAAATCTTTGGATATCCTCCTTATAAAAGGATTTATTAATGATGTGAAAGACATCCAGTTTCTACATTATACTTGAATACATTTATCCCATGTTTACTTGCAAAAAACAATTGAAACTTTTTCCCTTATATCAGCTGTATTATTATAAAAATTAGTTGATCATCTGCATGGTTTTCATTAGTTAGAAGACTTTTGTCAACAACACACAACAAAAACACATATATCAATAATAAACGTTAGCTTAAATATAATTTTCAGTAAGTTTTCTAAAATCATAATACCACACCGTCAGCTGAACTATTTTATGAACTAATTGGTACTTCATGCAATTTTACTATTCAGGCGACAATTGTCAATATTCTGAATAATAAAAGCTTATGCAAATAAAAACATGTTGGCGTAATTTAATTATGGACATTTTTGCTATTATCTCATTCAGCAGATGGAAGAATGTAAACTAAAAAAATAATTTACAATAATAAATAAATCAAGTCAGTTACTACAATCTTATCTGGTAATGTGAAGAACAATTTAGTGTACATTAACCACTCCTTCTCCTTATAACAAAACACATCCCTTATAAATGACTAACCATTTAATTTCTCATTAGTACTCCCAAAATCTCCTATCTCCCCTATTTTATCTGTTCGAAACATCCTTCACCAATTTCATTTCCCCAGTCGAAGATTCAACTTCGATCATGGGGATGGCGATTAAAGTTTTCTAGATGGCCCTGTTCTGGAGAATGGGGGAAACGACCATAAGAAAAAGAAAGGACTGAAAACCAAATGGCCTCGGAATCTTCGGCTGCGCTCTGTTGATTGTGGCCATTTGTCTTGTGACAAACATTATCTTAGTTGTTCCGATTTGTTAGCCAGAAATTCCATCGCAGTGACCCTTGCGATGCTCTTTGACATTCTTCTTGGAGTTAATCATTTATCTCTTCTTGAAATTTCCCATTTTCTTTTTTCGAATGCGAATAATTACCTGCTTTTTGAATTTATCTGAGATGTAGTGACTAGTTTTATCATTCTTCAAAACTTTCTTTTGAAAAGTATGAAGTTGCTTTGTGGAATTAATAAATTGATATTTTAAATTGCATTATATGGGTTTGTTGGTTCTTATTTATTAAAATACTATCGGCAAAACCCAGTGCTGCTCGTGTAAAATTAGCATACGTAGAATAAAACTTTATGTATTTTATACGTGTTGACAAAAATATAAAAAGAACTGATTATACAAAATAAAAGTAACTAAAATCATAAAGTTGCTGGAAATAAACCGCATTCTGTTGATTGTGGTCGATTGTCTTGTGACAAACATTATCTTAGTTGTTCCGATTTGTTACCGAGAAATTCCATCGCAGTGACCCTTGCGATGCTCTTTGACATTCTTCTTGGAGTTAATCATTTATCTCTTTGTGAAATTTCCTATTTTCTTTATTCGAATGAGAATAATTACCTGCTTTTTGAATTTGTCTGAGATGTAGTGACTAGTTTTATCATTCTTCAAAACTTTCTTTTGAAAAGTATGAAGTTGCTTTGTCGAATTAATAAATTGATATTCAAAAAAGTGTATTATTTTGGGCTTGTTGGTTCTTATGTATTAAAATTTTAGCTAAAAAATCCCTGGCTGCTTGTGTTAAATTAGCATACCTAGTGTAAAACTTAATGTTTCTTATACGTGTTGACAAAAATTATAAAAAAAGTTTTTAAGAAAAAAGTAACTAAAATCATAAAGTTGCTGGAAATAAACCACACTTAGTTAATTATGGACACTTGTCTTGAACAGCACTATCTTAGTTGTTCCGATTTGTTAGACAGAAATTCCATCGTAGTGACCCTTGCGAAGCTCTTTGGCATTTTTTTGGAGTTAATCATTTATCTCTTTGTGAAATTCCCTATTTTCTTTATTTGAAATGGGAATAATTACCTGCTGGAGTAGAAAATATTTTTGGAATTAGTCTGAGATGCAGTGACTATAGTTTTATCATTCGTCAAAACTTTCTTTTCTTGTAGTATGTAGTTGCTTTGTGGAATTAATAAATTGGTATATCAGATTGTAATATTTTTTTGTGGTTCTTATTTATTATAATGCTAGCTAAACAACTAAGAACTGCTCGTGTAAAATTAACATATATAGTTTATAATATACTTCGCATAATACGTGCTAAAATAAACAGAAAAAATTTGCAATGTTTGAAAAATATGAGCAACTAAAAACAGAAAATTACCGAAAAACAGAAAAAATTTGCAATGTTTGAAAAATATGAGCAACTAAAAACAGAAAATTACCGAGAAACAGAAACAGAAATCCGTAGCACTCTGTTTCATTTCTGACTCTCTGCCGTTTGCCTTGTAACACATTAACCCTTCTTGTTGCGATTTGTTAAGCAGAAATTCTCTCAGATTAACCTTGTCCTGCTCTTTTATTTTCGTTTTGGAGTTTATCATGCCCCCGTTTGTCAAATTTCGCCTTTTTTTATTTGGAATAAAAATAATTACCCGTTGGATTAGAAAAAATATTTTTATTTTCAATTTTTCGAAAATGTAATGAATATATTTTTCATTCATCAAAACTTTGTTATTTTTATATGTTATTTTAAGAAGCAATTTATCTTACTTTTTTCCGATTTATGAACCAGAAAATCCGTTGCAGTGATCCTTGTGTTACTCAGTTCTTCTTCTTGGAATTTATCACGTAACTCTTTGTAAAACTTTGTCGATTTTGCTAACTGACCATAATTACTTTCTAAATAGAAAATATTTGTTGAACTTTTCTGAGCTGTAGAGAATGCTAAGCACAATTTTATCCCTTCACAAAATATGGAGTTGCTTGATGAATTTTTAGTGAAAAAGAATTAAATGAAAATTTGCATTGTTTGAATGATGGCTTGCTAGAATTATAAACATAAGATACCAGTTTAAGTACTCGTCGTGGTCTGGGTAAAAGACACCGTGATTGTAAGAACTGATGGAATAAACAATACTTTATTGCAAAAAATAATTTTTCTATATATGTTGGGAAACTATGGTGTGTGAATTTTTCAATCAATATTTCCAAATATTTCGGACATATCTTTATGTAATATTCAGAAACATTTATAAGTGTTTTATGAACTGTTTCTGTACATATTCTAGATACATAGCAGAATTCCATTACAGCGACTATTGTTATTCGCAGTAATATTTTTCTGGAAGCAAATCAGTTATCTCTTTGTGAATTCTATTGTCATCTTCACAATGCATCAGTAGCTATACCCTGAGGTTGAAAATACAATTTTTAATATTTTGAGATTCAGGGAATATTTGTGATGTTTATAAAAATCATTTCTGAAAATATTTGAGATGATAAAAATATGACTTTAAGATAGATAAAAATATTTTACAATCAATATTCATATTTATAAGCATAATTTTAACGAAATAAAAAGATAGATAGTAGTCATGTGCTAAATTAATTTCGTAATTTGATAAGTTAAATTTTAAGATATCAAACATAAAATTAATAATTCAAACATACATGATTCTTTTTTTAAACCAAAAAACTTTTTTTAAATATTCATTTAAAACAACACATTTAAGAAACTTAAATACTCAATAATTTTTCTCTTACACAAAAGCTTTTTAATGTAAAAAATAGCCTTAAATATTATTTCATTACATTATAAGAAGAGACAAATACCGTCCTTAAACAAATCATCATTACTTCTTTATCTCTCATTTTAAGTAATAGCAATTTAAAAAAGGAGTCGTCAATATACTCACCGACTTATGTTTTAGATGATGTCCTTAAATATATGGTTGTATTTCTTTTAAAATATTTCCCATTATTTTGAGTCAAACGTAAAAAATAATTTTACATTGACAATAATAGCTATTAAAATAAGTATCTGACGTGAATAAATTTCGTATTTTTGGAGTTCATGTTAAAACAAAATCCTTTCATTCACGAACCAATTATTTTCTTAGTTTTATTTTAAAGAAACTTGGAAAAAATATACGTTTTGCCATATTTATTTTATTCTTACATATATATGCATTAGCAATTTTAAAAAAGGAAATATGTAATGGAGTAATAATGACTTGAATTCAGTAGTTTCGTCGTTCTTTATGTTTAATAATGACCTCATTATTCTTTCAATTAAAAATGGGTACTTGTATTTGTTGTTTTTCTTTGAAGAAGGCAGTCAATTAGGAATCTAAAATCTTGAAAAAAGTCTAAAACTTGGACAACATAGAATATATTAAAGATATTTATTTGTGAATTTTGCTCGGGACCTTGCATTTTTAAACACATGTTTTCAAAATTGTATATTTATGATTATTTTATAGGAAATTCCTTATAAAATCTTTAAAACCTTTCTAATTCATAAAAAAGTTATTATCTATGACAGGAAATTTGTTTTTTAATGTTATCGTTGAGCAGGCCAATGAAAAGGCAACTACTTAGTTTTTTTTTTAATATTAGTAGCTTTAAAAAAGTATTAGTCCGTATTAAGTTTTTTCGAACAATTTTTGAAGAATTAACAGTTGAAACAACGTACTAATGCCAATTTCATTAGTCTTTATAGTCAATTTCAAACTTTTTTTTTCGATTGATACATTAAGCTATCAAATTGAAAATATACTTTCTTTTTATAAATTCCGCATTTTTCATATTTTTCTCTATAATTTAGAGCGAATTTTGCCCTGTTGATCATGTATAAAATGAGTCAAAGAAGTTCCGTGTTTCCCTTATCGGTCTAAAGTACCACCCTTCCTTCCCCCGATATCGGAATAAAGGTCGATATTGTGTGTGAGTGTGGTTCACCATTCTTTATATCTTTAATTATATTTCCCAAAATTTACATTTTAAAACTCTTTTAATAAAACTAAATTAAATAAAGTAAAAAATATCAATGTGAAATTAAAAAAAAATTATGTTACAGAAAATTCCTGACAAAGAAGTTGCTGGAAAATATCCGTAATTCCACGAAGAAATATATTAATAGAATTTTCCCATAAAAAAGCTATACAGAAAATTTTTATGCTTAACAGATGTTTGCAGCTTAGATAGCAACCACTCTAAAAAATTGCTCTTCAAATTTGACGAAAGGGGTGGATTTGAAAAATCTATCATTAAAGATTTTCTCAAATCGAAGAAAATGATTTTGTCACACTCTCAGAAAAACCAGTCTTTATACACTAAACTTTCCGTCTTTTTTCACAGTAATTTTTCCGTTTTATTAAAAAAACAGAAAAATTCCGTTTTCTTTGAGCCGCGCATGCGCATCGCGATATTATTGTTGGTGGGTAGAAGAGGCCGCCATTAATTTCTATCGACATCACGACTTTTTGCAGCAGTAACTCCTATAATAATATTTTGAAGAGATGTGTCACCATGGCCGAGTGGTTAAAGCATCCGCCTCAGGATTCAGCCTTCTCAGGAGTGCGGGGGTTCGAATCCCACCTACTGCCAATCATCCTATAAATCGGATATGTGTGCTGGGAAGTTTAGGGCCCGAGGGCACTGGGACAGACGTGCTCGTTAAATCTGTGGAGTCCAAAGTCCCGACGGCGTCAGCGTACGATGTCGCTCGAAGTTCGATATTTCTTCAAAATACATAAAATTTTCGTTTTTTAACGATAAAATGAACACAACGGATCTATCTTTAAAAAAAACCCCGGAATACTTCCTTCTTTTAGAGGACCAAAGTGTTCCTTCAATTCACGGAAACATTCCGGTAGCAGTGCTGCACAGACTTTTTCCGTGAATTGAAGGAAATTTTTTTGAGAGTGCAGCATTTTGGCGGAATTAATTTGGTAACAAAATTTTTGAAATCTTCTTAATTTTTGAAATGTTTTTGAAATGTTTTGAAATGTCTTTACTTTTTGAAATGTTTTTTTTAATAAGAAAATGAAAGCATTTTCTTATTTTAATTTTAAAGATAACATATGCTAACGTAGTCTATTTTAAACAAAACAGATTAAACAACCACGCCTGGGCCAAAGTACTCGAAGATTTAGTAAGAGTAAGTACAAATCAATTTATAGGATGATTGGATTTAAGAGCTGGAATCATTGGGATCAGAGGCGGTTGTTCTGATGATTTGGCCTTTGGGATTTAACTTGGATAAAGAGGGCCCGGATGGCCGAGTGGTGTTTTACCATTACTCTAGCAGTCTGCGTGCTATAACGGGTGCTGGTTCGATTACGGCCTTCGACCTGGGTGTGCTTACTTTCTGTGTGACAGTAAAAATTCTTTGTGTGTTTGTTACTTGTCGAAGGCTAATAAAGCGGGTATCTGATCAAGCACACAAGCTGGAATATATTTGAATCAAAACCTACCTGGATAAATTTAAATGTAATTTTCAAATGTATTTCTTCGGAATAAAAGTTTGAAATTCATTGGAAAATTTCACAAACTTTATATTGGAAAATGCAAAAATAGTATGTATTTTTCGTACGATTTTGAATTTGAAAAACTTGACCAATGACAGTGATTGCGTCCTGTAGAAGGGAGAGTGTAGGCTTTATAGCCCATTACCCAACTCGCCAGAAGAAACAGTTACAAGAGACACACAAAGAAGGGCGACACAAACACATAGACAAATAACAACATTTATTGACAAGCACAAACATCCATGCCTTTACCGGGATTCGAAACCGAGCCCAGCAGCTCCAAAGGCTAGTACACTAACCACTGCGCCGACGGGCCGGCATTTTGAAAAACTTATGAGTTTTCTAATCTTACATTTAGTTTAAAATTTATCTAAAGCTATTAAAAAAATTATAGAGACTTAAATAAATTAAATTGTACTTGACCTTTTTCACAAAATAGTGTTCGATTTAAAGTCAAATTGTTTTGCTATTGTTGATAGTTTTACCGGTATGGAAAAACTCTGGAAATTAAAAACTGGTTAAAGCTCTACCCGAATTCTTCAATCCGTGTTTGCCTGCTAAGGTAGCAAAATATCGGGAAATAATGTCGTCGAAAATATGTGAGTCTGCGAATCGTCAAAATTCACATGACCTCGAGCTGAATGTATTGTCAAAGAGGAGGAAATTGTTTTTTGAAATTTGAATAATTTAAAAAAAAGTCTTAATTTCCGATAGTGCAGTGTTTTGCAATAGAAACACCAAAAAAATCTGTTTTCTACAGGTGCAATCTGTGTAAGTGGTTGCAGATTTTAATTATTTTAAAATAAACTTTTTTTCGTTAAACTGAGATGTAAACAATTTTATGTTAAATCTTTGTGAGTTAAGGAAGTTTATTTTTTTTTTGTAGCAACATGATATCGATATTCTGTTTTTAACAGTTGGTTGATTTACCCCTGTTTATTTTCTCCCGCTCAGCAAACCCCACCAAACTGCTGTTGCCGTTTCAACAGTGTAGTAAATTTACCTATAATTGTCTCTCAAACACCAAATCCCATCTACAAACTGTCACTCTTCTTCACAGAAACTTCACACTTTTTTACTGTGTGATAATTTACTGATGTTTGTTTTCTCCCAAGCAAACCCTAACAAATAGCTGTCATTTTTTTTACAGTGTAGTCATAGTCAATGTACCAATGTTTATTTTATCCCAAGCAAACTCCACCTACAAGCATTACACCATCTGTTACTTTTGCCACTTTTATTTTGACCCTTTTAATCTTCCATTTTTTTCTAGTATGGTTAAATTCAGCATTATTGATTTATCCCAAACAAACCCCACCAAACATCTATCTTTATTTTTCCATCCCAAGCCAGCTCCACTTACAAACAAGTATTACCCAACTGCTACGTTCGCCACTTTTTTCCAGTATGGTAGAATTCACCAATATTTATTCCTCCCAAACAGTCCCCACCAAACATCTATCTTCATTTTTTCATCTCAAACAGACTCCACCTACAAGCATTACCCCCAACTACTACTTTTGCTACTTTTTATCTGCCACTTTTTCCCAGTATGGTTGAATTCACCAATATTCATTCCTCCCAAACAAACCCCACCAAACATCCATCTATATTTTTCCTTCCCAATAAAGCTCCACCTACAAACATTAACCAACTGGTAGATTTGCCACCTTTTTTGCCACTTTTTATCGGCCACTTTTTTCCAGAATGGTTGAATTCACCAATATTTATTCCTCCCAAACAAACCCCACCAAACATCTATCTTTATTTTTTCATCACAAGCAAACTCAACTACAAGCATTACCCCAATTGCTACTTTTGCCACTTTTTTGCCACTTTTTATTTGCTACTTTTTATCTGCCACTTTTTAACTGCCACTTTTTTCCAGTATGGTTAATTTCACCAACTTTTATTCCTTCCAAACAAACCCCACCAAACATCTATCTTTATTTATCCATCCCAAGCAATCCCCACCCACAAGCATTACCCAACTGCTACTTTTGCCACTTTATATCTGCCACTTTTTTCCAGTATGGTTGAGTTCACCAATATTTATTCCTCCCAAACAAACCCCACCAAACATCTATCTTTATTTTTTCATCACAAGCAAACTCAACTACAAGCATTACCCCAATTGCTACTTTTGCCACTTTTTTGCCACTTTTTATTTGCTACTTTTTATCTGCCACTTTTTAACTGCCACTTTTTTCCAGTATGGTTAATTTCACCAACTTTTATTCCTTCCAAACAAACCCCACCAAACATCTATCTTTATTTATCCATCCCAAGCAATCCCCACCCACAAGCATTACCCAACTGCTACTTTTGCCACTTTATATCTGCCACTTTTTTCCAGTATGGTTGAGTTCACCAATATTTATTCCTCCCAAACAAACCCCACCAAACATCTATCTTTATTTTTTCATCACAAGCAAACTCAACTACAAGCATTACCCCAATTGCTACTTTTGCCACTTTTTTGCCACTTTTTATTTGCTACTTTTTATCTGCCACTTTTTAACTGCCACTTTTTTCCAGTATGGTTAATTTCACCAACTTTTATTCCTTCCAAACAAACCCCACCAAACATCTATCTTTATTTATCCATCCCAAGCAATCCCCACCCACAAGCATTACCCAACTGCTACTTTTGCCACTTTATATCTGCCACTTTTTTCCAGTATGGTTGAGTTCACCAATATTTATTCCTCCCAAACAAACCCCACCAAACATCTATCTTTATTTTTTCATCACAAGCAAACTCAACTACAAGCATTACCCCAATTGCTACTTTTGCCACTTTTTTGCCACTTTTTATTTGCTACTTTTTATCTGCCACTTTTTAACTGCCACTTTTTTCCAGTATGGTTAATTTCACCAACTTTTATTCCTTCCAAACAAACCCCACCAAACATCTATCTTTATTTATCCATCCCAAGCAATCCCCACCCACAAGCATTACCCAACTGCTACTTTTGCCACTTTATATCTGCCACTTTTTTCCAGTATGGTTGAGTTCACCAATATTTATTCCTCCCAAACAAACCCCACCAAACATCTATCTTTATTTTTTCATCACAAGCAAACTCAACTACAAGCATTACCCCAATTGCTACTTTTGCCACTTTTTTGCCACTTTTTATTTGCTACTTTTTATCTGCCACTTTTTAACTGCCACTTTTTTCCAGTATGGTTAATTTCACCAACTTTTATTCCTTCCAAACAAACCCCACCAAACATCTATCTTTATTTATCCATCCCAAGCAATCCCCACCCACAAGCATTACCCAACTGCTACTTTTGCCACTTTATATCTGCCACTTTTTTCCAGTATGGTTGAGTTCACCAATATTTATTCCTCCCAAACAAACGTCTATCATTTTTTTCCAGAACCAATACGCGTCACCATCTTCCCCCCTGAGCTTCAACTGGACGTCGGCAAGACGGCCAACTTCAACTGCTCGATCCACGGCTCGCCCGTAGGTTCCGTGACATGGAAGAAGGACATGCGACTGCTGTCTGTCAACCCCAGGGCTGTCTTCCCGACACCGACCTCTCTACAAATAAGGCAGGTGCGGAGGCAGGATTCCGGGGTTTATCAGTGCTTTGTAGGCAGAGAGGAGTTTTCGGCACAGGCCAGTGCTAGGCTGGTTATTGGAGGTGGGTGTATATATTTTTTTGTATATTAGTATATATTGATTGTATATAACTGTTATATTAGAGAATATATTAAGATTGTTGTTGTTTCTAATGATACTCTGTAACCGAGCCCGGAGTAGAGATCTACCCGATTTCAATTCGAAGTGGGGCGGCTTCCGCTTTTATTGAGCGCCAAAAGGGAGAAAGTCCGACTCTTGCTTGTCAGCATGACACATACGTTTAACAGGAAGGTCCCTTTCACACATCATATATAGGACTTCACATTCTCACTCACATATCAGAATTTTGATTCAGATCAAAGGCCGATAACCCTCTGATATGTTACCTTCAGATGTATTGACGTGTTATAGGAACATGGAGGACTTTGTGACTACGACATATTTAACGTGGCCCAGCCACCATTAAGAACACGGCGGTCTTTAGTCGAACACCAGCAACCCTCAGAATAGCGACCACCGCCGATTACAGAACCCACAACCTTTCCGATGCGAGCATGACGTGACGCTTCACATGACTGAGCTACCGCGGCTCTAGCTGAATATTGTTTTAGACAAGTTAAAACTGGACGTATGTAGTTTAGTATTAAGTCTTTCTACTATTTATCAGGCTATATGAATGCTTGAATTGGTGATATGTATTGTGTGTGTGTAGTTCAGTATGTACACAACTAAGAAGTTGGAACATATGAAACATACTATTCTAACAAGCTTACTGTAGTAGAAAAATCGAATAATATAACTTTATAAGAATCGATTCCCGGGTTTATCAGTGCTTTATGGGCAAAGAGGAAATTTCGGCACAAGCATGTGCTAGACTAAGTATTGAATGTTGCTGTATATTTTTTGTATATTGTCTATAACTATTATGTTGGGAAGGTGAATAAATAGTGTTTTACAACATATTTTTGTTTTAGACAAGTTAAGTTAGGCAGCAGGTAGTTTAGTAAGAAGTTTATCAAGTGTTTGGCAGGTTATATAAACTCTTCAATTGATATAATGTATTACGCATACAGTTAAATATGTGTAATACTATGTATTGGTATATCTGAGACATGTTACAATATATCTAATCCTTGATAGGTTAAACATATACAAATTTATAAGAATTTATTGATATGTAGCTTTATCAGTGTTTAGTAGCCAGTTCGGAGTTATTGTCACTGATCTATATGCTTACAAATTTGTCACCAATAAAGTTGGGACTGAAACTATTTTGAAATAAAGAGTTTAAATATGTTGTATATTTTAACGTTTAACCCATTCAAATGGCCTAAAAAAATAACCACGCAAAAATTAGCTTTCTGTTTACATTTATACGAATAAACAAAATATAATTACATATGAGAACAATTTCTCTGAACAATTTATACAAAAAAAAGTTTTTTTTGGGGGATTAAAGATTTGAGTTAGTTTCGTCTTTATTCTATATGGAAGATAATTGAACGCATCGAAAAATGATAATGCTAAAGCATGAAAAGTAAAAATTTTTATACTTGATGACGTTCAGTAGTTAATCCAAAGTTAAAATTCTAGTAAATTTAAAAGTATTATTTGCCACTGAAATAAGAAAATATATCAGCAGACTTTCTCCGAAACAAACATTTTAACTACCAGCGCACTATTTTTCAAGTTTATTTTAAAAAGATTTGTTGGTTTAAAGTCAGTAAATTTTTTTAAAGTCAACAAGGAAATTTATATATTTTCGCTAACAAATTTTCACATTATTATAAGATTAACAAAGTTTCGGAAGTAAGAAAATTTAAACATAAATATGCATATTTTAATACAAAATCCTTTTATATTCGTGAATGAATGTATTCCTAACTAAACACCGTAAGTAATTGGATTTACATTTGAAAAATTTTCATTGAAATTAAATTACCAAGTTTAGTCTTCTTAACTTAGAATTCTAACTATCTTAAAAGATATTTCAATGATATGTTGTTGACAGTGCTACAATTTCGTCATATATAGAAATTCGAATGTTTGTCTAAACTAAATAAGCATGTTTATCTTCATTTCTCCAATCAACTAGATTGTTTTTCTTAAGAAAAAAAAAGACCAAAACATAATTTCGTTGAATGGAATTCACCTGAAATCCTAAAGCCATTACTCAAAACATGAGTTTGAAAAATATCCGCTAGGAAAACTTTGACACAAAACAGAAATAACTCATTTCTATATACGCTCTTAAATCAAAGGGACTTGAGGCATCAACAATTTTGTTTCATTTGAGAATTCTTTTGAAAGAAACTTTTTTTTTCTTCCAACAACAACATCTTGATGAGCGTCGCTATGGAATGGAAGGCAAAACAACCATTAGGATAAAGGCAGCAACAAAGAAACGAAAAACTTAAATAAGAAATAAAAAAACATAAATTGAAATGTGATATCTTATAATTAAGGAAGTTTCTTTTGGATGTTTAGGGGTTAGGAAATCTTGCAGGTTTGTTTACTATGTTTCTGTTTCATAGCCTGATAATATAAAGATTTTTCAACGGAAAATGTTGCCTTGTGATTTATGGTACATGAACATTATATTTTTAAAACAATAACTTTAAGATGTTCGTGTAGCTTTTAACCAAAATAAGAACATGTAATTAAACTTTTCTTTTTCCGACTGTAGGATATTTAAAAAAAAAAAAACAGAGGATTTATGAATTTTGTATAAATGTTATGCAGACATTTTATATTTCATTCTCAAAACTATATTGTTTACATTCTTTAGTTATTGTTGAAAACGTCAGTTATACATACTTTTGTATAAACTTCCAGATCTGAATTTTCATAATTTTTAGTTCTTCAAACATTTATTATACATTAAATATTCTCTAAGAAATGGAATGCACTAAAAAAATATTTTTTGACCAAGAATATTTGAGCAAAGAGCATCAGGTTTTATAAAAGCAATATAAAATATAATTCAACTAACTTTGAAATAGTTAAATTTCTTAATTCAATGCATTGAAAAATATAAAGTCAATTGATATAAAAATACAATAAAATCAATTAAATATGCGTTTATTTAGGTTTTAAAGTGGAAAAAATAATATTTATGAAAATCTCTTGCACTTAAAAAGCTGCATTAAATTCATTCTCTTATTTATACTTTTTTTAACAACTTTTTCATTTTATTTTTGGTTACATGTGGCAACATATTAGTAAGAAAGTTACAATTCTGTTATGCCATTATAATAATCTTATAATCTATACAAAAAAATCTCAAAAAAGGTTAAAACTTACTTCCCAGGATAAAAAAAAATTTGTATAAATATTATGGTAGTTTACATTATTATTAATGAAACTCCAGGCTGATTCTGCCTGAAATTAACATTCTTTTTTAAAAGTTATGATTGCATATGTAGTTATTAAAGACAGTAAGGGAACACAATTTTTGGAGAATAATCAAAGCTATCAAATATCATGAAACATATGAAATTGGGAATCGTGACATATTCATGATGTAAACAAACTAGTCATATTGGACAATTTCGTTGTTGTTTCAGACAATAGAGAGAAGAAATACAAGTTATTCGATTGTGTTTGGTATTCCTTTGTGAATACTGAGATGAATTTGCTGAATACTTTATACATCGAGAAAATGGGAATAATATATAAGATTATAATAATATTGTATTATTGGAATATGACGCAACCTAAATATATTATACAATATTTGTTCTCTCTCTCAGACTTTTAATATATTTTATTGAATTGTTTACACTATGAAGTATGTTGAATTGGTGAACAGAAGTTTTGATGAATTACTGGAATATTTCAAACATGAAAGAACCATATAATGATTAAAGCTAGTATCCATGATCATTTATTTAGTAATAATTGGATAACCAAATACTTAGAATGACGAATTAGTATTCGTAAATGAATATCTTAATTTAAAAATGCTTTAAACCAAGACAAATTTCTAAATTTTGGTTAAATTAAAATACTTCCAATATAACTTCTTCATTCCGAGATTTATTAAATTAATTTCAATATTCTGTAAAACCAGTGTTATTTAGAATAAGTCAGCAAGAATTGAAGTTAATCAAATTGGCAAATTTTTACCAGTCAAATTGACAGTTTTTACCACAGTTTCAAAGTAGTATTTTAGTAATAAAGTATTTACAAAGTAAAACTTTAAATAATTTTGTTTGTAATCTTAAAAATCAAAGTATCAAAGTTAAGAAACCAAAGTTAACTTTTTTTTTTTATTTTCGAAGAACTTGTAAATGGTAAACGCAATAAGATTAAAAAAATGTATAAGGTACATTTTCAAGCCATATAAGTTAATAAATTATTTTTTTAAAAAAGTTTTCTGATAGTTGTTTGCATTAATAAGCACGCTTAGGATTTTTTTAGAAGAACTTGTTACATTTATTTCAATATAAATTATCATTACAATTAAATCTTGCTCTACAATTACAATTCTGCTTTACGTTCGATGTTTGAACTTTTTAATAAATTTTATATGACAGCTTTAGTCAGAAGTTTAGTTTAGTTGGAAATCTGATTCTCCAGCTCCTGCTTTGTACCCAGCAGGGAAATAAGTTTCTGTCTTCTTTCGTAATTTGTGTTATTCCCTTGCAATAAACACGAATAAATTTATTTGGAAAATATTACACTTTAAATTAAATTGCAAATATCTGTGTAATACCACCCTAAGTTCTCAGTGGCTGAGAGCTTTAACGTGTCCACTTCGTAAGCCCAAGATTGCAGGTTCGAGCCTCGGCTGAGTCGTTGGATTTCCTGGATGGGAAAATCCTGGGCATGCATGTTATATGACATTTGTGCAAGTAAAAGATTATCGGAAGGCTTATTTGGCATGGGTTCTCTCGGCAAAATGAAATATCAGCATGCTTTAACATCCACAGAGAGGTCAGATTCATTGCAATTTGGGAGTAAAAATGGTAGCGAAAGCCGCCTAGCCGGTGCCACAAAAAAATGGCTTTTAGTTCTGGGGAAAATGCTTTGTCTGCAAAGGTTTGGCGCCAATATTGCAGAACCATTGGATAAATAATAATAAAAATAAGTTTACAAATAAAAACTAAATTTCAATTTAATGTTATGCAGTGGAAAGATGTTTACACTTCAATCAATTTGCTTACCCTGCATAGAGATATACTAAAGTACGATATAAATTAACGTCTCTCGCTTTATTTTTAGATCTGGTCCCTAAACTGAAAATGACCTTCCCAGAAAAGATCATCCGCCCGGGCAGCTATGTATCTCTAGTTTGCGTGGTATCAGGAAACCCAGCACCACAAATGAAATGGTTCCTCGACGGAGTCTGGCCCATATCCACCAGACCTGGTACTCTGGTCAGTACCTACCTGAGCAGTACTGGCGATGTCATCAGTTACCTGAACTTCACGTCCATCGATGTACAGGATAGCGGGATGTACCATTGCGAAGCCAGCAATGAAGCGGGTACAGTCCAGCATGCCAAGAGGTTGAATGTGTTTGGACCGCTGTTTATAAGACCTTTGAACAATTTGACGGCGTTGGCAGATTCGAGATTCAGCATGAGCTGTCCATTTGGGGGATTCCCGTTTGAGTCTATTATCTGGAAAAGAGGTAAGGAATGTTATTTTGACTGTTTATGATTAGATAGTGAATTGTATATATGTAATAGAATAACATCAATTACACATGAGAAGTATAATTCTTATTTACTGAATATAAAAAAAGAAATATTGGACGTCTAAAGAGTGGCTTATTGTAAAGAAAGCATATTTTAGAGTTTGTATAGAATGGGGCCGGAGCCGATAATCGATATCCAAAAAACACACAATCTTATATCTTAAAGTCGAATTGAAAAGTTATTCACAATTACAGATTGATATTGCTTGTTCTTTTGACTAATCAAGGTTCAGCTTCGATTATAAGATAGGTTTAAGGTCACAGTAAAATATTTGCTTAATAAACAGCTTCTGTGGGAACTTTACTTTTACTTTTTGCGACTAGATGGCACTGTTTTGGGGATATCAAAGAGGATATGTCGTGTATATTCTAGAAATATTAGCTGATTTTAGGCAAAAATAAGTTTTTGATGTTTCTGTTATTTGATAATGCTTTTAAAAAAACTTCGATAAAATATACAGAAAATGTTAATTTATCATAAGAACTGTTTAGTATTTACTAATTTAGACAGAATAACAGGAAACATGATTAAATTTGGGGAGCGTGAAGATATGATATTTGACAACGACAACAAATAATATAACCTTTATATTTTTATTATATATATATATTTTTTTTCAAAAATAAGTTAGCCATTATAATTGCGTATTTCCCTTAAGATTGCTGCCTAAATTATTAAAGGGATTGGAACTATATTCTTCTTTAAAAAATGTAACGTATTTCGCGTTTTTCATAAAATATTCACAAATAGTTACCTTTAACGGATGAGAGTGTTTAAAGTCACTTAATATAAAAAAACAAGAATTATATATTCCTTTGATAGTTTGGAAAAAATTTCGCTTCCTTATTTTAATAAAAAATCATGCAGTTTATGTGCTTACGTATATCTCTCTATATTTTTTTCAATTGCAAAAAAATTTCGCTGTCATATTTTAATAAGAAATCATACAGTTAATGTGCTTACGTAATATATAATTTTTTTTTCGATTTTTTAAATGTTTTTGTGTCGTGTTTAATGATAATTATTTTGCCTTTAAGTACTTACAAATACACATAGTAAGTGATAAAAAATAAGAATTCTGCAAGCATAAATTTTACTTGTTGCTCTGTTGACTATTTACAATAATGCTAACAAAGACAATCACTTGTTTTGTCATTTTGTTGCCAACGTTATTTTTCGTGTTTAATTATATATTTAAAAATATATTTTAATATAATTTTACAATTTAACTATATTATTACAGCAGTTTACAATACTTTTAAAGTACAGTTTAAAATATAAAATTTAAAAAGGAATCAACCAAGTTCATATTTATTGTGTGTTTTTAAAATATTTATTTCAAGCAATATCTTATATAAAAGTATAAAATAAAATATATCGTCTTTTTGAAAAATATATTAAATGTGTAAACTGTCGACACCCTATCTGAAGTTTTAAGAAATAAAATAATATATATTTATTCTTGAGCGAAAACCGTGTTCACTGAAAGTTCTGGAGAAATATTATAGCAAAACACCTGAGTCCCTGTCTGCCTCGCTTTAAATTTTATTTTTGTCATATTTTATCAAACATAAATAAAATAAACGTATTATACTTTAAAAGATTTTTATATCTGGAAATAAATATTTTGTTTTTACAAAAAGTGATTCACGTTGTATTCAAATAGTTAAAAAAAATATTATTTTACAAAAAAAAACGTTTTTTTTTTAATTTTTTGGATTTATAATGTTGAATAAATTTATAAATCTATCAATTAGATAAAAAAGGAACCATAATCTTCTATGTAATAAATCATCCCTTATACCCTCTTTGCCACCCTAACTTGGGTAAAAACAAAGAGTAAAAAGGAAGAGGGAAAAGCGCGGTCGGTTCGTTAGTTTGAAACTCTTATACGGTAATATTTACATACAAAATTATCTGAATACAATTTAACCAAAATACATTTTTCATTTTGATAAATTTGTCAAATTTTCTCAAATAATACTGAAACCTGCTAGACCTTCAACGAAATTAAAGTTTGAAGTATGTTTCTGGATGCATTCACAATTAATATATGGAACTCTTTACATGAGCGGAATGATCTTCTCCATAGCTTATTTATATTTACCCAACTTAGGTTGGCAAGAAGTGTAGTATAGTTATTCGTTTTATATAAATGTTCATTACCAACATCTGTAAAACAGAAAACCAAATTTCTTTTGTAAAATTATCGCAATTCCACTTAATGCTAAGAGAAATCAAAACTTAAAAAAAAGTTTCATTCAAGAAACAATATAAATAACACTAAAGTAAAAGAATTTCCTTCCTTAAATTGCCGCCGGAGTGTTACCACCGAGCAAGAAAATTAAATACAAGAAACCAAGCATAACACGACCACGCTGTTACAGGGACATTTCCCCCTCCCCCATTAAGGCTCCAGCACTTTTTATCTGCGTTTTCCCTGATTTTACCCACCTGAAATTGCAGGAAGAACATAAAGAGTTTACTAAATGTTTCGTAAGTAGAGAAAAAAAGAAAACAACGGCTCTTGGACAATGGAACATGGTTCCTGGTAGTTGTAAGAAAAGCCCTTTTCTTTTGTCAGAAAGTAGAATGAAATATTGTATGGTCCCCGGCTTTGACATTAAATGTTTTCATAAGTTAAGACGGTGTTTTTCCGGGAATTTTTACTCTGAAGTCTTAACTTGGATAAGTGAAAGAAACTTGGTACAAATGGAGTTTTGTTTATTTATGCAATGTGCTGTTCTTAGAAGAATTCGGATGAAGAAAATCAAGCACTTATTTAGACTTTTAGTTTAGTTAAAAATAATTACTATGTATTTATAACTTTCTAAATGTTTGTCTAAATGTTGTTCATTTGTTAGCAGATATGGAAACGCAGGTTGAGTGAAAGACTTTTATTAAACAGCATTAAAACAATCAATTTAAGTTTAGTAATTAAGAAAGAATTTTAGGGCGATTTACTGGACCAACGGTCCCGCCATTAGAAACAGGTTACGAGCGTAGCTCCTCTTAAGAGAGCAGAATGCAAAAGTGAAAAACAATGTTCGCTTTGACCGAAGCGAAGTTCGGTTTCGAAGAGGGATATGCTAAAAAGAGAGTTCACAAGTTATTGGTGAAACTCTATCACTAAAATGTAAGCTGTTTAATATTATTTTTTTTAAAAATAGCAAGAGTAATTAGATAAATTATTTGAAGTGGTGCTTTTCTTAAGGTTAAAAATCCCATTACTTATTTGAAAATGTTGCAGATGTGCGTAATAGATTCATAAAACAAAAAACAAAAATGAAAAAACGCAAAAACAAAAACGTAAAATTTATGCTTATAAAGATAGAACTACAGTAAACTTAATACTTTAACTTTCTGAAAAATAAAATTCAAATATATGAGTAATGTTGTTTAATTGTAAAATTTGTTCATTTGTTTATATGTTTTTATCATATCAAAGCTTTCAAATATAAGATAGTATAATAAGAAATATATATAAGATCAAATATAAGATTTCAAATATAATACGAAGATGCAAATAATTTCTTTATAATTGGATATATTACCATTATTTTATCTCATCAATGCTTTTATATCTATCCGTTTCTTAGAAAAATAAAAAAAAAATATATAAATTTTAACTGAGTTTTGTTTCCAGTTGTCTTAAATATTACGATAACATTTTTTTTATTCCTGCATTTTCATTTTCTAAAAAGAATATTAACGCTCGAATACATTTTAGAAAAGATAATTTGACACTTCAAAAGACATAAACTCATCTTAACTTAAATGTTGCGTAAATTCACATAATTCAATTCAAAAATATTGTCTCAAAACTTTATTTATTTTAACTATTTCTTTACAAAAAGAAATAAACCCCCAATCTTTATATCAAATAACCAGTCCTCGAAAGACTAATACCTTGGAGAGTTTCGATTCTCAAAAAAAAAGACCTTTTTCTTTAAACTAATTTTCTAGAGTCGGGTGGGAAGATTCTCTACAAACGATAAACCCAATTTATCACCAAAATTCTATAAGGTGCACTTCAAATCGAAATGAAGATATAATACTTCTATACCATAGTTTTTGTCTGCTCTTAAACCACATAAACTTTTATATTGCTTTTGAAATTTCTGTATATTTATTTTTAATTTAATCATATGTTTCTTGAAAAATATTTAATTTGAGTGTTTTGCGTTTTTAATCTACTTGTACATCTATTGTTTTAAAACTTTACCCGTAATATTATTTAAGCAATTAATATTTTTTCAATGATAAAATTTTCTTGGTGGTTTTTAAATAATTGATTAAAATGGCTTTTTTCAACTAATAAAATTATTTTGAATAAATTATATGTAGTGTTATATAAAAATTGTTAGGTTTTCAATGCATGAAAAGTTATTTAATGTATCAGTATAACTTAAAAAAAATTATCCGGACTATGGTACAAAAAAATGATGGCGTAATAATAATTGTTTGATACCTTAAAGGTAATGTGCAATTCAAAAGCTTTAACTGCATAGAAAAATACAGAATTGTATAATTGATATTGCGTATTTCTACTTTTTGACATTCGATAAATAAAATAATTCAATTAACACTATAATTCATAGAAATAAGCCATTCTTTGGGTAATTAAAAAGAAAAAAAAATTTCAAACTTTTTTTGCTAAAATTTAGCCCAAATTCTGTAGAAAAAAATATATATAATTATTAAATGAGAAGAAATGTAATTGAATTATTTGTAATACGAATCAGTTTGAAAAGGCATCATAATGTGTCACAATGACATTATTTGATGGTTTGTATTATTTGTTTAGAAACCGACACAATATGTTTTATTTTAAAAGTCAGACATAATTTTCCTTACATTTAATATTCATTAATGAATCATATGAATCATGATATTTTTATTTCTATTTGCGAGCTTTTAATTTTTTTTTTTAAATTGATTTAAAAATTAATTAGTTTAGTTGATACAAAATTTTTAAGGCTGCATGTTGACATAAACCGTTTTTTTTTAAAGTGAGAGTTATAGTACCTATATATTTTTCGAAAGCCAGAACTTTAAACTTTGCTATTGTTAGGCAATAATTTTTGAATACTTGATGAAAAATTGTTTGTTTAGTTTCGACGCTTAAAAGTGTAACATAGAACTAAATGACTGTGGTTGGTTTATTTAGGCTCAAAATTTTGTGTAGAAGTAGTTTTAAGTGACAGTTGTAGGTACAAACCTGTTGGTTTCTTAATTAACTCGTAACTTTTTTCTAAATAAGAGCAAATATCATTAAATGTATTTTGCTTTTTTATTAATACAGTTTTTTTATATAGGTAATTTTTATATATAAAAATATTTCTAGCATTAGTAATAAGAAATCATTGTTGATATCATATTGATATCATCTTCTATTATAAGTACGAATAAAAAGGTATAATGCCATCAAATCAATGATGCTACTGTATTTTTTACTTCTAGTTTGGATGTTTTCAAGGAAGATTAACCTTAGATTTAGGCAATAACTTATGGGTGCTTTTGTTTTTCCTTTGTTCGATAGATAACTTGATGGACCATGAAATTACTGCCTCGAAGGGTTTAAGCATCTAAATGTATTGTATACATAATTTTTTCAATAAAAAATGTCGCATTCATTTTTGAAAGAATAAGAAAGTAGTACTATATTTTTTTATTTGCGTGATTATTTTAACGATTATTATTTGAATAGTGGATGTAGTATCATGCATTATTATTTCAAGCGTCAGTTAAATTTGTAAACAGAAGTCAGAACATTAAAGAAATAAATAATAAATGGTAAAGTAAATATTAAGTTTAAATAACCAAAAGAGTAAAAAGTAGCCATTTGGCAACTATCTGAAGGTTTGTTTTTATTAACAAGTAATATTTGTTTATTAACAGCAAGAAATTAAAACATTTAAGAATTTCCCATCGTTACAAACGCATGCACACAAAAAAATTCAATAGATAATTTAATATTCCATCGACTATATAATCCACTTGTGGGGATGCAATAACGGAAACAAGTCAGTATAATTGGTTAAAAATGTTTAAAGAATACGCACATAAACTCTTTTCTTCTTATTTGGTTAATTTTTATACCGTATAAATTTACACCGTTCTTATCTGCAAAAGTGGGAGGTCGTAACCGTTCCAAAAATATTATGTAAACCTTATCCAATCCATCGAAACCATACAACCACGAAAATAAATTTTTATCAATGATACATATACACCTTCCTTCATCCAAACACATATTTTTTTTATAAGGATCCATGCCAAGTTAAATATCTCACTTTTTCCCAAATAATGGATTTTCGCTCGTCCGCGCCGAGTGAAACATTTCTAAAGAAGCGAGAAACCAATTGAAAAGAAAGGCCGTTTCCTTATCTGAGGATCACTGAATTCATCTCTAGCTGCTTAAACTCTCTTGCAATATCTAGGGAGCGCCTTCAGATGCGTTCCGGTCTGGATCCCTCGCCCATCGTCGCTCGGATGGGACGGAGAGAAATATTGCTTTATTTTAAACCTGTTGTTTATAATATTTTGGACCTTGTGTCTAACCCGTTGAAATATATCTATGTCACAACTTTAAATATTTGCGTAAATGTGTTATGTGTTTTTAGGTAACCTAGTAAACTATTAAATCACGGTTATGAAATATTCGTGCACACGTTTTAATTCTTGTAACTATATTTCAAGAATAACTTAATAATTCTTCAAGAAAATTAAAATGACCAAGAAAATTTTTAAAAAAAATCTGTTTTTTTCTATGTTATTCAACAATTATACTGTAGTTGATAGTACGTTTAATGTATAAAAAAAGTTTAAATCCACAAAAATGTGGTTTTTCAGATTTTAAACATACAACGAATAATTTTTGTAATGGTCACTCATATATTCTATATCATATGAATGTTCTGTCTTTATCACAATAAAAAGTTGTTGTTTGAGAAAAATTAACGTTATCCCTACTAATAATCTAACATCTTTTGCAAACTTTTGTGTAAACATTTATTTTATTTCTTCAGTCTTTTTGCTTTAGAAACCTTTTCCAAAAATTGCATTATGTGTTTAGTCAACTTCTCATGTCCTTCACGTATACACGTGTGTTAAAATAAAGTAATTTAATATTTTTTTAAAGAATAATTTACCTTTCTTTTAAACTGCAAAACATAGTATGTATTCTTGTATTTTTTTATTTAACAAATACCTCAACATCTAAAAAAGTCAGACAGATCATTGTTTATACCAAGATGGTAATTTTGCCATGTCAAAATAGCAACCTCGCCATTTGTGAGTGACAGTTGATCGAGATATACATAGTCTGGGCATAAATAGTGAGACTGGTGTGGCCAACGCTTCTTCCAGTCAATGTCAAGGCTCCCTTCAAGACAAGATTTGCATTCCCGATCTCCTGACCCCTGGCTGACGAATGAGGAACCACCAGGAGGGGCTCTAGATCTGAGACCAAATATTGGAACAAAGATGGACGGACACTCAGACTCTAGATTCTGGACTTAAACCTTATGGAGTTCCGTTTTGGGAAAACTCCTCGTTTAAAGTTCGGAATGCTATAATGCAGCTCGATCCAGTCCTCTACTCCCTCGAACCCATCAGTGAGGGCGAATTCCACTTAACTTAACCGAGACGATCTCCTGGAGTAGCGGCCTATCCTCTTGCCGTCTGCCGAGTGACCTAAAGGTCGCCCCCGCTTCGACCTGGAGTAGCTACCCTGCAGCAGATTGGTGTTTTCACGTACCCCGTGGAACTTCCTACCGAAGTTACTCTTGCTTGATCCACGCGAGGGCCACCAGGTATCAATCAATCCTTTTTCCGCTATATCTCAGTGCCCATTATTTAATTAATGCTTGGGCCTTCCGCAATTGAGTATTTGATCACCTCCTGTAATGCTTAGCCTAAGTGTCTATAATAAATTAAGAGTACACGGGAAGAATCGATTGATTTCTTTAGGGTCTCTCAGTAATGGTCTCTGCTTGGCGGACATTGGCGACCGGAAACCGGTTTTTCTTATGGTTCTGGATTTGCGGTGCAAACATGAGACTCGTTCCACTCAACTCTGGCGTGAATCATAGTTGCCGCGAAAGTTAAACAAAACGAGTAACTGGCTTCTTTACACCAGTTTAGGCGATTTCTCGCTATCATCTCAAAGAGGCTATTAAGGAAAGCCTCGTACGAAATCAATCGGTTCTTCCCGTGTACTCTTCAAATAATAATGATTATCTTGCAATGGACAATTGGACATCTCTCTTAGATTTACAGCAAAAGCCATTATACAATATCTGGTAGTTTATTTTTGCTTTCTGAATGACTTCCATTTAGAAGTTCTTAGCTGGTCAAACTCAAACAATAATAGTGCTTGTCTACCTATAAGTCTTCCTCTAAGAGAACTAACACACTATTTTTACCTTGTTATATGTTAAGCATTTTAATAAATTAACTAAAACTTCTGAAACAATTCCTTTAAAATAACTCTATCTTACAATCCATCTTTCCCCAAAACACAAAGCGTTTCCTGTTAAATATTGCAGCAAACTCGGAAACGCCCGACTCAAGGAAAAATGTCCTGGTCCAGCAAAAGACTACTTGAATAAATTGTATCCAGTTTTTATTTCTCTTTCGGACACTCAACGGAAAGAGTTTTAAATTTCTCCTGCCGTCTATAAGACAATCAGAAATGTATGGCAGTTGAATACCGTTTGCTGAATACGGTGGAATTGTCACAAAGAATTGGGGCTGCTTGAGTTATCATGCAGCATTTGGCGGGAGTGATTTGAAAGGGACATTTAGGGATTTTTCGTTTTTGTACGGGCTCGCGAATCGGGGTTGTTTATTGAAATTTATTTCCATCGGCAGAAATTTATGTAATAGGTTAAAAGGATTTTTTAAAATATAGCCCGTTTTTGAGCTGTACTCATATTGAAAATTTTAATTTCGCAAATGTATAAATAATGCCACCTGTAAAAAATTCAGTCTCGTTTACTAACACATGTGATGCAGTCTACAATTTACATAGTGGGCTGAAATTTTCAAGCACATGTGCTTCAGCCACAATGCAGTTTGAATTCCCGATTTGTAGAAAGTGAGAACACTAACCAAAGTCAACGCGGGTCATGTCATTGCACAGGCTGAGAAACTGTAGCCTAGTACTGGTTGAATTTTGTTTTTAGCTTCAGCTGCAATCACTTTTAATAATAATCACATTTTGTTTTAGCGTATTACTTTTGATCTATGAATGCATTATTTCAGTTATGCAAAGGTCTTTTTTCAATAATTTGCATATAAGCATAAACTTCTGAACCCATAATATCTTAATCTATTCAAACATTTTCGGCATTAACATTGTGTATTTTACCAGATAACTAAGTCGACAGAAGTCTCGTAACAACATTCCAAGATATACATACACATTCCTCTCTAACTCAAAACTCAATAGAATAACACTCAAATCACATATGCTCTCAATTCTTAATGAATATCCCTTTGTAAACTTGACAGAATTATTCTGTAGCACTTGTTTGCAAAGAGGTATCTCACAGTAAAGCCTTCTAATTGTTTTAGATCTCAGTTGTATTAGTATATTCATGCAGGCTTAGCATACTTAATACCCATAGATAAAGTAAACAAAGGGATGTCAATAGTAAGGGTAATTATAAATGTAACTTTATCATTCGGATATAGTCTCAAAGGTATTAAATCAGTTTCCCAATGTTTGTCGTATAATGTCCCTAAAGCATTTTAATAAACGATATAAGCTCGGAATGTCGTAAGGTAAATTGTAATTAGGAATGATTTGCAATACTCACCATTATCCTATAGCTCGTGACTTGAAATATACATTACTACATCATTAATAACTGCGGTGTTAAAACACTTGTTCATTTACGCAATCATTAATATGTATAAAAGGGATATATAAAAATTAAATATTTAAATTTATGCGTCGTAATTAATTTTACACAGATGATCATTCAGTTTTAACATTCTAACAATATTATCAAGCAATGATCTGAAAATGAATAGACTAGTTCCAATTTTTTGTTATATATTTTTTTCGAGAAATATATTTTAAAAGACATCAATGCAATCCATATTATAATCCAATAATATTTTTAAATTATTATTACAGTAATACAATGACTATTATTTATTTCTGTAATATTTCACTTTGTTTTTAAATTTTTTCCATAAACTACTTTAAGACGAAGTAGTATTTTTTATTTTGTTCTTTGCAAGTCATGGACACTTAAATAAGAATCCAAAAATTATAATAACAGTTAAAAAATTGATAATTTGAATATGATTTGATACACATCTTTGATTCACAAATTTTAAACAAAACACCCATATACGTAATCGAGATAGATAAGTTACCTTTTAAGAAAATACCCATCGAGCAAATACACTACATTATTTTAATGAGCTACTAACAAAGACATTGCAGTTTTCTTCCTGCAGCAGGAAATACCAAACTTCCTGAGCATCAAATTAGTCTTTTCCCGGTCCACCTATTTCTTTCCAAATTAAAAATCTTCAATCCTTTACCCAACACGAATTTCCAATATTTTTACACCGCAGTAGCTCCTACTAAACTTTCAAACTCAAAAGACTTTCTGAGGAACTGTTACTCAAAGGCACTGCTATGAAATTTTTGTTCCCAGTCCAGTTTTAAACTTGATTGCTTTTTGTTTTGTTTTCTGGTCTTAAATTTTGATATATGTTTCTTTGGGCGTAGTTTATTATCTTTTTCTTTTGATGGTTAAGTTTCTATTTTCGATTCTGCTCAGGTTATGTAGTAGCTATTGTTGTCTTTGTTCATAGTTATGTTTTGCTTCTGTTTCTTTTTCCTGTAGTTTATTTCCACTTATTGTTGTTTAATTTCTCTATTTTCGACTCTTACTTACAATTCGATTTATTAAGTTTATGTTCATTTTATAGTAGTTCCAATTTTTTGTTATATATTTTTTTCGAGAAATATATTTTAAAAGACATCAATGCAATCCATATTATAATCCAATAATATTTTTAAATTATTATTACAGTAATACAATGACTATTATTTATTTCTGTAATATTTCACTTTGTTTTTAAAATTTTTCCATAAACTACTTTAAGACGAAGTAGTATTTTTTATTTTGTTCTTTGCAAGTCATGGACACTTAAATAAGAATCCAAAAATTATAATAACAATTAAAAAATTGATAATTTGAATATGATTTGATACACATCTTTGATTCACAAATTTTAAACAAAACACCCATATACGTAATCGAGATAGATAAGTTACCTTTTTAGAAAATACCCATCGAGCAAATACACTACATTATTTTAATGAGCTACTAACAAAGACATTGCAGTTTTCTTCCTGCAGCAGGAAATACCAAACTTCCTGAGCATCAAATTAGTCTTTTCCCGGTCCACCTATTTCTTTCCAAATTAAAAATCTTCAATCCTTTACCCAACACGAATTTCCAATATTTTTACACCGCAGTAGCTCCTACTAAACTTTCAAACTCAAAAGACTTTCTGAGGAACTGTTACTCAAAGGCACTGCTATGAAATTTTTGTTCCCAGTCCAGTTTTAAACTTGATTGCTTTTTGTTTTGTTTTCTGGTCTTAAATTTTGATATATGTTTCTTTGGGCGTAGTTTATTATCTTTTTCTTTTGATGGTTAAGTTTCTATTTTCGATTCTGCTCAGGTTATGTAGTAGCTATTGTTGTCTTTGTTCATAGTTATGTTTTGCTTCTGTTTCTTTTTCCTGTAGTTTATTTCCACTTATTGTTGTTTAATTTCTCTATTTTCGACTCTTACTTATAATTCGATTTATTAAGTTTATGTTCATTTTATAGTTTGATTATTTTTATAAAAAATAGCAACTGTTCATTGCTTTGAAATGAGTTTGACTTGCATATTGAAAAGCAGTTATAGAATCTCATAAATGTATCGCAAGCTTATACAATCTTAAACAAAGTCTTATTAAAAGCCGGTAGAGTGTTGTGCTGAAGTATTTATTTAAGGGCAGAAATTAAAGCTGGAAATAACTGCTTTACCTGAAACACCAATTGTAAAAAAAACGAAAAAAACTGACGAAAGTATTATACAAATGGGAAATTGATAAATTACTTACTTTTCTTATTAGGAATTTTAAATGCAGTCATTACCAAAGTGGCCCAATTATGCCCCCTATCTTCTAAGAAACTTGCATTTTCTCCCAAATTTTTTGACAGAAGGTCCAGCAGAAATTGAGTCCACTGTTCAATTAGAACTCTTTTTATAAAGTCAGGTGACCAGTCAAGTTGACCAGTCTCTAATAAATGACACAATAAGAGTCCCAACAGGCTTTTGATTTGTCATGTAAAAAAGGTACTTAACTTGAAACGGAACAATGGGAGCAGTAAGTTTGCAAAATATTTTAAAACCTTGCGAATAGATTAAACGAGTGAAAAATGCCTAAACGTTATTTTATTTCTGATTCCTCCTACCTACTCTAAACATCAGTGGCAGCTTAAAGGTAGGGGGGTGGGGGAGGGTTATTAACTAACTTACTTCCTGCCAGCTGATTTACATACTGCCGAATCAACCAACATCGCCACCAATTAAGGAAGTTAAACTCTCAGAATACCACAATACTCCTTCAACCTTTTTCTTACTTGTTTTCTTTGTACTTTTTTTCTTTAGGTTGGCTAACGTACCCAAAGTCCTACTTTTAAAAGTGTATGAGACATTAAGACCTATGCGTTGGGGGAGGAGCGGGAACAGTGCGGAGTAATCGGTTTTGCTTCTAATTAAGATTTTTAAGAAACTCATTAATGCTGGTTGGGAGTGGAGATTAGAAGTTACAATATTTTCTTAATTAGTGTAGGTGGAGTTTGGGGAAAAATAAAGACTTGGGACTGGGAATTGTACTACGCGGCGGCTCTGAATTGCTAAAAGTGAGGATTTGTTGTTTGGACAAGTAAATACTCTTCTTTTTGATGACTTTCTCAGTAATTAAACAAAGATGGACGCATTTTGTGATTAGTTAATTCCTTGTAAATATTTTGTTTTACTTTTTGTTCTTTGAAAGTATAAATTTAGTATTACCTATGAGATTAACAAAACTAAAAATTTTATTGATGTTTGTACAAATAGTTAAGTAAAAAAAATCAATGCGCAATACACTTCGAAACTGTAATAATAGAAATAAGATTTATTGTAACCAATTAGTAAGAAAAAACGCCTCATATGAGTAAAAATTATTCAATTTATTTAGTATTTTCGTGTCACCATTTAAATTCGCTAAGATTTAGTACATGTTCAAATAAATAATCTTCTTTAGAATTAAAGGTACATCATTCTGTAGAATAAATATTTCGGGGTGTTAATTTTGCGACTCTATATTTACAATTTTATTTACCTGCCACGTAGTTGCAAAACTTTACTTGTGCCCAACAAATACCCTTCAGGGAGTAGGGCTGATATTTAGGTATCCGTATTAAAATGTAAATCCTTATTAGGTAAATGTTGTTTCACTAGAAGCATTTGACAGTCAAAAAATAAATTTTTATACATTGAAAATATAATGCTTCGAAGTATTTTAAAAACACGAACATTTTAACCCTTTCAGTCCCAAAAATTTACTACGCTACAGAAACATCTGATATTCACAAAATAAGCTTATTTTAGGTCAAATATAGGATTTCCATAAGAAAAAAAATTAAATTTTAATTTTTTATATGGTTTTTGAAATAATGCCAAAATTCTTTAACTGTGGAAAACAACAAAATAAAAATATATATATTACCTAAAAACAATTCGAGTTATATATTTTAAGGTATCTGACCATATTATTAAAAAAATTAATAATTATTTTAAACGAAATAGTTTAAATTGTGTTTTAAATATGAGGAACTGAAGTGAAGTTATCAAAAATCAGGAGAAAAGCTTGTTGACTATTTTCTAAAGAAAAAAAAAATAGTAGTTCTGACTTCTATTGAGATTAAAGTAAAATTTTATAGTACAAAGTATGAAGAATCGAATGATGTGTGTTTGGATGTCATAGCGGGAAATAAACATTTTGAAAAAAAAAATTGAAAGTGATGATGCCAAATGGCATCACTGGGACTGAAAGGGTTAAACTAAAATATAATCTCACAATGGATTAAATTAAAGAAAATATAATTTCACAATGGATTAAATTGAAGAAAATATATTATTCAAACAACTATAGTCGGCGAAAACAAATCCCACACCGTCCCAATACCTATTCCCCTCGATCCACTTATTTGTTCATCTACCAATCCCATGCAACGCCAGACAATGTCTTTGGATGGTTTGTCATGTTCCTTTCACGTGAATTGTCCCCTCCACCTCCCCTCGCATTGTTCCGGATTATCCAGGCCCTTTGAAGGTGGGTCGCCTATACAAAAGCACAAGGGAATGAATTCATTACGAAAGAATGAATGACGGAGCGATGGCAGAAAGATGTATGACATGGGCAATTGCATTCTTCTGTAGTGACAACCCCTTTGCGGGCCTTTGTCCTCGAGTAACAATGTCATATTTTGTTGGGGTCCTAACAAGAACTGCGTGGGAGGAAAGCTTTTTTTGTGGGCTTTGTTATGACATAAATACTTGTAATTTTCGGGTTTTTTTTCTTTGGAAGTTTTTCTTGTATTGAAGTTTTTTGTATGGAAAATGAAATACGATACTACACTGGTTTTATTGTGAAAACTATTTTTTAAGGGTTAAAAGAAAAATAGAATAGCTGGTTTAAAATTAACGAGTAGATATCTATTTAAATGTATTTTATGCATGGATTAAAAATATATTGTTGTTTTATTTAGTTAGGTAGAATTTGAAATATTTTGTAAGTCTGTTACAAAATATGTTTTTAAATATAATAATAATAATAATTCATATTTAATGTCAAAGTACTGACGTTTAATTTATCAAATATTCTACGATGAAAATATCTTGCTTAAACTAACTTTGATTTATGCCTTACTTTGACTAAGTACGTAGTTATTGTGGTGGGCTGTATTTGCATCTATTTAGACAAAAAAAAAAATGTTTACAAAAGCACAAGGGAATGAATTCATTACGAAAGAATGAATGACGGAGCAATGGCAGAAAGATGTATGACATGGTCAATTGCACTCTTCTGTCGTGGCTACCCCTTTGCGGGCCTTTGTCCTCGAGTAACAATGTCATATTTTGTTGGGTCCTAACAAGAACTGTGTGGAAGGAAAACTTTTTTGGTGGGCTTTGTTATGAAATAAATACTTGTAATTTTCGGGTTTCTTTTCTTTGCAAGTTTTTCTTGTATGGGATGTGCTTTTTGTATGTGGAAAATGAAATAAGATACTACATTGGATTTTTGTTGTAAAAACTATTTTTGTAAGGGTTAAAAAGAAAGATAGCAAAGATGGTTTAAGTTTAATGGATAGTTATCGATTTAAATTTATTATATACTTGCAATATAAAGGCATTGTTGTTGTGTATGGTTAGGTAATATTTGAATTATTTTGCCTTTTTTATGAGGATGTTATAAAATATGTTTTAAAATATCATAATAATTCAAGTTTAATCTTACTTAAGATTTATAAAATAATACATAATGAAAATATCTCTTGCTAAAACTAACCATGAATAAATATGACGCAGTACATTGTTGCAATTTGCATCGAAATCTATTAAAACCAAAAAAAAAAAAAAAAAGAACACTTAGTGCTTACAAAAAAACAAAAGTTAAATAAATATATACAAGTTAAATTGTAAAAATTTGAGTTTATAATGAATCAAGAAACAAATTACTTCAAAACACTAGCTAAGTGCGAAAACTTTGTGTGTGAACTTTGTCTTTAAACAGTGATATATACATTGCCAGAATCATGCTCTATTTTAAGTAACTTAAAGGTTAAGCAATAGACAATAAATAGATTTGAAACATACATATATGCAACCCTTAGAGTCGGACGATTATTGTTACATCTTATAACCTTCACTCACGTAAATGTAACATTATTACAATCACGTCTACATTCCAAACAAGAAATGAATCTCCAGAGCAATACTTAAAACGATTCCAATGTTCGTCTATGCTAGGTTCCTGGCTTATACCATTACCAATTTAGACTGCTTTTATTTGACAGTCTTCGGGGCAAACGGAAATACACTCGTTTCGATATCTCGCTTGCATTTCCCAATACTAACATACCTTAAGGAATACTGGATCTCCTCTCTGCCCTATGTCAGGCCCTTGACAGCAATCGGCCCAGAGACTATTTGGGACCGCAATTTATCAGACGTCGACATGAGACCTAAGCGGAGATATCAGCCATTTTTCTTTATTTGCTTTGGCAGACGCTGTGTTGGGCATTTGTCTCATTTTGGCGAAGGTTTGGTCGACTGCGAATTTATCTATTTGTATTGCTCTGCTCTAGTTATGTATTTCTGATGGATATTAAAAATTTTCAATGTATTGTACGTGCATTTAAATTGCCTTAGAATATGCTTTGGCACTGTTTAGTTAAAAAAAATAGTGAGTTATCTGACACTAATTTATGAGTTGAGTTTTTGTTAATTATAAAAGATTGGTACATTCGGATATATATTAGAGTGTTTTGATATCAAATTTGTAATAGCGCGGAAAAGTTGCCTTATCTTATTGTTAGTAAATGTGCAAAATTTTATTGGTCTGAGTTAATATCTTCAGTTGCCTCTGAGACCACTATTGCACTATTACAAATTTGATATCAAAAACTTGTTTTTTTCGATACACCCTAATATATTACAAAACACGTAAACATAGTAGTTTAACATAAAAGGGTTTAGATATTAAAATATATAAAGCATAATAGAATATTTAAAAACGCAGACAGCTTCTTCTTCTGAACGCCATATAAACATTTTTGCAATAAAAATAAAATCTTGCAAAGATATTTCTATGCTATTAATTTTGGCTAACCTTATTCATATCAAGAGTTTTTGATATCATTGTTGTGTAACATAATTCGTCCGAATTTCAAAAGAACCTTTAAGATTATCTTAATATATACCATACAAAACTCTCAAACTTTAAGACAATCATGTTTCTAGCTGAGTTATTTCAACGAAGGAATTTATATTGAAGGCAATATCTACCATTTTCATCTTCAGATAACAATATTTCTTCTTAAGCTCCTTCCGAAAAAAAAGGTCACTTCAGAATTTATGTGCTTCGATAGCATGAAATTTACTGTTTTCTGCTTATTTTAAATTCAATTGCTTCTTTTTATTCATATAAACCCTTATAAATATCAATGCCAATTCTTTGAACCCTTGGCATCGTTTCTAAAAATATTGATGCGTAAAAAACAAAACTGCTATTCCATATTACCATATATACTGTTAACTCCAGGTTTTGTAAATCTCTAATCCGACTTTAAGCTATTTTGATAAACCGAAATAAGGTTATATTTTGCAAAAGGATCTATTTCATAATGCTCAAATTCAAAATAAATTTGCCTGGACATGGTGTTTTACATATTTTTTAATAAAAAATATTGTACTATAAACTTTTATTTATATACCAATTTTTTATGTCGTTATAATTTTATTTTTAATTAAAGTAGTTCTCACGCATTTTTAACAATTTACTAATTTGTTTAAATGAATGATTTCATTGCTTTTAACTTCTAACTACTAATTTGATTTTTTTAAACCAAAATTGAGCTTTCATTGGTTGTATTAGCCCCCCTTAATACCATAGTAGGATCTTATTTTTCTTTGAAGCCCCTTATGGGATATAAAACGCAGTCATTTGATTAAATTTTTTATAGAAAATAAATAGATAAACGAAAGAAATTTTGAGGATTGGTGCCTTGTACGTTTAAAAATCCCAGTAGAATTAATAAGATTTACTTAAAGAATTAATTTTTGCAGTAGATAATTAAATGTGAATGAAAACTCGGTTTTCAGCGATTTTGTTATAGGCAATGTCCTACTTTGGAAACAATCCCATAAATTAACATTTAGAATTTTAAAGGGATTTTTTAAATAATGCTAGCCATCGATTAATATTTTTTCTTTTATATATTTCTTTTCTGCAAAAAATGTAATTAACTGTATGTTAAAGTCCCGTTATGGATATACCGAAATCCTTTACCATTATGGTAAACAATTGGACTAAGATTCTCTATTATCATATAAAATCTTTTATTTAATTTCCCCTTATTCATGTAAATTAAAATACATTTTAAGAAGTTTAAAACATAATTAAGTAATAAAATTTTAAAGTTGTTTCTCATGCAACTTTATCTTCAACAAAGAATCTTTATTCAAATGAAAAATAAGTTTAGTTTAACACATATTAAAATGTACTCAATTCAAATAGTAAGCTAGTAAATTTATTAAATTCTTTGAAATGAATACTTAGCTACATTATGGAAGAAACCCATATCAAGTACCTGTAATGTTTAAACCCTAATATAACTATATTAAGTAACGAATGAAGAATTAAAATTTGCAAATAGTACAAAAAATAAAAATTGGGGTTTTCACAACGTGATACGTTCTAACTGACTATAATAATTTGGTCAGGTGATTTATGAGGGGTTGCTACGTAGACCTTTCTCCACTGGTGGCGCTTGTCTTGTCTTGAGACTCGTCACGCCTTATAGGTGCATGAGGCAGCAATTTTTGAAACCCCGTTCCTCCAGTTCAGTGCGGTCTCCCTGGCAACTGCCCAGCATGGCCAAACAAGATGGTTCACTGGTAGTTATAAGCATTAAGGACGAATGGAAAACCTGCGAAATTGGGAAACCAGCCCCGGTTTCCCCTACTTGCTCGAAGGATTTAGAATGTTTAAAAAACATTCGAGTACTATTATTTTTGGGTCATTATTTTAAAACTTTAATTATAGAATTGTTTAATGTATTCTCTTAACAAACATATTTTATGTTTCTTTTATTCTCCGAGTGTACCTTGTTACTTAAAAATAATTAGCTCACACCGGCGTGTCTGCATTCATGCATTTTAAAACTTCAAACACGAGAAGCTCATTAAACAAAAACAAATTTCCAACAAAGAACCTTCTAAATAAAAATAACAATCTTACGCTACCACATTAAAAAAGTGCCTACAATGCGAAGCCTAAGGACACATGTTGCAAAGAAGAGGGAAAAAAAACTCTTACCAGTGTATACACCTCAACAAAAAAATTCAAAGAATATAAAATTTCAGATAAAAAAAGCGTGAGTGCAATTAACTTGAAATTTTCCAGCTCATTATTTCTGCAGTTCCGAGAGAGAAAATTGCTTGTCTTTAGGCCACGTAAGCATTGAAGGGCTTCTAAAAGATTTTTTTATCAGCTTTTTGGGTGTTTTCTTGGTTCAGAACTTCGTTAATATGTCGTTGCCTCAACCGGCTTTTCTTGGAGAGTGTTCTTTAAAGAAGGATTTGAAATTCTTGATGAAAATGGGCGACAAGATCTATCTAGATGTTGGGGAGGAATGCAGGAGAAACAAGAGTCATTTCTCACCCCTGCTGTTGCCAAATACTTCTTGGAGTTTTTTTTATATTTAGTGCCCTATTAGCAGTTGAGTTGTTGGTAGCTGTTACAAGCAAGATACTGGAGAAAAAAAAACTACACTTGGATTAAGTTTTGTAAAACGTTAATAAACACACTCATTGTTTTAAGAAATTAAAATCATCAAGAAATTAAAATCTCAAAAACTCTATTTTTAAATTATAAATTTGAACCCCCCTCCAAAAAAAATTAGTAGGGTAAAAAAAGCGCAAGTTTTGTTTGTTTATTGTATTTAGCATCATTTAATTAAAATACAAGCGATGGTAATAAATAATACGCATAGTGTTGTTTAAATATATGTATTATATGATGTTTAAATATATGTATTATGTTATGTTGTGTAAATATATGTATTAAATATATGTAGTTTTTTTTCAATAAAATATCTCAGTAGAAGTGCACAAGGCTCATTGGTGAGGGTACTTGTAATTTTCAAGCATTCCCAAGTGATGATACCACCTTTAGATAAGGCACTCAAAATAATTTTTTTGACATAGTACAAAGGGTAAATAGAAAAAAAAACGAGAGAAAATTTAATATTTTGTGGTTACTGTTATCCAGCACTAGCTTATATTCATGTTACTTTATTTACTTGTATTTGATTAAATGGTTAAAGATAGATAACAAAAAAAAACCTCCCTAAAAGAAATAATAACATATTGTGTCCATATTTTATCCAACTAACTTCAAGCATATAATATACATAAAACAATTAAAAAGTATACATAACGCAGAATAAGTTGTATACATTTTTATTTAAGATGTATTTAAGATGAAACTAAAAGTTAAAATAATACATAAATAACATTACTTACCTTTCTTAACTTAATTGGAATTAAAAAATAAAATACAGCAACTTTATATGAAAAGGAAAAATATTTTATTCGAAAAATGCAGAATTGGGAATCGTTTTTATTGAGACCTAAGGCAAAAATAAACATATCATCAGGTCTATAAAATATAAAAAAATAAAAGGGAACAGGCGTGATAAACATAGCGCACAAAAAACAAATCGAAAAATATAGATCCATACACACACCCCCAGAAAGAGAAAAAGTTCTCTCGCATCTTAGTTGTTCAATCGTAAAGGAAGAAACTGGGGCGTAAAAAAACTTATTCACATCCTTGCTTTTATTTTCCGGCAATTCAGATTACTTTCTTTCTAAAAAGAGATTCCATCATCGGCATTTTCCCTTTTTAAATTTTTTTTAATATTTTAATTTAAACTGAAATATTTCCTCCTCTTTATTTATTTCCTTTGGAAAATTAGTGGAGTTTCCAGACGGCAGTTTAGTAAAATTAATATCAGGCAGGATTTAAAAAAAAATTCCCGGAATATACCGTTATTAATGTAGCGGTAGGGATAGTTATTGAAATAGCGAAAAATGCGGCGCGAAAAAGATTTTTTTATAAAAATAAAAATGGCGCCGGTGATTTTAAAGAAAATGATGAAGATGTTTAGGACGCTGATAAAAGAACTGCTCAGGTTAATTCAAGCTGAATTTTACTCAATGTCATCATCAAAGGACGAGGAAAAAATAAAGTTTGGAAGCTTTCAATTAAAATAGTTCTGTGAGGAAAAATTACTTTGAGTAGTTTTACACGAAGTTACTATGTGACGGACATTCATCATCTTTTGTTTAAATTCTCCTCTTTAAAAGATGACGTTTTAATTTATGATGGGGATTAGGTTTTAGTTTTTCCCTTGAAACTATGTTCTTCAGGGTTTTTTTTTTTGAAAATGACTTTGAAAGGATTTTAATAGAGGGAATTCTAATTTTAACATTCTTAAAGTATTTTTCGCATATTTTGAAATTAATTTCAGTGTTTAAGTAGTAAAATTTTTACGTTATAACAATAAATATTTAATTAAATCGTAACCGCATATAAAAGTATTTGAATTTGAAAAAAATATTTTTTTCTGATTAAAATAGCATTTAATTAAGTACGCAAAAAAAGCACAAATAGTTTTTAGTATAAATAAAAACATTAACTATATATTTATGAAGTAAAACAAAATGTATTTTTTAAGGATTGTAAAATTTTTGTCTTCTTGTTGTATTTACTTGGAATTCTAATCAAATGTATACTAAAATTTTAGTTGAAACTATGTTTGCATGCAACAAACTATTAAAGTAGCAAGCAACAAACTATTAAAGTAGCAATAATTATATACACCACTTTGAGAAACAAAAGTGAAACCACGAAAACTATAGCAGACTAAGAACTGTCAATCTTCTGCTTGATTATTAAACTTACTTGTAATTTTAACAACTCTTAAACTAACATCTCTTTTTTTTGTTAACACTTGCAACAATTTAACACTTAAATCAATTAAAATTGAATAATATTAGCACAAATAATGCTTTCCATTTACTTTTATTTAATTTCTCATGTGGATATGTAGGGGAGACCGGGGCACAATGGACCACTTTTTCCTTTTTTTGCACTATAAGTACAAAAATATTCATTCCACTTGTTTAAAAAAAGGTGTATATATTACATGTATATCCTGGTTTAAAAATACATTACCTAAAAAATATAATTTCAAATATTTTTTTCTGAATTCACTTTTTTATTACAAGTGAGAAAGTGGTCCATTGTACCCCAGGTTTGGGGTACAATGGACCATATCACGGGGTACAATGGACCATGGTATTTTTTACTGAAAAAGATTTATCTGCACTTTTTAAAGATTAACATACATATAAAATAATAATTTTCTTTTGACTTTTAAATATTCAATTGCATTAAAATTTCTTTTAGAGAGAAGCCTGTTCCATCACTTCTTTTAGCTCTGTTCCTTCACTAGTCTTTCTAATTCTGTTAAGTGGCATTTCTGATTAAAAAAAATTAGTAAAAGCATTAAATTTTATCTTCAAACTTATAAGATCATTTGAAAGTTTAAACATTTATTGTTATACAAAACAACACCAAAAGTGTAGGGCCAAACTGTGAATCAAAGAATCTTCGTTTTTATGCGAGATTAATTTTTTAACCTTTTAAAGCCTTTAATTAATCAATGTGGTTAAACATTTCACTAACAAAATTTCAGTTTTGTGCATTTTACCAATTCTGAAAAATTTGTTTGTTAGGTTCTTAATTATTTATAACTACAACAAATAACTAACATTTTTGTTGGTAAAAAAATCAACGGTAATCAAATATTAATTAAAAAATTAATGATACTGTACTTGTACTTCTGTTATGTAAATATGTAAATTTATTTTTGTACCTTCTCAAATTTCTAAACTTCTAGTTTTAAATAATTTAACACTTTAATATCACATTCAATTTTAAAAATACTTTTCCCATGTAAAACACTTATTGTTTGCAATCATGTATAAATTAAAACATCAGTTCACTAATTATATGTTACTTCAAGTTAAAAAAAAAGCACTATTAGTAGATGGGGGGAAAATCTATTACATTCAGAAGTGAATATTAGAATATATATTAAAATATTTTACTTCTATAGCAAATTTAACTTTTAATTAACTTTTAGGAAGGACTTGCATCAATATTTTTTTTTATTTTGAAACTAAAAGTATTTCTAAAGTTGCATGGGGCACAATGAACCATGGTCCACTGTACCCCAGATTTTGTGGTCCATAGTGCCCCATATTGTAGTTCAACAAAGAACAAAATTAAAATATGCTGTATTTTGATTTCAGAAATTAATTTATAGATTATATAGAAAGACAAATATCTTATCTTTCAACTATGCTAAGCCACCTTGTCCAACTAAAGATACTTTAATGATGAGAAGATAATTTCTAGGAGTGAGCTTTTTTACTTTCACCTGGTTAATACACATTAAGAATAAAAAATGGCAAATGTGCGAGTTAAAAATATGGTTTTTCATATTATCTAGATCAAAACTATTATACCATCTATGAATTATAATAAGAACTAATTTGGAAAACATACACAATAAATAATAGGGGCTGGTCCATTGTGCCCCTAGGTCCATTGTGCCCCGGTCTCCCCTAATATTTAAGTTTATCTTTAAAATTCATTTTTAAACCCAAAACAAAGAGAATACGCTGAAGATAAAGCTAATTTTTGCAAAATGAATTCCCGTGTCAATAATAGAAAGCTGAACCTTACATGCCAACAGTAAAACCACAGCTACGTAACCGTTGTCTCAAGCCCTACAATTAAACCGCCCGGCAGAAAATTAATCTAAATTAGAATGGCCACTGCTGCAGTGACTTCATAAGCAAAACTACAATAAGCTATCTTCTTATCCAGAAACAAAACACGATCCGCTCATTGGATTTGTCTATTTGATTAAACTAAAGAATAGCGGCTGGAAATTTTACTCCAAATCTGGGAACCCCGACTTATTGGTATTATGGCTACCTTTGGCAACATTAGCAATGGGGAAGTTTATCGTCATTTCACGTTCTTCATACTGCATTTACCCATTGGTTGTCTCGGCACTCGATGGGATTTGTTGTCATTCGACCTGACGATATTTTTAAAAAGACGCCAATCCGGCCACGATTCTTTTTAACTACTCAATATATAAGTATAATTTTTTACATGTAATTCTACAAGATTTATTTAATATAAAACAAATTTTAAAATTTATGAAACTTTAGCCAAAACTAAAATAAATTATATTAAACATAAAGCTATTTGAACACATTGGAATTAGGCTTGCGCGGTAAATTTTGAGGTCAAAATTGAAAAAACGACCAAGAAAATGACTTTATATTGTACAAATGTGTACAAACAAAGACTTATACCTAAATTCTCAGCTCAATTTTAATTAGAAATTATTTTAAGAACTTTTTCTAAAAAAAATAATAAAAATTTCAAAATTTTGATAAAAAAATTTTTACAAATAATTTCGAATTAAAATTGACTCATAAGACTCCTATGACCCCTTAACCGTCCATTTCAATACGTTGATAACTCAATTGTTCTCATTCCAGAAAACAGACAGCTCCCTCTAAACCAGCGCCAAAGGGTCTACCCCAACGGCACCCTGGTAATCGAAGGTGTCCAGCCCAGGATCGACGACGGCCGGTACAGCTGCGAAGTGACCTCCAACCAGGGCATGCCCGTGTCACGCTCGTTCCGGATACAAGTCCGAAGTAGGTGGACAGCTGTTTTTTATCGGTATTTACCGATTTCTTTCCCGTGTTGAACTTTATGTTCCAGAGGTGTGGTCATCTGCGTTGAAGTGTTCCTCTTGTGCGTGAAAGGGTGGGTTCGTAAAAAGTTTAATGGGTTTGCTTGATTCTGTGGGTGAACTTTTGGAATACCACTGTGGGGGTGGATGGATGAGGAGTTTTGCTGGGGCTTAGATGGAAAGTTTATTCTATTTTTTAGGTATAGGATATAATACAAAATATGTATTTTATACTGATAAATATAAATATGTTTTTATACTTCATCTGATAACTTTGTCATATGTTTTAAATTCATCTGATAACTTTGTCATATTTTTTCATGCTTGCACTCTCAGAAATAACACTTTCATTTTGGACGATTCATGAATCCTCAAGCATCATTTCGTTAATTTTGAGGATTGTGTTTCGTCAAACTATCGCGTGACTTTTGAGTAAGCGCGAATCCTCACTTTTACGACCGTGATTTGACGATTCTGTATCTTGATTTTGAGGAAACCGAATCTCATTGTTGTACTCACATGATCAAAAATGACTAAATATTTCTTTAGATAAGACGACATTCAAATCCTCATAAAATGACTATTCGAATTTCCTCACTTTGAGGAAACGAAAACTCGGAACATTTGCCAGTAATGGAATTGTCAAAATTAAGGTAAATGTCGTCATTTTTGAGCATTCATTTTTTAGAGTGTGTAGGGAATGGTGTTCTGTAGTATTCTAAAATTTGGAGAAGCAAGTCTTGAATTTTCTAAAATATTTAACGCCGGTTAAGAACCTAATGCAAATTATTTATCTTGTGGTAAAGCAATATTTGAAAGGTATCTCATATTTTACAATAAAACAATATTTAACATTTTAAATGAATTACAATAAGTGAGAATAACAGTTGAATGAGAACCTAATACAATGAATACATGTGGGAAAACATTATTTAAAATGCGTCACATATTTTACAATATAACCATATCTAATATTTTAAAAGTATTACAATAACGTTATTATATTTCAATTTATCATTAAAAAAATCAAAAGCAAAATTATTAGCAGACAATTCAAAAATTCAATTATAGATGGAATTGCTTTCGTGTTCTATTGTCTAGTGTATTTTTTAAAATATATTTTTTTCTGGAGGAATTAAGCTGGAATCGTATTTCTTCGCCTTAGATAAAACTGAATTATATGATTATACTACATCATTTTAAACTCTTTTTAAAAATACTGCAAGTTTTTCCAATTCGATAGTTTCTGTAGAACTTAATAGTTAGATTAGCATTTTACCCTTGGGTTCAAGTAGATGAAATTTAGAGAGGTAGTAACAGAGATTTATTATTTCTACAAATATGTTTATTGGAAAAATGTTTTAAGCAAAAAGTTATTAGAACTTTAGGGAGTAGCACTAGACTTCATTCTTGATTTTTATGCAACGGAAAAAACTAATATTTTCAAAACGTACAATTAAAAAGATTCAGTTCAAATTATTTTTTTGAATGCATGGTAATTTAGTTTTTCCTTATTTAAACTCAACTAGAATTGTTTGTATGTACATCCATGTTCCATAACTACAGCAAAATATTGTTTTATTATTTCAAGACTAAATAATAGTACTAAATACACAATATGTGAGGTTTTCTGAAGCAAATAAGAGTAGATGAAGAAAGTATATTTGTAATGATTTTGCCTTTAGGAGACATCAATAATAATCAATATAAAATAACTTAACCCTCTGGCGGATAAGCTTTTTCTAAAGAACTATTGCTAAAAGGTCGCTCTATCTCGGCCCTTACCGCTCAATAATGTTCATCTATCTCCGACGGGACAGTATAGAGTCCCTTCTAAAAGGATACCTGGTGTTTCGCCTCCCCCCTTTAAGTACTTCACGGGTGATTAAACACGCTAGCGGTGGCACGCTAGAGGGGCAGAGCAGACGATGGGCTACTTGCCTTCCAGTGGGGGGGGGGGAAGGTGGGGGGCAGCATGAATTACTAACTTGCTTGCCACCTGTAAACTGGACACCTGTTTTGAGCTGGAGGATTTGCTCTTGAATTCTATCTAGAATGGCAGAATGTGTGTTTGTAAACCGATCGTGTTTTACCTTCCATACAAGTACAACACTAGCAGAAACGTCTAAAAGTTTTGTACAAAACTGTTATTTTTGTTTTGTCATACTTTGGAAGCTTCAGGGCGACTGCCAAAAAACTCAAATTAATGAAGACTAATTTAGGTTAGAAATAAACATTAAAATTACTTGCAAATTACTACTGGTACAGAATATTTATTAAAATTTTCGAGCAGTGTTTAAACATAGTAAGTAAATTTTGGTATGATTATTCAAAAAAACGTTCTAGACTTAATAAAAAAACTTTGCAATGAAAATGCATTTATATTTAGTATTAAAACGTTCAAAAAGTTTAAGATGCCAGTATAATCTTCTTATTAAATACGTTTGCTAATAAATGGTTGCGTTACCCAAAACTCAGATTTGGACATTGTCACTGGACCAGGGTTCAAAAATTATGAGGTGTAATTGGTTGTGTTACAGTTCCATGCAGAAATTAAATTGCATTTCAGAAATTGACAGCCAGAAAACTTTAAAATTTTCAATTCATATGCTACATATAAAAGAGGCAATACTTATTGATTGTCATATGGAAGACAAGAGAAATAGACTATTTTTAGATAAATTTGATAAATTGTGTTTTGCTCTTTGTAACTTTCTAAAGCTGCGAATAAAACTTTTTCAATCGCTGGTATCTGTCAAGCAGTTATACACATTTAGAGTGAAGTAAAAAAAAAATTCAGCGCACTCCCTCACACTTACATCTTATTGTTTCAACTAAAGCTATCTTTCTAAAAATATGGTTTTGCATACTACTAAAACTTTGGAGTATCCGAGAAAAGTTACTTTGTTTAGTTAAAACTACTAAAATACGTATTGAGATTTATGTGATTTAGGGTTTAAAGCTAATCTTAAACTTTAAAATAGTTTTTTAGTAGATATGTAATTATTTTTAGACTAATATTCTGGAAAACTTTCTTTTTGCCGATAAGCTACTTCCTAAAAAAATTAATAATAGTCTGTTTTTTACAGCTCATACCGAATTTTTGGGGGACATTTAAAAATATATAGAGATTCAATTAATTTAAATATTTTATTAAAAAATTTAAAGATTGTTTTCTTAATCAAATATAATATTTAAGACTAAAAAAACTAATATGTTGTATCAGGCTTTTTTAAAAGATTAATTTTTGGTATTTCTTTTAATCAGGAACAATTGAAGATATAAATTTGAGTAATAGTAAACTTACAAAACCTGTTTAAAGCATTTTTTCTTTATCTTTAATTATAAAAATAGTAATTTAAAAGGAAGTAAAATTTATAATATGAAAAGTAATGCAATGTAAGACATCACACTGCTTCATTCAATGTTACATAAAAGAATGTACATCACATTACTTTATGTAACATTTAATTGTATCAAGAATACTATAGAATTTTGAATATAAAACAATACGCTGATATCAACATTTTGTGTACGCGATTTTGTTTATCAAACAATTATGCAGATCTTTTACACGTTAATGGATATTGATTCTTGCACTACTCTCATAACGCCATCCTTTTAGAAATCGACAAACAAAGACCTAAGTATACCTGTCTGTAAGTTATAATAACAGGTTTGACTCTCTCCCTTAGAAACATGAATTAGAAGTAAACTCTTTAGGATTGCGTCAAAAGATTTCAAAGCTATAATTCGCACATGATATATGAGCAAGGGAATGCGATGGGCGTGGAGTGGTTACCAGTTAGTGCGATAGCGATGAATAGAGTTCGATTAATAGAAAATCGAGAAATTAACTAGCAGAAAAAAATTATTAAGAAAAGATCATTCGAAAAAATGATATGTAATTTGGGATTCCAGTACATTTGAAAATTTTGAAAATTGAGACCGAAATTGGGAGAATTACCACTGTAAAAACTTTTTGTAAGTTTTCTGTGATTAAGTCATGTAAAAAAGTTATTTTGTCTGAGATCGGTAGCTTTCAATGAGAAATTCGGATAAAATAAAATAATTAAAAATTCCACTTTTTTTAAACTTTCCACCGAAATACTATCAACTGGAAGTTTTACAAGCTAAAAACCGACAATAGTCTCGATAGAATTCTGCATCGAATAAGCTTGTGCGTTTGCCTGTTTAATTAAATAGGGTTCAAAATGTTGAAAACATGATTAATAAGACTTTAGTTTTTTAAATCAATTTCTAAGCACTTATCGATATTAATAATCTTTCTGGGTAATATCGTTTTTAAAAAATCTATAGGAACATAATTGATTTGATTTGTTACTATATTTTCTGATAGCTAGTTCAGTTTTATTATAAATTAAGTTTTTTGGTTGGTAGACATATATTTTCAGGCTTGTGTGCTGGTAGCAAGGACCCGCTTATAAGATTAAAATTTCGAAGAATAATTAAAATACAATAAAAAAACCACTCGTGACATGTTGAAAGAGGCCTGACACCATTGAGCTTGACACACAGTGCCATGCTTCGAATTGCTATCCCATCACAGTGTAAAAACATTACCATTGAATATTGCAGCATTCAAAATGAACTTTTAAGAAACTTTTTTTTTTAAGAAAATGAACTTCAAGTACTTTCTTGAACATTTAAAGAAAAATTGGGCATTACTGAAAACATATCAAGGTAAAATTATTATCCTCAATAGTAGGTTAGGTTTGAATTATCGTCGCACTAGAGCTACACGAGGGCAATTGGCGACGGGCGTCGTATTTTAGAACCACAGTCAAGTAACGAGCCAACACCTGAAAAGGCACCCAACGCAACCGTTAATGGCGACATCGTACGCAGCGTTAGGACTTTGAAGGATATTTAACGTGCACTCCCTTGCACGGGGTATTATTCGTCGGACATTTTTGGCTGCACGGGCCGTTTATAGGTAGGCAGCTATTTTGGCGATGCCCGGACCCGAACCTGGGACCTTCCGCATGCTAAGCGAATGCTTAACCGACTGGGCTCCCCAGCCCTATCCTCAATAGTAAGATCACACTTCTTCGATAACCAGTTGATGTGTTTAGTGTGAGACAAATATGATAGAGGCTTGACAAGATGCACATGGAGTTGTAAAACAGTTGTAATACGATCTGTGTAAATTGTATTTTGATGCAAAAATGTCCTTTATTAGCTTTATATGTATATGCTTTAGGTTGATGAATGCACTAATAATTTTTACATATAATTTAATAATAAAAATCTTTAAATGATTTCCGTCAGACCGATTGTTTGAATCAGTTTTTCATTTTTTATTTAAGGTATTGGGATAGCGCTTCTTTTTTTACATTTAAATTCGATTATAATAACAAAAGGATATTTTTTTATGAAAACCTTCTGAGGAAAAATAGAAAAAGTTACTGTTTGTTTCAAATCCTTATAAATGCTACTGATCCCTAAAGTTGATTTTGATCTTGAAATGTATTCCAGTTAGATTCCATAAAATTATATTTAATCTTTTTATTATGTGCTATGTTTATCATTATCACAGTTGTGTCTTTTTTAGTAAATTAAATAAATAATATATTTATATCGCTAAAAACATAGGTCTACTTTAAAGAAATTACAAAATAAATGTTAAAATTTTTGAACAATCCTTTTACAGAAAAGGATTCAGATTTATAGCGCTTATTTTTCAGTTAAAAAAATGCTCATTTTAACTTCTATTTTTTAATCCCGCGGAAACAAAGAAATAAAATCCATGAACTATCGAAAGAAATAATTATCACAGACAGTCTACAAAAAACCCAATACAAAAATAGTTAACACCTGTCCCCTTCAAGCTTCTACATCCTGTAAACGAAGCCCCCAGACATTTTCCAGGTGGTAATTGCTACTTCCATTATATACTTTAGGCGAAATGTCACCGCGTACTCTCTGCCGCACGCTGTGCCTAATGAGGCGTGAAGTCGACTAAGGGGGGAAGGGAAGATCGGGTTTTTACGTGATCGCCCTTTTCGAAGTGGACAAACATGCTCGTCTTTTCCCGTCACTATCCTTTTAGAGGGAGAAAAAGCGCTCGGCTTTTGCCGTGTCTATCCTTTTAGGAGGAGAAAATTTCGACGGGTTTATACGTCTGTATCCCTCAGAGGGTTAATGACCGACTACTTTGTTTGTTATTGGTTGCTTCCAACGTTAATTTTGTGTAACGTTACCGTTGAAATCAATGTTAATAAACAGTCAATATTTATAACACAGGTATTTTTAAATGGTAATAGTTAGTTGTTATTAAAAAAACATAGAGCTCCTAATCGTAACAAATTGTTGAAATTTACTAATGATCGGTCACTAAGAATCATAAGCTTATTCTATTTGCTATATCGGCTATAACTCATTAATGGGTACTGTTTTCAATGCAAAAATAGTTTTGACACTACACTAGGTAATATCTTGAGATATTTTGTCCTTTGAAAAACAGTTCAGGCAAGGAAAAGGTACAAATTATCTTAATTTCTTATAATGCCAAATACCAGATAACAAAATGTTATACACATTTCCCTCAAAAAACATTACGTTTTATAATAAATCAGTAAAATCACGTTACTTATAACTAAATTGTTTAAAAATTACTCTAAATAACATATTCAACTCAGAACTCGCATTTATACCCCCAAATTATCCCCCTCTAACCTTTACAGAATCAAATCACCACTCAATCTATTCAAAAGAGATGAATGATTTTCCCAAGAATACATATTTATTAACCGAAACCTAAAGAGATTAGAGCGGTTCTTGTAAGCAACCTATTTCATCGATTGCTGACGAAGACCCAAGAGAAACTTGAGATCACGAAGGATAGCCACAGCACGCGATCCAAGTAGATTGCGGCAAATTATTCTACCTGAAAACACAGGCTGAAAAGAGTGCAAGGACTGATCTGGAGGATCTACGCCACAATAAATTGGAAGAAGTAATATCCTCATTTAATATGGAGAGTTGCTGTGGAATTGGGAATTTGTTTCATTGTTGTTTTGTTTTGAGGATGGGAATTAAGGATGGGATAAGTATATTAAAAATGAAAGAGAATTGAATCAAGAAACTTAATTAGATATCAAGAAATAAGTTTAACGTTGATTTTCAATAGAAAAAAAAATATGTCGGTTTGCATAAGAAAGGGAAGAATATTATGTCTTTCACTAAAACTACTTTTTTTTGCCATATATGTTTTTTTAAATCTAATGTTTAATTTCTGAATAATTTAATAAGAGTCCTAGCTGCAAACTTACATTGTCCAAAATACTTAGACTCAGAAATTGATCCCTCCAATGAAATTTTTTGGGATAATAGTAAACGCAATTGGAGGAAATCGCCAATGTAGGGTCCGACTACTATATCTTTGTTATACTTTAGAGAATAAAAGTTTTGAGACTAGGGCCTTCATAATCGGAATCGGATGCATTTTAATCATCATAATACGTTGTTCTTGGATGCGTAAACATTGAATAATTATAATATTTAATATTTATCATATAATTTTCTACTACAGGAATGAGAAGGCAAAACGCTAGAATAATGAAAACATTAACATATTAGTTCTGTATATTTCAAAATAGTATTGTTTAAGATTATTATAGTCATATAATTACAAAATTAGATTAAATAACTGTTTTCAAATATAGTCATTCGGCAAGCCCATGTAAACTAATATTTATTGTTAACAATTAATAGTGTAGGTTGCGTTTGTATTTGAATAATATATTTTGGTTAAAATTTTAATGGATCATAATCAGTTTTTTTTAATTTATCACTGACATTCTGTATAAGGTTCAATTAATCATATAAAGCATTTGCGTTAGGAGCGACTAAGTGGCTGAGAGGCTAAACGTGTCCGCCTCGTAAGCCCAAGATCGCGGGTTCGAGACCCGGCTGAGTCGTCGGTTTTTCTGGATGGGAAAATTCTGGGCACGCATGTCATATGATTATGTGGTATGTAAAAGATCCCTGGAGGGCCCATTTGTCCTGGGTTCGGCAAAATTAAATCTCGGCATACTTTAACATCCACAGAGAGCTCAGATTCATTGTAATCTGTGCGTCAAAATTGGTAGCGAGAGTCCGCCTAGATGGTGCTACAAAAAATGGCTCCTATTTCTGGGGAATGTGTCGAGTCTGCAAGGGCTTAACCGCCAATGTTGCAGCCCCATTAGAGAAAACAAACATTTGCGTTAGGTGAAATTTACAGCAACTATACTTTAATAACAATTCATAACATTTTATAATATAAATATTCTTAACATACTCTAATCTCCATTACAGCTGGTCCGAAAGTAGCAAGCTTTTCCTTCAAAGACAACCTCCACGAAGGAATGCTAACTGCTGTAACTTGTATCGTGGACTCAGGGGACGGTCCCTTAACCACTCGATGGCTTAAGGACGGTCAGTTACTGATCGAAGAAGATTTGGACGCAGCCATCATCTATGCTCAAGAGGGTAGAGTGTCCACCCTTACCATCAGGGAACTAGGTTACAAACATAATGGGAATTATACTTGTTCTACGACGAATGATGTGGCCACGGGATCATTCAGTTCAGTATTGGTAGTAAAAGGTAAGCATTGGTATTTTTTATGTGCCATTAAAGAAATTAACTAATCATCTTATAAAATAAGAGTATATGCAGTTTTGTTTACCGGAATATATTTTGTGAAACATAAAGTTCAAAGCTAATTTAGTTCAATGACATTTCTTTTTAGATTTATAATATGAAGAGCTTAGTAGAGGAACGTGCTAAGGAACAATTTTATAAGAAAAAAAATGATTTTTGTGTCTATGAACATGTTATCCCGCCCTTAACTTTAGCAAGATTTCCTCTTTCTATAAACATTACGTTAACTAGATTTTTACCTTTTGTTAGGGGCTGTTTCTAACGTATCTTGCTATAATCTACGTGGTTAGTAGGTTCTTTATCTAAATAAAACATCCAGAGTGAGAATGCATTAAGGTTATTTATTATGATTAAGTAATGATGGATATTACAATAATTGACATAGTATTAATTAACATCTCTACAGAGGATCCGAAACTAATCTGTTAACTCTATTCGGTTTACGGGAAGTAATTGGTACCTGGGAGCTTTGCACCTCAGTCTTGCAAAGCGTCTTCACTGCTAGGCATGGGCGTTGATGGAGAAGTCTGATGAATGAGGCAGGACCGCTGAGGTAACTTCGGCAAAGGAAGTTCTCATAGATAGGGCATTGGCAGGTAAGGACTCTGGAGCTGGGAATGCATGGGAGTTGAATCCCATCGTCGGAAACTCGGCCGCGGAGGTTAGGTGATGAACTGCGGCATTCGGATGTGGGATTCTTCCCAAGGCTATTAAGCAGTCAAATCTCTGAAGTCTCTCTCTCTTCTGCTCTGACCCCGCATCACCTCTTCAGATGCAGAAAACCTAGACCCTCCTCAATCGCTCCCATTCGTTAGCTGGGGGTCAAGGGGTCAGTTATGTAAATATCTATTCCCCCTCTTGTGTCCTTATTGGGTATAGGGGGTTAACATCACGCCTCCCTTATTTGGTATTACCAGACTTCCTGTCTGGTCAACAACTCAGCCCTGTCATTGCTAGGTTGCCATATCCGGTTAGCTGGCTTGCCACATTTGGCATGACCTGTCAATACTCTTGGATATTGACTGTGTCATTACTCCCCTTCTCACACAAAACAAAGAAAGTTTGTTCGTAAATTGTCAATTACTCCCAACCATAACCGAAAGAAAAAGTCCTATAAATTGTTTTTAGGTAATTCTTGGATCCCCTGAGGAGACTAATTTTCATAACATATAACAATGGTTATACAAATAGTTACAAATGATTACATATATGGTAACAAAATTCTTTTCACCTAGTTGTACATAAGTTTGCAAAAATAATTATCAAAAGTGAATGTAATATTTTCACTAATTATCTAGAATAATATGTTTACATGGAACTACATTTAAATCATCAATACAACAGTTATCCAAACAAATCAAAAAAAATTTTGCTCTTTGCAAATTTAGATAACTTCATATTTTAATTTCGGAATTTTACCAGTCTCTACTTTTATATCAGATCATTGTTGATGCATATATATAAATTTCTTTCAAGAAAACATGAAGATATTAATGAAAATTTCATTATGGTAATTAAGAGACTGAAATACCCCAAAGTGTTACATGAAAAAAAAATGCAATGTTAATTACACACACATTTATAACTGAAACCTGTTATATTTTGCTTATAACATCTTAGAATTCCAAATATGTATACACGTATATATGTTGTATTACTCAAATAGTTCAAAAGTTCATAAATCAAGGTATATGATTCAATATGACACTTGAATTTAATGTCTTTATAATGCAAGCTGAAAAGTTTTTCTAAGAGTTTTAGTTCAACAGCTTTGACAACAATTCACAACAGTTTATTAGTTGTAGAAAATAGTTCATGTATTTAAGGTTTCTGGTAGTTGTAAAGTCACTGAAATGTCATTATTTATACATTAGTGAAAGTTCTAATTAAAATACCTGAGAACTGTTCAGAAAAAAACATTGGAGATGCATTGCGCTGGAAAAAAACTGTAAGGCAAATCATAAAACACTGCTGATGATTGTTGGAAAAAAAAACCTTAAGATACATCACTTTCTCTTTTCTAGAAAAAACAAACAATTGTATATTCACACTTTCTGAATTTATAATCACTTGTCGAAAATTCTAATGGCTTGTATATTGTGAAAAGGAAATATTCATCTCCTTTTATTTGTGTTGAGATGGACTGCTTTCAGAAATAAGATTGGTTGACTTTCTGAATTATAGAAAATGCTTTGTACAATTTCAGACCAGCTGAAATATGTTCTCTGCAGAAATCTTCAAGTGTGCACCCTTGAAGTCCCCTTTTTCTGTAATCATAATATCGTACAAACCAATTCTGGCACAATCACTCCCAACAAAACACAAGCCAACATTAATTCGCCTCAGATCCCCCATAGAGATGAATTTGAGCAAAAAAGAAAATCACTTATCACTTGAAACTACTTAAATCACCTTTTAATTAAAAAAAAATCTCAGTTAATAGCAAAAATTAAAAATTGTTAACCATTACTAAAAAAAAAAGACCAGGGAAAACTCTTCACTTTGTGATATAAATAAATTTTTCCTGTGTTTTCCCCTCAAAATTCTCTCCAAAAAATCATCAAATCATTACATCAGGGAATCTTTAAACCAATCTATCAGATTTGAACCAAAAGCATATACCATTTAACAAAACTCTCAGAAGAAGAAAAACAATTAAAAAAAAATGCAATTTTACCCACATTCCAGCAATTCAGTGTACATTTTACGCCGCTATTGCCCATTAGATGGCGGTAGCAGTCCCAGTTCGTGGTTTTCCGAAATCTCAGAAAATTCCAAAACAAGTTTTTTTTACTACTCTCTTTCCAGCGTTTTCTAGAAGATTCAGTCACTTGTTTTTGCTATTAGCGTATGTAGTGTTGAAAAGGCCAGTCCGTAATTGGAAATCTAATGGATAACACACTATTGAATTGGTAAGTGTTTTTTTCATACTTGAAAACTTTAATAATTCATAATCATACAGCACTTTTCCCATTGCACTTAATTAAAATTAGAAAAAAAAAGAGAACCATGCATTTGCACGTAGTAAGAATTTTTATCTGTGCGTGAAATCACTCTGTCTTATATTAAAATATAATTTTCACTTCTGAATCAATAGAAAAAAATGAAACGGGTAATTATATAAAACCATAATAAGTGAGAAAAAGAAGTTTAATAAAATTCCGGGGGAAAATCGGAATTCAATAGCTGTTCTTTAAAAATAATACAAACGCTTGTGTTTTTCAGGTGGCGCGCTGCAATGTTCGACAGACGACACGATGTGCGGCAATCTAGCTGTGTTTAGGGGCCTTAGAGTCGCTGTTAATACTAATCTTCCCTTTTTCATTTTTCAGCCTTTAGGTTTGGCAGCAAAAAGGCACAAATCATTAATCCTCAATTTGTGGTTTTATTTTTGTTTACAAGCAGTAAATATTATGCTTTTTCAGGAAAGGGGCATGCATTAGCCAAACATTTTTATAGTTTTTTACTAATTTTTATACTGTATTTTCAAGTTTTCTAATTTGTTTGTATTTTGAAATGCATTTTTTTTTTATGGCCATACATGTATGCGTAAATAGGGGGTCAATTATCAATTGTTAACTCTTGTTTAACGTAATTTTACATATTTATAAGTTAACAAATATTACTTTCCCAAAAATATTGTCGCCGTTAGAGGCATATGCATTAATATTTATTGTTATGGAAGCTTGATATAATATTATTCTGTATATTAAAAGAAAACATACAATTTTCTTTAGCTGTGCCTTGCAAGAACAAGTCCACCAGGAATTCATAGTTCCGCAATGAACATCTCTCCGCCCGGCGCCGTGAATAGTGCGACACACCCCTCGGATTCCCCCCTCTTATGGTGTGGAAAGATAAGTTACTTTTTGTTTGTTTACTCTTTCGTTCAGGTGGGGTTGGATTATTTTTTCTCTCCCTTTTTTTTTTTTTGTGTGTATTTCTGGGGTGGGTTTCGAGTGTATAATTTTTGACATGTTTTATTTTTGGGATTAAAATGTTTTAATGTTACAAGATCAATTTTGTAAAAACTTTTAAAATATTTTTTTTTTTGTCTTTGTTTTTGTGTTTGTTGAATCATTACACATAAATTGATTATTGTTTTGAGACTATTATAAATAAGGTGTTGATTAAAGGGTGAAATCTAATTGAAGCATTCTATGATTAAGCATAGATTTTAAATTTTAATATAGTATGTATTTATTTATTTAGACTGTTGTTGTTCTTTTTCTTAAAATATAATCGTGTGTTTTGAGTAATTTTGTTTTATTTTCATTGTGGTTATCTTTTAAATGTGGGAATCTTTCAGTAACTTTTTTAATCTTTGAAATATGTACTTTCTTTTTTTGTTCGGGGTTGGTACAGTTTTGTATTTCAAATAAATTTTTACTAATAGTTTTTATAACCTGAAATTTTCCCTGAAATTTCGACTTGTAATTTTTACAGTCTCTGACAGTGACAAAATTGCCGACTTGTATGTCATGTGGTTGAGATTTGTTTTGAGTGTATATTTGTTGTCTGGTCTGAGCTTTTTCAATGGACTTAGAGGCTTGCGTGTTAAAATTTTGTATTTGTTTTCTTATATTTGCCATATAAGTAGGATATTTTAATAATTCGAGATTGTCTTCTTGACTTTTATATTTCTGTGTGAGAGGTGGAATCTTTCTACCAAAGAAAATTTCGTTTGGCGAAAATCCGATTGTTGAGTGATAACTTGCGTTATAATTTGACTTGTATAAATTTAAAATTAATTTTAAATCTCCCACATCGTCTTGTAAAGCCAGAATGCATTCTTTGAGCTGCTTGTGAGCTCTCTCTATAATACCGTTTAAATTTGGTGTATAAGGTATCGTGTGTTTAATTGTAACCCCTAATTGTTGTTGAATGTTATGAAAGTTTTTACTTATAAAGCAAGATCCATTATCACATAAAATTGAATTCGGCGTCCCATATCTACTAAAATAGTCAATAAAGCATGGTACAATAGATTTTGTGTCTATATTTTTTAGTGGATACAACTCCAGATGTCTCGAAAAATTGTCTATGATCGTTAAGACATAAGAGTCATTAGATAAAGGACCAATAATATCCGTACTTAAATGCGCCCCTGTAATTGCAGGAATTTTTCGAATTTCATGTGGCCATATATTTCGTTGGGGCCTTTTGAGCTGCGTGCATTTTAGACAAGATCTAGCGAAATTTATACAGTCAGTTAGCATAGCATCCCAATGAAAATATTCTCGTAGAAGTAAGTACATACGTCTACCTCCAAGGTGGGTTATATGAAAATCTGACAATGCTTGTATTTTTAGAGAGTTTGGTATGACAATGTTCTCCACATATTCCATAGAATTCCCTTTTTGGATTGAACGTCTGTATTTTAAAGTATTTTTGCTATCCACGAAATAATTTTTATATTTCGGTTCAATTTTCTTCTGTGTCAATTTGTCTTTAATGAATAAAATTGTACTGTCCTGGTTTTGTTTGCTGATTATATTTTGTTCGCTCAGCTCACCTCCAAGAGGAAAGACCCCGAGATTGCTGCCGACTCCCGCTGTGTCCATGTTATTTATTTGCTGGTCTCCGTGTATCTGGCTGAATCCGGAAACTGGTGAGTTTGTGCATGTGTTATTATTTTTATTTTTGACGTGTTCATTTATGTTTTTGTTTTCGCTATGATGTATTTGTACATTTGTTACATTCATTTTGTGAAATATTTTGTGTATTCGGGAGTTTTAGGTTGTCTTGTATTATTTCGCATGATTTATTGGTGTTATTGTTTTGTAATTCAGATTTATCATTTGGAATGTCGATGGGTAGACCCGAATAAATTTGTTTTGAAAAGCCAGTGTCAGTATCAAGCGTTATATCCCCCGTTTTGACTGTTTCCGTTCGTGAAAAAAAATCCGCTAAAGCATTTTCCTTTCCCGGTAAATACTTAATGTCGAAGTCATATTGACTTAGTTCGTTTAGCATTTTTCTTACCAAATGGGAAGTATTGTTTAGTTTAATTGTATTCTGTAACGGACGGTGATCTGTCAAAACAGTAAATCGCTTACCAAAAAGATAGTCATTGAAATGAAGAATACCTTCATAAATGGCTGTTAGTTCTAGTTGAATGGCGCTTTGTTTAGCTTGAGCTGGCGTTAGTTTTTTTGAAAAATAGGCCACTGGTGCCAATCTATTCTGCCTGTATTGACATAATATTGCCGAGATTGCAATAGCACTAGCGTCAGTGTTTAGGTAAAATTTTTCCTTGAAGTCTGGGCTAATTAGGAACGGTTGATTAAAAAAATGCGCTTGTAAATTTTGAAAAGCTGTCTCTTGTTCGTTCGACCAATTAAATTTAACTCCTTTTTTCAAGAGTTTTTCCAAGCTAGCTGTGTATATGGCGTAATTTTTGATTGATGATTTGTAGAAATTGAGCAATCCTAAAAAGGCTTTTAGTGATCTGAGGTTGTGGGGTTTTTTGAATGATATAATTTTTTTTGTATTATCTGGTGAAGGGGTTATTCCATCTTTTGAAACTTCATATCCAAGATAAGTGATGCTTTGGCGCATAAATTGACATTTTTTTGGGTTTAAAGTCAGGTTGTGTTCGGTTAGGCGCTGTAAAACTATTCTGATTTTATGAACCATTTCCTCTTGGTCATTGGCCCCTATTAATATATCATCGATGAACCATCTTATCCCTAAATTTTCCAGTCCCGCAAGGACCTTATTCATTAGTCTTTGAAAAATCTCTGAGCAATTCTTCATGCCAAAGCAGAGTCTTTGGAAACTAAAATTTCCCAAAATCGTAGTGAAACCCAATTTGTCGGCGTATTCTTTAAAATCGCATTGCCAAAATGCGTTACCCATATCAAGCGATGTGTAAAATTTAAATCCGCTTATTGCATGAAGTATGTCTTTAATTTTTGGTAAATTTTGTGGGAAAATTTGTATTGCCATGTTAGTGCTACGCAGATCCAAAACAAAACGATAATCTCCTTTTTGGTCGCTTGTGGACTTTTTTCTTACCAACATAGCGGGAGCAAGCCAATTAGTTTCAGTAGGTTTAATTATTTCTGCTTCCAGCATTTTATCTATTTGATTTTTAGCCGTTTCGCGCAAGTGATATGGTAGGGGATATGCTTTGCATGTAACGGGTGTGTCGTGATAAAAATGCATAGTTGGTTTCACTGCATCACAATGTCCAAGTGACATTAGTGAAGTCGAAAAGGCGTTTTTAAAATTTGTTAATAAGTTGCTAATTTGAAGTTTAATAACTGGGTTTAAGTGTGTTAAATCAAAGTTATCCAGGGAAAATTCAGTTTGTCTTCGTTTCAGTGTGTCTTCTGAGGCAGTAATTAAGTTAACTGTATTTTCTTTGTTTATATTTGAATTTTCAATGTCAATTGCTGTGTGAATATTACCCACTTGCATATGTTTGTTTAAATGTATGTTTTTTTCACCAGCATTACATATAAGGATTTTTGTTTTATTATCTTTAATTGTGTTAATAACCGGAGTGATGATTAAATTTGGATTATTAACTTGAATTGGTTAAAAAAAAACTTGTATATTGTTTTGTGAAAGGGGTGTCTTAGAAACAACATCTACTATTCTCGTTTCTTTGGGTTGTAAGAAGATTTTTTTATTTAGTTTCATTCTAAAACCTTCTTCATCTTCGGAACTTGTATAAATGTTAATCAGTTCGACTTCTGAGTCGTTAATCTCGAAAATACCTTCTGAAATGCGGAGATTTACTCGATGTTTATTTAATAAGTCACAACCAATAATTAATTTATAATCATGAAGGTAGTTCTGTGTTATGAAAAAGCCGTGCTTAATTTTTACATTTCCTATTTGAATCGGGAGTTCCGCTAAATACAGGAATTTAACTTTTGAACCCGTGATTGTGGTTATTTGAACATTTGATTGTATAATTTTGACTTTTATTTGCTTATTATTTTGAATTTGTCTAAATATATCTAGGTCAAGAATTGACACACTGCTCCCAGTATCAATAAGTGATTTTATGTCTATTGATCCGGCTTTTACATTTATGAGTGTCAGGTTTGAATTTTTATTGTTATGGCTTGTGTTTGCGATTACATGATTATTGTTATTTTCATTTGTTTCATTTATTTGAGTATAGTTCATTTTAATTTGTTGATTATTAATGTAGTCTGAATTTTCTGTTGTGATGGTTTCAATTTGATTTGTCATATTTTGAACAATTTTCTCGGGGACACTATTGTGAATGTTTAAATCAGTGTTCCCGAGTTGTGTCCTAAAAAATGGTTCTGTGTGTTTGTGTTAGGGTCGGTGTGCCTGTTGTATTGTCGATTTTGAGTGCTATTTCCTCTGAAATAGCGTCCACGTGAAATAGAACCCCTACTTCTGTTGAAAGTTCGTCCTCTTGTTTGTACGTTTGGGTATGCTCCTCTGTTGCTATTATTATTGCCTCTGTTCTGAAAGTTTCTATATTGTTGGTTGTTCTGTTGTGGTATAAATTCTCTGGTTATAGGAGTGCTTTGTAATTGATTGTATTGAGTGTTAGATTGTTTTAGTATTTTGTAGACCTCACAGTGGCTTGAGTAGTGTGCGTTTTCGCCACAAAATACGCATTTAATGTTTGTTTCTTCAGATCTGATATTATTTATTTGCATATTGCCGATTTTTTGGATTGTTTCATGGGCCTTTTGGGAATGTATTGCAGTGGTAACAGCGTCATTGAAATTTTGCGGATTTGTTTTTATTACGTCAACTCTTAATTCAGGGAGAAGTGCATCGAGGAATTTTGACAGTTTAAGTCGGTCGATAATTTGTTTCGTTTCGTTGTTTTCCATTTGGTATCGTGTTCCTAAATAGTTGTTTGCGAGAGTTGATACTCTGTATGCGAAGTTTTTTACAGATTCGCCTTCACTTTGTCGACATGCACTGAATTTCGATTGATTGTCTGTTAGCCCAATTTCACCAGAAAAAAACGTGATCAATTTTTCACATATTAGTTTATAATCGTCCGATTCCGACAATTCCGCGTCGTTCAAAAGAAAAGTTAGGGCATTTCCCTTCAATCTTGTCTTTAATATAGTTAGTTTTTCCTGGTTGGACCAACCCGACAGTTCGGCAATATCATTAAACTGTTTAAAGAAAAATTTACTTTCGCTCGGTTCTCCATCAAAAAATGATGTTAGTAGTGCAATTCCATTTATTTTTCCCGAGTTTTGATTTTGTTGGGGATTAGGAGTGGGGAAATTTGTTAAGTTGGGTGCAGGAGCTGAAATTGGTGTAAGCGCGACATTACTTTGTGAAACCGGTGCAGTATTTGTTCGTGCACTACGAGTGCGTGTGCCCCTATTATTAGTTAGCACTCTAGCGATTCTACGTCTAGGTGGCATTGTGAAAACTAATATTTAACAAAATACATCAACAGAAAATTTCATGCACAGGTAAAAGTTATAAATGACCAAGTATATTATTTCACCATTTAGTAAATAATTAATTACTAAAACCATTAAACAATTAATCATTAAAACCAAATTCTTACACTTTAAAAGAAAGTAATCAATTAATACCATATAACATATAAAACACCACGGCAACACCAAACGCAAAGAGAAATGACTGAATGTTTGAAATATTAAAACTCATACATTAAAACTCAATTAAATGATATGCATAAACAAATTAGCGTTTGCAGCGAGGAAAAAAAAAATGAATGTTAATCATTCTTTACAGAAAATTTAAAGAAAAAAAAATAACCAAAATATCCCCACACTGGATCCTGGGACCGGGCACCATTGCTATAATCTACGTGGTTAGTAGGTTCTTTATCTAAATAAAACATCCAGAGTGAGAATGCATTAAGGTTATTTATTATGATTAAGTAATGATGGATATTACAATAATTGACATAGTATTAATTAACATCTCTACAGAGGATCCGAAACTAATCTGTTAACTCTATTCGGTTTACGGGAAGTAATTGGTACCTGGGAGCTTTGCACCTCAGTCTTGCAAAGCGTCTTCACTGCTAGGCATGGGCGTTGATGGAGAAGTCTGATGAATGAGGCAGGACCGCTGAGGTAACTTCGGCAAAGGAAGTTCTCATAGATAGGGCATTGGCAGGTAAGGACTCTGGAGCTGGGAATGCATAGGAGTTGAATCCCATCGTCGGAAACTCGGCCGCGGAGGTTAGGTGATGAACTGCGGCATTCGGATGTGGGATTCTTCCCAAGGCTATTAAGCAGTCAAATCTCTGAAGTCTCTCTCTCTTCTGCTCTGACCCCGCATCACCTCTTCAGATGCAGAAAACCTAGACCCTCCTCAATCGCTCCCATTCGTTAGCTGGGGGTCAAGGGGTCAGTTATGTAAATATCTATTCCCCCTCTTGTGACCTTATTGGGTATAGGGGGTTAACATCACGCCTCCCTTATTTGGTATTACCAGACTTCCTGTCTGGTCAACAACTCAGCCCTGTCATTGCTAGGTTGCCATATCCTGTTAGCTGGCTTGCCACATTTGGCATGACCTGTCAATACTCTTGGATATTGACTGTGTCATATCTAAGTCCAGTGTTTCTCGTTTTCACATTTTTGTCACTTAGCACGTTCTTCCACTACGCTCCTCCATTAACTAGCCATATAAACCCGACGCGTATGGGAGTGCCCTTAACAACTGTGACATGTATATCATGTAAACCCTTATTTTGTGACACTCGATCTCCCTTTTCTATGGTCAGAAAATTATCAGAATAATAGAACCATCCCATATTTATGTCTTCATTAATTTTTGAAGTTGAATGTCCGACTATGTCCTGTTCCATCGAGGAGTGAGAGGGCTAACTCATAGACCACTGTGAAAATGCATAATTTGTTGGGCTAGAACAGTTATCTCCGTTCAAGTCATGGTAGATTATAGTAAATATATTCTTATCGTCTACAGCATATCTACCAATTAATTTACCAACTTAATTTTTGCACTTACTTAGACATAAAGTATGTGCCATACATTAAAGAAGACGGAGAAGGAAACATTCATGTACCGTCTACAGAGATTGGATATTTTTTTTTATAAAGTTCAAATAATCCTTCACTGAATAAATATTCATTCATTTACATTTACATACGAAATTAAATAAAGTTGAGTAAATATGATCAAGCATTAAAAACCAAATAAGTTAAAAAAAATAAATAAACAAAAACATATAATGTTCCAATTGCTACCTTACATGTTAAACTCTAAAGATACCTTAACTTCCGCTGATGCAACATTTCTTTCAAAGTAAAATTTCCTTAAATCCTACATCTACTAAAATACGTAATGCTATTCCTGAGGAGAATTTGGCTCACGTTTTGCTTCCTTTTTCCTCTTAGAATTTCGCCTAGTTAGTCTAGAATTAGGGCTAGAATTTCAAAAAATAGATTTTTTACTGACCCTTTCGGTACAAAAGAATTAAGGTAGACGAATACCTGAAATTTAAAAATTTTTACTCTTACTTTAATATTTCCCAAATTTGGCATGGTGATTTCAAATATAATGAACAATGCTTTTTAGGCAGTTTTTTTTATTTAAACATAATTGATTTATTTTAAACGGTGTTTTTCTACTAAAAAAAGGGGGTTACGCTAACACTTCTAGTATAAAATGTTTTACATTAATTTACCTGAAATTTTTTACAGATTCTATTTCAATATATATCTGTGCTATAAAATATGGTAGTTAAAAAAATGTCCAAGTGTAAGCTAATCGAAAAAAATCTTTTTATTTCTAGTTCATTCATAACATTTTTCTTATTAACTTCTCTTCTTGTAATTTGTATGTAATTCTAGAAAGTCATTGCATGCATCAGTTCAAAACTAAGAATTTAACACTCAATTAATGTTTGTAGGAGGAAAATTCGATGTGGTAAACTTGTTAGCGTAAACCTCTTTTTTTAGTTGAAAAACACCGTTTAAAATAAATAAAATATGTTTAAATTTTAAGAATTGCCGAAAAAGCATTGTTCATTATATTTGAAATCACTATGCCAAATTTGAAAAAGATTAAAGTAATAGTAAAGTTTTAGAATTTCAGGGAATTTTGGGTATTCGCCTACCTTAAGTTCGTATAAGTTGTTATCTGAACCTGTAATAGTTTTGAAATTCCCACACAGCTTAATTATATTGTATGCTTTTATTTAAATATAAAAAATGAAAAGACTCATATATTTTATTTTTGTTTACAGTTCCTCCACGATGGGTATTGGAACCAAGTGATATCACGGCAATTTCTGGTAGGCCAGCTAAAATCAGCTGTCAAGCAGATGGTGTTCCCCACCCTCATATTAGGTGGAAAAAAGCCACAGGTGAGTAGAAGCAATTCTTCCCCACAAAAGAAAATGCATTTCGGTACATATGAAGAAGGGTTGCAGAAAAACCGAAAGTTTTTGTTATGAAACATCGCATTTACTATTTATATAACATGTATTTTTATACAAGTATTAAGAAAAGTAACAAACACTAATATAATGCTTAGACTGCATATTAAAAATTATGCTGCGTAATAAACTTGAATTTTTTCAATGTTCATTGCAAATTATGATATTGATATAAGAATATCATCATACTGGTTTAATAAAATGATTTTTTTACTAAAATATAACAACGTGTTTTAATAAAGTATCTTGCCAATACATTTAATAATTTTTGCCACACGTCATTCAACAATTTTTTTAACAAAAAGCTAATAGAGTTTCTGTGTTGTGTAATTTAAAAAATAGATAAAAGCAATATAACAAAGGTTTCACAGCGTCCTATCCTTTTTTTCACTTTAAAGATTGTGAAAACTTTATTTTCAAATATTTGAACAAAGTCACTATTATGTTCTTTTCAAACTAGAAGAATTACACGTTTGAAGACTAATCAAAGAAAGTTAGAAATAGGAAGAAAAATGTCTCTGACTTTGACAGGCTGAAAAATTTCTTTTCCCGTTGTTCTAAACGTCAAAGTCACGTAAACTTTTGCTTCATGTTTTACTTGATAAAATGAAATATAAAAATATAAGTAAAGTACAACATATGAGAGACATCTTACAGAGAACAAAAAAAATATTTTCCAACGTAAATTATTTTTTCAAAACTTTATTTTGCTTCAACTTAATTAAAAAAGAAACTTAGGAAGAATATTTGTACTTGGCCTGGAATTATTCAACTCTCCTTAAATATACAACTGAGCTGATTTAAAGTTTGTATTTATTATATATGGTAGCAATAAACCAATATTTCCCATTACAAATATTTATTTTATTTTCTCTAATATTAAATATTATGAAAAATAACAATAAATAAATAGTTCTTGGAACAATATCGGCATTGCACAGCGGCGAAAACACCTCGTATATTTCAGACCAGCTGAACCTACTAATTCTTACATAAATAAGAGACTAAGGAGGCATTGACTGTTTAAGATAGCCTGTTATATTGCACTAAATTATGTTGAGTCTAGAGCAAACAATTATGTATTTCTTGAGGCACGCAACTTCAATATAGCCATAGGCAGATTGAAAATATTCTACCCCCTCCATCCCCACCAAATAAGAAAGTCAGTGTTGTAAAACGTTTTAAGTCAAATTTAAGACACATATACCGTTTCCTTCAAAAATTACGAAATCCGATAACAGTGGCTATTGCCCAATGCCCATTCATAACTTCTAGTGCGACTTTATTTCAATTTGGCCAAATAGTTTACAACCAATGAGTTTTACCATGCAATTTTTGCATATTGTTTTTGTTCATCTCTCGTACTGCTAAATTTAATTTATTGCTGACTATATTTGATTCGAAATATTAATTATCAGTATCTAAGTGCAATATTTTGTTTATAAATTTATAATGGAAGAAAAATGAATAAAAATTTAGATGATCATGGTGTTAAAAATATTTTGCATCAATGTAATATCTGCTCGTAAATTATAAGACTAGCATCACCTTAATCATAACAAATTTGCTCTTTGAAAGAAATGTATGGAATTGCGTTGATAGCTCGTTAGAAATTGATAGCTGGTAACGTTTAAGTCAAACCAATCTACCATATAATAATATTCGAACTGCATTAAAAACACTCATTTTGAGTTTTAAGAACCTTTGGTATTAAAGTTTTGAAGACGTATCTAGAAATTGCATGGTTGTTTTGGAGAGAATCCCGAATTTCGTTCATAGTTAATAATTTTATATCTCGGCAAATATGTTATAACAGATAACAAAAACTTATCTTCATGCAGAGAAAGGTTGTTGTCACAATATTTATTTATGTTGAGGCTCATTCTTATCTGTAAAAAACCCTTTTATACTAATTTGAATACCGAAAATGTCTCAAAGCTTTTTAAAAGTTATATTACAATAGGGTTCTAATTTACAAAATTCATGTTTTAGCAAGAAGAATTAAACTTAGCGGAAGATTACTATTCAAATCAAGCCTTCCTGTATTTCAGAAATAAGTTCTAGAAATTTGAGAAATATTTTCTTATCTAAAATATTTGATACTTTTATTGTACTGAAAAAATGTCGCAAACTTTAAGAAATTCAATACATTTCAAAATGAAAAACTTAAAAGTAGATAAAAAATATCTTCGCGACTGGGAAAAAGTTTCAGAAATAGTACAAATAAGCAAGTAAACAAATATTACTGACGCTTCGATATTAGAATTGCAAAATATTTTTATTTTTTCTCTGTTTCTTATCGAGAGCCGAAAAATTCCGGCCGTACGTTGAAAACTTGAGGAGTTAAAAAAAATATTATAATGTATTGTTTACTGTGGTTTTCCAAATATCTGTAGTTTTTTTTAAAAATATATCAGCACAGTGTCAATATTATAGTTGTGTGTTATTTGAGAAGCATTGTATTTCGGAACTTATCAAGTTGTAGATGTTACTTTCTCAAATGTTTTGCAAATGAAGCAAGAAATATGAGAGCGTTTCGCAATTCGTGTTTAGATAGAAATGTGAAAATATAATACACACATTATTTTTTTAACTATAATGTGTTTAAGGAAAATTTAAATTTAATAAATGTTCATACATGACTTACAAATCCAAATTGTTTGTTTAAATTTAAATAATCATAAAGAATAAAAGTCCTTTTTACAGTGAATTGTTTACAATTTTAGAATCCTTTTGATCGTGTTAGGATTTTTCGTATCACTTTGAATAAGTTGTGATTCTCTTATTACATACTGTTTTTTTGTGAAATTGGACTCCTTATTTCGATACTATATATTTAATTGGATACCAAACTTTAAATAGACATGTGCTATGCACAAAACGTAAGGGAGTAATTAAAATCTAAATTTAATTTATGTTATATTTAACAGGTATATAAATTTCACTTTGGTATAGCTGTTACAGCCATTTGATCCTAAATATTTCGCATTATTATGTTAAACTCTTCGTTGGTATTACTCGATTAATACTTACTCACAAAGAGTATAGTATATAAAACAAATAATAAATGTTAAACATTTCTTTAAACTAGAACAGAATAACTAAATTCTAACATTTTGTTAAACTAATTCTCGTTCTATCTAGTCAAACATACTTTAACTAATATTGGGTTAAACCGATAACCCAAGTATTTTATATTTCAGGGCATCCACCCGACCAATTCAAAACAATCGTCAGTAGCTCGCATGTTCATATCTTAGTGAACGGGTCGTTAAACTTTCCGAGTGTGGAGCCAACCGACGAGGGTTATTATCTCTGCGAAGCAAACAACGGAGTTGGGATGGGACTAAGTACTGTGGTCAAGCTAACTGTGCACAGTAAGTAAATGGCTTATATCTCAAATATTTAACTATCTCTTTAAGATATTTTAGCTTATTGACAGTAAATGCAATAAGAAATATTACGTTTTGGTTAATGCAGATATACCTGGACAATAAGTTTTTATTGGGAAACCTAAATGAAAGTTCTTGTTAAGATCCAAGTTTAGTTATCCAAGTGTAAGGGAATTACTACTGCCTTAAAAATTACCCAAAAACTTCAAAACTGATACTAGTAAAATGTCATGTTAAGGTCATTTCTTCTATAAGCTAAAATTATTTTTTTTGTAGAAAATGAACGTTTATATACTTTTTTTCAAGCTAAAACAGTGACGTCGGCTATTTAGTTTTTAACTGAAATGTTTTCGTTTTTTTTTTCTGTTAAGACAACAATTTTATATTGAATACAAAACATTTGGTTAATTTTGTCAAGCATTTGGGGTGATTGACTGAGAATATAAATTTAACCTGTAAGTGATATTAAATATATAAAATGCAACTTCTAAATTTAATTAACCACTAAATACTTTTTTTTAAAAAAAGTGTTTATACATTTGCGTCTCCTATATTATTTTGAATTACGCATGGTTGGTCATAAACCTTATAGAAAATTGCTTACTGCGTTTTCTAAACAGTGTTTATTTTATTACAGTTTGAATATTTTTATTAACTTTCTAAATATTTAAAAGAAATTCTTTTAATGACAATGAAATACGTTCCATGACAAAAGAGGAAAGTATTGTAAAATGTAACAAAGGTAAATAATGTGCCAAAAAATTATGACAATCTTTATACAACACAGAAAAGAAGCTTTCAAAGAATTATTTTCCAATAAAAACATCCATAAAAACCATGCATGCGAAATATTATTTTTCCATTTTTAAGCCATACAAGAATTTCAATGATAAAAACACGTTACGGACAAAATATACCTATAGGTTTTTGACATATGTCACAAACAAAAGCAGGATTTTGACACATAAAACATTTCTTTGATCTGAAGACCTGCATAATGTCTCTAGGTATGTCACTTTTCTAGCGGATTTTCGTTTTTATAAATCTTACAAATACATGATCCCTGACATTAGAGGCAAATTGAACGGGAAACATGACAAGGGAATAAAACAGGATAAAATATATGTATTTTGTGTTTTTATTCAAGTACATATTTTTCTATCACGAAATGTGGGTGGTATTTAAAAATGCGAAGCAAAACATGTATTAAACACTCACAAATGAACCTTATTTATGTTTAACATTAAGTGAAACTTGGTTAAAATTAAAATTTTAAAAATTAAAAAAAATGAAATTTAAAAAAATTAAATTTTTAAAAATTAAAATTTTAAAAATTAAAAAAATCAAAATTAAAAAATAAACTCTGATTTTTTAACCATGAAATTTTGTTACGATACTTGAAAAACGATTAGTTTCTTTCTGGAAAGGAATATCATTACTTTTTTTCCGCTAAAATGCATTTTCATATAAGACTATAATGTATAATTCTTACAAATACGATGCACGCGGAGAAAATGTAATGGAATCTATTCATAGAACTCAAAATATTTCTTTCATTTAAATAGGCATTTGGTTTCCAGATAAAACTCACGGTTTGCATCCTTGATTTAGAATATACATAAAAAATGTATAAAAAAAGTTTTCCCGAAAACTCTCACTTTTCTATTTCGCTATTCAAGATCCCTTAGGTAATACGTTCAATTTACTTAACAAAAGGAAAGGAAGGAAAATAAATAAGCGAATCTCTGCTTAATTCTTTCATCTTGAAAAGAAACTTTGTACAGTGGAAGAAAATCAGCAATATATAAGCAGCAGTCTTCGAAATTATCAAGTGAAAACATTTCGTCAATTCTAAGGAAGAATTTGAGCCAGATTTAAACAAAACTGATACAAATGCAAATGTATCAGTATTTTTCTCTTTGAGTTTTAAGATTATTCATGATTCATAAATTGTTTAAAGTGAAGTTTTGTAAATCAAACAAGACATATTGGATTTATAAAAAACAAGCACTATTATTTTTGCATTAAATAAATTGATAGTGAATTTCTTAAAGTATAAGAACTGAATGCAAAAAAAAAATATATCCATAAACATTAAAAAACTGCAAATATATCTTTATATTTATATTTGTGTTAAGTTCAATAAACTTACTGAAGGAGATCTTGCCAACAATTGGTAGTTTGAAAACCATTTCAACCACTTGAGACATACAGTAAACGCCATTCAGAATAAATTATTGCTAACATTTACCTGATGCAACATGTCAGATCAAACCGATACAGAATACATGAAAGATTACTCGTATTCTAACTAAGACATGTCATGTTCGGACCCAGTATATTGGCTCATGAGCCATTTTATTTAGCTTTTCTCATCTGGAGGTTGGTCATTTAGGGCCTTTGCGCATGAAAATATATTTTAAAAATAATAAATTTTCAATAATCGATTTTAATTGAACTGCATATGTTTTATGTTTCAATAGGTGCACCGCAATTCCAATTCAAGTTCAAAGTACTCGGTACTAGACGAGGTGAGAAATCTATTCTTGAGTGCAGTTCATATGGAAATAAACCAATGAATTTCGTTTGGAGAAGACAAGGGACGGTCATTGAGCCATCGAATGAACCAAGGTGAGAATAAAACAATTTTACAAATATTCAATTAATTAACTGTTTTTTAAACACATGGTTACATTTAGATTTCATATTCAAAATTACAAATCCGTTAATGCGTTCGTTTTTTAGCGTAACACTTCAAAGCATAACCTCTTACTCAAATTTTTAAAAATAATTTTTGTAAGTCGTTTTACTGTTATTGTAATGAGCATCAATTTTTCGAACAATCGTAAAAGTGAGCTATTTTAAAACAGGTCACTTTTTGAGTTAACACACCATTCCCAAAATCTTTTTCGTATATTTTAACCAAAAAAACATTAAAAAATAATTTTAAACTTTTTGTTTGTTACCAAATTTTAAAAGAATTATTCATATAATAAATGCATTATACGGCACCCAATGCAATTATAATAATATTTATAAAAAAATTGGTTAAGTGATTGTAGATTTTTATGCCAATGGTTGCAAAAGTTTATGAATAAAAAAGTTTTTTTTTATACATTAAAAAACACGTGGTGCGTAATGTAATTAAACGCAAAGCAAAATTCTTTTGTCTTACATTAATGAAAAACACCCTTTACACAAAAAGTGGATTTATCTTTTGCAAAGAAAAGCAATATTTTTTTCTACAATATCTTAAAGATATTTGTGCTTGACTGACAATCTAAAGAATTTAATTTAGTGTTTAAAATTCGCTTCTTTTTTCCTTTTCTTTCAAATAATTCAGGGGCTATCGCTCGTGTTAATCAATGTTTACAGAGGCATGCTAGCTGAGGCTTGACGTTTTCTTTCATAAACGACATTCTTAACCAAGCTATGAAAAATAAAAGTAATAGAAATTTTTTAAGCGTGAATCAAAGAATAAAATATAAAGAGGAATTTTAGTTATCCTTCCTGCTTTAAATAGTAGATAAGATAAAATAATATATCTTAAGAACCCTGGAAGGATGTTGCATAAGTGTTCTTTTTTATAGAGTGGTAAGTTTGATTAAAAACAGAATGAAAAAATTGATAATCAAAATATGGTGAATTATTAATTTTTTTTAATAATCATTTTGCTTGACAATGTAGTTATTAAATTTTTATCTAATGACATTTATATCATTATGCATCAACGAAAGTTATTAAGGCCACCATTTAATTACGGTGTGTTTTTACAAATCCTACATATTTTTAATTAAAAGTAAGAATAATAATTTTACTAGGGTAATAAGAAAAATTAAGGTTATTGTTTTATTTATACCACTATATTAACAATTATTTACTTGTGAATAAAAAATTGTTTTGTTTCTTGCTTTTTAAATTAAACACGTAGCCAAATAGTAAAGAAAATTGGTGGATGATCGACCAGTATCACAGCCATATTATAAACATATGTGTATTGGAAAAAATATTCCTCGACATCCACAGAGTTATCCATACCCAAGTACACTGGGACTGAAGTACTCGATAAATCTGTGGAGTCTATATTCCCTATGGCGTTGGTGTATGATGTTGATTGAAATTTCGTTGGATTCCATCTCAAGTGTTGACCTCGTTACTCGGCATCGGTTTTGTATCCCTGTAAGACCGATCTGTCACTTTTGTACGGGTATAATGGGTAATATTCAAGCTTTTAAAAAATATTGATACCGAAGCAGCCGACTTGTACCATTCGTTATTTGTATCAATGACTTTGTTTTTAAGGAGATTAACCGATGCTGAATAAAGCTTATTTTGCAATAAAACTTTAAATTTTTTCTCATAAACTTAAATCAGCGCTATCTGAGATCGCCGGTCTTAACGGGTTATTGCGAGAAGTGATAACCGTTTTATAGCTACTCACTGAGGCTAGAAATATGCAACAGTTAATGGTCATCCTACCTAACTAAGCAAAATTGGTAACTAAACTAAAAAATTCTAGATTAACAGTACTTATAATATTGCGTTTGTGGTGGATTTAATAAACTTCGTTGTTTTTTACTTTTAATTTTAAAGAAAGGAACAAAAAATGACCCCATTTATAAAAGTACAAGTAAGTAAAATAGAATAAATGTAAAGAACAAATTTATATATTTTTGTAAGCGCTCTTTTTCAAACTTCCATAATATCAAGTCATTTCAGTGCTGATACTTTCTTTCCTTCAAACAGACTGCCCATATCTCTTGGAGAAAACAGATAAAAGTTTTCACTGAAATGTTCCGTGTATTTGTAATCCAATAACTTTCCATTTAAAACTTCAAAAAACTTCGGCAAACTCTGAAACCAATTATGTGTATTCCATTTAAAGATCGAAGTTTCCATAAAAATCCGGTTTAATGTGTCAATCTCGTGTTATTTTATAGAATAATAAGGCAGTCACTTACGCCTAAAGGAATTCAATTTTGTTCTTTTACTCACTACAAAAGCCCAATGACAGGAGGCCGTGATTTTAAATTACGTACTTTCGTGAATTTTATCGGAAATCCAATTAATAGCGGCACCGGCATTCATCAAAGGTTTTACAAAGTGACTTTTAGCCGATAAAATGAGGCAGAAAAAAATTCTCAAATTTCCCCTAACATTGCTGTTCAGAGATTTAATCTATAGATATACAAGAACGCCCTATTTTAATAGTGGTGCAACCTCGTTTTTACATTGTTTGAGGATACGTACATTTTATAAGCTGGTTATTACTGAAGATAATTTAAATGTGCTTACAATCTACACACCCCTGATAATAAAAACTTTACATACACAGGTAGCATAACAATTATGGACTATGTCGCATGAATATCTTCCAAACTTGGTAGAATATTGGATGAAATCGATAATTTTCTGCCAATTTTAACCCGATTCCTCTGTTCTTTGAGGTTTCATACGGGAAATTATGAAAAGTGACATACTTAATTTTTCTGCGATATTATAATATTTATAAAAGGCAGATATTATGTTTCGCAATATTTTTCATGCAAAGAATTTTAAATAGTAATTTTTTTCATATAATGTTCAAACCAATATTGCACCCCGATATTGCCCAGCGTCGGTAAAACGTAGTCCATTATGCATTGGGCGATGAGTATGAGCCGAGATTGGCCAATACTGCTGTGCTACCTGGGTATGTACTGTTCAATACCTATAATCATACTTTAAATAATACATCGAATGGTAAGACAGATTAATGAAACACGCTAATTTAGTAGAAATTCTAAGTAGATTTCTATTCAGATATATTTTGTACGAATCAACTTCACTAGACTGGAATATAGTAATCACCATGTTAAACTGAGGTGTCGAAGTTTACAACCTTGGAATGATTTAATGTTACAGCTAAATTAAAATAGAATAATAATGAAAAATTCCTTGTACTTCAAATTTGAGAAGATAAATTTTTAAGTAATCGTGTCAATTGTTCTTGAAGCCATTCCAAAGTTTGGTGTTTAAAGTAAAGATAGCTAATAAAAGTAAACATTCCTGAAACGTTGCGTCTACTAAAACTGCAGTATTTAAGTTTTACGATTCTCCGGTTTTGAACCTTTAAGGTTTTGAATAAAAATTCTAGATGTTTCTCTTTTCCCGTAAAGATCTTGAGCTGAAGGGTTGTTCCACCCTTTTTGTGGGTTTTATCTGTATTTATACAATTTTCAGTTCATTGTGGCTAATTTCATGTGTTGAAGCAAAATAGATGAAAGATTTGACTGCAAATAAATTTATATGTTTGCAAACAACAAATGTGTGTTAAACCTAAACACTCTTCATTCTTTTTGATACGCCCTTTTACCACAAGTGGTACAGCACAGTCAAATAATGAATTTATTTTCTATTAACACCTTAAGGTGTATTATAAGTTATATTAATAAGTTTATGCCTATGTAAAAATAAATGTAGGTAATAAAATTTTAATTCGAAGTTTTATCTTATGTCTTATGCTGACCTTCTAGTTTAAACATACATATTGTGATGATTTGGTGTAGTAGTTTAAGGCTTCATACCGTTTAGGAAAACGTCCTGAGTTTGGTTTTGTTTTTTAAAACAAACTTATAAACGGATCATGCACGACATAAAAAATCCATATACTAAATACGGTTGTGCGACTGGTTCACGAAAAATCTTTCGTGGTGCAAAAGTCCCGACTCAAGTAATGATGTTTTTAGAATGAATGTAAGCTTAGATGTAGGCACCGTTACTTGTCCGCGGTTTTATAATTACGAAGCCTGTAGTGGACTTCGTGTAGCTTTAGTTTCAATGAATTTTCTTTTGATTCAATAAGAATTCAAATTAATTTAAGCATAAATATGACAAAGACAGACCTGCTAATTAGGCTCTAGTGTAATTTTTATGCAATCGGCCAACCTGACAACTCTTTGGATTTAACTATAACCATTAATTAACAATAAATTAATAACCATGGATTAATAATAACCATTTTCCGACTTCCGGACACCAAGACAAAACTTAATGTTTCCCCCTTCGAAAATACGGAATTTTTTTTTACATATGACAAGAAAATTCAGAAAGTGGTTAATTATCCGGAGTTAAAATTTTGTTGTGAATCCGAAGACCTGGCTGAGGTTTCTTTTTTACAAAAAAAAAATATCTACATTACACCACTGTTAAAATAATCCCACCTTATACGTTGCATCCCATATTAAACCCAGGCTATTTTACCCCATATTAGATACAGGCTGGTGAACGAGGAACTGGTGGATGGTGATAGAACGAAATTGATTATCGAGAAAGCAGAGAGGAAGGACTCGGCTCTGTTCACGTGTACGGCCATTAACGACTATGGAGAGGACTCCATGAATTTACAATTAACCGTGCAAGGTAACAGATAATTGATACAGAAAACTTGTGTTTTTATATTGAAAGGGATAATTGTTTGGATGGTAGTAGATTCCGGTTAATTATTTATTAAAATCGATTAATTACCTGTTGGTGCCAGTGTGTGAGGACAAGGGAACGTATTTAGTTAGTTTGATTTGGTTGGGGATTTAGTTTATTTCTTTGAGTTGAATTTATTGATAATAAACGCTTAATTTGGATTAGTTCAGTTATATTATGTATTTTCAAAGGTGTATTTGTTAAAGTTTCTTTTTAATAATTTTTAATTTTTGGTCAATGACATTACCATGCTTGGTACGAACTATTAAATAAAAGCGTATGATAAAGTTTTTTATTTGATAGAAGATCGATTTTGTTGGTTCTATGCTAAAAAAGTAATTGAGGCATTTTCAATTGTGTGCATCTTGCAGTCTCATATAGAGGAAGTTTTATAATTAATTTCGTGACAGTGGAATAAACATGCATGGAAGAAGAAATTGAAAAGCAAAATAACCACACGATAAAATAATTAGATTTTATGTTGCTATTTATCATAAATGAGTTTGCATGTAAATTGCTTCATTGCACCTTATGTATAGTTGTGCCGATTAGTCCATTATCTAGGTATTTATTTTCTTAACGTTTTCACTCAAAAAATAATGGTGAAGGAAGCAAATTAACATGACAATGGATAATGAAACAAAAACATACTGATTAAGGTCATTGTTTCAAATTAGCATATTCTGACAGTGATCGATTTCAGTTCAACTATTTACATATGAAATAAAGATACAATTTTGTAACTAAGTTGTCATCAAAAAATGGATTTACCAAAAATGAACTATACTCCATAAATTCGAAATCACAATTATATAAAAAGCAATTTATAAAAAAATATATTCACTAAAGCTGCACATAATCTTTGGAAATAGAATTAGTAAGAAATAAAATAATAACTCTAACATAGAGTTACATCAGACCTTTTAAAACATCAATCCAAAGTGCTATTAAATCTAACACGTTGCCAAGTCTCCCAATCTTTTGTGCATTAAAAGAAAAACCTAGACCAATTAGCGACAGGAACAAAAGCAAAAGAAAAATAAAATATAACATTAGCATACGAAAATCTTTACTTTTGGCAGTAGTTGGAAGAAAAAAATAAAACTAAAAGCCAAACCATAACGTCTTTCCCCTTTGGGCGATTACTACGACTGGAGGTATCATTTTCTATCAAGGATATTGAATTTCTAATTACATTGTCATTATCCGAGAGAATAGGGAGTGCAAATGATGGTATTCGCGTGACGAACTCCAATATTTGAATTTGATTTCGACGAGAAATTAAAAAAAGTACCCTCGAAGAAAATGGGAATGGGAAATGAGATGGGGTTGTAGATTAGAAAAGATGATTTGAAATACTGGTTATTAAAATGAAATGAGATTTCCGTTTTGGAGATGATTGCATATTTTTGGGGGAATTATTTGGTTAACTTCTGTGGGTTAAATGAGTATTGTCGTGTTATTTTAAGTGGGACATTTGGTGGATGTATGACGTGTATTGCAAAAAACTTAATTTATTATAATGTTTTGATCGCTTAGTAATTTATTGAAAAATATTACTTTTTATTGACTTGCGTTTAGTATTGTTAAGTATTTAATTGAATTTCAAAAATTGAACACAGTTATATTAAAATGGAGTTAATATAAGATTTGAAAGAATTGTTTTTGTTAGAACGGTAAATGGAAAGCAACTTCAAATAGCAATCCCATGTGCCCCAGATCATGTTTCATCAAAAGCTGTCAACTGTCGGATTATCAGGAGCATGTTTATGAATCCTCCTTGAACCATATACTTTTTGCGTTTTATGTAGTTTATCTGCACCAAATACAAACATTTCATGTTTAAACTAATATTTAAAAAAATCGACGTATTGTGATAAATTTATTGTGGTGCGTCTTGACTCGTTTTTTTAATGGTTCAGAAGAACCACAAGTTTGAAAAGATGAGTGGTCAGAAGTGAAACTAGCTGAGTCCGCCATTTAATTTCTTTAAATATTTAAAAATGCTATATATTTATTATTAAAATTGTAAAATTAAAAAAAAATGAAATTAGACGGACGCAATGAATATAAATTATTCATATTAATATCATTTTAGATATACCAGATGCTCCACAAAATTTAGAAGTTCACGACATATCCAGCCGTAATGTTCGACTAACTTGGAACAAACCTTTTGACGGAAATTCTCCAATTATACAATACACTGTAATGTGGCGGCAGATGAACGGTAAGACTATTCATTCAATTGTCTAAAATAATTTGCAGCATTTTAAATAATATACATATTTTTTACGTTTAAACAAATACTTAGAGAATTCGAAAGCTTTAAAAAAAAAAGATATTAGCGACGGTTATTGAGAGGATAACATGATAAGTGAAAGGAAATGCTATTTCAAAACTTAATAAGGAAATAAAATAAATTAGAAAATACAACAAGACAACTATACCAGAACTCTATTTTTTAAATCTTTAAATTAATTTATCACAATCGCTAATGCGTTAATGTAATCTTTGTTCTTAACATCGACATTATTTTGTTTTAATTGAGTTTCAGAGAACGAATTTCGGTTCACTCTTTTTAAGGTAGGCGAATACCCCAAATTCTAAAATTTTTACTATTACTTAAATATTTTCTAAATTTGGTATAGTGATTTCAAATATAATGAGCAATGTTTTTTAGGTATTTTTTTATTTAAATATAATTAATTTTTTTTAAACGGTGTTTTTCACCTAAAAAAAGGGGTTTGCACCAACCCTTCTAGTGCAAAAAAGTTTTACATTAATTTACCTGAAATTTTTTACAGATGCTATTTCAATATATATCTGTGCCATGAACCTCTAACATCTGGTGTAACTCTTCTAGAGGGTCATTGCATGTATCAGTTCAAAACGGAGAATTTAACACATAATTAATGTATATAGGATGAAAATTCAATGTGGTAGACATGTTAGCGTAAACCTCTTTTTTTAGTAGAAAAACACCGTTTAAAATAAATAAATTTTATTTAAATAAAAAAATGCCTAAATAGTATTATTCATTATATTTGAAATCACTATGCCAAATTTGGAAAAGATTAAAATAAAAGTAACAATTTTAGAATTTTGGAGAATTTTGGGTATTCGCCTACCTTAAGCAAGAATTATATGATGTTATTTCAATCAATAGTTCAATGCAAATGTGTGTTACAAAGAAGACGAACCAAAATAATATTCAATACAAATACTTTTAAGCCTCTGTGAATAGTCAGCTTCTTATAAAAAATTTTCTCAGTTCAGATGCTTTCTTACATTAGGATTAAAAACAAAAATAATTTTATTTGAATTGAAAGTTTGGCCATTAAACTTATCCCAATAAAATTTTTCTTTTAGATAAAATAAACGGAGAAACTTTTTTACTAGGGGAAGTAGCAGGAGGACCAGTGACAGTTCCTGGATCTGAGACTACTCTGACCGTACGAGGTCTGAGACCTAAAACGAGATATTTTTTCAGAGTAAAGTGTCAAAACTTGTTGGGAGAGAGTCAGTTTGGAGCTGAAGTGGCAGCGACGACCTTAGAAGAACGTGAGTGAAAGAATTCTCAGGCTAAAAATAATAGACAGAAAATCAATATTTGTGTTTGTTAAAAGTTATTTGGTAAAAAAAACAGTTTGAAGAGGAATATTTGTTTTTGGTTTGATGGATATTTTGTCTAATTAGTTGTGAAGGTCATTGAGAATTTTTCATTGATGTTAAAATTTTATTTTTTAGTTAATAAGTTTTAGTTGTATTGTAAGTAAGTCATTTGAACTAAAATAGTCAGAACAATTTAAATGAGAAACTGTAAATCGAACTTTGTATATTTAGCAATCATATTTGACAGGTAGAAATGGTTTTCAGGAAATTGTAATTTTAGTGTTGGGATATAGATAAAAAAAAACTAAATAAATATATTTCAAATTGTAACACTGAAATTGATAGTAAAAAACAGCTACATATTTATAATTAAATAAATTTGAATTTCAGATTAAATTTATAAATGTTTTAAATGTTTATATGGGCTGCAATATTACATCAAAATTTCGAACTTACAATGCATAAATCTATGATTCATTATAAAAAATATTTACAATATTATAAATATTTAAACATTGGTTTAATGCATAGAGAGAGTTATATTTTTATGTCTTTTATATTTATTCACATTAACGACTCTGAATAGTTAATCCTTAATAAAAAAATTAACGAAATGAGCATATCGCTATTTTATTTATTTTTATAGCACCTCGAAATGCCCCAGAAGATGTAAAAGCCATAATGCTATCCTCTAGAGCCATAAATGTCACCTGGAAAGTAAGTACTATTTTCCTAAAAGTATCATAAACCATAATATCCAACCCGCAACGTGTTTAAAAAAAACTTTGACTTTATATCCACCTAAAAACGATCAATAGGCATTCTTTAGACGATAGTTCCCACAAATTATGACAATACAAAGACTTTCCTGAGTTAGAGGAAAGCTTAAACACAAAGTATGCATGAATAAAGAGAAGATTTCTTATTAGGAAGGATAATTAATGAAAGTGAAATCAATCAAGCTTAATAGGTTTTAGCGTAGAAAAGTTTTCCTCCGGCTTTATTTATAGAATTTCTTATCTCTTAAGCAAATTTCAAGATAATTATGCGGAGTGTGGTGAACCATTAAAGTTTTAATGATTTGTTTCTAAAATAATGCGTACTTAAATTCCTTCTGCCTTAAGGTCAAGAAATCGCAGAAAATTTTAATTATGCACAAAATGTTGTCTTGAGCGGGAATCCAGTGAAACATAAAATACAGTTTAATTGGATTTTGAAGATTAATTATCAGGAATAGTTTGATGCATAATAAGCAGAGAAACTATTTAAATACTTTGATAATACAAAATAAATTTTAATTTAATTGGAAAATAACCAATTAGGCTGTCAAAAGTAATTTTCTGCATTGATGTGATTCGTCATTAAAATAACCGAATATTTAGTTAAATATGTAATTAAGTGGTATGTCTTGAATATAATTAAATTGTAATAGTTAATAATGATGCTTAATAAGTATTTTTGAACATTTATCTCTGAAAAATGTCGTTTATGAAAATATTTTAGTAAAAGTGTAGTATTGAAAGTATAGTAAAAATTTAGGCTTGTTCTTATTATTTTCTTTTTAAAATAATAATTGCTATGAAAAATTTAAAAAAAAAAAATGACCAAAATATATCCCTTCAAGACCGAGCTATCACGATCGTGCGAGCATAAAAAATAATGTTCAAGCTTATCAACAATATCGATACACAGGAGGGTGACTTTTACGAGTCGTTTATCTGTGCAATTTTTTTTAATGTGGTTTTTAAGGAGTTGCTGGCATTGATGCTGTAGACAACAATTTCGATATAGCTCTTCACATTTCGTCTCATAAACTTAAATCAGCGCCATCTGACGGCCGGTCTTAAAGGGTTAAAATGTTTTATTATTCCAATTAGTTGTCACTTAAGGTTAGTGATTTTAAAACTATTTCAGCATAAACGCTTATTTAAAAAAAATAATGCATTTTAATCTCAATTGAGATATGTATTAGTAAAAAGTATTTATTGAAAAATAAGTATTTTTGATATTAAATACGCAAAACTTGATTTGATTTATAAGCCTTTTGTGACACAAACAAATTATGTACATACTCTTTGAATTATTTCTTAAAATGCATGGTAAATACACGAAACAAAAACCAGTTTGTATTTCCTAGTATCAAGGAATATATTAAATATCTATACTGTCGCTAACAATGTACAAAGCGTTTTTATTGAATTCATTAAAAAAGATAAATGATAATTGTCATCAATATACAAATACAACTGAATCGTTTCATTAAAACATAGATCATTTTATTTTTAAAATATTTTTTTTCATGTCAGCTGTTTGTAATTGGTTGCAGTTATTTCCATTATATTAGGGTAATTGCATTTTTTCATTCCCATTCAAACTAATGAAGGATTTTTTCCTTTCATATTAATGTGGTCCAATTATCGTTAGCCAAAACCGAGATTATTGATTTTGTAAAAAATATTTGATTTAAAATTATTGCAATTGTTAGCTAAAGAAAAATCTTTATACATTCGAGGTTTTTTGTGCAACATTGATAAAAGTCCAATTAATGTTGTCTCATTTATTGTATTCTATGCTGAAAAAAAGACATATCCGCCAGAATAGTTCAGATTTTAATATTTTGTTTTCAGTTTAGGATATAAGTTTCGTCAGATAGTATCTAAATAATTTGTTTTCTTTTTTAAAAAATAAAGCAGTACCTATAGTGTGAGCAGCAATATATTGTTTGGTCATAACTGACCTGAAGTCTTCGTTTTGAAAATAATATGTTGATATATATAGTTTAAAATGTACACTAAGGATGCTTTTGTCAATTTTTTTTTTTGCAAAGACATACTACTTACACTGTTTAACAGATGTATTTTTATCAGTAACAGATGCATATACAAACTTTAAAATTGTAACTGCAACAATAAACTTGAATATACATCATTGGAATATATTGCCAAATAGTTTGACATTGCTGCAAGCAACAAGACTCATATCTATAAAGTTATTTTACAAAAACTTGATTTTGGAAACGTCGAAAATGAAGTGAAATTTCAATCATCACAAAAATAGAGGGCAAAGCAAGTCTCAATACCCTTCTTCTACTTATTATATAAAATAAGACAAGAATAAAGCGCCAAACCCAATTTCCGGCCTTAGCAAAAACTTGACTTAACGAAAATCCCAGCCGTTCGTTTAAAGCAGCTGTAAAAACACCTCAGGGCGCGAAATTCCCACCCTGATCCAAGAAACTAATACAAAAAAAAAAAAAGAACACAAAAATAAAAAGGGCGAAGAGTAGAACCTAGTTTTTACACTCTTCTTCTTCCATCCTTTATTTATTTACTCACAATTCCTTTTTCCTTGTTGGCAACTTGTAGAGGTTTTTTGAAATCCCGAAGGCGCATAGAAGTTGATTACCTTCAGCTAACAAGAGACCCTTTTAGACCCATAACCAGGAACTACGTCCAACAGTTCTTTTTTTCATACATGCATGTTCCGTTTCTGATCAAACATTGGGCAATTCGGATCACCCCTGAGACGCACGTTGCCGAGTTTTTTTATACCCTCTATTGTTCCTGCTCTTGTTTTTTTAGGGGGAAAGAAAATGGAAATGGAACTAATTTTCCTCTATGTTTCTACGTGTAAGAACTTGGGTTTGGATAGTAAATAAGCGGTTGGCGTTTAGTTTTATGATTGCAATCTAGATTTCCTTCGTTTTCTTGTTACTAAACGAAAAAGGCAATAAGCGAAAAATAGACGCAGGGGAATCTGCTCTGTTAATTATAATTTTGATCAAGAACTATTTTGAAAAAAAAGTTAGACGATAAAAAATCCGGGCTGTCTAAGAAAAGTTTTTATTTGCTTCAGTTATGGAAATAAGCAAAATATATTATCATTATTTATGCCTAATTTAACGTAATTAACGTCAATTGTGCTTACTCCATGTCTTATTTTGGGTTTTAAAATAAATTATTATTGAACTGGAAAGACCATTTCCTAACGTTTTTTTGTTAATAATCTTACAAAAATATTTAGTACGCAATTAATTTTTGTCTTTTAATATCAAAAAATATTTAAAAGTATTTTTTTGCCTTTTTATATCGATAACAAAATTCTGATTTTCTAGCCAATACATTAGATTAAAAATGCTATCAATAAATAAAAAAATGTAATCGAATTATATTGAAGGTTCCGATTGACGAAGCTGACAACAGCATCGAAGGATTCTATGTTGGATACAAACTCTATGGAAGTCCCGACACCTTCACATTCAAGCCAGTTGAAATAACTAAAGGTAGAACGCAACATTACGTTGTCAACAACCTAAACAGGTTTACTGAATACAGCATCGTCGTACAGGCTTACAATGGAAGAGGAGCTGGTCCACCTTCCGACGAAGTCATGGCCAGAACTCTAGAATTCGGTAAATTTTATTTGCTTTTTTTCAAGCATTTTACTTATTTTAATTTTTGCTTATTTTTAATTGCTGATTACTTTTTTAATGTAAAAATTTATTGTACTTGGAATATATATAAATTTTGAAATTCACTGAATGCAATAAAAATGAAGAGATTTGGCGTTTATATAACGGTTAAAAGACGGATATGATAGAAAATTTGTGTCCAAACATTTCGATTAAATCTTTTCTGCTTGTTATACATTTCTTAAAGGGAAATTTTCCGGAAAGGATTATGTTTCGAAGTTCGTTTTCATTATGAATGAAACTAAAAACTCGTTTTGCTGTAATTAAATATTTCCTTTTTTGACATACGAAAGTTTTATGCTTCATTTGCATTAGATATCCTGATCACTTTGTAGCGTGTGTTCAGTATCATATGTGTTTGGAAGGTTGCTTTTAAAGAACATTCTTCTCCGAGATATTGTTAAAATCTTATACTTGGTTGGTTGGTATACAAATATTTTCAGGCTTGTGTGCTTGCTCAGAGAGGCACTCATAAACCTTCGTCAAGTAGGACAGTCACAACACACACATTCACACTCACATGTACATATATGCGTGATAGATGCTGCCATCTATCGCCCCCCCCTCCACAATTCAGACATGTCCCTGAAGGGGAGGGAAATAGTCTCCATTAACCTGTACCAGTAGGATACTGCGCAATGACCGCCCACAGGAATTTCGGACCCAACAGATTTAACGAGCACGTACTTCGCATATACTGGGTGAGTTTTCAGCGACCATTACTCGATCGAGGGACCTTCCCATCCGTAGATCGAGACACTGACCATAGGGCACCTCACAGCCCACTTATACTTGTTTTCACGAATAATATTAAAGCAAACACAGAATTTTTAAGCTTAAATTTTTGAAAAAATATACGTTTCATTCCTATGTTTAATTATAATCCTTGCTTAACCCCTTGAAGCATACGTACTTACAAAATAGTTACCTAACAAAAGGGTTTCAAGAAATACATAAAGTTTTAAAAAAGTTATAAATTTTTATATTTATGTAAAATTTCACAATTTGAATTATAAAGGACACGTTTTTCATCATCTGCTACTAAAATGTAGTTAAAAAACTAAAGAAATTATAAATGTTCATTCAGAATTTCACATTTTATTTTCATACAGTGAAAACAAATTTCCACTTCAACCAATTTACTATTCCCTCAAAGGGTTAGTTGTTAAATTGTTCATTTTGTAACGTATATTTATGAACTTGTTCCCAGGTAAAACTATTTTACTAATTGCAAAATGAAAATATTTCTCCACCATTTATGACACATTTAATTTATGAAATTTTTTAAACTGAACAAAGAGCAAATGCAGAGAAAGAGGAACAATATACACAACTAATCATATTTTTCTTTTTATAGAAATCTTAAATTTTTATTGCTTTTTAATGGTTGTTGCACTTTAATTTAATATTTTTACCCTTACTTCTCAGTATAGGAATAACAAGCTAGTTAAATATTCATTAGGTTGATTTCTTAAATAAGAAATTAACAACAAACATTGCATCATGTGTTTTAATTCAAGTTTTTATGACCGCACGGAACTGGGTCTGAGAAATTTCTTTTAAATAAAAAAATGTGTATTCTTAAAAAGTGTATTCAAAATTATTTTTCACTTGAATATGCATTAAGTGAACATTCATAATTGTTTCCACAAGAATGCATGTATAATTTGAGAAGCGTGCCATCTGGAAATAATGGCTTTAATGAGACAACGTGATGACGCTTTATTTTCATTATCTTGAAAATAATGAACAAAAATAGTTATAACCTTAATGAATTAACGTATTTGATATAAATATAATTTGTAATTAGTTTTTATGTGTTCTACTTAAATTAAATTATATCTACTGATTTAATTTGGTAAAAAAATATTATTTTATTAAAGTTTAAAAAGTTTAAAAAATGCAAGGTTTACATAAAAAAATTGAATGATGTAAGTACTAAAGAACATTTACTAATCAATATAAATCTACCTTATAAAATGAATACTTTTTTTTCATTTTTTTATAAGCTTAATTAATGAATGTGGATTTTTTAAAAAAGTATTAATGGCATATCATTTCCTTTATCACAAAAGTAGGTAATTGAAAAAAAAATCATACCGAATCATTTGATATTTAATTGCAAACTCGAAGACCAAAGTTATCTGAATTGTTCATTCAAACTATTTTTTTTTCCAATTCATTTTCAATTTAGTTCATACGCCAAATGAAACAATATCATTTAATAATGTTATTACAAATCAATTGTGATGTCGATTTTTCCACTTATAGAACAATTTAGTGGAAATATCTCTGCACATTATACATCTTCAAGCTCGAAAATTCTAACTTTTGTATAAACTATACAATCGTATGATCTCATGAGACACGCTGATACCTTAGTTTAATTTTTATTTAGGTAAGAACGGTACACTTTTTTCAACCATAAATTTATAAAACATTTTGCATGAAAACAACTGTCAGAATGGACTATTAACCCTTTCAGTCCCAGTGATGCCATTTGGAATCATCACTTTCTACATTTTTTTCCCGAATGTTTATGTCCCGTATGACATCCAAACACACATCATTCGATTACTCACACTTTGTTCTATTCTACAATATTTTTCATTGATCTCAATAGAAGGCAGAACTACTATTTTTTTTATTTAGAAAATAGCTAACAAGCGTTTCACCTGATTTTTGAAAAGTTTACTTCAGTTCCACATATTTAAAACCCAATTTAAACTAGTTCAGTTAAAATAATTACTACATTTTTTTTTGATAATGTGGTCAGATACCTTAAAATATATAACTCGAAGTGTTTTTAGGATATATATATATATATATATATATATATATATATATATATATATTATATATATATATATATATATATATATATATATATATATATCGTCAATATATATATATATATATATATATATATATATATATATATATATATATATATATATATATATGGGGATTTCCACGCGTGACTGACACTACATCAGAACGATTTAACCAATTTCGTTTGCACAGTTCATAATTATTTTATATTTATTTAAAAAAAATATTGTATGTCAGTATACCCCTTAGCATTTAGTATTTTTAGCAATCAGTAAAATTTTTTAAAAGCTATTATTATTTAATTAAAAAATTATAAAAATGTCCTGATGTGACTGACACTACACGAAAGTTCGTAGATTTTTGGCTATCATGAAAATTCGAATTTCTTCTGATTGCGCAGTAATTCAGCATTCTACCACTGCTTATTTTAAGTACAAGGTTTCAGGCTAAATATATTAACTGCAAAAAAGTATTGAAATACCATAGGAAATAATTTATTAGCATTTTTGTGCGTGACTGACACTAAATTCAATTCGTGACTGACACTACATTGTGAATTGTATCACAGATATGGAATTTTAAGCAATAATAACACAACATATGTTAATAATTTTGATCATGGAAAGTTAAAAATTGCATAAATGGTAAAATTATGGTTAGAAAAAGATACACAAAGTCCCTAAAGTAGGTTTCTGGTAATTTTGTTAAACTCTAATTTCTTCTTCAAAATGCGGCAAATCAACCAAATCAACATTCTATCAGTGTTTATTTTAAGTATAAGGTTTAAAACTGAATCATTTAATAGCAAAAAAAGTATTGAAATATCTTAGGAAATAATTTATTAACACCTTTGTGCGTGACTTACATTACATTCAACTAGTGACACACTACATCATGTGAATTGTATCACAGAAATGGAAATTTTGGCAATAATGACAAAACGTATGTAAATAGTGTTGAACATGGTATGTTAAAAACTGCGTACACGGTAAAAATACAGTTACAAAAAGTTACACAAGGTCCCCTAAAGTTGGTTTCTGGTAGTTTCGTACTTCTTTATTCAATAGCATTATCTGAAAAATCTTGACCCTGAAGCCATGCAAAAAGACTTCTCTACCATTGCAGATGTTTCAGTTTTACTGAATAAGCATCTTTAAAAACATTTGCCAACAAAATTTTAACGATAATCTAACTTTAAAAGGAAACAAAGCTCTTTTTATAGCATCAAGTTCATTTTCAGAATTTTGTTGAGAGGTATATTTCTTTTTACAACATTTAAATTTGTTTTATCCGCCTTGTAGTATTTTGGGGGATTTAATGAAACATTGGAAGTTGTTTAAAGTAGGTATTTGGTGAATTTAAAAAAAAAGGATTAATTTTTGAGTGTTTGGGAATCGGAAGTATTTATCTTCTTTGATGAGCATATATCATTTAAACTACTTATTTTGCCCTTTACACAGTTGTCAGAAATTATAATAGTGATATGTTTGGGCAGATTTCTTATTCAAAGTGAAAAAATCTTTAGCAAAACGTGAGTCAAATTTGATAGAAAGTGTGGCTTCTTTTATCCCCTCCTCACTGTATCACGAAGTCCATCAATCGCTCCTTTACCATGGACTGAAGGCAAAGATGACCATGACTTTTTGGAAAAAAAATTACACACAAGGTTGTCAAATGGTTGGGGGATTGCAATGGGGGTGAAATACTTTTAATTGAAGTGTTGTCCGTAAAGTGGTTTTTGCTTTCATTTTCTTTAAATTTTTGTAATTTATCCCCTCCTAAAAACTTCCCCTTTGCTCTTTTTTTTCTTTTAGCTGTTTATATAGCCATCTTAAATCAAAATTATCAAAATATAAGAAATCTACAAAGATTAAAGCTATTCTAAAACTTCTAGATCAAAAGAAGTTGTGACTCACACTACATTGTGACTGACACTACAAAGCTAAAATGTGTTATAAATAGAGAAAATGCTTTTCATTTTAAAATTAAGAGGTGGGAAATTACACAGAGGTTACTAAAGTAAGAAAATATCGCAAAAAATTTGAAGTAAAGCCTTTTTTTTAAAGTTATAAAAACTTTTCTATCTTTTCGTGACTGGCACTACAGTTAAAAAGGATATTTTTATCTTCCTAATTAAATATCGTACGATGTTTCACATGTTTGTACAGATGTTTCTGCAGTGTAGTAAATTTTTGGGACTGAAAGGGTTAATTGCAAAAATTTGATTGAACTGGTTTGTTTATTCATAGCAAAGCAAAAATGTGTATTTATACTATTCAAAAATACAAATTTCCCTAAATTGACGGGCTTCTTATCAAAAAAGCTCACGGTTTTTTTTCTGAATTTCATTTCAAAACCTACTTTTAATCATATAATTGTACATAAACATTTAATATATGAGTAGGATTTCTTTCGGGAGTACTGTGGATTTAATTTTGGATCACAGAACGTAGCGTATCAAAATAAATTGCGATGTTTCAACCCTAATCCTTTTGGGAAACACTTTCGTATTCGGCAGATGCCGTGCATAAATGATGAAATTGCTAAAACTGTATTCACCAAAGTTGCCAGGCGAAGAGCGAGTTTTGACAAATCTCATTATTATAAGCATTTGAGGTAATTTAGAGAAGTTAATATCCGCCCCCTTTGTAATGTAATTTAATTATATTTTAAATGTTGTATGGATTTTCGGTAGCTAAGTTAAACTGCTCATATTAATGGGGACAATCCGTTTGTAGAGTGCACTCTACAAACGGATGTATATGTTAATATAGAATAAACGTGTATTTTGAATGAAATATTTCAGCTAAAGTGTTAATCTTGGCTTGAGGTTGGGATTAATGAAGTTTACCTTAGTTGAAGTTGGCTTTGTTAAAAACTTATTCATACCTGAATTGTTGTGTAAAGAATGATTTTTAATTTTTAAATGTGCTACTCAACTATTTTTTTTCATAACAAAAATTTCTAACAACTAAATGTTTATTAAAAAATATATTATTTATTTTGCACTAAATGGATGTCCAATCCAAAAATAGTTATTTTACATATTAGCTTATGTTACCAAGCTATAATTTCTCCTTTTAATTTTGCGAAACATTTTTAAGATTGGATCTTGATAGTTTAGAAATGATTTTTTTTTTGTAACTCCAACTATATTTATGCTCATAATTGCATTAATACTGCCGATAAATGAGAAAAATAAGCTAAAAAGTCAATTTTTTAAAGATTTAAAATTTTATATAAATTCGTTCATTTCGAATTTGTTCTATGATATTATAGTTGATTTTCCTTCACCAGAAAAAAAATTAAATTTGCTTATAACCCGTTTAAATAACGTCTAAATTATATTTTTAAGATCTTTAATATCTCATTTGCCTTTGAAAACGCTGTTTTTCAAACATTTATTAATAACGCAAAGGGTTTTGTTCGTTTTATAGAGTGGCATTATATATACAGATGTTATTAATTTTCCACTCTGTGCACTGTATACTGTTTAGTACTTCAGCAAGAAAAAAACTACTTACTAATCTAACTCATTATTTCCGAAATGTTAGAATTTATTAGCATGTCCATGCTTTCTCTTGCGGATCCAGGGCGTCATAGTTAGCAACTCAAATAGCTACCGCATGAATAATATTTAGTTAATTAATTTTAATCAAATCAGAATATGAAAACCACAATGAATTCTTTAAATTAAATACTCGTAATTAAATTCACTATCATGTTTATGAATAATATGTTACTTTGAATGATAAATATCTGAGTTAAGGACTTGATGTAGAAAAATAATACTTTAAAGAAGTATTACAAGGAAAAATATTTAATTGGAAGAAACTATTTTTTGTTGTTGAAGTGTTTTCTTTAATAATTTTATTGACGTTTGGTGTACTTTTTTTTATCTAGTACCACTATAGATATAGATAGGGTCGATTTTAAACTCATTGTAACGAATACTGTCTATAACTGCAACATACAACTTACTGCAGAATCTTGCTCTTATTAAATTTACAGCCAGATTTTTGAAAAATAATCTTCTTTGAATAAGGAATAACTCAATCACGGAATTAGAGAGAACTAATTTATGAAGTATTGTTGTCTCTGTACATAATTTAAATGTACCTATTTCAGATCCCCCCGGTGTACTAGTTATCAAAACCTACTATGCCACTTTCCTTCGGAACGATTAAAACTACTTGGGAATTAAGTGTTTTTACCCCAGTGCTCCTATTTCAGGTAAGTTAAATACGAACGAAAAATTTGACTATTTATTTTTTAATATCAATAAATGCTATGTCTGTCTACCTGTCTGTCGGCCACCTACACCAATAGAGTACTAACTACGCAAGTTACATACAAGTTGGATGCGAAAAAAATCAATCCATCGAAACAAAAAAAATTCGAAATACTTCAAATATTTATAAAAAAATCCCTTCAAAATGTATTACTCATTTTAAAAAAAGAAGTTTTTTTAATTGAATAAAATTACCTTTCGCGCTAAATACTAATGCAAAAACTGCTAACTTTAATTATTTTAAGGATATAATTAACAAGAAATTTAAAAAAAATCAGTTTTTTATACTATTATAAAAAATAGGGAATATAATTTGAAGCATGATTGCTTGGGAACTGCAACAAAATTATATGTCAGATTTATTCATCAAATTATAATTGTCTGCTAGATTCAGGTTCGTACTATATGATTTAATACCTTCTTAAAAAATAATTTTGCATTTAAGGTTACATTTTACATCACAAACTTGATGACCATCATTGGCAAGAAACTCATTTAAATGGAGACCAGACTGTTTACACTCTGAGAGACTTACAGTGCGGATCCACATATTATATTTACCTTGTCGCTTTCAATTCAGTGAGTCATGGAAATAGCAGTGAAGTGATATCTGCGAAAACCAATGGAAATGGTAAGTTTATTTCTATTATAAATTATTTAATTATTTTTATTTTGCTTTGTAATACAGGTATATCTCCGCATTATTTTGAATAATTAATAGTTAGTGTGAATTCAGTGCTTGGTGTTTATATTAGTTTTATAATTTGTTTGAAAAATCTTGTTAAAATATTTAATGAGTATTTCTAAGTTGCTGTTATCGTGTCCGTGGAAATCCCGCAAACGATGATTGCCAGAACCTCCGAAGAAGTTGGATTTCTTTTTACACAAATAAGGCCAAAGACAAACACATCGACGGTAACAATTTATTGACGAGATAATCATCAAGTGCTTACCAACCCGGGATTCGATTCCGGGACCTACTGGTCGGGAGTCAGACTAGCTATCCACTATGCTGAGTTGGCGGCGAATTTCTTAGTAACAACTTTAAATACAACTGCTTAATACATACACAATATTATTACATTCAATTAAACACGTAAAGGTTATAAGGGGAATGAAAATAAAAATATTTCAAAATCACAATTTAATGTGTTAAGCACTAATATCATTGGTTTTCTACTATCATTTACAGAATGAAACTGGATGACCCGGGGTCGTATACGGGTAGCGTAGGTCACTTTTTATAAAGTAACCTACCTAGCAATGCATAATATATTTGTTATGAACAAATATTTTCTGAATTACTTTGTTATGGGAAAATTTAGTAAACATATTTTCTCCAACACATTAAAGATACTTCTTGGCAACATTGCCGACCAAAAATGTACATGACATGACAGGATATTTTTTAGTGCATTAATCTGCATTGAGTTATATGTAATTTGTATTTATGTAAATAAATTTTTCAAAAATATTTTTTAAAGCGATTTTATTAAACTTTTATTATTTTTGATAAGGAAAACACTTTACGTAAAACTGGCAAAACAGCTTTTGAATTACTATAAATATTGCAAGTTATTTTGCAAAATATAGATTTGATGGCCATCATTCAACGAAATAATCCTTATATTTACAAAAACCTTCTTTGATAAAGTTAATTCCTATAATATTCCCTTTCCAGTTCAAAATATTTACTTCAAAACACTAAACGAAGATCATCCGTCGAAATTACCTTGCAATTACCAAAACATTTAACGAAATAATTAGTCTTAACTTTGGAAATTAAATTTTAATCAAATTCCTTGCACTCATACAAAACCAAACTACAACCAAAAAACTTCAATAATTAACTATTTTATTCTCTACCTATCCATTATATCTCTATCTCTTGCCGATTTCCAAAACAGAAATAAACAAAGAGCTTCGTTCTAACTGGATCTAAAGCAGTAATTCGAAACGCATAAGATACCTAATTATGTCTGGGGAACGAAATAATTTTATTTTGCTCTTTACGTAGATGCTGTATTCAATTAAATGGATTTAATTATTTATGCCGTTTCCAGGTGGGGAGGGAATTGCTGATTGCATTTAGCAAATGGACTCGAGTTTTGTATTTTGATTCCGCAGAAATTTGTATTCTGAAACTATGGCTAAGTTCTTTCAATTAATGTTATTGAGGCAATTAAAATATAGCGTTTGTTATAGCTGTTTTGTTGAAAAACTACATAATGAGAAATTTTTTGTAACGGATAATTATATATTTTTTATGTCCAAAACAAAATATGTATATATAAATTTTTTAATTACATAAATTTGTCGAATTTAAAATTTACAAATTTACTGCGACACTGTTTTAACGCGAAAAGAAAGTTTTATAAGATAAATATAAAACGTATCTGTAAATATTTAAACATTTAAGAAAGTTTTCTTTAGAGGAATAATCACAATTATGCCATTTTGTAAGATTACCAATAATTAAAAAAATAAAGTAGCATTTTCTTTGAAATATTATATGCAGTTTAAAATGTGTTCCTAATGGTATATTATATGCAGTTTAAAATGTGTTCCTAATGGTATTGTCATATTAATCATATTTCAACGTCGTGAAATTTGGATGAAATGTATAATCGAAAAATTCTAAATTTAATTATCCTATTTAGATAAAATTTTAAAATAGAAAAAGGAAAAACACTAAAAAACATATCTAAAAATATTTTTAACATATAAGAAAGTTTTTTTAAGAAGAATAATCACAAATATGTCATTTTGTAAGGTTACCAACTGTGTTTTTTTAAAAAATAAAGTAGCATTTCTAAAACATTATAGTAGTTTAAAATATGTTGCTCATGATACTTTTATAAAAATCATATTTCAACGTCGTGAAATTTGGATAATATATAATCGAAAAATTCAAAATTTAATTATCCTATTAATATAAAACTTAAAGGTAGAAAAAAATGATAAACCAGAAAACTGATTGAAAGTTTGCGGTACACATAAATAAACTTTTCCAAGACATAAAATAAAAAAGATAAAATGGCATTAATCTTATTTTATGCATTTTTATCTGTTTTATACCCAAAAGAAATCACCATAGATGAATGAAAAGTTTCATGAATCAAAATTTTCCTTCTGGGGGAAAGCAACGCTATATCTTGATTATATATCGTTACCTCAGAACCCATAAAGTTTTATAAGGTGGCTTTTGGAATAATTCATACTTTTAGCAACAAACTGAGGAACCGAAAATGCCATACATTTTGAGCTTTATGAAGGTATATGGGAGATGGAAGTAAATAAGCGATATAAGATGATTTGCGGTTGTCAACAAGCACGCTGAATATTTTTTAGGTTGATTTATGTTTTGGGTTTCTGAAACTGGTGTTTAGGTTTGAGGTTTGCTTGAGTAGATAAAATAAAACTCACTTGATGCTAAGAAAGAATTATATAGTTTATCGTTTACCTAAATTAAATATTTGTTTTAGTAACGTGTGTTTTAGAAAAATCAAGTAAGTGTTAATGGGCTTGTGTCCTGTTTTGAGTGGAACAAAGCTACCTGAATAAATTACAATATCAAACATATATGACTTAAACCCCTCAAAACTTAAATTTGCAACCCAATTAAACATAATAATTCAAATTACTTTTTTCATACATCATTAATATTACATATTGTCGCCCTCGTAGTGTAACGGTTATAGCTCTGGACTGCAGAGCTGGGGGTCAGGGTTCGATTCCCGGGTAAGGCGTGGTTGTAAACTGTACTAATCTCAGTCTTGTAATTGGGTGTAAATCTGTTGGGCTGTGTGTCATAATAAATAAATATTATTAAGGGCTTTAACATCCTAACAACAACGTAATTAGTTATTTAGTTACCACAGCAAATGTTTAATCAGAACATTTAAGACTGACATTACAACCTTTCTCATCACCGATGCTCTTACAATAATCGCCATTTGTGATAATCACTCAGTTACTGATTTTAGACGAGAAAATACTCAAATAAACTATCTCCAGTTATTACTAGACTTCAATAATGACTGTTAAACGCAAAATTTCAACTGTCGAGACTTATTATATTATCACATATATGGTTACCTGATTGGTTCCCTGTGTCACGTGACATATAACCAATGTAGTTTACAGTGCCAAACTACCAATCACCGAAACAAACCAGCTATGAAATTGCTTAATAAATAGTATAAGAAACTATGGCGAGTGAAACATCGTATTAATAATAGTCTTATCATGGTTATATATTAACTAATTTTTTATGGTTGGAATGGCAACAGAATTTCAGATTTAGAGCCACGTTAAATTTAGCGAAGCTCCAAAATCTGAAAGGTTAATTTAATCTCATTTATCGTATGAATTTTTGCTTATAACAACTGTTCTTAATACAAAAACCCTTAGTTACAATATTTTTCTCAAGGGAAAATGTAGCTAAAACAATTTTTTTAAAAAATTACCTTATAGAAAATGAGTAACCTAAAATATAAAAGTGGAATGCACGGTTTGGCGGAGTATAACGGTGTAAGGGGAATAGCTCTTTAGTGACAATAGATTTTCCGAAATGAATTTTTACTAAGCATTACAAAAGTTATTTAACAGTTTATTGGTAGCTTTAAGTTTTCATTAAGTTTAAATTACATTAAAATCAATAATTTTTTCAAAAGTTACATAAATTTAATGTGTTTTGTGTTTAAAATTATGTTAAGTCTTCTACATGTTGGCAAAGTAGCAAGAAAAATTATCCGTTACTTTAATGGGAATCTATACATATTTTTAACAAATATTTATTTTGATATATGAATGTTAACAATCATTAATTTAATTAAAAAACAGTTTAATGATAAATCAAAAATGTAATGATATATTTTGTTACTTACGGATAGTTATAGGTAACTGATTCTTTTCGGTGTATAAAATGTTTTTTCAAAATTATAATTTGATTTCAGCCACAGGCAAATACCTAGCTACATAAAAATAAAATAATTACTGAAGTGCTGTCAAAATGAGAAAAAAAGCAAATATTTAGATACATAGAAATATTTTATTCTTAAAATCTGGATAATAAAATCTCAGGAGAACATTATCCAATCTTTTGAATTACAGGCCATGAAAAACACAGATATTGTGAAACCCGTTCAGATAATGCGACCATGAACACCGCTCCCATTCCTATACAACCAATTACGTAATACTTCATAGAAGAATTGAGAGAGCATTGAGATATTAAACTAATTTTCCAAAAGGTCTGGGTTATCTTTATTTTTCCCTCTAGGGGGAAATGGAGCAGTAAAGTTGCTGCCAACGAACGACGTGGTTTTTGGTGGAAAAGAAGAAAAAAATCTTCATATTACTCTTTTAATTTGAAAAAGTTGCAACTTACATTAAACTAGCTGTTAGTATTTTTAAAAATATATTCCGTCCTGAAAATGTAGCTTTCATATTCTTCTGTTGTTTTGAATATTTACCTGTTTCAAATAATTTTCGTGGTATACTTTTTACACGAATTTGTTAGCACTTTGCAAATTCTAATAAAAAAAAATGAATGGTTTCAATCATGATCTTTAAAATTGACTGATTTTCATTCACAATCATATTTTTAATTTGTAACAGATGTTCTTTGGTATAATACAGGAAGCATACGAACATTTTCGCATTTTAAAATCATATAATACAAATATTTTTAGCTATTGCTCGCATGCATGTAAAAAAATACCAAAACCTTTATATTTAAAATATATATTTTTTCCCAATTCTCCATACAAATATACATAATTTTTAATAAATATATGTGTTGCAGCTTTGTTAAACCCAGGATAAATATATTGATCACGGTTAGAGCCGCAGTTTTAATGTCTTTCAAAGAACATTTCCGGCCCACTCTTAGGAGAGAGGGAGAAGTGGTAGTAAAACTATTATTACTGGTTTCCTGCGAACTACTTTTGCAATAAAAAATAAAAACAGGAAAAAAAAGAGGAAGGCTCCGGAATAAGATAAAGGAGAAAAACTGGAAAAGGCTTTTAATTGTGGGAGTAGTCGCATCTGCGCAAAAAAAAACCTTGGCTCAACCTCTAATCGTTTGGCTGAGGCGAAAACGGTGTTCGTTGCCTTGTTACTTAACAGGTACTTACATGGGTATTATTCACAACAGATTAAGTGGTGGTAAATCTTAAACTTGACATTAGATTAAAAAGGTTTTTTTCCCTAAAAATGTGTGTTTAACAAAGGCTTTTTTTACAGATTCATGTTTTTATTTTAGGTTTGTATTTTAGTTTTAGAATTTTTTTGGTTACTATATTTTTTATCATACAATCTTTATTTAGTTATTTGGCTTTGAGAAAATTAAAAAATGAACTTCATTTACATCGATTAATTTAATTATTTTTATTAGAGTTATTTACTTATGAAAACATATATTGTTTGAATAGTTGAACCTTATCAAAACCTAATTTTACTGTAAAATAAATAAAGCTAGTTAAATTGAATAAACATTCTTTCAAGAATTCGATAAATAATGGTGGTGACATTTTTCCTGAGAATAAATTGTTAATGTTAAACTGAAAATTACTTTTCATATTTTGATGAAATCCAGTGTACGCTACAAGGTAGTTTGTAGCATACATTTGAGAATAAGAATTTTATTATGCTTAAAAAGTAAATATGAAGATTGATTCAAGGACATTTATCTGCAAGAAAACATAAATCACGGGCAGAGTAAAGCTTTCCAAATATGTTTGTATAATTATAAATTGTACAATAGACCAATACCGTTTATTAGCTGTAAAATTAAACATGCCACATTATTTATGAACCACAAAACCTTTAAAATACGTGTCTTTCCTTTCAGCCCCAATCGCTCCAGACAAACGCATGCTATTGTCCGTCAACAAAACAACAGTGACTGTCAACCTGAATAGCTGGCATAACGGAGGCTGTCCAATCACCTTCTTTGTCATTCAGTACAAGACTTCGGGTCACCACGAGTGGACCCTGGTCAGCAACAATATCATCCCTGACCAGCAGACAATCACTATTACAGACCTTACCTCTGGGGCCTGGTACAGTCTGTTGATGACAGCGAGGAACGACGCTGGTTCGACGGATGCTGAATATGTGTTCGCTACTTTGACTTTGACTGGAGGTACGTGGTTGTTGTTTTGATGGAGAAGTATAGTAAAATAATGTGGCTGCTATTATTTAAATGAATTTTAGCTTTAATTTCATTTTGAGTATTATTTGTTTTTGTTTTTAATATCTTTTTTATTTTTTAAACTTTATTTGAATTGTACGTAAACTAAGTTTTGTTCGGTAGGATTTCAGAAAATTTTTAGGCAAAAATAATTTTTTTACAAAAAAAAGTTTTATTTGAGTTGCTTAGAAACCAGGGGTCAAGGGTGCATGAGTATTTTTTTTTTTAGTATTGGAGTTAAGTGTACTGAAATTGTTGTGAAGTCATATATTGTAAAAGTGATACATATGAATTTTGGTGGTGTGATACATGTGGATTGTGGTGGTAAAGTCATACTTGTGGATACTGTATGATGTTTCTATCTAGCGAATGGTAATGAAACAACTTCTATTGTCGGCTGGTTCCATGAGAACCCACCAACCTAGTTTTCTAATTACCAATGTGCAGTAATTCTATAATTTGGATTTTAGACTTTTATTTCTAGTACAGTATTCTTTTAATATTCCCTGCACATTTAAACTAACTTTAAAACTTAAAATCTTTCATCTGTTGATAATTAATAGTCCATGAGACCAATCGATGTTATAATTTGTAATTGATTCTTACAAAACCGTTTTATTTCATCTGTGTTCATTTGTCATTTATCTGTGCAATGATCATTAAAACATTAGAAATTTCAAAACTAATTGCCAAAATTTTATAGTAACAAAAATTATGCCATTTTTTCTTAAATTGATGTTTTTTAAATTAGAAGAATAATGATGTTTAACAATGGGTAATTAATTTGTAATGTATTGCTTTCAAATAATAACTTAATTTGATATTGAATGTTCTAAAATGGTAAATCGATTAATGATTCCAGCAAACGATTTATTTATTAGTTTTATATATTCCGAAAAGTTAATGCATTTTTTTAAAACCAACATCAGCAAAAATGTTCTCAAAAGGTGATTAGGATTTAATTGTATTAAAGTGTTGCAATTCCAAACTCAAAGAAGTTCTTGTGCTTCTTAAACCCTTCGAGCAATGGACACATTTTTTTCCGTACCTTGAGCATCAGTCTTTCTTCTAATAACCTTAATTTTTTAAATTTAATTGAAATATATAATTTTTATTCACAATGTACTTTTTCATTTGGAAGGGAATTTAAGATAATCTCTTCAAAAATAATCCGAATGATTATTATTTGAACAAATATGTTGTTTGAAAAAAATTTAACATGGAATCAATCCAGATATAATAGATAGATAGATGCCAGATTATCCAGAATCCAGATACACATTTCCCATTTCCCGGCTATTCGGAAGGTTTTAAATTCACTCTACCTGACAAGGGACTACTTTTCATATTTCCCCCTTTAGTCGACATTTCCAGCTTTGCAAACGTTTTCAACGAATATTGACGTGATTTTAAATTGAAGAAAAATTTAGTCCTTCAAAAGACTACTTTTAGTTAAATCTGGTATTGAATTCAATCCTTTAGAAGCAAGAATTTGTAAATCTACGATGCACATTTTTCTCTTATTTCCCATTAGAAATACAAGCATTGTTTGCTACACAATCTATATTAACGAGGATGAGTAGAGAGTTGAACTAATGGTCCTTCTAAAAATGGCACCGAATTATCATTGACATTCACTATCTAGGAAATCTGCGCATTTATTTTAAGTGATATAAAGATAAAGTCAAAGTTTTCCATTATCAACACTTTACTTTCATTTTATCATTGGGAGTGGTAAGTTTATGCGTCTCAGGAGGATGGGTGTAACAAAGAGAAAATTATAGAACTGATTAAAGTTTATTTCTTTATTTTGATGAAATAACATACAGTTAAATTATTAATCCGCAAAGTTGTCACTAAGTATTATTATTAGTTTGTTTTCATGTTTCGCTAAACTATTTAATTAATACTTTAAATGATTGTGAGTAATTTTATATTTTTTTGTTTTTAAAAAATATATAGATTTAGAATAACATTGTAGTGTAAAATTATAACCATTAAATCGCTATTCAAATGTGGTTTATTTTTGCTTAAATATTCAAAAATTTATATTAAAATAATAAATATGAAAATTAATCTTCACAATTTTTTTTATTTTACATATTCATTAGCTTTTTACCGAAACAACAACTTAAAGTAGCTTAGTTATTCAGAAACCAGATATGCCATACACTAAAATAAAAAAAAACTTAAATGATAAATAAATTTTTTATTGTGCTCATTTTTTCTTGACTTAAATTAAGAAGATTTCGCAATTTACGGAGATTAAACTAATTATGCCCTTTTGCAAATTAGGTTGAATGTTTTCGGAGATTAAGATTTTTTTTACCGCTCAAGGCTTACTAACAGAACCAGCTACTAAAAGTTTTTTTTGTATTAAAAAAATAACTGAACCGATTCTACCTTTCTAATTGGAATGTGTAGTATTCAAACGTTAAAAATATGTTTAGCAGACAATATTTATCTTTTATTTCGCTTATTAAAAAAACTAAGCTTATAATAATTACCGTTTGTACACAATTATCCCCTTCGCCTCGTTTTTCAGTTGAAAATATTCCCAATGTTTTTTTTTTTTAAGAGTTAGGGGGATTAAATTGGAAGGTAGGACTGTGGCATTTTTTATGGAACACATTATTTTTATGCTTAGTTAGTTTTCGTTTTATTGATTAAGGTTTTCATTTTAATTTCGTACAAATAAAAAATAAATATAGCAAATACACATAATCACTTTCAAATATTTTTCGTTTTGTTAAATTTCTCAATATAAAATAATTTAATTTAAAGGGTACTGTTTAAATAAAATCAAAAGTTATATATTCTAAGAATATTTGAATTGTATTCTCATATTTATTTAATCTAATGCATTGGCGCTTCAATTATACTTTTTCTATAAATTGCTCCAAATAAAGGTATAGTCATTCAAAAATACTGATGCATTTTTTAATTAATTTAGAGAAAAAATACTAACTTTATAAACTTGAGCAAATATAAAGCAAATAGTTTTCCGACATTTTGGACTTGTCAATATATAACCCATAATCGTTTTTTTTTAATTATTTTTTTTTTGTAAATATGTAATACTTCGCCGTTATGCGAGACAGCCTATCCAAATTTTAATTCTTTTGTTCATTGAACATTGAAAATGTGTTGATTTAATTCTAATCTGATTATATTTTGTCCATTTAATTAATCGACGTTAAGTTAAATTATTTGTCCTTAAAATTTTTAATGGTGTGATGGGTCAATTTCGCTACAAATCGAAAGTTCAATTAACTTTATACTGTGCTCATTTATTTAACATTGTATCCTTCCTATGTATAAATGTATCTTTCTGCAGGTTCCTTCATCATTTTCTTAATCAAAACTACCATAAACAAATACCAATTACTTTTAATCAGGGAACTACCCTAAGCATGATAAACCATCCATAGAAAAATGACAACAGAGATAACATCAACCTTGTTACTGTCCCCTAGCAACTACCCTGCCCTAGATAAGATACCAGCAAGAAACCCTTGCGTATTTACTGCCCACCCTAAGCAATCCGGACGTGCTGTAATCCAGCGTCCTAAAGGTTATCTCCGCCTTGCTGATATCAGTCCAGCTAATATTTAGATCACTTTCGCCGGTCGTAACATGTTTCCCAGTCTGGCTCCGATGTTGCGAGGTATGAGCAAAGAGTTAAGAAGGAGACGGAGATGATTGGCGCGAAAATAAAGTGACACCACCAGAAAGCCGCCAAGCAAGTATCGTAAACCTAAAAAAAGTCTCTAACTCAATGTTATATCATTATGAAACGCATATAATTTTATTTTTCAAAAAGCAATTTTTAAGAGGGATCATCTGTCCGATAGAGCTAATGCATTAGTTTTGGAATCACGACTTCCGCAGAAGTATTGTGTTGCCACGTTGGCCTTTTTTTTTCTCCAGGAATGGGAATCAACATTACATCAAAATGAAACAAATTTGAACTAAAACGTTATGTTGTTATTAAATTATACATTTTGAAGTTTTTGAAAGCCAAAAATAAACTTTAGATGGCGACACTATTTAAAAACTTTATCATTTAATAATTAAATACCGAATATTAATTTCGTTTCGATTTGTTTTAATTTGATATTATGATGATTCCCATACCTTTTGAAAATGGGATAACACGAAGAAGCAATTCTTTTGCAAAAGTTGTGATTTCAAAACTAATGCATTAGCTCTATGGGACTGACAGTCCCTCATAATAATAAAAAAATATGACTGAGCAGTTGAAGACTGTAGAAAGAGATATCGATTTATACAATATAGTAGTGTAATTCTCTTTACAGTAAGAAAAATACGTTGCAATTTATAGTTTTTAGTATTGTCAGAAAGCCGCCAAAACCAATAAGCACCAAAAACCAATGTATAACAGCTTCAAATAATTCGCCAATACAGATTTTTTGGGCTTACTACAATGCGATCAATTGCTTCATCTGGCAAACCTGTTTTTATATGGGTTTTTGCCCGACAGCATCCCCATCTCTTTACTCTATGTGTATAAGCGTCTTAATCCGCGGGTAAAGACGACCTGGAATGAAGGGTAGCTGGTGTCTGTAATAAATAAAGGAGATTGTGTCCAGGGTATGACGGGTTGTATATGCAGCTGTGGTATGCATCTGGATCGTGATTGGAATAATAAAAGGGTATAAGTCTGCTGAGTAATTATGTAAGGATTTGATTGTGTAACAGAGGGGGTTTGTTTATGTTTTCTTACATGGTATATAATAAAAAAATATTTTTATGGCAGGAAGTTAGTGGTTTAGTAAACATATAAGTATAAGAAAGATAAATGTGTATTATAATTGGGTTGACACACTTTGCTAGAATCCATGGACTCATGAAACAGATCTAGTTGTTTCTAGGTCATGAAGGACCAACTAACCATAATTGGTTTGACTAATTGCTTTATAAAGTTATAGAAAAATGATAAACAAGGATATAAAAATAATTATTTTTTAATATAAAAAGCTTAAATTGGATAAAACTGTTAAGAAAATTTTAGCCTGACAGTGATTAATTAACATGCAGATTTTTGAGCAACGAAGGTGTCTGCTAATTCTTACATCGAAACAAATTAAAAAAAGTTATAATGTAAGAAAAGGGAGGTAATACAAAGCATAGAAGGTTGGTGAGGTAAAAAAGTAATATAATTGGACGTATACATAGATAAATCAATTTGACACCAGATTAACGGAAAAATATATTTAGTTAAGGTTTAAGAGATGAAGATTACATATAATTGATTTTCGTAACAGTACAAACAGCCAGCATTCAGAAAAAAATATCAAATAAAATTTCCTGTAATATCTTTTAAATTTTTATTTTCCGGTTAATAATAAAGACATTTACCTTTAATTGTTGGATGATAGTAGATTGAAATAATTTTTAAATATTATTTTACTAAAAAAATATACACCAACTTAATTGCTTACCTATTAAACTTAATTAAATACTGATAATTATAAACTATCCCATCCAAAACCTATTTTATAAGAAAATCCACAGTCTTCGAAAGTTTTGTCAATTGATTTCCAAACTTAATGATTTTGGTTTTTATCTTTACATTCGTAAGAGTAATTTATTAAATATGTTGGCAAAATTTCACGTATCATGCTTTAATTAAAGAACCGTGCTTCGAATTTTAAATTAAAGAGTGCAATTGCCGTAATTATGTAAATGTTTTTAAGAATATTTTTTTATTAAGTTTTGGTTGTGCGTTTTACTTAATTCGTTTTATTCTGGTACTTGCATTTATGAAATATGTTATAACCATATTTTTGGTCATTGCAATTTAAATAAATCACGAAAGTATTATCCATGTCACAAAACATTTGTTTTTAACTTACTTTAATCTTTATGAAGGATTTGAACCCATAATCAAGAACTAAAAATACATATTCATTCAAATCAAGGGCTTCGCACACTCAGATAATTATCCAAAATATTACTACAAAAATCTTTAATTATGATACTAGTTAATGCAATAACATAAGAATAAATGACATATTTCGTTAATTGATGCTAGCAAATTAGTTTCCAAACGATATGAAATATAAATAAATATTATATATGTATTAGCTCCTAAGTATTTAAACAGCACGGTAATGTCTACGGGCGTTATATCTAACAACTAACGGAAAACTTCCATATAGAATACCTAACATTTTAATTACAGTCTCAGTAAGCCCGAAGGTAGTTTTAATTAACTTCAACTACAGTGACAAATTAGCAAACTACAAGCTTTAGATTGCTATGTATGTAAATTTACTATTTACTTAAATATTACCAACATAGTTAAAGTAAGCTCGTGTAGTTGCCACAGGGTCGTGATTATTTATTTGTCAAGCAAAGCCAAATTTCATATCAATATGCAAAAGCAGGATAAAAAGCTAAAAATGTCAATAAGAAAATTTCTTACACATATTTTAGGATAAATCTCTAATGTTTCTATCATCTTTGAATTTCGACGACTTATATAAAATAATAAATGCACAAAAGCGTGCGTAGTTTCCGCAGGGTCGTGATTATTTATTTGTCAATAGTAATGCAAAATTTCACTTCTATATACAAAATCAAGATAAAAAGCTAAAAATGTCAATAAGAAAATTACTTACAGATATTTTAGGATAAATCTCTAATGTTTCTATCATCTTTGAATTTCAACGACTTATATAAAATAATAAATGCACAAAAGGAAAGGCACATTTCACTGAACTTGGAAATAAGCGCGCTCTGCATTTTTGTTTTGAGAGAAGCTTTTACTGTTTTTTGTTCTTATTTATTTTCATTTCTAGAAAGGGGCGGATCTAATTTTCTTTTTGTAGAAGAATATATTTATTTTATAGCTATAAAATTGTTCATATCTATAAGTTCTATTATTATTTTCATTTTGGCAATTTAACTAAATCGCCAGATTATTACTTACGCAATGTTTCAAAATATGTAGGGTAGGTTCATATATATTCCAGCTTGCGTGTTTCATCAGAATCCCGCTTATAAGCCTTCGTCAAGTAAGACAGACACTTAAAGAGTTTCTACAGTCACATAAGGAAGTGCACCCAGGACGAAGGTGGGAATTGAACCCGCACCCGTTACAGCACTCAGACTGCTGGCCTGTGATGCTAACCACACGGCCATCCGGGCCCCTTCAAAATATGTGCATCGCAACATATTTTGGATTTACGCAGCCGTTAACCGTCTGAAACCTTACACACTTCGCAACATATGATTGTAACTTTCAATATATTTTATTGGTTCTTCTAAAGTACCTAATTGTTCTACTACATAACATATTTATAAACAAGAACGCATAAGGTATACAAATGATAAAATGAACTAAAAATGCCTTAAACAACAATTAAAAAAATTCATAAACAGAAATCTGTTTGAACTAACAGTTTTAATAACATTTTGTTTCATTGTAGAATATCCACCCCGACCTTCTGAAGTGAGCGACGTAAACGGAGCTTTCTACCGTCACTTGACCATCACTGTTCCTGTGGTCAGCTCTACTATTGTACTAGTGGCCGTTCTATGCGTAGTCTGTGTTATTACCAGGAGAAGGACTAGTGGTCGGAGCCCACATACGCCAGATGGTAAAGTATACATTTTGATTAATATAGTAGAGTGTACAGTTTAATTGTATTTTCACTGAGATAGATTAGTTTGTAGTGCAGCAGTGACAAAGTGTAGGATTGGAATGGTAGCTATGTTATTAAAATTGCTTTGATCTTGACGAATAATATTAATTTGAGTTTATACAGTATTCAATCCAAGTCACGCAGGGGAGCATTGTATGTATTTTAATGGTTCAATTGGATAATGTATTACTACATTTCTAAATAAAATAAAACAGCATTTATGTCTTTAGACTAATGCTTCATGTTCTTTCTTACAGTGTTAAAAGGAAAAAAACGTAACTAAAATGTTAATCGTTTGTATTATAAAGCTAAAATCTTTTGAAAATATTTTCTGATAAATTTGTCGAACTTTCCCTCTTAATCTAAAAATTATAATAAGCATTGGAACATTTCATATTAAAACGATTACATTAACTTGTCTTTAATTTATGTAACAAAACTCTTTTTACTAAAAAATAATGTAGAATTAGGTTAAAAAAACTAACGCAAAATTTCTCCAAACTCAGTTTTATAAATATTAATTTTTCTTGCGAGTATTTAAAAGAAAAAAGAGAACATAACTGCTGCGTCAACAAACACCGCTGATAAATGCAACCTATACATGCAATAATTGCACGATTAAAAATGAATAAATTTGTGTTCTAGTTAAACAAATGTAAATGAGAAATTACGCTATCCGCTATTCACATAATTACATTAACGTGTTTAAATGTATGCGTATCTAGTTTTTTTAGTAATTTTGTCCTTAGCATGTTTTTTTGTTTTGTTATTTTCCAATTAGAAATACTAAAAAAAATAATGATAAGCCTTTGACTAAAATATATTTCGTCTCTTTAATCGATAAAACGGTATTTTTTGTTTCAAAAATTGGTAGCTTATTTGCACGATAGATAATATTTTCAATATTTTCGAAATAAACATTAAGCTAAAAACATTGTATTGAAAACGATAAGATACACGTTTTTTAACTCGACAAATAGTATTTTGTAAATATCTACTTATTTTTTAAGCTTGAAAAAAATTTTATTACAAGTATACATTATCAGTAAAAAAACACTGTTGAACAGTATTATTATTATTTTCCATATTCTTTAACAATAAATGAAATGATAAAATAGTTTCACTGTTAAAAAATGAGTGCTTTAGTGCACCCTAATACTTGTTCTAAAGTAACTGCAGCGGCAGGGTGGTAAAATGATTCACTTTATTCTCGTGGTATTCGATTGAACAGTTTACAGCTTGGAAACAAAAACCTTAGAAATCGTACAACTGAATGCCGAAAATATGGCCGTTGAATTAACTATACGAACCATATTTTAATGAAACTAAGAACCAAAGTGTGGAAAATGCTGAAACTGTAGAAGTAATTTAATAAATGATGACATTTTTTATAGGTAATGACAACAGAGAACCCGTCAAACCAGACGGCATGCCCCTATCCGTTACTTACGACAGCCAAGAACCAACCTACTATCCTTCCCCGTACGCAACTAGCAGTGCTCCAGGATACAGTAGAGAACACTGTGTCCAGTCTAACCACCAGCAACAGAACATGGGAACATTCGGCAGTGGAAGATGTGGATACGCCTATGATATTCCGTATCCTCAGAGAAGGGTAGAGTATACAGTTGATGTACAGGTAGTTGGAATAGGAATTATATTACCTTAGATTGATTGATTGAATTTGTGATGCATTATTGTTTGACAGAGTGAAGGGATGCCAATGGCATCCGAAGTCGATTCTCCAAACCGAAGTCTTATCTCTATGTTCATCCAATGTAAAAAAAAAAAAAATGCCAATAACTCGGGCTGTATTAAATGTTTTTTAAACGTTTTTTTTTTACTAACACAAATGAATTTGGTTTGCAGAGCTCTATCTCTTTCCATTTTTTAAAAAAATTAGTTGGAATTTTTAAAAAATATTTTCAATAAATAATTTAACATAAAAATGTGTCAAAGGACTCGAAACGGATATTATAAACAACAACAGCAACACAAAAGAATACTTGAGCAAATTTAAGACAACCAAAGTTACAATTAAATACAAAAAAAGTAATATGTATCCCCTATTAGTCACCTATATTTTTATGGAAAAAAACCTTTTGCAAAAACATAAAACATGGCCGAAGTTATTTGGCTTATAATTTTTTTTCTTTTACATTGGATAACATATAGAGAATATTTTTAGATACTTGGTTTGGAGACACGGCTACCACTTCCGTTCTTTCTTAATATAAATTAATATACTTCTTTGATTATGTGGTTTAGTTCCATTTGATATTTGTAGTTTAACTTTTAACTAACGTCACAGATTTCAAGACTTTTCAACAAATATACGATGGTTATGTAAGGGAAATTTTTTGTTAAATTTAATTATTTAAAGCATTTTAAGTGGCTTGAAAGTTAGAGTTGTCATAATTAGGAAATGTTTTATCGAAACATTCTTTGAGAAAAGGGATTTTATTTGACGAAAAAAATTTTTAAAATTAAAGGATGAAGCATCGGTTAACATTCCTGATATAGATATATTTTTATGAAGTAGGTTATTTCTCGACCTCTCTAACCAACATTTTATCGCACATGGAACAATACCTGACATTTCCTCTTATTCTGATGTGTTTCACCAATACAAATTTTTGAATTTTTTACCATATGCATATGGCCCTCAAAATTACTGTTAGTTTTTTTTTCTATAAAAGCACTTAATTCAAAGAAATCATTATTAAATTTATTTTTTAAATTTAAAGTATTCGAAAGTATTTGGTGTGATTCACTGTAAAAGTGAGCATTGAAAGATTTCAAACAGATTTCAAACTTTAATAAAAAAAAATATTTACGTTAAAAAAATTTCTTATTCTTTATAGAGAGGTCATATTTCTCTGATACGCCTTCTTTTCTCCATCACTATAAATATATAAGTCCATTTTCAGAACTCACATTCTTGTGATGCATTATTGTTTGACAGAGTGAAGGGATGCCAATGGCATCCGAAGTCGATTCTCCAAACCGAAGTCTTATCTCTATGTTCATCCAATGTAAAAAAAAAAAATGCCAATAACTCCGGCTGTATTAAATGTTTTTTAAACGTTTTTTTTTTACTAACACAAATGAATTTGGTTTGCAGAGCTCTATCTCTTTCCATTTTTTAAAAAATTAGTTGGAATTTTTAAAAAATATTTTCAATAAATAATTTAACATAAAAATGTGTCAAAGGATTCGAAACGGATATTATAAACAACAACAGCAACACAAAAGAATACTTGAGCAAATTTAAGACAACCAAAGTTACAATTAAATACAAAAAAGTAATATGTATCCCCTATTAGTCACCTATATTTTTATGGAAAAAAACCTTTTGCAAAAACATAAAACATGGCCGAAGTTATTTGGCTTATAATTTTTTTTCTTTTACATTGGATAACATATAGAGAATATTTTTAGATACTTGGTTTGGAGACACGGCTACCACTTCCGTTCTTTCTTAATATAAATTAATATACTTCTTTGATTATGTGGTTTAGTTCCATTTGATATTTGTAGTTTAACTTTTAACTAACGTCACAGATTTCAAGACTTTTCAACAAATATACGATGGTTATGTAAGGGAAATTTTTTGTTAAATTTAATTATTTAAAGCATTTTAAGTGGCTTGAAAGTTAGAGTTGTCATAATTAGGAAATGTTTTATCGAAACATTCTTTGAGAAAAGGGATTTTATTTGACGAAAAATTTTTTTAAAATTAAAGGATGAAGCATCGGTTAACATTCCTGATATAGATATAGATATATTTTTATGAAGTAGGTTATTTCTCGACCTCTCTAACCAACATTTTATCGCACATGGAACAATACCTGACATTTCCTCTTATTCTGATGTGTTTCACCAATACAAATTTTTGAATTTTTTACCATATGCATATGGCCCTCAAAATTACTGTTAGTTTTTTTTTTCTATAAAAGCACTTAATTCAAAGAAATCATTATTAAATTTATTTTTTAAATTTAAAGTATTCGAAAGTATTTGGTGTGATTCACTGTAAAAGTGAGCATTGAAAGATTTCAAACAGATTTCAAACTTTAATAAAAAAAAATATTTACGTTAAAAAAATTTCTTATTCTTTATAGAGAGGTCATATTTCTCTGATACGCCTTCTTTTCTCCATCACTATAAATATATAAGTCCATTTTCAGAACTCACATTCTAATAAGTATTACTAAGATATAGAGACCTGTCTCTTCATTGGCGATTTCGTCCAATTGAATTTACCATTATCAAAAGACGCAAATGAACGTACTGGCCATGTATCTTAGTTAAACTTAGGAGATTGTAAGTTTTTCAACTCGACTACCGAATTATTACTGCTGCCAAAACTAAGTGTTTTTGTGAAGAAACAATATTCCTTAGTTTTTTCTTCGCTGTATAGCATTTAATTAAAATGTTTTAAACATAGCGCCTGCATCCATAATATTTCATCTGTAGTTTCATTAATAAACAATAAAAAAGTTTGATAAAAACTACACCGCGGAATTTAAAACCTTTTTAAATATCCTACAAAATATTTTATGCTAAGTAAACATTATTTCAAATGTTTTTTATTTTTTTAAATGCTACAGCTTTCGTATTTAATACTTTTTATTTAATCTAAACAGGAAGAAAAATTTGAAGGTGGTTACGAGTCTTCTATTGTCTATTTACCAGCATATCAAAGGACAGGTATTATAATAATATTTGAACACATCACTTCATTGTTTAAGTAAATAACTATTTTAATAATATTTCTAGTATTTTGTTTCGTCTGGGATTTTGTTTGTTTAAATTCAAAATATTTGTCTAGGGAGACATATAGATGAAAAAATTATGCAAACTAAAATAACTACTCAGGATTAGGAAAATGAATAATTGTGTACATAATTTATCTTATGGTTTTAAACTTTTATGTTAAAACAATTATAACTTAGTTTAAGCGTTTTTATATAAACGCATAATTTTATTGGCCCAAAAATTAGTTTTATTTATTTTTACAGACATAATATATAAAAATTCAAATTCATTAACAAAAAAGTTAGAAAATTGAAATTTGGTCTTAGGCGTTATATGCTCGGGGCCAATTCATTTTAACTTATTCAATCCATTTTACTTATTAAATAAGTTTAATATATTGTTTCATAAATAAGGCTAATAAAATTTAAACATTTATTGGTATAGCTTTTTGATAATATTTTCAGAAATTTTGCTGCATGATTAATTTGGATAACTATCAAATTATTGACATTTCAATAAACCATTACAAAACGTATTTTTTTGTTCGTGTGGTAGCTAAAATACACATATTAACACAAACTCGCTTAACTTAATAACAAATCATATTTTTAAAAAATGTCTTTAACAAACAAATTTCTTTTGTGTTTCGCGGTAATTTCAGGAAAGAATAAAGTTTTTTTCTTAAAAAGGTTTCTAAAACGATTAATCATGCCAGCAGCAGATGTTCAACTATACAAGTACTTTTCTGTTATTTTTTAAGCATATATAAATAAATTTATAATAAAAGTTGAAGCTAATTGAAATTTAATAACAGTTGCTTAAAAAATATGCCACCTCTATTTAAATATAAAATAATATTAAGAAATAGATTTGTTGCACTTGAAATGTGCATGATTGTATTTATATTCATATTAATGTATGACTCATCAAGTATTTGCATTTCCTTTTCAACTTTGTTATATTAATAATTTTTTGAGGAATAAATTTCAGTTTAAAATGAGATTTTTCTCTCTTCCTAATATTTGTTTATCCTTTTTTAAGACAAGTAGTTTTGCTCAGTTATGGAATTTTAGTGAATAATTTAATGAGTAAAATAATAAAGTGCAATTGTATTAAAATAGTGTTAAGTATTGTAAAAAATATAATCAATTGTATAACTTTATTGAAAAACCTAACACTGTTATCGATGTTTGAAAATGAATAGATATACAAATTTATTCTTATAAACTGGGTTGAGAATTAAAACTAGTCACCTTGCTTGTTTTAGTACTTAGGAAATTAGTAGCTAGAGTCATAAAAGTGGTATCAGTGTAAATTGATAAGTCCATTAGAGGAAGATGTAACCATAGTAAAATAGACTAAATCCGATTCCCGATACCAAGAGTAAATATTTGACAGTAATTGGCATCATTCCTAATTTATACTAAACAATTTTCTAGCAGTGTCTTATTTTGGACCCCTTTCAAAATATTAACTTTTCCAAAGTAACCTATTTTTCAATGTTTTACTGCACTGTATCTTTTCCTCATTCTCTTTTTAAAGCCAGTGAATTTTAAACATAGTTCAAAGTCTTGAACTTTTCATATCTGGACCTAAAAGTCAGGGTTCATTCCGCTATTATAAAACCATTGTCTGACACATGAAGATTGATGAGGTATGCAAAAGAAAAAACGCAACGGAAGTTTCATGGTAAATCTAATTTCCTAAAAAACTGCTCAACACAAGGATTTTTTTTACATCCAATTTTTGTTTAAAAAATTTCTTTCCTGATTCTTTATCTTTTTGTGGTTAAAAGTAACTCATTTTCTGATACTTCCTTTTCCCCCTAGGGTCTCAGATCAGGAACCAACCGGAGCAGGCAATTTACGAAATTCCGGATTTAGCCAGAAGAAAACAGGATACTTCAAGATCTTGGAGAGAGGCAGGGGATGGGTGAGGATCTTAAGTTATTCAAGATTTCCTTTGAAAAAATGTAAAAATAGTCAGGAAGGAGTTGTTTTAGATGTTCTCCTACAAATTGTGGAATTTAATTCATTTAAGATCAGTAGGCAGACTTGAATTCAATATTGATTTCATTACATGTCTATATTATACTTGTTTTTAGGTTGGTTATGTTGTAGATATTTATTTCATGTGTTGAGTTAAATGTAAATTATTCATGTAAAAATATATATTGGTAATTATAAACTGATTCAATTTAAAACAATTAATTTGCAGCATAGCATAACTTTCAGTTACTTCTCAGTAAATCAATACATGGAAATATACCCTATAAGGAAATTAATAAATTTAAATCCTAAAATGTTATGTATCATCTGTCATTTAAGAACTCGCGATTCTCTCAAAAACCTTTGTTATAGCGTTCGACTGGTACTGAACTCGTGCATATTGAAATTCGAAGCCTGTATTTCTTCTTTTATCACCAATAACTTTCAAAAACCAAAGAAGATTTAGTTTCACATGCTCTATTTTCTTAAAAATCGAATTATTGTGTAAAACAGGAGCTAGGAACTCGTGTGCGTTAAATTTTAAGTCTGTAACTCTTTTAGTTAGAGCTGTATAGTTCAGCCAGACAATCGGAGTTAAATCCTAAATGATGATTGCAGATAGACAGCACTACAGACTCTGACATTCAAAAACCATTTTTTTAACAGAAAGTGTAGAAAACACAAACTTTCAGTATCGGATATGTGATCTTTCGACTCATCACAATACATTTATTGCCACATATTTTGTATTAGGTTATTAAAAGCAAAATATATGTAGTTTTAGTTTTATTTAAGTTGTCGATTACATTAATGTAAAATGCAGTCGACATATAAATGTGAGATCTTACATTCTATTATGGGACATTGCAAGATAGGATGTTTAACTACTTTAAAAGTTAGTTTAAGAGTGGCATAATTAACACATTTACAAGATTATTTGGCGTGTTCCAGCTTAATCGACCAAAATGTGATGAGAATGACTGCTGAGAAAGGTGAAAAGGTCACAAAAGATATTTGCCTACTCAAGGTGCTTGTAGTAAACTTATCTGCATAGACGCTTTGGGTGATCTTAAAGAATTAAGAAAGTGACTTTAAAATTGTATTAAAAGGGGTAATTAAAATATAAAAAAATTAGGAATAAAAGCTTAAATAAAGGGTACATCCCTTTAAGGGTCTTAGCCCTCTATTTCATTGAATTTTTACAGGTTTTTGTGTTGCGCTTAATTATGAAACAAAACATTTTAAAATGCGACTGAAAAACATTTCATTCGTTTTTCAACAACTGTTACAAACATTTATGAGATGGTAAAACTTAAATAAAATATAAGTATGGATACCAGGGGATTTAATATGCTGTATTTTTATGAACATGTTTTTAATCTAGCCTTATTTAAATGAAAAAAAAAATTATAAACAAAGTTGTTTGTTTGAATGCAAATTTAAACCCATGACGTACTATTTCACAAACGCAAGATTTCATCTTTCTTTAGAGCAATGATTAAGTTTTAATATCAGATGTGCTAACTAAAACAAGCATTTAAAACTAAATTGTTAACAAAGTTTAAGCAACATCATTTAAAAGTGTTATTTGAATATATTGTAAACTATCTGTACATTGTACCTGTGATTTAGGGGCTGGGGAGAACAGTCGGTTAGGCACTCGCCTAGTATACGAAAGATCTCAAGTTCGGGTCTGGGCATCGCCAAAATAACTGCCGACCTATAAACGGCCCGTGGAGCCAAAAATATCCAACGAATAATACCCCGTGTAAGGATGTGCACGTTAAATATCCTTTAAAGTCCTAACGCTACGTACGATGTCACCCTTAACCGTTGCTTTGAGTGACTATTCAGGTGTCGATGTCGGCTCGTCACTTGACTGTGGTTCTAAAATGCGACGCCTGTCGCCAATAGCCCTCGTGTAACTCTAGTGCGCCGATTATTCAAACCTAACCTAACCTATTTATCAGTAGATTTTGGGTGCCAAGTGTCAAACACAATTTCTTTCTCTTTTCCGAACAAATACGAAGCTATCCCTCTCAAACTTTATAGTTACATAAGCACACCTTGAGAAAGTGAATACCCCATCATTCTCAAATTAAAACTCATCCATTCCATACTCCAAACCCTTTCCATCCACCTGAAGCAAATCAAGTACCAAACATCCAGAATCATCTCTTTTCCTCTTCCAGCAACTCAAGCCTGGAATCCAGTGAGGATAATGAGGACGATCTTATCCTCTCCTCCAAAGACAGGATGTACAGAGAAGAAGCGAGGGAGTCAGAGACGGAATGTGACAGACTCTGTAAGTGGGTCCTCTTTATTTTTGGGTTATGATTAAGTTTGTTTTGATGCTATGGGAAATGTGATCGGTATGGATATGTATGTGTTTGGATGACGTCTAATTAAGGTAGAGGGAGGTATTTTTTTTCTGTAAATGTTTTTGGAAATTCTACTTTCTTTAAATATTGGTTATAACAGGTTATATTTTCAAGAAGGGTCACTTGGTTATGTCAATAATTTTTTCAAGCGAGGGAGTCAGAGACGGAATGTGACAGATTGTGTAAGTGGGTAGTAGAGATGTTATATTTATGTTCCTTTTAAAGAGCAGTTGCTCTCTGCTCTATTCTTTAAAAAAGAACAGTTCTTTAACCTGCTCTTTTTACAAAAGCTGCTTTGCATGATTGCGAATTCAAGCAAACATAAATAAATGCATAATGAACTTAAAATAACAAAATTTGATCGGAAGTGTCACTGTTTTGCAATAATTTAGTTACATTATTTAAAAAAGCAATGCGACTAAAAACTTATAGATTAATTTCTGAAAAACGATTTTAAAACATTAGAAGATTATAAAAATTACTGGTAAGAAATTAAAACGATAAAATGTTTTTAAAGTAAATTCTGAAAATCTTACAATAAGGTTAAGGTAATGAAAAAAGTTTTAACATTGTGATCAAAGTTCAAATTATTATATTAAAAAGTATTTTGCTGCTTTTGAGAGTGTATTGATCTCAAAGATTTAACTGAGAAAAGTCTTAATAAAAAATTATATTTTGTTGAAAATGGTTATTAAAAATAAATAAATCATTAGAAATTAATTTAAAAATTACAATAATTACAATCTAAAATATTTACATGAAGATGTTGTTAACCGTAATAATAAAACATACTGTATGCTATAAAGTTTATATGATATATCTATACAACAATAAATTTTAAAACAAGTATCTGGTATTGCACAATAGATTAATTTCCACCCCACACTATTGAAGAAATTTATTTTATTAAGTAAATATTTGACCAAAAATACACATCCGATAATTTGGTTAAGGAAGCAAAAACATGTACAAAAATGTTATCAAATAAAATCTAACTTTAACTTACATAATTATTGTAGCAGCTCACAACAACTAAGATTTCAATTGTGAAGTTTCGCTTTCAATTTAAGAAACTCAAAGTTTTATTATAATTAAATAATTGTTCAATTTTAAGAATACCAAGACTGTACTTCAATTTCCGTTTTAAAAAGTTAAAAAGCAAGTAAAATAAACTAATTAAAAATTCTTTAAAAAAATACACAAACGTGCGTCTTCATGAGTTGCATTGATTAGAGGACCAGGATGGTCAGAAGAAATTTCCTAAAATAGACTAGCTGCTTCTCAAAAAAGCCTAAATTATCTTCCATTACGTTCTTTCCAACTTAATTAAAATTACAAATCAAGACATATTCAAAAGCAAAAAATCAAAATAACGCAAAAAATAGTCAGGATTGAAATAAAAATAAAAATGTGTGGGCCTTTCCAACTTAATATAATCATTAACTTGAAGAATTTAGGCTACTGGTATAATTTTAAACGTACCAAGCAGATCAATTATTAGCCAAAACTGCTGAAATTAGCCAATTCTAGCAACCCTAACCACAACTCTTAATAAAGCAGCCGCATTCCTTGCGCACATTACCCTAAGAAACAGAAAGCGGGAGAGGGAGTGGTGATATTGTTTACGTTATCATACCCCACTCTGAAATACGAGCCCCATTCCCGTGGTTCAACATTTCGGCCGATATTTATTTTTTAAAAAAATGCGTTTTCCTACAGCATATTAAATAAGAGAAAATGTTTTGGGGAATGAAAAAATTAAAAAAAAAAAAAACAGCTACATAATGCTACGCTGTACTATTAAAAATAATAATTAGCTTACCCATGCACCAGAAAAAGAAAAAAGGTCAAATTCGAAAAATTCAAATTGTGAAATTAAAATCTGCCAAAATGAAAATGAAGGAAAAAATTCAATAATAATAACAAAATAATGACGATATAATAAAATAAATACGGAAATTAATTAATATAAAATAATGATAAGTAACGTAATAAAAAAATAATGATAAATAATTTGATAAAAAAGAATGAAGTAAAATAATAATAAATAAAATATAGTTAAATAAAACAATACAAAAATAATAATGAAATAAAATAAAAATTAATTCTTTATCAATATAAAAATAAATAAATAAAATAATTAAATGAAGCAATTATACAAAAATAATAATGAAATAAAATAAAAATTATTTAATAATTAACATAATAATACATAAAATAAATCGTACGCGCACCAAAACCCAACTACGATAAACCCAAAAATCCCATTTGAACGTTTGAAAGATGGCAAGAACAACCGTTTAGAACAGTGCCAAAAGAGCTGCTAATCGCAAAAAGAACGGCTTCCACCATCCAGAACAACCTCGGAAAAAGAGCTAGTCGGAGCAATCTGCTCCAGTTTGCCAGTTCGCGAAAAAAAGAACTATTGCGATTCCGAAAGGAGCTGCTCCGAAAGCCAAGAGCTATCGCACTACGAAAAAGCATCAAGGAGCTATCGTACTGCGAAAGAGCATACAAAAAGAACACTGTTCCTGTTCTTTTTAATCGTAATCGTTTTGAAATCAGCTTCATTTCCGGAGTAGTGGGTATGGTGTTTCGGGCATTCGTGACGTAAGTTGAGTAGAAGCTTTTTCGTCGAAACCCACTGAACCAACTACGAGGAGAGGTAGCTGCTTGTTTTGTTAGGAGCTTACGATTAATGATTTACCTAGTAACGGAAATAGAAAATGCATTTTTTTGTTTGTGAAGAAAATAATTTTGTGATTGGAATGAATAATTTCAAATGCATAAAATGCCTTAAAGTATTAAGTTAAATTCTGATGAAAAATCATGAATTTATAGAAGAACAGGTTTTTTCAAAAACAAAGAGCATACTGCTCCAGTTCTTCTTAAAGAACCTGTTCAAAAGAACATGGTGTTCTTTTTTTTCACATCTCTAGTGGGTAGTCCTCCTTATTTTTGGGTTGTGATTAAGTGTATGTCGATGCTATGGATGATGTGATGGGTATGATGTGTTTGGTTAACGTCTAATTAAGGAAGATGGAGGTATTACTTTTTTTCTGTAAATGTTTTTGAAAATTCTCCTTTCTTTAAGTATTTGTTATAAAAGGTAATACTTTCAAGATTGGTCACTTGGTGATGTCAATCATTTTTTCAAGCGAGGGAGTCAGAGACAAAATGTGACAGATTGTGTAAGTGGGTAGTCCTCCTTATTTTTGGGTTGTGATTAAGTGTATGTCGATGCTATGGATGATGTGATGGGTATGATGTGTTTGGTTAACGTCTAATTAAGGAAGATGGAGGTATTACTTTTTTTCTGTAAATGTTTTTGAAAATTCTCCTTTCTTTAAGTATTTGTTATAAAAGGTAATACTTTCAAGATTGGTCACTTGGTGATGTCAATCATTTTTTCAAGCGAGGGAGTCAGAGACAAAATGTGACAGATTGTGTAAGTGGGTAGTCCTCCTTATTTTTGGGTTGTGATTAAGTGTATGTCGATGCTATGGATGATGTGATGGGTATGATGTGTTTGGTTGACGTCTAATTAAGGTAGATGGAGGTATTACTTTTTTTCTGTAAATGTTTTTGAAAATTCTCCTTTCTTTAAGTATTTGTTATAAAAGGTAATATTTTCAAGATGGGTCACTTGGTGATGTCAATCATTTTTTCAAGCGAGGGAGTCAGAGACAAAATGTGACAGATTGTGTAAGTGGGTAGTCCTCCTTATTTTTGGGTTGTGATTAAGTGTATGTCGATGCTATGGATGATGTGATGGGTATGATGTATTTGGCTGACTTCTAATAAAGGTAGATGGATGTATTACTTTTTTTCTGTAAATGTTTTTTAAAATTCTCCTTTCTTTAAGTATTTGTTATAATAGGTAATACTTTGAAGATTGGTCACTTGGTGAAGTCAATCATTTTTTCAGGCGTATGAGTCAGAGACGGAATGTGGCAGACTGTGTAAGTGGGTGACCTTATTTTTGGGTTATGATTGATGCTAAGGTAAATATGATGGGTATGGATGTATGCGTTTGGATGATGTCTAATTAAGGTCTATGGAGATATTGTTCTTTTCTATGTAAGTCTGTGAGTGGGTCTTCTATGTATATTTTTTTGCATAATAAAGTGTGTCTCGATGCCATGGAAAATGAGTCAGAGACAGAATGTGACAGACTGTGTAAGTGGGTCCTCTTTATTTTTGAGTTATGATTAAGTGTATGTAAATGCTATAGTAATGTGATGGTCATGATATGTTTGGTTGAAGGCTAATTAAGGCATTTGGATGGTATATGGTTTTGACAAATATTACTTAGTTTTGAAAATACCTCTTTAATTAAGGATTTGTTTATATTAGATATTTTATCATAAATCAATTAGTGATGTCGATCATTTTTTAAGTACAAGTTGGAGGATTATGGATATATGGACTTGTTAACGTCGAATTAAAATATCTGGATTTATTTTTCAATGAAAGGATTTTAACCCCTTTAGGAATTTCCATATCTTAGTTTGTAATTTATGTACACTGATATATTAAGCATGTTTTACTTAGTAGTGAGGATCGTACTTTAATTAATCTTAACCGATTTAAGAAGTTAAATTTTAGTTTTTTTACCGACCTATTTCGAAAAATGCATCGTGAAATGTGTTTAATTTTATACTTCAAAACATCGATAACATAATAAGAACTATTAATTCAACTTCATTTTCTAAATAAAAATCGGAATTTCATATTTTTAGGCTTAATACGTCGAAGTTAGTTTACCTTAGTAAATTGAATGTTAAAAAATCAATAAATATGTTGTGATGCTTAAGATGAATTGTTGGAAACGAAGGAAAAGTTAAGGTGTTAAGGTATCAAATCAAAGCATACGTGTGTATAATTATGCGTGAATACTTCTACATGTTGTACATTTATTTTTCGCGACTGAAAAAGTGTTTAGTAAATGCTGCTTTTCGCACTACAAATTGCAATGTATGGTTTTCGTAGTAGGTGGCTCCATTTTATTAATAACTTACTGTACAGAAAAAAAACATTAATTGCATTCAAATTTCTCGTATTTTTGACCAAATCATCTCTGTGTCACCGAATGCAAAAACACTTTTAATTTAAAATCTACTAATTGTTCCAGGTTAAAACCGTACTTTAAATGAAATTTACCATTTTTAGTACCGACAAGTTTCTGTAATTTTTTTCTCTGACAATCTTTCTTTTATTTAAACCCATAAGCGTGACTACTTTTTTACAGTCAATAATTACTGACGCAAAACTTGGGATAAGCAGGATTCGAAAGAAACACTCATAATATAGTTTCTAATAACTATTTATTTTTGAATGTCGTTAAAATTATTTAATCACGGAATATGAAATATTGGAAGTAAAAATCATTTATTTAGAACACTTCAAATAAATAAAATGTTCTCAAATATAAATTTTGAAGTAGCGTTAAATTGCTTTAACAAAATAAATTAATATTTCAATCTATATGCATACAATTTTCGTGCGACCTTATTTAAACAAACATCATTAATTTTTTAAATAAAAAAAGTATAAGTAAAGGTATTAAATAAGTTTTGAAAGTCATAAAAATATGCAAAAATTAAAAAAAAAGAAATGGGAAAATGACATTCATTTAACACGCTCGACTAAAAGTTTGAAATGTTTTCAGAATTAAAAATCACAAATTTAACCATGCAATTTCTTCCGTAATTGAAAAACGTAAGCTTTAATAATGTGAAGTTATGCATTCGCGATATTTCAGAGATTTTGAAATTAATTTCGTTCAATGGTTTGTATAATTCTTCAGTTAGAAATGTGGAAAAGTTTATTGGATAAATAAATTAAATCCATGCTTTTGAAGTAACAGCTGCAAAGGAGTTTCGCACAAGAATCAGCAGCGTATTACTTAATTAAACTTAAAGTAATCGTTTTGATCGCAAACGTCGCGTCGGAAGCAAAATTGGGACGCGACTACAGAATAAAAAATAATAATAATAAAAGAGAACTTTAAAGATAATTTCAAAAATAATTCTTGAGTTTACGGAAAAAAATGGAAAGAAAAGAAAAATGTCATTTACTCGTACACATATTTTGGTTATTCCGCTAATTCTATAGTTTATTGCAACGATTACTTTCTAAGGTATCTGAACATTTATATTGAATATTTGTTTAGGAGAAAAAAAGTTTTCTTAGAACAAAGATTAATGAAAAAAATATATATATATATGTACATTATTAGTTTAAGTGTAAATGCCTACAAAATATGCGTGACGTTCATGAAATATATTTATCGTTAAAAATTAATGTAATATTTGATGATTTGACAACGATACACATTAAACTACAAGTAACTGTAAAATGTCTTTCCAACACACAAAATGTTTTTTGATAAAATTTTATCTCATACTAATCAAGATTTCTGCTAAAAAAACATAAACACTTGGTCATTTGTTCCAAAACTAATTTTACACATAGAAGCAGAGTTTTGGTATTTTATTAATTACGCCAACAGCTATCTCGCATTCACAAAATATAAAATACATGGAAACAGTGCGTTTAAAGGAATAATTCCTTTATTTTTATTGAATTTTTTAATTTGGGGCAAGTTCAGGAATATTTTGTAATGTGTGTTGAATTATGGACGATGTAAGACTTAATTTCTTTTGATGCATTTAATACCGGTTTTTCTTGTATTTTAAAATTTAATTTTGAAATTTAAGATTTTAAAGTTAATGAAATATAAATGTAACTTTTTTAATAAACCAAAGACTTTGTTATTTGTTTTGTTTATTCATAGATGGCAGCACAAAAAGTGTTAACTTTGTGAGGGAAGTGTTTTAGAAGCGTCTACTCTTTGTATATTTTATTCTTGACAAAGGAAACGTTGCTTACGACTACTGAGAATTTCATCAAATAATAACGTGTATAAAATTAGCAATATATATCATACGAGATAGTATTTCACACACATTTCATTAATTCTCAATAAGAAATTTCTACTTTTTTCATTAGATAAAATTAAGTTTTGTGCCCCATATTAAATTACTGTGGCATTGATGATATTGACAAAGTCACAAAATAGAGAATATAATGTAAACATTATGAGAAAAATTGCGGTTAAAGTTTTTTTTTTCCCGTATCTATACAATGGAAATGCTTCAGATGACGAAGGCTCTTTTTTTTTCCATTTCTATACTTAGCGAATTTCACTGGTTGCTTCAGTTTCACGTACTGCAATTTTATTATTTGGTTCGGGTTCACTCTCAAAATGACTCTTATAAGTGAAAATAATTTTTCTTTCTTTGAATGCTTTCGTTAACAAATGTTTAAAACAAACATCAGCACAGCAAGATGCCGGCATTTAATAATTTTAATAAGTAAAATATTCAAAGAAAACTCATTTTTGAATATAAAACATTAGAAATTCCGGACAACAAATATTAACACACCATTGTGGCTGTTCCCATCCACGACGTAGAATAATCCCATACGTATGTTTGATGAATTTATTTTTTTGGGATACCTTACATACTGTTTGTCATCAAAAATCACTGGACTATCATGCACTTGCTTTCTCTAATCATGAAATTATTCTCATATTTTTTAGGAAATAGTTCTATAAATTTAAGTTAATTAAGTGTTATGTTTTAAAAGTACTTTTACTTTAAAAGATTTTTACAACAGTATTGTGGAATGTTAATTTATTGGGTGTTAACTTTGATTAAAAAATTACTTAATTCTGACAACAGATGGCGCCATATGAGAAAATACTTTTCTATCAAAATGTTAATATATTTTCTGTCTTGGAGAATAATAGATATTATAAAAAGTATTTTTTCACAAGACGGAATGAATGCTGTCTAATTAATCCTACCATCGAAAACTAGTAACTTCTAAAGCATATTCAAACTATTTTAATGGTAAGGAAAATCTAAAGTTTTTAAGGAAGCTTAACAACGTAACCAAAGTATTTTGTTTTATATTTAATTTTTTGTGTGTGTATTTTTAAATTTAATACTTATTTTTTCAAACATCCCTTTTTAGGCAAGTTATGGTTTGATAATTCCATATAAGTACATAACTCATATTTATGTAAAAAAATATAGTTATCGTCAAAGCTTTTGAAATAATAACTGTATAATGACTTTCCATATTATAAGAAAACTAACATTTTGAACACGCGCCAGTAGTTTCAAGAGAATAGTTAATACTAAGCTTGAAAAAATTACAATAATTTAGTTTATAAATAAGACATTTTTTTAAAGTTTTGATATGCCTACTTTCGTGCAGAACTGAAAATATTTTATGAAATATAATAAAATATTTCATTATGGTTTCTTTCTATTCGTTAATATACTAATTATTTATCAAGAGCCTTAATTACTTATTTCCCACAAATTAAGGATATTATTCGATTCTTCTTTTATAACGAAATGATGCAACTTTACCAAAAACTTGTTTCTAGTATGTAACAGAAGTTTCCTCACTACATGCATTCGCAATTCTTTTATCGGTTAATTACGATAATTAAGTATTTCCCTCGAAACAGTTTGCACTTAATTCACGTCTTTGAAGGAAGTTACACAAAAAGAGTAATTGTCGTTTAATGAAAGATAAAAGTGTCGGTAATGCAATGATGTGTAAAGGTATTTTTTCGCGATACAACTGAAAGCTGTTTAGATGTCTAAAAATCAAAGCTACATTTTTGATACAATTAAGTTAAAGTAGACTCAATTATCTAGTTTCAAAATAGTTTATTAAAAATGCAACTATACGTTTTACCTTTGTAGGTAACGAAGAGAAGCTTAGGTTAATTTAGGAATATTTTAAAAAAAATAAATGTTTATTATTACTCCAAATTTAATTTTAATTATAGTTACTCCAAATTTTTACAGGGATGATTTTTATAAGATTTCGCAAAATATAATTAACAATTGCTTTTGAATGATTGGTGTTTAAAACAAAATGAAAAATCATGTGTGTACAGCTAAAATAAATATTTATATATTTTCAAATTAACGATTAAACAACTAATATTTCTTTTTTTCTTCAATGACATATAAAGTATCATGACTTTAGTTTTCTTATGCAAATAAATAATACAATTGTTTTAATAACGTCTCTAAAAATATTTTTACACGAAACTTGCTAACATATACTAGGGGAGAGCAGGGGAATCCCGCCACCTCGGGTAATGCCGCCACCCCTTGTATCTCGCCAGCGGTGTGTATGGGAGGGGGGCTGTGAGCGCTGACCTGTAGCAGGGAACATAGTAATTTGTAGTATAGACGCTAATGACCGTGAGATGAGTTGGTGTAAAGTTATTTAAAAAATACGGTTTTTAGCGATTTTCATCTAATCTTGAGCCTTCTGAAATTAAGCAATAAGGACTGCTATCTCTAAGTTAGATAAATCAGTTATATATCATTTAAAAGAGTAATTATTTGGCTATTTTATCACGTCGTTAGTTTGGACGCTAGGCTAATTACCTTTCTTTAAACAACCGTCTATGCCCTTTTGTCTTACTGGGGTAATGCCGCCACATCACTTTGGGGTTATGCCGCCACATGCAAAAGGATGGCGGCATGATCCGTAAAATAGAAATTTCATATATTGGCCCTACAACCTATTAGTTTTCGTTAGAGATGCCACGTATCCGAAAAAGAATAACTGAACTGGTCAAATAGACCAACGAAGCTTTTAAAAAAACCTGCATAGTTAGTTGCACACAGAAAGTTAATAAAAGAGCTGTACCCTGTACAATTTACCATTCCAAAGTTAATTAAACCTATTTTAGTTCTATATGTATTGCTTTATTAAGTAATTTTTCATAATTTATAGATTATTTGCTTTGTTTATTGATGTGGCGGCATAACCTCAGTGGTGTGGCGGCATTACCCCAGATACCGGGGTAATCCCGCCACTGTGCGAGCTTTAGAAAAATACAATTTTATTCAGTTTCTATTAAAGATTTAAATTTTAAAAAATCACTACAAGATAGGTTATGAACTGTAGTATGCTATGCTCATTACAATTTACATTAATTGCAACACAATTCTGCATGAAAATTCAATTTCCCTTAAGGTGGCGCCATTCCCCTTCTGTCCCCTATTAAATGTTGTTCTACCGCATCATAATAAGGACATAATCTTTAAAAAAGATATTAAACGTTAATCTGAACTTTTTATGAAACAGAAACTTTTATGAAAGTATAAATAATTTCATTGGCTTTTGGTTCAAAACTTAACTACGTACATTCAAAATAAGAGCAATTTGTTATTTCATTGCCCTAAAAACTGCCTGCTTTTATGTGACCATTACAAGAATTACAGTCAATTATATTTATGGTAAAAGTGTGTATTTTACACCATTTTGCGTGTTTTAATTTCGGCGATTATGCGCGTTTTATCATAAAAATGGCATTTTTGAGCCATCTGAAACAGTACTTGCATTTGATGAGTCCTCTTTTCTGGTAAACATTAAAGGATTGTTTCATTAGATAATCTGATGCTGTAAAGATTCCTTTTAGGGTTGGACTTTGTATACCATATAATTTAATGGAGTGCTTAACTACATTTTTACATCATTTAAGTTTATTTCGTGACAAAGTTAGATTGTAATGTAAAATAAACTTTATGCGTTTTACTTTATTGGGAAGTTTTATTAGATAGTTTGGGTAACTCTAGATCTTTTGAAAAATCGCGTAAACAGAAGAAACGTGTGGTTTTTTTTATTTTGTTCCAAAACATTTCATTTTTTTCTTATTACCTTGTTTACAGATTGAGTACTTTAAGTATATTTATTATTACATTAATACATTAAGTATAGCAATTTTAAGTTTATTAATGCTTAATAAATTTTAATTTATCTTAAAATATTTTAAATGGTAATGATAACTATTTTAATTCAACCAATTCGCTATACCTAAGGGACTTATTTTCATTTATTTCTTAAAAATATACAGTGTAAGTTAAAATTATTCTTGAACTCAAGATACTTTGCCTTCATTTTTTAAATTTTTTAAAATGTCCTTTTAACAGATTTCTTTTTAAATCGCTCTAATGAACATCATTTCATGCTTTTTTATACTTTGTATTTTAAACCACTGAGTTTTTTAGAGATAAAACAAAACCATATCGGGAAATATCGTTTAATTTTTGAGTTTCTTTAACCATCAACTTAATAACTATTGGAAAGGCATTTAAGGCTTTTGTCATAGTCGAATTTAGCTTAGATAATAAAAACGAAGAAGTTATAAGCTGAAAACTTTTTTATGTTTTTGTCCTACTTCGATTTGTGTTGAATAAGCGTTTCACCCTTGAATAGTTTAATTAAACATGTACATTGTTAATGGTTGGGTAAAGATTTCTTACAGGCGAATTTGTAATGTTTTTTTTAATCTACATAACCATATGAAGCGTATTATGATATCAATTTAAGTACCTACTTCAGAGATTTTAAAATTAAACTTTAGTATTGTGCTTGTAGAAAAAAATAGTTTATGTTTTTAGAATACTGTTAATTTTATGTTGGGATCATGATAATATTTTTTCATTTTATGCAACTTAAATTTTAGATATTTATACTTTCAAAAATCTATTATTCATAATAGTGTGTCTGAGATACATGCGAAACTTTTTTTGCTTAACAATATTTACAAAAGGGCCTGTTAATGGGTTAAATATTTTGAATGAATTAGAACTCACATAATTTTTAATCTTGCCATTAATATTTTTTTCTCATATCCATTTAAATCTTTGCAATTTTGCTTGTTATCCATTTGTTATAAGTTTTTTTCTTAAAAACTGCAAATCACTTGGCAATATATAAGCGCATTAAAGTACCGCTTATCTCTCTGTTTATGTACATTGTATAAAAAACCTTAGCATCAGTTTTGTTTTTCAGTCTACTTTTTTGAAAATTTTGAATATATTATTGTTTTGCTGTTGTATGTATGCTTGTAAATAATTTTTAATTCTTCAATTTTAGGGAAGAATTTTGAATGCAGCCAGTATGAAGAAAGTAAAAGATGGACAGATCGAGAAAGAGTTGTTCTAACTTAGAAACTGGGAAAGAATGCTTAACAACAAGGTAATGAGTACAAAAATACACCTGAAATGTTTACTAACTTTTTTTATGTTTTTTTATATATATTAAGTAATATGTTTTGCATATTTAGGTTTTTTTTTTTGAAAAACAAAAAGTTTGCGGCTGTGTAAATCTGTAGCGGATATTAATAAATATTTAAATTTGTTTTTTTTTTACTGAAATTCTTTATTTTATATTACTCTAAAATTATTGATATTATAAGATGTTAACCTACAATGAAAAAACCCTAGTTATATATATATATTTTTTTAATTTTAAGATATGATTTAACAATAAAGTAGTTCTGAAGTATAAGAATTCACTAGGCACTATCATTTTTTTTATTATTATGGAATCTAAATTTGAAAATATAATGTACTAAAATGTTTTATTAATTCAGTTAATTCTAGAATAATATTTTCGAATTAAAGAATCTAAAATTTATGCTATATAAATCCTACTTCAATCTATATCTTTAATCAAGCTATGTTTTAAATATTAAATGCATTTTTTAAGGAATATGAAGATTTGAACAATATGATGTATAATAAATTGTTTATTGACGAGTATTAAAACAAAATGCATTAGATATATCAACAACAAAAAATAATACTGTTTACTTTAACATTGTAATACTGTTAGCAAATAGTAAAAATATGCAAATTAATGATGTTTATAATAAGTATGCATTTATCAAGATTTTTTGTGTTTTAGGTGATGCTTATGTTTCGTTCAAATGCATTCATTGGATAATAAACCGGTGCTAAGAAAGAAATCGAGATCTGTATTATTATGGAATAAAAATGGTTTTGTAAATAATAAATAAATTATTTGTACATAACTTTGTGAATAAAATGTTGTACCATTGTCTGATCTTGCTTATTATTTTTTTTACAATAAATACATTTTTGACTATAACGGATGTAATAATGCTTGTTTCATTTTTATGATATAATAGCATTAAATGCCTATTTGTTTTTAAAAACTTAATTTTTTTAAACTTTCAAATATTTTACGTGTTAACGTGTTTGTGCAGAAAAATTTAATAAAAGTTAATATAAACTAGCATCTATTTGCATTAGAATTTCTTTGTGATGCAGTCACACTAAATAATAAAATATTTGCCTTAACAATCAGATGTAACGAAAATATAGAGAAAATCTTTTTTTTTTTAATTAAAAAAAACTACAAACATTGAACTGCTAATGCGGAAAAATTGTATTTTGTAACCATAAAGATATGCGTAAAATATTTATTTCTTTCACTTACGACTTCAAGTTCTACAAAGATTTAAAATGTTGAAATTTCATTTATGTTTAGTTTTCCCTTCTCTATAATAAATGTATCACTAAAATAAATTAAAAATTAAGTCCGGCATAGTAGAACATTTCGACAATATGCATTTTTCTGGTTGCAGTACTTAAAAGGCGTACTACTTAAATGTACTAAGTCATGAAAGAGACCAAGAAAATCATAAAGTCATAGGTAAATAGAAAATTTGTAAATTACGAAATAATTTAAATACATTAAGTAAATATTTGCATGAACGTTCACAATAAAATATAAACTAAATACTGTGTTTTCAGAAAAAACATCGCAATTATAATTGGAACACTCTTCCCATGTAATAATATTAATTTGTATAACACATTTTTATGTCATTAATAGTTATAATAATTTATTGACTATATTATTTTCTAGATATGATTTATGGATAATACGTTGCATATTATTGTTCCATAATCAATCCTTTATTTCATCCATTAAAAAATTATTTTATGCATGTGTACCCATTTAAACGCATTGGTAAATCAACGTTTTATCAACAAACATATAGAGAGGGAAATATTTTCGGCGCTTAATTTTTGTTTAAATGTTATCTATAACTATAAGTTTAAAATTTTGTAAATACTATTATTAGTTGCAGAAATTACCGTATCTACTGACAATTGCACGTATTTAAAACCACGATATTTTCTGAATAGTTAGTGACAATAAACACGAAACAAATCCAAATTACATCAATAAAAAAAGTAAGTTTAAACTTACCATCTTTTTGTTTAAAATATGGAATTTTTCTTATAAATAAAAACTGAACTTATAAAATATAACTATAAAATATGAACTTATTCAACAACTGCTACACAACTTTTCAAGGTTTTAAGGAATTCAATTCTCATTTCATTTTTTTAAAAGAGAAAATAATCCATAAATATTCTTGGATTTTTTTCGGTGTTTAATAAGGTTTGACGGTAAACAATTAATTTTAAGTATAAGGCATCTGCAAAGGTCAATATTAAAATATATATTATAAAGCAGTTGCATAAGTTTCACATGGAACTTTAAATAAAATAAGTATATATAGATAACTCTTACTAAAATATTATATATTATTATATAATGTTATTTAAAACAATATCAAACTATTATTTTCTTTCAATATGGCTTACATAAGAAAGTAGTAAGACACCAAAACACTAGCTAACGAAATATAAAACGCAATTTCCGTTAACAGTACTGCAATAACATAGAAATCAGTTATATTTTCCCTGATACATGTCTTAACCAGCAGCCCATTAAGAAGCACTCAATAACAAATAACTGTGACAACATAATGTAATAATAAATTGTTTAATACGGTTTACGGTCTACTGAATGATTTAGCATACCATATTATGTGATAATCAGTCCAAGAGAAAATATATTATACATCCTTATAAGTATATATTTAACAATTATGAATAAGGATCCATTTTGTTATATTTAAATTTTGAACAATGTTTTTATACTGACAAAGTAGCATTTATATGAAATAATAATTCTAACCTTGTCTATATGCAGTACTAAATCAGTTTTCAATTGACAACACAATTTTGGTTTTCGTACAGTTTTACTTAGTCTAAATTAATTTTAATTCACAAACCGTGTTTCAGATTTGAGAAGTTATTCTTCGTAAATAAGTTTTTGAATTTAGTTAAGATTGCAAATAGTGCTGCCATCTTTTGGCTTAAAAAATACTGTTTTTTTAATACGGTTCGGTATGTTTTATAAAACACATATTACTATGTTAGGTAAAATGGTAATAGAATTGGACACTCAAATAATTTCAATGAAAAAATGTTTTGCACATTGTTCGTCGTCATTTTTTTATTTGTATTTGTTCATCAAATAGTTTCGAAGGTCTAGAGTTGAATGCTCTGTCAATCAGTTATTGGCATTTAATCCTAAAGTGATATTTTACATTGTTCTTTTGAGGTTTACGAATAAGGTTATATATTTTTGTAAAACTTTTTAAAAAATAAAGCAAAATCCATTTGTCTTTTTCTCAAGGTATCTAAAAGAGACGATATCAATGTATGTAAACTTATATCATTGGGATTGGGAAATATGAGTAGCTTATTATAATTTATTTCCTTGTGCTTCGTGAAATTTAATGATTTTTTATATTATTGATTCTCAAACCTAAACTGATTTTTTTGTTTTTTCCTATCAGGATTTTTACTTTGTTAACCTTCAAAACCCTATTGGCAATAAATTCTTTTTAATAATCTAAAAAACAACTGAATTCATAATAAATATATGCATATGAATATTTCTTGCTTTACCAACCAAATCTGCAATTTCATTCATTCTCAATTGCTCAGTTAAAAAATAAAGCACAATAAATATATATTTTTTTCTAGTCAGTGCAATTCATGTTTTACCAATTACTTTTTCTTACGTCCGCAGCCCTTAAATCCCAAAAGCTCTTCAAGGCAAAAGTAAAGGCAAATTGGATAAACAATTCTTATTGTTGCAACTTGACTTTTCTTGTCATACTGCTTTGTCTTTTTAGTCACTAATGATCATTTCTCTTTCTTTGGGTCTTACAAAATGTCATAACAATAGTAAAGCAGTTGTATGTTTGTGTCCCTTTTCTTGTTAGTTATGACTCTTGTTATCTCTGTGCTTACATATTTTTAAAGATATTGATTAATTATATATGGTTTCCACACAAATGACCGAAAGGAAGCTAAAGCATAAAAATAAATATGAAGAGTATTGTATAGGAATTCAATAATTTAAATTATTACATGTTAAAAGCGACCTTTTGTAAAGATTTACATTCCAAACTCATATGTTCAAGTTGACTTTTAACTATATCATCAGGGAGATTATTTTAAAAGTATGATTTTTAAATTAGTAAATTGCGTAACTATTTTAAATTATGAATTTTAATATTTTTATCTACTTTAAAAATTATTTTAGTATGTGTAAAAGAAGCAATTTCAAAAAGTATGATCAACAATTTAATTCTACTCAGCAATTTGCGAAATAAAAAAAAATGTCGATAACATCATTTGAAAAGTAGTATAAAATGCTTAGTACACATTTTAATCAAAGCATTCTTCCAATTATTTCTCTAAAATATTTTTTTTTCGGTTTATCTTGGTCCCAAAGCAAATCCTATTTTTTTTAAATGTATATTCAAAATTTTTCTTCGGTTACTCTTATGGTTATTAAAATAATTTAGATCATTAAACTAATTGAAATAAATTACATGATGTAGAGCATTTTTTGCAAATTAAATAACCTAAGCTCACATTGAAAAATCTGTCGAATTATATCTTCAAAAGATAATTTTAATTTTCGAGAAAATTTTAATTTAGCTTAATGAAATATAATAAATTGCATTCGAAAAAATGTTAGTTGTTGAAAATTGAAGAAGATGTTAAAAAGTAAAAAGAATCTTTGCTAATATTTTCCAAATGTTGATAATTTACCGTAAAATCTAAAACTCATTTTTTATCGCTTTTAGGAATTATGTAATTTGAGAAATACACTTGTTAATTTTATCTTGTCATGTATCTATTAAATAAAAGGATTATAGTTAAAATTAATACAAATTCAATTACAGAAAATACATTTAATTTTTGTTACTGCACATATTGATTGCACTGTTTAACTGTTTAACTGATGACTTTTATAAATTACATTTAACTATGGAGCTTTTAAAAATAATTATTAATTTTTAGAATACTGTTATAATTTTTTAGAATATTATTGCTTTATAATTGCTTAGAATACATTTTTCACATATCTTGAAACATGCTTTGTTTATTAACAGATCGTGCATATTCTCTTTTTTTAAGATAACAATTATTATTTTTTGGCTACTAATTATTACATCACAGCAGGAACTTTAGTGGCAGAAGAAGACAGCACTGACATCGTGTTCATTTGTAGTTAATTTTATTAAATGAAGATGTCTTTGTCGTCGCGATTTTGAACTCACGGCGTATGAATCTACGCTAAGCTAGTGTAGTGTAGTGTAATCGTTTTCGACTGCCTATTTCTAAACTCCATTAGGAGCTTTAACACAGGCAATTACGCATCGTAATTTAGAACCCCGATCAAGTGACAAGTCATTAAGCTTATCATGGCTTAACCCAACTGTGCCATTCCAAAGTCGTTAGGAAGATGATTTTTAGTCTATTTGAAATTGCTGTGAAATGAAACAGTACTAGGCAAATTGAATTTTACGAACTTTCATGCTCTCCTAGTATAGCAAAATATTCGATCGAATTATATTATGTTCTTAAGAGGATTTATCAGCCAACTTTATTTTGATTCTGACTCGCCAGGTGGCGTTACAAATTTTCGCCAAATGATACGTCTGGCGATTTAAAAAAGGGGATACGTTTCTCTTTCTGGGGAGTGGAACACGGCAAGATTTCTCAATCACAAGATAAAGATTATTCGATTGTAATCAGGTTTAGACTAACGAAAACTGGTTCCGGTACTCTTTTGCGAGCCCGGACGATGTTCTGGAGGGAAAAAATTGTGTTGTTTGGTTGTTTCTCTTTCATTTAATTTTTTTATTTGTTTAATAAATTATATTTATTTTGTAAATATTACGATCTTTCAGGAAACGATTTCTTTTCTGGTTTGCTCGTACTAATACATTATATTTCTATTTATAATTAACGAGATTTGATACCGCTATGAACTGCTCTAAAGTCATCCCTGTAAACTTCGGAATACTAGTTTAGCACATAAACAGTATTGTTCTTAAGGGGTCATAGAAGTCTTAAAAATTTGCAAAGAAGGTGATCTTTAATGTAATTTTTTAACTACTCAACATATAAGTATATTTTTATATGTAATTTTATAAAATTTATTTATTATATAACAAATTTTAAAATTTATGAAACTTCAGCCAAAACTAAAATAAATGATAACAAACATAAAACTATTTGAACACATTGGGATTAGGCTTGCGTGCCAAATTTTGAGGTCAAAATTGAAGAAATGAGCAAGAAAATGACTTTATATTGTACAAATATGTACAAACAAAGACTTGTACCTAAATTCTGAGCTCAATTTTAATTAGAATTTATGTTAAGAGCTTTTTCTAAAAAAAATTAAGAAAAAAGATCTGAAAATAATTACTTATTAAAATTGAGTTTAGAAATTAGGTATAAGTCTTTGTTTGTACATATTTGTACAATATAAAATCATTTTCTTTGTCATTTCTTCAATTTTGACCTCAAAATTTCGCGCGCAAGCCTAATCCCAATGTGTTCCAATAGTCTTATGTTTGTTATCATTTATTTTAGTTTTGGCTGAAGTTTCATAAATTTTAAAATTTGTTATATAATAAGTAAATCTTATAGAATTGCATATAAAAAAATTATACTTTTATATTGAGTAGTTAAAAATTGCATGAAAGATCAAACTATGCTTTGTGGTACCTTCTTTGCACATTTTTAAGACTATGACCCCTTAAATCTAGTTCCGTACTTTTAATTGTTGGCGTAGCAATCTTTATGTTTGTTAAAACTAATGGCATACTAATGCAAAAGTAGAAACCCCAATGTTTAATGAATCTGTCGTATTAGCAGTTTTAAAGGCAATAATAAGGTCGGCAAGATACAAACAAACGCGGGTTTATGGTCTTCAAAAACATGTGCAGGAACCTTTTGTATTGCTAGTTTCAGTTTGTCAATTTGTTCATTCGGTTGCTCTTGTAAATTAGACACTGGTCTCTTTATTACAAGCCTTACTCCCGCCACTAATCTGTACATTCGTTCTGAAAGAAGCTTTCTACATTTCACACCTTTGGAGCCGGGAAATCTTGACGTGTTTTTTGCAACTTTTCAAGGCCTCTAAAATAGCGTCGGACTGCGTGATTGGCACATTAAACTTTCAGTACTCTGCCACCAAACGACACATGTTCTTGAATTATGCTCGAGAAGTTCTTAAAGAATTAAAAAGCCTACATGTGCAGTTACTTAAGTACTAGAATGAAATTCTCGTCAAGGTATTACTCGCAAGGGTATTATAATAACATTAACTGCCACCTATAACCACTTCCGCCCAAGATTTATAACTTCAGAACAAATATAGACTAACCCAGCATTCAGTTACAATTTGAATCTTCAACTCTAAAAATTGGCCACTATAATTACATTTTTTCTTCCGCAAATTAAATAAATAATCTTTATAGTTTGCTAAATTTATTTGCAGTTTGAAGAATAATTAAGTAAAATTGAACGAGTCACATCCTGTAGCATCCTTTCCGTGATCTTTGGCAATGCTTTGAAAATCTCACCTTAAATAAATTACACGAGATTCTTGTAATTAAATAACTATCAATAACTATAATATTTGAAAAAACCTGATATATCCAGAACATTTGGCAATGATAAACATGAAATAACTCCAAATTGCACTGATAATTAAAGGAATTTAATTGTAAATTAATACCAATTAGCTCTTTAAGCACAAAAAAGTAACACTGTGAACCACTTTCTTAGTAAACAAATATAATAAACATTTAAAAAAATCACATTGTGGTATATTTTTTATAGCGCCATTCCAAATCGATTTACAAAGAAAAAATTATAATCTTTAACATTTCAAATAAGGTTTTTCGTGATATTGCTGATGTGGCAACAGTAATTTAAATGACTAAAAATTAAATTCCAATGCTACTTTAATGGGTCGTTCGTCGACATGACAAGATGACCGATGTCCGTATGGACGTACAAACAGAAGAACAAAAAGTATGAAGTTAGGTCCCTGCTGTCCTATCTTTCGATGACAAAAATGATTCTTAAGATCTGATGGATAGAACAGATTTCGTCACCGAAGTAAGGACAGACAGACGGGACACTTTGGGAAGACTACCATGTCAATACCTTCTTTTCTATTAAAAAAAAATTTCGAATTTAAAAAAGATTATAAAATATTCTAAAAATAACTTCAGGGCTTCATCCTCATTGACTATACATCCCAGGACCCCTCCCTAAACATTTTTAAATAAATGTTTATATTTCTCCCTTCAATAAACCCACAGACTACGGCCGTCATTTTAGAAATGGTAAACCAAAGGTCACCAAGTGATTCGATTGAATAACTCGTCAAATATTCAGCCAAATGTAACAAAAACTAAGATTTAGGGTTTATGAGGATTCTTAATATTTCTAAATTATAAAATTGGGTGCTGCCATTGGAAATTTTAAAGATAATAGCATTTTTAATATGAAGACGGCTCCTTATGCAATTTTTTTGTCCTGCAATTAACTCATGATGTTATATAAACACAAAGTCAAAAAGGTTCTATAGGATGACTAACGTTCGAAATAATCACTAGTGGGAACTTTTTCCACAGCTGTACATATCAAAATCGCTAAAAGTATCCAAGCGCCAATAGCCCTCGTGTAGCTCTAGTGCGACGATAATTTAAACCAAATCTAATCTAAAAGTATCCAACCTATACTACAACTAAAGTAGTCAAGTTTAAAAGTCGCGCGAAATTCTTTGACTGGATTTATAATGAGCTCCGCCCACTTTTCCGTGTGGTTTAGGTTTACAGTTTGAACGATTTAGATATTGGCATTTTTTTTCCTTCTACGATTTGGCGACATTTATTTTTGTGTGTCATCAAATTTTAAAATCATAGATTCTCGTTTGTTATGAACGTTTTTGTCATAAAAAGTACTTGAAATGTAAAAGCATCATTTAAATTCTGTATCAACATACAAAGATAATGCATGAGTGAATTATTTAAATTAATATTAAATCTTTTTAATCAATTAAGCCAAGTTGTCCTACAGATGTCGCCACGATTCTCAAAATGAAGCTTTTAAAAAAAATTAATAATTAAAAAACTGATTGATATTGTTCCTTCAAATCTTTTTTAAATTGTCTTTCATCCCTATTTGCGTATCTGGTGCAAACAGATCATACGTTTAAAAAATACTTTTCAAGAAACTGTGATTTGAAAAATAAAGCATTACGTGTATAGGACTGACAGTCCCTCTTAAAATAGAAAAAGAACATCCTGGTATGACGTGTTAAAATCAGATATTCTTTAAGAGGTAATGCATGAACTAAGGTATGCATGAACTTGTGTTTAGATGTATAATGTATATACATTTGAAATCAACCTTGGCATAAAAATTAATTAACATGTTACCATTCATCTAGGCATAGCAAAAACTTATTCGTTGGTTAGCACGAACTGTGTAACCCAAGCATAAACACGTTCTAAAATTGTTTTTTTTAATAATTACCGCAATTATAGTTTGAAAAAGAATCAAATTAGGTGAATATTAATTATTCAAATTAAATTTGGTACTTATCATACTCACAGACCATCACAGCGAAAGTTTTTATCTGATAAATGTGTGTCACAACATCATTAGTGAGTTTCGCCCATCGCGTAGGAACCAACTATAAACAAAGCTAACTCTTTCGAGCATCCCTAAATTACTAACACGCCTTTAATCATAAGTTATCTCACAAAGTGCCACGAATTCACCAACAATCTACTTCCCTACCCTAATAGAGATAAAATGCTTTCATCCCTTTGAATACGTTACATTTATGGGTAAAGTGGCTTAAGTCTAATTTTTGGGTCCGTTCACACGTAATTGTCATAGTAGTTTTCGCCGTAAATACGTTTCAATAATTGTATGGTATGTACATATATATTCCAGCTTGTGTGCTTGTTCAGAGAACCGCTTATAAGCTTTTTTCAAGTGGGACAGACACAGCAAGAGTTATTACAAGCACAAGAGACACACAAAGAAAGGACAAAAGAAAGGATATGTACCATACCATATCGGTTGACCTTACATTGCGATTGGGATCATACTAAACCGTGAATACGTCGAATAGTTCCATAATTCGTGGCTGGTGGAAACAACTCAATGTTCTAACATATAACATAAGCTCCCTTTTCCTATAGGGTGATAGGGGATACAACAAAGAAAATCTCAGGTAAAATCGTATGTGTGGTTTTAAGTTCAATCTTTTATTAAATGTTATTCGACTTAACATTGCCACAGAGTTTATCATAAGTACGGTGAGTAAATATTTGCATGTGAAAAGAGCCTAATGCTTACGACATGGGCCTCTTTTCTTGAAAGGTGATAAAGCAACTTGGGAAATCGCAGGTAAAATTGTACATATTGTTTTTTTCCGTCGCATGAGAAATATCTACTTGATTTAACATGCTCATTGCTATCATCTTGCACCGTAAGTACGCTGAACATTACCAGAATCGTTGCTTTTGAAAAGGACGTAAGGTTGAAGTATTCTACTTACACCCCTTTTCTTATGAGGCAATAATACAACTTGGCACACATTCAGGCGCCCCCTTATTTCGAAAGAATTCACCGGATCTAAAAATATATTTAAAATTGTTTCATAATACACTTCTCAAAAATCAAAATCATATTATATTCAGTAGAAAAATGGGCGAGAAGCTTGAACAAGAACAGAGGCTTTATTTATGTTTGCTAAAAACATTGGCTGCGAGTTATTTTATTGGGTACAAGGCGGTGAAGTAAGGAGGGTTCTGGAGAATTTTAGGATTTCCATTGTTTGGTGAGGTTTTAAATTAACTTATGCTTGTGTTAGTGGAGTTGTTTTAGAGAACAAATTAAATTCTCTATTAAAAGGAAAACTGCAGAACCAGCGGGCGAACACGTGAAGGAAAACACTCTTGTTTTATCGTAAACATAATTTTGTTTACGGATATACTCAACTTATAGAAGCAGTAGCTTTTTGAAAAATAATAAACTTTTAAACATAAAATATAGGTGTAACAATGTAACCAACTTTAAAATAGTCAGGTTAAACATTAAAAATACAAAGTATATTTATTTTGAAAAAGAGGTTTCTTGAATATAATTTATTTTAAGCTCTTTTAACTTCACTTTTAAACATTGAACAAATACATTAAAGAAGATTTCATAAAATATGTGTTCAGTATCGTATTGGTATAGATTTTACCAAATAATTCAATCAAAACTATGTTTAAAATATAACAATAGCAAAATCGATTCGATTCTATTCAAAATAAAAGAAGATCCTTACAATGTATTTTAATGAAACCATTGAAAGTTGTTTTCTTCATTTGTTTTATAAAACATTACAAGAAACAATTGTTCAAAAAGATTACTTTGCTTGTTTGTTCTTGAAGTACCATATCGGAGTAAAACGTCATGTTTCATGTTATTAAAATGTATCCTAAAGTAGTATTTGAAACGAACTTTTTATTTATCTATTATTTACTTATATGATTGAAGTTACCAGATAATTCTATATTCCCAAAGAGAAATTCCAATATTTTGTGTTTTAACTAAATAAAGATAAAAAAAAATTAATAACTTTTATGCATTAAAACAAAATAATAAGTTTGAAAAACACAGATATGGTCTAGAAAAGTCTTTTTTTTTTTTGTATCCCAATTTTGATTTTCAACAAAACATTATCTATAGTGCGTTTTTTTCTAATTAAACGGCAATTCTATTTGTTAATTTCACTTGAAAATAAAAGTAAAAATAACATTTATTTTACTCTTAATAATTGTTATTTAACATTTAAATATATATTTGATTTAAAAGTGGAATAATAAACAATATAGTAATCTTATGCAAAAAATAAGGAAGTACTTTTTACGAAAACAATATAATTTAAAAAAAATATATATTGTTTACTCACCATGGGAATTGAATCCATTAATTTAAATAAGATTTTGGAAACTCTAAAAACAATTTTGAAATGTATGTTCTCCCTGTGTATTCGCAACAGAATAAATCCGCCGAGGATTCAGATATTACTTTCCGTTGCATGAGTTCTACCTATATAAATGGCGTGGTTTAGTGTATAAAACTATTCAATAACTTTCATTTTAGGTAGTGCCATTTATCACGAATGATGGAATTGAATTTTTTGTTTGCTTTTATATCTGATGAATGCAGTTGCAAGAGAAGTATATCAAGATATATTACTGTAAAGTAGATGTTGGGTTTAGGGATAAAGCTTGAAGAAAAAAGTAAAAAAAAATATAGAACTGTTTTGGTTTTTATATTGAAATTTTTCGTTAAATTGTTGATTTATTTAAAATTTTAGGCAAATATATTTAAAAAATGTACTCTTTTAAAAGATAGCAATTTTATTTTTTGCTCAAATACTGATTGAAATTATTATAACTATTACGAGTACCCTATTAAAGTGTTTATAAAAAATGTGCATTTCACTACAATATGTTTTAAGTCGTTTTTTGATAATATGATATTCAAAAAGCACTGTTTAAAATGTTGTGCTTGCTTTCACCATAATAAGGGTTCCTAGTAGCTGCAACGGCAGTGTGGTAAAATGTTTAACCATTTTTCAAGTTTTGGAAATAAAAACCTGAAAACGGTTCAACCCAATACCGAAAATATCGTGAAACACTTCACCATATTTTCGGTATTGGGTTGAACCGCTTCACCATATTTCGGAAATGTGGTGAAATATTTTACCACACTGCCGCTGCAGCTGCTAGGAACCATTATTATGGTGAAAGCAAGCACATTTTTTACAGTGATCTGTTTGTACAAATGGAACGGCATGTAAATAGTCGAAAAGGTATTATCTCTTATTTTTTTTCTAAAAAAATTATATTCATTTAGAACATCGGATTATAGTTTTTTTCAGAAGATATGTACTTAAAATCATTTCCTTAAATAAAAAACTGATTAATATTGAAATTTGTTTTTCATATATATAAAGTTTTAAAATGAATGATTATTGCAAGAAAAGTTAGCACATACTTACGGAAAACAACACAAGACTTACTTGATATTTATAGAAGCAGCAGTGCTCAATAAAGTACTGTAAAAAAAAAAAAAAAAAACTCAGTAAAGTAAAGTAAAGGGTACTGCACATTAGTTTCAAAACTACGACCTTGCAGCTTCTCTCTTAAGATAAGTAGATGTTTGTGTAAAGTAGTTTATTTTATATGTTTATATAAAAGTTCATGTAAAATAGATGTTATTTATGCTGGTTTGAGACTTTTTGAGGGCGAACGGTATTTTGGACTTGGTCTAGACTTCATCCAGACCAAATGGAGTAAGAAACAGTAATTTAATTAAATATTTCAAATTTTTAGTAGGTTGTGGGATTTGTAGAATATAATAAATGTATTATACTCTTTTATAATGGTAGTACAGCACTTTTACCATTTCGTTTTATTGTCATCTAAAAATTTTATACAGATCTTCGCATTCCCATCATATTTTCCGGTATGATATTATATATTTCATCTTAATTTCAGAACTCCACTTATTCTCGTTGCTTCGTCTCGATGTGCTTCCGTGGTTTCTAAAACACAAAAACTTACTTAGCTGAAACAAAATTTAGTATGGTATGTACACATATTTAATTGGTGTATGTCTGAACAACGTGAAAACGTTTCCACATTTCCTCCATATGAAAAAATAATAGTGCAATAATAGTTTGCAGAGTGACGTAGATACTTCCTCAATTTATAACCATATTGTCGTCACTTCCTTTGAAAGTGCTGATTTTTGGTGAACTTGAGTCTGCGCAAAAACAGTCACTTTAGCCTCAACGTCATTGGAAGCCTTTTTGTTTTCGGACTGTTGTCAGTGATATTCTGACCGCTGTAGAAGTTTAATACAATTAAATAATTAATTTTTCAACTCGACATTCATTTTCCTGATTTTTTTTTCAATATTATATATTCTGATTGGTTTTAAATTTATTCAATTAATTTGGGTTTTATACATTCTAGTAATTTGAAAAAAAGGTAAAAAAGATTGTTTTTTTCTTTCTAAAATTATGGTTAGAGACATAGGGAGAGACGGGTAATAGCCCTCAGCGGGTAATCGGGCTCAGCTGAGTTGTGACAAACTGGGCAATCCTTTAGTTAATCGGACTCTACTGACACCTAGCCGAATGCACTTCCAATGCACAGTGTGATAATGGCGGCGGGAAAAGCAAAACTATATAGTCTTTCGTCCGTGAACAAAATATCGCGTATTTTCATCTAAAAAGCTTCAGCAGCTAGCTTTGAGAATCGTCAACTTTGATTAATAGTGACAGTATGATCATTGTACAGTTGCGAAGCATTATAATCTTGTTATCTAATGTAACTAAGTTTATTTCATTAATTACATTGTGTGCTTAATTTGAACGCAAGAAATCAAATATGGAGCAATCGGGGTAACTATTGCAAATTGTAAAATTACTTTAATCAGTTGTGAAAACTGTTACCCAACACGTTCGGGTAATGGCGCTCAATGTAATAATTTCTTATTTTCAATTTTTCCAGCTCAAATGTTATTGTTTTCATGTTTAACGATATGGTATTCTGTTTTATATTTGTTCAGTTATAAATATCAATAAAAAATATAATTTAAGTGTCGTATTCTGCTTGTTGCATTCACTTTTCCTTAAGTGGGCGCAATTACCCTTCTCTCCCCTAATACATATGAATGAAAAATAATAAATATTAATAATAGTTATTTATGCAACCAGTGTGAAAAGTAATACTTTTTAAAACTAGTGGATTTTATTTCACAAGCGATGCATACACTATTTTTTATAATTGTGTGAAAAAAATGTTATTGGTCCAAAAATATTTCACTCACATTTATATCTTTAAATATAAGCAGATTGAAAAATCTCTGCATTTTAAGAATATAATAAAATTAAAATTTAACTTGAAATGTTCGCATCTTCTGAAACGAGTGAGAAAAAAAAAGTACTTTTTTGCTCTGCTTTTGGATTAAAAAAATACTTTTTTCACTGTTTCGAAAAGTCTAACTTTTTGCACGCGTCTGATATAGAAATTATAATGTAAAAGTCGGATTTTTTCACTCAATTATAGAAAAAATAATAAATGATATACCTGAAATGAAAAATAATAAATGATAAATATGAAATGAAAAATAATAAATGATAAATATGAAATGAAAAATAATAAATGATAAATATGAAATGAAAATTAATAAATGATAATTATGAATTGAAAATTAATAAATGATATACATGAAATGAAAAATAATAAATGATAAATATGAAATGAAAAATAATAAATGATAAATATGAAATGAAAAATACTAACTCGTTAAAATATTGTATTCGGATTTATTTTGTCTTGCATATAAATAATGTAGAACATTTAAATTTAAGCGTGCCATTTACCAATAAATAATAAAATGATACAAACTATTGAGCTATCGAACATTTTGAGGAATGGCCCAATTTAATATACAGAATCCATTTATAACACTTTGTCCCGAATTATTTATTGTCTCATATTTCGTAAAAAAACTGCTAGAAGAGAGGAAAAAAACAACTAATGCATATCTATCATTAATCTTCAATACCGGTTCCGAGCATCTTTTATTTCGCCAATGAACACTTAGAACTGGAAAATATCTAGGGTCCAAAGATCAATTAGTTACCGTAAAAAGAATTTACCTGAGGGATTCACTTTATCGGGGGTTTTATCGCCAAGGTTATTTTATCGCCAAAAAACAGATAATTCCAATAAGATTGCTGATTTTTTGTATTTGCAATTTTGCTTACTGAAAATTTGAGCCAATTTTTTGCCCATAGGGACTTTGGCCCATGAATGAATATAACTGTTAATTACCATCTAGAATATTTAAAAAAAATTCTTTGAATTGTTGTCATTGATAAAAATACAATTTTTCATAAAAGTGTTTTTAATGAGCGCAATGTTTAAGGAACAGCTTAATGCAGAATTTGACCAGCATGCATGTTCCAAGTCGTGAGTGACAATAGTTTAAAGTGGTAGTGTTTTTATTTTTTGTATCTTCTGGAGAGAGACGAAATAACAATTTTCTTTCAAACAATACAATATATTCTTACCTTACTAAAACAATGTCATGTACACATTTTTGGAAATTACGTTTTGGTAATGTTTTACATACTTGAAATTTAATAGAATTTAATCGAATATAGTTAATAACAGGGAATAAAAACAGTTTGCAAGTAAAGCAATCTGAAATAGGAACATAAGTCGAAAAAAAAAACACACGCTCATTTAAGACTGAAACCGAAACAATTATTGGAATTGCAGGAAAAGCAAAAATGAAAACAAGAGGTTCTGTTAGGTTTTGAATTATCATCGCACTACAGCTACACGAGGGCTATTGTCCACGGGCGTCGCTTTTTAGAACCACAGTTAAGTCCTGAGCCGACACTTGAATAGGCACCCAACGCAAACGTTGAGGACGACATCGTACGCAGCGTTATGACTTTTGAAGGATATTCAACGTGCCCCCGCTTACACAGGGTGTTATTCGTCGTACATTTTTGGCTGCACGTGCCGTTTATAGGTCAGTAGTTATTTTGGCGATGCCCGGACCCGAACCTGGGACCTAGGTGAGTGTCTAAGAGTGACTGGGCTCCCCAGCCCCTGAAAACAAGATAGTTACTTTATCTGAAACAATATGTTTGATTGTTGGTGGTTTTGGAATTAATTACCACAATTGAGCTTGCTTCTGTGTTTTTTTTAATCCACAAATGGGGACCCAGGGTCGAAAGAGGGGATTTGACAAAAGGTTGAGGGAAACTTGCCTTTTCCAGGATATTATAGAACAAAATTTTTGACGAAACGTTTAAACTTTGTAAATTGCATATATTTAACATTACCAATAGCAATTTCTGATAGTATATAATAATTTAAAAATAAACTTAATGGATTACAACTCAAAATCTTAAAAGCATTTAGCAACAAACATATTTTTTGGTAGAAAAACCCCTTTAACTAGGAGTTTCATCTAACGACTAGAGAAGAAAAAATACAAAATACAAAAAAAAAGAACTTTTTTCCATCTGAGATTCATTCCACTCAGCTTGGCACTAAAAGAAAAACTGTATTAGCTTCGTGGAATGATTGAAAACCTTTTTAGTTTTTGTGAAGAATAAAAAACATTTAAAACAGTTAAATAATAAAAAAATAAATCCCCACTTAAGCGAGGATGTAACATAGCTTTTAAGGATGACTTATATCAGTGTAAATTGTCATACAATTTCACTCTTAAAAGCTTTTAGAATTTAATTTTTTTTTGCTATCGGCATGTTGTTCGTTGAAGTAAAAAATGGAAAGGTGCCACTCAAAATAGAAAGAGCTTTGTTTTATTTTTGATCATTATGTAAGTTTAAGATAATATGAGGTAAGATAAAGGTGGACGTGTTTGAAGTGAGTCGGCTCAAAGGCGTCAAATTCAAATAAAATTCCAACAGACAGCACTCTCGTTTTGACAATGTTTCAGTTATTCAGTCATTGTATTCAGTTTTAAATGACTTGTTTTAGTCTATAAATACCAGTGAATAAAACTTTAACGAAATTAAAAAATATGCATCTTGTTATATTTATTTATCAACTGTTTTGATTCATTGATAGTTCTAGATTTATCATAATTTATAAAACAAATAGGTATTAATGGCGAGTGAGACCAAATTGCCTCGGGTTACCAAACCAAATTGGAGCACAATAGTGGTGCACTGCTAATGCAATAAAAAATAAATTATTTTTTAGGTTTTTTGTGCTGATTGAAGTTGATATACAGGTCCCTATAATCAAACCTTCTCAGACTGGTTCAAACATTTTCATAAAATTAGTTATAGAGAAAAAAATATTATAATTAGTTAAAAAAGTGGTATCATAGAAACTTGTAAATCAACTACATTTTTCATATAAAATCATTTGAAGAAATATTCAATGCAGCCGGGGAAATGTGGCTTGAAAATATCACCCCAACCCCTTTGTATTAAACAAAGACACTTCGGTTTGAAGACATGAGGTTACTCAGTCTCATTCCTTCGTAAAACTAAATTACTTTTTTATATGATCTAAAATCCTATCCCATGTATTTGAAAAAAAGAAAACCATTAAAGTTATTCAAGCATTTAGAATAAAATAGTTTACAATAATTAAGTTAGGGCCTACTTATCAAGTGATTAGCATAATAATATATTAGCCCGACTGCTTCTACAATACAACTTGTTCTTATCTTTTTGATTTAAAATATGATCTTTTAAGAAAAAGACAACTTCCCATAACTAATTCCATAATAATACAACTTGTTCTTATCTTTTTGATTTAAAATATGATCTTTTAAGAAAAAAGACAACTTCCCATAACTAATTCCATAATAACTTCCCATAATAATTTTATTTTAAAGAAAATGCCATTAAGTGTTTTTAGATTATGATTAGGAAGACGATTTTTTGAAAATTTATATCTTCAGACCTGTATTCATTAATTGGAAACAAATTTATTTTCTAACTAAAAGTAATATTAGCCTTGAATCTTCGGTAAACATATTGTTTATTTTATTAATCTTATTTTCTGTTTAAAATCATAATATATTTTTCGAATTCGTTGATACTGCTTTAAGTAATTGGCATTTTATCTTTACGGGTCCTGCTCAAATGTTGAATAAATGACCTTGCACATATTTTGCAATTAAAAATAATAATTTTAAGATATTTGATGTTCCATAAAATTTAATATTATTTTTATTAAAATTAAATATTCATAAATACTTATAGCAAAACAAATTCTAAATTAATAGATGTATATCTTGTAAGTCAATAATTGTGGCAAATCTTAAACTGTAAAATGGTTAGACTGAATTATTGTAAGAGAAGTACCTTTATTAAAACTCAACTTTTTTTTACCTATGATACTATTAAACGCATGTCATTAAACCCTTAATTAATATTTACGAATTCAATCATTTATTTTTTATTGTTATACACCATGTTGCCATACTTACATGAATATATTTTTAAGCAGTGGCAATTTTTTCCATCTTGCTTGTGTTTTTTTTTTGTTTTCGTTCGATTTTCTTTGTTTTCATCGGTGGAAGTGTGTTCAGTATGTGTATTATTTTGTTCACCATTAAAGATAATTATAATTCTCATAATTTTTATTATTATCATTATTATTGCTTTTATTATTAATACCGTAAACCTAAAAACCTCTGGTTCTTATCAGATACCTTATTTATATCCTACTCTAAAGGTTATGACCTTGTCCATTAGGTTTTTAATAATTGCGGAGTCAACAGCTCAAGTATCCCATCTTTCCCTATCAGGGCGTCATCTTGCCCCCCCCCCCACCGTCATCTCTGTAATTAAAACTTTACTTACTTTCCAAATTGAAAACCGAATTTTATCCAAACCCAACCGTGTTTATGCAACCAATTAATAACTCGCCTGTAAAACTTAAAGAAAACATTTTTATCATCTTCATATCCTTTTAATAATCGACGCATCAAATCTTTTATTATCACAGTCCCACTCGACCAACTTTCCAACCTTCTGAACAATACCCACCCATAAAGAACCCCCGCCTTTAATATCTTAAGAAAACGTCTTTTCCATTTCTCTCAAAACAAACAAGTCCTGCAAGGAACTGCGCGTGAGCCTATTATCCTCACAGGATGAATCTTCATCTTCATCTTCCTCCTCCCCATCACCCTCTCGCGATCCCTTCACAGCCACCTGTTACTCAGGAGTGGCGTAGCGCAAACATGGAAACAATTAATATGCATGGAACTCATCACTATTCAAGAACCCCCGAGAGTTCATCTTTTATGCATGCGATCATTGAAAACGGGCGAATAATTGAAAATTGTTGGACTCGGTATCGGAGGGAAGGTTATTTCTCAATGGTCGTTAGTATTCATCAATTTTGATAGGATGATCAGTTAAATTGAATATGGTGACTACGGGAGTCTGTGTTGTATGTATATAAGATATTGGTTAAAATACGCTATGGAAGTTGGGTATTTAGGTAGGACTATGAAGCAATATTACATTAAACCATAGACAGTGTCTGCGAAATAATAAAGTACATTTTATCATACGCATACATTTTATGCATGCGATCATTGAAAACGGGTGAATAATTGAAAAATAATTGAAAAAACGAATAATGAAGTACATTTTATCATACGCATACATTTTGTGCATGCGATCATTGAAAAAGGGCAAATAATTGAAAATTGTTGGACTCGGTATCGGAGAGAAGGTTATTTCTCAATGGTCGTTAGTATTCATCAATTTTGATAGGATGATCAGTTAAATTGAATATGGTGACTACGGGAGTTTGTGTTGCATGTATATGTAAGTTATTGGTTAAAATATGCCATGGTAGTTGGGTATTTAAGTAGGACTGATGCAATATTACATTAAATCCTAGACAGTGCATACGAAATTATAATGCACATTTTATTTGGTGAAAACTGAAAATCTTCAATAAAATTACTTGTAGAATGTAGATGGGTTTTTATTTTCAGTTATTATAAAAATGGGCAACCATCATGTTTTGGATTCGATGTTTACGTGTTCATTAATTTTTAATGAAATTTTAACTAATTGGTTATTGGTTAAAATATGCCATGGAAGTTTGGTATTTAAGTAGGACTGAAGCAATATTACATTAAATCCTAGACAGTGTCTACGAAATAAAAAAGTAAATTTTATTTATCGAAAACTGAAAATTTTCTGTAAAATTACTTGTAGAGAGGTTTTTATATTCAGTTATCATAAAAATGCGCAAAATGTTTTGGATTCATTGTTCATGGCTTCATTAATTTAAAATAAAATTTTAATTAAAAACCTAATGTATGCAAACGAGTACATTTGGAACGTTATCAGAAGGAAAAACGGAATAAAAAAAACACATTTTTGTGGAAACTGACTAGCCAATTATAACGATCTATGAAACCAAAGTAGGAGTGGGGAAATATTAGTTCGAAGAGTAACATGAAGTCACGTACTTCAATTACTGGCGTAAAAGTAAAAGCAACATGTTATTTTTATTTCTATTAAAATTGGATAAAATCCCATTATTACGACTACTTCTATTATTAAAAGAATAAGATATGAAATGAACTTGATTTTTATCTTTAGCTTTAAAGATTTACCCTTTTTTTTAAAATAAAAAGTGGTTTTATGCAGTTATAAATACTGCAAATAAATTGATTTAGCAGAAATTAATGTTATTTTTTCTTGCGATTGTTCTCTAACTTTTACTTAGAAATTAGGGTCTGAGTTGAAATGAAAAATTATAATTTTTTGAAGTGAATATCTAGTAAGTTTTAGGTTTTTGTTATGAGGTTTTTGGTTTTTAAATCTAATCCATTTAATGGATTTTAGTGATTTTGAAAAAATGTAAATATTAAATTCTTTCAAGCGATCTAATAAGTGAAGATTACTGTTTGAAATTAAACTTTGAGAACATAAACTCATCAAAAGTTTCATTTTCAACAGAAAAATCCTTAGAAATATGTATTTGCAAAACAATAAAACGCATGCTTCTATTTAAACTTGACTGAATTAATGATACAATTTTTACTTGGGTGTATTTATTTCAAAGCACATCTGAACATTTTTAGTTAATTAATTATACAAGATAATTTCAATAATAAATTTCATTAGCTCAACATAATTTTTGACAAACTTTCATCTGAATGCTGATACTTTAATTACTCTTTACTTATTTAAGTTATTCCTACTTATCTTTTAACTATGCTTTCTTCTGGCATTTCTTTTACTTTTCCAAATGCTGCCTGTAAACAATAACAGAAGAAATATGACACAAAATGAATTCTTGTCATTAACCAACGGTCCCATTGTTTACAACTATTGTTTTTTAAGATTTGATTCGATAAAAAAAGAATAGAATGCATTTCCATTTAATTCATTCAAAAAAAGAACTCGACAACAATAAAAAGCTAAATTGCTTAACTTAGTTGAAAAACGCCTAAATGCCACATGGCATTGATCCAAATGTGTTTGTGCCGTTCTAATGGAAACGAAAGACTTTCTCACCCTCTAAGCTTCAAAGTTTATGACAATGGCAGATTTTGAATGGATGGAAATCAGATCTGTCTAAAGAGAAAAGAAAGAAATCTTTTGAAATGAATACGCATTACTTTTTGGGCTGTTCTCATGTTTCAATAAGAATTCTCAAAATAACGTTTTTATAAATTGCATTACTTTCACAGATCAATTCAATTCTTCCAAACTCAAATCAAACGTTATATTAAGGTAATATTTGTAAATCTGGAAACACAACAACTATAAATAGGTTAATTATTAAAAATTATATTTTTTTTTGCGAAAACAAAGTGTAGACGGAAGCCAAACTATTACAGTAATAATTAAACATACTCATTCTGTCATATTTGCTTCTATCCAAAGAGCTTATTTTTTATTTGCTAAAATATAAGTACATTTGGTTATTTCAAAGTGTCTTTATGTTACTCTGAAGCTTTTTTTAGTTTAAAAGCCTTTTATCATGATCAGTCATGTAGAATAACGAAAAGTAACAAAAACAATTATTTCAATCAATTAATTTTGGTTAATTAACTGAGAAAAGTAACTTAACCATTAAAAAATAGCAGTTTTGAAGCCAACAGAAGTTATAGCTGCTACTCTTCAAATCTTGCAAGACGTCCATGTGAAACCAATTTTAATTCAAAAAAGTTTCTTCGCTGTTAAGGAATTAACCATTTAAAGTGTGCATCAAATTCAATCACAGTATTTATTTTATTGCTACTGTAATCTCTTGGATACTGCAGTTACACTTGTCGTCAACGCTGTCTTCAGCAACGATATGAATTTATCCTTGGATTTCCAAGGCCCTCCTAAGTTTTTTTTTCGGTGAAGTTGGCGAGTGATTCTACATCGGGTTCGATTTTATTCATTGTTTGGAAATTAATAGATCACTAATAAAAGAGAAAACCGGCCGAGATGGCTGCTCTTTATCATATGGTAACCCTTTCCTTTGAAGTCACCGAAAAAAATCCAAACTAGATAGGTTCGCTCTGCCTTCGACGCCAGGTTGGATTTCGCGGTTATCTTGGATCACGTCTTGGATCGCGTCGAAGGTAACGTTAAAGACAGTGTAACCGCGGCAGGATGCATGTAATTTATTGAATATTTTAAAATATTAACTATTTACAGTTGCAATAGGAATTTTTCATATGTTAGTTACACACTAAATTCGTTTCAAAACACTTTTTTTCTACTCTGTACGAGACCATTTAACTGAATTCAATGATTTGTTTGTTAAATTAGCCAAAACAATTTCTACTACTTATACAGAAGTGATAGCTAGTATTCTTGAAATTCCCTTGGACGCCCATTGGAAACCAATTTTATATCCCCAAACGCCTCACAGACATATCAGGAGAAATGTGAAGAAACTATTTCCTGAAACATTTCAAACTCGCGTGGGTGATCAGTTTCATGGTTCTTTTTCTAAAAAGAGTGTGGAAAACCCCGAGATAAGAAAAATTCCATACTAAGAATCTGTTGCGAGTAATTTCTTTGAGAATCCCTACAAGGAGTTAGAAAACCTCGAAATTGCGTTTTCTTATTAAAAGATTCTTAGAATTATTTGCGTAACCGCTGAAGCATTTAATGGAGTAAGTTAATCTCTTTTGAATGTTAGAATAATCGGTGAGGTTTCCCATGAAAAAAGGTATTTTGAAAACACAACGGGAAATGGAGATGGTAATGGCAAAGAAGTTTGTTTTAATTTCCTGCTGTTTAAAAAACTCATTTCCAAAGATGCTTTTTGGAAATCATTATAAAAGTTTTTCCTTTATAAATGCCATGGGTGCATTATTTCCTACTAAGAGTGAAATTTAAAGAAACTAATGAATATCAAAGACTTACTGATTAATGATAACCGAAAAAAATCAATAATGTATTTGCGCAGCATAAACGTCTTTCAAAACGGAAAATTGGGAGGTTTTTTCAAATGCATTATAAAATATTTTATCAATCCATTTTTTATAGTTCCAACGCCTAAGTAGTGACAAATATTTTATTACTTATACGAATCAATGGATTGCATTACACTTTATGGTGATCATATCCAGGAAGAAAAAAGATAGGAGGTGTAATCAAGATAACTTATCCACATAAAATAACTGAGAATACTATTTTAGTCAAATAAAACTAAAACATAACTTGTAAAATGCTTTATGACACATGATTTCATTTTTTTACAGTATGTAGTTAAACAATTTTTCTTAAATGTAGAGCAAAAATTTGAAACAAAATAATGCGTTTAAATATTTGTATAACAATGTTTATAAGAAGTTAGAACTGGGTTGTCGAGGCTAGTATATGCAATTTTATCTAGGGGGAGGAGGAGGGGGGCGTTGGTGTAGGTGCATATATGTTCCAGCTAGTGTGCTTGATCAGAGACCCGCTGATGAAGCCTTCGTCAAGTAAAACAGACACATGAATAATTTTTACTGCATCAGAGAAAGGAACATACTTTAAGGGAGGAGGCGGAAATTGAACCCGCACCCGTTACAGCGCGCAGACTGCTAGCGTAATGGTCCAAACAACTCGGCCATATGGGCCCCATATTCTTTTTTTTTTATGTGTCATACACAATTTAGCTTAAGTTTTTGGTATATTATTAAGCCCAAATGGTTTTGAGGGAAAGTATTTAAATAGTTAATTCAGAAGTATATGTCGCCATGTGATAAAGTGTTAATTTAGACATCCACACTGTAAAAACAGTTCATTCTGAAGGAATTTTGATGAAGAATAAGTATTTAATATCTTTTATAAAAACACATCATTCTCAACATAATACTAAAACATGTTTTCCTTTATTCAGAATTCAAACGGATTTAGATATATATTCAAGATTTGTTTAACACTTTACTAATCCTTCCATTATTTCGTAAGTGTACTTAAACGAAAATTGTTTTACACCGCTGCGTTTTATCCCTAACCCTTAATTTTCTTTTCACAGGAAGTTAAAGATTTAAGTAAAAGTTCAGTGGAGCGGCAATTCACAAAACAATGAAGCTAAAGTACCCCGGTAGCTGAGGATTAGGATAGCGATTCTCTCCTCTAATTCATCCATTAGTTTTCAACAGGATTTTCCCGCGAAAACTTACTATGGTGGCTAGAAAATATTCCAACTGGTATTTTTCTTCAGGCAATCTTTCTAATGTTAATGACAGTATTATTTATAGTATTATTACAATTTGACCACCTTTTTTGGTGTATCCTATCTGATTTTTTTATTCTTTTTAGTCCAAGTGATCATTTTTTTATCATAATTTGAAAAATCGAATAATGTGCATTTTGATATCATAAATGGCTATAGACGATCAGATTTGTTTTCTTAAATAGTGATACTCAATTGTCATAGGGACTAAAAGCGTTAAACTGGTTCAAAACCGATGTCCATTAGGCCATATGCTTGTAAATGCAGGCAGAGCTGTGTCGTCTTTTAAACTAATCATTTATTGATTTCTTGTGCAGTGATAAAATATATTTAGAGGATATTTTTCGTTTTGTTTTACCTATTTTCATTTGAACAGATTCCACATAGCTAAGAATTTATTCCGTTGAAAGCTTGTAAAACCGCTGCAGATACTCAAACAGTAAAGCTATTTTCTTACGCTGTTAAATAGTGTGTGCTTGGTTTCACAATAATACTGGTTTCTTGTACCTGCAGGGCGTGTAAAGAATGATATTATATATTTGCTCCGAAACCTGAAATATGTTTCAACCTAATACCAAAATTGTATGAAATATTTTACCTCATAGCTGATGCAGCTACTAAGAACCATTATGCTTATGAAGCCAAGCACACAATTTGTAACAGTGTATGATGCAAAAAATAAAGCTTAAGCACTCAAATTTATGGATTGGATTCCAATTGAATTCGAACTCAATACTTTCAAACCCAGTTTTTGAAAAAGCATATGAGAGTTGCATCCTTGTTTTACCAACATTGCAAACTCTTACCAACCTGCTTGCTGTGTGGCCCGCATTTTAATAAAGCCGCTATTTCCGTTTGCAGTTCCTTGTTCCTTATTTTTCCTGGCAAAAAAAGGAAAATTGGAAAAGGCTCTCCGTCACTCAGTGGTCTTTTTCGATTTGTATACCTTAAGTAAGAGATTGCTATTTTCTATTATTTTCTTCACCAAGAGAAGAAGGGATTGGTGCATATCTAGATTCTTTTTCGCTGAAGGGGAACTGGTTTCGTTCTGTTGTTGATTTGTCAAAATTTCAACTGCAAAATGAGAGATCTGTGAATATTTTGGATTCACTATTCAGTTACACTATTGCTTAAAGTAGAGAAATATTGCTTAAAGGGAATTCATAAAGGTTATAAATAAACTAAGAAAAATAAAGATTCAAACCATGTACTTATATGTACATAAAAGCTATAAGTAATTATGTGTAATTGATAAAATGTGTTTTCAAAAGTGTTTTTTCAATGTTCGCCAAATTTATTTTTTTCTTTATAAATGAATCCTTACTTATATGATGTCTTTGCAAGTTTAAACAAAAAACAACTGATTTGAAACATGATTACAAAAAAAAATATAAAGGTATGAAACCCATTTAAAAAAAAAAGCGCGTGAAATAAAAAACCCACCTATAATAAATACATTCCACCCTAGATATTATCACATATATGAATAAATTCTTATTATATTGATTAATGATTTAAACCTTACTTTCATTTGAAATTAACTTTTTTCCAACAAACATGAACTTAGTATTAATTTTTGAATAAAAAATACGTGGTAAGTTAAGTGGGGTTAAAAATTGATGGGTAAAAGTAAGTTCTCCATTTTAGTTTAAAGTTATCCATTTCCCGTGCTTTATTTTCATTAAAAAAAGCACTTCAATACATTTTATTAAGCTCTATTATGAGATAGCTTTATAGTTCAATCAAATCACTATTGTTCACTCGGTGACATCAATTTACATTTGATTCATAGTTCATTTTTACTCCATGAAAACATCGAAGTGACGTAAAACTTACAACGCAGCACTAAGAGATAAAAATAAATTCCAATTATTGATGCCATTTTACAGTTTTTTACAAATTACACCAATTAAAACTATAGCAGTGTACACAATTTAAAAATATAATAGTGACACAATTTAAAATTATAACAGTGTACACCAATTTAAACTACATCAGTGCGCACCAATTAAAACTATAACATTGCGCGCAAATTGAAACTATGAGTGTATACAATTTAAAATTATAACAGTGTACACCATTGAAATCTATATCAGTGTACGCCATTTAAACTGTAACAGTTACACCAATTAAAACTATAACAGGGTACACCAGTTAAATCTTAACCCAATATGTCCGGTTTTGAATTAAATATATTTTGTATTATATCGATGTGAGCATGATGGGTGGTTAACCAAGATAATTAAAGAAGCCCCAAAACACTGTTTCGTTTCTTATAAATAATTAAAAATAATTATTTATCTTTCTTTATAAAATATTAGTTAAAATTTTGTCAAAACAGCTGGAGAAGATTGGAAAGTTATCGACGCTCCAGACCCTACGTATAAGGTGACGAACTGAGGTTAGGCAAACAAAATTATGGTAATGTTATTCAATGCCTTGTTGAGGAGCTTTGAGATTTGTTATTGGGAATTTATAAAATGCATATAAATAATGAAATTCGAGCTTTTGCGATTTAGGAAAGAGGTTGTGTTCATTTGCGTAAAACTTTATTGGGGGATTTTTTCCTATATATAAATGTATTTTGATGTGCATATTTCTATTTTTTCATTACTTTTGAAATGGAATTTCGGCCACCTGATAAAAGACAAAAAATGCATAGAAACCAACTCAAGCAGCAATTAACTGTAATCTAAAAGTGTCTCTAGAACTTGGGAAGCATTGACTTATGTTGCTTTTTTTTTTTTAAAAAGTGGTTTTTGACAAAAAAAACCAAGATAAATAGAAATGTAAGTAATTTTTACAAATATACTGTTTAAAAAATCAGTGTCGTTTATTATGTACTAGCAAATTTGATGCATAATATTGCAATTTCCTAACTAAATAAAAAAAAAACTAAAAATAGTATATAGTATCAATGTCACTTTTTTCTAGGGTAGATTTATGCGCCTAATGGGGTTCTTTGATACGTACGAGAGATGAGATAAGTATAATAGCTGTAAAATTTGCGCAATTTAAATTTTTTTGTAATTATTTCTCAAAATAGCATTTTTAATTTCGAAATGTAAAACACGACAGTTCATAAAATTAAAACAAAATATTAGTTGAATACCAATTTATACTATTTAATGTTCCACTTTTTAACTTAAGTTTAACGTTTTCTGAATGTTATAAAATGTTTAACCTGCATTATTCTTTTTATTTTTCATAAAATTAGTTTAGGAAATATTTGTTACTCTGTGAGACAAGTTATAAAGAAAACAGCAGTGAGTAACCAACTAATTGACAATTTGGATACTAAAATCAGTTTTTGAGCCTAACTTGGCGGCCGAATCAGTAATGCTAATGGAACCTCAAAAATCTCACTTAAAATTTTACCAAATAAGAAGAATATCTATACAAGAGGGTAATGTTTATGATCTTAAAACATTATGCTTAAGATAGTGTAGACATATAGTAACAAAACAAGTTAATAGTCTTTAATTTTTAGTCGTTAATTTTATTTTGAAATTATTACATTCAATTATCATTTTATTACCTACACATATTTTGGGTGAAATAAGAATGAATATATAAATTAAAAAAAAAATCCCATGGTGATACAAAATAACAAAGTATAAATTTAATTACAAAAAATTGCATAAACATTTAAACTATATAAATAACACATTAAATTAAAATATTCCCTTTATAAAATATGCATGAAAAAACCGTGGAAACTTTGTAGTTTTACAAGCAGAAACAGCTTTAACTTTACATATTCAAAAAAACAAAAAAAACTGACACAAGCAGTAAAAAACGAAAATATCTATCAGCATTGATTTCCCCCAAAAGGAAAACCAACATAATTTACCAACCAAACCACACTTTTTCTCTTTCCACTTTTTCAGCAAATGCGAGTATATATAGATATATTTAGAATTGATCGCATATGTATACATATATATAAAATATGGCCATAAATTATTTTTTTTCGCGTAATTTGAGCATGTAGATAAGAATCTATTACTTGGAAAAGTTCTGCCTTCTGCTGTCATGAATTCATTACTGGATGTGGTGGAGAGCGCAAATTACGTCAAGAGTACAAATAGGAAATGAGCCGAAAGGCTAATTTTTTTTCTCTAGCGGAAAAAACGCACTGGAAAATATGCATTGCAAACGTGGTTATTTTTGTTCAACATATTGTTTTTGTTTTCGTTTTAAAATAAAATAAAATTTGGCGTGGTATTTCCGATATTATGTTTAAAGAATTTGAGGTGCTATTTATAAAACAAGAAAGCTTAATGATGGTATAAAAATGGTGTTTGCAGAACATAATGTTTTATGAATTGTTAGAGAGCTGGTCAGGCAATATCAGGGTTCCATGTTCGAATCCTGCTATATGTTCATGGATGTTTACATTATGTTTTTGTATGTATTTGTTCCGTGTGCTCTTTATGTGTGCTCTTTAAATTTTCAGAAATTCAGTACAGAAAAAAAATCTGGAAAAACGTACAACCAAACCTTTACAAAAATCTAAAAGGTTTGCATATTTTTTTACATGGATTGTAAATTCGACTTTATCAGTTGCCCTCTTTTTCAGCGTAAATCAAATCGTTTCATAGGGGAGAACAACCTATTCAACTGTAATAATAACAGGAAAGATTTATGTTTTGATTCGTATCATCAGAGTTTCTGAAGAAGAAAAAAATCATTTTATACTTGGGTGTAGTTTCAACAGGGTTTCCCTATTCTTTTTTGGAACAACAGACCCTTAGAACCGACGAAAAGCCTGACCGTCAAGGGAAAAAAATCTCTTTCTTTTAAGTTGGTCGGCTTACCGAAATTAATATTCGTTTGAACATGTGTATTAAAAAGTATAAATTAAAAAAAAAGATTTTTGTAAAAGAAAACTAGATCTTTGTCGTAGAAAATAGATATTTTTCTGTAAACATTTGCATATTCCACAAAAATTTTATTTTGCAGGTTTAAAGCTAGTCGAATATTTTTAGACATTTCTTCTTGTAAAACTTTCCTTGATAAATTTTGTAAGATAATACATTTGTTTAAATGTAAAGAATTAGTGTGGTCACATTTTGAAGTAATCCTTTTATTTGTTTCTCATAAAGTTTAAAAAATATCTTCGATTGATTTGAAAACATTTTTACTTAAGATATTTGTAACGCATTGAGGCATACGCAATTTATACGTATTGAGGTTGCGTAAGCGTATTGAGGCATACGCAACTTCTTTATGAAAATTTAAAAATTCTAAAATTTCCATAACTTTTAAAAGTATAGTTTTGCTTATGAGTTCGGATCGTGCTTTCAGCGGTTAATTTGTACTTGTCATAATATAGGGCTAAACAAGTCTTAAAATTAGGGAACAATCTTGAAATGCTTTTAACCTTTAAGTTTTCCTTTGAAAAACATGTTTTCCATTTTTTAAAGGGTCAATAAGAGATCTTGTTATATAAAGGGAGAAGGAGATTCATTTTTACGAATTCGACGAAATGGGAAAAATTAATATTTCAAATAACTTAAGAAAACTTTTTAGATCTTCACGAACATTAAAAAATGTAGCCGGTAGTAAAGAATAAATTGTTTATTTCCCTCATGTTCGCTGAAAATCAATGCAACGTATAAAAATATGCCGTTGACGATATTTGCGTTGCTTTATTGGCCTCATATTTTGCGGGGAATGGGAATTTTCTATTGGATTAAAGGCAATATGACGGTGGAAAGCAAATTCTAATGCAGTATGAGCGTCTTTTGTCTTATGGGAGGCTTCATTAAAAACGAAATTGGATTAAAATATTTTCAGATAAATTGAAGCATGAAGCAAACAAGAATTGATTTTTATGGCACCAAGGGACAAAATATTGCTTCTTTTTAGTTTTAAGTTGAGTTTTAGCCTTATTTGACAATTTACTGACACATATATTAGTGTGTTTTATGATTAGGAAGAATTTGTTGATTGAATGAAATTAAAAGGAAGAGTTTTTTTTTCAATAAATGAATGGTATGAAATGATAACGGTAATTTAATATTACAAATATATATTATCCTGCACAACGGGGTAAATTAATTTGCTCCCTATTGCTGTCATGTGCGACCAACCGACGGGTAGTTTGTAAATATTTTTGTTTGTGATTAAAATAGTTAATTTTTTTTTTCATTTTCAACTTAACGAAGAATATTTTTCTAATTAATATCTACATAAATTTTCTTTACTTAAATCCTACAAGAATTGAGAACTTGAATAATATAAAAGTTATATTCAGATACTAAACGATAAAAAAAAAAAACCAAGAGTATTCGAGCCAAATACCTGTGACACTAATGACGAGCAACTTTATACAGTAATAGTTTACTGTAGAAATAAATAAGACATAGCAAATATATACAAAAGTCTACAAATTTTTTTCTCTTTTTTCAATAAACAAACAGTATATTTATTTTAACGAAGGTCACATACTTTGTGACAGAATTCGATTTTTATAATATAATTAAAAGAAGAACAAAATATATTAAATTAATAAAATTTTATAATAAATAATAAAATTATTTTAGATATGTATAACCTCCGAAAAAACTGCCGATGTTTTGAATGAAGATTACTACCTTTTTAAAAAATATAAGAATTTTAAATACAAATATTTGTTTTAACTGTTTTTAATAAATAAAATATAAATTTAAGATAATAGTTTATTGGAACTAAAAATTTATATTCACGATTCTCTTCCACTTCGTCATCTAAGATTTTTGATACCAAAAAAAAAAAAAAAAAAAACTTTAAAACAATTTATAAGATTAAAAAGCAACACAGTTTACAAGTACGATATACAAGAAGATGTAAAAAATGAAAGAAACAGAAAGTGGGAGTAATTTATTTCTCCCCAAGTTGCCATGAAATATTAAATATTCAGAATATATTAAGCTTTTACAAGGACAACATAAACCACACCTGCTGGAACTGCGATTTTTCCATTTATTTAAGTGCACGTCCAGATTATCGGTCTGCTTTTTTCCTTGGTGAGAAATACAAGACATAAATTTCAATGAAATCTGAGAATAAGTACTTTTTAAAAAGTATTTCCCTACATTTGAAAAATTCCTCTGCATCACTTCCAATCATTTTTAAAGTACAGCGCGTATTACATTTTTCTTGAATATTATATAAAGTTTACAGGCTGTAATATAATTCAGGCTAAAAAGTTATTTTTAAATTAAATAAAACGTTTAATAAATTTTTTTATATTTTTTTAGTTTTGTAAAGCGTATTGAATGCAATTTTTATAACATGAATATTAATAAAATTAGGTTGCCCATTAATAGCACGGACATAGTTTTTTTTTAAATATATGATAGGCAAAAACATGATAAATACTCAAGTTACTTTTTTCCAAAATGAATTTTCAATCAAAGTTGTTATATCCATCATTTATTTAATATTAAGAAAATCTTAGTAATATTTTATGACTATAAAAATACAGTTTAAGAAATATATATATATATTATATTTTGCATGTGACTTTCATCTATTAAATGCTTTATAGTTTAAAATTGATTAAGATTTAATTAAATAACTTTAGTATTATAGGTACTGAACACATTCAAGATTGGCGTTTTTAAATAACACGATAGAAGTGTCAAATAACGCTACTGCATAGAAGTGATAGCAATACCCCGATCTTCCTTGCCTCATATAGATAACTTGATGAATAAGCAGACATTTCTTAAAAAGTCAATGTGATATTTTTCTGTTTTATGCTTATGGCGAGTTTTTTTTAAAGCATTTACATATTTCAGAAAAATCCTTAATAATGTTGACAACTAGCTTTGAAACATATTTGATGTTTAAAAAAATATATATTTAACTACATTATGGGAAAGATAGGTTCTTTAAATATTATTCATATTCATTTTCAATGAAACAAATATCGCATAAATTTAGATAATGTTGGTTGTAAAAAAAGCACATTGTATAATATTTCTATCTTTTAAAAGTAATCTCAATCCAATTAGTAGCAAGTGTTTGAAAACTTATCGTGGAAACTGCGTAAAGAAGATGAAGATACAGGTTCTAATTTGGAATTTCAGTAGTCACTCCAATTGAACATTTACAGCTTATTAATATACAATGGATTCTTTTAAATATTGCAATAAAATATTAAAACTAAACGCGGTGCCTCAAGGAGCTTAAAAAACTCAGAAAACGTCTTTTAGTTTATCTCACAAACTGCATTTTCTTCATTGGTGGATTTAATTCTTACGTCGTTTTAATTAGAAAAGTCAAGTGCAACCCTCATTAAAGAAATTATTTGATCTTTGTTTGATGCGTTGATTTTTAAACTAGAACTTGATCATTAATGAGAATTGATTAGGGCATTACATCAAAGAGACGTTTTACTTTCACTTGAGGCTTTATTTCATTAAATACTAATTAATATAAGACATCTTACTTGTATGTTCCAAAGATGCAAATACTAATTAAAATAAAATATCATTTTAAAACTATTTGTTAGATCTTGGTTTTACACTTAATGATCACCTTGAATAAAACATTAATTTATTTTTACTCTACACTTATTTAGACAAGTAAATTTGAAATACAACGTTTAGTTTATTACAAATATGATGCATAAAAGAAGAACCTTTAAAATTAATAACTAATTCTTTATTTTAAAAGCAGTATTCTAATGCAACTGTTTTTGTTTAAATGAATAATACCACATTTTACAATAAGAGTATAACTTTTACGCATAAATTACTTAAATATTACATTACATAGGACATATTTTTTTTCAAAAATTAGATCTTATTTTAAAATTTGAAGTAAAATTAAAATATAAAAAAATTAGTAACGTGCTATATTACAAATAAAGATTCTTAAAACAAGAAACCTAGAACTCACTGGAATCAAATTTCAAGATATTTTCACCATTTCAAATACATTTTAAATATTTATTATTTTAAACAACTCCTTAAGTTTTATTTTAGAAGAAAATATAACTACTACAAACACTGCAGTACCAATACAAGTTCGATTGAACTCATAAAATTTTTACTTTTATGTACTCTGCCATCTTTCATTTCAAAATACCAGAAACCTTTTTCCAAAAATCTCAGAAACCTTATCAAATTTATACTTGTTCAGTGGCAATGGTACACAAAAACCTGGTCCAAACACAGATATTACTTTCTCAAGATAAACACATTAAGCAGAAAGGTAAGCTATCCATAAAGTTTCTTGTAATAAACTGAGAAACACAAGCTTCGAAGAAAGGGCTATAAAATTTCAAAAGACTGCTGCAGCGTGGATTAATTAAAGAGCCAAGAGTTCAGAACATCTTGAGCGCTTTAATATTTTGTAGCTTCTGGTAAGGGGTATGGAATTTCACGTTTTCATTTCGAGTAAAAATTTATCTTTTATGAGAAAGAGTAGGTTTCTCTTTCAACTTAGTTGAGGATGTAGTGCTTGCAGATGAAATGCCTTATTTACGGAGTTGAAGTTTCATTAAAAACTAGAGCTGGAGTGAGTACTGAGATATATTTGGACTTTATTAAAGTCAGTATTATGTGATATAAATGAGGGTTTATTATTTGTGTAATATTAAAATGCAATTAAAATTTAAAAGTAAAAACTTATGTATAACTGTATACATACACTGTAAAAAATTTCCTTAACTTTCCGTATATATACCAGGAACTTTCCTGGCTTTTTCAAGTACCCATCGCTCCGTGATTAGTTCCTGGGATTTTCAGGTTTTCCCTTTTAAATCTGGTAACGTTTGCGATTACCGCCGCCTCGCTCAAAATCAGTTTTTTTGTAACGATGCTGGTATAACTTAGTTCATGAGAGATCCGTCCGTGGCCGAGTGGTTAAGGCATCCGCCTCAGGATTCAGCTCTTCTCAAGAGTGCGGGGGTTCGAATCCCACCTACTGCCAGTCATCATATAAATCGAATATCTTTACTGGGAAAGAGTAGAAAATCCAACTCGTGATGGATGGGCCCGAGTACACGGGGACAGACGTGCTCGTTAAATCTGTGGAGTCCAAAGTCCCGACGGCGTCGGCGTACGATGTCGCTCGAAGTTCCGTTTTGTGCCCACTCAGTTTCCAGAAAGGTTCCAGTTTTTTTCCAGAAAGGTTCCAGGTATTTTCCAGAGAAGTTACTGGCTCTAAGTGGGATTGATTCTATGTTTTTGGGGAAAGTTACTGATATATCCCAGGAACATTACTGGTAAAAATTGGGCAGCTCAGCTGCCCATTATTTCCCAGTAATGTCCCTGACTTTTATTATAGTGTATTTTAGGATTGTAACATGGTTGTTTCAGATGATATAAATCTTTACGTTCACATTTGCCCTTTTTGTGATTTCATTGGATGTTTCAACTCCCTACTCAAAATGGAAGTTTTCAAGGTGTTAAATTTTAGAGGTCTTTGCTGGCAAATTGGTTTAGCTCTGTTCCCACCTAACAAGTATTTACCAATCGAGGACCGAATAAAATCATTTTTATTTAGTATTTATTATGCCACTCAATACTTGAAACATGTCCAATATAATTATAATTGTTCTAAACTAAACTTTTCAGTGCCACAGCCCATAACTGGGCCAAAGCCCCGCTGGGCCAATTTCAGATTTCGTGACCTAGAGCTCTGGGGTGTTAGACATATGTCCCGGTAAGGCATTCAGCCTCACGCGGAACCTACAAGATTAGTTCCCAAGCATACTTGGTACCCATATAACTCACTCAAGGGATGAAAGGATGGGTCAACCTCGCCTAATCCGGGATTCGATCCCCTTACCTGTGGCGTGGCAATGCGAAGCACTATCACTAAGTCTGGGTCGATAAATTGTTCTTATGGACTTTTAAAATACTCGGAGGACGATTTCAGTTTGGGAAAATGATACAAAAGTACCGATTGGCTCGAAATAATTATTTTAAAGAGATACACTTTAAAATGGCTCATACTTAAAGATTAATGGAGTTCATGAATTTTAAAGTATTTCTTTGTATAAACGTAATACAATTCCCAAAATTCTCTATTTCCTCATTAAAAATCGGTATCCAGTTCAAACATAAATATTTTTTAAGTCCAATTGTAACACTCTTTCAATTTGAAGAATAGCATTCGAAGGACAATTTTTAGTATAGATTGAGTTTATGCTTTAAAAATGCAGGTAACGATCCCCTGTAGCATAAAGTTTTAATTTTTTTACTGTTTGTGCAATCAAATGGTAGAACAGTTATTTGGCGAAGCCCGAAATTAAACCTTCAACATTCACGAGTCAATAAAACTGAATATTGTGTAAATATGTCGAATTCAGCGCTTTACAGTGTTTAAATAGAGACTGACTTTACACCTTGCATTGCACGTGTTTAACCTCAGTAATTCACCTAGCAGCTAAAGTTTAAAAACGATTGGAATTTGAAGTATTGAGTATCGTAGCCAAGTAATGATACCTTACTTATCAGATAAATATTTTACTTCAACAAAAATTTATGCATATAGGAAACTTAGATATAGAAACCACAACGCACGTTATAGTATACACTGTTAAAAAAAACCTGAATTTTACGTACATATTTCTGTGATTATTTTCTGGAATTTACGGAAAGATTGCGTTTCTTTCACAAACAGACGGTTTGTCTAAAATACACAGCTTGTTTCCGTTTTCCTTAAACGCTTTACAAGTGAAAACGGAAAAACCGTATTTCTGATTGTAGAATTTCACTTAAGACCCGTATGAACGTAAATTCTCCATATAACCTCGCACCCAACAGCTTTTAGCCTCGAAACTTCCGCCACCAAGTTTATTTTTGTTTTGTTTTGACCACATCTAAAGCAAGAAAGATCAATATACAGGTATGTTCATTTCTTTTAATAAAATAAGATTTTATTTAAAGAATCCAGTTATTGTCTCTTTCTTATTTACTTCTGTAATCGGTATATAGTCTTATAATTCACCGTGGCGTAATTCCTGTAATTAATAATTCCCTTTGTTTACCAACACGCGCAACTAAGTCAATTTGATTTAAATGTTTAAAAAAGCTGTCAAATATATGAAATAAACAAAGTTCACAAACAAACAAGTGCACATTATTAAAAAAAAAAAAGGGCTGGGGAGCCCAGTCGGTTAAGCACTCACTTAGCATGCGGAAGGTCCCAGGTTCGGGTCCGGGCATCGCCAAAATAGCTGCCGACCTATAAACGGCCCGTGCAGCCAAAAATGTCCGACGAATAATACCCCGTGTAAGGGAGTGCACGTTAAATATCCTTCAAAGTCCTAACGCTGCGTACGATGTCGCCCTTAACGGTTGCGTTGGGTGCCTATTCAGGTGTTGGCTCGTCACCTGACTGTGGCTCTAAAATACGACGCCCGTCGCCAATAGCCCTCGTGTAGCTCTAGTGCGACGATAATTCAAACCAAACCAAACCAAAAAAAATAATGAAATGACTTGAAATTATTACATTTAAATTCGATTGAAAAGCTATAGCCCTCGTGTAGCTTTAATGCGACGATAATTCAAAACCTAACCTCGATTGAAAAGCTCGGCTACGCTATCGCTATAAGCATAGTTTAATTTAAAAACTATGCAAGTATACATAACGCAAACTTTTTCTTTATAAAATAATAAACTTTTGTTGATTTTAATGAATCAATTAGTGATTACGGATGTATGCAAATCACATATTTTGATTCGATTCAGAAGTTACATACACTATTGCCAATGCTCTTTGTTTTGAAAAGTCTGCACACACAATTTCCGATTAAATGCAAACTTTCCAACACATTCAAAATTTAGGAATTGCAATTGTCCGCAAAACGCTATTTTAGTTTTATTTAGATATAGCTGCTAAGTGATATCTCATTTTCGGCACACCGTCTATAACTTCATGTCGGTGATATTCAAAAGCAACTTATATTAAGCAACTTAAGTTATTAGATTTTACTAGAATACTAATTATAAAATTGTATTTTATTGTTAAAATACTATTAAATTGCATTAAAGTTATTATTTTATACTAAATACTATTATAAAATTGTATTTTTAGTAATGATATACTTTATTCAAGAACACTTCTGTTTTGTTTCTACTATTAAAAAAATATTTTCAGTGTATTCTCAAAACTGTATTGAGATATATGGATAAATCAATTAATTAAAGGTACTGTAAGATTCATGCTTTGTCTGCCCCCTCCACCTTTTCACAAAAAGAGAAAAAGCGTTTTTAACTCTGATATTAAATTATTACGGTCATACTATGGAAAACTTGCTCGAAAAAAAAAAGCCTAAAATTGTCAAATTGTTTAATTTTAGAAGGACTTAAGAAGAATTTGCCTGGTTTACGCCTGATTAACAGTTGCTTCTATACATTAGATCTATTCATTTAAAATTGGATTTATATATATTAATGTATTATTTTTTTTAGGTGATTGTTTATCATAAATCTCCAAAGCGGGTCAAAAGTTCGGAAAAAGAAGAAAACTAAATCTGTAGTTCCTGCATAAATTTTTAAATTAGTTGAGAATTTGAGAACCATATCAGTCTTTTTCAATTGTGAAAGAAAAATAAAACCTGATTATATTCTGTAATTCTTTTGTTATTCATATCTTGTTAAATTGTATCAGTGGTGTATCCAGGGGGGGAGGGATAATTATCGTCCCCATGTACTAAAACATGTTGTTGTTGCTGTTTTACTATCAGAGACTACACAAATTTATGTATGTATAGTACAAATGCAGACACTTAATGATTTATTGTTTTTGACTAAAAATTTTACTGTCTTAAAGAGTCTCTCTTTTAAGGGGTGTTCAACCCCTAAGACACCTGACTCATTCTCCCCTACCCATGATTTTGCCCTGGATATGCTACTGAAAAGTACAATACCATTTGTGTAGCCACAGAACAACACCATATATATACATTATAAAAAATATGTCAGAAATATTATCAAAATTGGAAAAATTATTAACATTTTTCTGCCATATTAAAATTGTTTTAAATATATGAAGAGGGGTAATTTTTTAATTTAAAAAATATGAACAATTTCCTTTTTATTCAGATTATATACCAAATATGTTTTTTTTAAAAAAAGGATTAGATTGTATTAGTTTTGAATACATTTAAGGTTTAAGTATGAAGACATTATTTGCTTACGTTTTATATAAAAAACAGGATGCATGTTTAATTTCCCTGTTTCTCCTGTTAAATTTCCCTATGGTAATATTTATAACAATATATATAAATGGATATATTTAGAATGATTGATGGTTAAATAGTATATAGAAACAAAATTGACAAGAAAAAAGCAAAAATGTCTTGGAATTAACTAGAAAATATACTATGTAAGTTTTCTGAATTTAGAGAGAAATGCAAATTAAAAATTCATGAAATTAACAAAGAAACAGCTAAATAAAAATTTCTGAAATTAACAGAATATTTCTAAAACGGTAAATCCTGAAATTAACGGAGAAATTCCAAAATGGAAGACCCTGAAATTAACGGAAGAATTCCGAAATGGAAGTTCCTGAAAATAACGTAAAAATTCCAAAACGGAAGATCCTGATATTAACGGAAAAATCCCGGCAACTTGCTGCCAGTAGTTTTTCCGTTAATTCAAGGAATTTTTTTTAACAGTGTAGCTTTATCTAAAAAAGGAAAACAATTTTAACAATCTTTCTAGCATAAAATGAATATCTTGCATTGCTAATAAGTCATATGCAATATCATAAACAATAAATAAAATGAAATTTTATGAAAATTGAATAGCGAAACCACATACATAAAGTAATTTAGAACGTTAGGTCTATATTTTTATGTTTTCTTATTGCTCCAAAATATTAGAATTAAACATGACATGGCCTTCCTAGGGCAAAATTCTAAATATAATAACCGGAATAGCGTTTATATTTAATACAGCTCTTATAAAACCCAACAAAACAGTAACTTCCAAACAAATTCAATTCAGTATAAGTGCATTAAAAATAAAATGGACGCCATAAAACCATTGCAAAACACCATATTTCTCTTATTTTCTTTAAACTAACTCTTAAAAACCAAGAAATAAATAGTTAATGTATTCCAATTAAGATCTTAACAATTGAACCCACTTGCTCATACTTAATATTAATTATTTATTTCGCAAGACCAGACAGATATTTCATAAACTTTTGGTTCAATGTTTAGTTCCAGTTAACAATTATAATGTAAATCTGTGAAGCTGTAACAAAAAATGCAATAAAATATAAATAATATTTATATTTGATACAACAAGCTTTTTTTGTAAATAATATTTCCTTCATAAAAAAATAATGCATTGATTATTCACATTTAATGTCCCATTAACATTTAACAGACTCTTGTATTAGGATAAAATATTACCACTTTTTGTTTTATAAATGAATGCTAATTATATCAATGGAGTAAAATATTTACGAAAAAAACTATTTTTGTTTATTATATTTGTTTATTGAAATTTAGTTTCAAACTTACAAACTTGAATGTTTTTAATGTATTGGAAGATCAAAATATAATAAATAATTTTTTTTGTTGAATTATCTGTTTTATATTATCTATTTTGATTTATATCACTGATTTTTAGGTTTCTTTTTTATAGGTTATAAATTTTAATATTTCTTTGAGAATATATGCAAATTAATGCAATTCAGAAAAGACATCTAAGATATACCCTTAATATTTATTTTTCCAATCAGTACTAATAGTTTTCATATTAAAAATACATTTAATTTTTCATTTTATCTTTATAGTTAAAGTTAAATTATTCGTTTATTAAAAATAACTCATTAGTGACTACACCTTTTATAAATTACTATCCAGTAAATAAAATCTTAAAAACTAAAATATTCTTTTCACCTTTTTAACAAGTGTTGTTGTAAACCCACCAAAATCACTTATCTAAGCAAAATTTGTCAGCCATATTATTTGGAAACTAATTCGATAATATCAAATTAGAAAAACTTTAATAAAAAATTACATTTGAATAAAATGTATTGTACAAATGCGTTTGCATTCCTAAAATGGACCTAAATGATTATTTCAGAGAGGCTGGATAATGTAGTGGAAAATATCAAATTAGCGTCTGAAATGTCAGCTCAAATATATTTAATTATGTATCTTTAGGCGTATTCCATTTACTTAAATTAGCATAGTTGACGAAGCACAGTCCAGCGATACAGCAGTATGTGTCTCACAAATTATGGAAATCTCTCATTTCTAAGCGTATTATAATCCTCAATATTTTAAAGGCTGAATGCATTCCAGGCTTGGTTTTAAATTTTGGGTAATATTAATTAGATGTAGCCATGAAAGATTCATTAAATATAACATACTTAATTCGAATCTAAATGCGGTTGCATTGTCATTTGAATTTATTAAAGTGATTGACAGGAATGCTTGCATATGAAGTTTAATAAAATATCATTTCATGTAGAGTCATTGTGTTAGTTATATTATTATACAACGGAACCATCCAAGGCCAACAAACAACCAAAATATAAACCAATCCACGGGTAGAACCCTTACATCATATGGGTGACTTTAACCCAACAACAACGCCATAAAATAAAGTTCCTAAGTATACCAAACAATGTGGTTATAAATCACGACTTTGAAATTAACTCACAACTTATTTTCATGATATACATTTGCCACAAATGTTAAAAGATACAGAACGAATTAAAAAAAGTCATAAGAAGTTTTTAAATGTTTTGGCTAATTATAACACTTTCGTTTAAGTCACTTTGTTACACCGTTTGTAGAAGTGTTACATTGTATGGTCCCGCGATCGAAACCCGGTCGCTGAAAACTCACCGAGTATATGCGGAGTACGTGCTAGTTAAATCTGTTGGGTCCGAAAGTCCTGTGGGCGGTCATTGCGCAGTTTCCCACGGGTGCAGGTTCCTGGAGACTATGTCCCTCCCCTTCAGGGACATGTCTAAATTGTGGAGGTGGCGCGTGATAGATGGCAGCATCTGACACGTATGTGTGTGCATGTGAGTGTGTGTTGTGACTGTCTTACTTGACGAAGGTTTATAAGCGGCTCTCTGAGCAAGCACACAAGCCTGAAAATATATGTATATCAATCAATCAATCAATCCATGATATGGTATGGTATGGAACATATATATTCCAGCTTGTGTGCTTGTTCAGAGAACCGCTCAAGTGTGACACTTCTTTCACGCTATTCTAAATTTAGATATTTATTGTTTCTTCGTACACTATCTATTTTTTTAAAAATCTAGATAATTGGTAAAATATGTGTTGAATAAACCAATAAATCTCAGACTCTTTCAAGAGAAATAAAATTGAAAAAATCAAGTCATTTTGTAAAGTAACAATCATTTATATGCACTTTCACAAAAAAAATCATAATAAACATAATAATCATAATAAACATAATAATCATAAAAAATCATAATAAATCATCCAAAACAGCATTAACAGCTTAAACAACATTACTTTTAAATAAGTTTTCAAAATATCTAATGAGTATTTTTTATAGAAGTTTAATTGATAATTGATTGATAATTTGCTAAATGTGTTTTACAATTAGAAAAAAAAAATGCAATTTAATAAACAAAAATATTGTTTCTATATATTTGTAGAACAGTAATTATAAAAAAATTGGAAATACCTTTACAAGTATGATAAACATAAATAATTCATGTATTGTTTATATGAACTACAAATAAAGTATGAGATCTAGTGAGAGTCATCTGTCGGTGAGAGTTATTTTAGCTAAAGTAATTTTACTTTCATAAAACAAAAAGATGGCTTTTATTCCAACATAAAAATATTAAATTTTAGAAATATTTCTGGCTTCACACTCACAATATACATTACAGGAGCAACAGCAAATGCATTTCAAGATGCTGATACTAATAACGTTATGGTTATGAAAATAAAGAAAGAGCTGGAGGACAAAAGTATGTTGCAAGGCCACATACAAAAAAATAGAAGATCGCGTTGCAGGTAAAATATCTGATATAGATAATAAGAGAAGACCATCTGTACAGTCTCAGTGTGTCTGGAAGTAGGGCCAATAAAACAGAATAAGGTATTTTTCATGTCTTTGATCTTGCGCTTTTACCGACGTCTCCAGTGAGAGCGAAGAAAAACTAGTTTGTGACGTAGCTGCGGAAATAATACTGCAATCGTATAGAAAGTTTATTAAGAGAGGGATTATGTTTTAGTTGATTGGCAATTTATTTCTATGTAATTGTCTAGCTATAGAATTTATAAGTTACTTTATTATATAAGTAATTATGATTGCAGGTAGAAATAAATAGTCCCTTGCATATACAATTTCAGAAAAACTGGATATAGATAATTGTTTTAGCACACATTTCCCACAGGATATTTATTTTGTACCGAGATTGTTTTTAGTTGTATGGAAATGGATGTATAAGGTCCGTACTGACAGCTGAGTAAGAAGTATAAAAATATAGTTATATTATGTAATAACTTTCATAAAAAAATATGAACGAAATAAAATAGCCTACTATCATGTTACTTTAACTTTTTAATAATAATGCCGAGAAATATTGCTATGCGAAAATATGCCTTCTGCTTAAGTTGATTAAAATAAACGCAATATAAGCTAAATGAATATCAAGTACGAAACAATTTATGTATGGCAAATTAAGTAACACAAAATATGGACGAATTCAGAATAAACCCCTCCGTAGTGTAACCTTTTCATTTGGTCAATAAAACGTTATATTCATTCACAAATGGACGTTATGTGTTATTGTTGAAGGAAATTGTCATAGTATTATTCACAGACAGACAGGTAAACAAAAAAGTATAATATGTAAATCGTGCACACCTCTCCAAGAAAAATTAATTTTGAACATCTTATGCTTAGAACGGACGTTTGAAAGACAATGCGGACACATAGACTAAAACAGACAAAAAAATATAAATAATTATCGAATGAAAACCTTTTTGAACAAACAATTTAGTAATAAATTTGGGCAGTCTGAATTGAATTCGAAAGAGACAGATGGACAGAAATACAAAAAGACAAAAGTACGGCCAGACAGATAAAAGTTTCAAAGGTCTCTGATGGTCATAACTTTCTAACAAACAAAAAATATGAAACATAGATTCAGAAGGACGGGAATTTCTCGCAAGTGAATAACCAACTTTTTTCATATATTTTATTTCGAATTAAAAATATAGGTTTAAAAGAATTTCGTCTATTGAGTGGTTAGAAAATAAAAGGCATATATAAAGAAGGGGGGGAAATGTATGAACGGCAGGTCTTCGACACCATATCTCCAAAAGAGTTTTAAAATAAATGTTAATTTTATGTGGTTTTATGGTATGTTTAATATATACATATATTCCCAATAACATAAATATCAAGTTTTATTTATTTTAAAACTTGACGAAACTATCTACTATAGAAATATTTGATTGTTTTAATATTATATATGACCGGCACATACAACACTTAACAAGCTTAAAAAACAATCAAGTTTCAGATTTGCAATTACAGTTTATACAACATTTACAAGGTTAAAATTATATAATATGCTAGTAAAATTTAACACATCATAATTAAAAATATTACAAGAACTGTTACATATTTTATTCCAAGAAATTAAAATTTCGCCCCAAAGATTTTTCACAACAAATGTGAACCCCTTACCTCGCTACCCGAAGAACCTTATATTTATTTTAATGTGAATACTTTAGGAAGTCTACATCTCTGTGAAGCAAGGCTTCCAAATAAAGCCTTAGAACTGAAATTCCGCGGTTCATAAATCAAACATATTCTTTATGTATCTACAAAGTTGCAAGTTCAAAACAACAATCCCGTTTCAGTTTTGCAATTAAATTTTAATCAACATTTACAAGTCTAAAATTATATAGCATGCTGGTAAAATTTAACAAGTCATAATTAAAAATAATACAAGAGCAGCTACATATCTTATTCTAAGAAATTAAAGTTTCACACCGAAGATTTTTCACAACAAATGTGAACCCCTTACCTCACTAACCGAAGAACCTTATATCTATTTTAATGTGAATACTTTGGGAAGTCTACATCTCTGTGAAGCATGGCCTCAAAATAAAGCCTTAGAACTGAAATTCCGCGTCCCATAATGTGGCTTCATAAATCAAACATATTCTTTATGTAACTGACCGTTGCTCTGAGTCGGCTTCTATTTGAATGCTTCCTTTCCCGATTCATATTTCATTTGAAGGAGGACTTTCCGATCGGAAAAGTAGAAATCCGGATGAAATTGTACTCGGGAACCTTGATGACACTTCTATTGAATTGTAAGATTTTTTTGAAGGATTTTTCCTCTTTGAGAAATGTATGGATGTAACTTGGTTAGGTAAAACCTTTTTTGTTTCTGTATCTAGAAGTGTAGTGATTGGTTTTGTAAGACAGATACAATACACGGTTTTCTTAAAATTACATTACTTTGATATAACGTATCAAGCATTTAACATTTTCTTAGGTCAATGTGGCATACTTTTAATCAAAGATTAAAAAAAAAACTGATAAAAAGGACTAATATTATCAGATATTATCAGTGTTGCTAAAAGACAAACATAGTTAATAATCAACACAGTTTTTAAAAACATCATATGCATCAATAAACTATGCTATAGGAAAAAAATACTGACATAATTACAGAACTAGGACATTGTTTTATACTTTTTACATACTGTATGGTGCATTTTCTAATTAATTTACTTTATAAAAAAAAAGATTTTTCACAAGATATATACATATGAGGCACAAAAAAAATTGAATGTTTAAATTTTTTACCTTTAGGAATATATTATAAGTCGCCATTCTACTAACCACGTTTTATCGAATAAGCACGTCTTCATGTAAAAAAATTAATAAGTATTAAAAACTAACACTATTTTTTTTCTTTTAATAACAAATTAATTTATATCATAAGGTTTTATAGGTTCCTGCCTACCCTTAGGGTAACCTTGTAAAAAAATATTAAATCGTATAAATTTTATCACACTAATGAAAGTTGGAAACGAAAAAAAAAATACAGCACGTAAACGTTGATTTTTTATTCCATCACTTCCAAGTTTCCATTTTTAATGATTCTTTTTCTCGCATTATCGATTACCAAAAAAGCCAATTAGCTGCCGATAATGGACATCATCAAAACTTTAAACTCACGAAACAAATTATTTTTATTGCCTATCGAGTACCTCAAGCTCCTTTTCCGAACAATTTCCGAATATCCATTACAACTCCCGGAATAAATCTGAATCGCCAAATTTAAACTTTCCAACTTAATCAACATTAATCGAATGAACGGGGCGTGAAGAAAAAATACATAAATAAATGACATCGGTAACTGAGTTAGAAATCAATAGGGTCGTAGCACATTTCCGATTTTTTTTCCTCACGGTAACTCAGCATATATCGCTCGGGAAGGTTTGAATATGACATAAATGCTGCTATACACGCAACCCATGCATAAACCAGTTGTAAAAGTGAACCCATGCTCGCCTCCGAAATCCATCTAAATAAATTTTTGGCTAATTATGGCCATTACGCTGGATGCAATTTAAAAAAAAATAATGTGTTGTACAGAGGGACACGTAATAACTTTACATCACAAAAAATATTGCATTAAATCCTGGAATTCAGAAAATAAGACAAGAGGAAATCTTCAAGCTTTTTCGGATTGCAAGAGCTGATTAGAGTTACCTGCTCCCTCTTCACTGTTTTCGTAGAATCGCCTTAACAATTATTACCTGTATTTCCTCATCCGGTCAACGCTCAGGTTTAAAATTAATATATTATGTTATTTGTTTTGAAGGTTTTTTTCAAGGGGGGGGGGAGAAATTTGGTACATGGACTGAATTTAAATGAATGCAACCATTAATTAACTGATAGGTTTGTTTTAGGCCCTGAGCCGGTGTTGGCTTCTTACAAAAAGCTTCACTAATTTTCGCGCCAAACATCGCCAGCTTATTCTGAACCTCAATGATATCGCTCCTTTATGACACTTACTTAAGGCTCTGAAATTGCGTTCAGTTCATCGGTATAGGAAAGTGCTCGTTTTTCATCTCAAAGTTTCTGGCACTAAATCGATAGCACCTTCATGGAATGTGTCTGCCGTGTTCAATTACGGGGTGAATTTTCATTATTCATATTCTCACCTACCAACGTGAACTCTTGATAATTTTGAATGCCGCGTAATAGGCTCTCATGTTATGTGCGGATTTTGATGCGATTTGGTTTGATGGCATGTCTGGGATTTTTATTATGTCTGATAAGAGTGATTTGATACATGGAATATGAATGGCGTGTCGTTTATTAATCAAAGGTGGAACGGAATAAAGTGACAGAGATTATAATTTGCATATCATGGTGAATTTATTTTAAGTGATGTAAATCATTTTAGAAATTTTGATAATAAATGTAATGTATGATATATCATGCAAAAGCGTTTAATTAACTGGAAATAGATTACATTCTGTTTGATCTCTATGTGATGGCTGGCCGACGTTGTATACATATAACGTGTGATGAAGGATTATATGAGCATGTCATAGATTAATTAGTGTGAAATGGATTTAAATGTCAATATATGCATCCTTATCATTGTAGTTTGGTCGATAAAAATAGCTTTTGAAATCTGATATTTATAATGTAATAACGTATTCTAATTTTAAATAGAAACATAATTACTATAAAAATGAACGTTAACCGATTGCTGTTCTACATGAAAAGCACGAAATTAAAAAGTTGTATATTATGTAAAAATTACCTTTTGTGAAATACCTACAATTGCCTGAATGAAAGTATTGCAATGGGATCTGAAATCAACAGTGGAGATTTTGCGTTTTTCATCACTTTTGGAGAATTCTGATTTCTAAAATAGTGAATGAATTCTGCATTATTTTTTTTTCTTATTGATACGTTTATCAGACAGCCTGTTTGTCTGTGGTGAAAATCTGAAATCTTTCTCAGCCTGAACTAAGATAGTTTTTGACTTTTAATTTGGTATGCGAGTTCTTTGTATTTACCAATTGAGTTGCATGTTATCACAGTTAAAAAAAGAATATATATTAGTTTAAAAAATATAATTGTTAAAATATTATTTATATAATATTTGTTATCAGTCACACATAAAAGCAATGGCTGTTTTATACACAACTTGATGAAACACATGAACAAAAGTTACGAAAAAACCCCTAAATAATTATTTATAACCAAATGAACTAGTCAAATAACATAGAAAAGTCTCACAAACTTATCAGGTTAACTTAAAGTGAAAACTGAAAGTTTATAAGCGGGTCTCTGACCAAGCACACAAACATGAATATATATGTATACCAACTAACAACCGACTTAAATTGGAAAACCGAATGACCCCGTAATTTGATGAACTGGTATTTGATAAATGCCTATACTGCTTTATGATACTAAACAAACTTATCAATCATTACACACAACAAAATACTTGTCATTTGTTTTAATAACTAAATATAGGTAAAACTGTACATGTTAAATATTTTCTGATACAAAATTTGACAAATTCATGCCACCATTTCCATAAATTATGTTCACCTATATTTCCAGTGACAGCGAAAATCGAAATCAAAATTTATCTCCACCAAATGGGAAAAAACTGTCACCCTGTCAATAAAACCATCTGCCACTGAAATGGTATCGGGACTACAAAGGCATTTTGATAGGTCGTGTGGCAGCGAAATATTTATAACCAAATAGAAAACTTCCAGGGCCATCTCCAAGAAATGCCTATGGAGACATGGAGTTGTAACTGGAGTTAATAAGATATTTTTAAAGATATTAGTGTGCGGATCTCTTACCGAGACTTATATTGAAAATAAAAACTTGGATCTATGGATTTTACTTGAATGGTTTTAAATATTTTTGAATATTGCTGTTGCTGTAGAAATCATTTTTGCAGCTGATGCAGTGAACTCTTAAAAATGTAACATATAAGTAGACCGATATTCTATTATCTTTAGAATAATTTGAGGTTGATTTCTTTTAAATCACTCGGGGCTCAGATGGCCTAGTGGTTTATAACATTGTGCTAGCAGTCTTCGCGCTGTAATGGATGTATGTTTGATTCGTGCCTTCGCCCTGGGTGTAATTCCATTCTTTGTGACAGTACAAATTCTTTATGTGTCTATCTTACTTGTTTCTGTTGTCGTGTGACCAGTGCAAAAAAAAAGTAATTAAAAAAAACAATGATAAAAAGAAGACAAATATAAGAAGAGACAGGTGGGAAAGAACAGTCAGATAGTTCCAAAAGCGTGGCACAGCACTAGCCACATCCGCAGCTTTGTCCGTATACACGGTTGACTGTAAAAAAAATACCTCAACTTTCCGTATACATACCAGGAACTTTCTTGGCTTTTTCAAGTATCCATCGCTTCGTGATTAGTTCCTGGGTCATCCGTCTCAGGATTCAGCCATCTCAAGGTTGCGGGGATTCGAATCCCACCTACTGCCAGTCATCCTATAAATCGGATATCTGCACTAAAAGAGAGTAGAAAATCCAATTCGAGACGGATGGGTCCGAGTACACGGGGTCAGACGTGCTCATTAAATCTGTGGAGTCCAAAGTCCCGACGGCGGCAGCGTACGATGTCGCAAAAGTTCAGTTGGGTGCCCGCTCAGTTTCCAGAAAGGTTCCAGGTATTTTCTAGAAAGGTTTCTGGTATTTTTTAGAAAGGTTTCTGGTATGTTCCAGAAAGGTTCCAGTTATTTTCCAGAAAGGTTCCAGGTATTTTCCAGAGAAGTTACTGGCTCTAAGTGGAAATGCTTCTACATTTTAGGGGAAGGTTACTGATATATTCCAGGAACATTACTGGTAAAAATTGGGCAGCTGCCCATTATTTCCCAGTAACGTTCCTGAATTTTTTCACAGTGTTTCCCGGGAACAGTTCAAGTCAATCTTGAAGAGTGCTGCAGTGATAGAAGTGCAGTTGAAGAGGTCCTCGGGATTTAGCTGCGTGTCCGGGAAGTACCTGCATTCTGCGTATTTTCTCGATCCGTCTGGCAAGATCTTCATGCCTCTGAGATGCATTGATCTCAGTCTGGTGATTGCAGTAGTTACATCTCTGTTGTAGTTTAGCTCGGGAAGGGATGACTTTTGTCTGTCTTACTTAACGAGGGCTTATGAAGATGGTCTCTGATCAAGCACACAAGCTGGAGTATATATGTATCTACCCCCCCTCCCCCCTCCACAATCTTTCTTATCGAGTATCCAAATGTGATAAAATTGTATACAATTTTGACTCAGTTAAATAATTATGTAGTTCTGTTATTTTAACACTACTTGATTTTATTATACTATATCAAATTTAGTACCAGCATGTATGTTGTGATTTTTTATTTTAAAAGGTTTCATTGATATCCATTGATTTCATATGCAAGACTATTAAACGCAATACTTTACTAAGTGGCATATAGTAATGGGTATTAATTTGACAGCTTGATTTTTTGTCCGAAATATCTTATTCAACTGAGTAAAAAAGATTAAAGTTAACATTTTAGCGGAAATTTTTGCAAAGCGGCCAAATTCTTGATGTCTTTACTGAATAAAAACAAACCATTCAAAATAAGAATGAACAATTTTGAATGAATATTGATAATTTTATGTTTAATAAATGTTTTGATAGTAAAGTACATGTGCATTTTTTCTAAAACAATCATTCTAGAAGATTTAACTTTTCTTTATTATATATAATAAAAAGAAGTACAAATACAGTTTCGTTTTTTTACAATGTGAAAAAACTGCATGCTATTTAAGCAAGCTTTCAAAAGTTGAAAAACAGTCGTTAAAAATAAAAAAAAACACAGGAAAAAAACTAGCTATTTCGTTAACTACAAATGTGTGACGCAACACTCAAGATTGAATAGTCCTCAACTGAGATTGTCTTAGTCACAATGTTTATACTAGTAGACCACTAACAGTGATTGGATAAATGTACTAACTGGTCGTGGATCGTTAGCTACTCCGATTATGGGAAGTATGTTTCTTGTCAAGTACAGTAATTTATTTTCTTCGGTCAGTTAAGCATTTTCTTGCTATAAAGAAGTCTAGTATTGTTGATTTCATTATAGGAAATTAGTCCCCTGAGGTTAATGTTTTTTATTTTATGAATGTATCTATCACTTATTCATAATCCAGCCTTTCAATGTTGTCGATAAAAAACATATATATTCAAAAAAAAAATAACTTCTATTATATCAATTTAGGAAAAATAAAAGCTTGTGTTAAAATTTGTAGTTTTTCGTCTGAGAGCCTTCTGATGTATAAATTGTTAGATAACAGCATTTAGAAAAAAGATTTTAGTATGATTTTGATTAAAAATCGTGTAGAATAAATTATCTTAATGCGTAAAGAATTACATTTAGTACAAGTGTTCAATTCTATGCAATTCAAATGTTTTAAAAATATCAAATTAAATATGAATCTTAAGTATAAAAATTATCGCTTAGAGGACTTTTTAATGTATTTGTAATAAATACATTTTAAAGATTTAAGAATAAAAAATAATTGTACTTAAAATAATAATTGTGTTTAAAATCTATTCTAAATTACTATAAAAATAAAACTAAACGCTTTCTGTGTTTTCATGCAAAGGAAATTGAATTATTCGTTTTAAAATTTAATTTTACTTACTAAGGCTGTTTGATTTATAAATCGACGATATTCAATTAGCATCATGATAAAATTTATCGTTTAATATGCTTCAAATAGATTTAATAGTATGGCCATTTAATCGGCTTATCTATAATATCGTATTAATTTTCAGAAATAACTTCATATCTGATACTTGTAGATAGTATATTGATTTTTGCTATTTTCACCATTAATTAAAATCATATCCATTTAATTGATAGGAAGCCTTTGAAGCCCAAGGTTGAGAACGTCACTTAAACTTTGATGTCTTATTAAACTGAAGATTGTAGTCTGTCCAATTAAATCAATACATTCCAAAATCTGACAAGGACTTTATTAACATATAAATTAAGCATAATTAAATTGATTGATGCATATCAATTTGACAACCATTATTAATTACGGATCTGGAATGTGAAGGAAATTTAAGAGAAATCACTGTACATCCAATCATACTTTAATAAAGAAAATACTTAAAAATAAAAGCATTACACAATTTTTGATTGAGAAAATGCTCCATTAAATAAATATTTTTTTTAGTTTGGCACATGCAGATAAACTAGCACTGTTAAGGGATAAATCTTCTAACTGATTTAATAATAGTTACATAAAAAATACAGCACATAAATAGCATATAAAGAAACATTTGGGGCATTCAATAAAAGTTTAACTTCAGATTAATACAAATATACACTTAACATACAAAGTACTAAAACCTATTACTTCAAAGATTAATCTTTTAAATTAATACATACACAATATCTAGTCACAACGGAATGTTACAAATTAAATGTCTGTAATTTTTATGTTAAGAATTTTTTTAATATAAACAAGTATGTTTTAGAAACACTTATCTTTAACAATTATGACGAATTAAACTAATCATTTAGTATATCATAATGTTTCTTTAAACATGGTTTCTTTTGCTGCAAAATAAAGTAAATTCCAATTAAAAGTAAGTTATGATTTATTTCCTACAATACTAAAGTTACTTTATTTTAACTTCAAAAGAGAAATAAATTTTCATTATGCAAATTATTTTCAAATGAAATCAACTCAAATTGAATAATGGAACCAAAACCCTTCTGGGAATTGAAAAAAAAATCTTCTCATTAGCCAACTAAAAAAGAAATCAAAAGAACTAATGGTACCAAACATTAATTAGCAAAATCACCTTAACCCAATCCTTCAAAACTATTTAATTTCTTTCTTAAAAAAATCTGAACCGGAAATTAGCTATTTTTCCTTGCTTATTCCTATGACTGATGATTTAGATGCTTATAAAAATTAATTAAATTTTAAGACAACATGGCTTCCTACTTTAAAATATTCCCTAGCCGCATCCGTCATAACTCTGCAAGGTAAGAAAAAACTTATGCGTAAACTAATTTGTGTTTATCACAGCAGTTTGAGTTCCCCAACTAGATTTTTTCCTTTACAACTTTATTTTCAAGGAAAAAATTTGTTCGCTCAATCATGACAAAGTTTTTATTCATATGCGCGTCAAAATTAACGAAGTGGAAAGTGTTTCAAAGTAATTTGTATGTTAAAAAATTTAGTTACATGTTTGGATTTTAGTATACTATAAAAAGTGTATTGATGCTATTTCATTATGGAAATTACTGCTCTTTTTTAATTTAATGATTTATAATAGTTAGAGAATAAAATTTTAAAATCTTCTATACAAATCAAAATAAATTATTGCTAACTTGTTTTAACAAACGTAAACAAAAAAGTTATTATTTTCTTTCTTTAAAATTTTATATGGGTGAATTTAGTCTGACTCAGACAACCGCAGTGTGGGGGTGTTTACTATATGTGTACATAATTAACATCAGACATAATTTGTTTGATGTTTGCTACAATTTATTATAATTTATTTTGTTAATGTTATCAGAAGAAAAACAAAATTTTTAAGTTGCGATAAAATGTTTTAGGTTTTAAAGGTGAAATTTTCTAAACACTTTCCACGTTCCACATAAATCAAGTGCAATACTTAAGATACTAAGTAAAATGATTTAATATTGGAAACCAGATCGTTTGAAAAGTCTAAATAGCATGAAATATAGACTTAGTCAATGATACAAACTTCAAAGCTCAAAGTTTAATTAAATTCCTCACGTACTATAACTATACTATACGTACTATAACTATACTATATAATTAACGTACTATAAATAAGAACACTTCAGTATTAATTGGATATCTAAAACGTTACTTTCCGAGCAGTTATACTTTTGCAAAGTAAGATTACTGTATTTTTTTAAAGACCTCTGTAATCGATTTTGAAAAATTTATTTAAGTCTTGACATTCCTTTAAAAACTGAGAGTGCTTTTAAACATATTTTTCATAATTGTAATATCGCTTTTAGCAACAAATATTCAATGATGCCAACCGTTATAACCAAATATTCTACTAGCCAGCAAGACTTAGGGTTTTTGCTTGGTAAAATTATCTTTACACTGGATCTATATCTTTTTTCAATCACCGCCGAAGGATGTTTGACGACAAGTTACATGTTTACCATACCCTACTTACGCAATGGCGCACATATTAGGAATTTCTTAGCAAGGATGCCTCATATTACTATACGTGTTTGTGTTATATATCTTACTAAATTGAATTCTATATATTCCACTCATTTCAAAACTATTTTAATTCAAATCATTCTTTATAATATAGATAAGAATAAAAAAACTAAAAGTACATATCCAATCAATTTCTCTGTATTCAATAAATTTAACAAAACCCAATCTTGAACAAAGACTAGAGAAAACATAAATTCAAGTCGATTCTTTATAAATTCGGAGGAATACTCCCAATAGACGGAATCTTTCTTGAAATACAAATCCCCCGAATACCCCAGGTACTTGGCAAAAGAAATGGTCTTTCACTGAAATCTAGTTGCAAGCCGAAACCGGACATGCCTTAAATCCCAACAGGGCCTGATGATTACTAACGGATTCGGTCCGCCAGGTTTGAAGTATGTACATTAATCACAGGTTCCCAGGAGCATGTGTTTTGTTCTTGTTTTTGACGTATCACTTGCTTAAGACCAGTGGTACAAATAAAATGGAAGAGTCTGCTGTAGAGTTGAATTTGGTTAAGGCGAGCTGATGTTTTGTGATGGATGTCTTTGGGGTGAAAAAGCCTGTGAATGACTGGTGATCAGATAGGTTTTTATATTTTAAATTAAAAGTTACATACAAAGTTACTTAGTGTTGATAGATTATAATAAATATATCCTTTACTATTTGTGAACAGTTTCAACTAGTCCAAAACACCGAACTCTTGTACTATTACATAAACTTAGCAATAAGAATAAACAATATAATCAAACTCCTTAAGATTGATTTTCTAAATCCTGATGATTCTTATATCGCTATTTTTTTACCACCAAAAATGTACTCTGTCAGTATACAGACAGAGAAAAACACCTTATCGTTTAACTCATGTTTTATAAATTATCAAATAGGTGATTAGAACAAATTCAAAATTCGCCATATTTTAATATCATTAACGTGTTAAAAAAAAGTGCTAATGACATCTGTCTTAGAACACGAGTTCTTAATGCACTCTTAGAACGTGATATATTTTTTCAAAGCCATAGATCAAATTATTATACAATAATATAAATAAAAATAACTGTCTTGAATTATTTAAAAATATTTTTGTGATATACATCAAACGTGTCGTCTGTAGTATCGACTTAAAGAGTACAACCACACTCTTTGCAAACATGCAAGATTTTTGAAACAATAGAAAATCCCTGCCAAGTCATGAAAGAAAAGAACCCCTTAATTAAGTCACCCAGCCGTCTTATTTACACCATAGAAACTCAAGTTTAACTTTCGGCTTAGAAGATGGCTACGCTTAATTAAAACTTGCGATACTGATATGACTTAACGGTTTCAAGGAGCTGCTATTTTTAAATGAAGCGTTATACTTAAAATGGCGTATAGTCTACCGAAAATTTCCATACACCTTTTTTCTTGTATTAATAGTTGAATGGAAGAAAGCTGGTGGAAATATCTTCTATGGACTTGTGTCATTTTTACGTTTAAAGATTCAAATTGTGTCTCGTCAAGGAACGCTACTTTAACGACTTTAATCATTGAAGTAAGTACCAGCTGAGCTGGTTTTAAAACATTTTTAGGTTTTACTTTTTTTGTTATAAAACTTATTAAGGAGTGTTAAGCATAAAATTCTGTAAGCCGCTTATGTCGGAAAGTTCTCGACAATAGAAGATTTAAGATTTTTTCCCTCCAAAACTATAAAATGTTACTTATTGAAAGGTAAAATAAAGGAATTGTGTGTGTTTAAGTTAATTAATGACAAAATAGTATATATTTTACGGCAGCAACCTTTAAGTTAAAGTACTTAACAGTCGAGAAATCAATAAATATTTTGAAACACATTTATGCTTGCATTGGGGAATAATTATAATCACTTTCAAACGTGGTCAAACTTAGACCACAATATTATTAAATTCAAAATAAGCAGAGCTATTTTTCAATTTTGAATATCCTTGTAAAAATGTATAAAGATAACTGTCAAAACTTTTAAGTGTTTTCAAAATAAATACTTATGTTAGCAGAAAACTTTATATTTTGTTTACCACATTTTATGAAACTAATAATTTACTAAAGATACTTCGTTTATTTTTAAAATTTTCATGCACCTTTTTCTTGACTATGCAACATAGTTAAAAACTATTAAGATTTAGTTACAGATACATTTATTCGAGTCTCAGACAAAAAAAAAATCTACAGATAATGAAAAATTTAAGTTTAAAAAAAATACGTTGATAAATGATCACGTTTAAAAATGCAGAGACAGATCATTTTCTTGTACTGATACGGTTTTTTCCGTATATTTACCGTACAGTAAAAATTTTTTTTATTTTACAATATTATCTAATATCGTTGAATTGATTTTGTCTTTGTAAACTATAATTAAAATTGAATTAAAATAGTAATAAAAAATATTTATGCGTGTTTTAAATGTAACGAATTTCCCCTGGATAAATCTCACAGTACAAACAATACTTTTGATGTTATATTTTAAAGTATTTCTTATTATGATGTTACTGACAGGTACGGTAAAATTATGCTCGAAAATACGATTCTTTAAAACAAAAATGCAGCTACAATAACCATTTTTTATGTTATATGGTTGTTAAAAAGTATATTTTAAGGGTTATTTATGCATATTTTCTTTGTACAAAAAAGAACCGTCAATTGATTATACTTTTTTCCATTTGCGAGGAGAGACAAAAAAAATTAATTATCAAAGCCATATGCTTTCATTAGAAATATTCTCTTTAATTGAAGTTGCTTTAATTTGAAAGTACAGAAGTTCTCTTTTTGTGGAACTTCTTTTTCAGATTCTTAATTATCAACGATATCTCAAATCATTTGCCAATATCTAAACATTTTTGTTAAATAAGAATCATTGTTTTTTGTCTCATTTATCAATATAATATTTTTTTCAAAATCACTTTTATCGATTACATAATTAAGAAGCTTCGATACTTCATGGTTAATATATAATTATTATTTATTACTTAATTCTTTCTTCGCGTAAATGAATAATAAGTATAAAATTGTCTATGAAATGTAGAAATAAAAGTTTTCTGCCAGAAAATGCATTACATTTTTTTGCCTTGTACATTTCACTTTCTATATTGTGTGTTTAAAATGTAATTTTTTCAATCTATTCACTATATTTTGGAAGGCATGTTAAATCTTTTTAAAAGAATACAAACAAAATTTTGTCTGTGCACATTATATACGTCAAACCAAAATGAAAAACAAATGGAAATATGTGTATTTTTCATCTTGGCATTTGGATATTAAAAATGCATGGAAAATAAACACATTTTTAGATTTTGTCTAGAAATTCATAAGAGATGTCACGTGATTTACGGAATGGCTTTGATGTCAGTATTTGTGTCATGGCATGATAAAAGACGAACGCAATGCGATTAAGTATTCAAAAATCTCGTCTTCTGTGATAAGTTTTTGTGTGCGAAACAAATTTGGTTACTTTGTTTCTGAAAGAACGAGGTTGACAGTGGTATAAGCCAACTTTATTTTTTATTTTTGGAATATGTGAAGGGCTTACTAAGCACATAGATAATGCACAAAAGCTAAATCTTCTTTGTAACACTGTAAAAATATTTATAAAAAATAATCACCATATATATAAATTATAAAAATAGGCTAGCATTTGTGTGCATTTTGGCCCTCAATTGCTAATAATTAGTTAGTTTCTAAAAAAATGTCCCCAATTTTTTTATTGATTTAAATGTTTCATGATTTTTAGGGGTGCCGTTAGTTTATAGTAGTTGATGATGACTAGCTAACCTTGGAAAGGTTAAAAACTGTAAATAGTATCATCTGTAGGCAGTTCATTTATTCAGTTAACAAAAAATTACATTTTGCTAAATAAAGTAACTGCACTACCAAGTACTGATCTAATTATTTATCATTTAATTAATTCCAATTGTAATATGAGAAAACGTTAACCGCCAACTTCATTAATTGACAGAATTAAAATAAGTTATGGTTATTTCAACGAGTATGTAAAACATTGGCACAACTAAAAAGAACTGCTACACAAATAAAAAGTCACATTCTTAAGAAAAGGCATAATGCTGCTATTAGAAAAATTCACGAGCACAACTCTTCATCTGTCACTTCTAGTCCCAACACAACATTTCAGACATGAAAAATGAGGTGGTAAGTTCCTCTGACATACATCACTTTCGTTCCCACACGGGAACCTTTAACACCACAAGAGACATTTACTTCTCAAGTTCATGTTTTTAATCTCATTTACTGCAACTTTCACACTCCCTCACCCCGCATGCCCTGATAAACGAAATTCGTATTCAGTGTCTGAAAAGTAAGACACGCAACTTTACCAGTAATGGCAAGGTACCGGCTCATCGCTGAATATATCATCCATATGTATGGAGGAAAGAGAAGACAGATTTCTTGTCGTTTTTTTCATTCTTGTGTTTCGTCGTGAAAGACGGATATTATAGGGGGGTTGGGAGGGATGGCGTGACCGTATTTTGATTCCCTGACACGATTTGGTGGTTTTTTGGGTTGGAAAAGATGGGATTAGTTAGGAGGTGAGATATGTCACCGTAAAAATAAATCAGTTTAAAGAAGAAGGGGTATTTCTTATAATTGTTTATTTTTAAAGTAATTTGAAACTGATTTAGATTACATTGTAAATCTGTGTTCAAATAACATAATTGGAAATTTCTCTGAATTTTCAAGATGCATGTAATTATTTTCGCAAGTAATGCCTGACTATTTGGTACTAATTCCTGATTTGCTTACAACTACACATAATAATTCTTTCTTGCTAAGTAAAAGAAAAAAAATGATTATTTAAAAAAGTACCAAACTATGTATGGAGGAAAGATAAAACATATTTCTTGTCGTTTTTTTATTTTGTTTCTTCGTGAAGGACGGATATTATAGGGGGGTAGGGAGGAATGGCGTGACTGTATTTTGATTCCCTGACACGATTTGGTGGTTTTTTGGGTTGGGAAAGATGGGATTAGTTAGGAGGTGAGATATGTCGTGGTGAAAGTAAATCAGATTACCTTTGAATCCTATGTAATAGTTTGTTTTTATTTTGGAAGTTTATTTTTTAAGTAATTCGAATCAGATTTCAGATAACTTTAGAACGTTGTGATTGAGCAACGTAAAAAAAATAGAAGCGTTGTTCACTTAGCTATTTGCTTTTTTGGTTACAATATTTGCTTTGATTACTCGACCACACATAGTAATTCTTACTTTTTAAGTAATAACAGAAAAACAAGACAACTGATAAATATATTTAAAAGAAAGAAGCAAGACAACTGATATATATATATTTAAGAAAAAGAAGAACAGAAGATCTTCCAATATAATTTTTTAAATATTTATTAAAGTCTATTTTGATCTAATTTGAAAATCATATTGTTTCAAACAGTTTAAAACATAAGGTACCGTAGCTTATTTATATATGTTTGATTTTCAAACACGAAAAAATATCGGAAAGGAAGATCACAATTTTTATTTATTAAAGGTTTCATATTAAAAAAATTGCACAATTTAAGTGTAAATGTATAATATTTATTTCAAAGTTTTAGGTAAACAAACACATGCAGTATTTTAAGTAAAGGAATGCTTTTATTTATGATATTTCATCCAAAAAACTATATTTTGCTTGTAATCACATTAGCACCAATATATTTTAATTATAATGTATGATTCCATTTATATTACGTTTAAAAACCCATGAATATTCGACCACCTTACTCCTTTTACAAATGCATCCATTTCCTAATTATCCTCGAAACTCTTAGAGGCAATATTAATTTTCAATATATCAAATCGGAAATTTCAACCATTAACCATCTTTAATTTCAGCAATATCAATATCACCAAAATTACGGAATTCACAAATGAGAGAAATCGTCAACATTCCATTTTCGAACGACTTCCAAGTTCGATTTGCGCGGGCGCGTGTGACGTCATCGCCTAGCGCCCCCCTGGAAGAAGCGAAAATTCTAACTTTATTTCCCCAGCTTTCTCCAGTCATGCTTCCGTCTCTTTATCGCAAAGACCGGTGGTAAACTGTCTCTGCAATTTGGTTTCGCTGCATGCGGACTCCATGCGTAGGAAAACAACTTTGACAGGAACTCGGGGGAAACTATTTTAAACCTTTCCAAGTGTTGAATGGATGTCCGTAAACGTTTTCATTATACAAAAAGTCTGCTATTTATATTTACGATATAGTTGGTTTCATTTTTATGAGAATCAACTTATTATTAGTTTATTTATTTAAAAAGATTATTTCATTAATTTTACATTAAGAATAAAGCTTTTAAATTATAATTTAAAAATATATATGTGAATAAATTGGTGACCGGCTTAGAATTTAATAAAAATGAGCTTTTCAATATTCTGTCAAGACGCAACTAATGTTGGGACATCAACATTTCCGTTTGATTCACTATTTAAAATGATAAAGTAATAATGGTGACAGAAATTTTATCAAATAGTGTTTGATATTTAACTTTAAGGGACAAGCTATGGATACTTATTGTTTTAAAGTGCAGTGGATCACATTGCTGGTGCTGTACTTAGCATTTGACTTAGGTAAGAGTTTTAGCTTAATATATTTTACTTATGGCTTATTGGGCTTCAAGTTTAAGAGAAGCATATAGTTATATATTTTTAATTTTTTAGAAATATTTAAAAGTATTTGATTTAATGTATATTTTATATTTTCACAAAGAATTATTCATAATTAGATTTTAATTTTCCTGAAACTGATAGAAATTTATAGAAACGTGATAATATGCTAACTGAAAGTGTGTGGTGTTTCAATTAAGTAGTTGATGGTTAAACTTCAAATTTATTTCTGCAAACCTTAAAATCGACGTTTTTAATGATGTGTAAAAAATACTCAAACTGTGTATACCACTCAGTCAAAAGACTCTGAGAAAATATTACTTATATTTGAAAGCTGCATATTCCCAAGAATGAAGCACCTGGTGTTCAAGCGTGTCTATGCTTGAAAAGAGTTCAAATTGACTTTATGTGCTCAGTTTCGAGTAAATTCTTGTTTCAAAAGTAATATCGTGATTACTTGTGTATTTTCCAGTACATATGCGATTTATAATATGACTTGTAGTATATGAACATCCAGCCTTTCAAAGAATATTCAATTTCCATTCAATTGCGACAGCCATTAGGTCAACAACCCTTTCGAAACTTATTACTTTTAATTAAGGGAATTTTATTTTTGTGTACGTCGGGTAATTCAGAATCGAAAAAAATAAGCCATTTTATTTGAAGCAAAATATTTAATATAAAATAAAAACATGGTTTTGTTTAGATTTAAAAGTATTATTTCTCTCGGTGGATTTTGAGATCGCAGCGTGCCCGGAAAAGTGATGTATCTATATAATGACAACCTAATAAAATATTATATTCACTGGGCGGATTTATACATACGCAATTAATTATCAATCATGTTTATATTCATTTATTTCACACATATTAAATACACCTATATTTGAACTATTAAAGTTACCCCCGCTAGTTGTTTGATATTTTAACTAATGTATTTCAATCCACATATATTACACACATAACTTGAAATTTGTCAATTAAAGATAAAACGTTTTTTAACGAGTTTTTTTTTCTTTAACTTTTCAGGAGATAATAGTATTTTTTATTAATTTTATGTTTAAAGCTCAAAAAAGATACCAATGATATGATGTCGTGTCCATATATAAATATTATATGGGTTCAAAGGTCTCATAGACTGCTTCAGCGATCTGCAGACAGTGGTCTTCATAAAGGTCTTCTTAGAACAAGTTGGTGATATGCTACAATTTTGCCAGGATGGCTGGGCAAAAGAGAAGATGTTTGATTATCCAGTTCTGAGTTGGGGCAGTTACTGAATCTGGAGTACTTTCTAGTTCCATCGTTTTGGCTGGATAAAAATATTAACAACTATATAAAAAATATTACCAAAAAATTAGCGATTACGTTTTTCCTTTTCACAATTTATAATCTAATGAATAATGGCGCCCGGATGTCCGAGTGGTTACCATTGCAGGCCAGCAGTCTGCTCACTGTAACGGGTGTTTGTTCGATTCCCGCCTTCGCCCTGGGTGTACTTCCTTTCCTAGTGACAGTAAAATTCTTTCTGTGTCTGTCTTACTTGACGAAGGCTCATAAGCGGGACTCTGATCAAGCACACAAGCCGGATTATACATGTACCTATCCCTACTCCCTTAAATAATTATATTAACATTAGCAATTAGTATCAACTGCCTACTGTTATATATGAACACTGAGCGAGTATGATGACTTTATAAATTACGATGTAAATTTTTTAAACCAATTCTGCGAAACCTGTATTTTTATTTCCAAATAAATTCTTAATTTCACTAAAATATTCAAATAAAAACTGGGCCAAATGAGCAAAATGCGTTTTTTGGCATCTAACTAAGACTTTGATTTGAAAAATTATTTTTTTTGAATTTTGTATCAACTGACTATACTTGGGTTGCATGAAAAATTAGGATAAAGGCGTCCCAAAGCTTCCCTGGTTGGTATATAATTTGAGTAGTAAACAAGAAAAAGTTTCCATAAAACGTATCAAAATGTGGTTCGTGGTCAATATTGATGATTCTATATCAAATTCATATGAAGAGTACACGGGAAGAACCAATTGATTTTGTAGAGAAGTTTCCTTAGCACGCCACTTTGGCGATGATAGCGAGTGATCGCCTTAACTTGCGCAAGGAAACCAGTTTCTACCAGTGTTGTAGGTCACGTGATCCTGTCATTCAAATAATTTAACTACTATCTCTGTGGTTCCTAGCTACCAAGATTCAGACGATTGATGAATTCGACTCTTGAACCAGCGAAGAAGAAAGAGAGAAACAGTTATCGGCCGCCAAGCAGACAATTGCGGGTGTCCGCCTAATAAATAAATCGATTCTTCCCATGTACTCTTCATATACTTCACTACAAACTGAGTTATGTATTGTTATCCCATGGGAATGACGGGTATTAAATTATGGCAATATCTCATTTAAAATCAATTTAGAATCAAACATTAAGTATCCTGTATTTCAATAAAAACAAAATGTCTAGATATTGTAAGTTTTATTATATGGATACGGAAATACTCTATTTTAGCAAATTTACATTTGCCTTAAAGGCAATTTGATAATTTATTTTAAGTTTACCGTATAAATTATTTCTTTATTTGTAAGCGAGACTAAAATTCCAATTAAGTGCCTCAAAAGAAAGTTAATTACGAATAAAAAATGGTTTTGTAGATTTAATTCAATTAGCCTTTTGCTTACATAAACACATAACGTAACCATATAAATGCGAACATAGTTTTAAAATAACCGAAAATAACAAAAATAATCATGCATAAAACTAAATAAAGAAAATTTTAGTGAAAGAAAAGAAGTTACGTAATTTTGTTATGAAATTCCTTTTGTGAAAAATCCTTTTTCTGGTTATTTAAAAACAAAAGTTAAAGCAAAACAATTCTACTACAATATATTTTTAAAGCGTATTTTAAAAAATGTAAATCATTTTATCTAAGTCGTATCATTCTGAAGATCTGCTTTAAGTATGCTACTTTTAAAATAAAGGAGTTTATTCTACTAAACAATCGCATTGTAAGCAAAATAATTATAGTCAAAGTTAGGATAGATCTTCATAAAATGTTAGTTAAAAAACAGAAAGCTTTTGAATCTTAATTCATCATAGGCAATCATTTGCAAGATATACTTTTTTATATACTTCATAGCGCAATTGAAGAGCTTAGTGGAAGAACGTGCTAAGTGACATTTTTGAAAAAATTGAGATTTTTGTGTCAATGAACATATTACTAATTTATTTAACGATATCAAGTTTCTATTTTTTAAGCTTTAATTTTACTATATTTTTTACACTTTACAAGTAGCGTTTTCAGCAGATTTGAATGTAAACGACGAACTTTAAATCTCATTTTCTCGTTTTCACCTTTTTGTCACTTAGCACGTTCTTCCACTAAGCTCTCCAATTGTTCGTTTTAATCCGTATATGTGATTGAAGTGAAAATCATGACGGCTGCTGCACATGAAATAAAGCTTAGTTCGAAGAAGAAAAGGAGAAGGAAAACAAATCCGAAATCTATAGACTTAATTTTGTTTTCATGCCATCTATCGGATTCGGAGCAGGTTCCATCATTTTTTTTCTCAAACTGTAATCTGTCATTTCCTATATTTTTTTTTGTCAATAAAGTTTCAAAAGTGGACCAGTGTGTTGACTTTGTCATAACACTTTTTATAGTTAGAGGAGTAAATGTTTATTTTGAAAAACACCTAAGGACACAGACTGATTGGTCAACAGTTCGGGTTAAACATTTTCAAAGACTTATGGCGATACTTAAAAAGTTTTAGTTTACTGAACCACTATGCGTTGAAACTTGTTACCTTAAAATTTTTTAAATTAATTATTAGTCCGTATGTTTAAATTAGGAGCAATTCCTTTTCCATGCTCAATTTTAAACTAGAACTATGATTTTAGCTTATTTTTAATGAAGTAAAACAAAAATTAGATTGCAATAATAAAGATATTTAAACAAAAACAGCAGTTTTGTAACATGAACTTTCACCAGAACCTTTTCCCACAAGTTATATACAAATTCTAAACAAAACTGTTAAACTCAATATTAAGTTCTAATGTAAACATTCAAACACCGATGTTGACTATTTTCATTAACTTTGTTTCACAAATAAATTAAATTAATGTGTTTTATAATTTACCAATTTTATTTCAGTTTGGAGGAATAATAATGTAAACTTGCATTGTTAAAATAGAATTTAAAAGAAAATCATTTTATATCATAGCATTTTGAGCAATGATTTATTGTTTTCGAACTATCTATCATCTTCGAATTATCTATCAGTGGTGGAATTTTCAAATTTCTTTTAAAAAACCAAAAACGAAAGAGAATCGCATTTTAAACAATCCATACATTTATAAATGGTTACAAAGAATGAAAATTAAAAAAAAATCAATACGAAATTTCCTTAATCTATTTCTCTTAAAGTTTAGCTTGTTAATGTTGGTGTTTCACCAGCACAGATTTAAATAAACTTAGAAAAAAACATATTTATTTATAAATGGCAAACATATATTTTTTTTACATTTTAAATATATTTTATCTATAGTTTTTAATCAAAGTTTGAAAAGTTACATGTTATTAATATTTTTAAAACATGTATCGATGAAAAAAAGTATTAGAGGTTAACTTCTATTTTTCTGCGAAGTACTTCTGCCAGTATGAAAAAAATCCTAACAATAATGATAAAATTTCAGCTACTAAAGGCAATTACTTAAGCGTTGAAATAAAGCTATTGTGAAAAACATAATATCTCAATAAATTAATGTACTCAAACCCACTAACACTGGTAATTAAAAGAAACTGTAGTATGGCATTATTTGAAATGGTTAATGTATTTCAATTCTTGAAACTCATTTTATCCTTTGTATAAAATTTTCATTGAACCATGAGGAAATCTTAATTCTATAGATTCATAAAAAAGCATTTATTTACAAGACTAATTATATGTTTTGTTTTTTAATCAACAGTTTTAATTAAAACTTTAAGTATCTACTTTAAAAATATACACATTGTTTGCGTTTAGAATGAAATTACACCCCATAAAATGTAATTGCTCTCCCTTAAAAACTTATTGGATGGTAACTTAATTTTAAATAATTTATTTTTGGATTTAATTATCAAGTATTTGTCACTCTGTGTATTAATATGTTTGAAAAAAAACTATAGTTTTACAAATGTAGTTTGAAAAATGAAAATAGTTAATTTTTTTTTTTTTTTTGCCTAGTGTCGCTAAAAATACTTTATAACAGATAAAGTATTGTCTTTGATTTTTTTGTAGGGTCATAAAAATACTGTACTAAACCCCCGATACAAAAAGCTTTAGAGATTCAATTATGATAGAAGGAAATTACTGATTGAAAACCCAGTTCAAATAACGTGGATTGAATTGAAATTTCTACTAAAATTTTTGATGAATAGTACCTCCAAGAAATTTAAATTATGTTCTTTTAATACCTCTAATTTCAGACGAAAAACCCCTAATGTTCCGAAGCACTACGCTGTATGATATTAAAAATATTTATTCAATAACGGAGCTAACTGTCGCCTTTTTATATTTCAAAACTGTCATTTTTAAAAAAAATTTCCTTACGTTTCACAGTTAAATATCACACTGTCTGGGAGAAATTATCCTTTTTTTATTGTATTAGGAAGGTGTTGCATTGTATATTTAAATATTTATTAAATTTTCTTTTCATCTTAAAATTATATTTTAGTTTAACTTGCAGTGCTTAGCATTAACTCAAAAAAAAAAATCAGTAAGTTGTGCTAAATGCACTGCATAAACACTATACCCATAATTAAAAACAACGTTTGGAAGTCTATAGCTAAAGTATAGTGATTTGTATATTTCATATAAATTTATTAATAATAATTTAATTTAAACTTGAAATAAAATGGTATCTAAAAATATTTAAATTTATACGAAGGTGACTTTTTACTTCTTACATTTGCGATAAAAATAAGACTTTGATGTAACTTATGATCGCAAATGCATTTCGTTTAAAAGGCATTCGATTGCGAACACCCACTAATTGCTTAGTAAGTAACATACGATAATTGTAATAGTGAGTTGACAAAGGCAATTACTAAAACACCGCCGAACCACTTTGAAAGGACAAATTCCCATTGGCCAATTCAATTGAAGTCCTCAAACGAGTTTGGCCATTCAAAACAGGCCCGAAACTTCTAAAAGACGACCACCCGCCATTTTCATTATACATGCTAATCCCTTCTACATAATCGCTGCTGTAGAATAACAAGGCTCTAACTGACATTTCCTTGAAAAATCAGACTATGGTAAAATTTTCGAGAAATTATTAAAGCTCCCAGTACACACACACACAAAATGTGGTAAATTACAGTACACTTTGTGTTTATTTTCTTCCATCATAGCGTTCAAAGGTTTGTTTAACAGCAAATTGATTTTATGATTACGTACCGAGCTACACCAACTAACTTCAATTAAGTATTGAGAAGTTAAAATCGTTGAATCCAATCACAGCAGCCAATGAAACAAACGGATTTGCCTGTACCACATAATTTTTTTACATCATATGTAAATTCAAAACTCAGGGTGATGGCAACACTTTTGACATCATACTGTGATGGAAAAAAAGAGGGATTTTTCTACATTGCTACCATTTTTTTTTAATTTGACACGCGTGTCGCGACATAATTTTACTTTGGTATGTAAATGCTTCACTTATGTCAAAATAGTTTAAACCGTATATCAATTTTGTGACAACTTTGGTATTTTTATACCTTTTGTATTGTAACCATACATAGCTTTGGTGTAAAATTGCACATTTTTAAAATTAAATAAACTCTCTTAAGAAGCTGTTGGCACAACTTACTGCTACCACTTTATTGGAGTAACGCTACACCAATCGGTATATAAATTATTTGCTATACTAATGCAACCCAAATTTCAGCTCCTCAGTTACGGATTATTTCATAAGATTGCATTCTTACATCTCTGTCAATCCAAAACACCCAAATGTAAATGATTTTGTGGCTGACTGCCACTGGGAACAAGTTACGTGTGTGTTAATAATTACAGAGAATGGTCGGAACAGGCACTAATGGGAGAAGCCATCCAGCTAAGTCGGGAGAAGAGCTTGCCTCACAGAAATGTGCCTTACTTTTAGCTGATGTGTAGCTTCAAAACAAATGCTTGCACTGCTACTTAGTGTGTTAATAGATATTTATGATGCACTTAAACTTTTTGGGCTTTGATGAATTGTTTTACTTTGGTATATTTTATGGTATCCCGTTGCATATTTTAAAACTTAATACATAATTTATCCTATTTTCCGCTAGCTTAAACTTTTTCATTCTCTATGTCAGAGATGATAGTGAAATATAAACTTCTCAATTGCATCAGCAATAATTTTGTCACTTAGTTTATAATTTTAGTATTTCTCTTATTTTATTGATAGCCCTCGTGTAGCTCTAGTGCGGCGATAATTCAAAGCCTAACCTAACCTCATTTTAATGATTTCGTGTTATTCACTAATAATATAGTTACCAATAAAACCATTAAATTATTGTTTATTTGGAAGATTAAAAGAAATCTTTCCCTGGTAAATACGCAAATTTGCGGAGAGAATGGTCGGAACAGGCACTAATGGGAGACCCCATCCAGCTAAGTTGAGAGAAGAGCTTGCCACACTGAAATGTGCCTTACTTTTTAGCTGATGTGTAGCTTCGAAACAAATGCTTGCTCTGCCACTTAGTGTGTTAATATATATTTATGATGCACTTAAACTTTTTGGGCTTTGATGAATTGTTTTACTATGGTATATTTTATATGGTATCCCGTTGAATATTTTAAAACTTAATACATAATTTTTCATATTTTCCGCCATTGAAACTATGTCATTATCAATGTCATAGATGCTAGTGAAATATTAACTTCTAGATTGAATCAACAATAATTTTATTACTCAGTTCACAATTTAAGTATTTCTCTTATTCGGGGATGGGGAGCCTATTCGGTTAAGGCGTTCGATTAGCATGCTGAAGGTCCCAGGTTCAGGTCCGGGCATTGCCAAAAACAACTGCTGACCTATAAACGACCTGTGCAGCCAAACATGTCCGACGAATAATATCCAGTGTAAGTTAGTGCACGTAAAATATACTTCAAAGTCCTAACGCTGCGTACGATGTCGCCCTTAACGGTTGCGTTGGATGCGTATCCAGATGTAAGCTCGTCACTAGACTGTGGTTCAAAAAATACGACGCCCGTCGTCAATAGCCCTCATGTAGCTCTAATGCGACGATATTTAAAACCTAACCTAATCAAACCTAATGTTATCATTAAATTTTTGTTTATTTGGAAGATTAAAAGAAATCTTTGCCTGCTAAATATACACATTTTATGAGGTATGAACAAAGCCAATTACGGTTTCATAAGAGACAGTCATTGGTCTCTGACATAAAATATTCCTTTATTTTCTGATTTTATGCGCTTTTTGTAAGAAAAACAATAAAGGATTATAATGAGATATTTCCGTGCTCAATACTTTCATGCAAAAACTTTACTTCCTAATACCGCAATATAATCTTGGAAACTGATTTATAAAAAATAGAAATGTGTGTGTAGAAAGAATTCATGAAACAGGCTAAGTCTTTGAATGATATATCTATCTGAAAAATGTTTTTGATCTTGTATGAAAAATTCTTCTTGGTACAAAAAAAAAAAAAAGGTTTTAGGCTTGCATAAATTTAAACGGGGTTGACTCGATTTAATTATTATAATTTATGGAACGAATAAAAATAAAAACAGCAATATTAGCTTAAAATTATATAAGCTAAAATAAAAGTATCCTGCACGCACATAAAATTACTACGGATAAAAAAGCGGACTGAAATATGTTTGCAAGATGGAATCTTTTATTATGGTATTATTTAAATAAATTGCGCATCATTTTATCTGAAGTCGCTAAAAATCTTCTATTTGAACATAAACACGTATTTAAATAACCTAGGCATTCCAAGTAATGACAGTTGCTTTTAATGAATCTATGTAACCCTATATCATTGACTAAGCAATTTGTGTAAGTATACAATTTAAATAATTGGAGTTTTAATACTAATGAGGAATGGTAAAAATGATTGTTTTGACGAACTAATTGAAAAAATTGATAAAAACTAAATGATGGACATTCAATGGAAATGCAAAGATTCTTAAAAATTGTTTTTTTTTCTATCTGTAATTAGTGTAATATGCATTTAAAATATTGAATGCGGTGAGTGTTCGGCTAAAATAAAAATGTCATTATTTTTTTTTATTTTGAACAAATATAATTTGGTTTTTAATAATTTAATTTGTAAAATGTCCTTGAAATATGTATAAGTAAAGTTATTTATATTTGTATATTAAGCTAACTTAACAACGTATCTACATATTAATTAAACCTAGTATTTAGCTTTATTAACTAAATAATAAACAAAGTAAAAAATTTGAATTTAATTGTAGCGCAAGAATAAAAATACAAAACCATTGAAAAATGTATCAGTAATGTGTTACTATTTATAAATAAAACAATATTTAACGCTACATAATTCAAAGATATTTTTGCCAAGGCAAAAAAATACTTAAAAACTAACCACAAAACGTATTTCTGGGTGTTCCACAAATTTTTAATATCTAAGTCTGTAATAAAAGGGGATATTTTCTATTTAGGTTAATGTGTTTAGAAAATTCAACAGAAATCAATCATTAATTATGAAAATGTGATATGGAAATGAATCATCAATTTTACAAGGAAACGCTCCTCAAAGTTATGAGAATGACATGATATTAATGGTTTAAGCTCGTTAATGATTGTGTGAAGAATAATTTTCAGGCTTGCCTTACAGTTAAAAGAGGCGGCTTATAATGTGAGAGTCAAATTGTTATGTAATCGATTGAAACCCATTGAATGTTGTAACAAAGTCACGCTGGAATAATGCTACTATATTATGAATTTAGTTATTTTTACGATTTGTGTTTGTTTCATTTATTTGTATAGTTACTTATTCTTTTCAAATTACGTTTATTATTCCAGAGATTTCTTAATCATTTTTAGTAAGATCAAATATTTATTTTAAAAAATCCTATAAGCACTTAAAGAAAACATTAATTTCAAACAAACCAGCATAATGGCATCCATTGAAAATGTAGCAGTTAAGTTCGACCTGAAAAGTAAAATCCCAATATACTTCCCTAATCTTATAGGTTTTTGAAAATAAGTACGAAAGTTTATCTATAATCTTTTAGGTAAAAGATAGTGCTGTCCAATATAAAAACATTAAAAACACCATACACTATTCTTATAAATTCTGATTAAGAACTCTGCTACAATGTAGCTAAAAAGAATAGGTCTTCGGTTTATCAAGATATATAAAAACGCTTAAATATGGGCGTGGTCCAAATATTCAAAAACTACTTCCTGTTCTGATACCAAAAAACTGTAGTGATTTTTTTCTAAACAAAATGTGGTCCTTTTTGCATGAAATAATAGCTGATTATTAATATTCGGGTGTTTCCTTAAATATACACTCTCAACCATTGTAAATATCGGCATAAATAAATCAGCCCTTTTTTAAAATAGAAAACGTGAAAGTTAGGGCTGGGACCAAGCTTAAAAGTTTCTAGAAGTAAAGAATTGTGAATCTCGGTGTCTTCTCATTGTCGTTTACACAAACACATTTTTTTTTTCAGATTCTACTTGAAATTGTGCCTTTATCTTGTAGAATCTATGCTTTAATGTTATATTCTAACTTAATGGTTATTTGTAAAAATTTAAAAGTGTCTTGACTTCTTAAAATTACCAATATTTAACTGACTGGAGAAGTTCTCGAAGATATAGTTTGCGTCTGCCTGGTGGAGGAGCCAAGCTTTAACTTACAAAAAACATTTGCAATAGTCATAAAAATAAATATACAGTAATTCAGCGAAAATCAGTTAAATAAATATAAATATAATTTGTAGGTGAATTTCATGTACAGTGGAACATACGCAAAAGTTAAGCATCTGGCTTCTAAAGTCTCAGAATTGAAAGCTTGATCTATCGCTCAAATTACTTTTTGCGTTGAAAACCAAACCAAACTAAAAGTTTCACATCTTTTGACTCGGTATTTAAATTACGAAGCAGAATTGGCTGTTTTAAATATTTTCATGGATTCTAGAAATAGGTAGCCGGAAACTTTTTGTCTACTAGGCATTGAAAATTGACTTTACTCCCCTTCAGGGACATGTCTAAATTGTGGAGGTGGCAACAGATGGCAACATCTGTCATATGTGTTTGTGTGTGTCTTGTGTTGTCCTACTTGACGATGGTTTATAAGCGGGTCCTTGCGACCAAGCACACAAGCCTGAAAATATATATCTACCAACCAACCAAAATTGACTCATGTTGGACTGTTACGGAACCTTTTAAAATTTAAACAGGTTACTTTTAGTGATCGCAAAATCTTTTAAATATTTAACTCTTATATTATTTAAGATGTAGGTGACTTTACCAGCATTATATATACAAACATGCGTTAATTGCATCAAATTGTTTGGTGCATAAACTTAATTGAACTATGTATCAATCAAAACATATGAAAATTGTGTAATCCAAAATAATTTTTAACTTTAATGACTAATGGTTTTATTTTGAATCAGCGTTTTAGAGATGGACATCCACGCATATTTTATCTATTTAAACACAAAGATGCCTTGATTTTATGCCATCATTTTTATAAACATCGTTTCTTAAAGACAAAAACCATCAAGCCACATGAGCCTATTTCATGACAAACTAAATATTTCTATATTTTCCAGGTTCACCCATGGATTTCCAACTACGAGCCCCGCGTTTTCAACAAGAACCTTCAAGCCGCGTGGACTTTTCCAACTCAAGTGGCACGGCCATAATGTGCACTGCAGATGGCCGACCCTCGCCCACGATTAGATGGGTCAAGCACGATGGCGAAGTGCTACAAGAGCTACCAGGGCTGAGGTACACGCGCCACGATGGCTCCCTGGTGTTTCCGCCTTTTCCGAGTGAGGACTACAGGGCCGATGTGCATGCTTCTGTGTACAGGTGTGAAGCGTCGAATAAGATTGGCATGATTGGTAGCAGGGACGTGCATGTGAGAGCTGGTAAGTGGTTTATTTTGATTTTATATTCAGATAAATTAATTTTTCATTTTTCGTTTACACTTAAAAGTCCAAACTTTATGGAATATAGGAGCAATGGATTGCTGAAGTAACGATGCTTTACGGTACGCATTAACGCCACAATAGCAGAAGTTATTGTAAAGCGCAAACAAAATGTGATCTTGACACACACATCAATCCCGTTGTTCTCACGAAGTTATCTTTTCGAGTAATTGTTACCTTGTTGTTTTCTGAGTTTCGACGCATATCTTATTTCATTAAAAGATTGACGACATTAAAAAGTGCCAAATATGTAGTTGCAGTTGCATTATTTAATACGTAAGTACAGAAATAACTTCAGATATTTTAGTGATTTTGCAATTTTTCTGTATCTAACTGACCTATACAAAACTACACAAGTTATATAAGGTTTTTCTGTTAGGAATTTGAAGTATGTATTATTTATAATGGATTGTTTCATTGTTATGTGAATAAACTTGGATGATTTATATTTATTAAGTTTTTTTTATTAAATTCAATTTAGAATAAGATATCATTCTAAATTTTTTGTGTTTTTTGAAATACAAGAGTCATTATTATATCAAGCCAAAAATACAAGACGCATTGGAAGTATAACTCCGAAATATTTAAAAAAAAATATCTAAAACTTCAAAAACTTTCAATTCCCCAAGCGTTTTCATATATATTCCAACTTCTTTTCTCCAAATATTTCTTTTTTCAAGCTTTTATGCATACGTTGAAAAGTTATATTCCTCTCGTATTTTTACGACAGGGTTTAACCTTAAGATCTTTCTTGAAGCTTGAATATTTGTATGATTTATGTTGGATTCAAAACTCAAGTAATACCTGTGTAGTTCTAACGTCTTTACAATTGCAATCCCTATTTAAATAGAACGTTATATAAATAGAATTAACTAAAAGTACAATTTAATTAGTAGTGCGATTAGCATCTTTAACATATTGGTGTATCTACTTCCAACGTCTTTGTAAAAAAAAATTGAGATTTAATGCCACTAACAAATAAATGTTATAAAGTAAAAGTGGTTTTTATAAAGTTAACAGGAATCTGTCTCATCGTGCACTGCTGAAGGAGGATTTTTAAAGTAGACTTTCTTTTTTGGATGAATTATAGTCGTTTAAGAGATACAATATGGATGGTTTGACCTTAATTGGAGTTCAGTCGATGTTCTGCATAGCACTATATATTTTTATTAAAACTTATTACAATAATAAAAAATCATACTAATTAATATTTTTTAAATGTTCTCATGCATTATAGCCCAGTGGCCGAGTGGTAGTGCTTCGCATTGCCAAGGCACAGGTCCGGGGATCGAATCCCGGACTGGGCGAGGTTGACCCAGCCTTTCATCCCTTGAGTGGGTCGATAAAATATGTACCAAGCATGCTTGGGAACTAAACACTGGGGGTTCCGCGTGAGGCTGACCACCTTACCGGGACATATGCCTAGCACCCCAGATCCCTAGGTCACGAAAGCTGAAATGGGCATGGCTGGCTTTAGCCCAGTAATGGGCTGTTGCGCCGGGGAGTTTTTTCATACATTATAGCTCTTATTGACTAATACCTTATTGACATATCTTTTTAATGGAAAACGGTTGAAAAATATTATAAAACCTCAACAATGCAAACTAACAGTAATGACAAATGACAATGAATGCGCCCTCTAGAAGGGGGGGGGGGGGGCATACGCATTATAGCCCGTCACCCTACACAGTCACAGGAGACACACATAGAAATGACGACACAAACACATAAACAAATAACAACATTTATTGACAAACATCCATGCCTTCCCGTGATTCGAACCTGAACCCAGAAGCTCCAAAGGCTAGCTCCCTAACCTTTGTGCTGCCGGGTCGGCAAATTAACAGTAATACTATAAAAACATAAAGAAAATATTTTTCCTGCACTTTTTTTTTTCTAAGACTGCGGGAATTTATTGCAAAACAATACTTCGATTTCCCAAGAGGCAGGTTTTGTCTGTAAACTAATTAAATGCGTAATCATTGATACAGATTTCAGTTGTTGAGAACAGTTTTTTCTTTATTATAAGAATTAAAGAATATAAAATATTACATCTTCACTATTGTATAGTGGTCTAGGCGTAATTGATTGTTTCCGATCCGAGTTTGCATACCGGTAGGGAATTCCAGTTTGCCGCGTACTCTATTCAACAGTTAAGAAAATATATCATTTATGAATATTTTATATTTTGTTATCGAAGAATTTCGTAAACATATTTTTAAAAAGCCTTAGAATATTTTCAGCAATTCTGCTGGTAGTTTTTTTCCGTAGTGTTGCAGCATATTTAACATAATAATGTAACGGCATAACAATGTAATATATTTTTTTTTAGGTTTTAAACAATGATATTTGTACTATTTTTAAGTGTGACAGCCACTGAATTAGGCTATTATTGCAATGATAAGGTTGCAGCTGACGAACAAAGTCGTTTCCTAATTTAAAATATTTTAATGCAGTTGAACCAAATTTGCTTAGACAATTAATTTTTACTATCTCGTGTTAAATGCTGTTGCAACAATTACTCTTATAAGCGATTCTGAAACAGTGTTTTCTTACAACTGATCTATAATCTTGAAGTTGCATAGGATTATTTTAATTTTTATGTATCGGTATTAACATTTTTAATTTTACAATATTTATTTGTGGACTCAGAGGTATATTATCCAAACAGGCAGTGTTGTAATATAGCACTAGTTCAAGAAACATATTTATAAAACATTGATCTATTGTCAAAACTAAAGATTAACAGTCTTTCAAAGCAATATACACTCTAAAAAAAAATCTGTAAGGTTACTAAGAATTCTCTAGGAAACTCAGCTTCCATAAGTTTTTTTAGTAATGTTACATAAGAAATATGTGTATATATTACTAATTAAAGCTTAGTATCCAATACAACCATTTAAATTGCAAGCATACTATAAAAACTTCAGTAAACGTTACAAGATATATTCTAGTAATCAATACATCCACTTATGTAGTATCTTTACTAGGAAAACCTTAGTAACTAGCAGTTTCAAAAATGTTAATCAAGAGGGCGCCACTAATTTTCTGTTAGTCAAGAATTATTTCGACTTTTCCGGAGCAGATCGCAGGATTCGAACTCACAATCTCAAGATTAGCTCGTCTTTCAACGAGAAGTAGCGCGCTTGTCCACGCGGTCATCGGGACATGCAGATCCTTTGAGGGTAAATAATGAGGTTAAAATCTTGATCGATATAAAGCTTTCGGATATGAAGTTTTAGAAATAATTTAACGCAATTTGTATGTATGTACTAAAATAAAAAAACACGTTTTTCGGTTTCTCATCGTTGCGATATTGATTCGTTATAATTTTTCGATGAAAAACACATTGATTGAATTTTCACCTTTGACCGATATCGAATCAGACTTTTATCTCTTAGTCTCGTACATTTTCAATTTACGGATGCGATCACCGGTTAGTTTTTGCTAAATCCGATGGCCGATCGAACAAATTTCGAGAAACAAAACAATGCAACAAGGGAAAACGCATATCTCAAAAAGATAGCCAGGTGGCGCTGTAAGCGTTACATCAATTTACTTAGTATTTCTTAGTATTGCTACAGTAGTTTCTTTAGGTTACAGATGATTTTCTAGTAAATGGTGTTTTCCTGTAAAGTTACTAAGTAATCGTTAGTAAATTCAAGCCAAATTTTTTACAGTGTACTTATTAATAAACTTCAAGCTTGAGTAAGTTCGGACTTGAACTTTGAGCTCTACAAAATTGAAGAATAGCAAGCTAGCTATACTTTTTTATAATCTTACTCCAAAAAACAAGAATGGGAAAACATAGATAAAAAGTCTGAAATTTTTATCTCCCAAGACAAGCTTCTTTCGTTTGAAAGGAGACAAAGGCTTAGTATTCTTTGACGGGTTACGGAGACTTTGTTTATCTTTCTTAAGGACCCGGTTCACGTCTATAGAAACTTTCTTTGCTTATTCAAGATAGTTAAAGCTAAGTTTTTATGGTTATTTTAGCGAGCCGGGTAAACCCTTCGAGGCATCGTCGTGCGATTTTTAACATCAGAGTAAAAAAGTACGAATTTTGAGCTATGTTAGCTTCTCGCACAATGCTTATTATTTCTCTTAAATCAAAAATTTAAATTCTAGAATGTAAGTCTAAGTTAGGCACTGTTAAAAATTGTATGCTTGCTTTCACCATAATAATGGTTCCTAGTAGCTACAACGGCTGTGTGGTGAAGTGTTTTACTATATTTTCGGTATTGGGTTGAACCGTTTCTCAGGTTTTTGTTTCCAAAACTTGAAAATGGTTCGACTTAATTCCAGAAATATGGTGAAACATTTCACCACACAGCCGTTGCAGCTACTAGGAACCATTATTACGGTGAAATCAAGCGCACGATTTTTAACAGTATGGTAGTCTTATTAATTATATACATTGATAACAATCATTTTATATAAATTGGTTAAAGTGATTAAATTCAGCGTTTTCATTAAAGCAATTACTGAGGAGTGGGTTACTTACACTTTGTGTAACCCATTTACAAAGGATGGCAAGAAATTTCGTCTGAAATGCATGTTTAGTTTTAAAAATTAAACACAATACAAGACAAATGAAGACAATAGTTCAGAACAATTCGTGTAATAAATATTAAATTATACGAAAACAAATTAAAATAAAAACCACTTAAATGTTAATGTTTTTATTTGGAAATGAGGATATTAATGGTATTCACAAAATCTTGGTCCATAGGAATAGCAGGGAAAGTCACAGCTTTTTTATCATTTGCAAATTATGAAGCATTTTTATTCTTGTTTTCGCTGAATGGGGTTAATCAGCAAAAACGTCGTTTTTTTTTTAGTTTGAACGCTTTTAATTATTGGCCTCTAAGATAAGTCTTTACTCACATAATTCGATGACCGCGGTCAAGTAATCATATGCGGTCAATATCAATTCTACTGATAAATGCTGACATCTAATGAAGCAAAGAGCTACAATAATGGTAGTTAATGTTGTCTAGGCTTTTTTCACAACGCATGTTCAATGAGATAGTCTGTCCCCGTACTACAAATACCAAGATTAAAAAATCTTGAGTACTTAAAATCCGTTTCTATATTTTCGAGAGAGAAAAATATGCATATCTAGTGACTTACAATATTTATTAAATTCAAACAGAAAATCTTACAATGTGAAGAAATTGAATGGCATACGAACATTATCAACAAGAATTTGAAAAACAATATATTTTCATTGACGTGTTTTTATGCTTCGGCCAAAAAGAAGTTAGATACATATAGATCACACATATATTTTATTGAAACAATACTTGAAAAAAAAATAAAGTATATATACTACTGAAGTATTTTGATATATATGAGTATTCACCAATCCATATAACACTTACAAAAGTTATTTCCTTCATAACGCGTATCTGTTGAAACACATATCAAAAGAAAAAATATATAGTTTTGTTGCAGTTGCTAGATCATCAATTTCTTATAAGCGTGTTTTTATTTATAGAGTGTGAGTGCCTTTCCGATTTTATATGTTTTATATGAATAAAAAAAGATATACTCAGTATCAATGAATGGAAACATGCGCGTTACTGTAGAATTCCACGTCGAGATGTAGTTTTATCACGTATCAACCGTAACTTGAGAATTTTGTTCCGTTTGTTTGTTGTTCGTTTATTATGAATGGGTAAGGAATCCTTGACTTTGCCTTCTTTTTGCTGTGGACGATAGAGATGAATGAGATTTTGAGAGGATGGAAAGTTTTTCTTTTTGGCTTCTCTTGCAGTGATTTCAGTTCGTGGACGTAAAATTTTATATAATGTGGAAGTTTTGTTATGGACGTCATGTGTTTGACTTAAGGTTTAAGTTTTTGAAAGCATATCATGACTAGGTTTTTTTTTTAGCGAAGGCATATTTTACGAGATTTATTTTATGAAAAAAATGTTTTGTTTTATGAGTGTGTTATACATTAACTTTACTTTTAACATTTGTTTTCAAAAAGTTTTTGCAATGGTAACTTATTCTGCTACGCATTTTTAGAGATGCGTAGCAGAATACGTTACCATTGCAAAAACTTTATAAAAACAAATGTTATAAGAAAGTTTGATGTTTAAACACATCATTTTTTGACGAAACATGACGTTTAAACTTATTTCGTAAAGCCAATTTTCAATGTTTTCTTCTTTTTGATTGTATATTTTTTACTTCCATTTATTTAGAAGAAACAAGATGCATTTGTCTTCGTCACATGCTTATCTGCAAATTAGCTTTACTAGCATGTTGAGCTGAAAAACGTGGTCCGTATGCGGGGTAAATTTCCAGAGACTTCCAAAAAATGATGGGGCAAATTTTCTGTTTTCTAAAAAAGTTTAACGCATTTGAAATGCGTTTAAAATTTTTTTACGTCGATTTATTGTAAACTAATATATCTCAAAAGAGTATGCCCAGAATATAGCTTTTTTAAAACGTATTTATTACATATTCGTTCGTTGTTATTCGTATTATATATGTATACTAACGTACTACAGGGTGAGGCAAACAAAACCGGCCCCGAGGTGGAGATAACAATACGACAGAAATGTTGCCAAGTCAAAAACCAATACAAAAACAGGTTTGCTAACTGAGGCTTTTGATCGCTTCAAAATTAAGCCCAAACAAACGCTTGGCGACTTATTTGCCGGCAACTACGCTATGGTTAGAAAAGCTAGTTGAAATGAAATACAAACATGGTTTGTAGGGCTCATCAAAAAAGTTTCCACTTGTGATTATTTCTGTTGTTATTTTTAATAGCGAATCGGACCTTTTTGTTTTTGGAAATACAAAACATTCTAAATTGATTGCAAGACACAAAATTTGCATTATGGGACGTCTTTATACAATACGAACCAAGATTTGACCTCACCACTAGTCTATGAGTAGCTCTAATGTGAAGCTAATCCGATCCAACCAATGCAAAAACAGGTTTCAGGCGGCTTCAAGATTTTTTCTCGCCAAGCATTTCTACGTATTTCCATCTCTAGATCGGGGCCGGTTTTGTTTGCCTCACCCTGTATATATGTATACTATATGACAGTAAATGACCAGGAAAGTTAGATATTCTGGTTTTTTTTTGTTACAGTAGGCTATATTTGTATCAATTACTTTAATCTGTAAAACTTAAATTAAAGAAGATAAACTTACAATTTCACTTAAACATTTCATTAGTACGTAATTTATACTATATTTATTATTTATAGAAAATAGTATTATATTCGCCCTAAACCCACCACATTTTTATAAACCTTTCATAAAAATAGGTTACTTTTGCACGCAATGGAGACTAACCAACTCAGTGTCTGTTTCACCGATTCTATATCTGATTTAAGATTCTCAGTATCCAATTATGAATCAAACCTCAAACGACGAACAAACCATGTTTTAAAGCGGCGCGGAAGCTACCATAGAAACCGAAATTTCATTCCCCATAATTTTTCTTCTCCTATTCGGAATAGATTTTCAAAAAAACGAGCACGATTTGAAGGAATTGACTTTTAAGCAAATATCTTCAAAAACGGCTAAGGAAAATCAAACTGAAAAAAGGTCACGTTTAAATTACACTAGGAAGCAGGCTCTGTACCCAACCTATACCTATGCTTCCTATTACGTATTCTGAACGTTCCCAGTAAAAAAAGGGAGCTTTTGTACGCATTGTTTATTCTGAACGCTCGCTTCGTTACGCAAGGCCGTATAGCGAAGAACGGATTCGGGCCAACTGAATACGTGACCGAGCGAGCGAAAACGTTAGAGATACGTCCGTAACGAACGGAGTTTTTTGAGATTCAAGTTGTGTTTTGCAGCCAATGAGGGATGGATGGTTCTTTGGGGTTTGGCTTCGATTTTGATGTTTGTTTTATTATTCGATTCGTTTTTGAACGTTGCCCCTTTTTTGTTGTTGCGATGATACTGGTTTTTTTTCAGCGTATAAAAAATTTGGAGCGTAAAAAAAATCCCTGATTTGCTGGTTAGAAACCAATACCTCATTAAGCCCTTTTTAGTATGGTATATGGGTACCATGCTTTTCTGTTCTTGTTTGCGAACTAAGAATTTTCCATTAGCCTTAGGGGCCTAATGACCTGTTTTTATAAATTCTAGTCTAAATACAAAACAGATAAAAACATTAAATTCAAGCTAATTGAGATGATAAAAAATATTGCAAATGTTTATATAAAAAGTCTTTATCGTTCAATTTCTAAGATATTTTCTGTTTTTTTTTCATTATTTCTTTTTGAAAATAACGATACATTTAAAATGTTCACAATGAATATTTTTATTGATTGCATTTTATTTCATTTAGAAACAATTTTAAGATCGTCTTTTACAAAATAAACCTTATTTTGATATTCTAAGCAAATATGTGATTTGATAAAAAAAATATGGTTTCCGAATATTTTAGTTTTACATATTTTTCCTATGCAATTTTCCAAATGAAGGTTATACAAGTTTACCTCAGTGATAAAAATGATTAAAAGAAGTATTATGTTTCATATATATTTCCGTGAGAAATATAATTATCTGATTTTGTTGCACTATATTTCTTGATCAAACAGATATAGCAATTTCATAAAATTTAAGTAACAAAATAAATCTAGCTTGAATTATTAAATCCTCCATACCACAGCTAACAAACCACGATACAACGCCCTTTCCAACAACTCTTATCAGCACAAAACCTATGAGAATGTCAATGGGTCATATGAGAATGTCAAGATGGGGTCGAAACAGCTGACCCCATCTTGACATTCTCATATGACCCAACCAATAACGGCCACCCGAGATACGCACCACCACTTAACACTCAAACTCCAATTAATCATTCAGTTACATGTTTTATTAGATACAAAATCAGCAAACAAAACCCTTATTTCGCCTGCGTCCAAAATGATGTTTTACTAGCTACCAGATGGGTGTCAAATATATTCCGGTGATAGAAATGATTCAAACAAGTATTATATTTAACTTTTTTCTATGATAAATTCAATTAATATTATTGATCTATTTAATATTCTTGCATAATATGTCTTGAGATCACACAGCATCAAAAATTCAATGTCTTAAAAAAATTTGTATTACAAAATATATGTAGCTTGAATCATTAAATCCTCCATACCACAACTAACAAGCCACTGTACAACGCCCTTTCCAGCAACTCTTATCAGCACGAAACAACTGACCCCAGCTTGACATTCTCATATGACCCAACCACTAACGGCCACCCGAGATACGCACCGCCACTAAACACTCAAACTCCAATTAATCATGCGACTCTTTGAAAATCAATGCTCTAGTGCACCCAGGACCGGCAAAGGTACTATGAATAATAGGCACCCGGGCACACCGGGCATTTTATCGGGTTCCGGTCTCACCTTTAATGAAGAGACCGAGACCGTACAATTCATATTTCACCATAAAGCAGGCCCCGTTGCTCATTATTCGACCAAATAGCTCGTGGTATATTGAACTTGAGAATATATCGCAACATGCCATGAAAAGTGGTGTATGTTTGATTGAGGAAGCACTGCAGATAAGTCGCTTTTTCTATTTTAGTCGTATGAAAACTGGACTATAGGTTGTCTTTTGAAATTGGAATGTTTAGGTTGTTGTGTGTTTTAAAAGGCATTGGGTTGTGTAGAGGCTTTAGGAAATGGAAATGATGGATAGTGTCTTTGGTTTTAAATTGTTATGAATGAAATGTTAACAAAATGTTTGAATGTGATATTAGTCAAACAAATACAAGTTGAAGTATAATTTATAGTTCATCTGTTCAACAGTCAACAATCACCCATTTTCACCATATCATTATGAAACTTAACTTGATTTGTAACTGTTTTATTATGTAACTATAAAATAATTCAAAGTTATCAATATTGAATGTAATATGAAATATAAATCAGATACATTTTGGCACATCTGTGTTACGGATTCTCAAAACTTTTTTTGTGAATGTTTTTCCAAGAAATGACACATATAAGTAAAAAAAATAATAATAAGCAGTTGGTAGTTTACCAATGTTTTTTTTTTCCAGCTAGCAAATAAATTGTACACAAAATTAACATTTTATTTTTAATAATAATTCCTCAATAAGATATACTTGAAATACCTTTTATATTGCATTGATATTTTAAGCAATAACTATGTATCTATTTTTACCCATAAAAAGTAATTAATTCACCCAGCCATCCAGAAAGTGAAAACCAGTTGTCGAAAAAAATTGAATATTTTAGCACCTAACAATTCCTCCACGAAGCGTGAATTGAATTTCACATGGAAAAGGCCTTGTTTCCCAGTCCATGATAAATCGACTGCGGATCCATTAACAGGAACTGAAAGAGATGGCATTTGATGAATGAATCGGGATATGCGATATGCTGGAGGAATCATTAAGGTTATTATGAATAATTGTGTGACAAAAAAAAATATTTTTTTCATTTCCATTTCGCTCCTTTTCAAAGGATCTCTTAAAGTTTGGTAATCAATAGAGCTAATTATAGATAATGTAATAACTTTTTCAACCCTTTCAGTACAGAAATAACGTCTCTAGAAATTCATGAAGAGAAATATTGCTGCACTTAAAAATAAATTATTTCGTTAAAATTAGTTTCGAGTAATTATTCATTATCAAATAATAATAATTGGAACAAATAAACATAATGATTTGACAAAATGTATTCATTGTTTAAGTTAACTTTATAAAATTGACTAGTCATTGTGAATCTTAAGTGTTTCCGTAAAAAAAAATATTAAAAATTATTTTATTACTAATTTAAAATGCTAACAAACTAAAAAAGTTTTGAGAAACAAAACCTTTAATCATACTATTTTCAAAACAAAATTGCATTCTTTCATTAAAACTAGTAAATTGCAGTTGATTAATGTAGTGCTATAAATAAATTTTCTTGAACAACGTTTCGTTGAAAATAAACTAATTCAATTACAATGTGAAAAGTAATTACCATTTGTTTTAAAAATAATTTGACATTCGAAGTATTTAGAAATATATGAAGTGATTTACCCGATTGTTTACTGCAGGTAATTTCGCAAAAAAGCAGAAACTTATAGGAATTTATCTTTTTGTTTTACCAAAATAAATTTCGTTTACAGGAAGCTAAAATTCTAAACAATCATCAAATGCATTCCGACCATTCCATTTGATCTTCCCAAGTAAGGAGAAAATTTATTAGTTTGCTAAGAACAAAATAAAACAAAAAATAATCATTTTTAAAAATTACACCATTTTCCTTGCTAAGTAAAATGAAGTTTATTTTCTTAAGAATAAAAAAATAAAATTGGTAAATTAAATTTCAATGGTTTAAAATTAATTTCATCTCATGAAATACAATCATAACTGCATCAATTTAATTTTCGAACCTCTAATACCCTTCTAATGAATTCCGGAAAGTGGTCGAAAGCAAAATTTTAAATAACTTTCCCAAAAGCTTTTAATAAAGTATTCTTTACTGTTAACGATGCGGAATAAAACTGCCGTGGCAGCGTAAGCACGTTCTGAAAAATTAGATTTATTCATAATGATACAGTAATTTACTTTTATAATGAATGTATGAAGAACATTATAATTGAGTTTTTCGGCATTATAAAACGTTATTTAATTTTTAACTTTGAAAATATGCTGTTGTACTTTTTATGCTTCGCTATCATATTTAAGCAAAAATTAAAGACTCGTAGGAACATTATTTCATATTATTCTGGTAAAATAATTTCAATTTAATATTTATAATCATTAAATTGATTTTTATACCATTAGCTATTAAAGGAATATACTAATGTTAATTTAAAATTTTGTTTCAACTCTAAAGTATAAAAATTAAATACAAGCAGATAAATTTATTGATGTTAAATTCCATATGCTTTTGCAGGAATGACTTCTACTTTTCAGGCAATGTGCAAACGTAAAAAAAAAAAAAAAAAAAACGTTTTCTTTTTATTGCATTTCCAAGCTAAAACTAAGCTCAGATCTGCCTCAATTTCATATTCAATTGATAGCTAAACCTCAAGTCCCATAAACGGAATAAGATGTAAAACCTTCAAACAATCTCATCCCTAATAGTACTTTCTAACCAGGTGGAAGGAAACTGCTACAGAAGCTGCATAAATCTTACTATTGCATTAGATTCAAAAACGCAACATGAAAAAAAATGATAAATTTCATTGGTTGCTTGAAGAAATATTTCCGAAATTGTTTGGAATTTAATGAGAATCCTGTGTGTTTATGTTAAGCTTTATTCTCTGTCATTTTGAAACAAAATCGGATATTGTTCTAATTTAAATATCTTTTAAATTCACAATGAAAAATACTCAAAAATGGAATAGGAAGCAAAACATTCAAATAATACCACACTTTAATAGTGCTTTCTTTACCCCTACGCATTAGGGCAAACACGCTAATACAAAAGTTATTAATTTCATTATGAATTTTACAAAAAAAAAAATAATATATTTTATTGGGCATTTTCCAAGTAGTTCGTTAAAATCATAAGGCAAAATAATATATTTGTAATATGCTGTATTGCAGTTATTTCCGAGTAGGTTTCTAACCTTTACAAATCTTCTAGACTTTCATTTAAATCTCCATGTGTTTATTCTAAAAAAATAATTGTATATAAATGAATACTTTCGCACTTTCAAGTAAGAAAATCCAACTTAATTTCCAATTGTTCGGTAGACTCAAATAAATACTAAAGACGGAATAGGAAGCAAAACCTTTAAACAATCAAACCCGTAATAGTGCTTTCTTTACCATTACAAAGGTGAAAAAAACTGCCGCAGCTGTGAAAACACTTTCTCTCGCATTAGAAGAAACAAAAACAACTTTAAAAAAAATCTTTGTGAATTGTACAAACTATTACAAAACTTCACGTGCAAATGTAACAGTTCGTCAAATTCACAATGAAATTAATGCATTTATAATATGCAGCTTTGGAGTTATTTCAGGTAAAGTTTTAGCCGCTACATAACAACTGGACTTTCATTCAAGTCTCCAATTGCTTATTCTAAAAAAAATCTATTGTATACACTTGAATATTTTCACAATGCTTTGCAACGCATTTTTCAAGTAATTCAAACTTAATTTCGAATTGTTCTCTAAACTCAAATACTCACAACGGAATAGGAAGCAAAACCTTAAACAATCCCACCCCTAATAGTGCTTTCTTTATTCTTTACCTTTACCCAGGTGAAAGGAAACTGCTGCAGAACACCTTTCTCTAGCATTCGAAGCAAAAACAAAAGTTTTATTTATTGTTGATTTTACGAACTATCTTTATAATTCATTGGGCATCTTGCAAATAGTTTGTTAAATGAAATAATATACACACAATAGTTCATAATGACAATAATATATTCAGACTATGCAGTTTTGGAGTTGTTTTCTAGTTAAGTTTTAACCACTACATAACAACTGGACTTTCACTCAAATCTTCATTGCTTATTCTAAAAAAAATCTTAACAAAAATATGTGTATCTATTTATACACATGAATATTTGTACAGCGTTTTGCAATGTATTTTTCAAGTAATTCAAACTTAATTTCGAATTGTTCTCTGAACTCAAATACTCAAAACGGAATAGGAAGCAAAACCTTAAACAATCCCACCCCTAATAGTGCTTTCTTTACCCTTACCCAGGTGGAAGGAAACTGCCGCAGCTGTGTAAGCACTTTCTCTCGCATTAGAGGCAAACGCGCCGAATTTCAGGAGCGCAATTACCAACTTCCTATCCCAAAAAGAATCGGATTCAATTCCTTTGATGGGATATGCTAATCGGCTTAATAAAAGGATCCGGAGAGTTCTTGGTTTTCTTCGCAATGAGATCCTCTTTCTTTTATTTTTAAAAGTTGATGAATCGGGGGTTTTCTATTATCGAGTTTCACAGTCTGAGGTTTAGGTGAAGTTGGGGATTGATTTGGATTTTATATTATATTATATTCGACAGATGAAATGGTATGATTTCGTAAAATTTGGAAAAATGAATTAGGAAATATGATAGGTATAAGTGATGGCGTTTTGCATATTTTATTACCTGGGGTAGTTTTTGATCGCATATCAACACATTCGAAGAATGGAATTCCATTTCATTATGATAGCGTAAGTATTTTGGATATATTATATCCGCGTTTTCTTAGTGGGTTTATGTTATTAGCTATTATTGATTTTTAAATTCGACATTAATGCAAATATATTTAAAATAATTAAAAGCGTTAAATAAAGCACTGGGTATTTCTCATTTACCTACCTGGGGATATAGTCGTAAACACCTGTCACCTAAACACGTCAGCAACACCCACAATTAAAAAAAATCACATTTTAATAATACTATTTATAAATATGTAGTACAGATATGTAATCCATAATCATTGGCAACAAAAATACATTAAGAAAATGAAAAATAGACTTTTAGTTAAAAGTTTTAATCTGGTACAGTGAAACAAACACGTTTACACCTATCCAATATGCTTCTCTTTCAGATGTTAATTCGAGTAAACACTCGATATTTAAAAAATAAACAGAAATCTACCGTTAATGACTGGAACAATGAATGTCAACCCATCTGATTTATAACTGTTTTGGGAATTTTACGCATTTATTATCTTTGTAGCTGTCTTAATAATTAATATTTTGCGTATCATATTTGGATTTTTAATTGACCAAGTAAATATTTTTTATTTTGTAGATGTTATCATAATACGGAAACGTCAAAGTATTTCAATATAAAAATCAAATAACTAAATATAATTAAACTATGGAAGCAACCTTTATCAAAAATTATCCTTTAAAATCAAAATTTATCAATTTTACATATTTTTTAATCTTTTTTTTATCTTCCGTAAATATTTAAATTCCCACCTACGAAATTTCAATATAACAATATCAAATTCACATAAATTTGCCAGAAAAGGACCCCATGGCACATTCTTACCTGGCAAACACTTCTTAACATATCTAACCCTACGCGGAAAAATGGCCCTCCTCACCTGGCTTTAACGCAAAAGTAACGTCACTTTTACACATGCGATTCTATCTAAGGCTCGAAACATCATCAACGCCCTTTGTCACCGCGAAAATTGAGTTTATATTTTTCCCGAGGGTCTATGCGGGAAAAAAATTTTCTTTTTTTATCTGCTGTGCCCGAAATGGGCGAGGAAAAGAATGTGTGCTATTTACCATGCGACAAAAGACTCATTTCCCTTCAAGCTCAGAAGTCGGGCAGGAATGACGTCTGGTTGGTGTGTGAGCGATGGGACGCGTGTGTTCTAGAAATAGCCCTTTTGCGCATGTATGATTCGTATTTTCGGTGTGTGCATACAAGCGGAAACTTTTGTTTCAGATTATATTGTTTGTGTAATTGGAGTTACATATTTGAACGCGTATAAGCATAATTGATGAATATGTTCAAACTTTAACCCTGTTGGTTGGGATTAGGTTGAAATGCCGTCTGATGGCGACAGCCGTCGAACTTTAGAACCACAGTCAAGTAATGACAACTAGTTTTAACGGTACATTGAAATTTTATTTAAAATGTAGTTAACTTTTAAAATTAATCTTAAAATGAAGTGGATTACACTGACACAAAACTACTATGAGGGCTATTGGTGGCGGGCGTCTTTATTTAGTACCACGGTTAAGTGACGAGCCGACATCATCAAGCCCTGATTTTAAAAATAAAAAGTGTTGTTAGTTATCTTAATTAATACCGAAATAAAGTGGATTACTGAGACAAAACTTCCTAACCTTAGTTTAATGTCCATGCGACAAAAGACTCATTTCCCTTCAAGCTCATAAGTCGGGCAGGAATGACGTCTGGTTTGTGTGTGAGCGATGGGGCGCGTGTGTTACTAGAAATAGTCCTTTTGCGCATGTACGATTCGTATTTTCCGTGTTTGTGTTAGATTGTATCGTAATTATATTCAGTTAATATCTGAATGTGTGTGAACATAATTGGTTTTGGATGCAAAGGAGTTCCATAGTATGAACGACTCGTACTGAGCTGCCATCGGCAGCCATGGCTCACTACGGAACCCGAATAGAGTGACAAAGTTTTAGTTAATTAATAATTTTGATACTGATAATGGAAGTGCACCCAGGACATAGGCGGGAATCGAACCCGTCCCCGTTACATCGCGCATTCTGCTAGCGTTATGGCATGCGATCCAAACCACTCTGTCATTGACCCCACATGCCACCCTATATTGTCTTCGTGCAGGTCCATGCTATGGTTGGTAGGTTCAGTCTCTACCCTATTATAGAACTCTTTGTTTGGATGTGTTCAAACATGAATGGTGTGTTACGGGATTACGTTGAATTGTGTCACCATAAAGCTTCACGTGGGGTGTTGGCGACGGTGGTCGTAATTTAGAACCACGATCAAGTGACAAGCCCAGTTTGACACCTGATTTAACGGTTCTTTAAAAATTTTATTTAAAATATAGTTATTTTTTCAAAATAATTTTTGAAATTCAGTGGATTACTGACACAAAACTTACTAGCTTTTGTTTAATGTTCTTGCAACAAAAGGCTCATTTCCCTTCAAGTTCAGAAGTCGGGCAGGGATGACAGATATGCAACAAAAACTTATTCCCCTTTTGGCTCAGAAGTCAGATAGGAATGACGTTTACTTTGTGTGTGAGCGATGGACGCGTGCTTAGCTAGAAATCGCCCATTTGCTTAAGTATGATTAGCATTCTCCATGTTTGTTTATTGGATTGCATCATGTTGGCGTTTGGATATTTGACCGTGTGTGAGCATAATTGTTGTTGAAATGTTCAAACTGTAACGCTTCGGGTAGGGTTTAGGTTGAAATGTAGTCGTAATGGAGCCACACGAGAGATATTGGTAGTTTTTAACTCTCAGTCCCAATGACAATTTGACATCAACAGTTTAGAATTTTTTTCTGCTCGTCTATAAGCCATTTATGATATCAAAAAGCACATCTTTCGATTCTTCAAACTTTTTCGATTAGAAAATATTTTTTTAAATCCCAATAAATATCAGCCTTGTTTTTTTTAAAATTATAATCAAATGATGATGCCAAATGCCATCATTGTGACTGAAAGGGTTAACCATATGCAAGATTGAACGCTTCTGAAAAAATAATAATTTGAATTATAATAATTTTTTTTTATAAATTTACATAGAAAGGAAGTTATTTACAGAAGCAAAAGTCCCTTATAACATTTGTTCAGAAAAACCTCTATTGAAATAAGTGTTCAATATCTAGATATACTTTAAAATTTTAACGGCATTATATTTGCAAGTTTTCTCAAAAATCAAATTGTTTTGTAAAGTTTTTATGTAAAAAATTCAAGTAAGACTAAGCATATCTACAAAACTGTAATCTTAACCCTTTCGATACGAAGGAATATTGTTTCCGCGTAATATGTGATAGAAATATCATTATAATCCAATAATGAAATATCATAATATATAATAAAAATCCTTAGTCGTACAAAAATAAAAATCCGCCGTGGGCCTTTTCAGTAGTGAAAGGGTTAAAATGTCTAAGTTATGTACAAAAGTCTGTACAAATATATATTTATTAATCTTGGACAAATCAATTCATACAAAAATAAAGGCATAAACCAAATCAACCCACACTAAATCATACCAGTATCACCCCATCACTTACGTCAAACACCATCACAGAATAAAACCAGAAAACATAAAAACCCAGCATAAAAGGAAAACCCATTTGAGACATTGCATTGCGAGACCTCTTTTAACTCGCACTTCCTGAGGTGGTAATAAATTTGAAGACCGATGAGGCTTTTAAGATCGGCCCCTATTCCATATTTCAGCACCTCCAAAAAGATCCTGTGAAAACACACTGCCATTTACGATCCGTTTTATATCAACGGCCACCGGATATAGGTAGGCGGACAAGGTAAGAAGGGTGGTCTGGGGGATAGTGGGATATGTCTTGACTGAATCTTCGCAGTTTTCTAGTTATGCCGACCCGGCGGCGCAGTGGTTAAGGTGTTAGCCCTTGGAGCTTCTGGGTCCGGGTCCGAATCCCGTTGAGGCATAGATGTTTGTGTTTGTCGAGTATATGCGGAGTTCGTGCTCGTCAAATCTGTTGGATCCGAAAGCCCTGTTTGTAGTCATTGTGCAGTTTCCCACGGGTCCAGGTCCTAGGAGACTACTTCCCTACCCTTAAGGGACATGTCTAAATTGTGAAAGTGGCGCGTGATAGATGGCAGCATTTATCGCTCATGTATGTGTTTGTGTGTTGTGTCTGTCTTACTTGACGGAAGTTTATAAGCGGATCTCTGAACAAGCACACAAACCTGAAAATATAGATCAACCAACCAAACATTTGTAGTTATTGGAATTTTCAGGTTTGGTCAGAGATAAAAAAAAATAGCGTAATACGATGTTTTGAACTTACCTCTTTTATATATTATTTTCTAGAAGTCCAGTCGGTAAGGCACTTGTCTTTCATGCGATAGTTTTCGGGTTCATGTCTGGGCAATGACAACATTAACGCCTACCTAAAAACGGCATGCGAAGCCGAAAAAAAAAACCCTGACGAATAATTACTCTTTGAAGCGAAAGTGCACCCTAAATATGCTCAAAGTCACTCCACTTATAATAGGTGATAATTTAGGGCCTAAATATTATTATTTTTTTAAATATTTCTACATTGATATTAACAAGCGATAACGCTTTTTTTAAAAAGTAGTTTAATTTCTGGAAAAATATGAATAAATTTTCCTTACATGCTTGTCAAAATTCATTTACTACTCTATTGAACTTCAATTAGTCGGTAATGAAGTGTATAACGCATTTTTTAAAATTAAAAATTGAGATTTTGAGCATAAAAAGACTTATAATTTAAAGTGGATTCTTCTGGAAAATAAATACTTGGTGCCCTTGAATGAGATTAAACTTTTAACAGATGTTTTTCAAATTATATTCGGTTCAAGTTTATAAACTTTTACATGTATGTAGTTCGTAAAACTAGACCCTAAGATTACGAGCTTATACCCATTTATTTCTTACATAGAAATGGTAACTAGTAAGCATGAAATATATTAATAAGTACATCAGTAAAAAAGCATTTTACTAACTTTCTGTACATTTTTATAATCTAGTTACAGATTTTAAATTTTTTTTCTAAAAAAAATAGGATCTGGGGAGCCCAGTCGGTTGGGCACTCGCCTAGATTGCGAAAGGTCCCAGGTTAGGGCCCAGGAATCGCCAAAATAACTGTCGACCTAAAAACGGCCCGTGCAGCCAAAAATGTAAAACAAATAATATCCCGCGTAAGGGAGTGCACGTTAAATATCCTTCAGACTCCTAACACTGTGTACGATGTCGCCCTTAACGGTTGCGTTGGGTGCTTACTCAGGTGTCGGCTCGTCACTTGACTGTAGTTCAAAAATTCGACGCCCGTCATCAAGGGCTCTCCTATAGCTCTAGTGCGAAGATAATTTATACCCAATGTAGCCCAACCTACAAAAAGTAGGATATCCTTACAATAAATTCCAGCTAGATATATGTATATAAATAAGAATAAAAATGGTAAGATTAAGCGAAAAGCTGCCTTGGATTTATTCTACTATTCTGCGGATTTACTATTCAATAGAAGGAATAAAAAATAGCCAGCGGCAGTGTTTTCTAACAATACAGATACGTTGTATCGATTTCGCCTTCCAAGGATTTGCGACTGTTTGCCACGACTAAATATAAGATCTTATTTTGAAATTCCGAACCCCCTTCCACACTATTCGCGGAGTGTTTTATATACCAGTCCGTGAAATAGACAGTTCTTTGACTTCTAAAGAGCTGTCATAAATAAAAATGTGTGTGCTGAATCGCGGTTTAAAGTCTGGAAGTATCGGAAAAGAATTCTATTCCCTCTATTTTTAAGTCTTTTATTAAACTTACAGTTCGAAATTTTTAGGCACTCGAAAGAGGTTTATGGTGTGGTAAAAACCTGCATATATACCGTTTGAAGATTTTTAAAAAGGTAATCTAAAAACTAACCGTATATAGTTTAGTGAATTGGGTTAATTTGGAGGAAGATTTCTTTTACAACTATTACAGCAATTGGAACTAAAAAATTCCATATTTTCAACCAAAAAAATAATAATTAAGTGAAATACTTACTGCAAAAAATATAAACAAAATTATGAAAAGTGGTATTTTTTTCTACATCTATGTACATATTTTCTTAAATAAAAATTTCTATCATATACCATGCACTTATTTATTATGAACATTTAGATCCATATTCATTGGCTGGTAAAATATTTTTATCTTTAATTTAAATTCTTTAATATTTAGCTAAAATATGGAGAGAATAGGATATGAATAGATATATAGACATAAATATCGATAAATATGATATAGCTATACAGTATATAAACTATAACTATTATATACAAATTCTCACCATTCATTGGCAACTTCTCCCAATTAAATTTGGTAATGTCAACGGTCACCAATTGATGAACCGGATGTCTTATATCATTTTGATTTATAAATTTTTAAACGACACTTGAACTTTCAAACATATTTTTTTATCGTTTCAATAATCTTATTTTAGTTTTAAGGTTTTTTTTATCAGCTTTAAATAAAAAAAATAAGTCTTGGCTGAATGTTAGCAATCTTTTATTAAAAACCGCCAAAAAACCGCATTCAGACGCAGAACTTCAATTAACTACATCTACATGTTTCAATCAAAATAGTTCAAAAATTGTAATTATTTTCCTTTTATGTATCAAAAGTACATAACAATCTAAGTACTTAAAAACTTTCTAAAATAAGATCTTCATCGATTTTTTTTCTACTATAAAAGATCAAAAGCAAATGATCGACAGATTCATTTTCCGCAAAGTATTGAAAATTAAACGAGCTCTGAGTTTTCATTCTTCTTTTCTAAATGGTATCAAATGTTCGATAAAGCTTTGCACTTTAACGGATCTTGATATGGATTACTGAAACACTGCAATTTATTTCGGGCGGAGTTTTGTTCATGGAATTTAAATTTCGCCATCCATTATCGGTTTTAAAATTTATTCCATTCCGATAATTCAAAATTATACCGAAGTAAAACCCTCCCAAGAGAGTTTACAAGAAGTAAATGACAAAAAAAAATTCTGATTTTTATTTTTAATCAGACAAGTAATTTGTTTTTTATCTTCTTCTACTCATTCGGTAGTTCCATAAAGGTATAATTTCCTCTCCAAATACTGCAGAAGTAGTTGATGGGTGACGGAAATCCCCGAATATTCGGCGTTTTCTTATTGATTTACCATGTGGGCTTCCAAGACATTTATTGTGTTAGTTTGACAAAAAATCTCAACTTTGTTAACCCTCTAATGCATGAATTTTTATTTTCTTCCCCAAAAAATATATATGTATCTTTAATACTCACACATTATGGGAAAAATACTAAAAAAAATTTAACTGCATTAGAATTTAAATAATTTCAATTTTTAAATTTTTTTTCCATATGACAAAAACCAACTGCAAAATTCCAATTTTGATAATAATGACTAGAAAACTACTAAAAATATTTCAAAATAACCCTTTTTAACTATGATTAATTTTTCAAAACAATTTATTAATATTTAGTGCTAATATAATTATTCTTTGAATACTGCCAAAAACGTAATTTCCCAGAAGTTAATAACCTCACTCTTTAATCTTGAATACACTTTTACTACTGTCATCTATGAGAATTATTAGTTACTAAAACTTTAAATGAAATGTAATAGATGAAATAAAACACAGATTTGGCTAGGAGGAGCTCTAATTTAATAGAATAAAGTGGATTATGTTACTTGTTACCAAATCGTAACAGCATGCATTAGAGGGTTAAATATATTGTAATATGAGTAATAATTAACTATGTGTACTGATGAATAGTTTGCGTTAAATCTGTATCAATTCATTGCATGTAAACTAACATTGGACCAATTTTATGGTGATGCTCAATTTTAATAAGTTGCAAATGATTTTAAAAAAACTTTTATCTTTTCAAAATTCAGCTTAAAATAGCTTAGCGTACCCCTGTACATCTGTACAGAACCTTAAATCCTCAAAGTCCATGCAAAACTTAACCCTTAGTGACCTTGAGGTCTTGGTCAGTTAAATATTCAGTTTGGTTATTTCATTATTGGACTTTGAATTAACCTATTAAATCCCGTTTAATGAACCTCGCTAAAGTTTTTCTTTGTAATTTGATTTCAAATGCAGGTCTGGAATTTGTATTAAGTATAAAATTTAATAAATATTAAATTAGATAGTAGCTACGATAGTTCCAAAAGGGGAGACTTTCCGTAGCGTCGATAAGCTTAAACAAAAAACGATTGCAATATACTTTTATATTCATTTTTAGCTGTTTTTGTTATAATTTGAAACAATAAATTTTCCTTCGGTTTTTTTTCTAATGAAATAGTTACAATTTTGTTTAATTAAAAACAAATAAATAAGAATTTACTTTGAAATGACTTTTCTATTTCCAGAGACCAGGGTTTTTCAAGGGACTTTAATATTCGATTAAAAACAATTAAACTTTATATGCTTGTGCAGGAACAACAATATGAGAGATCAATGGTTTTAAAAAATTAGTGGGCTTCAAATTTAATGGTTTGAGAAAACACATTTATCTTTGATAATATATCAATATCTACACTCTCAGAAATAACACATTCATTTTTACGAATCAAGAATCCTCAAGCCTCATTTCGTTAATTTTGAGGATCGTTTCGTCAAACTATCGCGTGACTTTTGATTAAACGCGAATCCTCACTTTTACGATGGTGATATGACGATTATGTATCATGATTTTGAGGAAACAGAATCTCATTGTTGTACTCACATGCTCAAAACTGACGAAATATTTCTTTAGATTAGACGACATTCAAATCCTCATAAAAATGACGATTCAAATTTTCTCACTTTGAGGAAACGAAAACTCGGAGCATTTGCCAGTAATGGAATCGTCAAAATTAATGAAAATTTCGTCGTTTTTGATAATTTTTTTAGAGTGTTTTACTGTCATAATTACCTTTGACTTCAAATTAATTACACCCACTTACAAATATGTCAAACTGAGGCCATTCCATCACCTTTTTCTTCTTTTCAGCATTTCTTCCCATTCTGTCTCGGTGTTTAGGTGGGACTGCCGCAGCGGGAATTGACTAATTGACTTTTCGACTCGGCGAAAAACGAATTAAAGCGAATGCAGACACTAATTGCAGGGTGTTTGCTCTCGCCATGGAAGAAATTAACGTCGGACTAATTGAAATATTTTGTCGCCCGGCTTGACACGTTCGGCTGTCAGAGCTGTCATGGAACTTTCTGCGTTCCATTTGTGTTCGGAATTTTAAAGACTCGTGTTTCGTCTTTAAAAGCTATATTTTTCTCGGAAGATAAAGTGCTTTAAATTAACAATGAGAAATGACTTTGAGTTAACTTGTTGTGGATTTGTGGAAAGAAAGTGTGACACTTAAGTTATCGACTTCGTCTGTTCATAAAACTTTTCGTCTTTTTTAAAAGTAACTTCGCGTGTGGATATAAATAAAAAAAGTTGATTGTTTTATTACGAAAAAAATTCCCCCAAATGTTATCTCATAGTAGGCTTTATCTTTATTTTGAAAAGTTTTTTTTTACGTATATTATATTAACCTGAAAACAGATTTTTAGTTTAGGTCTTTTCACTTTTTTATTGCTTCCTCAAAAATAAACTCCGAATAGTAAAATTTAAAAAGTAGTTTCCGTCTACAATATAGTGGGTGAATCAAATTTTGATTTCGTGCATAGAAGCACCAACTTATCAACAGAATTATGGACTTCAAACTTATATATAGATGGAAATCTTAAATACGACGAGAAACATCAACAAACCTGTCAAAACCTTTTCACGCAATGTTATTTTCATTTAAAAGCCTTTCAAAGGGATTCATTCTTAGAAACCTGAATGATACTCTTGAATTTTTGCAACGTTACTCGGAGAAAACGAAGAGATTTTTCTCATAAACCAACAAGTTTCTACTGATTTGAAAGAGATCCTTTGAACCGTGACAAACACATTTCTGAAACAGCCTATAATGTGTATTTTTGAGTGTTTTGTAAAACTTGGGAACGATAAATATTTTCAAAATATTTGAAATACATATTTACAAATTTATTTTGCAAATTATGCCTTTAAATTCATAACATATGTCGATGCTGAAATCTGCTTTTTAAAGTCGTCATTATCAAAACGGAGTAAAACTACTTAAAGATGAGTATGTCGTATAGTCAAAATGACTCCAAGTAAATATTACTAAAGTTTGAAACTTGAATATAGTTATTTAAAGAACAATGTATATTCTCGAGAATGAAACACCTAGTGTTATTTTTAGAGCATGTTCATGCTTCAAAATGAAGTTAAAATTGATATTATGTGCTCTTTTATGCGTAAGTCCTTGTTTCAAAATTTATTCGATACTTGTTTAAAAAATATACCGATATTTATATTTAATTAAAAATATACCGCCAAATAATACCGCTATTGCTAGCAGATTTTACACTATTTTAGAGAAACTATGAGATTAATATAATCACAGGTAGAATGTGGGGCACGAACCTTCAACCTATATAGAAGATTATATCTTAAGGGGGGATCATAGTTAGCGACAGCAAAAATGACCAATTCTTAGTATTGATTTCGAAAGGCTCTAAATCATTTAAAAATTATGGTACAATAAAAATAATTGTACCAAATTATAAATTGTACTTTTATTATTATATTTACACCTAAGAATCTTATTTTTATACATTATTATTTTTGAAAAAAGACATCTTTTGAAACATACAATTACGAATTTTCAAAAATACAAGTATTTTTTCGGTACACTTTTCTCCAAATCTATTAAATATTTCTTAATAATTTATTTTGTGTGTTATAAAACCATTTTAGATCTAGTTAAGTCACCTATTTTTTTTGCCTAAAATAATTTTTGAATGTTATTTTAAAAACATTATATTCTGAATTCATAAAAATTCTGATTTTCAACGATGAAAAGTGTAAAATAATAAAATATTTTTTTTAATTTGTACGACTAAATTAGGTGACTTAAATAGATCTAAACTGGTTTTATAACACACAAAAAAAATTATTAAAAAATATTCAATAGATTTGAAGAAAAGTGTACCTAAGTGTTGAAAATTATAGTTTTGAGAAAAACGCGAAAAACAAATACAGTCGATCCCGTTAACACGAACTCCAAATGACCACCGAAACAGTTCTTGTTAACCGAATTTCATGTAAATCGTCAGGAATTTTTTTTTTTTACATTGAGCCAGTGAAGAGTTTTCAAATATCAACACAAAAAAAATCATATTTTATAATGTAATACATAAATAATACAAGCATACAATTAGTAATTCAAAGGAGGCGTGGCACATTTGTTTATTTTTATAATTTTAATTTTTATAAGAAATAATTAACCGATCGTTACAAAATTGGTCTTATTCGATAAATTGGGCTTCCATCTATCAGAAAATACAGGGTTCAAAAATTCGATTTTTTGGTTTTTGTTAACTACACTGCTAAAAAAAACCTGAATTTTACGTACATATTTATGTGATTATTTTCGGGAATTTACGGAAAGATTGCGTTTCTTTCACAAACAGACGGTTTGTCTGAAATACACAGCTTGTTTCCGTTTTCCTTCAACGCTTGACAAGTGACAACGGAAAAACACCGTATTTCTGATTGCAGAATTTCACTTAAGACCCGTATGAACGTAAATTTTCCATATAACCTCGCACCCAACAGCTTTTAGCCTCGACACATCGGCCGACCGACTCAGCCACCTTGTTTTTTGTTTGTTGTTTTGTTTTGACCACATCTGAAGCAAGCAAGAAAGATAAATGTACAGGTATGTTCATTTCGTTTACTAAAATAAGATTTTCTTAATGTTTATATTTTCTATCTTCCTTTTCTATCTATAGAATCCAGTTATTGTCTCTTTCTTATTTGTTTCTGTAATATCTATTGCCCTATAATTGACCGTGAGGTGACTCCAGAAATTAATAATTCCGTTTGTTTACCAACACGCGCAACTAAGTCAATTTGATTTAAATGTTTAAAAAAGCTGTCAAATATATGAAATAAACAAAGTTCACAAACAAACACGTGCACATTATTAAAAAAAATAATGAAATGACTTGAAATTATTACGTTTAAATTCGATTGAAAAGCTATAGCCCTCGTGAAGCTTTAGTGCGACGATAATTCAAAACCTAACCTCGATTGTAAAGCACGGTTACGCTATCGCTATAAGTATGGTTTATTTTAAGAACTATGCAAGAGTATACATAACGCAAACTTTTTCTTTATAAAATAATAAACTTTTGTTGATTTTAATGAATCAATTAGTGATTACGGATGTATGCAAATCACATATTTTGATTCGATTCAGAAGTTACATACACTATTGCCAATGCTCTTTGTTTTGAAAAGTCTGCACACACAATTTCCGATTAAATGCAAACTTTCCAACACATTCAAAATTTAGGAATTGCAAGTGTCCGCAAAACGCTATTTTAGTGTTTATTTAGATATAGCTGCTAAGTGATATCTCATTTTCGGCTCACCGTCTATAACTTCATGTCAGTGATATTCAAAAGCAATAGTTATTAGCTTTTACTAGAATACTAATTATGAAATTATATTTTATTACTAAAATACTATTAAATTGCATTAAAGTTATTATTTTATACTAAATACTATTATAAAATTGTATTTTTAGTAATGATATACATTATTCAAGAACACTTCTGTTTTGTTTCGACTATTAAAAAAATATTTTCAGTGTATTCTCAAAACTGTATTGAGATATATGGATAAATCAATTAATTAAAGGTACTGTAAGATTCATGCTTTGTCTGCCCCCTCCACCTCTTCACAAAAAGAGAAAAAGCGTTTTTAACTCTGATATTAAATTATTGCGGTCATACTATGGAAAACTTGCTCGAAAAAAAAAGCCTAAAATTGGCAAATTGTTTAATTTTAGAAGGACTTAAGAAGAATTTGCCTGGTTTACGCCTGATTAACAGTTGCTTCTATACATTAGATCTATTCATTTAAAATTGGATTTATATACATTAATATATTATTTTTTTAGGTGCTTGTTTATCATAAATCTCCAAAGAGGGTCAAAAGTTCGGAAAAAGAAGAAAACTAAATCTGTAGTTCCTGCATACATTTTTAAATTAGTTGAGAATTTGAGAACCATATCAGTCTTTTTCAATTGTGAAAGAAAAATAAAACCTGATTATATTCTGTAATTCTTTTGTTATTCATATCTTGTTAAATTGTATCAGTGGTGTATCCAGGGGGGGGAGGGATAATTCTCGTCCCCATGTACTAAAACATGTTGTTGTTTTACTATCAGAGACTATACAAATTTATGTATGTATAGTACAAATGCCGACACTTAATGATTTATTGTTTTTGACTAAATATTTTACTGTCTTAAAGAGTCTCTCTATTAAGGGGTGTTCAACCCCTAAGACACCTGACTCATTATCCCCTACCCATGATTTTGTCCTGGATATGCTACTGAAAAGTACAATACCATTTGTGTAGCCACAGAACAACACCAATTATATACATTATAAAAAATATGTCAGAAAAATTATCAAAATTGGAAAAATTATTAACATTTTTCTGCCATATTAAAATTGTTTTAAATATATGAAAAGTGGTAATTTTTTAATTTCAAAAATGTGAACAATTTCCTTTTTATTCAGATTATATACCAAATATGGTTTTTAAAATATTAAAGGATTAGATTGTATCAGTTTTGAATAGATTTAAGGTTTAAGTATGAAGACATTTGCTTACGTTTTATATCACAAACAGGATGCATGTTTAATTTCCCTGTTTCTCCTGTTAAATTTCCCTATGGTAATATTTATAACAATATAAATGGATATATTTAGAAGGATTGATGGTTAAATAGTATATAGAAACAAAATTGACAAGAAAAAAGCAAAAATGTCTTGGAATTAACTAGAAAATATTTTCTTAATTTAGAGAGAAATGCAAATTAGAAATTCATGAAATTAACAAAGAAACAGCTAAATAAAAATTCCCGAAATTAACAGAATATTTCTAAAACGGTAAATCCTGAAATTAACGGAGAAATTCCAAAATGGAAGATCCTGAAATTAACGGAGAAATTCCGAAATTTAAGATCCTGAAATTAACGGAGAAATTCCAAAATGGAAGACTCTGAAATTAACGGAAGAATTCCGAAATGGAAGTTTCTGAAAATAACGGAAAAGTCCCAAAACGGAAGATCCTGATATCAACGGAAAAATCCCGGCAACTTGCTGCCAGTAGTTTTTCCGTTAATTCAAGGAATTTTTTTTAACAGTGTATGATCCCCCCTTAAGTCCAACACTGTAATTTATTGTAGGTGCTATATTTAAGGAATGAAAAGTAATTTGTTTGAAAACGTGTATGCTTCGTATTTTAGAAATGAAAGCATTATGCTTTCATACTAGAAACAAAATGTTACTTTTCAAAATAAACACACATAACTTATCAGGCTAAAAAGAGCACGATTTCAGTGTGATTTTTTCAAACGGCCTATTCCCAACCAATTATATACATTTAATAATTTTTTGACTTAAAAGAACTAGTTTAACGATTGTACTTAAAGTATAAATATTAGTATTTATCGTATTATAATTCATATTCTCATTAAATGAAAATGTAGAATTCATGTGTATTTTAAATGAAATCAAACACAGAAAATAAACACTGCATAAATGTTTTACTACTCCATTTTTATGATGCGCTTCAATTTAATACATAAATATCTTACTTTGAGTTGAAAATCTATTTATATAAAAAATACTACAAAAACTGTTTTGAGATATGTTTCATAAACGTATATTTATAAACGCTTATTTTACATTTTGAAGTATTTTTTTAGAACTTTAAAATTAAAATTATTTTGAGAGAAGTATGGTTAAACATTCATATTTTAGTGTTTCAAATAAAAAAGTTTTGTTAATGGTTTCTTCAAATTACTTTGATAGTGAGAGGTTGAAAAATACTTTTAAGCAAGAGGGATTTTGAAAATATTTGTAGGAAATCGACACAAGAGCAAGTTAGCAGAAATTCTGATTTAAAGCACCGCGTTATTTGAATGTAAAGTTTAATGAGTAAATGAATTAACAAGCTGTTTAATGTAAAATAAAGCTTTAAATGTTTCGCTATTGGAATATTTTATGTTGCAACATAGTTAGTAGGATTACTATTAAGCAAAATTAAATATATATAAATACTTTTTTATATTGAACAGAGAATAAAAAAATGAAATGAAATTATATAGTTTACTTTAATTATGCTTAAACTTTATTTTTTTTAAAAAAATATCTTGAAAGTAGTTTCGAGCCTTAATAATTATACCCTAAAAATATGTGGAACTAAATATTCTTTCCTTAGCCCCAAGTAAAACAAAAAAGAAAAGTTCATGTGAATAAAAATCTCGTTAACACACTTCATTAAACGAATTAGGAGTAAAAAAGATATAAAAAACAGCCAAGAATACAAAGAAAGATTTATTATTAAGTGCATGACGTAATTATAAAACCAGCAGAGTACAGTTTCATTAATTTCTTTTGTTAGTTTTTAATGAGCTCCAACTTCATTCATTCTCACAAAAGAAATTGTGCTAATCGTAGTTAAAAGCCCGGAAATGATAAATACTAAACGGTTGTGCATTACAATTGTAAATAATAATACGTTCACGTTGTATTAGTATGTTGATTAATAAGTAGACGGACGGAAATCATATTTCTATTGAAATTTTTGTAGTGGTGAACTATTCCCTATATAAATAATAAGACATAAGGAGATATAAATATAGAACATTTTAATAAAAGATAAAAAAAAATATTTTTTGTTGTTACAAATTATTATATTGTAATATCTTAAGTAAAATTTTTTTAAATGTAATTTAACCTATAAACTTTTAAATGAAAGAGAGTAAATGTATTTTGTCGAATTATTATAATTTAAATAACCATGCAGTCATGATATAAAAATAGAACTAGACTAAGACTCTAATTTTGACTCCATGATTTTTTTTATCTTTACATCACTATTTTGCTTACAGTTTAAAAAAAAAAACTATAATGCATAAATCCCCTTCAGCATGTTTTTTTTTGCATGAAACATATTTCTGAAAAACGTTTATACCCAATATTTTTCAGAAAAATTTTCTGTGTTGTGTAGTGTAGTGTAATCGTTTCCGACTGCCTATTTCTAGCCTCCATTAGGAGCTTTAGCACAGCCAATGACGCCTCGTATTTTAGAACCCTAGTCAATTGATGATAAATTTTGGGCAAGAAAATGGCCACGGTTATGTGGAAACATTTAAGTATATTTTTTTTAATTATTAAAGAAAACATGAGTTGCACAGCTTTTTTGCAAAAAATCCCATAAATATGAATGATAACCCACCTTTTCCTAGGTACCGTAATTAGATTTATTATCGAATTTCACAAAGATTTATTTGCATTTTTCATGAGTACAAATGAATTTTGTATCAAGAGAAATGCAAATCAGTGTTCGAGAACCGTACTTTTTGCGAATCCTATAAAACAATTCCTTAAACATTGCTAAATTCACCGGAAAAGATGGATTAACACTCGAATAATAATCAGAAGCGCGAAAATGAATCAAAGAAAAAAAAAATAAAAAAATATACGGATTATATATTTATGGAAAGTCCACAAATTACATTCGCCTATCTCGAAAATATATTTAATGAAGTGAATGTTTAAAAAAGAAAACAGGGATTTGGACAGAGAGAAATGTTTTACGTTTCATTATCGCAGTTCGGATGATTTCAATTTTATAACAAAGAAAACCGGAAGAAAAAGAATTCATTAATGAGAAGGATTTCTATTTTTTATATTTAATTTAATGTTGTGTTTCTCGTTAGAGTCTTGTACGAAATGATGAATACTTTTTATTTGGTTTAATATATTGTAATTTAAAGACTGCAACTTCTACTTGAAACGAGATACTGTTTCTATGTTTTTTGTTGAAATAAATTGGAAGATAATGAATATTTTGTTTGTTATCGTGGAAACCCAGCAGATGTATATTTTTTTTAATTTCCAGGTTATGATTGTAAAATTAATTGCCGTGGATATGTTATTTTATTTTTGAAATCCAAATAAAATTAAATAAGTTAATGTGTTTATTTAATTATTATCCATGAAATATCAGCGCAAAATTCGCAAATAAACATAATTTTAACATATTTAAAAAAAATCAAATTCTAATTAAGTTGTACATTTTGCTTTTTATAATAAATGTTTATTTGTTCAGTTGGAAATATTTCATATTTAACCAGCAGTTTCAAATATATTCATAGATACTATAACTTTTAATTCAATATTTACGTAGATTTCATTTTTTTGCAAATCAAACTTTTTCCATTTATATAGTTTTAAATAAAAATTAATGCATCTGCTTATAAATTTGTATTTCTTAGCATATAGACCAGTTTTTTAAAATATTATTTCAAATAAGTATTTCTACGCACGTTTTCCTCTTTACTAATATGAGAAACTTAATCGTATCTGATAACCTATTCGATAATCTAATCGATTTAAAAAACTTTTTTTTTTTTGCATTTGTTCCACATGCTACCATTTAATCTGCTTTCGTTAATTTGAGATAGGCAATCTCAATAAATTAAGGTAGTCGGGTTAGGTAATTCATAACACTTACATTGATGAATTCCTTTCATAAATAATTATTCAGCAATTCTTTAGTTAATAAATTTTACCAAAATTGATTTTGTTTACGAAAATAAATTTTTTATTCTTTTTCTGAAAACGAGACCATTAGATTTATATTACAATTTATCAATGTGTTGAAACACTAACTCAAATTTATCCTAAGTTATGTATGTTCCCAGATTCAGGTCCGGACTTTGTCAATATTACTGCCGACGTTTAAATAGTCTGAGAATCCAAAAGTGTCCGATGAATACTACATCGTTTAGAGGAAGGGCCCTTTAAACAAGCTCCAAAATCCTGATGCCACGTACTATGTTACCTTTAAAAAGTTGTGCTGTGTGCGTTAACAGGTATAGGCTTGTCACTTGACTGCGGTTCTTAAAAAAAAAAAAAGCCCTCGTGTAGCTCCAGTGCGACGATAATTCAAACCAAACCCGCGGTTCTAAATACTAACGCCCGTCGCGCCAATAGCTCTCGTGTAGCTCTTTTACGACGATAATTAAAACAAACTGTAACCCGACGCCACGTGCGATGCCACTCTTAAAAGTTACATTGGGTGCCCATTCAAGAGTAAGTTCATTAATTGACCATGGTTCTGAATTGTGAAGCGCGTTTCCAAGAGTATTCATGTAGCTTGACTAGTGCGACGATAATTTTACGAAACTCATAACAAGAAGAAATTAAAGCTTTTATCCCGGTTTTTAATTACTATACCCCAAAACCGATTTTCAAACACATAATGAAGGAAGAACCACTCCCATTCGAAGCCGAAAACCAATAGTGAAGGACCACTCCCAACTTGAAATGCGGGAACAGTAACCTGAGTTTTCTCACTCGATAATCCTTAAGAAGTTGGCTTTTATGACCCCTTTGTCACGGCGAGAAGACGGCCTTTTTCCGTGAACTTTCTTTTTCAGAAAAAGTCTGAAGAGTAATACCCCGTGTAGAGGCAATGCACGCTAAATATGCTCCTGACCCTGCGTATGATGTCACTCTTAAAGATTGCGTTGGGTATCTATTCAGGTATATGTTCGTCATTTGATTATGGTTCTGAACGATAACAACCTTTATCAATAGCCCACGTGAAGCTCTAGTGAGACATAATTTTACTAAACTCTTAAAAAGTAAAACTTCAAACTATTCAGCCAGTTTTTAATTACCCAACTCAAAACCGAATCTCAAACACACAGTGAAGAACCACTCCCAATCCGGCTCAAACAAATAGTGACGGACTACTCCCAACTTGAAATGCGGGAACACCTGAGTTTTCTCACTCGGTAATCCAAAGATGTTGGCTTTTATGACCCCTTTGTCACGGCGTGAAGACGGCTTTATTTCCGTTAATTTTATTTTTCTGAAAAATTCCGATGAGTAATACCCCGTGTAGAGGATATGCACGTTAAATATGCTCCGAAGTCATGACACTGCGTATGATGCCATTCTTAAAGATTGCGTCGGGTACATATTCAGTTATATGTTCGTTTGACTATAGTTCTGGATTATAAAAGCCGTTGGCAATATTTACGTGAAGCTTCAGTGTGATGATAATTCAAACTAACCCTTTCCAAATAGGGCGAACAATATCTCTCTCAACTTTGCGTTGCGAAATTACGCAGATGCAAGTCGTCATTTGACTATATGATTCTGAATTATTACGTATATCGGCAACAGCCCTCATGAAACAAAATTAAATCAACTTAAAACAAGGGAAACTTCAAACTTTTCAGACAGTTTTTAATTAACCAACTCAACTTACCACCCCAAAACCGATTTTCAAACACATAGCGAAGGACCACTCCCAACTTGAAATGCGGGAACAGCAACCTGAGTTTTCTCACTCGGTAATCCAAAGAAGTTGGCTTTTATGACCCCTTTGTCACGGTGTGAAGACGGCTTTATTTCTGTAAACTTTCTTTTTCCTGAAAAGTCCGACGAATAAATACCCTGTGCAGAGGAAATGCACGTTAAATATGCGCGTTAAATATGCTCGCGAGACACCGCGTATTATGTCACTCTTAAAGATTGCGTTGGGTACTTATATTCTGGTATATATTAGTCATTTGACTATGGTTTTGATTTATAAGAAGCATTCGTCAAGCTCTAGCTCGACATAATTTTACTAAACTCAAAACAAGTAAAACTTCAAACTATTATGGAAGTTTTTAATTACCAAACTCAAAACCGAATCTCATCTCCAAACATAGTGAAGAACCACTCCCAATCCGGCTCAAGCAAATCGTGAAGGACCGCTCCCAACTTGAAATGCGGGAACAGCAACCTGAGTTTTCTCACTCGGTAATCCAAAGAAGTTGGCTTTTATGACCCCTTTGTCACGGCGTGAAGACGGCTTTATTTCCGTTAACTTTCTTTTTCTGACTTTCGTTTCCTTTCAATGGCAAAGGAGCACCCGCATAAAATTGGTTTCATTACGGTGCTCCTCTTCTATTGTAATTCCAATTAAATTTTACGGACTTCTCGTTTATTGCGGACAAAAAGTTTTCCATTTGTTCGGGTTTATTAGTTCGTTAATTACTGTTTTGTGGATGGCATAATTAGCCTTGCGATTTTTTGAGGGAAGTTATTATTTGGGTTAAAAGTAATACTTTCATTGAATAAGGAATTGATGTCCTTTTGAGTTGGGAAATGTGACCGTTGGCATTTAAATTTAAACATTTAGTACTAAGTAAATTCCCTTATTTTTGTCTAAAATATTTACTAAAGAATAAGAAATTTGAAAATTAAGGATTTTTATTTTTAACTAAATACTTTAATTAGTTATCAGTTTATTATATAACGTTCTGATGTTATTATTATTTATATTAATTGGTTATATTATAACTATCACGCTATATTTTATTTCACCGAAAGAAGCTTTTTTGTATGTAAAATTGTTAAGAGTATATATTTGATTTAATTTTGAATAAATGTTTATTCTTAAATAAACATGAAAAATGATAATTAATAATTCTTTAACGAAATATGCAACTCAAACAAATAAATATTCTGAAACTTGAAGCAATTATTAATTACTTTTTAAATGTAACGATTCTATCGATAAAAATAATAAATTGTATATTTCATTAGATTTATTTTTTAATTCGTGTAAATGGTTTTAGTAACTTTCTATTTAATTATCTTGTTTCTTTAAAACTGTTAGATCCTTTTCTGCTATTTATGTTTTTCTGTTTTCCGTATTGTTCAAAGTCATCTTTTTATACTTTAAACACTTTATAAGCAGTTTCCTGCCAAGCATTTAGTAAGTAAGTACCGGCTCCTTTGATGTTCAGGTGGCCTTTGATGCTAAAGCGATCATTTTTTAAGGATCTTTCCTTTGAACTTGTTTTTATTTTATCTGCGTCGATATTTCATTCTACAGATCTTTTTTTTTCGCAGGGGTGGATCTAAAGGATGCTTTTAACGAAACAACCGAATTTATTTCAAAGAAATGCTAAAAACAATGAATAACATAAAACAATACATTTAAGTACTGCATTTTCCGACGTGGTCGCAGTTGTCTCCAAAAATGTGTTTGATGTTTATTGTTTCAGAAGTCATCTGTCTTTTGATGTTTCTAAGAGAGATACAAAAATGTAAGGCTAAAAAATAATTATGTTTTAGTTCAACCTTTTATAAATTTTGATGACAATTGAAACTAATTTTTTAGATTATTTTCTCTAGATTTCAAGTAATAATCTTTTAGGTTTACTTTTTGTTGCCAAGGTTTGCAATATTTATTGCTTAAAAAAGCGAAAATATACACTGAGAATAAATGAATATTCATATATTTCCCATTCTGCAAATAATATTTTATTGTTCGACAACTAACAAAACTTGCCCCGATATCATCAGCTGATGAATACTGTAATAAGTTAAAAACTAATATAATCGGTTCTTTTTTTTAACGTTTCAATAAAGAAAAATAATAAATTTAATAGTCGGGTGCGCACCAAGTATGCTTTGATTTTTTTTTGACCATTGTAAGTGCGACAGATAATTCGACATTTTTTTTCTATTTTATTTTTGTCCAGAAAATTCAGTTTGAATGGTTTTGACAGAGATTGTTTTAAAGAAAATGAGCAGGTTTATATACTTAAAATATATATAAATGACTAAATGAAAATACATTTTTTGAAGGCTCCTAAAAAAGTCTAGCAACCAGAAAATAAGTATAAAGATAAGTTTCCGAAGAAGTGAATGTAGGATGACTTCAGTGTTAACATTTTACCAGTCCACTCTTTTAAGACCAAACAAAGGGAAATTAATTGTTTTAAACAAATAAAAAAACATATAACTCAAAACTTTCATAAATTATATTTTGAAATAGTGAATACATTAAAAAATAAGCAATAGTTTAACAAATAAAATTTAGTTTTTAAAATGCATTTTAATGTTGTACAGTGAAATCTAGACTGAACAATGAAAAAGCTTGACCTAAGATTCATAGAGACCTTTAACTCTTATAGTCACAATTTTACCAATACGTTCGCCTATCCATATTATAAATAACTATTGTTTAAACGAAATATAATTAATAAAATATACTTTTCTGACAAATAAAGTTATTACTAAATCTAACACATTTCCAAACTCTAAAAAACGAAATCCAATTTCGTAAATTTTGCTCTAAACAAGTTCACTTGACTCGTTGTTATTTTGAAATGGAAATGAAAGTTTTAATCTTCAATCTTTTTGAGAAGAATTTCTTTCACTAGAAACCCTAGAAGTCCTCATCGTTCGGTCTTGAAAAGGAAAAGTTATTTCTCGATTTTGGGAAATAAATGTTAAGGAAACTTATTGGCTTACAAAACCCTTGCTATTTATTTGTTTAACAATATAATTCTGCTTCTTCCGTCTAATAAAATAGCTGTACAATTATACATTCAGACAATCATGTTTTTTAATGAAGAATATATCTTTTGTTAATTAAAAAAAAAAACTTCTTATTTGAAACTTACTTAAATGCGTATTATTACTTTAAAAATAATATAACTTAAGGTCTGGGAGGTCAAAATTGTGAGAATTGGAGTTATGGGAAAAATTATCAGTTCTTTTATATTGTTATCATATAACATTATTTTTAGGCAAAATATTGGTTAGAATATCATTAAAAATATCGGATATGTTACGTAAGTATAATCCTTTGTGTCTCAATGACTTGATACAAATTACCAATAGCTATTTGTATATGCTTATATGGCAGCCTACACTGTTAAAAAAACCTGAATTTTACGTACATATTTCTGTGATTATTTTCGGGAATTTACGGAAAGATTGCGTTTCTTTCACAAACAGACGGTTTGTCTGAAATACACAGCTTGTTTCCGTTTTCCTTAAACGCTTGACAAGTGAAAACGGAAAAACACCGTATTTCTGATTGCAGAATTTCACTTAAGACCCGTATGAACGTAAATTCTCCATATAACCTCGCACCCAGCAGCTTTTAGCCTCGACACATCCGCCGACCGACTCAGCCACCTTTTTTTTTGTTTGCTGTTTTGTTTTGAAAACATCTGAAGCAAGCAAGAAAGATAAATATACAGGTATGTTCATTTCGTTTAACAAAATAAGATTTTTTTAATGTTTATATTTTCTATCTTTCTTTTCTATATATAGAATCCAGTTCTTGTCTCTTTCTTATTTGTTTCTGTAATCTCTATAGTCCTATAATTGACCGTGGGATGATTCCTGAAATTAATAATTCCGTTTGTTTACCAACACGCTTAACTAAGTAAATTTAATTTAAAAGTTTGAAAAAGCTGTCAAGTGCATGAAATAAACAATGTTCACCTACAAACAAGTGCACATTATTAAAAAAAATAATGAAATGCTTTGAAATTATTACATTTAAATTCTATTGAAAAGCTATAGCCCTCGTGTAGCTTTAGTGCGACGATAATTCAAAACCTAACCTCGATTGAAAAGCACGGTTACGCTATCGCTATAAGCATGGTTTATTTTAAAAACTATGCAAGTATACGTAACGCAAACTTTTTCTTTATAAAATAATAAGCTTTTGTTGATTTTAATGAATCAATTAGTGATTACGGATGTATGCAAATCACATATTTTGATTCGATTCAGAAGTTACATACACTATTGCCAATGCTCTTTGTTTTGAAAAGTCTGCACACACAATTTCCGATTAAATGCAAACTTTCCAACACATTCAAAATTTAGGAATTGCAAGTGTCCGCAAAACGCTATTTTAGTGTTTATTTAGATATAGCTGCTAAGTGATATCTCATTTTCGGCTCACCGTCTATGACTTCATGTAGGTGATATTCAAAAGCAATAGTTATTAGCTTTTACTAGAATACTAATTATAAAATTGTATTTTATTACTAAAATACTATTAAATTGCATTAAAGTTATTATTTTATACTAAATACTATTATAAAATTGTATTTTAGTAATGATATACATTATTCAAGAACACTTCTGTTTTGTTTCTACTATTAAAAATTTTTTTCAGTGTATTCTCAAAACTGTATTGAGATATATGGATAAATCAATTAATTAAAGGTACTGTAAGATTCATGCTTTGTCTGCCCCCTCCACCTCTTCACAAGAAGAGAAAAAGCGTTTTTAACTATGATATTAAATTATTGCGGTCATACTATGGAAAACTTGCACGGGAAAAAAAAGCCTAAAATTGGCAAATTGTTTAATTTTAGAAGGACTTAAGAAGGAATTTGCCTGGTTTACGCCTGATTAACAGTTGCTTCTATACATTAGATCTATTCATTTAAAATTGGATATATTATTTTTTTAGGTGCTTGTTTACCATAAATCTCCAGAGAGGGTCACAAGTTCGGAAAAAGAAGAAAACTAAATCTGTAGTTCCTGCATAAATTTTTTAATTAGTTGAGAATTTGAGAACCATATCAGTCTTTTTCAATTGTGAAAGAAAAATAAAACCTGATTATATTCTGTAATTCTTTTGTTATTCATATCTTGTTAAATTGTATCAGTGGTGTATCCAGGTGGGGAGGGATAATTCTCGTCCCCATGTACTAAAACATGTTGCTGTTGTTTTACTATCAGAGACAATACAAATTTATGTATGTATAGTACAAATGCAGACACATAATGATTCATTGTTTTTGACTAAAAATTTTACTGTCTTAAAATTAAGGGGTGTTCAACCCCTAAGACACCTGACTCATTATCCCCTACCCATGATTTTGCCCTGGATATGCTACTGAAAAGTACAATACCATTTGTGTAGCCACAGAACAACACCAAATATATACATTATAAAAAATATGTCAGAAAAATTATCAAAATTGGAAAAATTATTAACATTTTTCTGCCATATTAAAACTGTTTTAAATATATGAAGAGTAATAATTTTTTAATTTCAAAAATGTGAACAATTTCCTTTTTATTCAGATTATATACCAAATATGGTTTTAAAAATATTTAAGGATTAGATTGTATTAGTTTTGAATAGATTTAAGGTTTAAGTATGAAGACATTATTTGCTTACGTTATATAACAAACAGGATGCATGTTTAATTTCCCTGTTTTTAATGTTAAATTTCCCTATGGTAATATTTATAACAATATATATAAATGGATATATTTAGAATGATTGATGGTTAAGTAGTATATAGAAACAAAATTGACAAGAAAAAAGCAACAATGTCTTGGAATTAACTAGAAAATATACTATGTAAGTTTTCTGAATTTAGAGAGAAATGCAAATTAGAAATTCATGAAATTAACAAAGAAACAGCTAAATAAAAATTCTTGAAATTAACAGAATATTTCTAAAACGGTAAATCTTGAAATTAACGGAGAAATTCCAAAATGGAAGATCCTGAAATTAACGGAGAAATTCCGAAATTTAAGATCCTGAAATTAACGGAGAAATTCCAAAATGGAAGACCCTGAAATTAACGGAAGAATTCCGAAATGGAAGTTTCTGAAAATAACGGAAAAATTCCAAAACGGAGGATCCTGATATTAACGGAAAAATCCCGGCAACTTGCTGCCAGTAGTTTTTCCGTTAATTCAAGGAATTTTTTTTAACAGTGTAGTCTTCTAACCTGGGTTCAAAATTAAAAGGTTCCAAACAAAAAATACAATGTAGTTCTTATTATACTTTTCTTTCCAATTAAAAATAAAAACATATATATTTTTTTCTAGTTAATCTATTTAAGTTTATACTTTGATTGGATGTGTTTGGAATTTTTTTTTTATTTCAAAGACTTTTTCACACTACCAAAGTTTTTTTTTTTTTTAACCCACTGCGAGTCCAATGTTTTTAATGAAGGAATGATGTTTAACACATAAATATTAATCACACTTTAGTTTAGGTAATGAAGCTTCTTCTTATCCCACGAGCATCTTAAAAAAATAATTGGTGTATTTCCCATTATTTGTTTTAAACTTTTGATCAACTTTAATTCATCAATTAAGTGTTCTCTATCCAAACAATATTTTTTGATATTTTTATGTATCTTTACTATGATAGGTCTAATACATTAACCTTTAAATTGCGTATATCTTTAATCAAAACTTTCGGGTACGTTTCGAAACTTCAAAATCTTTTACGAATATATTTTTCTAGTTTTGACAACTGTTACCTAGAACGGATGATTGATCTAAGCTGTTATGATAGAGTTTTCAAATAAAAATATCCTGCTATCATCTTTGGCATAGATTGATTTCTTATCTTTAATCATCAAGGGGATTTGTCAGATTTTTGTCTTATATCTTTGGAAGAGGATTCAATAATAGATATTTTTCTATTGGAAAAATATAAGAACAATAGAGATAAAATATGGTAAAAATATTAAGGGCTAAGGTTATAAAATATTTTTTTTTTATTTCAAGTATTGGTTTTCCTTATTGAACTCTGTCACATAGTAATGTGGTGAAATATTTTTAATTGATTTCAGAAAATTTTGAACTTAATCCGCAATAAAACAAATTGTTTACTTTTTCTAAAAGGTTGTATAATAAATAATTCAAAAGCATAAAAAATAATAGATAAGTTTAAATAAGTTTCTTATCTCGACTATACATTCAGCATGTAATCAATGTTTTAAATTAGTTTTAGATTAATTATATTTTTGGAGTAAATGGTTCTTAAAAATACTATTAAATGTGGTCTATACTACATGTCGTCCTAAACGTTTTGTTAAAAATGCATTAGTTGTGTTTGTACTCTTAAAACTTATGTATGGAATTTTATCTATCTTTAAAATATAGTTAAATATCAGCTAATCTTATGTGGTTTTTGTTTCTTTTCAGTTGTTTTACAAGATTATGAAATTCGGCTATTTGATGAATTTGTCTTAAGAGGAAATATGGCTGTACTGAGATGTCCGATCCCTAGTTTTGTGAGTGATTATGTCAAGGTGATATCGTGGGAAAGAATAGATGGATTTTTAATATCACCCGGGATTATCAGTGGTAAGTAGTTTCCGTATATTCACTAAATTCAAAAACAAATTAAATATTGGTGTTTTATCAAAATATACTCTACTTATTAACCGTTTTATCTTGTATTATCAATATGTCTTGGCCTTATGATTTCAAACTTTAGAAATAATGCCCATAACGGAGTAAATAGGGTAAATTTGAATACTGTATTTTTTAATAAAGAAATTTTGTTGTTGGCAGACACATGCTTCTAACTTCCTGGTAATTTTTATTTAAAAAATTGATTCCTAAACTAATATTTGAAAACTTTATGTATTATTTGCATTTTTTTAATCATTGTTTTCATTATTTTAATCACCATTTCAATTCTGTACCCTTGTTTAAAAGGGACTGTCAGTCCCATAGAGCTAATGCAATAGTTTTGGAATCCCCATTTCCACAGAAGTATTGCTTTGCGATGCCCTTTTCCCCCCAGGTGTGGGAATCAATTTAAAATCGAAATTAAACAAATTCGAACCGAAAATTTTATCCTATCATTAAACTATTTAATTAAATATGTTTGAAGTTTACAAATGTCAAAAACATACAGCAGATAGCGAAACTATTTTAAAACTTTATTAATTAATAACTAAATAACCGGATGTCATTTCTTTTTCAATTTTCTTTTAAAGCGATGTTATGAGATGATTCATATACCTGATGAAAATTTGATATTATGGCAAACCAATTCTTTTGCAAAAGTTGTTATTTCAAAACTAATGCATTAGCTCTATGAGACGGATAGTCCCTCTTAACATTGTGCTCAACATTCATTTTTAATGAGCGCATATCAAAAAATATTTTTCCTTTAAATATATATTATGCAATTTAATGAGCACTCAATCACCAGTAAGTTGTAAAGACAGTCATCAGTTGTTATGATTGCTCAATTAAACTTAAAAACTCATACCTACTTATAGGTCAATAGTTTAAAATTATTTATTTACATCTAGTATGAGCAACTAGCCACTCATTATTTTTTCCAACACAACTGTCCCAAACTAGAGATACAATTACAAATCTTTTCGTTATGGAGTTAGAGAGACCCGCTCGTTTTTGATAATTACCCCAGTTAATTGGCTTGAAATTCTACGCCAGCTTGTTAACGTCCTGCTAATTTCTCTTAGTTCAATTAGTTTAATTGCGATACTCATTAATCCTTGATCATCTGTGGTAAGTGCCAAAGCAATCAGTGAACCGAGGTAATTGAATAGCCCTGAAACTATGCAGTAAATAATTAAAAGCAGAGTCGGGTAAGATGTCTTCATCGGATTCGTATAACGAGGAAAGATTTGTTGAATAAAGTTTTTGGACTTAAAAAGCGAAAGATGATTTGTTTTGTATTTTATTAACTTATTTAATTGGTGGTTAGCAAGTAACATTTGTGTCTTTGACTAATGAGTATTGCAGTTTTTAATTGTAAAAGTTGTTCATATATTGGAATTTACTATACAAACTTGCTTTTTATGCTTTTAGTTAATTTATATTTTTAGGTCCTTGAAATGAGTAGTTTAGTAATTATTTTATTGTATCCTAAAATCCTATCTAAGTTGTTTTTAACGGTATTTGAGAACTATGAATCAAGAAATATTATTATAGCTTATTGTTTACTTCTGATAAAGGATTTATGTCTAGGTTATCAGAATCTCTACGCAAACTATTGTAAAGTATAAAAAAATAATTTTACTCACAAGTTGGGGGGCGGGGGTAGGTACATATATATTCCGGCTTGTGTGCTTGGTTAGAGACCCGCTTATGAAGCCTCCGTCAAGTAAGAAAGAATTTTTACTGTCACAGAGAAAGGAATATACACCCAGGGCGAAGGCGGGAATCGAACCCTAACCCGTTACAGCGCGCAGACTGCTAGCGTGGTGGACCTAACCACTCGGCTTTCTGGGCCCAAAATCTAAAAATAAAGTGAATTTAACACATCGCCTGATATTTTTCTAGCAATCTGTTTTCTTTAAAATGTAAAGTCATTTTATTTTAAAGAGCATTTATATAAACCCTGCTTCTTCTTTTTTTCAAAAAATGCTTCAAAAACTTAACTGAAAAAATAAAATTGAATTACTTTGACATTGCGTATTGATCTAAGCTTCAAAGAATTCCGAAACAATAAAATCCTACAGTGTCAGATAACATTTGTATTTAGGAACCTGACACTCATAATGAAGTTAAGCTTTTTTTCCTTTATCTGACAGAATTCATGGAAAAAATATAGCCCTAAAATAATTTATTTCTCAGGACCTAGTGTGACAAGGAAATAGGAACATGTGTGAAGTGATAAAAAATATTATACAAAAATTACAAGATTACATAAATGTAGAAATCTGATTTCTTACTTTTTCTTTCCATCTTTACTCATAAATTACGTAGCTGTAAACTTAAACATCGAAATTTAACATATTATGTTTAATCAAGAATTTATTATTATTTCTTATTTACCTATCGACAGCTAAATTTATTTTTATTTCAAAGAACATATGTGCAATCGTGCTCACACACTTAATAAAAATAAATACCTTTCCTATCAACGTATAGCAATAAAGCCATTAATACATTTAAAACTTATTTCTTAATAAATTCATTTTTAAATCGCCTAATGTAATATAAAAATCATCACCAAACTAAATTATTGGTACAAGACGACAAAATGTAAATGATAAATTACTTATGTTTTTTTTTTAAATAAAATTCATTGAGCAACTTTCAAAACAAATAATACGGAACATTCAGATAAACACATTGTGTCGCAATTCAAGTTTGATTTATAACACAAAAAAATTCGCTTAACTTTAATTCAATTTGAGTAATGTTTCTCATTTAGTTGTAAGTAAATTTTTTTATTTAATTTCGTTATAGTACATTTGTTGTTTAAACTTAAAAAAAAAACAAAAAAAAAAAAAACTAAACAACTGGATTTTTGTGGTCCTAATGTGCATGGTCTGATTTGGTTGCTCCAAAAGTTCGATTGTGAAGTGTTTTGATATAAAACTATTTCGCTTTTGTCCTGTCTTGTTCAACACAAGCACGTGCTTTTCTCTGGCATAACATTGCTATACACTCAAAAATGAGGCGTATATATTGCGATAAGAAATGCTGCTTGCAATGCATCATCTGCATGTGCTTGCACATAACACCAGTTTTTTCTGAAAGATGGCACCTCTTTTAAATGAAACTTGGAAAAGCTCTGTGTTGCAAGATGCTTTAAAATGCAGTTCATGTCTCAACTGATGTGCTATACAACCTTGTTTAAGGAAGCGAATTTTGCAGCTTTTGCTTGTTGTGATATCCAATATCATTTATTTGCCGTTCAAATGCATTCCTACCATTATATGACATTAACTTAAACTTAAGAGGCATTGTTTCTTTGCATTTCACTTTGGAAATGTCCTAAATAGGGAAAAATATTATGCAGTTCCTTACAACTAAAATTATACATAAATATTTTCTTCTCATTACGATGATTTTGCTTTTCTCTATTTCAGCCAAATACGGTATGTTGGAAAGCGGGGATTTGTATATCAGAGATACAACAGACCATGATGGATCTTACAGTTTTCGATGCCATACAGAAAACATTGTCACAAAAGACAAAAAAGTTAGCATGAATTACTCAAGGATCATCGTAACAGGTGAGAATAATCGTTTGCATTATATGATAAACATTTGTTGATTTTATGCTGTGTTTACATAAATGAACAATTCTACAAAACCCTACAGTTGGCTAGAAAAATGATATGTTCAAAATCTAAAATTCGGCATTTTTTTCACGATTAAAATGCGAAATGGGTTCTGATAATTAATACAAAAATACTATATTTTCATAGGTTTATCATAAATGATTTATTAATAATTTAAATAGCATATTATTGTGTGTGCAAGTTGACGTACGGCAATTTGTCTTAAATATATTTGATTTTTTCCTCTGTATCAAGGAGAAATGTGTGTATTCGTTGCCTCGAAGTTAAGATAACAGTAATTAAAAATTAGTCATTTTTAGAAATAATTGCTCGTATAGTATATAAAACATTGCTCATGCAATAACCTTAACTCGGGAGAAAGTAAAATATTACCAAGAAATAAAAACGAAAAAACTTTCAATGCAAACAAAATTAATGAATTAAAATATTGTTAAGTGAGTTTAGCAGTGTTCTTAGTTGATTTTTGACAAAAAATATTTTTAAAAAATGAAGGACTTCTAATAATTTTAAAGATTTTATATATCACTTCCATATTTACCTGTATTACGTCATTTTTCACTTTGCTGAAAATTAATCTTTTGAAAGATGGGTGTTTTTTATCTGCACCTCTTTGGCTTCTATTTTGAAGAAAAAGAGACACGTCTTGAAGTAGTTTATTGAATTGGTTCGTGATATTTTCAATCTTTTGAATCACCGGTAGACTCTTTGAACTCCAGATATTATAGCTCTAACATGGCTTCCCCAAGTTTGAACCATTGTCCTATAGTTAAGCGAAGTCATAAAGTTGGATATAAAAATCAGACATTTTGTCTGCTTTTCAAAGAGTTCCTTAAATTTAGGCGTGGAAAGGACTTCCCCACACAATATTCATTATATTAATTATTACCTTAACTTCTATTTTAGACATTCAATACAAATTTCTACAATTAAAGTTATTGTTTTTAAGTGTGGATACACCGTACTCCAGGCAAAATCCTATAAAAACAATTGACTGTTTAGAATTTTATCCGTCGTAAACCATACTAAACTAACTCTTTATGCTTTTTTGTGTTTGGACATAAAATAAGGGCCCCTAATTATGCCCCGGTTAAAAAAATAGCAAATTACTGGGTTAGTCAAAATGAATAGAACCATAAGAAGACTATTTTTAAAATGCGAATGTATGCTAGTTGTAACCAAACTACAGCTATGTATGGACATATAAACTATCAACCTATCAACCTTTTTATTTTGACTAACCATGTATGTTGCAGTACCAATCACATACAGCTAAACAGCTAGCTGTAAACCAGCAGTAAACCCCGATTTTATGAACCAACGCACAAACCATAAAAATAAATTAATCCTGTTATATTCTCACCAAAACTAAGCAATTTTAATCATTTTTAGAACCCCACCACAACCAACCACCAAGAATCACTCGCCGACTCAGCCGCATAACAGTACCACTCGGTCATCGAGCCACCCTTCCTTGCATCGCCCAGGGCTATCCCGTACCATCCTACCGTTGGCACAGGGCACAAGCCGACCAGAGACCCCTTCCTGACCACACGATTTCTGTCAGCCAAGAGGGAGGGATCCTAATATTTCATAAGGTTGTTCCAAGTGACACTGGTCGTTATGTCTGTCATGTGACAAATGTGATCGGGGAGGACAAAATCGACACAGAACTTATTGTGGAAGGTAAGGTCATTTTTCTTAACTATTACTACAGTGTGTGGATGTTTTAGATAACGTTTATTTCATATTCGGAGGAACTTGGTAGAAGAACGTGCTAAGTGGCACTTTTTATTTATAGAAATTAGATTGTTTTGCTAACGAACATGTTATTCCCATTTTTAAAGATATCGAGAATCCACATCCTTTTCAAACATTTAGTTAAGTATATTTTTACCCTGTTTTTAAAGATAGCAAGAATCCTCTTGCTGGGGAGCCCAGTCGGTTAGCCATTCGCCTAGCATGCGGAAGGTCCCAGTTTATGGACCGGGCATCGCCAAAATAGCTGCCGACCTATCAACGGCCCATGCAGCCAAAAATGTCCAAGTAACCCGTGTAAATGGAGTGCAAGTAAATATGCTCCAAAAGTCCCAATGCTGCGCACGATGTCACCCTTAACTGTTGCTTTAGTAGCTTACTCAGATGGCGGCTCGTCACTTGACTGTGGTTCTAAATTACGACTCCCGTCACCAATAGCCCTCGTGTAGCTCTACTGCGACCGATAATTCAAACCTACTTACCTACAATAATTTCCGTTTTCTTAAGCTGTTAGTTGAGTATATTTACGTTTTTAAGTGTTATTTTCAAATATATAACTGCAGACAAAATACTTCAAAACTAATTTTCTCTTTTTTTTTGTCACTTAGCTTGTGCTTAAACTACGCTTTTTATACATATGAAAGAACTTCCAATATAGTGCATTTTATGGTTTAATACAAAAACATTTCTCTAAAATCTTCTTTATTCTATAAATTTCTTTACTATATATTGGCAGGATTTAAAGTTTCTTATTTATAAAATGTAAATCATATGCTGATTACTACTATATTCGTTGTGAATCTAATTTACATAGCATTCACTCAAACTAAATCTTTAAAGATAAATCAAAAATTTAAATGAATTTCATTCCTAAATAACCCTTTTTTAGAATTTTATTATAGGGTTGTTTACAAAACATTAATTTATTGAAAGACTATGAATTGTAAAAAGAACCTATGTTGCTTTTCATTGCTGATGTATGCAAAAGCAATAGGCTTAGATAAGAAATAAATATAATGAAGAATAGATAAGAATATAATAATAAGATATATAAAGAAGAAGAATAAAATAAGAATGTATATGCCAATTGCTACGCATAATATTTCATAAATATTATTTTACCTCAGGTCAAGTATAAGGAATTTATGAAAAGTAAATATAAAACTGAAAACAATTTTGCATGCATAGCTCGTAAACAAGGCTTAGGCCAAAAATACCAGCTCAAACTTACTTCGGGCTGAATACTACGTTTCTCATACAAAAGTAACAGGCGCCATCTAGGAAGAAGAGCACATATTCTCATGAATAAATTTGATAATATCAAAATAGCTTTCTCTCCAGTTCATTTACAGTGAGATTACCATAAGACGCCATTCCTTTCGAGGAGGATCTGCACTGATATGCAGCGCAATTCCGTACAAAAACCAAAGCACACTTTTCAGAATTCTGGTCAACATTATGCAAATAGTACAAGCCACATTTAACTTCCATTTTCATGCTAAGCTCCCATCACTTTTACGGGCCACTTCGGACCGTAAATCGCGTCTGAAATGTGAAATCACATTTAAGAGATATAAATATGCTCTTTTAAAATACCAGATAGCGTGTGTTCCAGATCCTCTTACTATAATTGATGTTTAAATGAGCCTATATGGAGAGCCTATTTATGAGAATTGAGCAATCAATTTCTGTGTGCCATGTGGTAGCACAGAAATTTAAATCTCTAAAAAGAACCTAGATGTTTTTAATAAAATTAAAATTTTAAATACGGTGTTGCTTTGGCATGATTTGTCCCCAGAGGTTGAAGATCACTTTTAGTCAAAAAGATTGAAACATATAGCATATAAATGGAATTCTTTGCTATTAAGCGGGTACTAGCTTCTTCAGGTGGATGCTCCCAGGATCAGGTCCAGGTATTGCTAAAAAATGCTGGCCTACAAACGGACTGTAAACCAAAATTTGTAACGAATAATATACCTTCTAGGAGGAGTGTGCGTTAAATATAGCGCTGCGTACGATTTCGAACTTAAAAGCTGCTTTGGGTGCCTTCTCGGGTGCCATCTCGTCACTTGACTGTGGCTCTACGTCCCCGACTGTGGTGTGCGACTTGAGTGTTGTGTTGTCCATATTGTTTTAATAATTCACACACACAATCTGACTTGATCTCCAATTAGCCTCTTCCATAGATAATTTTGCATACGCATATTCAGTCTGAGAAAAAGTTTCAATTAAGTACGCATTCGTTGACTTACTACGGAACTATTGGTTTGTGTATTAACATTTTATTTTTTTAGTCAAATATATACTAATTAGCTGTTCATAAATCAACATGAATTATTTATTACTCTTATTTAATGGGCACCATCACTGGGTTTAGAGAGAAACTTCAAACCAAACTTAAGTAAAATATATAATAAAACGACGGTGTTTTTAACAATGAAACCTACACTATTCAATTAAAACATCAAGTAAAAACTAACACCCCATCCTTTTCTTCCCCATCCCTTCCCCGCACCCTCTACTGAACCCAAATCGGCGAGTATTTCCCTTTACCCTCGCCCCGTCAAATATAATAGTGTTCAGATATAATGTCCCGGAATAAAACATTTTACCAGGAACTCTGTGGTGGCCAATTTTCTCTTGGGTATATACCCTTGCAGATAGCGGTAAGCTCTTCTTCAATGCAGTGGCCATGTGTATTTGCTCAAGATAATCCGCGCATATCGTACAGGGGGTCGTTTAGGGATTCGTTTTCAGCTGAATTTGGGGAATTACTGCTTGGATTCAATGATCGGTAGACTGATGTATGGATGGCCAGTTAGGTGAAATAAAGGATGGTAATGGTATACCGAGTAGAAAGTTAGATACAAAAGGAGTCGTAAATTTTCGTGTACATAAATAACAATATATGTTTGGACCTCTCTGTTTGCATTATATATTTATTTAAATGTTCATGCTTCACTGAAAAAAAATTCAAACTTTGAATGGTGTGTCTCACTAATGCTACTGAGTAATAATTCAAATATAAAATGTCACTAATTTTTGAATTTTTAATTTGAAGTTTGCTATTGAAATTATGGATTGTTATCTTAACTTATCATTATTCGATATTCTATGAACAATTCCCACTTATTTTCTAAAATCAATAGTGATTTTTTTTAAATAAAATCTTTTTTTAAAAAATGGTTAGTTAATGGATAGTAACTCTCCAATCGTTTTGAAGCATAATTAAAAAAAAAATATATCAATTTAAATTTCCTTTGACAAAACAAGATTTTTTTAAATCTCATTATTCATGAATTAAATAAAAAAAAACCTATTATGGAATTTAAAAAAAAAATCAAATTCAATCAGCAATGTATAATAATAATTTAAATATTCATAAATGGTTCCAACACAGTTTTTAATAAAAAAAGTTTAATAGTTAGGAGATAATAGTTTAATAGTTGTTAGGCACATTTAACTTTTCAAATATTTACACACAATATTCTTCGGTATACAAATAAAGCTGAAATGGGATCGATAATACTTTATTGGTTTATTTATTTAAAAATGATTTTTTATAAGCTTAAGAATTTAAATTAAACTACTTCCAATTATGTTTTTATCTCCTTTCATCTATAATTTCGTGAAATTAAACTTTTAATGAACGAAAATCAAAGCGACTGTTTCTAATTATAAAGGTACTTTACTTTCTAAAAATTGCTGCAAGAGATTATGGTATGCATATAATTAAAATGGCGACTTTCAACTTAATCCGAGTAACTAATCAAGCTTAAGAGGATTAGCGAACTTTGTTTGGTATCTAATAACCTAATGGAAATATTTCTGTTTATTAGTTCCGTTAGAATTGTTCATACTTTTTTTTTATAATTTAATGAATATAGTTTTTAAATATGATAATTTAGTAAACATTGTGTCGTTAGAAAATACTGTCGGTTTAATTAATTTATGGATAAGGCAAATAAAAACGTTTACATTTTAATTACGATTTTTTTATTCATTGTGTTATTTTTTAATGTTAATTCATATTGCAGCATTGTACATTAAGTAATATTTATGTCTATTTTTTGATATAATATCGGATTAAAAACTCTAGTTTAGAAACCCCAGGGACTATAGTTAATTTTTTATAAGGAAATACGATTTACGATATATTTTGCGCAAATAGTTTTTTTTTTTGCAATAACTTATTATGACCTTATATAATTTATTCTTTACTTTAATATTTTTATACTTATAAAAGCAAATAACGAAATATATTAAGATCTAGATACGAAAGGAAAAGTATTTTTATCACAAACCAAAAAAAGCTTTTTAAACCCACACAATGGTTATACTAACTCGGAAATGTCGTATTTTTTAGATTATCAAAATATACATTAAACAAGAAACTCGTAGAACCCATTTACTTAAAAATATTTGTCTAGGATGAAAAAAAAAAACTTCTCTCTCCAAGAAATATAACATTTGTATTTTATTTGTAGTACAACCAAACAACTGATATTAAAATTCCAATAGTTTCATTTTATCGTGTTTTTCCGCCATTCTTTTCACAGTATCGGAATCTGCTTCCATTCTCGAAAGCAAATTCAACGGTAAATACTTTCGGAAATAAAAAGTTGTGTAGACAAGAGCGCAAACACAAAAGAAAACTGTCTTATCAACTATATCCGCCTCTTGCAGGATGGAACATCAGAAAACATTACTCGGCTTAAACCCAAAAATGCAACAATGCGTTTGGACACTATCTGCAGTCAGACGGCTTATGAGAAGAACGGTAAATTCACTTTATCCCAAACTTACTAAGTTTTCCCACCATCAGCCAAATTCAATTTTATTTTAGAAGACATTTTTTATGTCTTCCCATTTTGATCTTATTTTTAACCCACATCCCAGCGTTTGAGTCCAAGTAAAAATGAATAAAATCTATGAAAAGAAACTTCTTTTCCTGTGTGTACATATAGGATTTCTTCATTTTAAAAGTGGTTTGAGTACAAGGATTCCCTAACTCAGTTATTTTAGGTTCTTATTTTAGCATTTTATTTGTAGGCTCTGATGAGTAGTTGTCTGACCAAAGTGCTTTTATGTTTGAATATCAGATGAAACCATTTTTTCGCAATAATGTGTTTTTTAATTGCAATAAATATTTTAATAAGTCTCCATGTAAGTTATGAAAATATAATATCCGAAAAAGTAATTGGGTTTTATGTTCGCGTGTTTTAATGCAGTTTCGCTAAATGACCCATTTATTTCTCTTTCGTTTCTCTCTACTTTCGACAAAAATTTCCCTTTTAACTTTTACTATCGCATTAAATATTTTAAATCATATAATAATATTCAAATTCAAGAAAATGGACGTCGTATTAAGTTAACCTAATTAAGTAATTACATTTAAATTCAATTATATGATTATACACCATGTAAACTAATTGCTATAACTTAAAACCTAAAAGGTTGCATGGAAACTACCATTTGGAAATTTACAAAAACCTTAGTTATTATGTTCGATAGGTACATGGAACTTGTGTACCAAATATGAAGCCCGTAATTTTTTTAATTCAAGCTGTAGGATGACGGACATGTCGACGTGTTCAAAACCCACTTTTTAATATCAGCATCCTTCAAAACATGTAAAGACACAAAATCTCCATTTTTTGATTTTTTACACCATTGAAATACTTTCATTGCCATAGATTTCATGTTAAGTAACTTAATGTAAGAACACTTAAGTTATTTATACCAGAAGTACACAATATCTACAGAGATAATTTATATGATTCTAATATCAATTAAAATGTCCGAGGATCCATCAACAAACTAATTTGATTATGGATGCAAACGAAAGTTTCTAAATATAATCAATTTGACACATCGTCCATCGCAACCCTAAATTAAATAAAAAATGTCCTACATGAAAAAAAATGAGTTGAACCACTATTAAAAAACACCTTCGAATATTTTTGATATTTCATCGTTTTATTTTTCCCTGATAGCGGTACGTCCACGGAACTCACATAGTATCAGTTCCCATACAGTGACAATGCCAGAGAACTAGGCTGGAAGAAGTGTAGTTTGTTGCGTAGTTGAGTCCGAGGTCTTCTTTGTTAGTGGAAGTCCCGGGGATAGGTCTTCTTCCACTGTACCAGCGGCCGTCTTCCTCTTCTTCGTTTCTTTTTTTAGTATCTTGTTTCGGCTTTTCTTCAAAGAAAAGTTCTGAAATGAAAGAAGTAGTGACAGAGGAGATTGTGAGTTCCAAATGTTATTTGTAGGATTACAATGGCGTGGACGAGGAAATGTTCTTTAAAGATAAATGCTTACAAGTTGTTTTTTAATATACTTCAGTGTAGTGTTTCGGATATTATTTTCAGAAAAATGTTTGTGTTTTGTAAATAGATGTGGATAATTGTGTTTTAAGATTGTATATTAAGAAAAAGGTCTAAAATAACTGAAATAGCCGACTTACTTAAATATTTTCTACCATCCTATGCTGACTGAAATTCTCTTACGGATGCTCATCCCCGTCCTGTGGTCGTTACAGAGATACGAACAAAAAGTATAAAATATAAGTGTAAAATCTACTGTCATACCATTCCAACTAGAAAATAGTATTTAAAATTCCACTGACATAATCAATTATGGGAAATGGGGTACGAAAGAACAAACAGGTACCTTCGACACGTCAATACACGTTTTTGCACTTTTATTATGCTTAAGAAATTTAAAAAAAAACAAGATGTATGGAAAAGTTTTGTGTTTTGTAAATACATGTTAATAATTGTATTTTAAGATAGTATTATGAACAAAAAGATCTACAATAACTAAAATAACCTACTTACCAAAACCTTTATTACCATAATATACTGACTGAAATTCTCATACAGATGCTCGTCCTCGTCCGGAGGTCGTTACAGAGATACGAACAAAAAGTGTAAAATATAAGTGTAATATCTGCTACCATAATTCCAACAAGAAAATAAGGGAAGTGGGGTATGAAAGAACTGACAGGCATCTTCGACACGTCAATGCCCGTTTTTCCACTTTTTATAAAAATAAACAAACAGGAAGTAAAGTAAAAATTTGAATTATATTTCATATCACTTTGTATAGACATCACTTTGTATATTTTTAATGAAAGCAATACATAAGGAATAGGTTGCAACCTAAAAAAACACTATCCACTATCCTACTTTCCAAGTATTTGAATGGCAAAATATTTTAAAGTATCCTAAAAGTAGTACCTTTAAAACTGCCCGAGTAATTTAAAACGGTGCTCTAGTAACATTTGATCACTCCCAGCAAGATCAGGCCATTATTTGCTGCTGTGAAATCCGAGTAGATACCCCCGAACTTAAATCCAACTATCTATCTGGATTTCTCCAAGAGCGAAACACTCAAACGGAGGAAATCGGAAAAGCGAGAGAACTTTCGAAAGAACCCAATCGAACAGGAGGACGTTTCGACAAACCTTTTTCGTAAACAGTTTCAAGCGACTCGATACACATACTCGGCGAATATAGCCAAAAATAAATTATCTGAATTGAGAAACATTTGAATGCTTTGGCGGTTGTTGTCTGCCTAGAATTGGATTTACTGACACTTGGATTTTTCACCTTTATCGTAAGCGGTTTTATCCGAAGATGTTATAGGAATAATCATTTACTTGAGTGTTTGGTGTCCGGCATTACGTCGCCAGAGTGGTATCACTTGATACTTATGGGGTAGAACAGGCGATTTGAATATATACACAATATATCACATTGATACACAAAACATTTTATGTGCAAGTTTATTTCAACTGTCTGTGAAAATGTTAAGAATTTGTTTTTGATCTAGTTCCGCATTTTCAGTTCATAATAGCGATGTTTTTTGTAGTTTAAATATTATTTTTATTAAATGTAGGTAGCTTATAACTTCCCCTTGCTACATATATGCATTATAAATTTGACCTGAATGAATGACTATATTCTACAATAACTTTTAAGACAATTTAATCAGTGTCCTAGTATCAACACTGCCTTTGTAGTTATAAATAGCATACATTTATATTTTTAATGAGCAAATGTTCTTAATAACTATTTTATGAACATAATAATAAAATAACAATATTTTACTTGATGCCTAAACAAATAAGGGAAGTTTATCCTAAACTGCAAGCTGTTTGAGAAAATACGAACGATCCCTGTATATCTTCAGCCTACACAAATTCCATACTGTCTGATTCAATTACTTTTTAAAATTTTGATTAGTATTCAATTGGCACCTGACGAAAATAATTCCGTGGAACTACACAATTAATCATCTTTAGGGGCGCATTAACAAACGGATTAGAAGTAGCTCAACCCCAGAAACCAATTTAATATTCCCCTATAAGCCATCAAAATCCGTGGAAGATAATAGCTGCCCCACTTCGAGACTTGATTGGAGCTGGAGCACACACATACAGCAGCATTATCCCCCAGTAATCCCCAGAGACAACGGAATCATAGAAGCGAGAACCATGACACCTTCTTGGCAGGGTTCCACTTGCGAAATATCCCAAGCACTTTTATGCTTTTTCACACTGCTGGACCACAGCCGACTGACTCGCGATGACTGACACTTATATTGTGTCCAAGTCCTTTTCGGGGGAAATTTCTATGGGGGATGCTTGTAGGCCATTTCCTGTTCGTTTTCCTGTCCGTTCTCTAGAAAGAGATCTGTATGAAACTTTGTAGAATAAGGGATTGTATTGTGTGTGGTGTGACTGGGTGTAAGGGCGTTTTTCTTCGAAATAGATATTTAGAGATGGATATCAGCCATTATTTTTGTAGTTTTTGCCATTCTGAAAATATGACAGACAAAAAAGTACATTTGTGGTTGAATTCGTATCATTCAGTATATTTTTCTGCAATACGAAATAATTTTCCTACTTCAAGTACACTTTTACAACAATTTTAGGATAATACTGAATGTATTTATTAATATTAACATTATATAGATAAAATTTAAACAGCAATTTTCAGTAGAATGTTTTTAAATCATATTTAAAACACTAATTGTTGTATGAAAATTGTAAATGTTGTCTTCATAACACATACACGTTTTGTGTTACTTTTACTGGTAGTAAAAATGTCCAAAATATCTGATATGTATTAAAAAATGTATCGTTTATATTTTTTAAAATAGTACAAACTAAAAACTTAAATTTGGTTCCTACATCGTTTGATCATCGTATAAACATTTTCCATTTTTCATGAACCTTTTACACAACTTTTTAGTGATGGTAAAAACGTTTCTTTCATCTTTAAAAATTTAATTTTTTATTTATTTTTTGCTACGTAAATACAAAACACTTGTGTAAAACACGCGAAACATTTTAGCAAACTGTGCTCCCAAATATTCTGCATAAGTTACAAAGCGAAGCACCAATGAACTAGTTAAATATTGAAACATATTTTGGAAACTTAAATACCACTTGATAAATATTAATTCCTCCATAGAAAGTTTCAATTTATAGCCTTCTTTCCCTCACGTATCTTCTTAATAGAACATGATCGATCTAAATCATCAATTTTTTTCCCATACTTCCATCGCCGACAGTGTTACAGTATAGGGAAGAGTACATTAACTGCACATTTTTATTTTCAAACATTTTTGAAGTATAGGTTTCTGAAATTAGCAGGAAACAAGCGACGCACTTTGCCTGATTTATTGCCTGTAGGCTATCCCATGCAGTAGACTAGCTGCTAAATCAGGAGTGTTTAAGAGATGATTATGAATTTGTTATGAGAGGCTTTAGCAGAAGAAAGTTTGCGGTTTCCACATCATTAATTTTTGTATTGCTTCGGGATTTTCGTTCTTCTTTTTTTGTTCTTTCGATGGCGTAAAAATAATGAATAGGTGGTCTGCGTTAATTTTATTTTTCGCATCATTGATTATGTTCTTTTATTCGGGCATATGTTGGTTTTTGAAGTGGGGGTATGAATTGAGTTTCTATAATGTGTTGAAAGAAAATTCACTGGATGAGAATAATTATGTAGAGTAAAAAAATGGCAATTACCCTTCGAATCTTTTTAAACTGTAAAACAGTTCCTAATAAAACTGAAAACTAAAATAGGATTCTAGTTAAAAATAAACATACTATACATGCACTTGTCGACGGCTATTTTGTATTTTACAACAATTTTTTGAATATGATATTTTTATTTTCCAAGCTTTTAATAAAACTTTGGATTTAAAAAAACCCAATAAGGTAATAATAAATAAGTTGATGATCTTTGAGAGAAAAATTCTAAGAAGGATATTTCTAGCAGTTGTGTGAAAATAATGTACGGCACACTCTATATCATAATGAGTTATATCAAAAGTACAAACAATCGGACATTGCAAAAGTCATTAAGTCAAACCGCATTCGATGGTTAGGACACGTTTTGATGATCAAGACCCAGTCAAAAGGGAGACATTCTTTAAACCAAGCGGAATGAGAAGAAGAGGTCGGCTACTAGATGGCTGGATGCAGTCGTGAAAGACCTACGAATCTTAGAAGAAAACAACTGGACAGCCATGGCCCAAAGTAGATCAAGATGACAAAGGCTCGTTGGGACGGCCTTGACCTTCTCAAGGCTTTAGTGCCCTAGATGATAATGGATTTAAAAAAAAAACACGTCAATTAAATTGGCAGCTTCAAATGTAGTAACGTCGAATAAGACAAATAACAATGCAATGCAATAATTTGATATTTCTGTTTTAAACACTTTTGTAACAACACGTGCAAAAAAAAAAAAAAAATCATAAATTTTCTTTCAAACTTTATCTTCAAAAGACATTTATATTCGTAGTTAAACATAATAGTTTCTTTAAAATTTCAGAACCCCACCGTGTCGCCATATCCCCTCCCGAGCTACGACTTGAAGTTGGCAAAACTGCAACTCTCAACTGCACAGTCTTCGGTAGCCCAGCTGGTTCGGTCACCTGGAAGAAAGACATGGCGACTTTGCTGCCGAGTGCCAGGATCATTTTCCCGAACCCATATTTGCTGCAAGTGCGGCAAATCAGGAGGCAGGATGCTGGAATGTACCAGTGTTTTGTCCACAGAGAGCTGTATTCATCTCAAGCCACTGCTAGGATTATCATTGGAGGTAAGATTGGTCAACTGCACTGTAAATTAAAGTTGGTTGGTTTTACAGAATAAATCTGTCAGATGGTGTGACAGAAAAATGCCTTATAATTTTCAGATAAATTTCATTTATTTATACGAATATTTTGTATTTTTATGACAAAAGCTGTCGTGCAGCTAGTATAATGATTTCGAACCTCACTTGAAATGCGAGTGGGCTCAGGTTAGAATTCCGGGTAAGGCATGGATATTTGTCATGTCCTGAGTACATGCGGATAACGTGCTCGGTAAATCTGTGGGTCCAAAAGTCCTATGGTCGGTTATAGCGCAGTTTACCATGGGTGCAGGTCGTCTGGAGAAACTTGCCCTTCTCCTATAGCGACATGACTAAATTGGGGTGGTGACACCATCTTGGAGTAGAAGTCAGACATACACCCTATCATTTATACTCAAAGCCTTGAGCCAACGGATGCAACTGCAACCATCTTGCCTTCCAGGTTACGGCCTGGAGACACACGACAACAACAACATCACAAAAGCTGTTTTATACCCGAAATTTTTTAAATAAAAGATTAAATTGTACACTTTATCGACGAGAAAACGAACTCCAAGTCATCCTATTGACATGCGAACAGTGACCACTGCTAACACCATAAGAATAATAAACTGCCGAAAACCACGATCCTTTGGATCTTTTTCCAACTCTTTCTTAGCTGAACTATTTTGGCACAAAGTTTCAATAAACGATCAAAATACCTTTATTTTGTTTGCAATCTAGTACTCTTACGATGCCAAAAGCAGAAACATACTGTTTTTATTTTAAACAGCATTGATTTGCATAGAGAAATTCAGTTTTTTTCCTGCAAAATTAAAATATTTTGTATAGTTTTTAAGATAAATTGAATTCAAACATAAATAATTTAAGTGTTACTTAAATCCGTAAATTTTTAAACTTTTAAAATGTTGCAAACAGACTGTCTTTTGAGAAGGAACTTATTAAAAAATACCTTACTACTGTAAGATCCAATGACGATAATTGCACTTTTATTATTTGCCAAATTTAATTAAACTTTGCATTGTTTTTAACTTTTATGACTCTTACAAGTATGTAAAAATTAATCAACATTCTTTTTTCACAACAAAAGTGCATTGTTGATAGCTTTAATTTAATTTTAAATATATGTTTTTATTTATTTTTTATTTTTACTTTTTTGCAAGACATTTAATATGCTTTTATTTATGCTTCACCATCATTTGAGGGTATTCATAATTAAATACGCTCAATATTTTTAATTTATCTAGCAATACATTATTGCTTTAATATACCGGGTGTCCGTAAAAGAACGTCTTAGTTTCAAATTGTAATAGTATCAGCTGTAATCGTTCTATAGTTGTGGTTAAAGGGGACGAAAAAAAAGTCCAGCAGTTTTAGATAAGCGATACCCCACATTAAAAATACCTTAAAAAACCTTAAAAAGTAGAATTGCACAGGCTATTGCTTCCGGACTTGCCGAAGCAGTATGGGAATAATTGCATGTTCGTTTGGATGAGTTCCGTACCACTAAAGGCGCACACATTGAGCACTTATTGAAAAACTAGGTTAGTTGTTCTTCAATTTTATGTATGATTTGTTATATTTAGTAGAAAATTAAAAAATGAAATATCCCATTAGAAATTGGACATTCTCTTACGGACACCCTGTGTATTTTTATGATTATCTAAATTGCGCCTTTCAATAATTTAAAAACTTAACTTTCCGTTATAAAAGACAAAACATCAACTAAATTTATAACTACCAATAAGATTCTTAGACATTCGATTCATATATTTTTAAGGCAGACAATTCTAATGGACCTCAAACGAGACGGATATACATTACTTTTTCTATCCCATTTCCAAACCTATTACGAAGAAAAATCAAATGTCTCTTGCATGCGTCGCCAACGTCTTGATATCAAAAGTTTGCTCTAACCCTAATGGTTTTCGTTGGTTTTCGTTTAGCGATTTCCGCAGGTGCAAAATTGTTTATTTCCCTTCAAGTTTTTCCCTAAGGAAATCGTTAGGGTTTTCAGACATCCTCTAGACTTGGAATGCTTTGTTGGTAATGATCTGGTTCGGAAACTGAATTGTAAAACTGAGTTAAAAGGGATTTGTATTTTTTTTAATGTCGTATGAAGTGGAGAAGTTAGTTCAAGGACCTTTATAGTCGTCTAACTTATTTTACAAAAGGAAAAATCCAAGGAAAGATAAACATAAATAAATATTTTCAGTTGAAGTACCTTAAAGTAATTGCATAACAAAATTGCAATTGAAGACTGCAATTCATTCCTGAAAGGGGAAAAATATTTGAAATTTTTAGGTTTTCATTCATTCGAAGGTTTTTTTTAATGATTATCCATATTTAAGCGGATTCGGATTAAAAACTGTATGTAGTTTTATATTTGAAATTGAATTAATAAAAAACAATTTTCAAACACATCCAACATGGTATTTTTTTTAAATATTCAAAATTTAAAGTATTCGAATTATTTAATATTAATGTTATACAGCTAATATAATATATATTTCATAAATGATTAGTCTAGTTGCCAAAACTCAAGTTATTAGAATATGGCTAAGATGTAAGCAAATTTATTGGCGAATTTTGATTAAGTTTAATTCAAATTGATAAAGTCAACCATCGAGCCGAAATCTTTACCTTAGCTTATGCTTTGGACAATGTGAATTATTCTTTTTTGCTACTACATCATGTGCATGAGGTATCGAAATTAATTTATGGTATTAGTTTATTAAAATAGATAAGGAAAATGTATGTAAGATTGGATTTAGATAATCTTTAAAACTTTTATTTGTCTCTTCGGCTTTAATTATTGTTTTTATACCTTTGTAGTTATTCCCCTCTCAATCGTTTTGTCAATTTTTTACCATTTGTTGATTTTTAAACTTTTTTAAATTTTAAACCCTTTTATTCTGTTAATTCATTCGATACTTTTGATTACCAGACTTTGGAGATTGCGAGATATGGGAAAAATAGCCTTCAAATGATGTATATAAAAAAATATCCTATATTTCTGTAAAACATTTAAAATCATGTAATTTATTATGAGTGTCCTTTATACCATAGTACGTTTTTTTTTTTCTTAGCTTCGGTATCTTGTTTCAGCGGCTGCATTTATATAGACTCGTAGAACAAAAACATAACTTTATGAAATAAACCAAACCCCAAAAACTTCAAACAATCCCTACTACTACAACCAGCCATTCATAACTACTTTTCATTCCAGACCTGTCCCCATCCTTCAAACTAACCTTCCCAGAGAAGACCGTCAGACCAGGCCGCTACGTGTCCCTCACATGCATAGCCTCGGGTCATCCAGAACCCCAAGTACGATGGACACTGGACAACATCTGGCCCTTGTCCACTCGACACGGGGTCCTCATCAACTCCTACCAGACCACCAACGGAGACGTCGTCAGTTCCGTCAACTTCACGTCCGTGGACGTCACGGACGGCGGCGTCTATTCCTGCGAGGCGTCTAATGACGCCGGGTCTGTCGTCTACTCGAAGAGGCTCAATGTCTTCGGGCCCCTCTTCGTTAGGGCCGTCAATAATCTGACAGCTCTGGCTGGGGAGGTGTTCACTGCGACGTGTCCCTTCGGGGGTTTCCCGTTTGAAGCTATTACGTGGAAGAGAGGTGAGTTGATATTTTTTATTGGTATATCGTCCACTCTGTACGTGAAGAAGTGAGGCATCGGTGAAGGTTTTTCAGAAAATCGCCTGAAGTTTTTTTTTTCTATTGATTTTTCAATTAGAAAATATAAAGTTCTGCTGGGTGTATCCCGAATATTCTACCATTCGATTACGGATTAACTTTAAACGCTGTTATTATTAAATTTTGATTTTATAGCCTTATTGACTCTGATTTATAATACTTGTCCGGTATGTCACTTTCAGACGGAACGGTCGTTCCGCCCGCCAATCTCAAAATGACGCCAAGGGCTAAACGGCAGTTATGTATATATACAGAAAACATTTCGCTGTGTTAACAGCAAAATTGATTTTATTTTCTGCCAGGCAAATTAAACTTCGTAGAACAATAAAAAAAATACAGTAGAGAGATTTTGTGGATTACTTTAAATAAAAAAAATTGGTTATTCTAGAGTCAAAAACAGCGGAGAAAAAAATTATGGAAATTTTCGAAAATGAAATCTTTCGAGCAGTTTTAGTCAAATTTTGACCTAATTTTTGCCCAGACCTGCAGCCATTACTAGACCATGAATCTGGAAGCGGTTTTTACTAAACGATTCAGAATGCTCCAATTCATCCCCTTTCATAGGTTTGAAGTTTCAAAAATAACTCTTTCTATTTTTAATTAATTAAAATCTATATTACCTTTGGCGGTATGAATGCGCGATAAACAAGTCATCCTAGCGGCCAAGTACCACCGAAAACGAGCCAAGGTTTACTGCATTTTCTTCAAAGAGCCGCATAGAAGCGTGTTAAATGTTGGATGATTATTACAGCTTCTAAAATATGATTAATCTAATACCTGAGTAGACAGATTGAAAAAAAATTCTAATTAATTAACGGACTGCTTCATTTAAACTTTTTGGCGTTTTTATTTAGAAAACTTATGAATAATTCGAGTTTATCGATTGATCAAATGTAAACAGTCATATTTGCCTAATTGGTTGCCATATTCAGTTACCAATACCATTCAAAAAATTAGTCTGTTTTTTCTTTCTTAAAAAGTAAGAAATATATATATATATATATATATATATATATATATATATATATATATATATATATATATATATTTTAAACTTACTGGGGAATATTTAATTATGTCAAAGTAATCTTTGCTTATTTTTTATGAAAGGAAATGATATTTTTCCCTAAAATTTGTTGAGGAATATTTTATTATGCCAAAGTAATATTTTATAATTAAAGTTACATTTTTTAACATGAGCTGTTACTAAATGTTTGTATTATAACACATAACAGTAACCTAAGAAACGTATTTGGTTGTTGTTTTTTCTTGAATAGGCTGGATATTTTTTAGTTTTATAAAAGAAAATTGAAAATAAATATGCCTACAAAAGTGAAAAAAACTGGGCATAAGAGACGGTTGAGGTGCACAAAAAATAAAAGCTGCTATGCAATCTCGAAATGTGTCTAAAAAATGTATCGGGAATAAAACGTCATCTGTACCTCACCACAGTTTATGTATGTAGTATACAATTGTTCTAAGGGGAAAAGGATAAATAGTTCTAAATTCCGAGTGAGAGTTATATAACGGTTATATAACTCTCTATAAACATTGAAATCATGTCTTCAATTTTGTAGTCATATTGTGTCTGAATATTTTGTTATTTAAAAAAAAACTACTGATATCCCCCCAAAAAACTTCGTAAAAGTAAACAAACGCCAATCTCAAAAAAAAAAAAAATAAAAAAAAAATATTTTATCAAAAAACAAGTAATTATGAATGTTGTGGCTAAAAAAGCCGTGATATAAAATGAATGCCAATCTCTTGTGTAAAACTTCCTGGTCATAATAAATAGTATAATTTAAGTTTCTCTGCAATAAAAAAATTGCACTGTTTGAGGTTGGTGCCCATCTTAATCCCCCGAAAAAAATTAAATCTCGCAAATGAACTTGAATTACTAAATCATAATAACGAAGGATACTTAAAAAAAAAACTTTGACAAATGTATGATCTCAATACATTTATACAGAGGTATAGATGGTGGTTAAGATGGGCACCAACCTCAAACAGTGCAATTTTTTTATTGCAGGGAAACTTAAATTATACTATTTATTATTACCAGGAAGTTTTACACAAGAGATTGGCATTCATTTTATATCACGGCTTTTTTAGCCACAACATTCATAATTACTTGTTTTTTGATAAATTTTTTTTTTTTTTTTTTTTTTTTTTTGAGATTGGCGTTTGTTTACTTTTACGAAGTTTTTTGGGGGGATTTATAATACTTGTCCGGTATGTCACTTTTTGCGCATGTTGAATTTGCATGATTTTTAGCGAAGATATAATTTAAGTGGAAAACAATCTTCTTTAAAAATGTGAAGTAGATCAGCAATACATAAATGCATGTGCACAAAATATTTTAAAATTTAAAATTGTTTCCATTTGTTATGCAGTTTTACATATTAACTAAAACTAACTTAGAGTCATGCCAATAGTTTGAAATGTGAATTTGTAAAATTTACAAAGCTGAAAAGTATATTTAAACATAATTTAGTTTGTATTGTAAATATATTCACTTAATACAGGAAATTATTTTTCAATAAATCTTCAGCAAGATTACATTGATTTTTTTTACTGTATTATTATATTTTGTACATTTACATGCTACATAGAAGCAAATTATACTACGGGTTTTAAAAAAAAATGTGTAAAGCTATATCAGTCTCATAAAAAGGTAACTAGGGGAGTATTTAAAGCATGACTTCCCAATACATCCATTTCCAAACTGACAGTGTATATTCAAAGCGAAAATAGCTTTAATAAATGTCCTTTTATGCCATACTTCAAGATGCAACTATTTTTTAAAACAAAGATTACTTAAGTAAAACCAATGACTTGTCATAGTTTCGTGCATCGTGATGCAAGCAATGCCCTCCAAAAAACCCTTAAATTTTGAAGATTTAATAGATATGATTGTAAGTATTAAATATCCATATATGCAATCGTACCAATGTACATAAAATTATTCAAATATAGCTATTATTGTTTAAACACACGTCCATAAATTCAAAATAAAAGTATGTCTCTTGAACACTATACATTCACAAATAAAACTTCTTAACAAATTTTATTCTTAGCCATTTGAAGGACTAAAATTCTTTACTAATTCGATAAAATAATTTACCCTACCATAAAACTTAACTGAAACTGCAAAGCAAAATCACCCGCCTTTCCTTCTAAATATCCCTCGAAAGCGCAAACTAAATCCCAGCTTTTCGATGATAATTTACAAAGGATCAAAATCCGGAGCCATAATTTTAATTGCCAGACGACATATTTTAAAAGTACTTGAGCAACACAAAACTTTGAATGAAAATCAACTTTTCGCAATGTTCCTTCTCTGATGGAATAGTTAGCCATTAATTATTCATACACGCTGCAGACCTTGACAGAGGAGTTATCCCAAAGGACTTTGTTAATTGCTCAAATTTCTAAAATTCGCCCTTAAGGGGTAATAGGAGTCTTAAAAATGTGCAAAGAAGGTACTACAAAGCATAGTTTGATATTTAATGTAATTTTTTAACTACTCGATATATAAGCATAATTTTTTATATGTAATTCTACAAGATTTATTTAATATAAAACAAGTTTTGAGATTTATGAAACTTTAGCCAAAACTAAAATAAATGATATTAAACATAAAGCTATTTGAACACATTGGGATTAGGCTTGCACGGCAAATTTTGAGGTCAAAATTGAAAACCAAGAAAATGACTTTATATTGTACACATATGCACAAACAAAGACTTATACTTAAATTCCCAGCTCAATTTTAATTAGAAATTATTTAAAAAAATATTTTTAAATCAAAATTTTAAATTTTTAAAATAAGTTCTTAAAATAATTTCTAATTAAAACTGAGCTGAGAATTTAGGTATAAGTCTTTGTTTGTACAATATAAAGTCATTTTCTTGGTAATTTTTTCAATTTTGACCTGAAAATTTGCCGCGTAAGCCTAATCCCAATGTGTTCAAATAGCTTTATGTTTGACATCATTTATTTTAGTTTTGGCTAAAGTTTCATAAATTTTAAAATGTGTTTTATATTAAACAAATCTTATAGAATTACATATAAAAAATTATACTTATATGTTGAGTAGTTAAAAAATTACATGAAAGATCAAACTATGCTTTGTAGTACCTTCTTTGCACATTTTTAAGACTCCTATGACCCCTTAATGTATGCGCAAGAGGACAAACATTAACCAGGCCAAGTTTGAACGAGAAAAGGGGAGTAGCGGATAGCATTTTAATCAGTAGAATGCGAATTTCTGAAGAAGATATGGAATTGGCTCTTTTAAGATTCGTTTGCCTTATTTATTCATTTAATATATGATGGGGAAACTTTCGTGATAAAAAGAGATTTATTTGAGACATGGCTAAATGTCCACACTTATCTGATTGCCAAGGCGTTTCATCATAATAATGGATTCATGTTTATGTTTTGAATGAATTTTCTTGTATTGTATAAAATAAATGTAGCGTGGACTTAAAAAATATTATTATATCTTGCTTTAAATCTTTGTATTTCGGTACACGAAGTGTGAATAACAAAATATTTTTGAGTGAAAATGCTTTTTAGAGAAACATAAAAATAAAACATCGGAACTATTTGTGCTTAACAAATTTATTACTATGATAATATTTTTTAAAAAATATATTTGAGCATCAGTACATGGTACATTTTAATCTGTTCTATGAAAAAAATAATGCCGAAATTTCAAGCATATTTGATTTTATAGAATCAATGGATATTTATGGAGTTTGCTAAACTTTTTCAACAGCGTTGCAGCTTTCAAACCATGTTTTGCGTGCAAAATGAACCAAATTTTACTTTAAAATATGCAATTCTTTTAAATATGGTAAATTTCTTTAAAAAATAGTTTGTCGCTTGACAGATAATGAGGCACAGAAGCAATATCAATCGAATAACTTTGGTGTGACGTTAATTCAACAAAATACCGTAAGCCTTAAAATAGTGTCATATCATTTACAAGTGCAAGTGTCGAAACTTTGAGCAGCATTCAGAAGTCAAAATTTCACAGAAAAAATAATATCCAGGTGATTCTAATATTTTTTAGCAAGATCTAGCAGGATTTTTTTTAATTACGATTATCTGTGTATTAGTTTATGTTTGGTTTGTTTATTCTAAAAACTCATTTGAACAGGAGGCTTTAGGAAGAAATTGCAGATTTAAACTCTGAAATTTTTTATCATGTGCCGTGTGTCTAATCATTATTTTGTATTGTAATAAAATAAATATCAATGATTTAGAGACATTATAAAATTCAATATATCAATTTTGAAAATAAATACATTAGTTGAAATATCAAATTAATTTTTTTTCAACTTAGTAAACATTGATGAATATAAGTATACAAAAAGCAGTGTTGGCAAAACTTTCATTAAATATAGTGTAAAGGGACTGTGTTTTCTATCTAAAAACTTATATTTCTACCCACACATTTCTGAAAATAACTTGAAATAAGCTGATTTATCTCTAAAATTTATTCTCTTGTGGGCGTTCCCCAATTTTTGAAGTAATCAAATCGAGTGGCTGACTGAATAAACTGTTGGATAAATAAAGTATTTCATGCCAGCATACACATATAGGATTTAATTTAAATAAATTTTGCTGGAAAAAAAACTTTTTTCTCATAAACAAAATCATATTTTTAGTTGCATCAAAATAATCCGTTAAATATATGTTCTAATATTGAAATAAGTAAGGAAAAAATCATCTTTTTACATTAAAAATGAATGGATATTGTTACAGGTATAAATATTTTCTTAAATTTTTTATCTCATAATATAAGTCTTAAAAAGCGAAAACATTAAGAAAATAGGTTACTTTTTTGCAATAAAAACATTATAAATTTTCAAATCAAAATTCTTGAATGAAAGACTGAAATGAATAAAATTTTATTTGAATATTAATATACATAAATATTCAAAGGGATTTAAAGAACATTTTTATATACGTTTGCCCTGAAAAATATACATAAAGATTTTAACAATGCTTATCGAAACATTTTTCAATTTAAAATATTCATTCGAAAAACATAAAATATAAACACCCTGTTTTCTCTCCTACTAAGACCACTCGATATCATTCACGAGGAAGCATCAAAATTCATTTTTAAAGATTTATTTCGAAAAAATGGATTGAAAAATCTCCAAAGCATTTTCGTTTCCTTTCAATTTCTTCAAATTCACTCCCCGAAACCCTCAACCCCGAAATCTCCTAAAACTCGCAGTCCTTCATTTTTCCCCCCAGTATACAAAGGATTTCCAGTTAAATATTACTCTCTCAGCGGAACTCAACTACTTTCCGAGGGAAAGAAAAGATTACGCTGTGCGGAAAAGCGTCAATTTCAAACACTTTTCTGCGGGTCCCTTATTTATTTGTTTTTTTTCTTACCACCCACCGCACTCCAGTGTAGTCGAGAACACGCTTAACGAAGCACGGGATGTAAATAATAAAAAACAAAATAATGTAGCGTCCCCTTTCACCAGTTCTTAATTATAAGCAAAAGAGCATCATATGTTTTTCAGATGGCTCATTCTTAATTGGTTCGTTATAATAGTTACTTTTTTTTAAAGAAAGCTTCATTTTAATTGCGCTCCGGAGAGCTATAATATTATATTCTTCGTGAAGTTAACATAAAATATAAACATGTCTGCCTTTTGGGTACTGAAACTGAAAATATTTTTATAAAACTTTATTCTGTGTATTAAATATCTTGTTATCTTAGTTGATATTTTTTATTGTAGTTTTTAAAACACATAAAAGACAAGTAGAGACGGTCTACTAACTGACGCATTAAGTGGCTTATTTTTTTTTTTTTACTTTTCAAACCGCACGATGTGATCTGCATCTATTTTCCTAGTATGAAATGATATTAAGAAATTTACTCAGAAATGATATTAAAAGATTATACGTGTAAGTGCATGTTGAAATAAAAGAGTCTGGTTAATGCTCTAGAGGTTAACTTTTAATTTGAACGTGAGTCCAAACTAGTTAACCTGATTCCTGGATGTTCGTAGGATATGATCTTTAACAGTTTTATAATGATTAAGTTCCAAAACTGACATTCTCTTAAGTATAATTAGGATATATCGACCGACACGTTCATTGGCTGCTTTTGACGATCGTAAATTTAAGACACGAAGTCATCAATAGACGGACCGGGCCATCTTACTTTTCAGAACGTGAGTTTTTAAATAACGCCTTTAGTACAACTGCTTACAAACCGCAAGATGTGATCTGCATCTATTTTCCTAGTATGAAATGATATTAAAGAAATTTACTCAGAAATGATATTAAAAGATTATACGTGTAAGTGCATGTTGAAATAAAAGAGTCTGGTTAATGCTCTAGAGGTTAACTTTTAATTTGAACGTGAGTCCAAACTAGTTAACCTGATTCCTGGATGTTCGTAGGATATGATCTTTAACAGTTTTATAATGATTAAGTTCCAAAACTGACATTCTCTTAAGTATAATTAGGATATATCGACCGACACGTTCATTGGCTGCTTTTGACGATCGTAAATTTAAGACACGAAGTCATCAATAGACGGACCGGGCCATCTTACTTTTCAGAACGTGAGTTTTTAAATAACGCCTTTAGTACAACTGCTTACAAAGGGTGCTTAAATACCGAAATATCATGCTCGCAAAATATTCTTAAAACAAAGTGTGATCCACAAACCTATTATTAGCATGGTTTACTGAAATAGTATTTCATTTTGATTAGGAAAAGTAATTAAATGAATCGTGATAATGTTTTTTTATTTTTTTATTTTGGAGAATTTTATATTTAGTCACTGTGAAAAATTCGCTCACGAAGAATAATCAAGGTAACTAAAATAAATTCTAACAATATATATTTCTATTTGCTTACACCGAGAAAACAATTAAACAATTTATAATTTAAAATGCGTCAAAAAATATTATCATACGCTATGAAGTGAAAACACCAAAAATCGGACAGTTACAAAAACAACTGTGTTTGAAGATAACGTGTTTGTCATTGCGTGAAATATATAAGAAGCTTTTAGTCTTCTGCTAAAGATACGCTTTTCCGGAAAATTTCCGGAATAAAAATGCACCGTCGTAAAAACTGATTTTACCCGGATATTTTTTAACTTTTCTTTTTCCTTCCACCTATTCCTAAAACCTTCTTTCCGGAGTTGATTCACTGTTTATAATTTGCTGAAGTAGGACTTTCTTTTCATTTCCCAGAGCCGTGAATTACGCTTTTTGTTTGTTGTCAAGAAGAGAGATGCTCTAAATCACATTTCATATTTTACAAATCATTCTTCATTTGACTAAGGAGGCGGAAATATAAAAATCCAGTGTGAATATGAAACTTTTTTTTTTATGTGAAAGAGGGATTCTCTTAATTGTTTGAAGTCTAGGAAGAGAAATATGGGATGGTTAGTTTGAGTGGTGTACCGCCTTTGTTAATTTAGTGCCATACTTTAAACTTGAAATGGAATCTGTAAAAGAAACTTGTGACTTGTCAGATTTATTTCCGTACATAGCAGCTAATTTATTTTGGCTGAAGTAAAAGACAGATGGAAATGTTTTGTTTGTAGTTATCAATTTATTTAACCTACAGTTTCCAAACTTTTAAAATGACAGTTTGAGAAAACTTAGTCAGCATTTGCTTGATTGAAAAATATTGTAGTTTCTATAGAGCGATTGGACAAAGTTGAAAATGATACAAGCAGCAGAAAATCAAGATCACTGATTAAATATAATATTTAAATGTGTCAAGGATTGAAAAAAACGGCTTTTTATTAATTCAGAATAAATAATGTGTTACGAAATTGTTGTATTAATAGTAAAAATGCTGGTTTATGAACTCATTCTGTATCGGGTATTTATTATATGATTGCAAAAAAACCGATTTCTTTTTAATGCAGTACAAGAAGATATCACTATAAATGTAATATTTATTTACAAGGATTTCTAACTATCATTTGAATGATTTCTTAAAATTTTGCAAACTAATATTTAAAAAGATAGTTTACCGATAGTTGAGTTTACCGATTAAAACGATATAATGAATTCAATGGTGTAGAAAGTTTCCAGAATTTCACTTTACTAAAGTTCTTTAAGCGGAATTAATTTGAATAACTATTAGATAAATCCAAGGAATTGTTATTACTGTTTATAAATTAACGTATATTAAGAAATATGAATTAAATTTATACTATAAATGATATTTTTTGCTGTTCAAAATCAATTTTGTATACATTGAATATAAATTTACTCTTAAATTCAGAAAATTATTTTTGACGTTATCTTTTAATTTTACATACTAATATTTAAAAGATAAACCCTAAGAACTTTCCGAGTTTAAGAGTAAATTGATACTTAATATATATACACATAATTTATTTTTAAAAGCAAAAAATTCGTTTTAAGTAAAAATTAAATTCATATTTCTTAATACCCGTTAATTGATAAACAGCAATAACAATTCATGGGAATTATCTAATAGTTATTCAAATTAATTCCGCTTGAAGAACTTTAGTAAAGTCTAATTCTGGAAACTTTTCTACGCCATTGAATTCATTTAGAAATTATCGCAGCTTCTTTAGACTATTTCCCCATTAACTCGCTTTAATCGGTAAACTCAAATCAATAGCGTGAATTAATGCTGGGCTAACTTTAGACTAGGATCATAAAAAAGTACGAATAAATTTCTAACGGATTAGAAATTGCTAAAAGAATAGTTATGGTTGCAATCAAAAATGATTATTTTTATGTGTCATTAAATTGAATAGATTTATGTTACTTTAAGATTTTGGCTTTTCTAAATATTGTATGTATTGTGTGCAAGTATTATTTTTGTTTTTGTTTCATGCTTAGTACAAGGTGTTGAGTAGATAATGTATTGTAATAAAATTAGAAGTGTTTCAGCCATTAATATTTCTTTAAAAAATAGATTTTATTGGCTGAATTAACGACGCACTAGATCTGCACAAGCTTCTTTACTAAATTTTAAAAATGCTATATTTTTGCATTATTTTGATATAATTAATGAGTTTGTGTGTGCTCGTGTGAGAGTCACTACATTCTCAACGTTAAACAATTACACTATATTTAAATTTAAATAAAAAATTATAATTAAGTATTATTATTTTAACTCATTAAAATACTATATTTTTAATTTGACAATTTAAAAATACTTAATTAATAATAATAATTAAAAATAATCTGATGCTACCAATTAATCGGTGCAATTTTTATAAATGTAACTATTTTATAAGCCCAAAATAGAGTTAAATATACTTACATTACGATACCTCTTAATGCCCAATAATTTAAATATCATATTAAAATCATACAAACTGAAGCTGGATATTTTGATACCCACTTAGCTCAAATATCCCAAGCTATGTATATTAAATCTGAATATTTCCGAGTGCATTCAACTCTTTAGCTATTACACATCGCTATTTCCGACAAAGATAGCGAGTTGTTCTGACAGCGGCAACATAAGGCAACCTCTCAAACTTTTCCCAACTTCCTTTTGCCTCTCAATCCTATCAAAGTTAAGACGAGAATTCGAAGTAGCTCGTTTCTACACATTCAGAAAGTTTGTTGTAACCTTTTCGGAGGGAAACTAGGGTTTAAAACTTTGAAAAGAACTTAATATGTGTTGGTTCTTTTATTTATATTAATTTATTCTTTAGGCACAAAGATTTTTCCTTAAAATATAGTTTATTGAGACTGTTGATTAAAGTATATACAAGTAAATTAATTTGTGTACGTACCATTGAGGATATTTGTAATAATTTATGTATCTTTTTAATGCTAAAATTACCCAATATAGCATAACTGTTAGATTTCTTTAAACTAAATTTTGCGAAGCACATTGTATTTAAGAATTGAAGTTCTCCCTGGCATGTTAATAATAATTTGAAATATTTCAAGGTTAATGAAAAAAGCTACATTTTTTAACAACTAAAAATTTAAATTATAAATTATTCTTGAAGTTTTCAGTTAACTCAAGACAATTTTATGTGTAATAATAAATATATTTTGAGAAATAGATTTTCCATATAATTGAGCGAAATGTCAAATGATGTAAGTTATCAGGGATAATCCAAAGCTGGGAGTAATCGCAAAATTACAATGAGCACATAAGACTTGAGCACGCTACATATTTCACATAAGCCGTAACATTCGTCTTGGTAATAGATATTTAAGGAGTCGCGTACCATTTTGAAGGCATTTTAAGTGTAGTTTCATGTGTAGTCCAGTTTTAACTATGAGGACCTTACTAAATCCACCTATTTATGCCGGCTTTGCGATTGCTGTTATAAGGGCTTTATTTAGGAGATTTTGAACATCTCCCATTTGCCATGTAAAGTGGCTATTTGTTTAAGTGTACGATGTGAGTGAGCTTTCGCACAATTTTACCTTATTTACTATGGAGTTAAGGAGGCTGTTAATATGTGAACTATACAGCCAATTAATTCAGAATGATATTAAGTAAGTCTTTTAATAATTTTGTTTTGATATTCATGTCGTTTTGGCAAATATACTGAAATTTCAATAATGATTTTTGATTTAAAAAACTTATTTAATGCAAATTAATTACACATCTGTTTTAAGAAAACTATTTCGAAAAGCTGGATGCATAAAATAAATGTAATATTTTTTTAATTAAAATATAACTTTAAAAAAATCAGTCGAAACTTATTAACGATAATTAAGTTATTTTTTTTAATAATATTTACTGGTGTTTTTTTTATGTAGTTTCTTTTGATTATCTTAATTTAAATTATTAAAATTTGCGTATTTAACATTTATAAAATTTGTTTTATTTAATGATATGTGTCCATGGATAAATAATAATAAATAGTAGAGTGTATGGGACAGAAGGCACATATCACAGCTCAGGTGAGTAGACACACAGTGTCAGATCAGACTTCGTTAGGGCGAGTTGGTGATTTTTGCTGCATTTTTGCCAGGATGGCTGGCTGGGGCTGAAAGAAATTTTTTTAGGATATTTCCGTCCGAGTTAGGGGGCAGTTTCTGCAACTGGAGTATTTTTCTTTTTTCATTCTTTGATTTCTTTTTCCTTCCCTTTACACCTACCCTAATCTTAGGGATATGGGACAGTTATTAGTGCTTAAATTGCAGATTTGATGTTTAATTTTAACACTTCTGCTGTTAAATTTTGCTTTGGATACAGAGTTGATGTCATTAAGAGTGATTATTAATTTGAAAAGTATATGTTGTTGAAATTCAAAAGTAACCGAGCCTTATCCACTTCATATACATCAAATAAAAATCGCACCTCCTTGTTAAATGCATTCACATACAATTACAATCACTTTCCCCAAAAAATAGTCTCTCACACTAACCATCGAGAAAATAATCCCATCATAAAGTCACAATAATTCCTCTTGGATGATCTATCAATGTCAAGTTGCAAGTCGTAACAAATATGTAACTTATTCCCCCCTGGTACTCAGGTGTAATGATCTGACGGTAATCGTGAACAGTGTTCAATTATTCTGCACAATAATTACCCTAATTGCATGTTTCTGTGATAAAATAGACGTGATAGTATTGCAGAACGATTCTAACAATCGGTTCCGTATTCTCGTACTAGAGAAGAACTATTGTTGAAGACTAGTAATTTAAGTTGAACGTGACGTCAGACGTTTTAGATTTGATTCTATTGAAGTGAATTGCAAATCGGACATATTTAATGGGTCCCGTTTCTCCATTGTAATCTGCATAATGGATATTTTAACAAATTGTGTGTAGTAGGAGAATGAAATAGTAATTTCACCCAAAGAGGTGACTTTAGTTTCATTACATAGAAAATTGATTTTGAATTAGGTAATTATTTAAATACTAAAGTAATATATTTTTTCCAATAAAAGTATGCGAAAATTTATCATAATTTTATGCTATCAACTACTAAGCTCCTAAATTTTATTTATTAAATTTAAATTATTGCAAGGTATCTTTTTTCTCAAGAAATAACAAGTTGTCTGTATGCGGTTTCTGTGACGTTGATAACTAAAACTCAAATGAAATTCTTATCAATCGGGTTTATTTTTATATTTTCTACAACAGATTATTACGTGTTTAATTTCTTAAACTAAAACAAAGTGTATCAAATTCCTTCTTATCACGCACATAGTGTTTCTCTCAAAAAGATCTATAAACCTTTGAATTAAAAGCCATTATTGCTTACGCATGTAATAGCCTAACATTTCTGGACTTGATGGTCTCTTTGAGACCATGTGCAGAAACTAATATTTTTTGACGAACCTGTACTTCATGATGCAATAACACAAACTTAATTCATGATCAATGTAGTTGGATATTATATTTAAATAATATTGCATCATCAAATGAAACTTGTGTATAAGAGACGAAGTAAAAGATATGAGATGTTTTGACAAAGTCGATTTGATAGGCTTGCCTACCAAATAATAATAAAAAATATTATTTATCCGAAATGTTCATGAATGTAAATTAAGTTGTTTGAATAACGCACACAATATACATTAATAAATAGGCATTGATATTATTGCATACATTCTATGAAAATAGTAATTATTTATTTTGTGGCAACACACAACGCATATTTATCCATTATTTGAATAAGTATGTTAGTATTACAAAGCGTAGAAGAACTTACCTTCTGTAATATGAACTGGATAAACTGCCTAACATTAATAAATTACGACTGATGCAGGGTTACCTCAGAAACAACAATTTGTTTACTTTCGACTTTAGCTATGGTTTTTGGAACTTTTTATTGGTCTTTTAGCACTTTTTAGTTATTATTCAGTGTTGAGGCTCTAAAAGACGTAATGTACTATGTGTATCCAAATAACATTAACTTTTACTATGAGCATGCTACACGAATGCCTTCGCCATTTTTCCAAGAGACAAAATTGGTTGTTCGAACTGGGATAAGTCCATCCTGCATATGTGACTTAGGTAGGACTTGTAAGGTAGATAAAGTGAAATTTTCAAACAATCAAATCAATGAATAGTGATGTCACCCAACACTGCCTTTGTAAAAATCTATTTGTATAAAATACTTCTTTAAGTTTATTTCATATCTTTAATTGTTATTAATGTAGGATATGATGCACATTTTTATTCTTTTTATCAGTCTATAACAATAATATACACAATATCATATTTTTTTTAACCGTTTTATATATAAGAGCATTTATGTAAAAGTTCATAAAGTAATGCCCGACGAATAATACCCCGTTTAATGAAGTGCACGTTAAGCATCCCTCAAAGTCCTAACGCTGCGTATGATGTCGCCCTTAACGGTTGCGTTGGGTGCCTATACAGGAGTCGGCTCGTCCCTTGACTGTGGTTTTAAAATACGACGCCGTCGCCAATAGCCCTCGTGTATCTCTAGTGCGACGATATTTCAAACCTAACATAACGTTAAGTAATTTTAAAAAAAGAGGGATAATACTTTTTTGGACGAGACATGAACGAAGCGAGTCAATTAATTTCCACGAGATTTTAAATGTTTTATAAATAGTTTTTATAAAGCGTTTTTAAAACCCCTTTTCATCATATATTATGGAGCACGTACAACATTTTTTTGGCTAATGTATATTTGTAAACTACTTAACTAACCAATGTCGTAGCTACAATGTCGTAGTACTATATCGGCAGGAAAACATAAAAAAATGTACATTTTTTTCTATACATATTGTGAGCATACCGCGTCATTTGCATCCAGACCACGTCCCGCCGATCTTGTTTGGGAACATGTTGATTCGCGTGCCTCGTTATGCCCTGGCATGAGGGAAAGAAAACTTTTTCCCCATGGGGATTCATCATTCTGGCAGGGACTTTGCATTCTCGAATTCCAAGGGTAATTATTCATTAGAATCGATTTCACATCAACAGTGCTTCATAAAAAGCGTGCGGGAGAGGGAATTCTAGTTGAAAAATGGGGATTTTTTTTATATTTTAAAGGAATTTTTTTTGTATCCAGTTTTAGGATAAGGTAAGGTAGTAGAGAGGTTTAATCAAGCTCTGCCACGCGAGCTCGTTGGCTCTAAGTAATTCTTTTAGTTAGGGCAGGGAAATAAATATAGGTTTTTATGGTCGGTTGTTTTTTTTACTGCCCTTTTCTGTTTAGTAGTAAATGTAAGTTAAACAGTGTAATTAGAGGAGATTTTATGTTTATAGGTCTTAAAAGGCAATTAAGATATTTTTTCCGATCACTTTCCGGTGTATTTTTAATCAATAAGGCTGCTTAGGTTAAGATGAATGATTATATTTTAATTAAAAAATAATAAAGGTTTTTTTTTAATTACTCTAATTTTCCATATTTAAGGCTAATGTACAAACATCAATTATATGAGTATGAAGTTATAAATATATATTTTTACAAAACATTATTTAGTTATTAAAAATTAATTGTTAAAGTATCCCTAATTTTTAGTTGTTAAAAATATAATTATATGAATACTGTTATACTATTTTTATTATTAAACTTGATGATGGTTAAACACTATTTTAATCTTTGATAGTATTATATATAACTGAAAAGATATACGTTATAAGACTTTTAATTACATAGATCATTTGAAATGAAAAAAAATGTCTAAACAAAAATCCTATTTTATATTTTTCTTCAACAATACACATATTTCCATGAACTAGTGTCTTCAAGGCAATTGGAGTTCTTATTAACAGGCGACCATTTTTTTCCGCATGCACATCTGTATAGTAACCTTTTTGCCAAAAAAAAACCTAAATGTATTTTTGCTGATTCCACTTAACATTCCCTGGAGGCCGAAACCTTTCTAATTACTTTCCAACTGAACCAAAACGTCAATTTACAGAGTGAAACCTTGATATTTAAATTAGGCTCGTTCTGAGTATAATGCATCTTTGAAGAATGCGAAATTCAAGTCGACCGTTGCTTGATTTGGGAATAAGAACTTCTCCCGGCGCACTTGAAAAGTTCTCAGAAAACGCTGAGTGCAGGCGAAAGTGCATAAATAAGCTACGGCCCTTAAATCCCTCATTAGTTCGTGCTTTTGTTACAACATACGTAAAATGAGATTGAATGGTAAGAGTCAATGAAGTAGGAGAATATTGGGATACATTGTTTATTTTAAGGGTTTTGGGTTAGAGTTGTGTAATGGTGTTTCAGTTGAAATATGTTTACTTTTTATTGAAGTTTGGGAGCTATGTTGTAAATAAACCACTCATGACTGATTTTGAATTTTGGGTACATAGTTTCTCTTATATTTTATTTAAAAACGAATTTTAAAGTATATGATAGTATTTTAATAAAGATGAACTTCCAGCTGTCATGAAATACTGTTTCAATTTCTTTAAAAAAAACTATAAATGACTATTTAAAAATTGGTTTCAAATATTATTTTTATAGTAATTTCAATGTTCATTGATTAGCCAATTGAAATAAACATATACTTTTTAGTTGAACATTATTACTTGTGTTTTCACAAGCTGTTTTAGTTAAAGGTGAAAAACAATATTAATTATATATGTTAACTAAATTCAAACAAAAATAATCCATACATAAACTGAATTCACATCAATCATATGTATATTTTATAAAATATTTAACATTAACCAAAAAAATCAAGTTATTATTAGAACATTTAACAATTTTTTATGGATGTTGGTACTATTTTCTTGAGCATTATTTTTATCACTTAATTTTTTATTTAGCAAATAATAAATAAACTTATCACATCAACGCCTAATTAGTTCTTTCACTTTAGGTTTTTAAAAAAAAAATTGTGTTTTTCATTCAACTTAATTTAACTTTGGTTTTAATAAACTGTCCAGTTGTATGGTTTTATTTTGTATGGTACTGATACTTTGTTTATTTAGTTAAACCTCAGTTAAACGATTTTCTTTTTCAAATCACAAATTTTTCTTACCAATCGCCATTAATGAGTAGAGGAATTGTTATAATTTGAATATTTTATTAAATGTAAAAGCATTTCCTCGTATACATTTTTTTGTTGGAAAATATAAATTTTTCCAACTTTTATATCTGATATTTTGTTTTTAATTGCATTTAAAAATCATTAGTGATAAATCTCTTATATTTTTTTTGTTTGTTTTATATAAATTTAATTTCAGAATAATTTGAATCCATGAATTTCAGGATTTCTTTCTGAATTTTTTGGCAAGATATTTTGTTTTACTTCGTTAAAAAGATTTTTTTTAAAAAAGAAGCAATAACAATTCGAAATATTTTATACATAGTTTTATTAAAGGAACCTAATTTAGTTTCGTATGTTAAAATTTACTTTTCAAACTTACAGTACGAAAATAGTCTGCAGCAGCTTTTAAAACTTGTATTACAAATTCTTGACTTTCTTTTTTGACTTTACTGCAATAACTTGTATTGACAATTCGCTCACATGGTTAATAATTTCAGCTCCATTATATTTTAATCTATAGTAATAAAGGAAAGAGTATTGTGTATGTCTGTTTATCGCAAAAGACCTGCTTAGACTGCTTTAAAAATTCGAAATTTTTACTATCGATTCCTCTTAATACCTACGTGTGCACCTGATGCTTAGATTAACGGTTGCGTTGGTTGCCTATTCAGATGTTGGCTCGTCACTTGACTGTGGTTCTAAAATACGATGCCCGTCGCCAATAGTCCTCGTGTAGCTCTAGTGCGACGATAATTCAAAACTAACCTGAGGCTTATTTTTTCATATTTGATTGTGATTTTTAATTAAAATAATTAGTTTCAAAAAACGTTATCCACTTGGGAGTGCGGGACCATAACAGGACTTCAAAACACAACGACCGGGCCGTAACAGGGGCTTGACGCCATTCTTTGTTATAATTTGCTTTTTTCTTGCGCATTCGCCAACATGAATTGAATTTAGTTTTGATATTGAGTGTATGGGGAACATTCATGTGATGTCTCGCGTTTTGTTATCCTACACCTCTCGAAACATGTGCTAATGTTTTCCTTCTGCTCTAACCTGTCTAACCGCTTTTTTTACCACAGCGATTTGGATTTGAAGTTCAGGTGGATATGGCCGTGAATGTCCCCCATTTTTACAAGTAAGCATCCCAGCCAAAAAATTCTGCAGAATTGCTTCACAAAAAAACTTTATAAAATCTTCAAAAAAACTTCACAAATTCTGAAGGGATTTGAAACAATTAGTCTGCAGAATTGCTTCAAGAAAACTGCAGTTTTTTGAAGTTTTCGTAAAGCAGTTTTGCAGAATATTTTGGCCTTTTTTTAAGAAAACGTGGCGCCATCTAGCGAAATGTTATTAAAATAAAAATCATAAAGAAATAAATTATCGAACGAGTGGGCTGTTTTTCTGACCATTTCGGAAGTAGGAGAGCGGGATTTGATCCGATTGGAATTGGGCAGCAGTCGAATGCTCTAACGACTGTGCTACAAAAGCTTGTTATGAAGTTGGTTCTGTTAATATATGAGCAAACTATATTTTAGTTAGAAAATATTCTCGCTCGCCTGTTGCTTCAAAATAACTAGTTTTTTTTAAGTGCCGAAATGACTTTAGAATGACTGTAGAATTGCTGCAAAAAACTGCAGATACACATGTGGTCAATTTTTACATTTATATTGCTTCAAAATAGCTGCAGTTTTCTTGAAGCAATTCTGCAGACTAAGTGTTTCAAATCCCTTCAGAATTTGTGAAGTTTTTTTTAAGTTTTTTTGTGAAGCAGTTCTGCAGAATTTTGCAGTTGAGAAGTGCCGAAATGACTTCAAATTTCTATTGCTTCAAAATATCTGAAGTTTTTTTAAAGTGACTAAATGACTTCAGAATGGCTGTAGAATTGCTGCATAAAAAACCGCAGATATATCCATAGTCAGGCTTCACTTTTCTATTGCTTCAAAATAACTGCAGTTTTTCTGAAGCATTAAAATGACTTTAGATTTGCTGCACAATTGCTACAGAAAAACTACATAATCCCCATTCGATATACTTCAATTTTCTTTTGATTCAAAAAAACTGCAGATTTCTTAAAGTTGATTTTTTTTGAAGCAATTCTGCAGAATTTTTTGGCTGGGATGCCTCTAAAAGGAAGCAAGGCGAAGTTAACGGGTTCCCAGTAAGGCGGGACCACACTGCTAGTTTATAATAAAAATATCGGAATTTCAGTAAATATATCGTATTTCATTTTAAACTTGGGATTTTTTAATAATTTAAAGATTAAAAATATGCATTGATTCAAATATTAATTTCAAATGTATCTCCTCCTGAATAATTTTTTACCCAAAAGTTCCCATGAAGGAGAGACCTAAAATTTTACTATTGCATGTTCGTACTGACCTGTTCTTCTGTTAAGGAAACAAGTAAATTTTTAAACATGCAAACATTCATATATAAATAAACAATGAACATGCGGGTACCTATTTCTCTTTGTATATGTGTTGTATGGCAGATTTTAAACGCGAAGAAAACAAAGGTATTCAATTAAAATTTATATAACCTTTTTTAACGGTATAAAATCCACAAAAGTAATTTAACAGCGATGCGAGACTTGAGAATGCATCACTATAAGTAAAAAACCAACAAAACAGAAAAAAAATCACTTTTTACAAAGTGAAAAAAAGTTTTAAGGTTAATAAAAATTGTGTTTGTAGAACTTCCAGGCTTCGACCTCATTCGTAATTACTCCAGCGTTTCAATTTAAAACATCAATTTGTAGGCTCACGAGGTTTTCGGAAAAATTTAAATTAGTTTCATTCGGATAATAGTGCTTTTAGCTTGGTTTGCAATTTAAAAGGCTTACTTTAATAGTGGTCTAACTACAGTTTGGCTCATTTTGATGTATAGTTTTCAAAAGTTCATGCACTGTAAAAATTATGATGTTTTTACAGAATACGACTGTCAGAAGGTGCTATAGAAAAATACCGTAAAATTAACAGAGATAATCTCTCTTGTCTCCACGAAACTGTAACAAAAAATATGTTGTTTTTACAGAATAAGACTGTCCGAAGGTGCTCTAGAAAAATACCGTAAAGTTAACAGAGATAATCTGTTTTGTTTTCTACGAATAATTTGTAATTTTAGAGCAAAATACGTTTTTGAACTGACAATTTATGAACAAAACTAAACAAAACTCTACCTCCCCCAAGTTGTCCAAAGGACAAGCTGCCGTCCTAACTACAGCACAAACGAAATATTAATAAGTTTCGATATCCGGATTCAAACCATATACATTTAGATCTCCAGTCAAGTGCTCTCCCAACTAAGGTAGTTAGAAGCACTTCGTTAGCACCTGGTTAGAAGCACTTAGGTCTCTAGATGTTTCTTCAATTGCAGTGTAATACTTCTTACGACGCTAAACACAGAAAAATACTTTTTTACTTAAAACAGTTTCTTACAGAAGGAAAACTGTTAAAAAGAAGCAACAGCATTTTTCAGTAAATATAAGAATTTTTCTGTACAATAAGATTTATTAACAGTGCGGGGGCTATATATATATTGGTTTCCTATAGTATGAATAAGTGACAATCCTATGATGGGAATAAAATATTTTATACCACAGACATGTATCAAAAAGTCAAAAAAACACTTTGAAATACAAATACTAATATGTATTACATTTGACTTGCATCACTATTAACTAAATTTTCATTTTAGGAGTCACCACAAAAAAAAAAATCGTCTTTATTTTAATGGATTTTTCGTCGAGTTGTTTCTTCTCTCGACTTGTTTTCTTCATAATGGATTTCGATTTTTTTTTCTAGTTCCGATTGTAGATGATGTTGTGTGCGAATGGGTCCTGATGGCTTGATGAAAGGGGACATTGGATTTTTAGAGTATTTACTTAACTTTATTTCTGGTTTAATTAAAGTAGCATCACGAGTTATCGATTGCATACGAAGTAATTTAAAATCTGATTAAATATTTCAATTTTCAGTATCTTAATGTAAAGCAAGATATCGCAGCAAGCATGGAATATTTATGATTTTATTATAAATTGTAATGATTCAGTTAACATAAGTTAAAATATTGTATCAAATATAATTTTAATGTAACTTGATTTTCATATCTACGTATTAAAACTTGGACCCTCAATTTTGACGAGCGCAACACAATTTGGCACATTCATAGATTTGTAAAATTTGAATATGTATGTGAGCTGAATTCAAGAAACTTTTTAAGTTTTTATTTAGACCTAGAGTATATGTTTACAATATAAATAGTTGCTTTTTAGCCTGGTAGAATATTCATGAGTTTAACTTTAAATGGAAGATGGTTAAAAATGTATGAGTTGATAATATAGCTTATTGCAAACATGGTTTTGCTTAAAATTTTCAGGTACATATTTAAAAATTTAAATTAGTAGGTTTTTTCTTAAGTAATGTTCAAGTTTGTTTGTAAAAAGCAGTTTCAGAAAAGCCTATCCAATTATAAAGTATGACCATGACACTTGACAACTATATTAGGATTTACAAAAGTGGAATATATTCAGCTTAGGTGCCATGCATGTCGTTTAAACGGAAACGCATAATTATTAACGTCTTTAGTATAGCTCTAATACCGTCATTGCAATGTCAACAAATCCTAAGGAATGTTCCTAAACATGACGCAGCTGCGTAAAGCCCCAATCGACACCAAGTCTCTCAAAAGTCGCTGAAGTCTCTGCAGCTCCTGCGTCTTAATTTACATTTTCAGCAGCAAAGTGTCCGACCATTGCGTCTGACATTAGTCAGCGAAAATTAAGTTTGCCTTTCCCGGCACGTGAAACGCCTCTTGAGTATTCATTTAGTAGAATAATCAATCCTGCTCGTGCTAATTTATTTTATAGGTTAAGGTAGTTTCTGGGTTGTTTAGTTTGACGTTGAACTATGTAAATGCTGGCTTCGACAATGGCTCCTTAAGAAACTATTCGGGAGGAATTAGGGAGGTAAGTGGTTTGAGTATGGGAAAAGGCTTTTCTGTTAAATGTTAAGTATTGAATATTTTGGAATAAAACTTGCCTTGGAGTCTACTTTTGAATTCCAAAGCTACCCTTACGTAGCAGTATCTTTGTTTCAAAAGGACAATAACAAAGCATACTATATATGAAAGTAAAAATTGTATTTTAATAAATATTGCTAAATACTAATTTTGGCAATTCTTCCTATATGGGAAGAATTTGGGAGGCAAGTGGTTCGAGCTTGGGAAAAGACTGTTTTAAATGTTTAAGTTTTAAGTATTTTGGAAAAAAACCTCTAATGAATTCACATTTTTATGCTTAAAGGACTCCTATGCCATTCTAGCCTAATAGGGGTGCCGCTGACGGGACTCCGCCTTTCAGTTCCGGGGGTGCCAAATGTCACCTCCAGTTTTAACAGTGTACATACAATGCATAAGTAAATTATATTTAGTACATCTAAAATATAGCTCTGAAACTTAATTTTGCAAATGATAAATTCCAGCTAAAAGTCAAATATAGAAAAAAAGTATTCCATAATTATAATTTTATTCAAATGGAAATATATCTGCCATTATATAATTATCTTAATTTAAAACGAAAAAGGAAATGCAATTTAAAATTGATATATTTTTATTTTTAACATTTGTTAATTAATGTTTATTTCTAATTCAATATAGTTATGCGGTCTTTTAATTTATCTTTGTTGTCTTATATATGAAAAAAAACGCTCATTTATATTCTAAAAATATCATAAGCAATTAGTTAAATAAACATTTACTAAATCTACTAGCGATTGCTTACGCTTAAATACATTCTTCAGAAATATTTTTTCCAATGCAACTGTGAATGCCTTAATCAACTAAAAAAATCTATTTGTTCATGAACAAAGCAGAATAAATGTTCTATTGATTAATTTACAACAGTCCAAGGGCAAACAAGCTGGAAAATCACGGACAAATTGTTTCTCTGGCCTTTGGGGCTGGTTTCAAGAAGAGAAAAAAAAGTACACTTGCGTATTCTTATTTTTCTACAGAATAGTTTTACCATAGTTAAAATAGTCAACCATAAGAAAAAAATTAAAATGCAAATTACTTTTGTTCTCATGTGTTAAAAAATTATATTTATGCATTGTTTTATGTCCCTTTAAAACTTTGAATATTAAAAAAATAAATATTTTCTTAAAGAAAACTTGATTACAAGACAAAAATAGAGTAACATTGCTTTACGAATTTAGGTTGTGGAAATTTCGAAGTTTGTTCTCAACATTTAAAAACTGTTTGTCAATATATTCTACTTGACTTAATAAACCCGGGGTTCTAAGTGCGGTTAACTTAAGAATATCCCTTTGCATAAGAATATGGGAAGGGTTCAGGATCTCATGCAAATGATTTTTGAGATCGTGTTTTTTGTTGAAACTCGTTAGTTTCGAAATTGCGAAAAAGTATCATATATAGAAATTCCGTCCTTTTATTGGGTATGATGATAAACACCTCTTTAAAGAAAATTAAAATAAAAAATTATTTCAAAATATCATTCCTTGTGCTTATCGAAACATAAAAAACCAAGACTTTTTTCGAAATTTTTAATTTGAAGTAAAAAAAAATCATATTCATACTGATTCGAAACACAGTTTCCTTCATGTTAATATGTATATCGCTAAGTGGTTTTTTTTTTTTGGTTCAAAAATGGCTAATGATGTATTTTCGATTTTACATGGTGTTACACTTTAAAGTAAAAAAATAATAATACTAATTACAATGATTATATGTTTGATCATTTATCAACATAGTAGGTATGAATACACACATAATGTAGAAGGGGACGTACAAAAATGCTTGCTTATTTATAATTCAAATAATCGTACTTCAATATTTTTCTTACTAGATTATACACCAGATGTTGCTTGAGTGTACTCTCAATAATGCACCATCTCGAATCTCCAATTTTTTAATGAATTGTTCCGAATCTTTCCATTTGTTACCTTCAACACTTAAGGGTTTACTATATTTAAGAAAAACAATTAAATTTGAATTAAAGTAAATATGATGAATAAGAAATTATCAAAAAAGATTTTAAATAAATAAGTAAAATAAAATACTACCAAATTAATAACACATAATTTTTAAAAAAATACTTTTTGGGTTTTAATGGATACCAAAATGTATAAAATATAATTAAAATATTATTTTATGAATGTTTCATTCAATAATAATTGAATAAACGATAAATTATAACGGCAACTAACATTGTATTGATTTTGGCCATTTTTTTTTCTTTGAGAAAACTATGTTTTTAATTTTTACATAAACAATAAAAAAGTTTTTAATTATTGTTTTATATCAATATCACATTTTTATCCGTACCTTTTTTATTTCAGTTTTGTGTACTTTTTGTAATGAAAAGCATTTTGTTCTTTTTAAGCATTGACAAGGCTTTTGACAACTTTTATCTTCGAAAAGCTTGATTTACAACTTTTAGATTCCTTTCACCGTTAAATGAGCTTAGAAGGATTATAATGACTTTTGAAATGTCTATGTTGTTTGTGTTGACTAAGCTGATTTATAACAAAGAAAATGTTTTGTGGAACTTTCAAGAAACAAGTCAACATATTAAGATACAATATATATCTTTTAAACTTGGATTTTGTTTTTATTTGAACCTGCCAACTATTATTGTGAGAAAACTAAAACCTGTAAACATTTAATTCGTTTTATATAAGAACAATTTACTTTTTGGAATTGAATTGTCACAGTTTTAGAGACAGAATAAATACAAGAAAAATATTAGCTTAAAACTTGAAAATAATAATTAAAAAATTTTTAAATCAAATATAACAACTAATTCTTGTAAAGGAAAACAACCTATGTTCAATGTAATATACAGTAATCGATAATCAATCATCGAAATATTCAGTTATCGATATTTTGTCTACTAATGTACCTGAATACCTCTTTGACTATCGAATTTAGGTACTAAATCAAAAGTAAATTTTAACTAATGTTGACAAAAAATTTTAATCGAAGCTTTTAAAGATAATAAGCATTATTGCTTTATAATTTTAAGTCAAAACCAATAACACAAGTTTTAAAAATATCATTGCTTTAAAATACATGTCATAAATAATATATCATGGGTAATGAAATATAGAGTTTTCTAAAATTTTATTTTAATTTTAAATCGATAATTTCATAAAACTTTTTTTAACATTTTCATTATTTTTATATCAATTTTCATCTCAAATCTCTCCTCAATTTCACCCTGTAACAGAACTGCCTAATACATATTTCATTGGAATCCATGATGAGTGTAACGATTCCCAAGAAGAAGAATAAAAAATTAATGACACAGTTTTAATCGATAGCCATAAATCCAAAATGGCGTCTCAGCTTCCGGACGTATTTTGAGAAATCGAACCCCCAAGAAATCTCATCTTTATCTGACGTTGATTCATTGTTTCTGCTCCCATCGATGACATTGTCTGAAGAGCGTGAGAAATAAGGTTGGCAATTACGTTTTCGTAATTGATCGGATACTTCACTCACCGGTATCGATCATTTTTTGTCCGATTCTTTTTTATGTCTTCGATGCTTGACTAGAGGACTGAAAGGCAATGATAGTACGGTTCGTATTGGATCCAATATTTCATGTTGTACTTCCTAAATTTAAGATGGCTGTCAGGTCAGTGAACGTCTTATTTCTGTAGTTTTATTGCTGTCGTAATTCTTTGTGACTCCTTGACCCTTTTCGTTGGATAAATATAAGTTCTGTAATCGTGCATTTAATATATTATGTGATTAATTTTGTAATTCAAAATTAGGCATAAAACAGCAAATTAATATTTTTTAAATGCGGTAAATCTTACAAATATCAGTAACTTCAATCTGAAAATTATTTTATTTCAAACCAGTGTAATTAACTTCCTTTATAATAGGGAAGACCGGGGACAGTTTTCTGAGTGGGTAAATTTTCTACTTCTCCTTAAAATGCAATTGAGGTTGGTAATTCTTAATTGATCGGATAATTCACTCGCAGATATAAATCATTTTTTTTCGGCTTCTTTATTATCGGTGCTGCTTGACTAGAGGACTGAGAGGCAATGATAGTGCGGTTGGTATTGGACCCAATATTTCATGTTGTACTTCTTAAATTTAAGATGGCTGTCAGGTCAGTGAACGTCTTATTCCCGAAGTTGTGTTGCTGGTATTGATGGTTGTTATTCCTTATGATTCTTTAACCCTATTTTCGAGATAAATATCTGTTCAACAGACTTACATTTGATTTATTATATATGTTTAACCATGCAATTCAATATTGCACATTCAACGACAAATATATATATTTAAAGTATATGGTTAATCTTAATAATATAGGAAACTGCAATCATCTTAAAATTAAGTTATGGCAAACCAGTGGAATTGAACTTGCTTTACAATACTTTTACTTGGGACTCGGATGGCCGAGTGGGTGGTTTGGAAAAGTACGCTAGCAGTATGCGCGCTGTAAAGGATGCGGGTTCACTTCTCGTCTGGGGGTGTACTGCCTTTCTCTTTGACAGCAAACATTCTTTTTTATGTATGTCTCACCTGACGAAGGCTTATAAAACGGGTCTATGATCAAACACACAAGCTGGAATATATATGTATCTAACACTCCCCCCCCCCCTTTTACTTTATTACACCCTTTTTACTCTTCCCCATTACCTAATGCAAAATGTATTTTTCCTAAATATTACATTTTGCTATTCGTATGCGTTTGCTATTTCGAGTTTCAAAATTCCCATTCTTCTAAGTTTAACCAAGATTAAAAGACCCGTTTTATCCATTGTCATCTTTTGACAGCAGTAAATTCAAGTGGATGAAATCGCTAATGAAGAGACTGGACCTGTTATACTTCGGAGAATGCGGGTTGTGCAACTAGGACTTGCATTTAGACTTTCTTATAAACAACTCCTGCAGTTGAAAATGACGTATTTGGAAAATTATAATTTTTAGGTTTAACTTCTTCCAAATATAAAAACTTTTGGATTTTTAACTAATACAATACTTTAAAGCAAAACTTTCAACTATTTTCGTTCAAAATCCTAGTTTTGCCGATACGTCACAGCAAGTGAAGTGGGTTTTTTTGTCTTGATTCTATTTGAAGGTGAAAAACATATCGGAATTCCAAAGCATCTTAAAACCATCTAATACATTCTTTTTTCTTCTCCGTAAAATTTAATTCCATCTTTGATGGTTATAAATAAAGAAAAATGTACTTAAAACTCGATTTGTACTGGAAATTAATTATTTAATTTAACGAAATAACAATATCATAGACTTAACATTGCAAATAAAGTGTTAAATTCTGATATAGATTGTATTAGTTTAATTGTCTGTCAAACTCAGTTTAAAATCATTGCTTTTATAAAAAAATATAATTGACATTTTCATTCTTAAAAATCAATAAAACTTAAAGTAGTTGGTAGATTCTTAAAATTGCTGAACATCAACAATATTTTAAAGATAATAAAGTATATGTTGTCCAACCTCAGCGGTATACACTAGAGATTTAATAATATATATATTTTTACAATCTTTCCAGTTAAGACAATTAAATTACTGGTCACATAAAATGTAATTATTTTCATAGTTTTGATAGATATATCACCGTTGTAATAATTTATATATATAACCAAACGTTTTTGTTATGAACATTAGAACAAAACTATACTATTATTATTCAAACCTATATTCTATTTTCTATTACTTTCTGAAATTGGATGTACCTCTTATACATATCCCTTATATTTTCGAACTGCAGGAACGCGTCTCGGAAATATCCAATGCAAACGAGAAATCTAAATGGATAAAGGAAAGGGGATGCCAAAATAAAAAGGCGCCCTGCCTGCAGCTAGGCAAAAATTGCTCCCCTGTAATAGAAAACGCCAGTACAATTCCAATTTGAAGGATCCTTTTTTTTTTTAATCTTTAAAAAATGGAAAGCAAAAGGTTGTTCAAAAGCTAAAAGAAAGTAAAACAAATGCGGATGTAAGTAAAATAACTGCGATCGTTTGAGACAACATTTCTGTAAAAAGACGTATGAAAAAAAAAATGGATGCAAAGGTCACGCATTCAACAGAGGAATTCAAATATAATACAAAGCTATCGGATCCAAACATCTTCAAAATGGCGTCGCCTGTAATATTTTTCAATATTGAAAATTCCTTAAAACACGAATAAATATTTTTTTTAAAGAAAATGCGTGCATGCTCTGGTTTCTTATTCATGGTACATTTGATTCGATTTTTATGAAAAAACAACTTAAGTCTTGACAAAGCATTTTTTACCGCTACTCCGTTAAATTCTCAACTTTTTGTTTTCGGAAAAAATTCTACTTCTGTTTGTTTTTTACGAGGAAAATCCTTAAAATACAATTACATGTTTAAAGGAAAGGATTTTTAAACTTTTTGGTCCCATCTAAGCACGATTAGAGGCCTGCAGAAAAAAAGTGTAATTAAATGCTTTTAAAGATTTCTTCGGATTTACAGTAAGCTGAATATTTCCATTTCAGTACACTTAGCAAATTAAGGGTTTTTTCTCGATTACACTAATTCTTCTAATGCAAAGTGCATTCTACTGTATGCAAGCATGTTAATTTTTTTTAAGTTAAAAAAGTTTAATAAGAGCAAGTATTTATAAATGGTTTTTAAATAACATAGTTTTAATTTTTTTTTTATCAATGAATTTAAACAGTTTCATTTAACTAGCTATTTTTTTTTATTTTTTTAAGTATTTCAAACAATTTAATACGTATTAACAAATTCCTTTGCTAGAATTTTTTTAATTCAATATAATATTTAATTAATATTTGAACAAAAAACAAATTATTATAATTTTATTTAATCCCATATTTTTTTTTGATAAATTAAACATCGCGATTATTAAATGATTAAAAATATTAATATTTCGGGGTGATTTAGGGTTGGTCTTAGATTTGGTGTTAACTATAAAGATAAATCAGCTTTAAATATAAATTTATAATTCAATGCAAAATTATTCTTTATGTAGTGTAAGTCACGTTGTTTGTAAAAAGTGATTATCTGCAGCTTTTAACATAAAATTAAAAATGTAGTATAGCGGATCCCCATTTATTGTAATTAAATATAATATAATGTAGTTAATTTAATTTAATTTATTTGTTAACTTTAAATAGCTTTTAATTTCATCTTACATCGTAACTTGCACTAGAGTTACATGGGATTAGCTAAATCAATTTTAATTATTTAAAAAAAAATATTTTTAACGAAGAAAATATTAGTTCCTTTTATCTTTGAAGTCCTCAAAAGAAGACATGAAATACCTGTCTTTTAGGGTTTTTATTGTCATCGTTATTGTTCCAGCAAAAATAATGAGTTTGGACACGCAGGCTAATCTTAGAAATTGTTTCATCAGTTGCAATTTCTTTGAACTTATTACACAACTTCCCTATGGGCATGGCCATGATAACTGAAGCGCACTGCAACTCATCAAAAAGAAATTAATTTTCCTCAGGGGAGCCATAAAATCCTCGTTGCTTTTGAAAATAAGAAAATATGAAATATGTGTTGTTGAAAATTGAATGTACCAATGTTCCCTCTCAGGAAAGTATTTATTGTCCTACAATAAACATGGCCTAATGCGTTGCTTATTTCTAAAGCTGCAAAATTTATTAAGTATTATATATTCTATTACCGGTGTTGGCCTTTACAGATAACATGTTTTAAATGTTTATTGTATTTATTCAGTTAAAATTTCATTGTTCTGTTACTTTTATGCTATTTTTATTTTCTCTAATATAATATAATTAACGGGCAGTTAATATGATGTACCAAACGCGAACAGTCAAGAAAACTTTTATCTGAAATATTTATTACTTATAATATTTTAGCAATATATTAGTTGCGTTTATGTTTTGGTTAAATTGATGCCATACTAAAAGAATACGATTCTAAAAGTATATTCCTTGAAATAAAAACTGAATTTATTTACTATATTTTAAATGTTTACTAGTCCAGTAATTAAACATACAGTTTGCATTAAGATAAATTTAATAGCGATACGTATTGTAGTAAATTGTTTTTTTCTCCTTGGAACTTTAGAATCATTTACCAATAAAAAACAGCTTTTTTTTAATTATTTAATTGTATTTAGTAATTATATATGTTTATTTTCAATTGCCTTAGCGAACAAATGTTAATAATGGCCCTTACCCTATATTTTACTCATTACATTATAGACATAATCAATATTTTCCAACAACAGTTCACACATTCCTATTACGCCTTACTAATCTATAATCTCTTTCTACACACAAGCGACATTGTTTGATATTTGTTTCATGAACTAGAAGTCATATTTAACTACGAAGAATGGTTTGAGGCTATTTACGAGGAAACAACTTGTGATTTAAATAAGTGTTACGAAAAAGCTTCGCGAAAAAGGGTCTTAAACAAAACCATACCTCAAAGAAGGTTCCGGGACCCTCATCAATATACCACGCGTTCTCTACCTCATTAGCCTTGAAGAATATTGAAAAAGAATGGATATATAGCAGGTGTACGATGTAGTGCAACGTATTTAAATGAGGACCAAAATCACTAGTTTTTTCTTTAAGAAATACGACGGGGTATTGACACCGAATGTGGCTAATAATAACGATATTGTATACTGGGTCTTCTTTTGACCAATGGTTTGAACGGTGTCCTATCATCACATGATATTGATTCACCAATCGATGCTTATAGAAACATTTAGTTTCATTGAGCATTTATGTTTGACTCCAGACCTTAAACATCCTCATTATGATCCCAGCATATTTTTTAACTATTACAACTAATGAATACTCTTAATTTTTAGATGATCGAATCCTCCCAGTGAATCAAAGACAGAGGGTCTTTCCAAATGGCACTTTCGTTATCTCCGGGGTTCAGCCTGGTGTGGACGATGGAACTTACAGCTGTGAAGTCAGCCCTGGTCAGGAGATGACCCCAGCTTCGCGGACATTCAGGATCGTCATACGCAGTAAGTTAATTTTACATGTACGGACTCAAAGCTTGCTTAAATGTGAGATAATATTTGTTTTGTTTTTTGATATATTACGAAAACCGTTAGTATTTTATACTAATAAAAAATTGTACTTTCTTAACCCTTTCAGTCCCAAAAATTTACTACACTACAGAAACATCTGATATTCACAAAATAAGCTTATTTTAGGTCAAATATAAGATTTCCATAAGAAAAAAATATCATTTTAATTGTTGATATGGTTTTTGAAATAATGCCAAAATTTTTTAACTGTGGAAAACAACAAAATAAAAATACATATATTACCTAAAAACCCTTCGAGTTATATATTTTAAGGTATATGACCATATTATTAAAAAAAATTTTAATAATTAAGTTAACCGAAATAGTTTAAATTGTGTTTTAAATATAAGGAACTGAAGTGAACTTTTCAAAAATCAGGTGAAACGCTTGTTAGCTATTTTCGGAATTAAAAAAAATGTAGTTCTGATTTCTTTTGAGATTAATGTAAAATCTTGTCTAATAGAACAGAGTATGTAGAATTGAATGATGGGTGTTGGATGTCATAACAGGGCATAAACATTAAAAAAAAATATTGAAAGTGATGATGCCAAATTTCATCACTGTTACTGAAAGGGTTAAAAAACAAGAAAATAGATAAGGCTCTTACGAAAAATTCTCGTAATTAAATATCATAAGGTGACCTAGTTAAAGCTGGAATAATATTTTATGTTTTTAACAAATTGCTTCAGGCAACACTGTTAAAACCCTTGAGGGACACATATTTTGTTTAAGGATATAAATACCAGTAAAAGAATCAGTAAAAAACTTTGAAGGGATTCAATAAAAAAACTTACTAGTTTTAAGTGAGATTTTTATTCATTAATTATCATTTTAATATAAGGTGCATGGCTTCTGTAAAATTGGTTTTCCGGAAAAGATTGGAAAACAATCAATTTATATTTTTTTCCTATGGCAAAGGAAATTTGTATTCTTTTTACAGTTCACTCACAATGACATGTATTTCCTATGACGAACATGGATAATCTGATTATGTGTTTAAAATTTATATTAAAAATGGGGGAACGTCATTTTAATATATATAAAGTATTAGTTGAAATTCTATGCTATATATTTTTTTAGAATAAAGTAATGGAATATGGCTATCAAAGGGAAAATACAGTTTTAAATTTATTTAATGGAGTTTTTGATCGTCGAGTTACAACTAAATCATCATAAGTCCCAAGAACTCTACACATATCTATGGGTATAAACAGGTACATCATATTTTGAAAGAAAAAAAAAACTAACTGAAATGTTCCTTAACGTAACATGAACGCAAAGTCATATTTATCTGCACTTAAATCTCTGCGAAACTTGAACCATTTGCGAGGATTACATTCTTCGCATTGCGACTCTGCAGAAATATTAATATGGATTCCCGAACTTGCATTAAGAAAATGCATAGCTGGATGTTTACAAGAGTTTTCTGGTGGAATGTTTGAAGAAGACATATTTTAAATGGGAAAGAAGAGAAGTATGGAGTGGGAAGGGGTCTTGCATGAATAAATATGATATATTATTGATTAAAGCTTGAGAAATGCTTCTTAGAGGGAAGTTTCTTCTAAGGCGTAATGCATCTAAGACATGTTTTTGAATATTTTTTTACGAAAACTAGGATATTATCAATAATGGTAAAGTTTATAAGTAGTTATAAGCACGGTTTGCAAGAATTTCGAGGTAAATAACAGAAATCCTATGTTTATTTCATAGATAAAAGTAATATAGGTAAAATTTCATTTCATACCTTATCTTTATCTTTTATGGAATAAGATAATTGAAATGCATACTTTACCTGTAACTTATTTCAACTTTAAGAGGGAGCCCCGTAAAGCCCATTTTAGTGCTGTTTCCATTCCATTGAATTATCGAAGAATAGGAGTATTTAAAGTGCATCCTAGCTAATTGTAATGATATATTTCAGAAATAAGCAGTTGTTAAAGCAAAAATATTTAATTGAAATTAACCCCAAAAGTACAATACGTTAGATACGCTCATTACTGATCTAACTGATCTATTTTTTTAAACAGTTCTTCTTTGACAATAGGTACATTGTTACAAAAATCAATATGGTGTATGAATGGATTGAAACGTAAATGTTCAAACCAATAAAATGTACGTGATTAATTATAATATTAAAACATAATGTAATTGAGAAATAATTCAATAAAGAGCAATAAATGTCAATAAATTTCCCATACCATCAATTACTAGTCTCTATTCTAAATTGGAACATGTTTCAGCACAATCAGGTTTTATCAACTAAACACAAAAAAAAAAAAAAGGTTAACGTAATAAAAAGTCTAATGGGAAAAACTAATGCATATGAAATATTTCTGTTAAGAAACGGACAAAAAAAAAATCACATGTATAAATCCGGGATGGCAAGCATAAATTCTTACATATTTATTAGTGTATCTATCTTAATACCCCTGTGATAGGTTTGTAGCCGTATTACATCTTCAAAAAGAAGTACTTATCCATGGTAAGGAAAAAATCTAGAGGAAAATCTTCCAGTATTTATTGCTTAAGTTTGATATAATCGCAACTCGCATTTTTGTCAAATAGTATTTAAATCAACTAAACAGTGTGACGTGGTAGCGATGAACAGAAGATTCCAAGTCATTAAAACACCAACAATGAAGGGAAGATAGTTTTATTAAATAGTATAATTTCGATGCATCAAAGTTGTATTTATTATAAACACACTTAAGAATTATAATCCAAATATACAGTTTTTTTTCGTCTTCACGTCCATTTCGGACCACCTCTAAATTTGTCTTTCCGGTTGAGTTCCGGTTCTGTTCTTACTTCATGCTGCGGGACTGCTTCCAAGGCAACCGGTAGAGGGTCACGGATCAAGACGTTGACGCTACAACAGTTAAACTTCTCCGAAAATACACTTATTTTTTTACAATTTACTGGCATGAACTTAACTATTTAAGAAGACATAAAACTTAAATGTAACTTTTAGTAAAATTTTGTGACAGCCGTTCAAAATATCTAATATAAATAGCAAAGCTTCATATACACTAAAAAACAACATGAATTATTTTAAAAACATGTGTGAAAAATTATTAAATGCTAACAAAAGTTTGCATTTTTAAACTTAATTAAAATTTGTATGCATTGTTTTACACAATGTATAATGATAATTTACTGCAATATATTTAAACTAAAGAAGTCAAATTTAGTTCACAGTAATTACGTAATAAATATTGGACAATCAACAAACACAACTGTAGAAATATTAGATGAATGGTTTTTGAGTATGATGCTGTTGTATCTAATGTGATTATTATTCCCATCTGTAATTGGAAAAGGGCTTCACATAAACGGTGCAATTTTGAAATCAGCTTCGATAATTGGAAACACAGTAATAACCTCCTGAGACCTGCAATCCATTTAATTAAATGTTTTGTTTTCCGTTCAACTAACTACACTTAACTGTACTTAATTGATTTTAAATTATTAGCACATATATCGTTTGTTAGAAAATTACTTTCCAGTATTTCATTACGTGTATTTATATCAGTATCTTAACGATAATCAACAAAATTTTATAATTCTTACAAACAATTAAGTTTACCGTGGCAGTAAATTTTAAACACACTTATGGTAGAACCATTAATTAAAACCACTGATACATCTTGTTTTAGCATTAAAAATTTGTTTCAAAAATTATCTTTCAAATTTCATAAAATTATGTTTTATAATCTCTAATCTTTTGAATAATCCGCCTAACTGAAAATTAGCCTCTGTATGGTGCAGCCTACTTATCATACCTGTATATACGACCATTTTAATACCCTATGGTGACTTATTTTAGACGAAAATAAACTGTCACTTACACATTTTTCAAACTGACTCTGTGATTTCTACAATAAAAGTAACGTTAAACATTAATCTAGAATGAACTAGCCAAAAAAGTATATCAGAGTTATGTTTTCCTTTTCTTTTCTTTTTGGACTTATCCTTTATCACGCGTAATACAAGAATATAGAAGAGGAACTTTTTGGATCTTTTTTTCAATAAATATAACTTATAGAAAACTCGGTGGCTTCTTTTCAATGCTCTCAAAAAGGATAAAATATCATAAATAATATATAACCAGGTGAAACTAGGAATTATTTTATCGTGAATCAAATATTTTTACTCGGTAAAAAATCTAACTTTTGCGATTGATTTTTTGAATTAAGTTTTTCAGGTTTATTAAAATGAATTGCGTAGTATTTTATTATTTTACTCACATTTTTCTTTATTATATTTTCTCTTTGCTAAATTTAACAAAATTCTGTCTTGGAATTGAATTGAATGTGGGGACGATACATAATTTACTCTTTGTTTCGAATCTACTAATTTAAATTAAATAATTATTTTATAGATTTATGGAATATTAACATTGGTAGTTTATTAAACTATATTTAAATAAAAACAAATTATAAATACGTTAACATTATTATTTAAACACTTTATACGATCGCAAGATGAAAGTTTTTTAAAGTTATTATTAATAAACATTTATAAACTATTTGTTTTAATAAACATTAGTTTTGCCCACACTTAAAAGACATCATAAGAGAGAGACTACTTTACTACTTTTTCGGACTCTTCATATTCAGCAGAACTTGGAACTTTTTTTGTAACGCCAACCAACTTTGGATTAGATGAATCCGAGCTCTCTGTGGGTGTTAAATTATGCCAAGATTTAATTTTGCTGAGATAATTTAGGCTAAACGGTTACTCAGAGATATTTCGAAGGACCCATAACCACCTGACTTTTGTGCCGACGATTTTTCAATCCAAAAATCTGCCGAATCAACCAAAAATCTAACCCGAGATGTTGTACTTACGAGGAGGGCAGGTAATATCTTAGAGCCACTGGTCCTAATAAGATGATAGAAATTCAAAATGCTAATTTTCACATTTTGCTTTAATAAATCTGTATAATTTTAATGCAAAAAATATACATATTTTATTAAGTTCAAATAGCACAAAAAACATTTACCAAGTCAAGTGTGTCCATGCATCACAATGCCATAGTGGTCTAGATCCAAGGTTAAGTACGTTAAAGTATGAAGGGTCCAGTAGAAAACTCACATTATAGTATAAATAATATATAGGACTTAGACCGTGAATCAATTATTTAATCCAATTGAATTTACTATTTCCAAAAATCGCCAATGTGAGAACCGAACTCTATATCTCATTCATACTTTGAAGAAAGTCATTTTTGCAGCTAGACCTTTCATATGACACATTCCAGTATCCATCTTAAATTCAGATATTACAGATACTGCAATACAGCGCGGTAAAACAAAGTCTTTTATGTTTTCAATAAAATAAAGCCGTTAAAAAACAAAATCCTACATTCTCTGATGAGTGCATTTTACATCCGAATCTCCTTAGCGTTTATGGCACATAAATAATGAACTAGGATGTAAAACGCATTCGCAATTCTATTGGCTGATCCAGGATTTAAAGAGTTTTACATCTGGAACGTAAATCTTTATTTGATTTAGCATATAGCATAACCTTTCTCCCGATTTAAGTGTCTGAATTGATTTGAATATGTTTGAATCCCGTGAATTTACTTTGTTAAGCAAAGTAGGAATCAAATGTGAAATATAAATGTTTGTATAATCTCTGATCCATTTCCGCTGTGTTTTGTGAAATGTTATGGGCTATTTACAACTTAGCTTAGTGAGGTCCTTTGCTTCCTCGTTAATCTGGTAAATATGATTTTTAAAAAAAATTACTTCACTTTTAGAGGTTAGAACTTTACCTTGCCTATTTTTCATCTTGCCATTTATTTCTTTCAATGCATGATTACCACTTCTACTAAACTCATGCTTAAAACAAGTTGTAATGATTGCACTGACAATACAAACTTTACCGATGCTTGTAACCGATTTTGCTTTACCGATGCAAACTTTTTTTGTATAAAATAGAGTTGCATTATAATTTATGTATAATTATCACTTTAATTTAACATTAAAATCTTCTTTCCCGTTGCAATCGTCTTATACTTTGCAAAAATAGGGTAAACAAATATTTTTTACCTGTTACACCTTACCCCTAGATTATTCGTGAATTGAAATATGATAGTTAATTCCTATAAAAATCTGTTCTCTGAATTCAGGAAAAATTGTGACAAAATTCCACCACGTCTCAATTTTTCAAAAAATGAACAAAACTGAATTTACTGAATGCACGATTTTCCTACTGGTTGTCAGTATTTTTTTTTATTTTTCACTATTTCTTTATTACCTGCTAAGTATTTTAATAATCATATGTACTGGCCTATCCCAATATTTCGATTTAAGGATCTCCAATCTCTTAAAAAGGTCGTTGTTTCTTTACAGTTTAAAAATTATAAAATTAAAGATGCTAATGACCAATAAAATAACAAATATTTTTGCCATTCATTGTTATAATTTTTAAAAAAATAGTAAAAATTATATATTTGGAAAATATCATATGCATGACTTTAGAGTTGAAATAGAATAAACTACTTGTTCACTTTACTTCAACCCATACACTCTGAGAAAACCCTTTTTAATATTAAGGCAGAAAACCAACAGCCTGGTGTCCATTTTAAAACCATTATAATATGGTATAAATCTGCAATCTCCAATGCAATGACAGACAGACTCTATGCAATGACAGACAATATCAAACATTCCTCATACTGTGCACTACAAGCAATCTTTGGTTACAGAAAACTATAATAATACGAAAGAGACAAAAAATAACCCTAATCCAATGAAGCAACCCTCAAACTTTGATTGAGTTTCACTACGTGCCTTCTCTCTAGCCGTTGGGCTTGTAACTCTCCACATGAACTGAAATTGTAACGATGAAGTCAATATCAAATATGAAAGAATGCATACGTAATATTAGTTTCATGTGTCCGCAAAGATACATAAGTACAGGGTTGCCCAGAAATAAGTTTCCCAACTCAGACGCCTGTGCAGCATTCTGTATGTCATAAAATTTACACACATGTCATAAAATTTAAGATACGGACATTTCAGATCATGCGCTTTCGATTTATTACAATAAAAATTTGTTCAAAAATTTGCTGCTTGGTGGCGCTGTAGATCAAAAAGGCATTCTACAGTTGTTCTACATGAGATACGTGGTTCTTCACAATTTTTTTTCATTCTTATAGTTATGTGTTCCACAGTGGATCGCAGAAAGACCGCGAAAATACCGAACAATTGAGGCTTTAACATCTGCCAAGGTTTCTGGCGTTCCGGTAAACCTTGCCCTTTGGGAATTCTCACAACAAAAATCACATGAGATGAAATGAGGTGAGTAAAGAGGCCAGGCATCAAAGAAGACCTTAGTAATTTGCATATTGCAACAACGTGATTTTCAGAAATATCGTTTCTGCGCAACAAATCCAATTAGGGGAAAGAGAGGTCGAGCTGGATTTCTAACCCAAATGATAGTCTGTGGTCGAATCCTTGGTATGAACCCTCCCTTCCCTCCATCAAACCCTCCTTCAATGGAAGGTTTGCGAAACCCTCCAATGAACCCTGCAATGCCGGTTCTGTCTGGGAGAAAATCACCAAGAGGGAAAAATTGCTGAGTTTGCTCTTCAATCCATGAATTCGATGGCTCATGTAAACGCCCCTACAGAGGACGTCCTGCAACCTTGGCGGATCTGAAAGCCTCAATTGTACGACACGTTCAAGGAATTTCTGCAGATTTACTGCGTTCCGATGTGGAACACACAATAATAAGAATGGAAAGTGTTGCATAAGAACCACGGATCACATGCAGAACAACCGTAGAATGCCTTTTTGATCTACAGTGCCACCTAGTGGCAAATTTTTGAACTATTTTTTGTAATAAATCGAGAGCGCATGATCTGAAATGTCTATATTCAAATTTCATCACTTTCTGACCAATACAGCATCCTGCACAGGCCTCTGAGTTGAGAAACTTATTTCTGGACTACCCTGTATATAACCTTTTAAAATTGCATTTACTAAAAATTAAATACGAAGCTAAGAACGCCGAATTTTCAATATCTTGTATTTTTTTTTTTACTTAAAACTAAAAGTATTGAATAAACAATATAAGCTTGAAATCACATCTACTAAATATAGTTAATTATTTATGGTTATACGAAAATTTAAAGCGAATGTTCGATTTAATAATTTTCAAAATTGAAAAAAGTAACGTTGTTTCTCTTTTTATATCAAACATAGTCTGTTTTAGTATTTTCTAATTTATAAAAAAATAATTCCAAAATATTAAAGAAAAAATATTTCATCTAAATAACCGACAATATGTTAAAACACTTCACCACATAGTCGTTACAGCTGCAAGGAACCATTATTATGGTGTAACTAAGCACAATTGTTTTAAAATTGTATTTAATATTTTTAAATGTATCAAAATAATTTTTGACCTATACCCCTTTATTTCTGAAGCACCCGATATGTCACCAGCGTTTTGCCACGAGTTGTTTCTTAAAAATCTGGTTTCTTTCGACAGCTGTCATGGAAAAGCATTCCCTTTGGACAAACGTCATAGATGACAAACAGAATCCCTTCCTCGATCCACTCTTGATTACTTATTCAGTTTAAAACTCGCGAGGGTTCAAAAGAGTGTCTACATTTTTAATGCATTCTATATTCCCATGAGTGATGCGTTGAAACATTTTGAATGAGTTCGACGATATGTTTTGAATGTTTTTATTGCAATATCTTTAACAAAAAAAATCGAGGTATGATATTAAAAGAAAATTTAAGATTGTTTTGGTATCTTTCAAATATATTTTATATTATTTCAGTGTTTGGAAAAGCATGAAATATAAAATAAATTAATTTTTGAAAATCTCCAGCAAAATACTTTAACTGATATAAATGATTTTTTTTAATAACAATTACATTTTCTCAAGATATTAAAACAGCGGTACCGACACATTTATTTCCCTCGAGAAATATCTTGGATTTTTCACGTTTTGTTTCATTGAAGTACCTTTGTTTTTTTAAGATACTGAATATAGTTATATTGTAAGATTGAGAATATCTTTCATTGATATATAGTTATAAAATCCACGAATATCAATTTATATATATTTTTTATTTATAAAATAAATGTGTCTTTGTTTTTAAGGAATTCAATTATTTAAGTTCTTTTTTCTATCTATTAATGATAAGTGGGTTTAAACATGCGGAATTAAAAAAAAATTTGTAACACTGTAGCATTTTGACCTTACTTGTTCATCACATTGATATGTATTTAAACTTTGTATTTTTTTTGTCTTTTTGTCACGCTATAAAAAAAAAAATTCTACGATCTAACTACCAGGTTCCCCAGTGATTTGTAAGTAACTAGGGGACTTATCTAGATATTAGACCTACATCAATGATTTTTAAATATGTGGATTTATCAAGACGAACTTTTGTTGATGGGTTCTTTGAGTTTAAAATTGAGGTCAGAGCAAACGATCTAGTAGTCTGATCTTCAAACTAAAAGTCAAATTCCGAAGAAAGCCCTGTAGAAAATAAATATTTAAACTTTCGATGCATGGCCTCACTGTGCCCTGAAATCACAATTTTCAGTTCCACAATTGTCAGTGACAATAAAATGAAATGGAAACTTTCATTTTAATCTCTATTGAAATTTATATCAGAGTGTAAACTTTAAAACCAAAGCATTACCGTTTCATCCTGATTCTCCTTGTTTTATTGACAAACGGGGATAAATATCAGCGTAGAGTGTACTTTTTTTTATCTTTCGAATGGTTTATGGCAATCCATATGGGATGATTCCATCACGAAGTTTTACAGCTTTACTGTAAAACTTATTGCTGAACTCTAGAAAAAAAGATAGGCCTTAAATTGCATGTTTAAACCCTTCCCTACGTCCTTTCATGGATGTTGTTATTTTACAACCCATTGGTCCTTTTCGTTCTGAGTCGGAGGCATATCCTATTATTGGGTGTTTCCTTTTACTACGAGTACATTTTTACTGTTTTTGATTAAAATGGGATGAGTCGAAGTTACTTGAAAGGTCACTGGTGAATTAACGGTTATAATAAAATCTAAGCTTGGTTATGAATTTTGAGTGCAGTGCAGCATATGTTGGGAATGACGTTAAGCAAGCGCAAATAGTAATGCACGTTTGTTGGTTTTATAACTCATAAGAAGCATCGTGAAACCTACGGTCAAATTGATCGTATTCTTAAATTTAAAATTACTGATTTTTAGCCGATGCTTGCGAAAAAATTATTTTTATCTTATAATAATATTTAAAGAGAGGCACTCGTAAACTTTCAATAAAAATGATTATGTAAAAGTCTTATATATGAACAAAACATTACTATTAATGACTCTGTATTTACTAAAATTATTCTTCACTTATGGTAAATAAAATTTGGGTCTGTATTTTTAATACATTTTCTGTTTAACTTGTCATTTCTTATATTTAAAAGCATAGTCGTTTAGTAGGGCGGAAGCAGAAGGAACTATTCTACCATACAATTTATTACTTTTTAAATAATAATGTTGTAATTTTAAATCATGATACTGATGCTACTTCACTTCTTAAGTGAGTGAGGTGGGTAATGGCATGTATAGCGTTTCTTCTTGTTTATTTTGTATGCAACATAAAGTCATTTTTTCCCCACTTGGTCAGCAATATTGACGGTCATAGCATTTGCAGACTCGGCATATTGAACAGAACTGAGAGACATTTTTTTGTGTGGCATCATCGAGGTGGCTTTCGCTACCAATTTTGAAGGCAGATTTTAATGAATCTGAGCTCTGTGGACGTTAAAGTATGCCAAGATTTAATTTTGCCATGAGAACCCAATCCGTGGGTCTTTAACATGCCACCTAACCATACGACATGTGTGTGCAGGATTTTTCATCCAGAAAATCGGACCACTCGGCCGAGGCTCGAACCCGCGATAAAAGTCATAAACATGTTACTTTTAATGTCGTGCGATTAAATCGAAATGTTGTTTAATAAGGTAACCATAGATACATTACGGTTTTGTAGAAAGTAATTTTTTTTAAATGTCTGCAGTCATACAATCGTGGTTCAAAATTCTCAGAACTTTAAACCAAGCTTTCAATAACATTTGAAAATCCCTCAAATACGTGATTCATACTCTTTATTTGATATACATGACGATTATTTGACATTAACAATTTATTTATAACAATTATTCGACTCGCCGAAGGCCGTAAAACTCCCCAAAAAATCGACTTGTATTTTTTCGTTTGGTTGTTGTACACCATCCACCCCTAATGATGACGTATACGCTGTCCAGACAAATCGAGTTGCTAGTAAGGTGCAAAAGACAAAAAAAAAAAAAAAAACTTCATTGAAATATGATGTTGTTTAAAATAATCTTTGTTTACTAAGTTTAGGTTGTAAGATTAAAGAGCATTGCGTTTTGGATGGTTGTTATGAAATTTCAGCATTTTCGTCTTCTATTAGACATAAGAGCTTTTATCTAAATGTGCAACTTTCTGTTATTCTTTTATTCTAGAGAACCAGATGGCAAAAGAGAATAAAAAGAGATAAATGGAATCGGTATATATTTTGCCTTTCTTACTTTTATGTATTTCTTGGCCTTCGGGCTTAAATATACGCCAAAGACGAATTCAGCTTGTTTCATATTCCGCCTTGGCAAGTTCCTCTAGAATGTTGAGTGAAATTGTAATTTCTAACCATGGAAAGCTAAAAGGGTTCGCTGCTTATGACGTAGCTTGACGGTAATCTCAATTCTTTATGTACCCATAAGGTATATCTTGAGGTATATCTTAGTTGTGGTATAAAACCAAAATTATTCCAGAAATGTTACAGATATGAGGTTATCTTTTAAAAAAAATTTTTTACTCAACTTTTACATAAAACAATTGTCTTTGCGAATTAGTGTCTTACGTACATTGCCTGCTTACTAGTTTAAATTATTGAAAACCAAATTCTTTTCAAATTCATCGAATCTGTAGAAGAAGAACACTAAAACAGTTTTCTGACATTTTGAAACTTTTTTTAGACGGCGAAGAAATTATCAAAACCTATTAAACGTTTCACTTAACCAAAAAAGTCATTTATAATTAAATTAATAGGTTTCGTTCTTCTCATCATCTCTGCAGCTAAAAGACATAGTTTTAGGCCACGCCCAAAAAATTAGACCACTGTACAAAATATGCGATCCCCTCTAATCGTGCACGTGCAGCTTTACAACAAAATCAAGCCACGCTTACGAATAAATTAACTAAATATTATTTCACTGTTAAGCTGCATTAACATTGTACTAGAGAAACCAATGTGACTGTTAGCATTGATATAGTATAATTTTACCGATTTCGAGTGAATGACTCTTACCTGAAAGGGTAACAAATGATCATCAACTAGAAAAGCTGAGTGCACGGGGACATAAATGCTTACAAAATCTTAGAAGTCTAAAATTACCGCGTACTGTTACTTTGGTTGTGTCGCTTTTCTGTTACTTTGGTTGCAATCCCATGTGTCGTCCTTGTGATTTCTCGTGGTTCCAAATAACGAGGCCTATCGTCAACAGCTTTCTTGTATCTCTCATGAAACTCAATCCTAGTGTGCCAGAAGATTAATGTAGAACAGCTTCGGCTATTCAAATAATTCGGGATAATTACCATTCGGAAAATCACCTATTCCGATACTCAGTTTGATTTTTTTTTATGTCTGCTGAAAATTGAAAAACATACTCTTTGTATGAGTGGGGAAATAGCTAGTATTTAAAAGTCAACGCAACACTAACTTTTTATGAATGATTGCACAGATGAATGGCTATGACGCATTGAGGACAATGCATTTCGGTGAAATATCATCACATTAGAGATACACGAGGGCTATCCATTGGATTTTGGATAACGGGCAATTTAAACGGAGCAGATCTTGTTTTTTTGTGGGAAATGAGTTATTGCATAAAGTAATTGTGACGTCACTGTAAACGCACGCATTGTTTTTTAAACGAATTACTTTCCGGGTGGTTTTTAGTGGGGCATAAACCAGTGGTTAACGTTGTTGTAGGTGTGGCATGACCAACTTCAATAACAATTCCAGAGAAGCTTTCTTAAACATAAGCGTAGACGGAAATTCTTACGTCAATGTTCCGAGTGCCGAAGATCGAGAAACTAGTTTAGACGCATTCGGGACCCTTAAAATGTGGTCAGCCGTAAACGAGTAATATACCGAACAGGTTTTGAATTACTTTCCGGGTGGTTTTTTTGTGCGCCATAAGCCAGTGGTTAACGTAATTGTAGGTGTGGCACGATTCAATAACAAGGCCAGAGAAGCTTTATTAAACATAAGGGTAGACGGAAAATTTTACGTCACTGTTCCGAGTGCCGAAGATCAAGAAACTAGTTCGGACGCATTCGGAACCCTTAAAATGTGGTCAACCGTGAACGAGCGGTACCGGACAGGATATATTCATCTTCGGAACATCAACGTCCCTCGGAACTATGACGTCAAAATTCCCGTCCCCGATGTTGTTTGGTAGAGCTTCTTCGGACTTAGTAGTAGAGTAGGCCGTTTCAGTTTTCTATTGGACTTCTACTAACACTGCATTTTTATTACAGCCAAGCCCAAAGTGTCCAAGTTCTCCTTCCAAGACAACCTCCACGAAGGCATGCGGACTGCTGTTACTTGCATCGTGGTCGCTGGGGACGGGCCCATGACCACACGTTGGCTCAAGGACGGCTTACCATTGGACGAGAGGGCTCTGGATTCCAGGGTCCTTCCAGCAGAAGAGGGATTCGTGTCTACCATTACTATTAGGTCCCTGGGACACAAGCATAATGGGAACTACTCGTGTTTGGCGACGAATGACGTGGCGACTGGATCGTACAGTGCGTTGCTGGTGGTGAAAGGTGAGGATTGTTGTTGTGTAATTGTCGTATTGTTGCAAGGAAGACTCGACTATAATGTATCTATTAACTATGCAAGCCTCGAAAAGACTTTCTTTCCCCAACCTCATCCCTTCGCTTGGTTTTCTAGAAAAGCGGAGGGAGCATCGCTTTTCTAAGCCTAACGCGTTTGAGGTTAACATCCCAACAGTTCAAACCCTATTTGGTTGGGGAAAAACACGCTCACACCGTTGCGAAGAAAATAACATGAGGAGATGGGGAAGGAAATTGCTTTCGAGGCTCGCATTCAGGATATACCTACTATAATAAGGCTTTATAAGCTCTCATTGAAGTCACAGTATCCAGTTCGTTTCGGTTTATATGTTGATGCTTTAAAAGAGAGGAAAGATAGCTTGTAGGAACCAGAAAATTATAATCGGAGTGTGAAAATAGGATCCGTACTTTTTCTTCAAAAATATGATGAACAGAAACGGACTGATAACGGGACTTCACTAAAAGCTTCTGCGGTCTTAAAGTTGAGTAGGTGTAATATTTTATTTTAGTATATTAAAATTTAGTTCCAAAATACTAAAGGTTGAGCTTTAAAAGAGTAAATGTTGAGTTTTAAAAAACTAAATGAGTATGCATTTAGGTTTACACAAATATTATTTGATATTTGTTTATCAAGATACTACTCGAATTATAGAACACTATAAAGTAAAAAATGGGTTTATATAGGGAAAGTTTCATTTCTCTATTTTAAGTATCCTTTTCGTTCTACATTGTGGTAATATGAATAAAAATATTTTTTTAATTATTCAAATAATTTCTATTTAAAGTAATCTAAATAAATTCAGTTGTAACAATAAAATTTAAAAAACTAACTTTTAAACACACGGGGCTACTCAAAACTCTTTGTAAAATGTTTTAAATATATTTATCATTAAAAAAAACTCGGATAAAACTTTTTAATTAGATCCAATGAAGCAGTTAATATACTAAAATTAGTTATTACGTTTTCTACAAAAGTTAAGTTCATATGTAGAATTCAAGACTTCTTTTTAAGCAGTCAACAACTCTTACGACATTTTCTCTTGTATTCAACTTGCTTAATAACACAGGGTCTAGTAACTTCAACGAGGGTATCATATTCCCTTATGCAACAATTACTAAATCTCGAATAATGCATCGCAGATTTTGTTAAAGAGAGCCACGGGATCATTCAATGTATTATCTTACGAAAAGTAACTGATGCGCTCCTTAAGATAGTTTCAAGTATTACTTAATTGGCTGAACATTAGGGATTTATTTACTGGGTCATATTTTATGGATTTTTCTCTTGTTTCATATTATGTTACAAAATGTTTCTCAGTGACTAATTAAACGCATACTTTGAAATAAATTGCTTACAGAAGTATGCGCAATTAGCTATTCAATATGTGCAATTAGATCATTTGATAAAACTATAAATTATTCTCTTACAGATACCTAAAACTTTTCATTACAAATATTTTAAAATAGAGGTATATTGACAATATTTTAGTTAAGAGCTTTAGATAAGTTAATGTCAACAGATTTTCATGAGAATTTTTTTTTAACTCAAATTCTTTACCATTTACCTAAAAGGGAGTTTTAAACCGGAAAATCAGTTTTTTTTCAATTTTTTATTTAAAATCCTAAAACTGAATCATATTGCGTTACTGTACAAATAGTTTCTTTTTTAAAAATACCTTCATCCAAAACAAACTTCTTAACAAAATAATTTTAATCAGCCCTTAATTTAAAAAACCCGATATTCCCAAAACGAATCCGAAAACAAAACCTGGACCCTCTACCTCCATCGACAAATATCCCCGATATCAATATCCAATATTTCCAGCAAAGAAACTACTCGCCAAAGAAATCCCAAACTAAATCGCGGCTTTCTCCCTGATCAGTCCCGCCTCGCTGGGTTCTGGAGCCGAGTGACACGTATGCAGTGGCCGGTCGATCAGCGATAATTGATTGCCAAGCGGACGGAGTGCCCCAACCACACGTACGCTGGAAAGTCGCTACAGGTACCGAATGTTCTTTCTTTACCTTCTGTTTACCTTTTTTCTTTACCTTCTTGATTCTTGATCAAGTAAGTGGTCTGGGGGTTAAAAATGGATGGCCTTCAGAGTTCCAAGGGTCTTTTTCTTTGTCTGGTTTTAAAGTGAGGATGGGGTTATTAATCAACGACCAAGGGATTTAGTAAATGGTTTGTTCTGGGTTTTGTTGCTTGACAGATAGGGACATGAAGCATGTCTAAAAAGAATGCGTCAAGTTATTTTAATGTTATTTGAATTATATAGTTTACCATTTATTCATTTACTTAAAATTACCTTTTATCACCATAGTCAAATATTTCTGTATTATATTGATACTATCAAATGTATCGTTTGAAGTATCTGAGAGTGTCATATGTAACGAAGTGTCCTCAGTGTAAAGGTCGATCAGCGATAATTGACTGCCAAGCGGACGGAGTGCCACAACCACACGTACGCTGGAAAGTCGCTACAGGTACCGAATGTTCTTTCTTTACCTTCTGTTTACCTTTTTTCTTTACCTTCTTGATTCTTGATCAAGTAAGTGGTCTGGGGGTTAAAAATGGATGGCTTTTAGAGTTCCAGGGGTCTTTTTCTTTGTCTGGTTTTAAAGTGAGGATGGGGTTATTAATCACGATCAAGGGATTTAGTAATCGTCTTGGTCTGCTTTTTGCTGTTGGATTACTTGAATGACAAGGACATAAAGTATGTCTGGAAGGAATGTGCCAAGTTATTTGAATGTTGTCAAAATGTCATAATATACCATTTAATTATTCAGCTAAAGTTACAATTGTTCCGTATGTTAATTTCTGTTTACCTTCGGCTTGCTTCCTTGATCAAGTAAGTGGTGGAGGGGTTAAAAATAGATGGCCTTCAGAGTTCCAAGGGTCTTTTTTTTGTGTGTCTGGGTAGCTGATTTGTAAAGTGAGGATAGGCTATTAATCAGTATCAAGTGATTTGGTAATTGGTTTGGTCTGGTGTTCCTTGCTTGACAGATAAGGAAAAAAGTAAATCCGGAAAGAATGTCTCTCGAGTTATTTGAATGTTATAGTGCTTCATTTATTCTTTCACTCAAAATTACTTTACGTATCGTCATGGTTAGATCATGTTGTGCTATGTTGAGACCATCAAATGTATCGTTTAAGTATATAAGAGAGTGTCATAATATGTAACGGAGTATTCTCAGTGTAACGGTCGATCAGCGATAATTGATTGCCAAGCGGACGGAGTGCCACAACCACACGTACGCTGGAAAGTCGCTACAGGTACCGAATGTTCTTTCTTTACCTTCTGTTTACCTTTTTTCTTTACCTTCTTGATTCTTGATCAAGTAAGTGGTCTGGGGGTTAAAAATGGATGGCCTTCAGAGTTAGAGGGGTCTTTTTCTTTGTCTGGTTTTAAAGTGACGATGGGGTTATTAATCACGATCAAAGGATTTAGTAATCGTCTTGGTCTGCTTTTTACTGTTGGATTACTTGAATGACAAGGACATAAAGTATACCTGGAAGGAATGTGCCAAGTTATTTGAATGTTGTTAAAATGTCATAATATACCATTTAATTATTCAGCTAAAGTTACAATTGTTCCGTATGTTAATTTCTGTTTACCTTCTGCTTGCTTCCTTGATCAAGTAAGTGGTGGAGGGGTTAAAAATAGATGGCCTTCAGAGTTTCAAGGGTCTTTTTTTGTGTGTCTGGGTAGCTGATTTTAATTGAGGATAAGCTATTATTTTGTATCAAGTGATTTGGTAATTGGTTTGGTCTGGTGTTCCTTGCTTGACAGATAAGGAAAAAAATAAATCTTTAAAGAATGAAATCGAGTTATTTGAATGTTATAGTGCTTCATTTATTCATTCACTTAAAATTACCTTACGTATCGTCATGGTTAGATCATTTTGTGCTATGTTGAGACCATCAAATGTATCGTTTAAGTATCAAAGAGAGTGTCATAATATATAACGGAGCATCCTCAGTGTAACGGTCGATCACCGATATATAATTGCCAAGAGGACGGAGTGCCACAACCACACGTACGCTGGAAAGTCTCTACAGGTACCGAATGTTCTTTCTTTACCTTCTGTTTACCTTTTTTCTTTACCTTCCTGATTCTTGACCAAGTAAGTGGTCTGGGGGTTAAAAATGGCTGGCCTTCAGAGTTAGATGGGTCTTTTTCTTTGTCTGGCTTTAAAGTGAGGATGGGGTTATTAATCAACGACCAAGGGATTGGTCTGGTCCTTGTTGCTTGACGTGCGTGAGCAGGAAGTATGTCTGCAAAAAAATGTGTCAAGCAACTTGAATTTAAATTACTTATCGTACCATTTGTTCATTAACTTAAACTTAAATTACGTATCGTCATAGACAAATCCTTCGGTAATATATTGAGGCTATTAAATGAAACTTTTAAAGTATCTAAGAGAGTGTCACAATATCTAACGGAGTGTCATTCTTTAACGGATTTTTGTATGATAAATTAAGGGGTTATTATATTTGCTTCCTTGATCAAGTAAGTGGTTGATGGGTTAAAAATGGATGTCCTTATTCAGAGCTCTATAGGTCTCTTTTGTCTGTTTTTAAAGTGAGGATGAGATTATTAATCACGATCAAGGAATTCGGTAATCGGATTGGTCTGGGATTTGTTGCTTGACAGATATGGACAGGAATCAGGTCTGCAAATAATGTCTTAAGTTAGGAATTGAATTTTAAAGTTTTCATTTTGTTCGTTAACGAAAACTTACTTTGCATATCACCACAGCCAGATCCTTCTGTATTATGTTGAGGCCATCAAATGTATCGTTTAAAGTAATTAAGAGACAGTCTCAATATGTAACGGAGTGTCCGCAGTGTAACTAATAATACCCCGTGTAAGGGAGTGCACGTTAAATATCCTTCAAAGTCCTAACGCTGCGTACGATGTCACCCTTAACGGTTGCGTTGGGTGCTTATTCAGGTGTTGGCTCGTCACCTGACTGTGGTTCTAAAATACGACGCCCGTCGCCAATAGCAATCGTGTAGCTCTAGTGCGACGATAATTCAAACCAAACCAAACCGCAGTGTAACTGTCTATCAACGATAATTGATTGTCATGAGGACGGAATGGCACAACCACATGTACGCAAGTCGCTACAGGCACTGAATATTCTTTCTTTACCTAATGTTTGTTTCCTCGATCAAGTAAGTGGTCGGGGTTTAAAAATTGATGGCTTATTCAGAACTTCAAATGTCTTTTTTTTACTGGTTTTAAAGTGAGGATGGGTTATTAATCACGGTCCGAGGATTCGTAATCGGTTTAGTCTGGTGTCTGTAGCTTGACAAATAGGGACTGTTAGTATGTATATAGCGAATGTATTAGTAAGTTTGAATGTTTTTTAAATTATACAGTGTATACCATTTGTATATTTACTTGGAAGTACATTAATTATCAACGTTGTCGAATTACTTTATAATATGTTTAGACAATCAAATGTATCGTTTAAAATATAAAAAAGAGTAAAAATATCTAACAATGTGTCAATTTTTTAACGTTATATAGATAAAATAAGAGATTAAATATTCAACAGAAAGTACCCATATTTGAATCAGTTATTAAGTGCAAAAGAAAAGTAATCATTATTAAACAGTATTTGATAAAATGTTAATAGTTTATTTAAAAAAGTTTATAATTCGTAATTTTAATTAAGGACTGTTTCAACAAATCAGAAAAATAAGTTATCAAGTTCTTAATTCTCACCGAAATTAAATGCTTAATTTATATTTTTTTAATAAAATTTTAATGATTTTAATACAGATTTATCCTTTATGCACTGAATTAGGTTTTATTTTTAATAATTTTCCTATTTTAAAACTATAAGTGCAATATATTATAATATGTCACTGTAAAAAGTTGGAACATAAAATGCACATAATGAAAAATTATTTTTATTTCCTCCTTTCCATTTATAATAACTAAATTACACTGACCAAAAACAAAGTATTGTATGGACTGAATAAGTTTTACTATTCTAATTATTAATTATTAAAGTATTGCCTTGATATAATCAACTCTAACATCTATTTTTCCTGAAACGAAAAATCAAAAGTACTACAACGGTCTTTTAATTGGAACTTATAAATGTCGTCAAGGCATAACTATTTGGCACAGGTAGCTAAAGTTATTGTCTTCTGGAGAATTTATTTTACCTTTGTAGTCTTTAATCTGCTAAAACTGTACAATTTAATAAAAAAAGTTCCATCATACCCCCATTTTCTTCAAATGAAAAAGTAAAACAACGACTTTATAACTGATACTTATAAGTAATGGCAGAAGATAACTGGTTAAGCGAAAAGTATGAACAATAACCGTTGACATATTCTTTGTATATTATGGTTCTGATTTTCAACTTGGTAAATAGACACATACAGGTTTCTAAGGTTAAAATGTCTTCTTTTACCATCGTTATTTTTGGCTTTCTTGATAAAGGAAGTAGATGGGATTAAGAATCGATCACTCTTAAGTAAGGTTTTTTTATCTATCCGAACTTAAAGTGCCGACAGAGGTGATTAATCAGGGTGTAACTTAATTTGATAAACTGTAAAAAAGTTCGAGCATGTGACTGTCCTGTAAGAAAGGAGATGTAGTGTTGTTAGGATGAAATTTCCTTTTCTGTGTTGGATTGATTACTAAACACTATACTTGTTTTAAAGAAGGTGAAAAGGTTTATTTTAAAAAATGCATATTTATAGTTTATGGTAACACGTTGCATTAAAACATTTTAACAACGCTATGTTTTTAATTAATAGCCTTTGCTTAGTAGCAAATAGTATGATAAAATCTTGGCAAGTAGATCTATATTTTTTAAACACAAGTAAGACAGAAAGAATTCTTTATTAAATATCAATGGAAAGTCATTAAATTCAAGTTAATTTCTTCCCTTATATAATTAGTTTGGATGATTTGCAAAGTCAAATATTGGTTAACTTATATTTTTGTTATGTTTACGGTTTGTATAGATTTAAAAGTTTTAGTAAAGTGTGTAGTACTATAAATCTTGGTAGTGTAACTGAAAAATAATAGTTTTGCTTTATAGATATGGAACATGCTTATTTTTCATTTTCATCCGGATAAAATGTAGGCTAAGAATAGGCTTCGAATCGGACCATTTCTTCTATCGTTTTCGGACTGGCATTCAATACATTCTGGAAAAAATACGCCACTTTTGCTCAAATCCTATAATTTTCTCCCTTTCATGATGCCATTGAGCAGAAGAAATTAATTAAAATTCTAAAGAAAACAATTGAAATTGAAAATGTTTAATTTATTCTGTTGCCATTACCTTCAGAAACTAAATTAATAATTTGAAAAAATATATATATTTGATATGGTTCAAGTGTTATCCAACCAGTCTCCATTCTAGGATTTTATTGAGCCTTTATGATTTTAGTTATGAAATCTTCAAAACCATAGTTAAGCTAATACTGAACTAAAATGTTTTTTGAAGGCCATCGCACTAGAGATGCATATTGGGGTTTTAGGTCTTCTTTTTTTCGCCAAGTACTTTGCCAAACTCGAAAAGTTATTACAAAAAACGCACCAAATGACCTTTTTTATTAGCTGGTAGGTTGTGCGAACACTGTTAAAAAAAATTACTGAATTTGAAGGAAAAAGCCCGGCAGCTGAGTTGCCGGGCTTTTCCCGTTCCGTTAAGTATTTTCCCGTTACGAAGTTCCGTTTCTTATTTCTCCGTTATTAAAATTTTCCATTTTGAATTTTCCCGTATATTTACAGAAGTCCCGTTTCTTATTTCTCCGTTATTAAAATTTTCCATTTTGTACAGGGTGGCCCAAAAGTAGCCTAACAGTTAATGTTGTACTATTGGTAAGAACTTCGGCTTATTTAGAACAGGTATTTGACATAGTCGTGCTTAGTTTTGTTGGTTGGCTAAAATAAAGTCGAAACTAAAACAAAGCACGACTATGTCAAATACCTGTTCTAAATAAGCCAAAGTTCTTACCAATGGTACAACATTAACTGTTAAACTACTTTTGGGCCATCCTGTATTTCCCCTCGTATCCACCGTAGAATATAAAAATAAATTTAAAAATAGTCCATTATCTACAGTATAATATAATTGTCAAAATTACATATTTTTCCAACTATAATATATAATTAAACTATTTTAAAAGGCAACAAACTGTTAGATATTAAATTATAGTGATTTAGCAAATTGACTTTACATATTAAAATTACTTTGAAAGAAAAACAGCAAGTTTCAAAAATGTAATGCATCATAATACAAAAAATTAAATTTATCTTTCAATGTAAAACGTTCTTGATTAATAACCAGAATTTAAGACACAAATTATGCATTGTAAAAATAATACTTTTAACCATAAAGAAGTAGAGATTAAAGTTTTTCATACTGTTTTTCTTTTTTAGCAAGTAATAACTAAATAATTTTATAATAATATATATGTATCGGTTGAATAAGAAACCAAAGCAATTTACAGAAAACATTTTTATTTCAACAGAAGAAAGTATTACATTTACACTTACCTTGATTAAATTTTTAAACAAAATAATCCAAACATTTCCAACAAAAAATGTAGTTTCACAATTTTCCAACACACATATTTTAAAAACACTTTGAGCTTGTATATGAAAAAGATTTGAACATTACGTCTGTGAAAAACATCGAAAGTGAGAATATCGAACCAAGCAATGCGACGATGGGACACTTACCTTAATAATTTTAAACATAATAATCCAAATAATTCCAACAAAAAATGTAGTTTCACTATTTCCAGCACACATATTTTTAAAATACACTTTGCGTGGCATTAAGTTTGAAATTCTAGCATATTTAAGTGATAAGACCTCGAAATAATACAGCGAAAACCACGGTTTCCTTTTGTAGAAAACGAAAGTAATGAGCAGATGCTGACACCCGGCTTTTCACTGCAGTATAACTTCGAACATGTTTATTTTCTTTTCTTCAGTTAGACATCATCTGTAGTCATAATAGTTCTGTAAACAAATTCTAAATCCGATTTCAGCTGCGTAAAAAGTCGTAACAAAATGTATGTTTTAAAATCATCCTCTTTAAGTTGGCTCGAAACATTATCTCACAACTTTTTACAATTTTTAATATGTCTTTTAATCCATATTCTATCACATGCTGATTCTGTCGAAACGAAATCATCGAGAGAAAACGAAAAAAAGAATTATTCTTTTTGCATAAAAGAGGAGTTGAGCAGTACCATGCAATCTTCAAAAGTTTTTCCAAACGATTTACAAATATTTAAAGTTGCTTTAAAAAACTATTTTTAATTATTTAATGTGTTCTAATCGTATTTTCAGCAAGAACTGTTTGCTTTACATATTGCTTGCATTTTTATTATACGATTTTTATCAAACTGTTTGATAGAAGTTTGCGAGAACAAAGCATTCTTTGACTGCGCTAAAGCTCAATTCAAGAACGTAGTGTAAATTGGACTGAAAAGCAGCTGCAATAGTAAACAATAGTTATAATTTTGTTCTATCTTTACAATACTTACATATTCTAATAAAGACAATCAGTTTTGCTATTAAAAACATGCAATTTATGTTCTGAAAGGCAAAATTTAAAATTCGAGTTGCTTGTATACGTGCTATGGATTTTTATGTTTAGGCCTAAACTTCAATAAGCCGCCATTGTTTGTAACACTTCGCGTCTAAAAACGGGAAAATTCCGTTTCCGCTCTTTACGGACATTTTCGGTTCGGTTTACGGACATTTCCCGTTTTTAGAAGAAGAAAAACCGTTTTCAGAAGAAACAAACCCGTTTTCAGTAGTTACCGGAAAGTTCCGTTAAAATCAGTAATTTTCTCTCCTGAAATTTCAGGTTTTTTTTAACAGTGAAGGTCATTGCGCAAGAGCTTAATGAAAGTGTAGGTAGCTATATCTCTTCCTCGCCAAATTAGCAAAAACGAGCAAAATGAGCTCTAAATGTTTCTTATTCGAGAAATTACTATGACTTTATCTGTTATTGTTTTTAGCTTTTTTATAGTTTTTAAGGTAATATACGTTGTTGATTTGTCGTATTATGTATTCACTTGTTTCAGTTTTTATTTATAGTTATGTTGTATGTATAAGTACGTGCCCTTCTTAAATATAATAATAATAAATCTATCTGATTTTGCATCTTTTGAGCTTACATTAATGTTTCTTTTTTTCCAACCAGTGCGACGCCGGGTACAACAGCTAGTATATATTAAAAACGCATTATAAAGTTATTAGAAATAAAATAGATGTATTTAATTTCTGATTTATTCTCCCAACATAAATTTGCAGCATCGCATTTGCAAATAAATTTTCAATTCATTTTGTAAACGATTTCAGTATATAAACTTTAAATCTAAAATAAATATTTATTGAAATGTTTTCTCGAGAAAAATTTTCTAAAAAGCAAAGCTACAGACATTGGTAATACATTTTAAAATATGTTATATATTTTCTTTATTTTTTTTCACGTATCTCGGGATCATCAAACGGGAAAAGTAATTTATTATCAATCATAGTTAATAAAGATGTTATTTGACTTCAAAGCGGAGTATTTTCAGATCATGATATGTAATTTATTTGAAATTATGCTATATTAGTGATTTAATCTTTTTTTAATGACTAATGACTAGCATTTGTATGGGTCCCGCCTTGCTGGGAACCCGTTAACTTAATGGAAAATGGGTGTCGTAAAGAATATTGAAAAAGTTGCTCTCTGCTTCAATAAGATTGACTACCTGAAATTTAGCAAAACCAGTGGTTTGTCAGATTCGAACATTAATGTAGAAGGAGAAAAACTTGAGGATACAAAATGTTTGCACTCCTTCCGTCATTCTGATAACATATTTGGCGCAAAATGAAGATTCTCATCAACAGTCTTTGATAGTTTGGTACAGCTCTAGAACACGATGACTTGGTAACAGCCAGAAAAAAAACCCCCAAAAACTCTTAGGTCAGTGGCACATTTTTGGTAATAATTTGGCGAGAAAATATAGATATAGCTACAAACCCTGACATTTTCAGGTCAATCACGATGATCTTGGAGAAACCAACCAGATTAATTATTTAAAACAAAATAAATTTTACCCATCTGGCGCTTTTTTAGTAACATTTTAGCAAGTTTTGGCAATGCATTTGGCGAAAAAATGAAGACATTAAATAATCATAAACAGACCTACCGCGATATCCTTGAATAAATTATTTTTTAAATAAATAATGTAGTTTCTAAATATAATGGCAAAAGAATAAAATAAACATTTCAAATTTGAATTATTTTGAACGCGACAACGCGAAAGAAAAAAAGCTATCGGATTTGAGCGAAAAGTGGTGTATTTTTTTCCAGTTATTCGAATTTTCTCTAAAAATAGAACAAATATGAAAAAAACTAAGCCTCAGGTGCACACGTAGGTATTAAAAGGAATCTATATTAAAAATTTCGAATTTTTTAGGGGGGGGGGGGGGGGGGGGGGGGGGGGGGGGGGGGGGGGGGGGGGGGGGGGTCCCCCCCATGGGGGGGGGGGGGGGGGGGGGGGGGGGGGGGGGGGAGGCATTCTAAGTAGGTGTTTTGCGATCCACAGACATACATACATACACACAGACAGACTCTTTCTTTTATTATTATAGATTAACAAAAAACATTAAAATTTCTAATTTATTTCATGCGATTTCTAGTTTCCTATTAGAAATTGGAAGAACTATGAATTGCATGAAGCAATCAGATTTTTTTTTGATAAAGATTACTATGATTAAAAGTTGTTTGTTTTAATATTATCTTATTTTGTTTTTAAATTTAATAAGATTAATAAAATGAAAATTAATACCTTTTAAACTAAAAACGCATAATTTAAGTTAGTTATATTAATATATACCTAAAGGAAAAAAGTATTTTAAATATCTTTCCCAAAAACAACCACATGTTTTAAAAGTCCGATAAGTTATTCCCAATAAAAATAAAAATGTTTAGATAAATACCTAAATCATGAGCTCCATAAATAATATATGATTATATTTCAACTGTGACACATTTAAATAAGCCCGTGTATATATATATATATATAATATATATATATATATATATATATATATATATATATATATATAAAATATATATATATATATATATATATATATATACGGGCTTATTTGACATTCGGGACAATGCCGAAAAGTCCTTACCATCGTGTGTCCCGAATGTCAAATTTTTAGTTTCGGGCTCAATCTAATACTTTTTTTAACTATATATATATATATATATTATATATATATATATATATATATATATATATATATATATATTATTTATATATATATATATATATATATATATATATATATATATATATATATGGGCAATTCTACCATAATTTTTAATTTTATGTCCCTTGGGCATAACTTTAAAAAAAATTAATATTTCTTTAAAATTTTTTCTTATTATACTAAAAGATTGGTCCTTTTATAATTGCAAAACGTAATTTTAAAGCAAAGAAACTCAAAAAAAATTTTAGAACACAAAAAACAATGCCGAAAAGTCCTTACCATCGTGTGTCCCGAATGTCAAATTTTTAGTTTCGGGCTCAATCTAATACTTTTTTTAACTAAAAATTACAATCTTTTGGATTTTAAATTGAACTAATACTGTAGCTTAACGATTTCCTTCCATTGAATTTTGGCTTTTGACATTTATAATACGTTTTTCTCGTCTCCTAACTTTGTCCCTGGATTTTGGTACAATCACTGACCTCATTCCTAAAGTGGTGGAGAGAGGCACTGGATTGAGCTGCAGTGATTTTTCAAACATGCAAACTGTATCGCAGAAAACTGATATTTCAGTTAGTAGCCACATATTTTTGCTAAAATTCACCAATAAGCCCAAAATTTAAAAAAACTCAGTGAAATTGGCTGCGAGGCTTTATTGCTTTCCTTACAGTCTCCCAGGTTTAAGGTTTTTTTTTTGATAATTGAATTTTTTTTCTATAAATATGTTTAAGTGGAGTACAAGAAGTAAAAAAAATCCATTTTTATTAAACTGGAGTTAGTTTCAACACAAAAAAGACCGGAAAACAGAGTGAATGTCCTTTCCTTCCGATCCTTACCGTCGTAATGATCTAGGGATGGAAAACCGAAACCAGTTTTAAGACTAACCGGTTTTTTGCAATTTTGGTTTCATTGAAAAACAGTTAGTTTCGTAAGGCCGGTTTAGACCGGTTTCTTTAGAATCGGTGTTTTTAAAAAACTGCCGTCCCTTATTATAATTTTTTGTTTTTTACAAATAAGCTTTGCTAAACTTTTTTCCTTAATTCTAGAACCCTTATAAACCTCTTGATAAACATTTAAAGTGATTTTGAAAAAATAAATTTTACAAGTTTTTAATACCTGAAATTAAAAATTATGGTAGAACTGCCCATATATATCATACCAAAATGTACTTAATAAATTAAAACTTTGCACACACAAAAATTAATTACACAGCATTTTAAATTTTTGTTTCAGATCATCCACCAGATAGGTTTAAGACAATTGTTAGCAGTTCTCACATTCACATTCTTGTGAATGGATCGTTGAACTTTCGTAGCGTTGAGACATCTGATGCTGGACTGTATCTTTGTGAAGCGAATAATGGTGTGGGAACCGGACTAAGCACCGTTGTCAGATTCACTGTTCATAGTAAGTATTCTAAGAAAACCTGTTTCTACTGTTAAATTTTCTTTATTTTATGTAAAAAGTAGCCATTTCAAAAAAGTTTTTGTAAAATATAGGGAAAAGGTTCATTTTTCTTTCTTTTTCCAAATAACAAAACGCTAACATTTTAAATATGCAAGTTAGCAGCTTTTTAAGGTAATTTAGTAAACTAAGTTTTTAACCTTGAAGTATATTGCTACTGCTGGATAGTGCTATTGCAAAATGTGGGTTATTGCAGTTTACAAAAATATAAAGTAGCCTAGTTATTAAATGTACGGATTTAAAGTTTGGAATTTAATATGTTAACATTTAAAAAAAAGCACAAACCATTAGTTTCATTAAAATTATCTCTTAAAAGCTTTAGATTTATATAATGCAAAAGAAGAAATTTTATTTAATTGAAAATTATTGTTTATATTTAAAATAAAGAATTAAGTTCTAATATTTGAAAAAAAATGGAAGTAAGCTCTAACTATTACTGTCAAAGGGGTGCATTTACGGAAACATATAATAGATATCAAACTCTAAGGTATTTTTACAGCACGGAGCTTTACTCAAGTATTGACTACCTTGAACAATCACTCTCGTCTCTATTTGTTACGTTACAAAGCTATTAATCATTCCGGAGTTTTAGTTAAAAGTGGTGGGACATTTTGTATTTCGACATTTTCTTAAAGGTTTGGGAGATAATTTTGTGGTACGATTAAAATAAACTCAAATATCTAAGAGTATCGAACTAAACTATCTCAGGGTATCGAACTAAACTATCTCAGGGTAAGGAAAATGTGTATCAAAGGTATAGAAAGAGGCATAATGGATAGGGAAAAATTATTGGATTAAATTTATCTCAAGTTAACTTTTAACTCGTAAAATACTGTTTGGATATCTGTGAGGGTAACTTGGAAACACATATAATAGGTGGAAGAAAACTTTTAGATGAATATGAGAAAACTAGACTTGTTCATCTAATATTAAATATGTGTAATGCGTAATATGGTCATTTGATAACTCCATGTTCTTTTGTTTGAGAAGTCGCGTGAGATTTGATTTAAAGTACCATATTTCTTATATGTTTCTTTTTATATGACTGGTTTTTTTTTTAATTTACGGTGAAAAAAACACCATCGATTGTTTTTTATAACCTTAAAACAAACTGCTTTTCGGATATTTACGCCGCACGTTCTTTACCTACGCACCCTTAACTAAGTTTCAGCAAATTACAGTAATCTTATCCTGTGAGAAAAATATCGTCTTCATAAATACCTTGTATACCGCATTTATCACAACCATCGATTTTTAGATCTTTGCAATTTAAACCTTTGCACTCCGTTGTCGCCACAATTGTGACATTTCTTATATTAGGAATAAATCCGTTGTAACCACATTTGCGACACGGTTGTTTATCTCAACATAGCTCTGGTTTTACTGGTTCCTACTATTGCTTATTAGGATGGAATGCAAAGGGTTAATGTTTAAAAAAAAGTTCCTTTGTACTCAAGTTAATTTATAAATGGATAAAATGGGTAGTACTTTTGAGTGAAATTGAAATTTAAAATGCACGTATTTTTTTACGTAGGTGCTCCACAGTTCCAATCCAAGTTCCTGGTCCTCAGTGCGCGACGGGGTGAAAAATGCAATATCGAATGCACACCAAATGGAGACCGGCCTATGAGATTCACTTGGAGAAGAAATGGCCAAATAATTGATCCGGGAACGGAACCAAGGTAAATTTCACCGTTTATAGCTTTCAAAAAATTGCGCGGGAATTTTTTTTAGTAATCGATGAGATAAGCTTCATGCGTCGATGTTTAGTAAAATGTACACGAAATAGTGATGAGTATGCAAAAACATTACTGCGAAGTTTTTCATTTATGTGGATATCATTTAGAAAAAAAAAATGGGCCACCTCAAAAGTTACCCAAAGACCAAGCACTTCAATTAAAGCAATTAATTCAATTCACCAGTCAATTAAAATAAAAAAAGTAAAAAACAACAACAATAGAACCTGAATTCGTGCGCAGTTCGTTGAATTTAACTAAACAATATAATTAAAGTGATTACGTAATTCTTTTCAAGAAGATTTAAATTTAAACAATACTCAATTTGTAATTTCATTTTTCACAATATTTTAATGTTCGTTACACTTAAATTAATTTAATATTTGATGCACTTAAACACATTATATTATTTCTTACGTTATATACTACAAAAATTTTTAAATTGTGATTGACGAAAATTAAAAACTATCAGTTGTAACATAATTTATGAGTGACGTAATTCAAAAGTGAAAAAAAAAATATTTTTTAGTTTGTATTTATTCTAATAAAAAAGACATGTCTACTTTTAAATTTGCTTCAAATGTAAAGCTGCTTAATTAAAATCGCAATTACATTTTAATCATAAAATAATAGCTACCGAATGTCACCTTACAGAATAACAGAATAAAAAGAGTTTGTAACAAAATAAATCTTAACCTTTCTCTGGGTACTGTTTACACACTTGTTTCATCACCAAAGAGAGGTCGACCATGGAAAAAAAAAACTTAAAAGAAGAATCAAATAAGTGGTACGGAAACGTTTCATTTTAAGCAAGGAAAGTAAAAAGATTAAAAGAAGGAATGAAACTGTCCCACGCTGTGGCGATATTGCAATAGCGTTCCTTAAATGTTTTTCAAAATTAAATCCGGTGTTTCGAAATTTCATTCGTGAAAATGTAGAAAGAAAAGTCGAGTAATAGCCGCTTTTTTTAAGTTATTTTTCTCACTAAAAATTGTTTTTACGCAGTTGGATTGTTTTGTTTCTTGCACCTGGTGTCTTCTTCTTTATAAGTGTTTATTTGCTGAAAGAGTTAAAATTTAATATGAAAAGGAATTTTAATATTAAATGTAGAATATTCTTTCATTGAAAATGACAAAAAATAAATGAATGCTGAGAATAAAAAGGTGTTAGCGAGATTTTTAATCTAAACAATTGAATTTCAATTTTTAGAAAGTATTTTTTTTTTAATAATCCTGTTTTTTAGTTTTTTTAGCAATAGTATTTAAAATAGAAACGATTTTTATTGAAGAAATTGAAAGTGTTTGCCATGCATATCTTGGATTCCAAAGAGCTATTTGTATTTATCATTAATTATTTAGAAAATGTCTTTTTTTTACTAAATATGTCTATTTTATTTCTCAGAGAGATGCACCCGTCACCTGACTAGAAGGTTTTCTAGAAGGTTTTCTAGAAAGACGCATTTTTTTTTAAATGTTAAATTAAATAAATTATTAAAATGTAAAGCATGGAGGAGCTGTTCAGCAGATATATGTTTTAAATTAAGAAAATTGATTATCATTAATTTTCTCTATTTAAATAACATTCATTGGCAAAAAGTTTACACTTATTCAGAAAATGTGCTTATGACTTAAATGACTAATGAATAATTATCGTCTTTGATTCATGATTTTCGAAGTAAAATCCATAAGAAATCAGCATAGTTCGAAAGATCTTAAAAAAGAATATATAGTGGAGTTCTTTTATTTTACAACTGTGCAATGTTATCAAATTGTATGAAGGAATAATTGTTGTTTTCTTGATTTCCTCCGAGAAATGCTGTCCTAATACCCTTAAAGTATTTTCACACTGGCTTCAAGTCTGCTTATTAAGGTATAATAATATAATCATTACATGTTGTTAGAAGCGAAGAGTGTTATACATTTCCATTAGGGGGTTTCCGGTCCAATAATTGATTCGGCGATATCTCTCATTACAATTTACATTCGAAATGATCGGGTTGCTAAGTCGGTGAGCATGCCAAAGATAGCAGGTTCGGGCCCGGGTATTGAGAAAATAACTGCTCATGTATAAAACGGCCTATACCTCACCACAGTTTAAGTATGCAGTATAGAAATGTTCTACGGGAAAAAGGGTAAATAGTTCTCATTTTCGAGTGTGAGAATGAGATAAAAAAAGGTGTTTCACACTCAATAAACCACTTTATTGGTAATTTCAAGACATATTTGTATTAGTTTTATTTAGTTTTTTTCAGTAAGAGTGTAATATTAATTATTTTTTCTTTCAATTTTGACGCAGCAAGGCGCACGAATATCAGAGTATCTCAAAGGGGCAGACAATCAGTGCAGGCGAAATTTCGTCGCCTGCTATGATTGGATAGTGAAGTTTATTCACTCACGACGTTTCTTCCGCGGCTGCGCGTGCAACTGTAATCTTAATATGTGGTGGCAGCCTTGTTAGATACTACAATAACAGAAAATATGAATTTGACAGTTATTTGAGTCAGTATTAATGCTCTATATCTATAAAGAGTTCAACTTTTTTTAATTGGTTAATTTTTCAATGCTTATATGCCAGAGCAAAACTGTAGCATACAGCATTATCAAATTACATATTTTTATCACAAAGACCTTAGTTTAAAAAAAAATCATGAAAACGTCAAAATCCTTTTGGCTCCTGTCTTTTTGATAAAAAAAAGTCACCAGGTCTAAGCTACGATCCAGATTTTTATTGGACATGGCTGTCCATGAAGCTATACATTTCTAATACACAAGGTGTTCCATTTCCTCATGAAAAAACCCGTTTAAATTATTCTTTGGCAATCACGGCATATTAATTTGAAATATCTTGTTCAGGGTATATGAAAGCATATTATGAAATAATTCGTTCTTCAGAAAATGAGTTCATGGTTTTCATTGTAAGATTATCTATAATAATAAAAAAGAAGTTTTGTATGTATGTATGTATGTATGTCTCTCTGAAACTCACAAACTAGACATTTGTTTGACTCGTAACTTGGCACAAATGCGTAGTTCATACTTGAGTTACAAAATAAGAACTTTCAGAGCTCAAAATGTTCTATTTTTAGAGAAAATTCGAATTTTCTGGAAAAACTACACCACTTTTGCTCAAATCCGATCATTTTTTTACTTCCCTGATGCCATCATCGATGCCATCTGCTGAAAAAATTAAATAAAACTTTCAACGAAAATAAATAAAATAGAAAATGTTTATTTTATTGTGTTGCCATAACTTTCAGAAACTAAATTCATTATTTGAAAATAATTGATATGTTTTGAGTAATTGATAAGTGACGTATTTCCGACAAGTCTTCATTCCTGGATATATTGTGGGTTTAGTTGATGATTTCGTCAATGATGGTTCGGTTGATAACAAATATGCATATTCAGGCAATAAATGTGTAGTTAACCTATAAGTTCTAGAGCTGCATATTAGGTCGCTATTTTCTCGCCAAATACGTTGCCAATCCCGCCAAATTATTAATTAAAACTCGCCAAATGGGCAAAATGTTTGTTAAGCTATAACTGAACAATGATGGTTAATAAAGACCATCGCACGAGCTGCATATTAGGGTTTTATGTCTTTATTTTTTCGCCAAAAACGTTGCCAATCTCGCCAAACAGGCAAAATTTTTGTTAAGCTATTACTGAACTATGATGGTTAATAAAGGCCGCCGCACTAGAGGTGCATATCAGGGTTTTATTCCTTAATTTTCGCCAAATATGTTGCCAATCTCGCCAAATTGCTTTAAAAACTTGCTAAAAGGGCAAAATGTTTTTTAAAAATAATTTATAAGCTGGTTGGTTGTGCTAAGGTCATTGTGTTAGAGCTGTATAATGGGTGTGTTTGTAGCTATATCTATTTTCTCGCCAAATTATTTCCCAAAACTTGCCAAAAGAGTTAAAAGGTTTTATGTATTTATGAGGGAATTGTGATGACATTTATGAGTGCATTTTACCCCGTATTTTTGATTTTGGAATTTTAAAGCAATGAAACGGGATTTCATACTTGACAACGAGCGGGAAGAATAACTTAAGTTTATGGTCTTATAACAGGTTATATGGTATACATACTTGGATCGATTTGATATTTTTTGATCCGTGCGAAGTACGGGTATAAATTTGCTAGCTGTCAATAAAATTGCCTTTAAAAGACTACCTGTCAATTAAAAACTATTTTCAGTACAAGAAATCTACTTGTACCAATCGAAAGATAAAGAATCAGATAATATTTTAAGGCAAAACTATTGGAACATTTATTTTGATCAAATTTTCCGTTTCTCTAAGGTACATGGATACCTAAAACGAAATTTGTTATTGATTCTTAACTTAATGGATTGCCCGAGAAAGCATTGCCTGTGGCGCCATGGTGACTAAATCATCGTTAACAAGTTAAAACATCTAAGAAAACATTTTTTCTTAAACAACCCAGCTGACCAACCATAATGACAACACTGAAGGAGCACAACACCTTTTTACTACTATATTTATTGGTTTTAAAGTTGTTACGTTCTTTAAAAAATTAATATTTTTGGTTTTTGTCGTCTTTTTCCGTTACCACCTAATCCTATAGGTATAACAGTCCTCGCATTGTTTGAATTTTCACCATCACATATTTAAACAAAATATAAATATAGTAACTAAAATCGTTTTTATACTTCCCACAAAGATTTCCTATCACAATTTACGAACCATACTGACAGGTTTTAAAAATTTAAATATATCAACATTGACAACCCACCATAAATATATTCTTTAGCAAAAACGGAAATCCGCAAAATATGAAATCTGCTCCAAAATATACTTCCCCTTTAGACAGAGAAAACTCTCGAAGAAGGGTTGAGGGAATTTAAAATCTTTCAACGAGTCCAACAATCTATCACTCATCTAAGACAACTTGTTGACAAAAGCTGTATCAGCTAGGATCTTCAAGCGAGGCTATCAATTTAACTGAAAATTCTGTTTTGACAGCCTAAGCCCATTTCCAAAAGCTGTTAAGTTTAGGAAACTGGGAATGATTTGCTTATGAATATAAGCTAGAAGTGTGAAGGGTTTTCCTCTTCCTCCTTTTGTGTAAAATTGGATTTGGTGCTTGGATTGATACGGATCCTGTACAATTTAATATATAAAATGCAGCTTATTGAAATGATGACTAAAATTGAATCGTGGAGATGTACAAAAGAAATCAAATTGATTTTGCGAAGAAAATATCTTCCGCATCATTTTTATAGTTTCTAGTGAAAAAGTCTTTGCAATTTTAAAATATAATATTAAAGTATTCCATATTTTTTTATAATACTCCAATCGTTAGAATAGAATGACTTACTTGATATTTGAAATTTAAAACTAACTGCTTACTGATAAGTCAAATATTCCATGACTATATTTTTTATTTTAACTTGGAAATATACTTTAATTGCATATAACACTGTATCTTAGAAAGGTTAGTTTGAATTACCGTTACTCTAAAGCTACATGAGGGCTATTGAAGACGGGCATCGCAATTTAGAACCACATCAGATTGACAAGTCGACAACTGAGTAGGAACCCAACTCAACCGTTCATGATGACATCGTAAGCAGCGCAGCTAGACTTTGAAGCATATTTAACGAGAAATCCCTCTAAAGTGGAGTATTAATTGTCGAACAGTTTTGGCTACATGGTCCGTTTATAGGGTGGCAGTTATTTTTGCAATGCCCGAACCCAAACCTGTTATATTCCGCATGCCAGGAAAAAGCCTTAACCGACTGGGCTCCCCAGTTCCGTACCCTAAAAAGTGACAAAGTTTTATTGTTGGGCTTCAAACTGATAAGTGCTGCTGTAGCTCTAGTGCGATGTTACTCAATCAAACCTAACTCATAACGCAAAGTCCTATACTTAAATTTACGAAAAGAAGTTCGTGTTGTGCGGTGTTTTTAGCCATTTAAAGTTGTTGGAAAACTGCTTATTTCTTTCCCCATTTTCAAAGTAAACACGATATAATTTTTATTTGAATGAGTGTTTGCTCAGATGTTCAAGCTATGTATGAGTTAATTCTGAATTATGTTTTTCAAAAGACTATATTTTTTTATCAAAATCCTTAATTAGCACGTAAAATCATTATTAATATGCAAAATTTACAGTTTTTATGTATTTAACATTCGATACAACAAAATAGCTTTTAGATTAAAAAATAACTGAGTAAAATACTATTTTCTCTTTTCTTTTTAAATAATAAAAGGTGGAATCCGTTCCCAAAGATTTTTTTTTAACTTTGCAAATTTGTTTTTTTTTTTGCGAAAAATATTAAAAATTAATGTATGTAAAAATACAACTTTTACTTTTGGCGGTCCTTTCTTTGAAAAAAAATTTCCTTCCAAAAAGATAATTATTTCTACAAGCGAACCCTATTTATTGCTCATAAAAAGTATTACTTCTTCTAAAACTTTTGTAATTTTTTAAATAACTTTTGTAATAAGCTTATTTTTGTTTCAATTACAGTAAAACTTTTATTTAAGGATTTAGAGAACAAAATTATGGGATTGTACAGTTTCTCTAAAAAAAGGATTAAATTTTATTTATTTCAGTGATTTTATCGTAAAATACACATTTTTTTTCGAAATAGCAACTTTAACAGAAAATCCCTAAACATACAAAGTTATAAAAATGTCCTCTTTTCAAAATTAATCCTATATAAACTGAATAAATGTACTCTGACACATTTAAAATTCCCAACATTAAATTCTAATTCCTATCGAAAGACAATGTTTGGTTAAGCTTATTGCCTACGTCGCTTGCGACTAATGTTCTTAAGTATGATGCATTTTTTTTCGCTTTTTTGTTAAATTGCATGTTTTTCTTCTAGAATAGTTTTTGAGTTTTTTTAATAAATCTATAAGTGCAAAAAAAATACGTTAAGAACTTCCATACGCTTATAAATTCATTACTGTAACTTCTAAAGAACTTTAAAAAATGATGCTGAAATATATTAAATTATGAGGTATTTTAAATTTATTGGACAAAACAACTCGAAAAGAGGAATGACTTAATTATATGTTTAAAGTCATGATATTCCAATAAATATATATATATTACTGCTATATGCATGACAAAATAAATCTGCACATGTACTTTACTATTGAACTTGAGTAGGCAATGTATATATTTTTAAACTGCTTGTATTTATTTTCAAATATTTTAGGCGTTATGTCTATGGAAATTTAAAATTGGAATTAGGTTGAAAGTGCAACAAATATATTTGCTTGACATTCATTTTTTACTTGCTTCATAAAAGTCATTCGAGAGGGGAGCAAAGCCGAAAACGAGAGCCAACTCAGAAACTCAAAAGTAAACTCATTTTCTTTAGTTTGAAAAAAAAACTCAATAGTTTAAAATCCAATTTGGAAGAAATAATTTGCATTCAATTTTGCATTACAATTGCATTTCCTGTTTTAAACTTCTATGTTTACATGATCCCTATTTTAAAGTTTTAAGATGCAAATCCAGTGGGAAATCATTGGGATACAATTGCGTTTCGTTTTAACACAAAGCAAAACTATTTCGTAATTCAGGGATTACTGAATTTCTTAAAAAAAGAATGGAAGGATTTTCTAAAACTTATGGCACAATCTTAGTATAACTTTAGGAAAAATATAAACTTATTAAAAATTGTAAAAAAAAAAAAAAACAAATAAACCAAATTCTAAATCCACCACACACATTTTTGATGAAAATTTAAATTGCACAGGCATGCTGTTGACGGAAATCCAAATAATAATTGAAGATCTTAGTAGAAAAAGGGTTACTTGACAAAATGGAGAAAATGAGAAAATTATAGCTTTATTTTTTTTTAGTTTGCCCATTAATCCGTTAAAAACGGTAAAATTTTACTTAACCTTAAGTTTATGAGAAATTAGAAACTTATTATCTTTCTTTTAAACGTATTAGGATGTAATCATAAGTGTTTGATGTTCATTGACACAATATTCATTTTTTTTTTTTTCAAAAATGATATTTTTCGAAAATTAGCGCGATTTTCCATTAAGACCCTCAATTTTATCTTCATTAATATTGAATCTCCGCTAATATCTTCAATAAATTCTTCTTCCAAAAATAGCAACTTAAATGGTTGTTAAAATATCTAAATTGTTTCAGGTATTCTCAAACAATTGAAGAGATCGAGGAATTCGGAATTAAAGCATCATTGTTGATTGAAAAAGCCGAAAGGAAGGATTCTGCCTTATTTATGTGTACCGCCATAAATGACTTTGGAGAAGATACTATGAATATTCAAGTATCTATAAAAGGTATTTACCAAAAATATTTTCATATTACCTATTTTTAAGTTTTTGCAATGGTTCTTATATTAGTATGAACACTAGGACGTGTATCTACGGAGGCATTTAAAAATATCTTATTTTTGAAAATTTTTAATGTCGACTTTATCACATTGAAGCGTAACTAATTGTAAGATAACTGAAGATTAATTGAGGATTTTACATAAGAATTTAATGTTTTCAAAGAAAAAAATTTACATTATTTTTGTTAGAAATTTAAAATTTTTAATACACATCGTGAGGCACTTCGAAACTACGTATTTGTCATTTAAATACAATAGCTAATGGTATCACATAACAATTTTATATTTTCAAAGGAAATATTGTTTTTTAAATTTGATGGGAAATCTATAATTAATCAATTTATTTTTAAACTTATCATCCTGCTTGTTTAAAAAGACGTGTTTGACATTTAACTAAAAAAAAGTAGCTCCGAATATCTTACATTGTTTAAAAGGCATTGATGTCATATACATTCACACATCATTAATAACTTCGAACATGCAAATTAAACCTCTGCGCGCCATTTCATGCTAGTATAAAATTCCGATTCATCTCAATTATATACAAACTGCACAGACCACTCTATGAATTAATAATCTAATTAATGCCGTACAACATGGTATCAATAATCGTAATACATTCTCCAGATATCCCAGATGCTCCCCAGAACCTGGAAATACATGACGTCGCGAGCAGGAGCGTCAGGCTGACATGGGATCGTCCATTCGACGGGAACTCGCCTATCACTCAATACACTGTCATGTGGAGGCACACGGACGGTTAGTATGCTCTTGGAATCTCAATAGGCTAGGACATGTCCTCTGTATATTGGGTTAGAGCGGTGCTTTATAGATATTGACATCTGGGATGTTTGAAGGTTGGCATGTAATCAATGCGATACCGTGTTTGATGGATTGGATTGCTAGTTTGAAATTTGAATGGGGTTTGTGTTTTTGGGGTGATGGTTTGTGATGGGCAGTTAGTTTAAAAAAATATTTTACGAAAAAGTTTTATTTTAGTAATTTACTGTTAATTTGAAATTGCGTATTTATTGAAAACGTGTTAATTTGAAATAACGTATTTATTGAAAACGTGTTAATTTGAAATAAGGTAATTATATTAAATGAGCAAACAAAGATAAATAATATTAAGATTCATTTTATTGACTTTATAACTTTATTTTACAGTTTTTCTTGGTTCATATAAGTTTCATATTTTGAAGTAGAACGATGAAGTTTTTTAAAATCGGCTATGTCAAAGCATATATTATTGTTGTTATTATTAGTGCGTTTTCGGACAATGGTTTGTGTTGGGTAGTGGAATTAAATATATTTTATTCGTTGGCTTTTTTTTAACTAATACTGTTTTAATTGAAGTACAGCCTTTTAAAATGAAAGAAAAAGAAAGTTAACATAAATATTTATTATTCTGAATTCAAAAATTTAACATTATTTTATAGTTGATCCTATTACTAACTTTCACATTATTAAGTCGAATACACAAGCTTTTCAGCTTACCGATACTGAAGCAGATATATATTTTCATTTTTTTTTTCAAAATTACTTGAAAAAAACTTTGAATTTCATGTTTTTTTTTTTTAAACTATGTTAAAACCTTTTAAGATTGAAAAGATTAATTAAATTTGTTTTCCATTCTCTGCAATTGTTTAAAATATAAACTTTTATTTATTAATGTAATAAAGGAAATCCACTTCCTCAATAGCAAACAAAAAAAAGTAAAGCTAGTGTTAAAAATTACAAAGATGCATAGTTGGCACTTGGCATTTTAATAGGTTAAATATTGGGTTATGATGGAATACTAACTCATATATATCGACAACGGCGTCTTGGATGTTATGACATGGCATGCAATCAATAGCAGGCCTAGTAAGCTGGTTTTCTGGAAAATGAAATTATTTGTTCAATATTGAGTAATGAGTAATGGAATTTGATATCGGGATTAAAGGAGTTCAAAGGGTTTTAATAAATAAAGAATATAAAAGATAAAATCTTATATTTTAGTTTCTTTTGACAATTGTAAAACAAAGAATGGTTTTTATTGGCAAAAGAAGAACAAAATATTTTACCATTTTACAATTCTATTTTTAAACATTGTTCATAAATGTTTTTTTCTTTTCTTTAAACACAGAATATACTTATGCGAATTCATTGATATTTGAGTTAATGTTTATTTGTGTAACCAATGGGTTGAATATATTTGTTACTTCTCAAAGGAAATTTAGGTGTAGAAGTTTTGGTATATAACCAAAACGCGGCCCAAAAGTAGGAGTCAAAGAATAATAGTTGATGGTTGCTCTTTTTCGAGAAAGCATTTGGCATTGGATATGCAAGGAAATGCGTTTACAATATTTCGAATGCCCAACTTATTTTTAAAAAAGCTAACTGCTGATATTTAATGCAATACAGCTAACGCGAAAACACGGACTAATTTCAAATTACAAAATATGCATATTGCATTTGAAGAGTCCAGAGAAAGAACTCCTTGATTGACTAGGAATCTTTTTGCATTCAGGTCTGTTTTACGGAAATCGCCGGCAGGAAACTGGTTCCTTCCTTGACTTTCATTTCGATACAAGCATTTCTGAGTAGCCATAAAGGAGGAAAGACCAAGTGAGAAGCCAGTTTCCTTGCACCAGTTTGCGCAATGACTTACCATGGTCACCAAAGATGCCTGATACGAAGGGACATCCAGTCGATTAATGTTTTTTTTTTCCTTAACTCTTCCACTCTGTGGGAAAAATAATTTTGAATTATTATAATTAATCACAATGAATCGTTAAATGTCTAAAAATAATAATATATAATTATAATTATATATTTTCTATTACAAAAATGTCTACATATAACCGTTGTTGATATTTATAAATAGAATATTATTGAAAAATAGCCTAACAAGGCAAAATAAACTTATAATTACCTGTTATTTATTTTAAAAGCAATTAAAGAACGTAATATTTCTGAGATCTACGTCTACAATACTATACTTTAAGAACATCTGATCTATGGTTATATCTGACAACAAAAAAATAAAACGCTCTTCTCGCCCGATAATTTAAAAATACCATTTTATTTTGAACTGAATTCTATTATCTCATAAAAACGATGATGACATGAACATCCGACAGTGTAAGGCCCTGGATAATTAATTGACGAATAATGGAGTTTTTACCAAACATTTCCAAAACACTTTTTTTGCCAATCTAAATGAAACACGATTTTAATGAGAAAATAAGATCAAGCACATGCAAGTTAATTGGCAATAATTTTTTTAAGTGATTGAATTAAAATTATCCACGTTCGCTGATTAATAACATGAAAATATCGCACCAAGCTCAGAAAAGTGACGTATTATCAAAGCCATTTTTTTTTAAATCTTCTAAATTAATTTTTTCGATTGTATTTTATATCCGTAAATGAAATGATTCGCTAATTATATCCCAATTATTCGTATAACAGATTTAATATTTGCTTTAATCGCTCAATATAAATCAATTAGAATATTGTAGCATTTTCGATAGATAATAAATTATTCGGTATAAAATAAATCAGAGACAACGCTTGTTTTATGTTTTAAGTATTTAAAGCACAAACTATGTAAAATAGAAGGCTCATTTTAATTTAATTATACCAGAAGTAAAAATATATAAAAATTTTTTTTTTTTTTAAATAAGAAAAGAGATTAGTTTTTCTATATCCTGAAACCAAAAATTTTTTAAGTATAAATCATTAAGGAGGAGAACCAAGTAAAAGAGCAAATGTTGTATTTTAAGAACTAAACTAAATTTTTTCAGAAACACAATGTGAAACATTATCGTAATAATGGACACGAATTGAAATACATTACTATGGACTGAATATTCAAAAGATGAATTAATTTATTTGATTACAAAGATAGTTTAAATTGGAATGTCAATTGATAATTATAATTTTCTGCAAATAAACTAAAATTTTGCTTTCACTAAAAACGACAGCGATATTTTAAAAACAGAGCGTGTGACGTCACTACTATAAGGTGGTTTTCAAAATGTTTCATTTTGAAGACATCTATGTAGGGGTAAAAGCGGTGGATCCTCGAAAAGACATAGTTTCAGGAAATTCCTCAGAAGATTTAAACTGATGCTAAAGAAATTTGCTATCATTTGTATTGATTGATTAAAAACTAATATAAATTAATATATCTCTAATTTTATATTTATTAATTTATAGTTCAGTGTTTATAGTTAACTATCACTTTGAATTCGACAATTTTCGTTTGTCAATTACAACAGTTTTCGACGCAAAATGCGATGTATTTTACACACACCGTATTGACATATGTTTAGTCATAATCATGAGTCCAGCAATATTAATTGTCTTTGTTTTCCTGTTCTTTTCTATTCTAGTAGAACTAACATATTTTTAAGTTCACACACAAAAATGTCGAAAATGCACTTCTCCAACTGGAGTGGATTTCACTCTTTTGTTTTAAGAGTGTACGTTGACGCCTTTGACCACTTTGTTTGAGTATGAAAAAAAAAAGAAAAATAGAAGGTTCAAACTAGATGGTTTTATTAAATTTTAAATTTCATAATAAAAAAATTCTATGAAATATTCTGCTTGGAAATCATCAACTCGACAATTGAAACCGTATTAGAAAAAGTATAATGCAGAAGACAAATGCGAAAACTATTGAATAGCAGGGAGACGAGATATGTGTTTTGTATGGTATGACATACTAATTTCGGAACAAAATTTACACAATCGAATTTGCCACTAAAATTAATCTTAAAATCTAAACCAGATCCTCCATTTATTTTTATTCGATACACTCAATCTGACATAGTTGTAACTATTGTGTTTGATTATAAAAAGATACTACATCTAACATGTTGAGCTTTGGACTATAACTAATTTATTATAATTTAAAGAAAATAATAAGGAACAATTAAAACTTATTTCAATAATAAAAAATAGTCCAAATAAAAGCTGATTATATTCATTATTTCTTGAACAAGTTTGTCACTAAACTAGCAGACTTTCATTTACAAATTTGACACACCAACCAGGCGCCCAAAACCTTCAATCATCGCCTCCACAATAAAATATCATTTCATACCTCTGCCCAATCAGGCAGATACGTCGGATCCAATGAATTTCGACATCGGAACACTTTCAGGCAGATGATATAACTACGATGAAATTTAATTAATTTAGTTCATATTTGAGGGGGAAAAAGTGAATAACACAATTACGCTTATTCCAATAATAAAAAACACTCAAACTCGGAGCTGATTACTCTCGTTATTTATTTTAAAACCAATTTATCACCAATCCAGCAGGGTTTCACTCCAACATATATCATACCAACTGCAATACAAACCTTCAATCATCGCCTCCGCAATGCAATATCATTCCATACCTCTGCCTAATCAGGCAGATACGTCCGATCCGATGCATGCCGACATTGAACGCTTTCAAACATATGATATAACAACGGTGAAATTTAATTAATTTAGTTTATGTTTGAGGAAAAAGTGAGTGACAATTACACTTATTCCAATAATAAAAAAACCCTCAAACTCGAAGCTGATTACTCTCGTTATTTATTTAAAAATCAATTTATCACCAATGTAGCAGGATTTAACTCCAACGTATATCAAACCAACTGCAACCCCAAACCTTCAATCATCGCCTCCACAATAGAATATCATTCCATACCTCTGCCCAATCAGGCAGATACGTCCGATCCAATGCATGCCGACATCGGAACACTTTCAGGCAGATGATATCGCCGACGTCCCAACCTGTGATTTGGACCGTGATCAATCACTATCACAGAAGTACGTGATAAGGGCTGCTGCTAACATGGGCGCCACACCCTCGATTCAATGAGATGGCGGGGGGTGGAATGTACGAGTGGCTGAGATATCCTTCGAGGAATGGGATACGTGCTGGGGAAAGTTAAAGTTTGAGTAAGATTTGTGTGGTACACAGATAGTTTATTCTGGTTACGGATTGAAATGTAAAGATATTTAGATTTTAATCGAAATACTGGTTTTTCTACCAAAGGATTTAATAAATAAGAATCTGTAAAGACATTTGATTCCCATATTCTGTTTTACTGGATGTAATATATGATATATCCCTCGATTAATGGGATACGAGCTGAGAAAGTTAAAGTTCTGCTAAAAAAATTGGATATTCCGGTTAACGATTGAATTGTCAAGCTATTATCAATAGAAAACTGGAATTGTTATGTTAGATTTTGTGAGATAAGATTTAGTTAATGTGCATAAGAATATGTTAATTGCGTTAAACTTCCATATTTTGTGTTATGAGACGTATTTGATAATCTTTGGAGGAATAGAGTAAGAGAAAGTTAAAGTTTGAAAAAAAGATTTGCGTGTTAGAGGTACACATTTTTGAACTAGAATTGCACTAGTAGGTTGTCTACTAAAATTTTTTATTAATGTTTGTATATTTTCAATGTTAATTTAATTTTCCTATTATGCTTTACTGGGCGTAGTGGATAAGGTATACTTCGAGGAATGGAATACGTGCTGAAGAAAGTTAAAAATTGAGTAATATTTGTGTGATACAGATAGTATTTTCTGGTCATTAATTGGAATGTCACGTTATTTACCCTACAATTGTAATGTTCGACTTTCCACTAAAATATTTCATTACTATAACTGAAAGATATAAAAAGAAAATTACTTTTTGCACGTTTTCATTTAAAAACTTTTGACAGATCTTAAGATAATAAAAGAATTTTTTTAATCATACAATGAATTTATTGGAATTATATTATAACTTTTCCCAGATCTGACGCTTTTACAATTCAACCAATAAATATCTGCTGATATATCATTAATTATATGTTTCGTGCAATTATTTTAGAGTTCATGAAACAAAAAGTGTGATAGTAAATTTAAATGTAAATACTTTTGTTACTAAATAAGTAAAAGAACGCAAACATCGTATCAAATATAAAAGGTTTTTTTTACGCCAACTTTTGTTTACATACTTGTTCGGAACCTCCATACTTAGGCGAAGCAAAACATCGACGAAGTCAAAAAATAAAACCTTGTTTAAACTTTCTCCATTTCTGCTATCTGCTGTTTGTCTCAAAAGGCTCTAAAAGCATTTCGAAAATTCAAAGATATGTAAATTCTGCAGAAAAATCCGCCTTTCCTGGAATAAAGTTACTTCGAATTTGACACTGTATAGTAAAAGATAAACTAATCTGATGTAAACCCCTGTGCCAGTTCTCATTGAGGGTACAAAACACTAGTTCTTAGAATACAACATTTGCTTGATTTCTGGTTCTTTTTTAAATGATTAAAATTTATTGTAATTTTTTGAAAAAAGTCTTTGGAAAACTAATTCCATTCAGATATTTTAGCTTATACACATTATATCCACAATTAACTGTAATAAACGCAATCAATTAAAGTAAATTCGTTTTCTTCGTAACAGGTCTAGCAAGGTATTACTTATTTGTTGACAACAAATTATAAGTAACTAATACTGATCAAAATGGGTCGTGATAAAAAAAATAATAATAAACCCAACTGTAATCAACGTATACTTAAATGTACATTATTTGGATAAACATAAGAATTTAGTTAACGCAATTAAATAGGCAGTATAGAATATAGCAGTGGGTTATTTAAACTTGCAAAATTTAATTAACGTAACAAAATAGACAGTATAGAATGTAGCAATGGGTAATTTTAACTTTAAAAAAATAAACACTGCCAAACTTAACTCGTAATATTATCGATTACAGGCCAAAAAATTAGCGTTTCAGGTTGTCTCGAGATTTTCGTGATGTCTTGCAACGATTGAGTCCATACGTTATTTCACACACAAGCGAATAGCAGTGACCCAAATCACGGTAGGGTCTCACCACGAGATCACACAAAAGTTAAAATATGCTAGAAAAGCACTTTTATTTTACATACGTGCCGTACCATGCAGGAAGAAGGGTTTTCTATTTATATTTTTGTGCTTAACCAACGCTGTAATAAAAATGGATTTTACCGTAAATTTAAATAACTTTTATTTTCAGCTCAAAACAGAATGCCACAATCACCATTACAAACAAAGTTGTATGTTTAAAGATTCTGATTTAGAGATTTAACTCTTACAGTAGGCGCAACAAAATTTGAATTCTCATTTAGTGACAAAGATGACTCATCAGCAGAATTCTCACACTAACTTTCATCGGCACATAATGTTAATTTTTTTTTAATCCCGTCCAGATACTTATGTCAATCCACCTATAGTCGTTTTATTTATAATATGGTTTCAAGATGTATGCATTCAAGACTATAAAAGAAAACTTAGATCAGGCTGCAAAAACAGATAAAGATTATGATAAGGTATTTTCTTTCACATCTCATGTTCTGAGCCAACTCCAGAACAGCTAAGCCATTTCCTTCCTGGAACACTGCAGAAAGTATTCATTCGTAGATTCGGCGCATGCCTATTTCTGTGTAACACGATTTTAACACCGAAGCTCAGAAACAAAGGGGAAGATACAAATGCGTTTAGGAGGCTTTGTTTAATCTTACTCGACATCCTGAAAGTAATAGATTTTGGCAACTGGAGGATGTAATTGTTGCTGTTATAGATTAGCAATGGGTAAATGGTTTTACAAATAGTCTTAAAGAATGAAGATTTAAATGTGTTTCCGTAATGGGGAGGATTTTAACATTGAATCCCAATTCTTTAGCGAACCTATGTGACAAAAGCTATATACAATTTAAGTTTTAAATATGAAAAGCAAGTTTATGTAAAATTTTTGGTGTATTTTTCTTCTTTTTGGTTAAACTAGAATAAAGCAATGTAACTTCTGACTAGTTATTATTTTTAAAGGTATTTAAGTCTAAATAAACAAACTCGATTACTGTTACAAGTACTTTCCAAAAATTTGAAACAAGTTTTATCATTGAAAAAATATTCTTTATATCAAAATGAAAATATAATTTAGCAAAAAATATGCTGTTATGTTTCTCGTTTTATAAAATACTTTATATTAATCCCATGTGGCATATCGATGCATAAACCTATCATATGACTGTAAGGTTTTTCAGCAATTATTAAAATATATCTTTTATAATTTTACGAAATCAAAAAATTTGGAGCATGCATTTTATTTATTATACTCAACTAAGAAGATACTCTACTAATTATTTAAAAAATAAGTAAATAATTCTCAGTTGAACTTTTAATTTAAATACAATTCTAGGAAAACAAGTTTACACGTCAGCCAGTTTGCTTAACCCCACAGGGTTAATTTTCTAAAAACTTCAAACAACAAATGAACAAGAAACAGAATTTTGTTTACAAATTCCCAAAAAATGAATCCATATTTCACAAACTATGTCTCCTGTCAAAATATTTTCAAGAGATGGGACATTTCCAAGTACCTATCTCGCAAATGCACACACTCCTACTATGTATTTATCGTAAGATGGCACCCAATGCAGGTATAAGCAGAGAGCCTTTTCGCATGCGTAATGTAATAGTGTACACCATATGAGGAGACATCATCTTGTAAGGAAATGACAGGGATTTGGAGAAAACTGTCGTTTTTCTTCTTCGGAGGAAGCGTTCTGCTGGTTTTATTGCCTGGATAAGGGGAACGTCATTTTTATGAAAATAAATACAAAAATGTGAAGTTTTGCAGAACTAAACATGAGTTTTTTCTTTAATATTTTTTAAAGATTTCTGAAATAGTTTTTAACGGTGTTGCAATATTTATAAAGCTAAGTGTAAAAGTTGAAAATGTTTATTTAATGTGACAAAAGTTTTTAACAAAACTATTTTTATATAAAAAGTTATTTTTTGCTTCATTTGTTTTTAAATTTGCATTATTTTTTTTAACTATTAAATAAACTAACGAATGCTGAAAAAAATATTGTAATCAGAATGCAGAATATTGTAGTTTCTATGCATCTAATTTTTGTATCTATGATAATTCAAAAATTTGAAGTCAAAACGTTGCTAAATTTGTTTAATATATTAACAAAGGCCTTAATGTTTTATTTGAAATTTTTTTAACTACACAAAACACGATTTTTCACAAGATTTGGAGCTTACAAATTCAAGAAATAAAGTATCATATTATCACTACAGACTTTTTTTTTTAAACATTTCGTTTTTAATGAAAATATATATTTAGTGTTTCAACAAATATTTAGAAAAACTAATTTACTTAAAATATATTTATGCTAATAAATCAAGCAAGTTACATGTACAAGATTTTTTTACATAAAATATTTCTCTTTGATGCTAAGATCACAGATTTGTGCTTTGCGAAAGCTTGTTTGAGTTTAAAGTTCACTTCGAAGTAAAGAAATACTTAGCCCGCATATTGTATAAATCTTGAACCATTACAAAAATGTAGAAAACAACTTTTATTGAAAAAATCCTGGTAGATATTACTAACAATAATACAGAAAAAAAATGCAAACGTATAATGCTTCTACGAACAGCAGTGCTCCTATTACTGTCTTGAAAATACTTGGATATTTTAGAGATGGTTAGAGAAATAAATTTGCATGCATGCATTGGATAACTAGAAAAAAGTTGGTTGGATTACTATAAAACGTTTTGTTACAGGCATATGGGATATTTCTGTTAATTTTTTTTTTTAAAATATGTTTCAGCAATATTATTTTTCGGTATGTTCACAATATTTGTACACAATTCATAATGTTTTAAATTATTCATCATTTGTCAACGAAACGATACAAATGTCTGAAGGATGTAGTGTAAATGTTTTTCTGATCTTTACGTGTTGAAATGTGTAGTTGCGAAACTCACATTCACTAAATAAAATTAAGGAAAAGGGTCAAAGATAATCATTGGCGATTTTTGATAATTGTAAATTCAACTGAACGAAATCGCCAATGAACTAGCCGGGCCCTGTATCTTAGTTAGACTTTGGAGAATGCGGATGTTGCCTTATTTTGGTCTTACTTGAATCGCATTATTTCATCTTATATATTAATCGCTAAAATGCAAAACAGTCTAGACCAAAAAAAAAATAAAAAATCCCGATAAGAATCTTCTTTCACTAACGAGTTGATAGGAGGAAGATCATTGTTAAAATTTTGTCTATTGAACTTGAGAATTGTTTTCATTTATCCACACATAAGGTTTTTTGTAGCTCATATTGATTTGGATTTTTTTTCAGAGGAAATATCGGGTGGTCCCATAACTGCACATGGCAATGAAAGATCTGCCACTGTGAGAGGATTAAGACCAAGGACTAGATACTTTTTCAGGGTGAAGTGCATGAATGCCATGGGAGAAAGCCAGTATGGAGCTGAAGTTGCTGTGACGACACTAGAAGAACGTAGGTATAGGGACTTATACTCCCTGCCAACCAAAGTTGGGTAAATAGAAATATGCTACGGAGATGATAATTCCGCTGATGTAAAGAGTTCCATAAATAATTTGTGAATCCATCCAGAAAACATGTTTAAAACATTAGTTTCATTTGAAATCTAACAGATTACAATACTATTTGAGAAAATTTCGCAATTGTATCGGAAATAAAAGTGTATTTTGGTTAAATTGTATTCAGATCATTTTGCAAGTAAATATAACCTTACAAGAGTTTCCAACTAAAGGAACAATCGTGCTTTTCCCCCTGCCTTTTTAGTTTTACCCAAGTTAGGTTGGCACGGAGTATAGGTGCTAAATGGAAATCTAGCAATCTAAGTACTATGATTCGATTCTTACGCATGCATATGATAAAAAAGTAAATTTCAACGAAATATCCGATTCGATTAAATTATGAAATTTTATGAATTTAACTTTTCGGTTTATGATGCAGATTAAATGTAAATGTCCTCAAAATAAATATATTTAAGGGCAAAGATTAAATCGTGTTAAGGTATACAAAAAATATATTTATCGTCAATAAAATCTTTAATTCAAATTTTGTCTCATCATTGTGTAAAGTTGTATTCATTTTGTGCTTATAATTTTACATATAAATTTTAAAATACGCAACCAATCACGTGCAATAAAACAAAATCCATTGGTGATATCTGCCAAATATGTATTTTATCAAAAGTGTTTGCTTTATTTCAGCCCCAATGACTCCACCTAGATCAGTTAAAGCAATTGCAACATCTTCTAAAAGTGTAAATATATCTTGGCAGGTATGTAGTTTTCTGTATTAATGTTAAACTTTAGTTTGAACGTCAAACCTTCTAACTAAAAATTAACTTTTAATTTTTATCTCAATATAACATGAGGGATGAAAGCTAAACTTTTAGGAAAATATGAAAAATATTTAACTGATCTACACAGCATAAATATGTACGCTAAAAATTGGAATAGGGTTGGCAGTTTTAAAAAATTGTACGCCTTTAGTGATATTAATAATGTAAAAATGTTTGTCTTTATTAAGGTATTTTGCATTTAAACTGTGTTGGAAAATATTATTCCTTGTATTTATTCACAAAAGTAAAAATAAATGCCATAATTGCAAAAAATACTTATCTGATTATCAGATAATATTCGAGATACTCCATTAAAAGGTGCAGTTTGGCCTAAACACTGTTGTCTTAAACAATAGATATATATATTTTTTTAATTTGTTCTGTAGACATTGTCAAACATATTTCTAAACTAAGTTCAGTTTTCATAAATTGATTTGAAAAGCTTTAAACGATTTTCTAAGAAACAGTTTGAAATAAACAAGCTCCAAAAATATTGAAATGTGACCAGGGTAGATTCTTGTGTATTGAATGATAAGTGATATTTTTAATCAACCTATTTTATTTAACAAAGCTCCTATTAAATGCTGAATTCACTGAAAACTCTCGAGACTTTTCCTCCGAAAATAGAATAGAAGAGCTCTTGTATCCAACTTTATGTAAACCGAGAATTTCTAAATTCTGGCGACTGGTAAATCAATATTGTCGGAGTTTAGGTCTCAAATCGCAATGTTATTTCAAAGACTTTGCAAATCTGGATTGCCTCAAGGGAGCTCTCGTTTGGCGGTATTTCAGATATTTCTTCGAGATATGAATTATGAGCCTAAAAATCCAGACTTTTGCATATATTACATTCAATTTAACTTGAATAAATCAATTATAAGATAAACTATGGGAAACTTTTAAAATTTTGAAACGAAACCCCTATTAAGATTTAACAAATGTAATTAAGGGAATATTTACTTTGAACATGTCAATTGTTTTAATCAACTCAGTGCCTGAAGCCAAGCACAGAATGCTTAATTTCAGATTTTTCTTTACCTAGAACTGAATACATTTTTAATAATTTTGAACCATAAATTATATGCTTATGAATAACAAAGCAGTTGCGTAATTAAAAATAAATTAATATATTTCAAGATAAATCAAAACATTATTACAAAATATGCCATAATCTGTCAAGCTTTTAATTAACCCAGTGATTTAATAGATTTATTGTTTCAAATATATATTTAAAGTTTCAATTAATAATTTAATGACTTTGTTTGTTTATGATGCTTTTATAATTATCTTCCTTAAGCCTTATTCAAAGAGTACGCACGTTGAGTTAATTTATTGAATTTGAAATAGATTATTTTTAAAAGTTGTTGCTTGTATTTTTACCTTAATTTATGATTGCAAAAGACAATTTTTCTTTTCGCAATAAACAACTTAGTGAATTGTTTTTAAGATTCGGTAATTTAAAAAATTCTATTTTAAAGTATGTATTTGCTCAATTTGTTTTAAAGGAACAATAACAAGTTGAGTTATAAAGTGTCAGTGAAATAGTTGTGTAATAAATAATTATAAATTATATCAATAATTATTTTTAATGAATTGCGGGTTCAATTTATTAAGTTAAAGTCTACACAAAGCTACTGGAGGATTACTATTAAGGAAGTCTATTCTACTATTTAGGAAGTCACTTCTCCTCATTTGGAATTTTCGCGCATGAGTTGCAACTTTCATTTATTGTCCATTGCAAGTGGATAATTGACGATGCACTTTCAGTTAACCTCCCAAACTTAATGCTTAGATATTAACAAAAAGAGAATGACAGGTTAAGTAAACCGATGACAATTGAAGAGTACAGGGGAAGAACCGCTTTATTTCGTAGAAGGCTGTCTTTAATAACCTCCTTGGAGATGATAGCTAGAAATCGCCTAAAATTGTGTAAAGAAACCGGTTACCTCCTTTGTTTCTTTTTCGCGTCAACCCTGAATTACGCCAGAGATCAGTGGATATGAGTTACACGTTTGTACCGCGAATGAAGAACCGAGAGAAAAACCGGTTTCCGGTTGCCAATGTCCTCCAAGCAGACAAAATTACGGAAAAAATCAGGCGGATCTTCCCCTTTACTCTTCAAATATATAGACCCGTACACTCCCCCTCCTCCCCGAAAAAAGACCGTAACTGCTCTCGATTAAAAAAAATATATACATTTTTACCATTCCCAACACACCAAGTTAAAAAAGAACACTGTTTACTACGCCATCAAAGCCACACAATTTGTCGTTCATAAGATTAATAGTTGGATAGTTTTCAACGGTTTTAAACCATCGATTAAATAATTCGACTAAATAATTCTATCTATCCAAAGATTAGCGAAATAAGACATCAACTGCACTCAATTACACAACACACTTTATTACTATTCCAAACAAACCAAGTTAGTAAATTTTTATCTTCCCAACCCTCCTCAAGGAGCAAACTTTTAGTTACTTTCCAGTAGTTTGCCCAATCAAATCGAAAAGAAGGCCCCGAAGAAAATCATAAAAATTTACGATACCGTTTTATACATGTCCTATCTTCAAGTGTAACTCAAGATGACAAGGGCCGAACTTCAAAAAATATCTTTTTTACTTTATTTTTTAAAGGGAACAAGGTAGGTTAATTGCTTCCGGTATCCTAATGGAAGCTGCTTCTAATCCCCTTTTAGAATTAGCTTCTGCTTCCGGCGTTTAGAAGCGGGTCCCAGGGACTTTAGGAAATAAGATCGGAAGATCCGATGCTTTTTCGCCATCGATTTACGATGCCGTTTATGTGGATCAAATGACATCTTCTTTTTATTTGCCAAGGAAGATGGGGAATAGTTTTGTTGATTCGGCAGTAAAAGGTACAATAGAAATTAGCTGTTTTGGCGCGGGTATTAGTTGGGTATCAAGATAATCTTGATGATGTGGGTAAAATTTCTTCTTTTTAAATTAATACTTATTAATTTTAGCACTTACCGTCAAGCTCATCTGTTTACAACTAAAGCAAAACGTTTAAAAATTGAGGAATTTGCAATAATTATTTTCTTTAAGGCATAATCCTCATCAAAGCAATAATTTTAAGAATAAAATTTATACAGAAGAATGACTAAATTTGTTAACTTTATGATTAGTAAAAATATAGTAAGATAATCCCCATAGTCTAGTTCCCATTATAAAAAAATCAGGCACAATTGGAATCAATTAAATGTTCACTCATTTTTCATTTTTTTCAAAACTTTTAGGATTTTCAAGAGCAGAGTCCCGGGACTTTAAAAATATAATTTCTGAAATTTGACATTTTAATATGTCAAATAACATTACACTTTAAAAGAATAAAGGAAATATAATGTTGGGAAGAGTTTTTTTTTACTCTAAATAATTGCTAATTCGATTAAGATATGACTTAAGCTAACTTATTATTATTACTATAAGGGACATATTGAATTTGTAAAGGTTTCATCAATTTATATATTGTAAAAGCTCAGATGGACTATTTATGAAGGGATTGATTGTAATTATATGTGATTATCTATAAGTCTTTAAGACGCGCTAATGTTTATATTATACTAATATTATTTGATAACTGAAAGGTTTTGTGAAAGGAATTTAATTGCCAAATGATTTTGCGTTTTTAGAAATCCATTTAAAACGATCTTAAGGTAGGCGAATACCCAAAATTCTATTTTTTTACTATTACTTTAATCTTTTCCAAATTTGGCATAGTGATTTCAAATATAACGAATAATACTATTTAGGCATTTTTTTATTTAAATATAATTTATTTAATTTAAACGGTGTTTTTCTACTAAAAAAGAGGTTCGCGCTTAAAGGCTACCACATTGAATTTTCATCCTATAAACATTAATTATGTGTTAAATTCTTTGTTTTGAACTGATGCATGCACTGACCCTCTAGAGTTACATACAAATTACAAGAAAAGAAGTTATTAAGAAAATTTTATAAATTAACCTAAAAAAGATTTTTTTTGATTAACTTACACTTACTAAAAAATTCCAGGTAAATTAATGTAAAACTTTTTATGCTAGAAGTGAGCGTCAACACCTTTTTTTAGTTGAAAAATTCCGTTTAAAATAAATCAATTATATTTAAATAAAAAAATTCCCCAAAAAGCATTGTTCATTATACTTGAAATCGCTATGCCAAATTTGGAAAAGATTAAAGTAATAGTAAAAATTTTAGAATTTCGGGTACTCGCCTACCTTAAGTAAAAATCAAATTTAAAAAAAAATCGACAATTTCTTTTTTTTTTAGCAGACTAAGTTTTTACGTCGAACTTTTTTCTTAAAAAAATGTACCTAAAGTAAAAACTCCCCAAAAAAGTATTCTATTTTTAAATTGGAATCGCACCTTTAAAAAAATCTATTCAAAACAAGCATTGAAAAAATTGTTTCTGGATAAGAAAATAAAAATATGCACTGCTCAGAAAATACATATGTGTATTTAAATGCTTCTCGACAGCAACGCATCGAGTTTCATTTTATTATGCTATGTTAAACTTGAGAACGAACGACCTAGTTTTCAACTGACTTTGCGCTTTTTACTTAAAATGCTTTAAAAACAAACAAAAATCATATTTTTATTGGAAGAAATAATTTAAACAAATATTTCATGCATTGTAATGTACAATTAAGAAACAAATAAATTTTAAAAGGCAAAATAAGAATATTAAAAAAAAATTATTGTGTTTTTACTCTAGTCGGCAAGGGCTGTAGAACCACAAATGTCTGGCTAGATCAGTTACTACTACCATACATGGTTATTTAAATTTAAGTGAATTTGGACGAGGAGTTTCATCGCTTGTACTCCAACATCTTTTATGTAGCACTGAATTTCTGATGAAATTGTTATTCAAATGTCTAAACTATTTTTTGACTCTTCAGTACAGTTTATTTGTTACTTCAACAAAATAAAAAGGAGATACAATGTCACAAAGCACTACATATTATTCACACTGTAATTTTTGATGTTGTCCCTGTCCAAAATCCTAGTGTCTCATTAACACTTAATTATTATCTATGTTAAACATTATACATTACGTTGTATGCTTCCATACATATCATACATATATTTTTATGCTTAGTTTTCATTGGATGAAGAAGACGCTTCTAACATCGATGGTTTCTATGTTGGATACAAGATCAACTCCGGAACTGAGCCCTACACCTTTATTCCAGTAGAGAAATCTCATTCCTCAGTGGAGCAGTTTTACGAAGTAACAAATCTGAATCGTTTCACGGACTATAGCTTCCTTGTCCAGTCCTATAACAAGCGTGGTGCTGGTCCACCTTCAGAGTCTACTACTGTAAGAACCCTGGAATTCGGTAGGTTTTACAATGTATGTGATTTAATGTACAGTAGAAAGACGATTTTCCGAACTTCGATTATCCAACAAATTAATTTACCAAAAGCCTACAATTATTTAAAAGATCGATTGATACTTTATTTAATATATTTTTTAACATGCATGTACAAGTTAAAATACACTTTTTTGCTTAACAAATAAAATAACCGAAATTTTAATTTCTTGAGTGGGGGCTGGTAAGGATTGATTAAAATAAATAGTAAACTATTAAACATTCACTTTATAAAAATGAGGCATAACATTTGAACTTCATCTACTTAGCGTAATGTAAACGTTAATAAATTAAGATTAAGTTATCACCAGTTTTTAGGACCCCTGGAAGTTCATATTGTAAACCCAGGCTGCACCGGACAATTCAATGGTCAGTTCCTGACTCTAAATACTGAAGTTTAGCCACTATCTTCCATCCATATTTCCAAACAATCAGATCTTTAGAGATTATTGTGTTTATTCAAGCGTTTCCTTCCTTAACTCGACTGGAGTTTATGAGCCCGAGTCATAACCCGATATGCCCGGAGGACTAGATGACGCCTCTTCCCCGAATCGATGGTTCCTAAATGAGATAAATCCAAAAGAGCGTCTCCTGCGATTCTTCCGTGGGGAAAATAAGCTTCTATTGCTTGTTAATGGGATTGCGAGAGAGATTCTTTTCCTAACGTAATTCCAGATCGTGAACTGGATGAAGCCGGAATTGGATCTGTACGAAAATTGCCAGTTTGCTACGGCGGACGACTCTTAATCGACAAACTGTCTTCAACACCCACTCAAGGCCGTTTGGGACAGATTGGAGACCCTAATGGAGGTTTTGCTAGGCACATGGAGGGCTTGTTATGAATTTTAAGGAGCTGTTGTTGTGTCTCTTTGAGGTTCGGAGTATCATAGCCTACATGTTCGTTGGCTTGTTATTGAGATTAAATTTATTAGCTTGTCCAAAATTATAATTTCATACATTTATCACGCAGCATAGTAGCACAATGATTACTTATATCATTTTTAAAATGCAAAATATCCAGACTATATCTAAAAATATAATATTTTATTGCGAAAGATCTGTAATCTGCAAATTTTCTCCCATTTAAAGATATTTGCAGCAGCTTCCCCTAATGGGTTTTGCTGCTCAAATGGCATATTTAATATGAGTTTTGACGATACGTGAAGATCCTCTCTGAAGTTCTAACTCTCGTTGCATACTTATTAGTTCATTAAAACCTTTTAGCATAAGTTAACACGACTAGCATATAGCATATGATGTAACGCGACAGTGCTCTAAGAGACTTGTATGTCATTTTCAAGTGTTAATACAGCTATATTTAAAGGAATAAAATACATGCTGCAACACTTATTAGGTATTTGATTCTTCTGGACTTTAATCATTGGATCATTTATATTTAAATTATTAGAATATAATTTCTGTAATAATCGTTATGTTAATCGTAATGATGATTTTTAAGATTCAAAGGCTAAAGTAAAGGCGATAAAATTATTTTTAGCAATTAAATGAAAGTTTAAAACTGTTTTTTTTTTAAAAATTCAAAACGATAATTTATATTTCTTAAAACCCTTTAAAGCTCGTATTTAAAACAAATCGAATTTATAAATTTTTCTACGAGTGATTTTATTTCAGAATTTAATTAGAAGTGCATTAAAAGTTTAATTAGAGCGAAAAAAAAACGTAATAATGTTTTCATAGGGAAGCAAATAACTAAGGAAATCCAGATTCTATATAATGCATATCCTATTCCCATTTGAAATCAGCAAAATTACGAGTACTAATGTTTATGGATATTATGGACGTTTTAATGAGTGTTTAAATAAATGTTGGCGTAATATATCCTTCAAAACATTTCTAATTTGGGAGATACTAGATTTTAATATCATTCGAAATGGAACGAAAATTAATCACTTGAATGCGGTTGTCAATTAATTTATCAAAATAACACAATTTCTTAAAGTAGAAATGTGTAACTTAAATGAAATTTGTAATATGTCAAATAAATATCTTAAAGCATGTTTAATCAAAAATATATTTAGTTTAAATTATTTTAATAGTGCAGTTTTGTTAACATTTTCATTTAGTTTGTTCATTCCCGAATATATAAATTTTCAATTGGGTTAGAAGTAAAGAAAATATATACGAAATACTTGAATAAAATATACTTGAATAAAATATACTTGAATAAAATTTAAATTATTTTTTAAAACTGACAAAAGTAATAACTTTCTTACCATAAGAACTATAAAGGAGGGGGGGAATAGAAATATGAAATATATTTATAATTTGTGATACGTGTTTTTAAAGAATTCACTGTGGATTACAAAACGTTATTGGAATTGAGAAACAACCGAGTTTTAGATTCTTATGTTTTAGGTGCTACTCTTCTAATGTCTTGGCAATTTATCATGGAAGAAGATATTGCCAATGAACTTTAAAATTCAAAATTTATTCCGATATTAGTTTATAATCATTTGGTAGATGTGCCGACATTAACATATAAACTAAGTGTATTTCCAAAACCAAATACAAATAATTATTTTTAAAACGACAAGCAAAGATATAGATTGTTTGTTTGAACATTGAAATGTTAGAAAAATGTATTTAACTTTGGACAAGGCCATAAATTTTAATATTGATTTTGTGCAATACATGCTTTACAACAATTTATTAGACTTTAGCCATGGTACATGGTATGAACAAACTGAAGATTATTGGCACACACTAATTTCACAGTTTAACGGAAACGTTGATAAATTTTCCGATGAGTTTCTTTAACGATTTTCATTTAAATACGCAAAATGCCTTTTTTAGAACTTGTTGTAGTTCCTAATAAAGCTTCAAATAAAGGATACAATTTATACAGAGAAAATTTCAAAGCTTTTGAAAAAATATAGGAATTTAAACTCTCAGCAACATATTCTGGTAAATGTTTAGCGTATTTTAATGAAAATATTTCGATAAAAATTTAGTCAGATAATGTGTTATTCATTTAAATAGAATATATACTTAGTTTTTGCAGCAATGTATTGTATAGTATCGTATTATTCAAAAACTAAAATAGTCTAATATTAATTTGTTTATGATTGAATATAGTGTTTTCAATGATTAAAAAACTACATTAAAAATCAATTATCTACGTTTATTATGAAATGATGAAATAACGAATATTAAAAGCGCCATAAATCGTCATTCCTTAAAAAATTAAATTATTATTTTTGAAAATGACTCTTGACTATATTATTTATTGATTACTGAAAAATTCAAATAACACCATCCATTTGAATTTATGTAAAACTGTTTTGAATACTTACCTTATTAGGAAATTACATGTTTTAAATGCTTTAAAAAAAAGGTTTTAATTACTATTAAGTAAATTATGTATTTTCCTGTCGTTATTTTCATCTCCCCAAACTCGAAACAAAATTAGCATTATGAACTGTAACTTACCTTTTCTAAAACGTACGATCAAGTGCCCATTAAACAACTTTCTCTCAGCAAATGACTTGCGTATTAACTCTTTTATGCTGTCACTTGTGTAACAGCAATTACAAACAGTCCCCATTACTAAATCAATTAGAGCTTAGAAGTATCGCCAAAAAAACGGTTTCGCAACTCACCTAAGCTTACTTAATGGATCCCCGACAGACCGAACCCCTCACTTAGATACAAAAATCGTTCATCATATTTTAATTATCGCCAAGTCACCCCTGATCCTGTATACAAAGAATCCATTCTAATTGTAGGTGACATCCTGTAACAAGAGTGCAATGAGTAAGAAGGTTAGCGGAAGGTGTACAAATGAGACTCAATTGTATTTTGAAGCCATCAAAATGTCGCCAAATCGAAAATTTTTACTAGAATTAAACGAAACTGTTAATGATTTTTCGCTTTATCCTCTGATGAGGAAAAAAAAAATTATACAATTTAAAAAAAAATATATATTAAATTTGCTGCACAAAAACTGACAATCAGGTGACGTTTTTATTCGATTGTATTCTTTAGAGAGATAAGACATTCATTTAATTATCAAATTTCGTGATTGAGTAAGCTAAAGCATCTTCATGTTGTTCAGTGTAGTTGCAGTACAAGATCTAATCTAAAATAACTCATGCTTCAGTATTGGCACCTTTGACATGATGCCGATGTCAGATCATATTGTGTCGAAAAGTTCAGTAAAGCAATTCAAAAATCGGCAAGTAAGATGGTTTTTGTTTTGCTTATACATTACCCAAGGTTTACATACTGCAGTTTTATGAAAAAATGTAGGCATCTTTGTGTTTTTAAATTATATTCAAAATCCATTAAATATTACTAACCCCATAAACTTAAAAAATACATTAATAATAGACATTAATTTATTTAAATTCAACAAAACAATTTCCCAGTAAAAAGTAATAACTGCTTTTTTATTTGCAATTCAAGCAAGACAGTAAAAAGTAACATGTTTTCCCATCTTTCTTGAATACTGTGCAATAGTGTTTTGAAGTTGGAAGGCTTTAATTTTTACTATTTTCCTCATTTTTTTTTATTTGGGCTTACTTTTGAAACGATCAATGGCTTCCGACGGCAAACCTATTCTTTGACAAATCGCCATCTGCCACTTCCTCCCATCTCCCGGGCAACGCGGCCCCACTGTTAAGAGTCATTAGTAGCACCATGAGTGTGGCAGAATTAGCGGAGGTCTGATTTATAATTCTCTCGCAGTATGAAAAGGACCAGGTCTAGCGCCACAACGGTAATGATTCACAATTAAATTGGGAGGCCCTGGATGTTTAACCGCCCACGCGTCAAACTCCGGCGTCCTGGAAATTAAAGTTTTAGGAAACCGGGGGAATTTATTCCGGGAAAATAGGTCTTAATGAGTCCCAAGGGGATTTTAGGAATGAAATTTTGTTAAGTTTTTTGTTGTTGTTGTTTAGCAGTTTGTTGTTTGGGGCAAGGCATGTTCCAAGAGCTGAATACCGAAGATATCAAGTGTAGCTCGCTTGTCAAGTTTAAGCATGGCTCCCCTGGTGCGATAGTTCGTTCGAAGTTGTGTTACTTTGGCTTAAATTAACGTTAACACATTTAGTCGGGGAGATTGTTTTGTGTGTACCTGATAACAACTTTAAGTTGTTTCAGGTGTGATACCTCACTGAAGCTAGGTAACTTTGCAGCTAAGCAATTTTAATACATGCAGTAACCAACGCTGCCTTTTTTGTTTATATGATGAATGGTTCATATGAAAGAAATGACTCTTATGAATCTAATTTTGATTTCTTAATAACATGTATCATTTATTTTGTATTAAAAATTCTGCGAAAAAAAGTTGCTGCCATTCCAATTATTTTTTTAATGTTCTGCGTGGTTTTAGTGTAAAAAAGCTTTGTCTTCGCCGTAGCTTCCTTTAACTTTAAATGCAAAAGTTAAAAAAAATAAAAAAATAAATTCAAAAACAAAAAAAAAATTAAAAAACCAAATTAAATTAAAAAAAAAAAAACTAAAAAAAATAGAAGCAAAGCTAGGGCGAAGGAGATAGAAGCTGCCAATCAAAATAATAGAGGATGGAGTCAGGCCCTAGAGCCCGCCTGTCCCGTTTTCAATGTATTTCAATGGGTTTTCCGCAATCCCCCCACGTGGATTTTTTTTTTTTTTTTTTTTTTTATTATATTAAAAATAAAAATCAAAAAAAAAAAAAAAAAAATAAAAAAACTAAGCCACGTAGGTATTAAAAGGATATTAAATAAAAAAAAAAAATTTTTTTTTTTAGAACTTAAAGGTTCTTTTTTTTGATCCACACACATACACACACACAGACAGACAGACGACGACAGACAGACAGACTCTTTCTTTTATTATTATAGATTCTAATGTCAGTTCTTTACTTCAGGTAACTTATCTCATATCCAATGTTAAATACGCAAACTAAAACTTCTGCCATTTCCAAATATCAACACAAGTCGATTCGTAGTAAAGTATTTCAATTCAATATTTTGTCATTTATTTTATAGCACAAAATTCATTAAAAATATCGTGAATGTAAGCTACATTTTTCGCATTGTCTCTGAACTTGATATCTTGGTATATTGCTACTCTGTATACAAAAAAAAAATAAACTTTCACTGTAATTACTCATTGGATTCCAACTGGAGTGCGCTCCTTCAGGACATAACTTGAATTATTGCCAGATGAACTAAAAATATATTTTCATTTTAATCTAATAAATCTTTAATTTAATTAGTGATAATACTGATAAATTAAATATGTACATACCCTAAGAAAACTCATGTAAACCAATAGCTAAAAAATAACACATATAGTAAAATTTGGCCTTAACGACTACAATTCAACTGAAGTTAAAAAATGTACTTAAAATTAAACGGAAAATATTACAAGGCGCTATTCTCAATCTAAAATAACATTTTCAAAGCAAATAACGAGAACAATGAATAGTAAGTGCATTGATATGTAAATGTAAGTATTTATTTGAATACTGAAATATGAGCGAAATTCTCTTATTGTGCTGCAAAGTATTCCCTTTTGTTTAAAATCATATTCGAAAGATTTGTGAGAAGACGCATTGTGGCGATGAGTTAGGCCAAATGATATCATTTACATATTTTGTGACTTGGCGACTTTCAAAAGTCGTTATTTGCTTTGTTTAGACACATATACGGATTTTTGTTCATAAAGAATCCCATTATATTCACATGCTACACTTAGTTTGAATCAACTGTACGTAGCATATACTTTCGTCAAAACTGTTCTTAAAATTTGAATCATGAAATATATGCTTTTGTTTATCAATAAAATATTTTCAATTTATAACGCAGCTATTTTACATCTTACGGCCTTCGATTGTGTAAAGTTGTCACATAAATATTTTTTTTTACTATTTTACATAAAATATATACTTGCTAATTAAAACTTCAAGCACTTCAAAAATATTGTAGCAAATGTGAAATATACATGAATAGTAGAGAACTTTTTTAATTAAAGAAATATTGATATACTTAAATAAACTTTTTGGGATTCTAGGTTAATGAAACTTACAAAGTTGAGCAAATCCATTTTTTCATTTTGAAATACAACATTTTGTTTAAAAAAATTTTCACAATGCTTTCAATTCTAGATTTACCAGACACATTCAGTTTCAATCAAAATCGGTTAATCAGAATTTCATTGTTTATAAGTTAAAAATTCAACAGGGTTGTTGAAATATTTCCGAATATTTCATTTCTTGCGGTTTCGAACAAAAAAAATCCTTTCAGTAATATTTTATTGCATGGGATGTGGTCGACTACTTTTCATTTTTAACGTATTTGCGGAACAAACAACTAAAAGCCGACATGCAGTGTGTTTGCGGAAGCATTTTTTTTTTCATCTTTTGGAAGAGCATGACTTACGAAATGGATATGTACGTTGTGGCCGTCGTCTCGTGGCAAAGTGGTTTTAGTAATGAATTCGAGATAAAACATTCTCGAGATTTGAATCCTACCTTAAACCTGCATATTTAAACCCAATGTATCCTATAAAAATGTAGAAGAATTCGAAAATACTCGTGTATGTGCTCGAGTACACTAGGATAGTCATGATTGTTGAATCTGTAGAGTCAGCCTTAGCGTACAATGTCACCCAAAGTCCCGTTATGTTTAAGCCCAGTCTAACTTTATGTGCAAGGTGTGTAATGTTGATATTAGTTAATTTATTCGCAATTTTGAAACAAAGACGTACGAGCTCATATAAGATGCTTCCAAATTATTTATGAAGAATTGATAGACTCAGAAATGAAGCATTTTTAAACAACTATGTTTTTGAGTTTGAATAAATAAAACATATAAATTAAGTACACTTGGAGGTTTCCGTCGTTCTGTAATTTTCATTATAAAGTACGAAATGATATCTAGATTTTTTTTAAATATTTGATTTTTTAAAAACATTTTCGATTGTGTAATGTGTATTGTGTGCTTTTTCCGTTTGGTCTATCCCCCTGTGCCATGGGGGCCGATTTAACTTTAGTTTTAAGGGTTAATTTTCTTTTTGTTAAACCTATGGCATCACATTCCTATATTTTATAAATTTGTATAGTATGTACATGTATTTTTACTATAAAACATCAGTGAACATTAAATTAACAAGAAACTAGGCTTTTATTTTCTTAACTTCTAATTAACTCAGTTTTGAAAATATCGGTTTATCAAAAATTAGCTTTGTGTTATGTTTCTCAATATGAATTAAAAAAATATGTATATAGGAAATAATTTTCTTTAATTTTGTTTTCTTATTTATTACAGATTTGCCTTTGCCACCAACCATTAAAAGTTATTATTCAACTTCAACAACTATCAAAATAGCTTGGGAATACAAAAGTCTTCCAAATGCGCCAGTTACAGGTAAACATATATTCTTATATTTTGAATTATAAACGTGTTGTGCTAGAGTTAGCTTTTTCTCAAGTCAATATTGTTATTTGATGAGCAAAATAAGACACGTCCGTTATCCTGAAGATATGTGTAATAAACTGAATAAGACTGGAAATTGGTAAATTTTTCATTGTATAAATTGTGTTCACATGTGTAGTCGTCGCTACCATAGTATGTCTGTTTAAATCACTTTTTTAGCATGAATGTTTTTTAGTCGTTCGGATATTCAATAATGTCATTCTGATCATATTTAACTGTAAACATTCAGCAAAATAAAACACACGACAAAATAATTTTGTATCCATGAAACAAAAAAAAACAAACAAGAACTTTGGTTTCCTTTCCTAATTCCTATATTTCACAAAATTATGAAAATCATTAAGATATAAAAGCTGTAAAGTTGTACAAAATACTCATGAATAATGACCATTTTAAAATATACCCAAATATTCTTTTGCTGTTACAATGCTTATAGATTCCATTTTCTATCTGTTTTTACACGATTTGCTTGAACTCACTGATTAAAATAACAAAAAAAGCCAGGACAAAAACATTTAAACAGGCGAGTGGGTAAAAAAAAACCATGAATAATTTTTTTTTAAGAATCTGTGTTTAGCAGGTTCTTAAAGTTTTTCTAAAATATATTGAGTTGTTTTATGTAAATTCAAGTAGATGAAAAAGTGTGCGTTTCTTTTTAGAACCTAAGGCTACACTCCTTTAAATGAAAAAAAAAAGTAGAAAATATATTCGGATGTTTAAGAAACAAATATGAAAATCAATATTTCTACATACTCAATTTCAACGCACAGCACGTAGTAACAATTTATATGCAAAGCAAGTTTCTTTTAATCTGCTGCATACAATGGCTTCGTATAATGAACACTTGGTATGTTTTTAGGGAAATAAGCCCTAGGTAAACTGCTATTTATGTAGTAAAACAAACATGAAATACTTAGGCAAAATACAGGGAAAACAGTTTTGTTTACAAGATTATACAGAAAAAGCATTTTATTCTAAATTTAGGGAGTATTTTGCGCTTCTAAACCAGATAATTTTTCGTTTTACTTGAAATTACACGTTTGAGAACACTTATTTTGCGTAAAATAGAGTTAAGGGATTTTTTTTATTTTTTGAAACATTAACAGTATAAACTATTAATGGAATAAAATAGTTATGTTCTTAGATATAACTAGAAGAAAAGTCACTAATATTTGAAAGTAAAATTATTAAGGAAAGTATTCGGACCTAAAATTAAAAAGAACAATGAGTGGAGAATTCTCTACAACTATAAAATTTGCAGAAAATTCGGCAAATTTGGAGGGTCCGACATTGTGATAACTATAAAATTATCCCGATTTAGGTGGCTGGGTCATCTGTACAGATATTCCGATGATTTTCAAACCAAAAAAAGTTTGACTTTTTCCAAATTTAGAGGTGCTAGACGTAAAACACGACCTCCCACACGATATTTAGACGATGTTGAAAGGGACCTCAATCTAATAGGAATCAGCCGACGGAGAGCCATTGCGGCTAATAGGGCCAACTGGAGGAGGATCAGCGAGTCAGCTTTGGCTTGCAAAATTCTGTTAAGCTTATGAAGAAGACATATAACAGACTAAAGAGACAATTGTTTTACATACAGTATGTTTTACCTAAAAGTTACTTGAAATTGCTTTTTTTTTTAATCTTTTCCATACTACAGTAGCAAACTAATATTAAATAACATACACCCTAAATTCATATTTAACTGCATTTTAGATTCTTCATTTGGAAATGCAAACCTCTGCAATTATACTAAGCCCTGTTTCATTCTCCAGGTTTTGTTCTTCACCATAGAATGGAAGGAACTCCATGGCAGGAGACGCATGTTCCTGGAGAGCGAACTATGTACACGTTGCATGACTTATTATGCGGAACGAAATACTACTGCTTCTTAGTCGCATCTAACAGCGCTGGCCGTGGAAACATTAGCGAAATTATATCGACCAAAACTGCAGGAAATGGTAGGTTGCTGTGTTATTAGTTGTTTCTCTTTATTATTAGTGTTGCGTTATTTTCCTTAATTAACTGCATAAAAAATTTAATTTTAATAGGACCGGAATAAAACGTTAGATTTTACAGTAGGGTTAAGTACGAAACGAGAAGACGGAAAAAAAACGTTAAAGAATACCCTTCCGATTGCATAGTTTGTAATAAATAAAAAAAGTGGGTATACTATAAATAACTGTATAGCCTAAATATAGATATCCTGGACAGATTTGTTTCAATGAGCAACTTTTTGACCACAAAATCATCTCATGAAAGTTTTATAAATCAAATTTTATTTGCGTTTTTTTTGTTTAAAAAACTTTTATAAATAAAACGGAGACAATATTACACAATGTTCTGTAGCTACATAGTTCAGTAACAAACTGGACTGTATGTCTAGTCATCCTGAATTTAAAGGTACTATCGACATATTCATTTTTAAAGGTGCATTGTTTACAATATTTTTATTATTATTTTTTAAGTAACAAGTTACGTGGTAGGATTAAAACATTTCTTTTTTCACTGCATTTTAACATTCTGCTGAGTAAAAATCTTACAAAAAACAGTTTTTAAAGTTCTTTATTATCTTTAAAACACACATTTTATATAATGTGTTGCAAATTTAATGCTTTTCATCAAGAAAAAAGAAACTCAAAGCTGGTTGTAATTAAAAACTCTGCTAAATATCTCTGAATTCAAATCCTTGTTAAACATTTACTTAATATGCAGACACAGAACAATCTCTTTATAATAGGGATAATATTTGATTTCTATTAAATATTTATTTAATCTCTTATCTTAAGAACTCGAAGTAAAAAAAAAATCAAATGTGAAACTTAGCACCTGTTTCAAAAGCATAAAACATTTTTAGCGGCTTCTAAGATTCATTAGAAACAAAAAGAAAACTAATTAGAATGCCATCGTTTCTCAGATTAAAACAAGTTAAAAATGCGTTCATTAGGAACAATCCTACGTAACGTAACTAAAACGTTAAAACAAAGGCCTGAAGTGTATTTGCTTTTTTTGCTCTACTGAATCAAAATATCTCAAGTAAATATTTCCTACGTTTTAAAAGCGTAAAAAAAGCACCTTGCGCTGTCGTCTTTTTCCAAACGCTAGAATTTTTTTCTGTGCTTTCCTGCATCTTGTGTTTATTTTTCGCATGCCTTAAGCCGTCCTGAAAAATTATTATCTTAAAATTATTATTAAAAAGTTGAGAAAAAGGGGAGTGAATAAACATTTTTGCAACCAAGAAAGTTTTAGAAAAACCTTGGTTAAACCTAATACCATGAAAGAAAAGTGGTGCAGTCAGTTTAGAAAGAAAAATAGTATATATGTGACGATATTTTCGCGAATAATAATTGTGTAAGTATAAAGATTAAGGGTTTATCAATTTTATAGACAAAAATAAACAATGTGCACAAAATTAAAAAAGTATATGTTTATAATTAACTGTTAAACAATTCTTCTCTGCCTTGTGAATTTTTGAATTTTTACCGACTTATAAAATTCAAAGTAGGCCTCTCCGTGGCCGAGTGGTTAAGGCGTGAGCCTCAGGATCCAACCTTCTCAGGTTCGTATCCCACTTACTACCAGTCATCCTATAAATCGGATATCTGTACTGGAAAGAGTAGAAAAAATCCAACTCGTGACGGATGGGCCCGAGTACACTGGGACAGACGTGCTCGTTAAATCTGTGGAGTCCAAAGTCCCGACGGCGTCAGCTTACGATGTCGCCCGAAGTTTCCGTTGGGTGCCCGCTCAGGTGTCGATCTCGTCACTTGACCAGGGTTCTAAATTACGAGACGTTATTGGCTGTGTTAAAGCTCCTGACGGAGGCTAGAAATAGGCAGCCGGAAACGATTACATTACTTCAAAGTGGATTATTATTTTTTTAAACTTAGTAGTATTACTTAATAGTAAATTTCATTAAAATTATTGATTTATAAAAGCATTAACATAATAAGGTCAAATGAATATAGTTATAGTTATTAACATTTGCTTATTAAATAGTTTAGCAAGCAACTTTTATTAACAAGAAATGAAAGTAATTAACATAATTTCTTACTTAATTAGGTTTTTGTATGTAAATATCTTAAAAAAGCCAAGTATATAAATAAATTAATGTTAATTACTTACATTTTACAAAATGAAATATTTTTTTTTAATTACTTTATATACGTAAAACAGCGAGAGAAGATTTTTACTGTATGGCAATAAAGGAGAGATTCATGTTTTATATGCAGTATGAGAATGCCTTATTTTTTTGATAAAAAACGGTCGATAACAAATTGAAAAACTTAATAATACTAATATCATTTCGAAAATAGTAAGTTCGTAAACTTTTTAAATTATCTTTAAAAAAAACACTCTTTTTGAATTTCCAACCACCTCATATTTTATAATTTTAAATTTATTCAAGCACAAGAAAACGCAAACCACTTTAAAAGTTTTCACAATTGATGGCAAAACAACTTTAAACAAAACACTTTGTTCTTGGAAAAATTACTATGGTCTTGTATTCCATTTTCCTACCGATAGCATGAATTTTTCAAAAAAGTACTTTTGAAGAAAGAAATAATTATGACTTTAGAAAGTTAAGACTTCCAGTGGTTTAGAAGTGATGTTTTTATTTTAAATCTTCTTGGCATCAGTCCCAGTAAGCCAAAACTTTTCTTTAAAAACTTCCACAGTCTTTGACGAACGCCATTTTTTCCACTGTTTCTGTTCTGGTTATTTGTTTGGCTCCTTAGCATCGGACCCTATTCTTATAGCGCTCGACTTAACACCCTAAAGCCATTATTTCTTGGCGTTAATTTGACGAAATTGCATGTTATATTTTTGTTGAAAATGATGCTTTAGAATTAGTTTTGGTTTACTTACATGCTTCTAATATATGTTTCTCATCTTTTCAAATATTCCACTGAACAATCGAGCTGTTAAAAGAATCATACGAATGATTTTAACAAAATTTAAAAATCAAGTCTTTGTGTCAATTTAAAAAATAAAAAAATAAATAAAAATCAGGTTTACTTCTCAAATTTATGAGTATCGAGACAACTATGTTAAATAACGAAATAAATAAATACTTATTTAAAATTTTATTTTAATCGTATATACTTAATTTATTTATGTTATTTTAATGAATATTTTTTAATATACTGTCGAAAGAATTATTTCCATTTTTATAGAAAATTAGCCGTAAAATGATTGGTTAGATTACTGGCTCCTATTACCGAAATTTGTTTCATCTTGTCTATTTTCCGCCGAATATTTCACTACTTCTGAATCTTATTTAAGCACAGATTGCTATCTAATTTACGAGATATTAATTAAAAACGTGTTGTTCCTGCAAATAAGCTTCTTAATTAGGAAAATGCAATGTACAAAGCTGACAGACTATCCTTCAATTTTTACTGAGAAAATTTTGGAGAATGGCCATGTGATAAGAGCCAACTAGGCCCTGATTACAAAAATATGTTGATTTGAGCCCAGCTTCTGGCACGGATATTTGAAGTTCTTTGAAATCTAATTAAAGCACTAGGTCACGGTCTAACTAGCCAAATTCTTAAAAAGAAAATGACCATATGTGCACTGTTAAAAATTGTGGGAATCCTGGAATTTTCCAGCTGCACTATTTAGAGCGTTAATTCACCAATTCTTGTGGTAAAACAATAACTCTGATATATCATCTCAAAAGTGGTGTATTTAACACTCTAAATAGCAGTGGCAGCTAGAAAGTTCCTGAATTAAGGTTCAACCCTCTACCAAAGAGTTCTACAGTAGGGTAGAGGAGCGACTCGTACTGAGCTGCCATTGGCAGCCATGGCTCACTACGGAGCCCGAATAGAGTGGCAAAAGTGCTAGTTAATTTATAATTTTGATACTGAGAGGGGAAGTACACCCCGGGCAAAGGCAGGAATCGAACCCGCACCCGTTACAGCGCGCGGACTGCTAGAGTTATATCCTGCGATCCAATCCACTCGGCCATCGGGCCTCACGTGCCACCCTATATTATCTCCATGTTGGTCCATGGTGTGGTTGGTAGGTTCAGTCACTACCCTACTAAAGAACTCTTTGCCCTCTACTAAACTTTTTAACAGCCAATCACAAGACATTAAAATTCAGAAAATGTTTTTTACAACATTTTCTAACCAGTGATGTCCTGGCAGCGGTCGTACAGGGCAGCGGATACGCCCTCTCCGCAAAGAAGATCGACCGATTCAGCTTTATGCCCTGTAATGACAATAATTACATCTTTCTAAAAGACAGACAAATGGGCTGAATTCTAGGCGGTCGAGTCCCCGGCACTCTGATAGGATCTTTAATCAGACTAATTTGTAGCGACAGCTTCATTTTAGGTTATATACTCTTTTTTTTTATCAGGAAGACTAGTTATTTTGGAACAAACTTTCAAAGAAAATGAGAAAGGATGGGTGTGATTTTTATATAAAAAAATGATTGCCTTTCACTTTTTGCCTAGAGCTTTTTATTAATCTGGAGGTTGCTAAAAATAATGTTTTTTTATGTAAAAGGGTGGTCGTGAAAAAATTCGTAGCGGTCAAAGATAATTTCATGAATAGAATAGATTAGAAATTGATGATAATGAACTGTGATGATATTTTAAGCATAATTCTTGTGATACTAAGTTTTTATTGTTCTGTAAATGGTTTTGAGAAAATGCAATTGCTTGTTATTTTAATGATGAACACTAAATTTTATTATTACCTTTTATTGGGAGCTTTTTGCAATTCGTTTAAAAATTATTTAAAAACTTTTGTAGCCCGTTAAGAATTCTGTTTTGTATCTTACCATTTAATTCAGGAAATGTAAATAAGTCTTGATATTTCACTTGCATACTTTAATAATTCAGAGATATTAGGGAGTGTTATATCTTAACACTTTACATAACAAATAAACAATGTCGGATATTTATTTAGATAAGGTTTTTATTAATTAATTTACAATTGTACCAGTTTAGTGAGAAAAACTCATGAATATGTTCTCTACGTAAACGAATAAAGTAAAACAGAAATCGCTAAATAAGTAACATTTTATTGCATAATTTATTGTTGTATCAAGATCCTGTTGATTATTTAAGCTGACAGCCCTAATGCTTTAGTTCATTACCCAAAGCTTTATTAAGATGTAACTGAGTTTTACCTCTGAATTATTATTTTTTTTCTGTTCATATATTCACGAAAAATGTGTCCATTTACTATCTAATCTTCAGCTGCATTTACATATTTCTCTTGCACTTTATATGGTTACACCAACACTATTTTTTTCAACACCCTGCATAATGCATCAGCAATGAACTGTGTTGCATGTCTCGCCCCAACAGTTTATCCTTCAACTAAATCCTCGCTTCCAACCATCCTTGCCACCCGCTGATCTTAAGAAAGCGCCCCACAAACTTTCTAAAAAAGTTTCGGTGTCTCATTATATGAGGAATATTTTACCCAAGTTAAACCAGGGTGATAATTATAAGCCTAGCATGGTGTCTGCAATCTAATGGTATGGTATGGAAGAATTGTAACTGAAAATGGATACGTGATTTGTTGATTACGAGCAGTTGGCTTGAAGAATAGCTGTACCATTTCTAGCCAGAATGTAAAGCTTCGAAAGGACTTTCTTCCCCATCCCATCACTTGGTTTTCTAGGAAACGGGTGGATCATTGCTTTTCTAAACCTAGCGCGTTTGAAGTTAACAATCAAAACAGTTAGTAGTAACCAAGTAGGGAGGGGGAAAAACACGCTCAAGCCGTTTCGAAGAAAACCGCATGTGGGGATGGGGAGGAAAGTGCTTTTGAATCTTGCATACTGGTTAGACAAGGTTTAGTCACACTCAATAATGCAGATATGGTTTTCACTTTTTGTGGAATTTATTCATTATTTAGCTGACTTTGAAGAATACTGATTTTAAATTACCGATTATAACCAGATAGAACGCAATGTCTACGGCACAATTTAACAATGATTAATTTTGAGGATCCCTTACTAAGACATGTTTTGAACAAACATTTATCAAGTGACCTTTTCGAGTTTTGAAGTTTAAAACGCTTTGAAAAAAATAAGATAACTAACAATATAAGCTCTTAAAAAATCGTTAAGGTGCAAAACAAACCATTTCCGTGCTCAAGGGTATAGAAATACTCTCACTAAGACATAAAAAATATATCTTTCTTTAAAATGTATTTTTCCAAAATTCACTACTAAAACTAGAATACGCTAGTTATTCTGCTTGATTGGATTGATAGTGCAAATATAAGACTAATTTCTGAACATAATATTGGATGCTACTTTCTGAAAACAAAGCACTGGAGGTGGAAACCTCGCTATAACATACGTAGGATGGGTGACAAAGAATGCTCGGTCGTATGAACTTCAGTAACTTAGCCAAATTTATCCGGCCTTCAGCGCACAGCCTGTATTAATTATCACTTATATTACAGTCTCTTGCTTGCATGTAAACGTGGCTTCATTCGCTGGGATTCCCTGTTGGAATCCACGATATATATCGCCGCTTTTGAAATTACTCGACCGCTTAAATTTTAATTAAGTCTCTTCTGGGCCGCCATAGTTTCAGTTCAAATTTCCCAGCATATGACAGGTTAGGTAAGCCAGCCATTATGCATTGAAACTGAAAGGGCTGTGAGGGATCCATTTTAGATGTCTTTTAAAAGGGGTAGCTTTTAATGAAGACTGAATGGGGGGAAATTCGCTACATTGAAATTAAAGTCTCGTTAGTGGGAACGTTTGAAGTTAGAGTAATTTAATTTATAATATGAGGAGTGACATTTTGAATATGACAGTGTTTCATTTATAGCATTGCGGTATTTGAAACATCAAATGAAAATCCTTTTTTTTTTTAAATTTTTTAACGCAGTAACACTAAAATTCAGAATTCAATATTTCAACTGGTCAGCAGTGCATATGAAATGTAAGTATATGTACAATAATAAAAAACCCGACTCAGTGGTTGTAAAAAAGTACGCGCACGACTCATGAGGCCAAGATTTCGGGTTCGATCCCCGGTGAGTTGGTAGATTTTTAGGCTGGGAAATCCTCGACATACGTGGAATATGTAGCATGTAAAAGATATCTTCGTTACCCGTTTGGATTGGGTTAATAACTTTTAATATGACAAAAAGGTGACAAAAAGGTCAAAACGAGAAAAGGAGCTTTTTGTGGATAAGTGTGGATAGAAAAGTGGATATTTGTTTTTTAATTTTTTTCTAATGTTTTACACATGGATGATTTATTTTAAATCACTTAAGACGAATACAAGAATATCTGAATACATCTTCTTCATTATTGAGTACTACTCCCGTTAACTAAAACTTTCTTCCTTTGCTTTAGAGGCTTTGCAAGCAAAAATAAAAATGAAAAACAAAAAAAAATCAAAACAAAAATTTTCGTGTGTTGCACAAATGAAAACAAAAAAACATAATTTATAGAAGATGAAGCAAGCCAGGGCGAGGCCAATTTTCAACTCAAACAAAATCAATCAAAAAAGTATAGAGGATGGTGTCAAGCCCCCTTCGGCCCGGTATTCAATTTATTTCAAGCCCCTGTTATCCCCGCAATCCCACGTGGATGACTCTTTTTTGAAACTAATTGCAAAAATAAAATCACAAACAATCAAAAAAAAAAAAACTAGCCTCAGGTGCACACGTTGGTATTAAGAGGAATATATATAAAATTCGAAATTTTTTTTTCTAGTCTAAGTTGTCTTTTTTCCACCCACAGACATACACACAGATCTTTTCTTTATTATTATAGATACCAAAAATATCTTATTGCAAGTTATTCCAATTTTAGAAGCCAAATATTTGCGCAATGTAGAGTCTAGTTTTTTTTTCAAAGTATGTTATTAATTGATTGTTAATAATTACCATGTATAATAAAGCTATAAAACAAAAATTTTTACAATCCAAACAATTTGTGCAACATAATAGGTAAATAAATTGAGCTTTGAAAACAGTGAATTGGTACAAGTAATTGGAAACAAACTAAGTTAATCTACAGAATGCAGTAACATGTTCGTAATTAAATAATTATTCGAAAAGCCTTCTGAAATTACGTATGTTTACGGAATTAACAGACATCTCTTCGTTGACTTTTAAGGAGTAAATAATATAGTTAAATTTAAACTAAGTTTAACAATTTAGGGTTTATATTGAATATTTAACTTAAGCAGTTGTATTGAACAACAATATGTCGAGCAAAAAAGTTCAAACTAAATCGAATCAATTTGAATGTTTTATTACGTAAAATCTGAACTAGTGCAAACAGTTAAACATATTATAAAAAAACTTACATATTATAACAACTTACAACACAAAAACTTATGGCTAGATTAACAATTCAGAGTTGACATTAAATTTTAAACTTGCGCAGCTGTATTGAACAGTAGTGTAGTGCAAAAAAGTACAAAATAAGGTGAATCAATTTGAATATTTTATTACGTAAAATATGAAGTTTTTTAATTTGAAGTTTCAATTTTATACTTATTAATCGTTAAGTTATTAATCGTATCACTGTATTTTTGATTAGATACTTCGCGTTGCATAAATATGTTGTTTTCAGAAAATACTTGCAGACATTTTATTCTTTTCATTTACGTAAAATTAATTGCGTTCGGATTCGTGAAATTATACTCATATGATGTTTAAATGCAAAACAAAAATTAGTTAATATGTTTAGCAGTAAATTAATCATTTTTGTAGTAACTATCGGCTTTGTAATTGTTTTCGAGTTTTTAGAAGGACGCAATACGTTGTATATGTAAATATATTACTTTCTTCGATCAATAAACTTCATTTTGTATTTTCAAATAAAATTTGGAACTAATTGAAATTCAGCAATACAAAAACGTTTATTTTAATAATATTAAAGAATATGAAATATTGATATACAGATCGATCGTGAAAACTCAAAATTTAGATGAAGCATACTTTAGATGATTTTTTTTTCTATTTGTGAAAGAACTAATATTTTATGTTTGAAATTAAATGCAATTTATTTTCTAAAAAGTTTCCAATAATTCTGAATTAAATATTTTTTAAATTATATTAAATTTCGCTGGATCAATAAACAGTATATGAAAAGTACCCGGTTTGCATCAAAATGATATTTGATAGAAAGATTTTAAGATTATAATACGATTTCATTATATTAGCAATATTGAATTGCATGATAGATCATAATATACCATATTGTAAGCAAAATATTGGAGTTCATTCTTTTCAATTGATGCTGCATGTAACTAATACAATAATTTAATATACATTTGGCTATAAGCTGTGTTACATCGCAATATTAAAATATAGTTACATTACCACTATATCACACCATTGAATATATGTGCTCTATTCTGATAAGTGTCCTCATTTCTAGATGACATTATTTCTGCTTTTTGGAAAAAAAAAAAAAAAAACATTTGCAAAAAGCAGAATAAATTGAAAAGCAACATATCTTGAATTAAATTAATATGAGCTCCAACTTTTCACGTACATTTGTATCTTCTACTATAATTATTTCTTAAATATGACATGAAACTTATTAAATATTTCTATTTGATTATTTCTCAGCTCCCATTGCCCCTGATAAGAGGCTCCTGCTGTCCGTTAACTCAATATAACATTGAAACATGAATTTTTATCGAAGCATGAATAATATTGAAACATGAAATAATATTGAAACATGAATAATAGTGTAATATTAATTGATATAATATAAGCTCCAACTTTTCGCTTACATTTGCATGCTGCACTATAGATATTAATTACATATGACATGAAACTTATTAAAATTTCTATTTGATTATTTCTCAGCTCCCATTGCACCTGATAAAAGGCTCCTGCTGTCAGTCAACTCAACAACAGTAAGCGTGAACCTCAACAGCTGGAACAACGGTGGATGCCCCGTGAGATTTTTCGTCCTGCAGTACAAGGTCAACGGACACCAGGAATGGACCTTGGTCAGCAATAATGTGATACCGGAACAGCAGACTGTGACCATAACTGACCTGGTACCGGGAACTTGGTACTCCCTTCTCATGTCTTCTAGGAACGATGCAGGGTCAACGGATGCTGAATACATATTTGCTACTTTGACCCCTTCTGGAGGTATGACAATTCATTTACACTATTTGTGCTAAAGTTTTAGGTAGTTTTGGTGACCAATTCCACCTAAATTATACGTTCAAAGGACTAATCAACTTAACGCCACACTAGTAGACCTATTTTGTGTTGTTGATATATAATGACTTGATTCTTCTTATCACGTATAATACGAAATACGATAATACGAAATCAAGTTACGAATAATAGAGAGATTTTGCGAACGGTACGGTAAGCCATAGCGCTAACGCTAACCCAATCCTTAAACCTCTCGAACAATAGGAAAGTGCGTAGATATCTCCACTCGCTTTCCGATTTGGTCGAGGGGGTTAAGGTTTGGGGTTAGCGTTACGGTTTACCGTACCGTAGGCAAAATATCTCTAATCATTCGTCAAAATCACGGAATCTGTCTACTAATATGACGTCAGACATCTTAGTTCACTGGCCTTTTTATCTATGAGGGGCATTGCTACTGCATACTATGTGTGGTGGCGTTACGTTTTAGAGGAGGAAATGGGTTAAGCCTTGGTTTCCTCGGAGTCTGTCGCCAGAAAAATGCGACCGCTATTAAACGTGGATGACGTCACCCTACCGGCCACCGCTTCATCGGAACGTTACGTTGACACGAAACTGGAAACCTAGCGAACTCACTCAACTAACTCTGTTGTTGTTTCGGTTTTCGTCTTTGCATGTAAAAAATGGAAAATTTAGGTTATTCGTGATTTCTCACAAAATCAATTGGCATTTCTTCCTCGACAAGCGTAAAACAACTCTCGCCTTCTGTCATTTCCTCAATTTTTTTAATTTTGGCAAGCACACCACACAACAGACAACACCAAAAAACGTTGTCATCAGGATTTCCCCAACGCACTCAACAGCAACTCAATCTGGCGGTCGTCGGCAATGCTCCCGAGGAAACCACTCTAGCGTAATCAATGTCAATAGTTTGTATGACGTCACTCAACGCATTTGTCCGACAGCTTAAATCTGCTGACGGACTCCAAGGAAACCGAGGCTTTAGGCACGGCGTATTCAACGTACAAGGCATGAGCTCTTAAAACCACTAGTTACGAATACGAAGCTACCTGATTATCGAAAAAATTTTGAAAACACTTTTTCGCGAGTGACTACGAGTTATGTTAATTTTGGCATTTCGAGTTGATAAGGCCGACATTGAAATGAAACTCCTCGCGAGCGATTTACCTGCAAATGGGTGGAGTTTCGTAGATTTTGTGAAATTGGCGAGAATGACGTCAGGTCACAATTGGTATCAAATCAATTGTTATCATCTGTTCCAGTTCAATTAAGGTAGACGAATACCCAAAATTCTAAAAATTTTACTAATAATTTAATCTTTTCCAAATTTGGCATAGTGATTTCAAATATAATGAACAATGCTTTTTGGGCATTTTTTTTTTATTTAAATATAATTGATTTACTTTAAACGTTGTTTTCAACTAAAAAAGGGGTTTACGCCAACACTTCCAGTATAAAAAGTTTTACAATAATTTACCTGAAATTTTTCACAGATGCTATTTCAATATATATCTGTGCCATGAGCCTCTAACATCTGGTGTAAGTATACAAGGTTTTATTTTAAAAATGTCCAAGTGTAAGTTAATCGAAAAAAATCCTTTTCTTGTGGTTAATTTATAACATTTTTCTTAATAACTTTTTTTCTTGTAATTTGTATGTAACTCTAGAGGGTCATTGCATGCATCAGTTCAAAACGAAGAATTTAACACATAATTAATGTTCATAGGATGAAAATTCAATGTGGTAGACTTGTTGGCGTAAACCTCTTTTTAGAAGAAAAGCACCGTTTAAAATAAATAACTTATATGTAAATAAAAGCAAATGCCTAAATAGTATTATTCATTATATTTAAAATCACTATGCCAAATTTGTAAAAGATTAAAGCAATAGTAAAAAAATTTAGAATTTTGGGAAATTTTGGGTATTCGCCTACCTTAAGAAAATCACAAATTATAAGAAACTCCACTCATTCCCGGCGAATCGTTAGCATAGCTTTCGGCTCAATTTTAGAATAAGATAAAAATGATATCTTGTCAATAACCAGTTAAAAAAATCTTCGCATAAAATATAAAATGATCACTAGATTTTTTTTTTTTTTTGTAGAAATGCAAGTGTTTGTTTACAAATAATACAAAAAATTTTAAGCATGTGCGCTGCATCCATTTACATTTTTGAAAAGAAATTTTAATAATTTTCTGATCATACACGAAGGTATTTTTTGCGCGAATTGAAAACATCTTAATACGCCTCTTCACGAAAATTCGATAGATTTTCATGTTTATGTTTAATTTTGGTTTAATTCCATTCTATTGTATTTATAAACAAGATGAATTTCTTTTTAATCAAATGAGTATTTACAAAACACACATTTTTTAAATTCTGTCAAAAATAATTAACTGGAAACATAAAATTATTTTCATAAAACTTTTTTTCTTCATTAATATAGTACTTAAACGTAATTAATTATTTTGCTAAAAATGACAAGTCTAGATAGAAATAAAAAGCATATTGTTGGTGGAATTAAATGCATTTACTTAAAAATTGAATTATATACTAATTAATTTTTTACAAAAACACAAAAAGATGAAACATATATTTTCTAGAAAAACGTTTATGTCGTTAATTATTTGCAAAAAAAATTTAGATTGAGAAAATTATTTTTAAGAATTTTTCTTTAGATTTGAAAGCTGAAAGAAGTTTTCATTAAAATCCTTATGATTTTGCTAATATTTATAAACAATTAACGAGCAAGGGGCCTAAAGTGTGCACCAAAAAGAAAAACGTTTTTGAGTACCGAAGTAATAACTTTTTTTATTGTTAATATTCTTTGAACATTATAATGTTTCAAAATGGTTCATTTCTTAAAAATATATATATATATTCAACTGAATTAATTTATTTCATAAAAATAATAGTACTCAGATGTGGTTTCGAGATTTTAATTCAATGAAAGCGCTCGCACGAATTTTTTTGATTTAAAGAAATAGGAAAAATTTGAGTTTTGTGAAGCCTTTTTTTTTAAGATTGTGCAGAAAATATCAAACTAAAGATAAATCTTCGAAACTCTCTAGATTAAAAAAAATGATTTTGGTAGCATAATATTTAGAAGAAACCTTAAAGAATATTCATGGTAATTATTAATCAAGTTTAAAAAAAAAAAAACATTTTATTGGAAATCATTTTTAAAATACGTTTAGACCACCTGTAGTATCATGTTCCCATCGCCTATTTTCAGGTTTAACAGCAATAGTAGTTTTTATAGTTATAAATTTTATGGTTTTTGTTCATTTAATGTATGCAGGAGCCATCAACTCGGGTATTGGAAGTGGGTGACACCAGCAGTTATATTTCCAGCAATACTCAGTTTTTTATAAACAAATTATAAAATTTCATTTTTTTTATATTTAAAGAGCATTTATAAACCTTTTTTTAATCATGTTATTCTATTCAACTGCTAATTTCCAAACAAAGTTTGTCTTTAAAATCTGCCAAATATCCGGCTCGCTCATGGGAAATTAGCAACACAAATTTTCAGTATTCCAGCAATGCTCAAATTTTTAAGGGAGACAGATTTTCTTATATCTGCTCTTTCATTCAATTTCTTAATCAAGTGTCCCGTTTAAAAATTTGCGGAATGCCCACCTCGCCCATCAGAAGTGAGCGACGTCAGCGGCCCATTTTACCAGCACCTGAATATTAAAGAATATTTTTTAAATATTGCACAACACTTAATATTATTATAACTAATTTTAAAATAGCATATGTTTAAAATAATCTGAGGGATACAAGCACACGTACCCGGGTCACCTAATTTTCAGGGTTTTCGGAAATACACATTTTTTTATTATTAATTTTAAGATTTGTATTTATTAAAAATATGAAGGAGCCATTTTCTCCAAAACCTGCACATCAATTTTGTAACAAACTTTCTCATTGAAACCTGCAGAATATCCGCCTCGCCCATCGGAAGTGAGCGACGTCAGCAGTCCGTTCTACCGGCACCTGACAATCACCGTCCCCGTGGTGAGTTCGGCCATTGTCCTGGTCCTGGTGGTATGTGTCGTCTGTGTTGTCACCAAAAGGCGGACACCAGGTTGCAGACCTAGGACGCCGGATGGTGAGGAATTTTTAATGTGAACGGCTTTATTGCATGTGGTTAACCCTTTATAATTCCATTTTTTTCTAGTAGTGTTACGTTAAAGTATTTCTGGGATTGAGATTGATTTATAAAAAGGAATTCATTTAGCTCATTACCTAAAATAAAATTTTGATTATTAAGACGATTTTATTTCGGTGTTAAGTATGTTTCCCATCGCACGCTGGGAGCTATTTAAACGTTTCGTCCATAGGAATCTTGCATTAGTTATTTTGTTTGTGCTTTCTGAAGTTATCAGGAGATAGGGCGTCACTAATCAAAATTGATGAAGTTGCTGGGAAGTATACTTTCCACAGCCTTATAAAGGGTTAAATTAGTTTGCGTTAGCAGATATTAGTTAAATTCGTATTAGTTTGTTAAAGTTAACTTTTTATTAGTTTGATATAAGTTAAATTTATATACTGTTCAAGAGAGCTTTGTCGAAAGGAAATTAATTGATTGTTTCTAACAATGTTTCAGAATTTTTTATATAATAGATTTTCTTTGTATTTTTCTTTGTAAGTAAAATGTGTTCTTTGTAAGGTTTTATTTGTAAGGAAAAAAAACATGTATAATTATAAACAGCACATAAAACTTAAACTAATCAAGAATGCCAGAAAAAAATGAATGCACTTTAAAAGTAGTAACATAAAATGTATATGAACGGAAAAAGCTTAAAGTAGTTAGTTACATACTTTTCATGTGTGCGCCGTAATGAAAATATTGTTAAATTCAATAATGCTCCCGATTATCAGAGAATTCTTTTTGCCTCATACATGACATATTAATAAAAATTTGAATTCCTAAATAGCTCCTGACAGTTGTTTTTTAAGCACTCATTATTGAGTATGCATATGTTATGAAATAGAATGTCTGGAATAGGACAGCCTCTAAGGGCGGTTTTACACCAACACCATCGTTATTGTCCCAATATTTTCCCCAGAAACTTCCCTTTTTCGCGTGTGTAATGACATGCATGATAGCCCTAACCCATTTTAAAAATGTTTGGTATCGTATAATAAAAACAAGCATGATTTTTTTTTAACTGATTGAAATAGCTAAGCATTAATAAACGAATTCCAAATATTAAAGTACTAATCGAACTTTAAACTAATACAAAATATCCGACAGTTCAAAATATAAAATTGGAGCTGATTCGGACATGAAAAATGAGATTTAAAAAAACAAGTTGTGGGAGTGATTCAATCTTTTGATCTTCGTTTCTAAGATGAGAAAACTATTTATTTTTTAAATTCTCATTTCAGAAAAAATACCGTTCATTATTTTGCATTATATCATTAAAAGATAATTATATTAAATTCGTAGTTCATTCAAAGAGTTTAAATTGTAAATCATAAACAAGTTGAAAAAAGTAAAATATTTTAAAATGTGAAATATTTTTAATGCGGGTCAATTTGAATAGTTTCAATACGAATAGAACAGTTTTAAAATACGCTTCATATGTAAAAACTTCATGTATGGATATGTTGTCAATTAAATTTTTTATTGAAAGACATAAGATGTTACCAGTTCAATTTCTTTCATTGAAATATTTTTTTTGCTCTCAGAACTTGAAAAGATTCGTTACTTTTATGCATTAAGTCGCTAAAAAAACTTGAAATCGTTTATAATAATGATCTTTCTTGCATACTCGGCATTTATATAGGAATCATAAAACAGAGTTTTTGTTGATTTTTTAAAAACAATTCTGATCAAATTAAGATTAAGAAACATAAGAACAAAATTAACATTTTATTTTCAAAAACTTGTGTTTCTTTGAAATTAAACTGTTCCCGTTTTTAATACTGAGTGAACAAATAAATCACAACTACTTTTATGCAATGAGAAAATATTGAACTTTTTTGCATGGCAATTTTTAAGTAATAAAATTATTATTGTTTGGTTCGATGAAATTCTTAAAACAATAAACATATCTCATAGAAATGCTAAACGCATTTTGGGCTCAAAATAAATAATTTTATATATTTATGATTTTTCTAAAAAAAAATATTGGGACGGGGAAATTGTATGATTGGTTTATTTAAGAAGAATATGATTTAACAAATGGCTTAGTTTAGCCAAGATTAAAATTGCATATTAAGTGCGCATCCAAATGATTTGAAGAATTGATACACAACTCACGTTGTTTGTACACATTAAATCATACAATGATAACTATATTCATTTCCAATTACAATAAAGGTCTTTGTTGTATGACAAGCATGCATGTACGAATTATACAAAAGTTGCATATATACTTTAGCTCATGTAAGTAAAAAATAATTTGACTAACAGAATCTCCAAAATAAATAAAAGTTTAATACATATGAAGCTTAGTTTAAAACTATTCCATAAATTTATTCGGCTATAAATGGTACAAGAATGGCCGAAGGAATGTTTATTTGTGATAGTACTTGTTCAATTAGAGATCAACGAGACGATATTTTAGTTACGATATTTAATAATAATTAAACTAATAACAATCTGAATACAACACAATTAATAGATACGTTCTTATTATATTATATGACTGATATGCTAATCAAGTATTTTGATACGAACAAACAGATGATTATTTATAATAAGAATGCAATTACATCCAGTCTTATCTGATAATTATATTATAACGGATTTAATGCATGTCTTTGCGTACAAACCAACAAATAATGCAAATAATTATTTATATTGAAAACACAAAGCAATGGACGAAACGGGAATTCCTTTCAAAAACCACTATCTAATTCTAGGAGCCGATGGTAGTGAAACAGTAAAGCAAGAAAACATTCCCCTTTCAGCCACATATGACAGTGGTCAGGATCCGACTTACTTCCCTGCTCCATATGCAACGAGCAGGGTACAGAGCTACAGCAGGGAGCATTGTATACACCCTAGTATGGGGAATCAGCAGAATACTGGTACTTTTGGGAGTACAAGGAGTGGATATACGTACAATATCCCTTGTCCTCCAAGAAGGGTAGGAGAAAAACTATTTATACGAATAAAGTTTTATTATACAATTGAAGAGCTTAGTGGAAGAACGTGCTAAGTGACAAAAAGGTGAAAACGAGAAAATAAGCTATAAAGTTTTTCGCTTGCACTCTTAGATATGTAAAAACTGCTATTTCAAAAGGTAGAAAATGTACTAAACTTAAAGCTCAGGTAAAAGGTGAATTTTGATACCTTTAAAAGAGGGAATAACATGTTCCATGACACAAAAAATTAAAAAAAAATTCCGAAAATGTCACTTAGCACGTTCTTCCACTAAGCTCTTCAATTATATTTATATAGTTATGATCATACAACTGTTTTTTACCAAATAAATTAAAATAGTATTATTTAAAGAAGTTTTATACTTAATATCAATTGTCGAACATATTGACTGTAACAATTTGTAATAAGTAAGGAAAAATGAAACTTCTTTTCATTTGTTAGCTCATACAGAATATCGTCTTTTTTTACTCACAGTGCGATTAAGAAACTCATTTTCAAATAATTCAGATAATTAACATTTGTAAAAACTGTGACCATATTGTTAAATGGTTTATTAAATTGAATTTTAATAACTGAGATTTTGCTGTTAACTAGAACTTGGACTAACACTAGCAGTCACTAACACTAATAGTCTTTCAATGAAAAAGTTAAATTGATAAATCCCTTAATTAATTATCTCTATTTGAGTAACGATGTTATTATAATTAATGTGATTTAGATTCGTTTAAATAAGATTTAATCTGTAAATAATTTGTTGGAAGTAGAGAGGGAAAATATCGACGTTAATTAAACCGGGGTTCTGCAATATAAATTATTAAGAAATACGAAAAATAAATGCTAATCCGTTAATGAATTTCTAGTGAATAATTTAAAAGAACGATTAAAATTATATCAAAATTTCCAAGGCAATCTTTAAATACAAGTTGACTTTTGACACTTTATTTCAGACCGAAAAAGAAGAATGCATCTATGAAACTCCAGCAATTTATTTTTCAACTTATCAACAACATACAGGTAAATATCCAAACATACAAAATTACCCAAAATAAATGCGAAATTTCCTTAATGACTTCAAGCTTCTACTAAGCAAACATTTCATTGAAAGCCCTAGCACACAACCTATTGATAATCTATTTACTACATGAAATTAATGGTACTAATTTAGGTTAATGACATTGAATTCATTGTTAATAGCAGCTCCAAATGAAGAGAGCCAATACAAAAGGTATTCCAATAACTGTGACAGGCTCAATGGATCCGTCCATCTGATAATGTGGACAATGCTTCAAATGCACCAACATCCAGTTAGTTAAAAGACCGAGTATCAAAAGCGTATAAGTCCATGGGACTTACTCCCATTTGATTCTAGATGTAGTAATTTATTCTCTAATGGTTTCCCTCATGATTAACGCATTTGTGTTCCGAACCAAAGCAAAGAAATTTCCCGGGCGAACTTCATTTCATTTTCTTAAAACGACATGAGCATTCCATTAAATGTTGAACACAAAAATGGCCGTAGCACATAAATAAAACTGATGCCTTGTAATTAAAAGTGGCGAAAACTCTTTCGCGGCGTTTATTGGAGGGTTACCATTAATTTTAATGCTAGGCACTGCGCCGTTTGAAATATGAACAAATTTACAACGCCGGGGCTGGGTCACAAGCCCCATTTTACCCTCAAGGTGCTAAATTGCGAGAACTATAAAACTCAGGAGTAATGGGAATCAACCCTGACCTGAATTACACTGGAATTTTGAAATCGCTTTGCGGGATGTTTAAATTGCATGTCCTTGCGCAGAAATTATTTAACGACGATGTAAAATTAGTTTAATTCCAACATTCCAACAAGGAACTTTTTTTCCCCTCTTGTGTATCATTGCCTTGTAAATGTCGTTAAAGTAAATATAATGGACAAAATTTTGAACTTGCTTTATGAATATTCTAAAAGAGAATATTTTAAATGTAGAATGAATATTTTTTTTAAATAAAAAATTCAAAATATAAGTACTATTTTGTGCTATTTCATACAATTATTTCGTAAATACTTTTCGTCACTGCTTCGTATCAAAACTTTTTTTGAGCTTGCAGGAATTGCATGTAATTACGACAGCCTATGTAGTAATTTTCTGATAAAAGAGTTTGTTGGACATTAACCATATATTTCCTGCGGAAATTGATGCTTCTGAGGAATTAACTTATTAGTAGAATCATTAGTTTCCAAGCGCATAGTAAGAGATAAATCTCTTATTTCTCTCAATTATTTTTATGATTATTATTATAGTTTTTGCGCACTAAAACGAACTTTCAAGGCACAAAACACAACATTTTAAATATTTTATATACATAAGATATCTTTTTATATTCATAAGATAAGGTAAGTCATTTTTATGTTCAATTCAATAGTAAAGCAAATACTTTCAAAGATAAAATTATATTCTTTAGGATTGAGAAAGATGAGGACTGAGTGGAGACGGAAGAATGTGAATAATATCAGGGAATAAATTGTCTATTAAACTGGTAATTTTCAGGGAAATTCACAGTGGTCTACGGTGCAACCCTAAAATTTCTTAGATCGAAATTTACTTAAACATACAAAATTTAAAAAAAAATGCTTATATCGGCATAGGGTGATTCTACTGGGGTGATAACCATTAAGTGGGGGTGGGGGGGATTGACATAAAATTAATGTTCACACTATTTGTAAGGCATTGCAATTAAGGGTGCACACGTGCAACGTCAGATACATGAAGCTAGTTGCTATATAAAATGTATCATATAATAAACTCACTAGTAATTTTATTTTTAGTAATTATATATTTAAACATTATCTATTAACAGTTGTGCTTTACTTTCTTAAACAAAATAATCCCTATGGTGCGAATTGATCAATAATAAATTTTAACTCGCTTTTCAGAGAGCTCAATTAATCCCAAATCAATTAACCAAAACCATAAAAAATAACTTTCAACTTCAAATTCAAACACATTTACTTACCCCCCCCCCTAAAAAAAAGATTAATACAATTCATTTAAAACACACATACTAATCCTAAATTCAAACCCCCAATTACACAGAACCAAATTAATCTTTCCATTTCCAATTCCCAACCCTAAATTCATAACAATAAGCTCTCTAGCCTTATTGTTATTAGATGATCGCATTAATTTTTTCAGTAGGATTAGAGCTGCGAACGCATCGGGAGCACGCGATCTACGCGGTGCCGGATAGGGGCCGGATGGTGACGGATGGACGGAAGATGTGGAGAGAGTCCGGAGACGGGTAAGAGCATATTAAGCTTAGTTTCTTAAAGTTGTATCAAGCATTATTTTAAGTAAATTCGTTTAATTTTTTACTGTTTTCGAAAAGTTTTTTTTTTTTTTTTTGTCTTAAGAGATTTTAGTGTGATTGCTATTTTTTTTTCTTTTTTTGTGTTAAGGGCAATAAAAGGAGTCAATTCTATGGAGTATTCTTCACCATGTTTCTTCACTGATAAAAATGTGATGCTAGCAGGTTTTCACCAAAAATATTGTTGCTAGTTGCTGTAGCGGTGCTTATTTAAACACATATTTTATGTATTTTAGTGTACTAGTTTTTAAAATAACCTTGCTTTGAAGTATTACGGATATAAGGACTTGATTTTAAAATATTGTTTTTGTTTTTTAGCATTAATATAACCTAAATTCTGCAACCTACATTTTCTAATCCGCATAAGTATTAGCAAAAAGCCTTTAAATAAAGAGAGGCTTTTGATTGTGTTTGGGAATTGGTTGACTATGATTTACATCAGAGTACAGATTACCAGTTCCCTGATTGCAATAATGCTTTTCCTTCGAGATTATGACCAAGGGAAAGTTATCGCAATTCTGAATTTTGGATAAAGTAACGAAAGTTTAGATTTTTTATATTTTAACTATTCATATTAAAGCTATTGACGAATAACAGTAAAATAAAAACGGTGTAAACTTTTTCGTTTACCATGAGTTATTTCCTTGAAATTATCTTTGAAAAATCGCCCACACTTTCATTTACATTCTATTTCATGGATAAAATATATAGACCTTCGGTGTACCTAATGGGAATTCAATAATAAGACATGATCATTATAAAATTAAACACGTATCAAACCAGACCTAATTTTTATCTCCTTTTTATAATTAAATAAAAAGTAAAATCCTTGAATTTAAATTATTTTTAATGAATGAATTCCGTTATACTCGTTAATCCAATAAAACAATCCCCCTTCATTTGAAACAAAAGCGTGGTCTTTAATTTTCATTTTGGAACTCAGCTTATTTAACATAATTTATTTCCCGTCAAATGACAATTACTAGTTTTTCAAACCAAAACACTAACCCGTTTATCCAGTTTTCCAATTAAATGGAAAACCTTTACCTTAGGGGCAGAGGGGTTCAATCTAAAAATAACAGTTTTCAATGTTTTGAAATTTTTGTTCGTATAATCAAATTTTACATATACCCTTGCAACCAAATTTTTGCTAAAGTAAAAATAAAGTTGAAAAACAAATTTAATGAAAAAACTGAATGGCCAACTAATGAGTTTGCTGATGTTTCCTTACTGGCCTCTGGAGTTTTCAAACTGTATTTGCACCCTTGTGGCTCTATAGTACAAAATTGATGAAAGATTTTTTTTAGTTTTTCGGAGATAATCACTTTTGGAAAGTTAATTTAATTTCGGTTGATTGTTAAATTGTTAGTTTTGTAGTTTTTGTTTCAAATGAAGGGGGATTGTTTTATTGGATTAACGAGTATAACGGAATTTATTCATTAAAAATGATTTAAATTCAAGGATTTTACTTTTTATTTAATTATAAAAAGGATATAGAAATTTGGTCAGGTTTGATACGTGTTTAATTTTATAATGATCATGTATTAACTTATTTTATTTCTAAAAATATTTGAAGTGCGTATTTAAAAATATATTTGATTTTTTATGATTAACCATACTTACTCTAAAAAATTCTTATTCCAGCAAAACTTATAAAAAGTAGTATTTTCTAAGAGTCTAATGATTTGACTCTTCTAATGAGAAAACAAATAAAAGATTTGTTTAAACAAATATTTTATTTTATTATCAATTGTATTGATTGTTTAAACAAATCTGAAATGCATAAAATTTTGAAAGTGTATCCGGATAAAATCGAGCTAATAAAGCTAACAAATTTTAAAGCTTCAAATTACTCAAAGACCACAGAGGTGAGTATGTTAGTATTACAATGATTCAATGACAAATGACAGTGAATGCGCCCTCTAGATCTTCTACCCCCTAGTCTAAGATACGACTTCATTAAAATCGTTCCTTTTTTTTATTTCTAGCACAATTAGAAATTACAAAATAATTTTTTATCCATACTTTTTCCTTCAAAACAACCATAAGTTTTCAAAAAATCAATAAAAAATATTAGTTTAGAATAAAATATTAAAACAAACCTTAAGATTTAAATAATATTTTTGCGTTACTTTAGTTCCCTCATTTATTGTTTTATATTTTTGTTTCCCGAAAAACCTCTGCTAAAAATTCGTTAATTTAAAATTGATAATTAGGTATTTTATGTGTACTTACCTTACTTATACGGTTAAAATAATGAAGCTTAGTTTTTCCAAAAACGCAAAAATTAAAAACAAATCTATCTACACACCAAAAAAAATAAAACCCAAAGCTGATACACTTTCATTTATTTCCCATCATTTGTAATTTTTAAAAACATTTCTCAAACTATTTCATTTTGTTTTAATCCAAGGTGAATTATTACCTGGATGTTTAAAATTATATTTTTGTGTATGTAAAAAAGAAATTAAAAACATTTTACTAAATAAAGTGCGTGGTAGGGAATCATTAATTTTTCTGATAACGAAAATATATTGCTTCTTTTTACACGAGGAACATTTTAATTTAATATACAAATCGATTAATGCATCTTAGGATGATTAATTATTCCTTTATTTTCATCCAAAGAAACAGTATATTATGGGTAATTTAGGAAACAACACTTTTTGATTAATTTGATTAATTATATTTTCTTCTTTAGCAACGCATCAAATAACTATCATAGCGCAATTATAATTTAATGACCGAACACTTAAAAAATATTTGCAATTGCATGATGTAAAATGTTTAATTTTTTAACCACAAACATGCGTGCTTGATTTTCTATTTCTACATTTGTTAAAACAGATAACAAAGAAAGGAAGCACTCTTATTTGTTTTTAACTTGAGTTAACTTTGGTATTTTAATAAATATCTTTCCGTGAAATTCCGTTAAATCGATTGGAGAAAATTTTCTTTTTTTTCTTATACTGTGCAATATATAAGTGTATATATGGTTTAAACAAACACGGCAAGTAATGTTTTTTTTATTACTTAGCACTTTTCAAAGCATAGCATTTAAAAAATTATTTAAATATTAAAATTTATACCTTTTAATAACATGCTGTTTAATTGCAAATACAAGTTAATTTAATTAGAATTTTGTTCCATAATAATGCAAAATTTTATAACACAAAAATGTGTAAAACCATATTCCCTTTTATCAGGACCAGTGTATATTTTAATGTGTTCCATGTACGGAACTTACACTCTTAAAACAAACGAGAGAATTTAACTCCTCCAGTCTTGAGAATGCACTTCTCAGCAAGGAGTGGATACTTTGTGAGTTAAACTTCCAACATGATCACTCCAAACGAGTGATTTTAACTCAGTCTGAGTTAATATTCACTCCTTTCCAGTGTCGAAAATGCACTTCTCCAACAGGAGAGTAATTCACTCTTTTGTTTTAAGAGTGTATGCTAAACGTCAAAGGGAAGTGGCATTTCTACTATGAAATATACTAAAAGACCACTGTCGACTAGACTTATTAGGACAGAGAAGCTATCTTGGACATAACTCTTTCTGTCATTTTCAGAGTGTCGGCTGTTCCGAAGAATACTGAACCTTGTTCAGACCTAAAAGATAAAATTGGTGGTGCACGATTAGATTTGTCTTCTTCGGAACAGCCATTACTGGACAATAAGGAATGTGTGACGTCACCGTAGATGCTTTAATTCCCATTGTACAATACTATTCTTCCAAGGTATTATAATGCAATATGCCTGCTGATTTATCAGTTCTGCATTCTATTTCTCGGGCCTACCATGGTTTTATCATTGACTATTTTCTATTGATTTGAGCTAATTTTAATAAAACACACGGTATTCTGCATAATGCAACTTAATTATTACTTTTATTTTACAGTGTATTAACTTTGAGTCTAATCGATGTGAAGAGGATGGAATCCTACCATTTTCAAAATTCAAAACAATCTCACATTATAAATTTTTTTAAAAGAATTTTTGTGTGTAACTTTAAACTTCTTACTCAAAATGAACTATATAAATGTACAAATAAAGCATTCTAATGAAAAATTATAGATCTGTCAACCGAAAACAGCTTCTCTTACTTTTTAAAACTCCCTTAAAACACAATTTTAATTCCACCCACACACGTTTTTAAAGTTCGATTCCTCTCTGCATAACATGTCTTAAAATACATTACTATTTTTTTACAGAAATTCCAGTACAGAGTCGGATAACGAAGATCTAATGTTTTCTTTGCGTTCAACAAATGACGTAATCCTTCGTGAAGAATCCAGGGAATCTGAAACAGAATGTGATAGACTGTGTAAGTTTAGTATATTTCGAGTGCTATAAAATCCCCATCCACATTTTTGTTACATAATATAAAATGCAGTTTTGCCTTAAATTTATTTGCTCTAAGATATTTTGATTTTAACCCTATGTGAGATAAACATATTGGCTTAGGTGTAAACTTGTTTTTTTTCTTCTCGAGTACAAAACTTTAAATTTTAACTATTTTTCACATTTTATAAAAAATTTATTTGCATAACAGGTGATAAAAAATGACTTATCCACGCTTCAATTTTAAAATGTTGTTAAATTAAAAAATATTTTTAAAAAATCATGAGTGTTTATAGAAAACCTGATATTCAAGTCACAGTTACTTAAACGGCTGTACCCCATAAAGGTTTTTAATATATAAATTTAAGGTTAATGAACCAGATGGAATTAATTTGTTTCAGATAAAAAGATATTAATTCCATATTAGTGTCACAAAACATTTTTAATACCAAAGCCAAAAACAGAAAAAAATATATAGTTTCGATATTGTTTAAACATGGATGTTCTAATTGATTAAAAACTTTAGAATAAAATAACCTTCTTTTTCATATATTTAAACTTATGATATGCCTGACATTCATCTAGGCTTACCACAACTTGATTATAAATTAATAATCTGACCAAATAACTTAATTGGATAATTTAATACAGCGGTTCTGTAATTAAAGTGATGCAACCGAAATTAAATTAATTGCGATCCAAGTTAAATTTAATTTATAGACGTCGATCTTCAGTAACGGGGTAGCATCTGATATTTTAATCATTTTGAGAAATATTGATAATTAAACTTTCAAGAGTCGATGAGGTTCATTTTTAACTACTTAATTTATAAATACTTTTTTTTACTATTTTCTTTTATATTTAATGTCTATAGATGTCTGCTAAATTTAATGAATTTATAGTCTCTTGGCTAAATGTATGGGAAAATTTTAATTAACAAAATAAAATTACTGTGTAGAGCCATATTTCTAATTTTAGTATCCTAAGGAGGATATTAAGAATTTTTTTATTTTTCAGTGAGACATTTTTAATGTTTAAAAAATTGTATTTTAATAATTGGAAAAACGTGAAATATGAGAAGAAACATGGTTAATGTAATTATTCAAAGTAAAAAAAAAACCATCACCATTATTTTTTACGTTCTTTAAAAATATGAAAAGTATTATATGAGTAAACAAGGTACTTATTAGTACATAAAAACATTTTAAATGAAATGTTTTATGTCTTTACGAATGTAATGTGATTACTGCAATATTTTGAGATTGCTTAGATGGAAATCAAATTTGTAAGTATGTTAATATGAGGGTTGCAGATGTTAAGTGAAATAATTCTAGCTGAATAAGTAAGCAGTTAAAATGCACCAGTTCAACAAAGATTGAAAATTTAATTTGTGACAACTGTTTTCAGTGTTTAAGAACCATTTTTACTTTTGATATTTTCTGTGAAGAATAAGAAAACAGGAAATTCAATTATTGTTTTTTGTAACTCTACTTGTTTATTTGCACAACTTTTACTTCTGGAACTCATTTAGCTGTGATACACAACATATTCTAAAACTAAAATAAACTCAGTGGTGAAACAGACCATATTGCGTCAAAGCCTGCTTCCAATTTCAGTTCTCTTGACCAAGTTTTCTGTGGTGGGGATTATATGTACCGATTAGGTAGTTAACCTCACGCCCAAGCGTTTAGTTTCCAAGCATACTTGGTCCTCATTTTACTTATTTTAGAAGGATAAAAGACTAAAAATAGGATTGATATGAAAATGAACTGCTTGAAGAAATTTTCGGCTTTCACAAATGTTCATCCCAATCGGTATATAAGATATATTTTTCATATTTCGAGAGTACCAATACTTGAAAATCACTTCCATAGATTAATACTATCCCACTTCTCAAAGAAAATCTCCCAATACACTACCAATGCAAATAGCATACAAATAAAATGTAGAAGTCAAAGATTTAGTAAACAGTTATCTTGTTCCCAAATCGAGAGCCCTAAAAACAGAATACATGAAACCCAAATACTCTCTTCGAGTTAAGGTGACTTCTTCAAAAACTTTTGCAGCGTTCTCTGGAAATGTTATTTTGATAACATGCGTTCTAGAAGTAGGTCAGCGCTTTATAAGTGAAAAATGGATTGCTGAAGATGGAATGTTTGTTGTTAGTAATGGAGGTTTAATGGGCAAAGAATTGAGTGTTGACTTAAAAAATATTTTTTTATTAAGGATTTGAAACGTGAGTGAGTGTCGAACTTAATTGCAATTATATATAATTAGTGAAGGAGAAAGATATGGAGAATATAAAGAAATTAAATTGTAAAATAATAGTTTTAAAAGGTTAATGGGATTTTCTTGACAGGTATTGTGAGGCATGAACATAAACAAAGATAATTTTCAAATATAAATAAAATAAAAACGGTTAAATTTGTTAAGTTTTTGTTTAAAAACTAATTAGCCAAACTTTCGAAAATATTAATTTCGTAAGCCTTTTCGAAAACTATACGATAACTATACATATATACATTAGCTAGAAATCTATAGCAAATACATGGAAGTTGAAAATGTATAATTTATTGAAATTAGAGCATCATTAATTTTTATATAGTTAGATGAACACGTTTCATTATATGCGTGAGGCGTGAGGTGAAGAAGATAGTTTGAAATGTATGTTTTGAAACAAAATTCCATTTGTTAGAGTTGCATTTAAATTAAAAATAAACATTGATTTATTAAAAAGTAAAGTAGAGAAAAACTCGGACTTTTAAAAATAATCTATCCTTTCAATGAAAAATTGTACATCATGAATACCTAAACCAAAATAATATATAGTTATTTGGAATTCAAAAATTTTGGCACATTTTTGATAGTTAAAATGTGAGTGCAGACAATCCATTTGTTAAGTCTTTTTTTTTTTCATAAACTAACGAAAACGCGAATTATAAGCACTTTTTCAAAACCAAATAATGCACACTTCGTCAACAGTAATAAATTGAAAACCGTAAAAAAACTGTATTTTAAGGGTGTAAAATTTCGTTTCTTTGAAAACCACTATAAATTTCAAATTAAATTTTAAAAATAGGGGTAAGAAATAAAAAAAGAAACTAAACTTCTATAAACCGTAACACTCAAATCTTCTGAAAGTTCTTACCCTTAACTAAAACTCCAGAGTATCTCCAATGCTAAAAATGTTAAAGATTTAACGATCCGTCTATTTTTACCATATATTGAAGGTTGGCATGTACTAATTTCTTTATGATTTTTTATATCAATTTTAAAACCTAAACACTGTTTTAAGTACGATGAATTATGTAAAAATATAAATAAAAGTAGATTTTTCTCGATCAGTCCGTTTCTTTTTTTATGTTATTCTTATACAATTCTGAAATCACAGTGTTCTTAAGATATAAATTCTACATCAAAATGTTTTTGTACTAACAAAGCGGTCCACTACAGTTCACCAACACGCATGTTGCGCATCTTAAGTAGCAACTGTTCCACCGGAATTAAATTAAGATCTGGATTGGTTAATGAATGCTGTGGGTGGAACTAACCTTGTCAAACCACCAACAACTGAAACCACACATGAAATCCAGGAATGATTTACCTCATGAAACAAGCCAATTAAAATAAATGCTACGACGCGAAAATTGAATATATTTTAATTGCTATCCTTTTTGCGACAATCGATACGATCGTTGGTAAACAAAAATAAGCTTCTTTATTTTCACAAATTAATCTAATAAAAAGTGAGACTACAGACGATTATTTTTAAAAATTCATTAAATTTGGTATTACGGAACTTTTAAAAATGTGTTTAAAACCTAGTATTTAAATTAATGGTGAAAAAAATGGAGGTACCTGATGGTGTAAAACAAAAGTATTTAAAAACAACTTCTAGTAATTCCAATTTGTAAAAGAAAATATAAAAATGCAAAATTGCAATTGAATTGCTCAGAAAATTGTCCTTCTTTAAGATGTCTTTTCTACCTTTATACGTCAAAATTTCCTCTATATTTCCTGTCATTTTTCTTTTACTTTAAATATCTGTCATTTTACTTTAAATATCTGTCATTTTACTTTAAATATCTGTCCATCAAAAATAATCTGCCCAAACTTTTAAACATAATAAAATGTTTTTTAATAAGAACTTAAATGTCGTCTGCTTAGAAAACCCTTCCCGCCACTTGCGATCTGCCCTGAATTCCCCAAGGCGCACTTAAGCCGATCACTGGGGTGCCATTTACCGCATTCGTTTATTGCTATCTCCTAAAGCAGTCGATGAAATTCGTAAAAGAAATTTACGGGAAAGGGAATATCTAAACGCTTTATAAAAGAAATCCCGCACTGTTTGAATAATAACAGCATTAAGAGTAAAAATAATATCAAGTCTAATATTTCATCGGAAGGGATACGGAGAGTGTAGAGTGTTATTTTTCATTTTTTATCTGAATTTGGAATTGCTTTATCGAGATATAAATCGTTTTTGAAATAATAAAATTATATCATCGGGCATGAAGGGTGTTTTTTTTTTTTTTTTTTTTTGTAGGAATAGCAATGATACTTTTATGCAAAATTTGATTTTTTTTAATTCTCTTGTTTTGCATGATTAAATGTTTTTGTAATATATTTCGTACATGTTCAAAACTGTTATGCTTTAAATATATAAATTTAAACTGACGCAATTCCACAATATAAAATTAGGTAAAAAGGTTATTGCTAGGTTATGTTAAGGGGGGATCATAGTTAGCGACAGCAAAAATGACCAATTTTTAGTATCGATTTCGAAAGGCTCTAAATCATTTAAAAATTATGGTACAATAAAAAAAATTGTACCTAATTATAAATTGTACTCTTATTATTATATTTACACCTAAGAATCTTATTTTTAAAAATTATTATTATTGAAAAAAGACATATTTTGAAACATACAATTACGAATTTTAAAAAATGCAAGTATTTTTTCGGTACACTTTTCTCCAAATCTATTAAATATTTCTTAATAATTTCTTTTGTGTGTTATAAAACCATTTTAGATCTAATCAAGTCACCTATTTTTTTTGCCTAAAATAATTTTTAAATTCTATTTTAAAAACATTATATTCTACATTCATAAAAATTCTGATTTTCAACGAAGAAAAGTGTAAAATAATAAAATATTTTTTTAAATTTGTAAGACTAAATTAGGTGACTTAAATAGATCTAAAATGGTTTTATAACACACACAAAAAATTATTAAAAAATATTCAATAGATTTGGAGAAAAGTGTACCTAAGTGTTGAAAATTATAGTTTTGAGAAAAACGCGAAAAACAAATGCAGACGATCCCGTTAACACGAACTGGAAATGACCACCAAAACATTTCTTGTTAACCGAATTTCATGTAAATCGTCATGAATTTTTTTTTACATTGAGCCAGTGAATAGTTTTCAAATATCAACACAAAAAAATTCAGATTTTATAATGTAATACCTAAATAATACAAGCATACAATTAGTATTAAAATGTGGCGTGACGCATGTGTTTATTTTTATAATTGTAATTTTTTATAAGAAATAATTAACCGATCGATACAAAATTGGTCTTATTCGATAGATTGGGCTTCCCTCTATCAGAAAATACTGGTTCCAAAAATTCGATTTTTTGGTTTTTGTTAACTATGATCCCCCCTTAAAGCATGCTTAGTTTCGAATATGTATGTGATAAAATGCAAGAACTACTTTTTTGTTGTTTACTACTTATTTTTTTTTTAAATACTGCTTTTAATTTTAATTTTCGAGAGCTTTTGATGAAGGAAGTTAACTATACTTCTATATTAGAATGAATTAATGAATACGTAATTTTTTTTTATCGCATTTATCGTTTCTTATCGCAAAAAATATTTCGCGCTTTTTTTTTTGTTAAATTTACTAATTTGTTTTTAAGAAAGGTTGTCTTAATTTAAATTATCAAAAATCTTGGATGGTTATCTTAATAGTTCATATTATATATTCTAGGTGGCGCCATGTGCGTTAAGAGAAAACTTTTTTATTTGCATTTTATGTTGGCAAGAATGTTTAAGGTTGAAAAAGAAAATATAATTGAGCATTAGTAATAATAATATTAATTGGTTAAAACAAAAGTACTTTATTATAAAAAAAAAAGTTTTTTGAAATTTTCTTAAATATATAAAAATATTACAAAAATATTAAAACTGTAAATCTTTAAAATAAAGCTAAAAATGTGCATATTTTGTAATAGGATTGTCTCATAAAATAACTTAAAAAAAATATATTGCCGTAAAATTAGATCCGTTATATAATAATTTAGTCTATACTTATGTGAAAATCAATTGAAAAAACCAAAATGGGGTCCGCCTTTTATAATTCAAAGAATTTACCCACGGAATAGATAATACTCTTAAAAATTCTCAAATATTTCCAAACATTTCCCCTACAAAAGACGCATGCAGAAATATATTTATGTATAAATTGCATACTGCCCAACACTCGAACTTTTTCCTATGGAAACACCATAAATCTGTAGTTTCCAAATCGCAGCCCTGGAGACGCCGTTGTCAGATTCTGTATCAAAGATTTTTCTCAATGTGTCAGAAGCATATTGCTTTGGTAATGCACAATGTAGCTTTATTTGTTTTCCTTGGAAACACGAAAATTGGGTTTGAAATTCTTTACAATGCTTTTTTGAAGTAAGGTTGAGATTTTGTTGTATGGAAAGTTTTTCTATGAAATCTGTTTACATCGACTTATTTTTTTGGCCTATTTCCTAGAGAAGGGTTTAAGATGTATTTGTACGTATTTCAAGTTTTATATGTTGATTTGGAGTTTTATTTCTCTGGGTTCTTGGTGGGAAAATTGGTGACGTTGATACAAACATTTTATGTTGAGTGTATTGTGTGTGTTTAAGAAAGTATGTTTTTGATTAAGCCGTTTGTTCATACTAAACATTCAAAAGTAAATTTCAATTTAAACTACTTGTTTGATAGTTATGATAAGTTTCCTTTAATAAATGTTCATCTTAAATCTATATTTATATGTTTAGATCATATTGTGTAACTAATAACTATATAACCTGACTGTCATTTTTTATGACCATCAAATACTATTGAAATATTTGACTAACTATATTAAAAATATTTTTATTATTAATTTTATTATTTAATTTATTATTATTTATTAAACAATTCGAGCTAAAAAAAAGGGGGGGGGGGGCAAACAAACATTAAAACTTTAAAATAAGTACAGCGAAGATAGTGTGAAAAAATCTGGGACAAGGTTTTACACTTAATAAGCTCAAACAATCAAATGCACAAATAAATGCCATAAATTCCTAAAAGGAGAAAAAAAACTGTTTTAACGTGATGCCGCAATTTAAAATTTACGAAACAATTAAAGGGTATACAATTGTAAAATCACTAAAAGCAGCTGTTAAAATATAACAAACAAACATAATGGTTATAAGGCGACATCTAAATTTAATATCTATCAACATGTATCCTAATCCCGTAACATTGATTTAAAAAATGTATTTAAAGTTTACATGTGAAGGGTGTACTTGCAAAACCCATATTCTTTAACCCTTTCAGTCCCAAAAATTTACTACACTACAGAAACATCTGATATTCACAAAATAAGCTTATTTTAGGTCAAATTATACGAATTTAATAAGAAAAAAAATTCATTTAAATTTTTTACATGGTTTTTGAAACAATGCCAAATTTTTTTAACTGTGGAAAACAACAAAATAAAAATATATATATATTACTTAAAAACACTTCTAGTTATATATTTTAAGGTATTTGACCATATTATAAAAAAATAGTAATTATTTTAACCGAAATAGTTTAAATTGTGTTTTAAATATGTGGAACTGAAGTGAACCTATCAAAAATCAGGAGAAACGCTTGTTGACTATTTTCTAAATAAAAAAAATAGTAGTTCTGACTTCTATTGAGATTAATGTAAAATATTGTCTGATAGAACAAAGTGTGAAGAATCGAATGATCTGTGTTTGGATGTCATAACGGGACATAAAAATTTTGAAAAAAATATTGAAAGTGATGATGCCAAATGGCATCACTTAGACTGAAAGGGTTAAAGCATAACTAAGATATATTGTTCAGCCCTAATACTAATGACTTCGTCAATTTGAATTATCCATTATCAAAAATTGCCAATAAACGGTCGAACCCTATACCTTAGATTTACTTCGGCAAATATGTTTTTGCGACTACACTTATCATCTGTGTCTCCCACACAAAATGTCACAAAAGTATCTAATACAAACCGATAGCACATTCGTGACGTAACCCATCCCTAAACTCGATCGGAAAAAGCACAGGCGTTTCTTATTTTCCCCCAAAAAATAAACCTGAATTCAGTAGGAAAAAAATACCTCCTACCAAGTACATACAGGAAACATCACCGATCTAGAACGCATCATCGACTGCTGTCTGAAAGGCATGGGGCAGGTGGTATTTGATGCAACGGAAGATATTCCCCCAAAAAAGTGTTCTTGATGCGGTGTACTTTTAGAAGTAGAGTTTTCTAGATCAACTAGATAAAGATAGATTGAATAAAGATTAAATAAAGATTAGATTGTGAAAGTTATTGCAGTGTGTTTTTTAGAAGTAGACACAGTAGATTGTACTTGATATAAGGGTTGGGAGGATTTGAATTTTGTATTTTTGTTTTTCTTTTCAAGTTATTTTTTGCATCGGCGCTAGTTGAACTCAAACTTGTATGGTGAATTGTTAAGAAAAGCTGTATCAATCAACGACGATTGGCATGGTAATTTTCCATACTAAAATGAGCTGTATGCTTAGGTTCAATAGAGGACAAATGAAGACGAAGTACTGAACGATTTATGTAAAATTAGCAGTATGTTAACTTCATAGAAAGTTTGTTGCAAAGAATACTGGAATGTGTTTCTCCCTTCAATAATACTGATTACCTAAGATTTACCCAAAACAGTGGCTGTTACCCTCATAAATATTCGAAAATGTGGAATAGCTTCCCGATAAAGAATGTTTGCAGTCCTTCCATTTGGAGTCATGATATGAAGGATTTTAAATCAATTCTAGAACATCCAACATACGTCTTAATTCCCCATTTATTATGTATTCTAATCTTGCGAATCTTCTATTTTATTTTTTATTTTCGTGCGAACGCATTGTTTCCTTTTAGGAGGCATGCCTACTTATGAAAATATACTCAAAATCTGAACAAAATTGAATTCGCGTTGGCGCTTGAGCAAGAAACAATAACGGGATGGCGTCAAGATCCTGTATCAGCCCGGTTCAGGTGTTTTCAAGCCCTGTTATGGTCCCGCACTCCCACGTGGATGACGTTTTTAAAAATAATTATATAAATTAAAAATCATAATACAATATGAAAAAAAAACTAATCCTCTGGTGCACATGTAGGTCTTAAAAGGACTGTGTTAAAAATTTCAAATTTTAGTACAGTCTATGTAGGTCTTTCACGATCCACAGTCCATACAGACAGACCCCTTCTTTTATTATCATAGACGAATAAAGCGACACGGATAACATTTTTTTAAAAAAGAAAGCTAACGTTTTTGTTGGGAATCGAAGGTGTTAATGGTACCTAATCAAAAAGTCGACGTAATTAATATTTTAAAAATTAAATTACATGTTAAATTCAATCATTTTGGAAACTAAACCGTTGTCAATAATTAGAAGTATTAAGTAATAGAAAGAAGATAGAGATCTACAGCTATATATAGAGAAAATAAATTTTAAATTAACTGATAATATTAAGTTTATAAATACATAAAGTAGTACATTAAATTAATACATAATACAAGTACACAATTAAGTACATAATACATTAGTCAACCAAAATTTAAATTAAACACATTTTAAAATCACCAACAAAAATAAAGAAAGAAAAGAACATCGGCACGTGGCTACTTTTAGATGATCTCTATGTCAACAACAAATATTTGAATTAGTTTATACTCTTGAATACCCTGCTTTCTCTCGGATTTCAAATATACGCGTCGATTTCGAAATGTAGGACATTGAATTCTATTCTTCGAAATGTGATTTTGAAAATGTGCCAATGCTTTCAAACTTTTCTCCTTATTTTACTCTGAAAAGAATTGCAAGGGCATAACAGCAAAATAAACATGGCTTTTACGATAAAGGAAGAAAAGTTTCATTATCATTAAGCCTGGGTAGCACATATCGTATTACAAAACAAATAAAAAATAGTTTTGGCTTTAAAAATAAGTTAAAATCTATTCCATTCAAAATAATATTGAGTGATTTACTTGAAACGTGATTAGTCTGTCACATTTATTTAGTAGTTGTTATTTAATGTCCTTAAATGCTATTATTTTGACTTTGATCTTTTCAAAATAAATATTATACAAAAGTCATTGAAAAGTTTATTCTACATTTCCATAAAAGATTTTATCAATAAATACTATTCATAGTGTGCTCAATATTTTAAACAAGTTAATCTACTTTATGTCTGCAATGAAAATAATTTTTCCAATTTTTTACAACTTTTCTTTGATTGAGCCAAACGTAACTTGCCTTACCAGTAGAATTTTATAATGTAGTAAGTTTTCACATTATTTGGTATTTCCTAAATGTATATTCGATGGTTTTTTAGGTTCCGAGCCATTAAAATTTCTCCTTTTTCTCACAACTAAAGCTTGGGCTAGCCGTTTTTACTCGATCTTATTTATATTTTAGTGGGATTTTATTAATAAATCAGATTATCAAAAATTAAGTACTATGACATTCTTAGCTACCCGTAATCAACGCCAAATTGTCCGATTTTTACTGAAATAAATTATAAACACCAGTATAATACCTTATGTTATAATTCAAAACGCAAAATACCATATACAACTCCATAAAACTTCCTAATAAAATTTAATTGAAGCATTATCCCAGTCTGAAAACAATAATATTTCAATCAACGAAACTGTCTCTTTCAAAATCCTTTCAAAACTGCTTTCACATTTAAGTCCTTCTCAATTTCAAATCGAGTTTAAAAGACTTAGTTTATCCTTTACGGTCTAACAGTTTTTCTCCAATTCGATTTAAAAGTACATTTTGAACATTTAGATTTCTGGTATTAGTTGACATAGCTGATTTTCAATCCAATTGCTATACACTAAATTTCTATAATATGTGTATTTTATGTTAGGGTTAAGCATATTAAAGTTTAAGTAAATATTTTCTTTTTAAAAATCGTGCATGGGTTGTGATTTTAAAAGCAAATTAACTGAAACATAATTTCCTTCTGCGCCAAATAAGAATTATTGATTTAAATTCATTAGTTTAGGATAAGATTTTCAAAATTGTAATCGAAGCAATATTTTAAAATTTGAGGATGTTTTGAGAAAAAAAAATCACAATAGAGCAACTTATGATGAGAATATATATTATAAACATTTTGGCTAAATGTTACAATCTTATTAAAACAAATGTTTTTTTTTTTTTAATCTTACCTTTCTTATAAAGAAAACAAAGCCTTTATATTGTTTTAAAATATAATAAACCATTGCTGATCATACACTTTTCGACCGCCTTAAGTAAAAATTAATTGATTTTTAAATTAATCTGTAATACAGATATTAAAAGAAGTAATAATAAAATTAATGTTTCTTTTTATTGAGTAACAAGTAAGTTCATGTCCTCTGGCACACAAGGCCTTAAAGTTATTACGCCAACTCCTGCGATTTTGTGCAGCATCTCTTATGATTTATGACTTTCTTGGTGGGGGGCAAGATCGCCAAGCACTGCGACTTTAAGTCTATTGTACTAAGCCCCAGAAATGACACAAGCACAAGAGACACACAAAGAAAGAGACGACACAAACACATAGACAAATAACAACATTTATTGACGGTCACAAACATCCATGCCTCACCGGGATTCGAACCCGACCCCAGCAGCTCCAAAGGCCAGAATCCTAACGAGTGTGCCACCGGGGAGGCGCAGCAGCTCTTGCTTCCGACCAGCTCGCCCATCCAGGCTGGTTCCTCTCGCCTTCGATTATTTTCCTCCATGTTAATTTTTGCCGTCCTCTTTTTCTTTTACCATTGGGGACCCATGTCCGTGTTACTGCTGGAATTTTGCTTTTTTGGCATTCGTAGCACGTGACCAATCCATTTCCACCTTCTTTGGGTTCTTGTTTGATCTTGTTGTAGAGCTCGATGTTCGATATTGATTGTGGAAAGAAAATTCGCATGATTTTCCATAAACATCTCTATCATCATCATAACTAAAATAAAGGAAAATATTCGATACAATAAGCAATACAGAAATCATTTTCCCGTTTTACTTTTCATGTCTAAATATATTATTTTTCGGTAGCATCTGGGAGCGTATCCTCCAATTGTAACAAATGTAACCTTGCATTCGTATAATTGTTTAAAATATCCATTATCTAATTATAATTTGAAGATGCTAGTTAAAAATATAAATTTTTACATTTCAGGGAAAACCTATGAAGCAGCTCAATGTCAAGAAGTTAACAGTAGATGGACGGAAGAAGTTTTAGTTTCATAAATATTAAAAAAAAAGTAATTGGTAAGGATAATATGTGCTATTTAAGGGGTCATAGAAGTCTTAAAAATGTGCAAAGAGGGTACTACAAAATATAGTTTGATATTTCATGTAATTTTTAACTACTCAATATATAAGTATAATCTTTTTATACGTAATTCTATAAGATTTATTTAATATAAAACAAATTTTAAAATTTATGAAACTTTAGCCAAAACTAAAATAAATGATATTAAACATAAAGCTATTTGGACACATTGGGATTAGGCTTGCGCTGCAAATTGTGAGGTCAAAATTGAAAAAATTACCAGGAATATGACTTTATATTGTACAAATATGTACAAACAAAGACTTATACCTAAATTCTCAGCTCAATTTTAATTAGAAATTATTTTAAGAACTTTTTTCTAAAAAAAATAATAAAAATTTTAAAATTTTGATTTTAAATTTTTTTAAAAATAATTTCTAATTAAAATTGAGCTGACAATTTAGGTATAATTCTTTGTTTGTACATATTTGTACAATATAAAGTCATTTTCTTGGTCATTTTTTCAATTTTAACCCCACAATTTGCCGCTCAAGCCTAATCACAATGCGTTCAAATAGTTTTTTTTAAATACCATTTATTTTAGTTGTGGCTAAAGTTTCATAAATTTTAAAATTTGTTTTATCTTAAACAAATCTTATAGAATTACATATAAAATAAATTATACTTATATATTGAGTAGTTAAAAAATTACATGAACGATCAAACTATACTTTGTAGTTCCTTCTTTGCACATTTTTAAGACTCCTATGACCCCTTAATCAATATGTATTTTAAAAGAATCACATTATAAATAAATATCTATATGAACTTTTAAAACTAGGGTTGGACATTGCATTCTAAATGCATTATATAAAACTTTCAACCATATTTTTTTCAAAAAAGTTTTAAACAAATTTTATATTTATATTTTGTTTGTTTGATCACCTTTAGAATCCTGTTATAATCCAGTTAATTAAGAGGGACTGTCAGTCCTATACACGTAATGCTTTATTTTTCAAATCACAGTTTCTTGAAAAGTATTTTTTAAACGTATGATCTGTTTGCACCAGATACGCAAATAGGGATGAAAGACAATTTAAAAAAGATTTGAAGGAACAATATCAATCAGTTTTTTAATTTTTAATTTTTTTTAAAAGCTTCATTTTGAGAATCGTGGCGACATCTGTAGGACAACTTGGCTTAATTGATTAAAAAGATTTATTGTTAATTTAAATAATTCACTCATGCATTATCTTTGTATGTTAATTCAGAATTTAAATGATGCTTTTACATTTCAAGTACTTTTTATGACAAAAACGTTCATAACAAACGAGAATCTATGATTTTAAAATTTGATGACACACAAAAATAAATGTCGCCAAATCGTAAAACGAAAAAAACGCCAATATCTAAATCGTTCAAACTGTAAACCTAAACCACATGGAAAAGTGGGCGGAGCTCATTATAAATCCAGTCAAAGAATTTCGCGGGACTTTTAAACTTGACTACTTTGGTTGTAGTATAGGTTGGATACTTTTAGATTAGATTTGGTTTAAATTATCGTCGCACTAGAGCTACACGAGGGCTATTGGCGCTTGGATACTTTTAGCTATTTTGATATGTACAGCTGTGGAAAAAGTTCCCACTAGTGATTATTTCGAACGTTAGTCATCCTATAGAACCTTTTTGACTTTGTGTATATAACATCATGAGTTAATTGCAGGACAAAAAAATTGCATAAGGAGCCGTCTTCATATTAAAAATGCTATTAACTTTAAAATTTCCAATGGCAGCACCCAAGTTTATAATTTAGAAATATTAAGAATCCTCATAAACCCTAAATCTTAGTTTTTGTTACATTTGGCTGAATATTTGACGAGTTATTCAATCGAATCACTTGGTGACCTTTGGTTTACAATTTCTAAAATGACGGCCGTAGTCTGTGGGTTTATTGAAGGGAGAAATATAAACGTTTATTTAAAAATGTTTAGGGATGGGTCCTGGGATGTATAGTCAATGAGGATGAAGCCCTGACGTTATTTTTAGAATATTTTATAATCTTTTTTTAAATTCGAAACATTTTTTTAATAGAAAAGAAGGTATTGACATGGTAGTCTTCCAAAAGTGTCCCGTCTGTCTGTCCTTACTTCGGTGACGAAATCTATCCATCAGATCTTAAGAATCATTTTTGTCATCGAAAGATAGGACAGCAGGGACCTAACTTCATACTTTTTGTTCTTCTGTTTGTACGTTCATACGGACATCTGTCATCTTGTCATGTCGACGAACGACCCATTAAAGTAGCATTGGAATTAAATTTTTAGTCATTTAAATTACTGTTGCCACATCAGCAATATCACGAAAAACCTTATTTGAAATGTTAAAGATTATTAATTTTTTCTTTGTAAATCGATTTGGAATGGCGTTATAAAAAAATACCACAATGTGATTTTTTTTTAATGTTTATTATATTTGTTTACTAAGAAAGTGGTTCACAGTGTTACTTTTTTTTGCTTAAAGAGCTAATTGGTATTAATTTACAATTAAATTCCTTTAATTATCATTGCAATTTGGAGTTATTTCATGTTTATCATTGCCAAATATTCTGGATATATCAGGTTTTTTCAAATATTATAGTTATTGATGGTTATTTAATTACAAGAATCTCGTGTAATTTAAGGTGAGATTTTCAAAGCATTGCTAAAGATCACGGAAAGGATGCTACAGGATGTGACTCGTTCAATTTTACATAATTATTCTTCAAACTGCAAATAAATTTAGCACACTATAAAGATTATTTATTTAATTTGCGGAAGAAAAAAATGTAATTATAGTGGCCAATTTTTAGAGTTGAAGATTCAAATTGTAACTGAATGCTGGGTTAGTCTATATTTGTTCTGAAGTTATAAATCTTGTGCGGAAGTAGTTATAGGTGGCAGTTAATGTTATTATAATACCCTTGCGTTTCGACGAGAATTTCATTCTAGTACTTAAGTAACTGCACATGTAGGCTTTTTAATTCTTTAAAAACTTCTCGAGCAACATTCAAGAACCTGTGTCGTTTGGTGGCAGAGTACTGAAAGTTTAATGTGCCAATCACGCAGTCCGACGCTATTTTAGATGCCTTGAAAAGTTGCAAAAAACACGTCAATATTTCCCGGCTCCAAAGGTGTGCAATGTAGAAAGCTTCTTTCAGAACGAATGTACAGATTAGTGGCGGGAGTAAGGCTTGTAATAAAGAGACCAGTGTCTAATTTACAAGAGCAACCGAATGAACAAATTTACAAACTGCCACTAGCAATACAAAAGGTTCCTGCACATGTTTTTGAAGACTATAAACCCGCGTTTGTTTGTATCTTGCTGACCTTATTATTGCCTTTAAAACTGCTAATACGACAGATTCATTATACATCGGGTTTTCTACTTTTGCATTAGTATGCCATTAGTTTTAACAAACAAAAAGATTGCTACGCCAACAATTAAAAGTACGGAACTAGATTTAAGGGGTCATAGTCTTAAAAATGTGCAAAGAAGGTACTACAAAGCCTAGTTTGATCTTTCATGCAATTTTTAACTACTCAATACAAAAATATTTTTTTATATGCAAGTCTATAAGATTTACTTATTATATAACAAATTTTAAAATTTATGAAACTTCAGCCAAAACTAAAATAAATGATAACAAACATAAGACTATTGGAACACATTGGGATTAGGCTTGCGCGCGAAATTTTGAGGTCAAAATTGAAGAAATGACAAAGAAAATGATTTTATATTGTACAAATATGTACAAACAAAGACTTATACCGAATTTCTAAACTCAATTTTAATAAGTAATTATTTTCAGAGCTCTTCTTAAATTTTTATTAATTTTTTAAAGAAAAAAGCCCTTAACATGAATTCTAATTAAAATTGAGCTCAGAATTTAGGTACAAGTCTTTGTTTGTACATATTTGTACAATATAAAGTCATTTTCTTGCTCATTTCTTCAATTTTGACCTCAAAATTTGGCAGGCAAGCCTAATCCCAATGTGTTCAAATAGTTTTATGTTTGTTATCATTTATTTTAGTTTTGGCTGAAGTTTCATAAATTTTAAATTTTGTTATATAATAAATAAATTTTATAAAATTACTTATAAAAAATATATTTATATGTTGAGTAGTTAAAAAAATTACATTAAAGATCACCTTCTTTGCACATTTTTATGACTTCTATGACCCCTTAAGAACAATACTGTTTATGTGCCGAAGCTAAACTAGTATTCCGAAGTTTACAGGGATGACTTTAGAGCAGTTCATAGCGGTATCAAATCTCGGTAATTATAAATAGAAATATAATGTATTAGTACGAGCAAACCAGAAAAGAAATCGTTTCCTGAAAGATCGTAATATTTACAAAATAAATATAATTTATTAAACAAATAAAAAAATTAAATGAAAGAGAAATAACCAAACAACACAATTTTTTTCCCTCCAGAACATCGTCCGGGCTCGCAAAAGAGTACCGGAACCAGTTTTCGTTAGTCTAAACCTGATTACAATCGAATAATCTTCATCTTGTGATTGAGAAATCTTGCCGTGCTCCACTCTCCAGAAAGAGAAACGTATCCCCTTTTTTAAATCGCCAGACGTATCATTTGGCGAAAATTTGTAACGCCACCTGGCGAGTCAGAATCAAAATAAAGTTGGCTGATAAATCCTCTTAAAAAATAAAATTCTGTAACTTTATTCTCTTCTATTGAGGTAGAGATGGCGCCACTAAAAACCTATTGGGAAATAGAGGACTTCTTATACATTCATTTAAAATCTTATAATAAATATTTGCTAATAAAACATTTTTTTTGTAACAAATCTAAATTAAACGCATCAAATATTTTTAAGATAATTCTATAAAAAAACGGTGATTATTTATAAAATTCAGACAATCTAAATTTAATTTTAAATTCATTTTTTAAAATTTATTTTAAGAGTGCTGGATTTTAGAGATATTTTTTTTTTCTACTGCAACTTAGGTTTAGACAAGCTAAAATTATACAGATTGCAATATTGAGACAATCAAAAAAATTGTTTATCTTTAAAAATAGTAATTATTTTTTCAGTGTCAAATCTTTTTGCAGCTGCAATACAGTAAATAAATATTTTCACTTGCAAAAAGAATTAAAAACAATTCTGCAATATTTTTACTTAATATTATGTGAACAATTCGGTAACACCTCAATTATTTTTTTTAATTGAAACTTAGTTTTTTAATAGATAATAGTGTTAGATAAAATTGTTCTTTTTTAAAACTTTTAGAAAAAAAAAGATAAACTAAATTACTTACAGAAACCAATGTCATCACAATCCTGCTAAACATATTTTAAGTTATTTTTTATTTTGAAGTTTATTTTATGTATACATTTTGCGCCTTTGTTTCAGAGGAAAATTGAAGCTTTTGTTTATGAGCTCTGATGTACAGAACAAGCGACGAACTGTTATTTGTTCGTGTTTCAAAAGAAGAAGGTTCTCAAATATTTACATCAGTAAAGATTTCAACACCCAGGCCAAACCCGTAACAGAAAATTTGAAATTTCACTTATTGACTGTATTTCGTCTGGTTTTCTGTTCTTGAATGAGGCACAACTTGGATGACATCTAAAATTGACGGACGCTTGTTCAATTCGGCTTTCTGAAAGTGAAATGACTGTACTTTGATTAAATTTTGATGACTTTGATGTCGACTTCCTGTTTCTAGCCTGTAAAAACGGAGCTTTATAACGGCAATTTTCAATTAAGGAATACATGTAAGTGACAAGCTTGGTGAATAAGTTGGCACATAACCTGATATGACGTCGGGACTGATAATGTTTTATCATTTGTTAAAATATTGTTTTACCTATTAATACTCTCAGCAACTTTGTTGTTGTTAAACATACTTTATTTTCCAGTTTTTTTTATATTTTTTATTTAGGATAATTTATGGGTAAATAATAAGAGCAGAAGAGCAAGCATTGTGAAAGCTAGCTATTGCAGTTGACGGAAGACGTTAAATGATGAAATGTTGTACACAAATTTGTTATTTAACGAAGTTTTGTATATATGATTTATGTAAAAAGCGAGAAATAATTGTTAAATTATGGCAAATAATTTGTGATGAATATGGTAAGAAAAAAAATATTATCATGTGTTAATTGTTAACCAAATTTTTTATTTAAATTGACCAAAGTATGGATGACATATTTATTTAACAATAAAGATTAATGTTTAACATGAGTATGTATTAAATGTTTAACTAACATTGATGATTATTTATGATATGTATATAGAGTGTAAGTAATCGTATATTCTTTGTTGATTTATTAAAAATGGTATAAAATATGTATAATTGTTACACACGTTTTTGTAAAACTCCTAATATGTTTTTAAAACATTGTTGGCAATATTGTAAAATAATTGTTTAGTGTAAATATTTTGGAAACATGTGTATTGATTAAATACAAAATCCTTTAAATGTGTTCTTTTCTTACAAAACATAGCATACTGACTCAACTTTTTAACAATAATAATAATAATAATAACCTGTTGATCATACCAGCTAATTAAACGAAACAAGTTGGTTTGTTACAGAATCTGTCACTTACACCGCTTCAACACAACATTTTACGCTCAACAGGAAACACACTAACACCTCAAAAAGAAATTCGCCAAACAGGGCCTTTGGCTAGTTCTAATTCGAACTTTTATAAGCAAAAACTAATAATTTTCTTTAATCTTCTTTTGCAGAATTGATAATTAATCTTTATCGTTTGCTAATTTTTTTGAACTTGGAAGAATAGTGATGCATTTTTTTTTAATAAATATCTTTTTGCAGTCATAAGTTGACATTTCGAAAAATAAATTAGTAAAATTGTTGCTTTAAAAATAAAAGCGAAAATTTGCATATTTTTTTATGCAAATTCCTTAGTTGTTCGGTCGGTTTGGAGCGCTTCAGTAAGGAAAGTGATAAACTTCAAAGCTGTTTTTCTCCTTGATCGTGTTTTCGATGATTTGTTGACTTTAAATTGATATAACTCAAAATCTACTGCCCATAGTGTCAAAATTGTCCACTCATATTTTTCAAACATATATCTTTAATTTGTCTTTAGGGATTAGTTGTAAGTTGTAAATAGTTTATTTTTTTATTTATTAATTTTTATAAAAAAAAAAGTGAACCAGCGAAATTTAAAAAAAAACTTCAATATTAAAAAAAAAAAACTATGGCAAATATGAAAAATCGGTAAAGACAGTTTGTTAAATACATTTTTCTGTTTATAAAAATGCTAAATATTTGTTTGTCAATAAATAAGTTTTTGACTTATAACAAAAATAAGAGACATCACTTTTTGACACATTTTATTTAAAAAAATAAATAAATAATGATAATTTAAAACCTTTGATTATCTTAATTAAGTATATTTAAGTATATTTAGTATTAAGTATATTTAGTATACATTTATGGAAAAAAAATTATACTGATATCTGCAATATTAAAAAAAAAGTTAAAAGTGTCCCATACCCCCTTAAGAGTTTCAACTTTTGTGCTACAGTATTAATACCATTTTCCCATAGTGATTTGTTTTTCGATAAATTACATATCAAATGAGTAATTGATAACATAAAGCCAACTTGTAATTTTTAATTGTCAATATAGATTGATTAGGAAATTTATTTCGAGTTAAAATTTATTTGTAAGGGTTTGTTAAAAAAGATTTTAAATTGACTTTATTTATATTCTAAAATGATTGAAAGGTAGATAATTTCTATTAAACCCATTACAACAATGGTAGATCGATGCAACTTTCGAAATCGAAGAAATGTATTGTTAATTTTTAACACAATGTGCTAACAATGAAAAGAAGCAAAACTTTGCATTTTAGCAGCAGATCTCGAGTACTAAACTTCTTTTTTGAGTTAGTCCCTCTAAAGCAAATAAATTTAGTACTGAAATGGCTCAACTGAAGCACAGATGTGTGCAGGACTTTCTTTTAAGTACAGGTATGTTATTTAAAGTGAAATTTAAAATTAAAATGTACAAATAGTCCGATTTATTGAATTATACACTTAAAAAAATGGTTAAAATTAAGAATCGGGGCCGGATTTGGCGTCTTTCAAAAAATATCGCCATGTCGAATGACCAATGAATGACCGCTGTATGGAGAACGTGACATAATAAAGTTTATTTATGCTCATGTCGCCAAAGGTTGCCATAATGCTAATAAGTCTGGGTTAACAGATTTGGCGTAAAATATCGGGCCACGATTCTATAGTTTAACCTAAATTCCGAAACCCTTTTTTTGGTTGCCTAAATTACAATTTTTTCAAAATATAAGATCTTATTAACAAATTGATCGAAGGAGATATCACGTCTTGGTTTGAACAGCATACTCAGACAAAATTAATAGTACCTTTTCGCCAACCGTTCTTGTGAGTTCAAGGTTTTTTTTTTTTTTAATGATTGTGTGTTAGTGGTAGACAATCTATAAATGATCTTTTCATCGACTCCTATACATAATATATAAGATATTTAGATGTGAGTAAAGAACTTGCATATAATATTTTACAGCTGTTTTTTGAATTTTTTGATAATTAGTAATCATTTTCCGACTGCCTATTTCTAGCCTCTACATAGATTTAATACAGAAAATTAAGTATCGTAATTTGTAACACTCGTCACGAGGTCAACACCTGAACAGGCACCCAAAACAAACTACTGGCGATGTCGTACGTTTGTTCGGGACTTTTAACTCCTCAGATTTCTCGAGCACGCATGTCACAGTGTGGATTTGAACTCGGGACCTGGCTGCATGGTCTGACCATTCGGCAGTTATTGTGATGTATGTATATACCAATTTTTTTTATTGACTACACATGTTATGCAGCTATAGTTTTGTAGGGATGTTGATACCACAAACAAATTTAAGGTTTTTAAGTGGAAGTTTAGAATACATCAACTTTTTAATTTAATTTTACAACATAGAACATTACTATCCAAATTTAAAACTACAAAGTGTGTACTATGTTTGGAATAATAGTTAGAATGAGAATTTGGAATTTTTTGGATAAGGTTTTTTTTTATTTTTTTTCCTGATACCTTTTTTCCATGCCATGTTTTGGCTTCATATAATAGTATGGATTTTACGTTTCTGTTAAAAATTCTTATCTTAGCTGAAATGGAGATATATTTATTTTTACAGAATTTCCTAGGGTAAAAAAAAGCTTACTCGTGCTTTATTTAATCTGTTCAATAAATTCTCGTTAGTTTCTCCTTTATTACTTATTGTACAATGTGTACAACCTAAATATTCGAAACTATTTACTTCTATTATTTTGTTGTCCAAATAATAAGTATTTTTTGGGGGGTTATTTATCATTTTTTTTTGTCTTTCTTTGATTAAAACTTAATCACCCCCAACTCTAAACACCCTTTTTCATTTGTCTCTATGTGTAGAATATTTGAAGAGTACACGGGAAGAACCACTTGATTTTTAGGAGTCTTACCTTATGTGTCTGCTTGGAGGACATTGGTGACAGGAAACCGGTTTTTCTTTCGGTTCTTCAATCGCGGTACAAACGTGTTACTCGTTCCACTGATCTCTGGCGTGAATCAGGGTTGCCGCTAATGAAAAACAAAGCCAGTAACCGGTTTCTCTATACCAGTTTAGGCGATTTCTCACTATCATTGAAAAAGAGGAATATTTGAGGAAAGCCTTCTACTAAATCAAGTGGTTCTTCCAGTGTACTCTTCATTTGTTTTTGTCTGCATATCCATCTTGGAAGATACTTGACAAAGGTTACCTGAAAAGCAGAGATCAGTCGGATGTTTGTCTAGTTTCCCCTAATACCTTTTTTGTTTGATAATTAGGTAATGGAATGGAATGGAATGCAAATGCGCCCTCTAGAAGGGAAGGGCGTAGGCTATGTAGCCCATTACCCCGCTCGCCAGAAGGGACAGTCACAGGAGACACACAAAGAAAGGACGACACAAACACATAGACAAATAACAACATTTATTGACAAGTACAAATATCCATGCCTGACCGGGATTCGAACCCGACCTCAGCAGCTCCAAAGGCCAGTACACTAACCATTCAGCCACCGAGGCGGCAATTAGGTAATCAATAGCATTCAAAAATACTGTGAGAGGAGTAAAGCATCCCTGTCGTAAACCAGATTTATTTTACCTCAAAAGCATGAGATTCTTGACTTCCCTGTTGTACTCTGTGATTAATATGGTAGTTATCATGGGTAATTCCACGGCAGAAGAGACCAGGACTGCAAAAAAAAAAAAAATTTTCCCACAATTCTATCTTTTATATTTGCTTTAGAAAGGTTTGAATTTTATTTTTTTTGTATCATCAACTATTGTTGTTTCGTCTTTTTCAACACAGCGGCTTCAAAATGGCCGCTTTGTTTCGAAAACAGGATCTCGTGTTTTTGCATCATTTTGAATCCTTGAATTTTCAGATAAGAAATACATTTTATCAGATTTTTTGGTAAAATTATTAAAATACACTATCAGAACTATGTTAAAACCACATTATTAATTGGCATTTATAACTAAAAGATATTTAATTAGGAAGATAAAAATCTCCTTTTTGAATGTAGTGTCAGTCACGAAAAGATATAAAAGTTCCCATAACTTTTTAAAATAAGGCTTTACTTCAAAATGTTTACGATATTTTCTTACTATAGTAATCTCTGTGTAATTCCAACAGTTTTAATTTTAAAATAAAAAACATTTTCTCTATTTATAACACATTTTAGATTTGTAGTGTCAGTCACGATGTAGTGCTAGTCACAACTTCTTTTTGATCTAGATGTTTTAGATTAGCTAAATACTTGTAGATTTCTTATATTTTGATAATTTTGATTTAAGATGGCTACATCAACAGATAAAAGAAAAAAAAGAGCAAAGGGGGTGTTTTTAAGACGGGATAAATTTTAAAAATTTAAAGAAAATGAAAGCAAAAACCATTTTACGGACAACACTTCAATTAAAGGTAAAACACCTCTATTGCAATCCTCCAACCGTTTGACAACCTTGTCTGGTAATTCTCTTCCAAAAGTCATGGTCATCTTTGAATTCAAACATGGTGACGGACCAATTGATGGACTTCGAGATACAGTGAGGAGGGGATAAAGGAAGTCACACTTTCTAAGAAATTTGACCCACATTTTGCTAAAGATTTTTTCACTTTGCATAAGAAATCTGCCCTAACATATAACTATTATACATTTCTGACAACTGTGTAAAGAGCAAAATAGGTAGATTAAATTATATATGCCCATTAAAGGAAGTTAAACCTTCCAATTCCTAGACACACAAAAATTGCTTCGTTTTTTAAAATTAAACAAATGCCTACTTAAAACAACTGCCAATGTTTCATTAAATCCCCCAAAATACTACACGGTTAATTAAACAAATTTAAATGTTGTAAAAGGAAATACCTCTCAACAAAATTTTGAAAATGAACGTGATGCTGGAAAAAGAGCTTTATTTCCTTTTGTAGTTAAATTATCGTTAAATATTTTGTGAGCAAATGTTAAGTAAAGTTGCTTATTCAATAAAACTGAAACATCTGCAATGGTCGGGGGTCTTTTTGCGTGGCCTGAGAGGGAAGGTTTTTCAGAAAATGCTATTGAAGAAAGAAGTAAGAAACTACCAGAATTCAACTTTAGGGGACGTTGTGTAACTTTGTCTAACTATATTTTTTTACAATGTACGCAATTTTTAACTTACTATATTCAAAACTATTTACATATGTTGTGTTATTATTGCCTAAATTTTCCATTTCTGTGTTACAATTCACATGATGAAGTGTGCCACAAGTTGAATGTAGTGTAAGTCACGCACAAAAGTGTTAATAAATTATTTCCTATGATATTTCAATACTTTTTTGCAATTAAATGATTTAGCTTTAAACCTTATAATTAAAATAAGCACTGGTAAAATGATGATTTACTGCATTTTGAAGAAAAAATTAGAGTTCAAGAAATTACCAGAAACCTACTTTAGAGGACATTGTGTAACTTTTTCTAACCATAATTTTACCATTTATGCAATTTTTAACACTCCTTTTTACAAAATTATTTACATATGTTGTGTTATTATTGCTTAAAATTCCATATCTGTGATACAATTCACAATGTAGTGTCAGTCACGAAATGAATGTAGTGTCAGTCACGCACAAAATCGTTAATAACTTATTTCCTATGGTATTTTAATACTTTTTTGCAATTAATATATTTAGCCTGAAACCTTATACTTAAAATAAGCAGTGGTAGAATGCTGATTTACTGCGCAATCAGAAGAAATTAGAATTTTTCTGATAGCCAAAAATCTACGTACTTTCGCGTAGTGTCAGTCACATCAGGACATTTTTATTATTTTTTAGTTAAATATTAAATTTTAAAAAAAAATTAATGATTGCTAAAAATATTATATGCTCAGGGGTATACTGACATACAATATTTTTTTTCACAAATAAAAAAATAATTATGAAATATGCAAACGAAGTTGGTTAAATCGTTCTGATGTAGTGTCAGTCACGCGTGGAAATGCCCTCATATATACAGGGTGGTTATAAAATAACGCTTGCTATTCGGAGTGGTCTGTAGCATGAATAAATAATCCAAATGCAACAAAAATTGAGACACTTACTAATTAAGAAGGGGGAAAAAGAATGGAATCATAAAAAACAAACTCGTCTCTTGACCAGGGTTCTAAATTACGAGGCGTAATTGGATGTGTTGGCCGTAATTAGCCATAATTGGCTATGCCTCGTAATTTAGAACCCCGGTCAAGAGACGATTTCGTTTTTTATGATTCCATTCTTTTTGAAAAAAAAAGAAAGAAACTCGTCTCTTAACCAGGGTTCTAAATTACGAGGCGTAATTAGCTGTGTTGGCCGTAATTGGCCATAATTGACGACGCCTTGTAATTTAAATTCGAGTTGTTTTTTATGATGATTCTTTTTTATGATTCCATTCTTTCCCCCCCTTCTTGATTGGTAAGTGTTTCAATTTTTGATGCATTTGGATTATTCATTCAAGCTACAGTCCACTCCGGATAGCGAGCGTAATTTTATAACCACCCTGTAATTTTGATAATGTTTACAAAACGTGAAAGGGTCGCATAACTTTGGAGAAGTTTCCGTAATTTGTCCCTGTAGACACTACAGAAATCCTTTTCAAAGTCCACGAAATCCATGTAATATATTCTGTGGATTATCATTCAATGGATTGTTCTATAATTATCCTCAGTGCTCAGTGTGGCGGAAAATCTTTATATCCGGCCCTGTAAAGAAGGCCTTTTCAAAGTTCATGAAAAAAAAAAACGTATAATACACTCTTAAAACAAAAGAGTGAAATCCACTCTAGTTGGAGAAGTGCATTTTCGACACCCTAAAGGCATGCATATTTTCTCAGACTGAGTTAAAATCACTCGTTTGGAGTGATCCTGTCGGAGGTTTAACACACAAAGGATCCACTCCAAAAGGAGAAGTGCATTTTCCAGTCTGGAGGAGTGAAATCCACTCAGACTGAGTTAAATTCGGAGTGTTTGTTTTAAGAGTGTACTTATTAATATTCGATGGATTTTTCTACAATAGTATTCTCAGTATTGCATTATGGTCTGCACAAGATAGGTTAGCTTAAAAACTAGCCTGTTTTGGTCTTAGTTTTCTATATATTTATTTTTTTACTGCTTTAAGAATTATTTTTGCAAAAAAAAAAAAAAAATTTGGCGACACTAAGCAAAGTGATTCCTCTCCAATTGTCATTATTTGATAAATTTCATTTCTTTTGGGTAATTTAACAGTTATTCCCTCATCCCATTCTTTTGGCCATTTTTCATTTTCTAAAATTCTATTAACCCTTTCAGTCCCAAAAATTTACTACACTACAGAAACATCTGATATTCACAAAATAAGCTTATTTTAGATCAAATATAAGATTTCCATAAGAAAAAAAATTCATTTTAATTTTTTATATGGTTTTTGAAATAATGCCAAAATTTTTTAACTGTGGAAAACAACAAAATAAAAATACATATATTACCTAAAAACCCTTCGAGTTATATATTTTAAAGTATCTGACCATATTATTAAATTTTTTTAAAAAATTAAGTTAACCGAAGTAGTTTAAATTGTGTTTTAAATATAAGGAAGTGAGTGATCTTTTCAAAAATTAGGTGAAACGCTTGTTAGCTATTTTCTGAATAAAAAAAATTGTAGTTCTGATTTCTATTGAGATTAATGTAAAATATTGTCTAATAGAACAGAGTGTGTAGAATCGAATGATAGGTGTTGGATGTCATAACTGGGCATAAACATTTAGAAAAAAAATATTGAAAGTGATGATGCCAAATGGCATCACTGGGACTGAAAGGGTTAAAGAGTACAGACATTTGGTGACTGGCATATCTCAATTTCTTTAATTAGTTCACCAGATAGGTTGTCACTGCCAGCAGATGTGCCACATTTAAGCAATTTTATTGCTTGTATGGCACCTCGTGTTTTGTTATTGGACCTGTTTAGGACTTATTTGAACTGGTTAGTTTAAGCACTTTTAGTACATTTTAAATATGTACCTGTATTTTATTACAAAAGTACAATGAATTATTTTTTTACTAAATTTCATGGACTGTTTTATTTCTGTTCCTGTTTAATTTTCAATTCTTATTCATATCGAAATTTCCCATTCTTTGTAAACATATTCATTTTCGAAAATATAGTTAAGGTTAAAATGATCGACTTAAGTCAAATTTAATCAATACCAAGTTCTAGTAATGTGTACTACTAAATAGTAAGTGTCAGATATTTTGAGACTGTTTTTTATTACTATATATAAGTAGCTCTTTTCCGCAATTTCGTTATTTATTTGAATTTTATATCAAGCGAATAATAGGTTATCTAAAACTAACTTGCATCTCAAAATTGTTAAATTCAAGGATTTTCAACTATTCAATATACTTATACAAATATATATTATTATACAAATTTAAACAATGGTGCATGGAAAATTAAAGACATACATTGTTGTTACAAAATTTTCTGTTTATAACAATACTTGTGCTTCTGTTTAACAATGAAAATAAACGATTTTTCTCATTTCATCCAGAGACCTCACGTACTAAGCTGCTCTTTGAAGTTACGTCTTCAAAAGTTCCGTTATTTGTACCAAAATTGTGCTGAAGTGGCTTAAACAGGCGCAGCCTTTGAAGGAGGGATCCAAAACTTAACGGGTATGTTATACATATATATATATTTTTTTTTTTTTTTTTGTAAAATGCAACATTTTTTTTTATGGAATGGCTTTATCGCGAGTTAGGTGCGGTTTATTGAAGCCTTATGCTAATGAAGATCCCACAAGGGTTATGTCCTCACCTTAAGAATCTTTTAAATAGGTCGTGCAGAGAAAATAATGTTTCGTCATTAATTGGCGCCGTGTACATTGGACTGATTCACTTCAAACAAGTTAGGGTCTAAATTTTTAAGGCCGCTTATTTAAATTGGCATCTGATTGCGTTAGGTGCCAATTGAGGAGTTGGACTAGTTTGTGACTTAACCACGATTCTAAATAATTATTGTCGCCATTTGTCGGCATTAGTCCACAAGTGCGACTTTAATCAAACTAACTTAAAATAGCTGTAGTATGTACTGTTTGGCACACTGTGTCACGATTATAAAATTTTTGTTGGCGACTTTTGTTCGTCAGCAATTTAATGTTATTTAAAGATGTTATTACAAAATAAAAACAGAAGGGTCGCTTTTTATCTTAATTTTTTGCATATTTGGCAATTGCCCAGTTAACAAAAGTAGTTTTTGAGAAATTCAACGGTGTAAGGATATATTAGGTGTAGAAACACCATTGACTGACACTAGTTCTTCAACGGTACCAATGATTCACAGACACTTACAGTAATAATAAAACATGTTACAGGACCATCTTGCTTAGTTAATGAGTAAGAAAATGTATTTAGAGTTTGAAGAATATCAGATTTTTTATATGATTAATAAGTACTCAAACGGCATTTAGTTTTTTTTACTATAATTCAGAAATATCTGCCTAGTCAGTAGTTCTCTTGTAATAAGCTTATCTGGGTCGTTTCACTGAGTAATATTAGCAAATTAACAAGGTAATATTAGAGATATATTTTCAATTAAAAACATTTAAATGTGTGGCGGTTTTGACCCTCGCTTGTCAAGCGAGTGGTCCCGGGTTCGAATCCCAGGTAAGACATGGATATTCTGCATTTTTATATCATTATTCTTAATGGTCGCCCAGCCGGTATGGTTGATTCGACCTTCACCTGTAGAGCGAGTGGGCCTGGGTTCGAATCCTAGTTAAGACTTGGATATTTGTGTTGTCCCGAGTACATGCGAAGAACGTGCTCGTTAAACGGGTGTATCCGAATTTGGTTTTTCAAAAATGAATTACTTGCCAATTAAGTTTAATCGAGTTTATTATAATAGTTGTTCATTTTAATGTTTATATTGAGTTTATTATATTATAAAATGCTGATGTGTAGTTCCGGAAAAAATATTTAGACGTTTTCAAAAATTTGTAGGTATCACTGTAGCAAATCTCTGTTAATTCTGTACAACTAGCCCTGTCTTTAAACTATTTATGCCCCAATGGAGCATGAGGTCACGGGCTTTCTCCAAACCCTCCTGTCTAGCTCAGCTTCTCTGGTCAGTTCTTAACTTGTAAACCCAAAAGCATTTCTCTATTATGTAGTCATCCGCCAAAAAGTCATTTTTGGTTGGATTTGATCCTCTTTTGTTACTGTCCATCAGACACCCACGTCAAGAATATTTTTCTGGGATCAGTTTGTTTCATTCAGACGAAATGTCCAATCCATCTTCAACGTCTCTTTTTAAGCTCATTTGCAATAGGAAGTTATTTTAATTTTTCGTACAATCTAATTCGGAATTATTTGCTACCAATATATATTCAGAATTTTCCTGAAACATTTTGTTTGAAATGCATCAACTTTGTCTTCCTGTGATTTGGTTAATTTCAAACTCTCAATTCCATATAAAAGTTTATATTTTACTTTCTTTGTAGAAGTATAAAAACGTAGTGTGCTTTATTTATACTTGATTTTATGTCATCATACACTCTTAAAACAAGAGTGAAATCCACTTCAGTAGGAGAAGTGCATTTTCGACTCTGGAAAGGAGTGAATATTAACTCAGACTGAGTGAAAATCGCTCGTTCGTTTTAAGAGTGTTTGTGCCTTCTTCGGTGGTAACTGCTTCACCCATATTATTGAAGGAATTTGTCTCTTCTACATATTTTCATTTAACGTAAATTTGATTCGGGTTACCGCATTTCATTTTAAGGACTTGGATTTTTTCTCATTTACAAAAAAGCCAACTTTTTTGGCACTTGTTTCGAGGCTTGTTCATTTTTTTCACATGTCCTCTAATTTAGAAGACATGAACATAATTTCGTCTGCGTAGTCGATGTCTTCTACCATGCTATCCAAATACTATCCGATTCTAAGTTCTCGGTTCTTCAGCATTGCTTTCATAATCCAGTTTATAATAGTGAAAAAGGATTCTCATAATACGCTTTCTTGTCTAGCACCTTTTCGAATGTAAAAACTGCCAGTTGTGCGGTTGCTCAAGATAACTTGCAGTATGATGTCTGTCAGTCGCTGCCTTCAGCCTCAAACTTAAAATAACCACAAGAACGACAAACGCAACTTTAAACACAAGGCCGCCATTTTTATTAAATTCTCCAGTTGAAATTCTAAAACATAGAAAATATAAATTCACACAGCTTCATGCTCACGCGGAGCAAGCATTTTTTACACAGTAGGAGAGCGTGCAGTAATTAAATATTTTTAAATTCCACAAGAAACCTTACACCTCCCCCACTAGAGTTATATTAAATCAAAATTTAAAATAACTAAACCTAATGCAATACAAAAGTTATGTGCTACGGTCGAGGTTATGAAGAAGAAAAATACTACACAAGAACTAAATACTACACAAATTCAAACAGCATAAAATGCCCGCCTTAAAAGTTATCATCATAGGTTTTGTTGTCTCCTGTTCAAAGTCTCGATAAGGCGTCCGCATTAATCAATTTCTGTCCTTTTACATAATTTATCTTAATGTTAAATCGTTGTAGAGACAATGCCCAACGTTGAAGCCTAGGGCTTTGAGGAACAGAGTCCGAAAGAAAAACAAGCGGGTTGTGGTCAGTCATTAAAATTATTTCCGCTCCAAATAATATTGTCTCGAACCGCTTGAGAGCCCATATGATGGCAAAGGCTTCACGTTCGATAGTGGACCACTTCTTTTGACTTTCGTTCAGTTTTTGACTAGCAAATGCTATTGGATGGAGGTTTCCTTCTGCATCAGACTGGCTCACACAGCTTCCCACTGCGTATTGGGAAGCATCAGTGTACAAATAGAAAGGCTTGCACACTTCCGGCACTTTCAGTTGGGATATTGCACCTAGCAGCTCCTTTAGCTGCTGGAAAGCGGCATCCGCTTCTTTCTTCCATGGTAGTTCATTGGGAACCCTCTTCTTTGTAAGTTCGGTTAACGGCAACGCAATAGTTGCAAAGTTGGGTATATACTGCCTGTAATAGTTGCAGAATCCTAACGCACTCCGCAGCTGTTTCTTGGTCTTGGGTGTCTGTAGACTGCTTACCCCCTGGATCCTCTCGGGATCCGGTCCATGCTTACCCGACCCAACTAAATGTCCTAAATACTTCACTTGGGACTTCGCAAAGCTACACTTTTTTAAGTTAACTGAAAAGTGCAAGTCATTTAGCCTGTTGAAAATGAGCTTCAGATGTTCAATGTGTTCCTTCCAACTATCCGAAAATATTGCCAGGTCATCTATGTAAGCACACGAAAAGTCGGAGTAATCTCGTATGGCTTCCGATATCGCCCGCTGGTAAGTGGCAGCTGCATTTCTGAGACCGAATGGCATCACCTTCCAACGGTATTGGCCTCTGTGCGTTCTACAAGCTGTAAGCTCCTTGCTGTTATCATCCATGGGTATCGCCCAGTAGCCTTTTAACATATCTAAGAGAGTTATGAATTTTTTCTTTCCAACCAGAAACGTTAACTCTTCTATATTCTGCATTGGATAGGCGTCTGGAATCGACACGCTGTTCAAACTTCGAAAGTCAATGCATAGCCTCAAAGAACCGTCCTTTTTGTTAACGCATACTATAGGGTGTGCAATTTCACTTTGAGTAGCTTCAATGAGATCCAACTTCAATAACTCTTCGATTTGCTCATCGACTTTCCTTTTTAATGCTTCTGGAACTCGGTAAGACTTAGGTTTAATATCTTCTTTAAAACCTTTAATTTGAATGGTGTGCTTCCCAATTTTAGCTCTTCGAATTTCCCCAGAGAATAGATCCTCATTCTCCAAGATTAATTTAACCAATGCACGTCGTTGCTCTTCTGCCAAATGGTTTAATTCTGCTTCCTTCAGAAAACTGTTACCGCTAGATGTTTTGAATATAGGGGTTTCATAAAGATCTCCAAAATCTTCATCGTCGTCAAACACGATTCCCACAGTCTGGGTTCTAGCTATGTATTCTCGGAGCTTATTGGCATGTAGGAGCCTCAGGTTGTTCTCTGGCATCCTTACGTAGTACGAATCCGGATGCTTCCGCTTCACGATTTCTACTGGCCCAATCCATCTTGCATATAACTTGTTGGTAGAGTCCGGGACCAAAGCCACCACCAGATCTCCCTCTTTGAATTCTTTGTACCGTTTTCGGAGATTATAATGAGTCACATATCCCTCTTGCTGCTGCTTTGCAATCAGTTTTGCGCGCTGTGTTGCTTCTTCAAGCTTGACCTTTAGTTCCTGAAGGTATGTGGTGCTAGACTTGCTGAGGCTATAAGGTAAATCCATATTTCCTGCCCATGTAGAACTAAGAATAGCCAGGGGCCCTCTCGGTTCTCTCCCGTACATCAAAAGGAACGGGGGTACTCCGGTAGTAGAATTGGGAACCTCTCTGTACGTCCATAATAGAAAGGGAATATGACGATCCCAATCCCTCTCATGTTCTCGAATTACGTGGTGTAACATGTTTTTAAAGGTCTGATTCCATCTCTCAACTACCCCATTGCTTTCAGGATGCCCTGGAGTACAAAACCGTGGACAGGCTCCCATCTTCTCCATGAATTCTTTAGTCAAATTTGAAGTAAAGTTTGTGGCGTTATCTAGGACCATTGCTTCAGGTACGCCAGTTCTGCAAAATATCTCCAAAAGTGCTGAACAAGTAGTCTTGGCTGTCAGTGAGGTCAATGGCACTGCCTCTGGCCATCTCGAATGTTGATCTATAAGACAGAGTACATATTTATGTCCTCTAGATGATGCTGGTTCAATCGGCCCAATCAAATCAACATTTACAACTTGAAATGGTAGCTCAGGACGGGTTACTGCACTTATAGGTATTTTATCGGTAGCGCGGCACACTTTCCGCATCTGACAACCATGACAAGAGCTACAATGTTCCTTTATCTCTTCACTCATATTTGGCCAATGAAAAGAAAACTTAATTCTTTCTGCTGTTTTCTTTGCTCCTAAATGGGCGCCAAATACAGATTCATGCGCAATTTCCAAAACCTCTCTCCGTCTAGTTAGAGGTAATACGAGCTTCTGTACCTGCTGCCCCATAATCTTTTCGTCATGGTGCAATAAGCCGCCCACTATTAAAAATCCACCTTTACCTTGTTTTGCTGATTCCCATCCTTTGGTCAACGTTACACACTCTCGTTGTTCTTCTCTAAAGATCTCGGCTTCACTTTTAATGACTTTCCCATTTCCATTTTGTTTACTTTTTTCCTCAGCACCTGACTGTTCTTCTTGGCGGTCTACATTATTTGCTTCCTCGCCAACGGAAGCTTCCTTATTCAATTTCGCCATAAAAATCGAGCATCCTGAGGTATAACTTTTGGCCTGATTTGTTAACGCTTTATACGTCTCCATGTCTAGCAAAACGTCGGTATTCAAATCTTTACACGTCGCCACCAAGACTGTCATAGTAGGAGTGATCCGTCCTTCATTGCCTTCTGCTAAACTGATTTTGATTTCTGCTAGATTTGCTTCTTTTGCTTCTCCAAATGCAGGTTTCAACCGAATTCTTCCCTTGACCACATCATTTTGTTCTTGCAACAGGTCCTCTCTAAAAACTGTAATTTCTGTTCCTGAATCCAAAATTGCATTCAATATGTTTTTTCCATACTTAATCTTCACTATATCCATTTGCGCCAACCTTATTTTGTTGTTTGTTTGCTTTGGTTGTATTGCCAATATTTCCCCACTGACTTTTGCCGTGATAACATCTGCATTGGCTTGTGTATCTCCACCCGTATCGCTTCTTTGACCCCCGTTCTGTGGCTCTCTGTCACTGTAGCCTGACCTATGAGAACAATTGCGGGCTAGGTGAGACGTTTGTCCGCATATGAAACATGCTTGTGGTCTTGATCCCCTAAAATCTCCATTTCTATAAGACCCTCGACGAAGCGGCGGTGGGCTGTACCTTCCATTATTACTATGTGAGTTTGCTTTATTACGATATCTGTTTGCAAGATACTGATTCTCTCCATCCCTCAATGATTTTCCCCTGGACTCAAAGTAGATGTCACACTCCTTCCCTAATCTAGAAGGTTTAAACCAATTATCTCCTTGCTGAATTCTTATAAACATGGCAGTTTCTGGATCCAAAGTTTTGAAAAGTTGATCCGAAACAATTAAGTCGTTTACGGTCTGAAAATCTTCCGCCTTTCTTCTTTCACAGTAGTACAGCCACAGAGCGTTTAACCTCGATGCGAATTGCAAGAAAGTTTCATTCACATATCTCCTAGCCTCTGTAAAATTCTGTAAACAAGCTTGTGGGGAGGGTTCATATTCTCGTAACACCATCTCCTTAACGGTATCATACTCTTTAATATCATCTCCCTTGAGATAGGTAAGTACACTCAACGCCTTATCGCCCAATAAGTTAATTAAAATTTCTGATCGATAATCCGCTGGCACCATCTTAGTTTCAAACGAGCCTTCCAAAGACTGGAAAAATAACACCCAGTTTTCTGATTTTGTTGGAACGGGCATTGTGAGTATACGAATACTTTTAACTAAACCTTCAATTGAAACTTTATCCCCCTCATTGCTTAGTTTAATAGAACCATCACTCACCCCACCGTTGTCGCCAAACCCAAGTCCTTGATTCAAACGCGCCAACTGCAGTTCATGTTCTCTTTGTTTTTCTTTTTCATTCAACCGCGCCAACTCCATTTCATGTTCTCTCTGTTTATCTTTTTCAGCTGCTTCTCTTTCTTTTTCAGCTGCTTCTCTTTCTTTTTCAGCTGCTTCTCTTTCTTTTTCTTTTTCAGCCGCTTCTCTCTCCCTTTCTTTTTCCTTTTTCTCATCTTCCTCTGCAGCTTTTCGGTCTTCAATCGTCGTAATCAGAAATTCTCGCCAAAATTCTGGATCTTCGATATAGCGCTTGCTACCTTCAATTTGTTTCCGCAAGTCTACTAGTTTAGCCACAGCTCTTGGCGATTCACCCATTTCTTCCAATACCAGCCATAAATCTTCTTTCTTACTTCCTTTAACAGCAAACATTTTGTCTGTATTATTATAACTCGGTTTCCCCGCACAATGTCAGTCGCTGCCTTCAGCCTCAAACTTAAAATAACCACAAGAACGACAAACGCAACTTTAAACGCAAGGCCGCCATTTTTATTAAATTCTCCAGTTGAAATTCTAAAACATAGAAAATATAAATTCACACAGCTTCATGCTCACGCGGAGCAAGCATTTTTTACACAGTAGGAGAGCGTGCAGTAATTAAATATTTTTAAATTCCACAAGAAACCTTACAATGTCCTTTCCTCATACAGACACCTAATGCGAGATATTACTTTCAATGAATACATCTATGAATTCTATGAATTTTAAATGAATGGTTACATTTTGTTGGGTTGTTATGGTTAAATGCTTTGTTCAACAACACTGTAAAAACAAGGGAGTATTATTACACTTTTTTTGGGTTAATGAAATGCTATATACGGTGTAAATATACACGACTTGTGGTGTCACCACCAACATAGGTGTTATCATTCACTCAAAATGGTTTTTATTTAAACTTAAGACAAAATTGGTGTTAACATACACCAAGAATGTAGCCTTTCGAAGACATTTTGTAAACGAAACACCAAATTTGGTGCTACAGATCGAGTCAATCTAGCAATTCTTTGGTTGTAACGGGAAAATTAGAGCTGTGTTTTGATAATTTATTCGTGATGTGCATGGTTTAGTCTTATTTTAAAAATTGCTGGATAGAAAACTTATTTCAGCTTGCAGTTATTACTTTTAAGTGATTGTCTGTGTGTTTGCATTCAGTTAGCCCTAAACAACAGCATAAATTTTAATTTTGAAGATGGTAAATCGTGTTTGTAATTGCCGAAAATGCAAAGTAAGCGGAACAAATATATGTATTCTTTATAGAGATAACTGAATTCACTTCCACATGACACTTTCATAACTGAATTACTACTAAATAATTTAACTAAAACTTGATATGATGAGACTTGATTGATATCTTTAATTTACGTTAAGTAGTCCTAAACATTAATTTTATCTGAGTTATGTTTTTGTATAATACGTGTACATTTTCATTTTTTTCTTTTGTAGCATGGATAAAGGTATCCTCGTTGAGTTCAACCCAAGTCGCAAATCAACTCAAGTTACAAAATTAGCTATTTTTAACATTACAAATTGTCTGTTGTTCAGGATTTGTAAGAAATCAGTTTACACCAAAAAGTGTTTTTAAAAAATAACCATTTTATCCTTTTGATTCAGAAATTGGTATCAGAACACCCTGTTAGGTCGTTAGGGGTTTACGTACACCAAATCAATGGGGGCGTTTCGCCTCACCAAAAATGGTGGCAACAGAGTAGCCACCAAATGTGGTGTTTCTACACACCAGTCAATTATCGGTGTTTCATTACAGCGATTACTGGTGGTGTTTCCTTACACCACTTTTGGTGGCTACTTTGTTGCCACCATTTTTGGCGTGAAGATACACCAAAATTATTTACAGTGAATATTTCTTAAAACGAAGATTTGGTGAAGAGGTTTTCACCATGAAAACCAGTCCACTTAATTCTCAGCTATTCCTCAATGCTTTTCCTAACTCTATATTTTTAAAAGGCGTCATTTTCTAAAGTGAAAGTGTTTTTTTCTCATCTGCTTAAGAACATCATTTTTACTTAACGTTGATAATAAATAAAAACAATTTAGTTATAGATTATCTATGATTCATTAGATATAACATTCACAGAAAAACAAATTTTCAAGCATGGAAAAGGGGTTTTAATATGGATATATATAGATTCGAAAAAAAGTTGTTCATCTGTTCAGCAAAGTGTTCTCAATGTAAGACATATATATTTAAATCTTTCAATTATGGGCATTTTATTTAGTTATGAAGAAAATTTAAATATGCGTGGGTATGAGCTTATAAATAAAAGCATATGCGATGTTAAATGGCCATTATTATGAACACAAAGGTCCATAAAACTTAAAATATTTGTCACTATTAGACGCCTATAACTTTTTTTTCGAATCTATATATATCCATAATAATATCCCTTTTCCATGCTTGAAGATTTGTTTTTCTATGAATGTTATATCTAATGAATCATAGATAATCTATAACTAAATTGTTTTTATTTATTATCAATGTAAATAAGTTTGGAATAGATTTTTTACTGGCTTATTTTTCTGCAAATTAAAATCGCTTATTTATATGCAAATTACTATTATTTATCTGCAAATTAAAATCGCAAAATATAATTTTTTCCCCTATAATTTTATTTTATCACTCATTTTAAACACAATGGTAGATCGCAGCAGCGTTAAGTCGAAGACATGCATTGTTTAATTTTTTTTTAATTATTCCAAATGAAATTTTTTTTATAACAATATGTTGTAACAATGAAAATTAGAGAGATTTTCTCATTCTAACGGCAGATCTCACGCACGAAGCTGCGTTTTTAAATTAGTCTTCTAAAGTAATTTAATTTTGTCGCCAAATAGCTTAACTAAAGAAAAGATATACTCTCTTTGCATGTAGGTATGTTGTTCAGGTTTTTTGAAGCAAAGTTTTAATTTTAAAACTTAATGTAAAACTGATTTATTTATCTGCAAATGTCAGGGATTCCAAATTGCATTTGCCTTTCGCCACTCATTCAACAGTTTTAATTATTGTATTTTGTTATCTTGTAACTATTTTCCTTGGAAAAATCTTCATTTTATTCTCATTCAATAAATTCATAGAATATTTTAATTAAAAAAATAATACGAAATCTGTTAGATTTAAATATCTTTTCGTTTCGTGACATTGTGATGAATAAAAGACTTTATCAACGTACTTGTAAATAATTACACATCAATGTTAAGATTTCAAGTACTTGAAATTAACAAATTAATATCGCACTACAAAATATATTTGACACTTAACGCGCGGTTGTTCGTCTAATCGAATCTTAGCTTAGTAGTTTTATATTTGTTGTCAAAAGTAAGCCTTTAAATTTTGGGCAGAATGTGTCGTAATTTTTTTATATAAATATATTGTTCTATATAAATATATTGTTCTTAAAAAATAACTTAAATTAATCGTATATATTCAAGTATGTATTGTGTATAGAATAAATATTTTATATGTTACAGTTAAATGTAAAATCCACAAACCTCTGCGATAATTGAGCTACTTAAAATGAGATCTTCAATTCTGCCAAAAGTCATTTCTAAGACTGAGAGTGGACATAAGATCTCACACACACACATACACAACCCACATCTTCAATTACTCGCATCTCACCATCTTCAAAGAATATGCTTCTTGTACTTAAAATTCTACATTTTTAAATTAAATTGTATTTCCGTTGGTAGGGGGATAATTAATTAATTTATAAACTGTTAGCTTTAGATGTATTTTTTTAGGTCATTTAAGGACATTAAGGATAAGGTTTGTTAGGACATTTGGTATTTTTTGTGAAAAGTGCAGGAAGATGGGTAACAGTATTTAATTGCGTGTTTGTGTGATTTTGGTGAAGTAATTATTATTTTTTTGGGCTTTGAGTGAATGTGTTTCTTTATTTTGAATGAATGTGTGTGTTTGTGAGTGAATGAGTCCTTGACAATAATTAAGTATCTGTGTGCGCTTGTTTTTTGTGACAAATATATAAAATCTGTGTGGATTTTGTATTAACAATATGTGAGTGTGTAATTTAAAAGAAAATATTTAAAATATCTTAGATTTAAAAATTGCTAGGATGAGGTTTGTTGCGTGTCGGATGGAGGTTGTGTATTCACTGTGCTTAGTTTGGGAATTCGGGAAAGAGTATTAAAAATCTTTTAATTTATTAATTGTGTAATTGTGTGCTTGTGTGATTTTGTGTGCACGTTTTCTTTTTTTTTTCTCTCTTTTTCCGGCTGGTGAGTCGGAGTGGGGTCCACGTCCCACCAGCCGGTAACGTTGGGGAATCGCGCTTACCTCTTCTGGGGAGGCGAAGACGAATACCCCGTAAATCGGCTAACTATTCCCGACGTAGTTCTGGTAAGTTGGTTCGATCTTTGTGTTTGTGTTGTGGCTGCTTTGTGGTAGTTCACCAGTGTCATGCGCAGTCCCTCTTTGTTCAAAACTAAGCGCGATTTTTTTAAAAAGTATTTGCAATCTGTGAGTATGTAATTTAAAAGAAAATATTTAAAATACCATTAAATTTATAAATTGTTAGGATTAGGTTAGTTACGTGCCAGTGATCGGATAGTGGATGGTAAATCACTGCGCTTAGTGTGGGAATTTGGGTACGAGTATTTAAAATCTTTTAATTTTTAAAATTTAAGCTTTAAGCGTATTTTTTAGGCCATTTACAGGATAAGGTTTGTAATGACATTGAGTATTTTTTGTGACAAGTGCGGGAAGTTGGGTAATGGAATTTAAGTGTTTGCTTGTGTGATTTTGAGTGAATGGGGTATTTTTTTTTATTTTGAATGAATGTGTGTGTTAATGAGTGGATGATTGATTGACAAGAATTAAGTATCAAAGTGCGCGTGTTTTTTGTGACAAATATGTAAAATCTGTGTGGCTTTTGTAAAAAGTATTAACAATATAATAGTGTGTAATGAAAAAGAAATTATTTAACATATCTTTAGATTTATAAATTCTTAGGATTAGGTTAGTTGCGTGCCAGTGAACGGATGGAGGATGTGTATTCACTGTGCTTAGTTTGGGAATTCGGGAAAGAGTATTAAAAATCTTCTAATTAATTGTGTGCTTGTGTGCATGTTTTTTTTTTTTTTTTTGGCTGGTGAGTCGGGCTGGGGTCCACGTCCCACCAGCTGGTAACGTTGGGGAATCGTGCTTACCTCTTCTGGGGAGGCGGAGACGAATACCCCGTAAATCGGCTAACTAGGCCCGACGTAGTTCTGGTAAGTTGGTTCGATCTTTGTGTGTGTGTCGTGGCTGCCTCGTGGTAGTTCACCAGTGTCATGCGATGTCCTTCATTGTTCAAAACTAAGCGCGGTTTTTGAAAAAAGTATTTACAATCTGTGAGTATGTAATTTAAAAGAAAATCTTTAAAATACCTTTAAATTTATAAATTGTTAGGATTAGGTTAGTTGCGTGCCAGTGCTCGGATAGTGAATGGTAAATCACTGTGCTTAGTGTGGGAATTTGGGTACGAGTATTTAAAATCTTTTAATTTTTAAACTGTTAGCTTTAGGCGTATTTTTTTAGGTCATTTACAGGATAAGGTTTGTTAGAACATTGGGTATTTTTTCTGACAAGTGTGGGAAGTTGGGTAATAGTATTTAATTGTTTGCTCGTGTGATTTTGAGTGAATGTGGTATTTTTTTTATTTTGAATGAATGTGTGTGTTTATGAGTGGATGAGTGATTGAAAAGAATTAAGTATTAAAGTGCGCGTGTTTTTTGTGACAAATATGTAAAATCTGTGGGGGTTTTGTAAAAAGTATTAACAATATGTGAGTGTGTAATTTAAAACAAATTGTCGCCCTTAACGGTTGCGTTGGGTGCCTATTCAGGTGTGGCTCGTCACCTGACTGTGGTTCTAAAATACGACGCCCGTCGCCAATAGCCCTCGTGTAGCTCTAGTGCGACGATAATTCAAACCAAAAAAAATAAAACAAATTATTTAAAATACCTTTAGATTTATTAATTGTGGGGATTAGGTTAGTTGCGTGCCAGTGATCGGATAGTGGATGGTAAATCACTGTGCTTAGTGTGGGAATTTGGGTACGAGTATTTAAAATCTTTTAATTTTTAAACTGTTAGCTTTAGGCGTATTTTTTTAGGTCATTTACAGGATAATGTTTGTTAGGACATTGGGTATTTTTTCTGACAAGTGTGGGAAGTTGGGTAATAGTATTTAATTGTTTGCTTGTGTGATTTTGAGTGAATGTGGTATTTTTTATTTTGAATGAATGTGTGTGTTTATGAGTGGATGAGTGATTGAAAAGAATTAAGTATCAAAGTGCGCGTGTTTTTTGTGACAAATATGTAAAATCTGTGGGGGTTTTTGTAAAAAGTATTAACAATATGTGAGTGTGTAATTTAAAACAAATTATTTAAAATACCTTTAGATTTATAAATTGTGAGGATTAGGTTAGTTGCGTGCCAGTGATCGGATAGTGGATGGTAAATCACTGTGCTTAGTGTGGGAATTTGGGTACGAGTATTTAAAATCTTTCAATTTTTAAAATGTTAGCTTTAGGCGTATATTTTTAGGCCATTTACAGGATAAGGTTTGTTATGACATTGTGTATTTTTTGTGACAAGTGTGGGAAGTTGGGTAATAGTATTTAATTGTTTGCTTGTGTGATTTTGAGTGAATGTGGTATTTTTTTATTTTGAATGAATGTGTGTGTTTATGAGTGGATGAGTGATTGACAAGAAATAAGTATCAAAGTGCTCGTGTTTTTTGCGACAAATATGTAAAATCTGTGTGGTTTTTGTAAAAAGTATTAACAATATGCAAGTGTGTAAATTAAAAGAAATTATTTAATATATCTTTAGATTTATAAATTGTTAGGATTAGATAAGTTGCGTGCCAGTGAACGGATGGAGGATGTGTAATCACTGTGCTTAGTTTGAGAATTCGGGAATGAGTATTAAAAATTTTCTAATTTATTAATTGTGTGCTTGGGTGCATGTTTTTTTTGGCTGGTGAGTCGGGCTGGGGTCCACGTCCCACCTGCTGGTAACGTTGGGGAATCGTGCTTACCTCTTCAGGGGAGGCGAAGACGAATACCCCGTAAATCGGCTAACTAGGCCCGACGTAGTTCTGGTAAGTTGGTTCGAACTTTGTGTGTGTGTTGTGGCTGCCTTGTGGTAGTTCACCAGTGTCATGCGCAGTCCCTCTTTGTTCAAAGCTAAGCGCGGTTTTTGTAAAAAGTATTTACAATCTGTGAGTATGTAATTTAAAAGAAAATATTTAAAATACCTTTACATTTATAAATTGTTAGGATTAGGTTAGTTGCGCGCCAGTGATCGGATAGTGGATGGTAAATCACTGTGCTTAGTGTGGGAATTTGGGTACGAATATTTAAAATCTTTTAATTTTTAAACTGTTAGCTTTGGTCGTATTTTTTTAGGTCATTTACAGGATAAGGTTTGTTGTGACATTGGGTATTTTTTCTGACAAGTGAGAGAAGTTGGGTAATGGTATTTAATTGTTTGCTTGTGTGATTTTGAGTGAATGTGGTATTTTTTTATTTTGAATGAATGTTTGTGTTTATGAGTGGATGAGTGATTGACAAGAAATAAGTATCTAAGTGCGCGTGTTTTTTGTGACAAATATGTAAAATCTGTGGGTTTTTGTAAAAAGTATTAACAATATGTGAGTGGATGGTAAATCACTGTGCTTAGTGTGGGAATTTGGGTACGAGTATTTAAAATCTTTTAATTTTTAAACTGTTAGCTTTTGGCGTATTTTTTTAGGTCATTTACAGGATAAGGTTTGTTAGGACATTGGGTATTTTTTCTGACAAGTGTGGGAAGTTGGTTAATAGTATTTAATTGTTTGCTTGTGTGATTTTGAGTGAATGTGGTATTTTTTTTTATTTGAATGAATGTGTGTGTTTATGAGTGGATGAGTGATTGACAAGAATTAAGTTATCAAAGTGCGCGTGTTTTTTGTGACAAATGTGTAAAATCTATGTGGTTTTTGTAAAAAGTATTAAAAATATGCGAGTGTGTAAATTAAAAGAAATTATTTAATATATCTTTAGATTTATAAATTGTTAGGACTAGGTTAGTTGCGTGCCAGTGAACGGATGGAGGATGTGTATTCACTGTGCTTAGTTTGGGAATTCGGGAATGAGTATTAAAAATCTTCTAATTTATTAACTGTATGCTTGGGTGCATGTTTTTTTTTTTTTTTGGCTGGTGAGTCGGGCTGGGGTCCACGTCCCACCAGCTGGTAACGTTGGGGAATCGTGCTTACCTCTTCTGGGGAGGCGAAGACGAATACCCCGTAAATCGGCTAACTAGGCCCGACGTAGTTCTGCTAAGTCGGTTCGATCTTTGTGTGTGTGTTGTGGCTGCCTTGTGGTAGTTCACCAGTGTCATGCGCAGTCCGTCTTTGTTCAAAACTAAGCGCTGTTTTTGTAAAAAGTATTTACAATCTGTGAGTATGTAATTTAAAAGAAAACATTTAAAATACCTTTAGATTTATAAATTGTTAGGATTAGGTTAGTTGCGTGCCAGTGATCGGATAGTGGATGGTAAATCACTGTGCTTAGTGTGGGAATTTGGGAACGAATATTTAAAATCTTTTAATTTGTAAACTGTTAGCTTTGGGCGTTTTTTTTAGGTCATTTACAGGATAAGGTTTGTTAGGACATTGGGTATTTTTTCTGACAAGTGTGGGAAGTTGGGTAATAGTATTTAATTGTTTGCTTGTGTGATTTTGAGTGAATGTGGTATTTTTTTATTTTGAATGAATGTTTGTGTTTATGAGTGGATGAGTGATTGACAAGAAATAAGTATCTAAGTGCGCGTGTTTTTTGTGACAAATATGTAAAATCTGTGGGTTTTTTGTAAAAAGTATTAACAATATGTGAGTGTGTAATAAAAAAAAATTATTTAAAAAACCTTAGATTTATTAATTGTGAGTATTAGGTTAGTTGCGTGCCAGTGATCGGATAGTGGATGGTAAATCACTGTGCTTAGTGTGGGAATTTGGGTACGAGTATTTAAAATCTTTTAATTTTTAAACTGTTAGCTTTTGGCGTATTTTTTTAGGTCATTTACAGGATAAGGTTTGTTAGGACATTGGGTATTTTTTCTGACAAGTGTGGGAAGTTGGTTAATAGTATTTAATTGTTTGCTTGTGTGATTTTGAGTGAATGTGGTATTTTTTTTTATTTGAATGAATGTGTGTGTTTATGAGTGGATGAGTGATTGACAAGAATTAAGTTATCAAAGTGCGCGTGTTTTTTGTGAGAAATATGTAAAATCTATGTGGTTTTTGTAAAAAAGTATTAAAAATATGCGAGTGTGTAAATTAAAAGAAATTATTTAATATATCTTTAGATTTATAAATTGTTAGGACTAGGTTAGTTGCTTGCCAGTGAACGGATGGAGGATGTGTATTCAAAGTGCTTAGTTTGGGAATTCGGGAATGAGTATTAAAATTCTTCTAATTTATTAATTGTATGCTTGGTTGCATGTTTTTTTTTTTGTTGTTTTTTTGGCTGGTGAGTCGGGCTGGGGTCCACGTCCCACCAGCTGGTAACGTTGGGGAATCGTGCTTACCTCTTCTGGGGAGGCGAAGACGAATACCCCGTAAATCGGCTAACTAGGCCCGACGTAGTTCTGCTAAGTCGGTTCGATCTTTGTGTGTGTGTTGTGGCTGCCTTGTGGTAGTTCACCAGTGTCATGCGCAGTCCGTCTTTGTTCAAAACTAAGCGCTGTTTTTGTAAAAAGTATTTCCAATCTGTGAGTATGTAATTTAAAAGAAAACATTTAAAATACCTTTAGATTTATAAATTGTTAGGATTAGGTTAGTTGCGTGCCAGTGATCGGATAGTGGATGGTAAATCACTGTGCTTAGTGTGGGAATTTGGGAACGAATATTTAAAATCTTTTAATTTGTAAACTGTTAGCTTTGGGCGTTTTTTTTAGGTCATTTACAGGATAAGGTTTGTTAGGACATTGGGTATTTTTTCTGGCAAGTGTGGGAAGTTGGGTAATAGTATTTAATTGTTTGCTTGTGTGATTTTGAGTGAATGTGGTATTTTTTTATTTTGAATGAATGTTTGTGTTTATGAGTGGATGAGTGATTGACAAGAAATAAGTATATAAGTGCGCGTGTTTTTTGTGACAAATATGTAAAATCTGTGGGTTTTTTGTAAAAAGTATTAACAATATGTGAGTGTAAAAAAAAAATATTTAAATTAGATAGATTTTATAAAAATTTGAGTATTAGGTTAGTTGCGTGCCAGTGATCGATAGTGGATGGTAAATCACTGTGTTTAGTGCGGGAATTTGGGTACGAGTATTTAAAATCTTTTAATTTTTAAACTGTTAGCTTTTGGCGTATTTTTTTAGGTCATTTACAGGATAAGGTTTGTTAGGACATTGGGTATTTTTTCTGACAAGTGTGGGAAGTTGGTTAATAGTATTTAATTGTTTGCTTGTGTGATTTTGAGTGAATGTGGTATTTTTTTTTTATTTGAATGAATGTGTGTGTTTATGAGTGGATGAGTGATTGACAAGAATTAAGTTATCAAAGTGCGCGTGTTTTTTGTGAGAAATATGTAAAATCTATGTGGTTTTTGTAAAAAGTATTAAAAATATGCGAGCGTGTAAATTAAAAGAAATTATTTAATATATCTTTAGATTTATAAATTGTTAGGACTAGGTTAGTTGCGTGCCAGTGAACGGATGGAGGATGTGGATTAACTGTGCTTAGTTTGGGAATTCTGGAATGAGTATTAAAAATCTTCTAATTTATTAATTGTGTGCTTGGGTGCATGTTTTTTTTTTTTTTTTTTTTGGCTGGTGAGTCGGGCTGGGGTCCACGTCCCACCAGCTGGTAACGTTGGGGAATCGTGCTTACCTCTTCTGGGGAGGCGAAGACGAATACCCCGTAAATCGGCTAACTAGGCCCGACGTAGTTCTGGTAAGTTGGTTCGATCTTTGTGTGTGTGTTGTGGCTGCCTTGTGGTAGTTCACCAGTGTCATGCGCAGTCCCTCTTTGTTCAAAACTAAGCGCGGTTTTTGTAAAAAGCATTTACAATCTGTGAGTATGTAATTTAAAAGAAAATATTTAAAATACCTTTAGATTTATAAATTGTTAGGATTAGGTTAGTTGCGTGCCAGTGATCGGATAGTTGATGGTAAATCATTGTGCTTAGTGTGGGAATTTTTGTACGAATATTTAAAATCTTTTAATTTTTAAACTTAGTTTTAGGCGTATTTTTTTAGGTCATTTACAGGATAAGGTTTTTTAGGACATTGGGTATTTTTTCTGACAAGTGTGGGAAGTTGGGTAATAGTATTTAATTGTTTGCTTGTGTGATTTTGAGTGAATGTGGTATTTTTTTTATTTGAATGAATGTGTGTGTTTATGAGTGGATGAGTGATTGACAAGAATTAAGTTATCAAAGTGCGCGTGTTTTTTGTGACAAATATGTAAAATCTATGTGGTTTTTGTAAAAAGTATTAAAAATATGCGAGTGTGTAAATTAAAAGAAATTATTTAATATATCTTTAGATTTATAAATTGTTAGGACTAGGTTAGCTGCGTGCCAGTGAACGGATGGAGGATGTGTATTCACTGTGCTTAGTTTGGAATGCGAGTGTGTAAATTAAAAGAAATTATTTAATATATCCTTAGATTTATATATTGTTAGGATTAAATTTATAAATTATTAGGTTAGGTTAGTAGCGTGCCAGTGATCGGATGGAGGATGTGTATTTACTGCGCTTAGTTTGGGAATTCGGGAACGAGTATTAAAAATATTTTAATTTATTAGTTGTGTAATTGTGTGTGTGTGTATGTCTCTCTGAAACTCACAAACTAGACATTTGTTTGCCTCGTAACTTGGCACAAATGCGTATTTCATACTTGAGTTGCAAAATAAGAACTTTCAGAGCTCAAAATGCTCTATTTTCAGAAAAAATTCGAATTTTCTGGAAAAACTACACCACTTTGGCTCAAATCCGATCATTTTTTTACTTTCCTGATGCCATCTGCTGAAAAAATTAAATAAAACTTTCAACGAAAATAAAATTGAAAATGTTTATTTTTGTGTTGCCATTACTTTCAGAAACTAAATTCTTTGTTTGAAAATAATTGATATGATTCAAGTCACGTATATCCGACCAGTCTTCATTAAAGGATTTAGTGTGGGTTTAGTTGATGATTTTTCATTGATGGTTCTATTGATTGCAAATATGTATATTTAAAATAAATCTATAGTTACAACTGAAGTTAAGCTATTACTGAACTATGATGGTTAATATATGTTTTTATTTTTTCGCCAAATTACTAATTAAAACTCGCCAAATGGGAATAATGTTTTTTAATCTCTCCCTCTCTCGAACAAGCAAAATTTTATTTATAATTCACGTAAACTCATCACCAACATAAAAAAATCGAGTTCACTCATTACCTTCTAAACTCAACCTCCTCCAACAGGAGGTAATGGTTCACTTAGCAAATAAAAAGTAATTGTTTTACTGATTTAAGAGTGTTAGAGCCATCATAAGTGAAAATCGAAAGCGGAAGGATTTTTGGCATCGTGGAGTAATGAAGAAATTTCTTGTGCAAATAAAACATTCATATAAACTTTTATTTTAAAACATTTATAAAAATTAACAACTTTTTTACAAAAACATAAGTCCAGATATGAAAAATTGTGCATGCGCAAAGCGACTACAAACTTTTTTGTTTTTGTTTTGCCGAAAAACAACCAAAACTTGTGACTTTAGATTTTGTAAACTTGTTCCCATTATCTGACGAACAACATTATAAGGATTTTTGTCTTTGTGTTAATGGCGCATACACTAATGGTAGGTTCAACTGTTTAGGTTTTACATTTATTGAAATTGCCTTTTTATGGGGCCTAAAATTACCTTTTAATTTATTGATTATTTGAGTGGTGATTAATAGTGTTGTAATTGTACACACATCTAGTTTAATTGATACATTTGCTTAGAAAGTGAAGAAGTAGTTTTAGAGAGAAACTATATATGGTAAATAGAGTAGAGGTAGTACTTATAGGGAATATTTAGGTAGAGAAATTGAATTACAAATTTAGTTGGAAAGAAAATGTTAATATATCACACCACAGATGGCAGCATGAACAATTTGCCTTGCATCAAGTTAAAAACTTATAAATAATATGTTTGAATACCTTTAGACTCAAGTATAATATCATGTTTAAATTCATTATATTAAGCAAATCAATTGTATTTTGATTTTTTTTTTTCAAATTTGATTGCAGAATCCGTGTTTGTAGCACTATATAAAAAATTAGCGTATAATGAAAATAAAATGGTTTAGAATTCAATTGATAGATGGCGGTACCAACAAATACAAACCTTGGAAGAATTTAATACATTCACACAATAACTAAAGACAAGTTTTTATTTTTCTATGATACCAGACACAAATCTATGATAGACATCTATCATGCAACTATAATTTAATCAAACGTAATGAACACAGATTACAAAGGGGTTCGCATACATATAAAAAAAGCTAAACATTTTGTCAAACTTAGGAAAATATCGTTTTGTAGGATTGTAATATTACTCCATAATTATTTAAGAAAAATAATCTTAAATAAAGAATTATAAACTTTTTTTAACTCAGAAAAATTTAAATATAAAGGTGATCTAGGGGAAAATACATACAATTGCTACACTAAATTATAAAACACAAAATATCCACTTCTGGATATTCGACATCATAGGAAAACTTTCATTACCTTGTATTTTTTTTTATTAAGTGCAGGTTAGAAAAACAAATGTGATAGATAATATTTCTTCAATGGATTTTTTAAATGTGTTTTTTTAACGGATGAGTATGACTTTTACTTCGGCCCAATCTTCCTAATAAAGTTAATTTGTTGGATATTGTTTAGATACATATATATGGTTGGTATACATATATTTTCAGGCTTGTGTGCTTGCTCAGAGAGCCGCTTATAAACCTTCGTCAAGTAAGACAGTCACAACACACACACACACTCACACTCACATGCACACATATACGTGAGAGATGCTGCCATCTATTACGTGCCACCTGCACAATTTAGACATGTCCCTGAAGGGGAGGGAAGATACATATATATTCCAGCTTGTGTGCTTGATCAGAGACCCGCTTTATAATCCTTCGTCAAGGAAGATGGACACAGAAAGAATTATTACCTTCACAGAGAAAGGAAGTACACCCAGGGCGAAGTCGCGAATAGAGCCTGCACCTATTACAGCGCTCAGACTATTGGAGTAACGGTCCAAATCACTCGCTATGTTTGATATTATATTCTTCTCTTCGCATATCAGCTCAAACATGACTTATGGTTTTTCCTTATTATCTCACAAATGGTGATGACGTGTTAGTGACTAAATCAATGTATATACATAGTGAAAAAAAATCACCAACAGTAACATTTTAGGAAGCTACCTAACTGTGAATTGAATGCTGTTATAAAATAAAAGTATAGCAGTTGAGGAAACGAAATAGTTAAGTTTTTTCACATTGGGAAAAAAATTGATTGATAGATTTTTCGTGTCATTTCGGATATTTACCAATCATTTCCTCAGATAAGAGGAAATCAGTTTAAATATTTATATTTGTGGGTAAAATTGTATTATTCCAAGTAATGAACTTTTTTTTTATTTCGCCATTGATATTTGAAACCATGCGTTTCATTCTCTAAAAGCAAGGCGTCTATTCCAGCATTAATGCTACTAATGAAGATTTATTTTTAACTGAAAATGCAAACGTGAAATAATGTGGCATTGGGTAATGTAATTAAGCTATAATGAAATTTAATGACAATGATTTGGTAATCAATACTTAGCAATAAATAACCTCACCCTAATTCGAGCATTCAATTTATCCAGAAATTAAATAACCTAGAAAAATGAAAAACCTTTAAACAAATACCAGTGAAATTAGAGTCATAAATATTGACAATCACATTTCCAGATATTATATGACAATCGATGAAAAAAAAACAGAATATATTCCGTAACTCTTTTTGCTTCCTTTTCCAATAATAACATTGTAACCTAAGTGGAAAAATGACTTTTCCAGCACCATAATACAATAGAAAAAATTCATATTTTTGTTCAAAATACACAAGTAGCTGTCGTTTTCAAGATAAGAAAGGTATTTAATTAGGGAAAGTAATTAAGATGATAGACAGAAATATAAATCCCAGAAATGAAGTATTTGAAAACTAGGATAAATTAGTAATGTTAAATAAAAAAAAAAATTATATAGATGATTAATTGGTAATTAACTACACTAAATTTTTGACAGCAGACAAAGTCATATTTAAAATTTGCTGTTTAGAAATAACGTTTCATCAAAACCATAAATGAATTCAAAAGATTAGGAATATATTGATAAGTACTATATAACTATAGTGCTTATAAAAATAATATGATGTATATATGGAATAGTAGATGTACTATATAAGATATACTATATAATACTACTGTACTATACTGCACTATATAATAGTAGATGTACTATATTATCATAAAAATAGTTTTATAGCAAAAATAATAAATTGTAAAATACTGATTAATAATTAATAAATAAGGTCACCGATATCCTTTAAAAGTTTGTCATCAAGTTATTTTGTTACTCTAAGTCATTTTTAAGGTTGAAGTATGATATACGGATTTTTTATTTTTTATTGTTGTCTCTTTTTCTGATTTTGCTGATAAGTTATATCGAGAAATATTAGTTTAAAAAAACTTTCAAAATCTGTCATATGATTATTGTATGGATATAAAGTATCAACTATGCGCCTGGTTATGTTCATTGAAATTTTAATATTTATTTTTGTTTGTAAAGAAGTTACCTTTCTTACCCACACTTATTAATTATACATATATAATAAAAATCACTAACTCGTTATATATTTACAACTCCTTAAATAGCACATAGAACTTTTATTAACAAATTAAATTTGTTATAGATTAGAAATCTACCAATAATATTATGCAAAACAGCTTAAATATCCAGCACATTAGCAATTGAAGAGCTAAGTGGAAGAACGTGCTAAGTGACAAAAAGGTGAAAACGTGAAAATGAGCTTTAAAGTTTTTCGATTGCATTTCAATCAGTTAAAATCGCTACTTGCAAACTGTAAAAAATATACTGAACTTTAAATTTATGGAAAAGGAGGACCTTGCTGTCTTTAAGTGATGGAGTAATAAGTTCATTTACAGAACAAACACGATTTTTTTCAAAAATGCCACTTAGCACGTTTTTCAACTAAGCTCTTCAATTGCGAATCCCCTTTATTAGACCAGGAGGTTTATCGAATAATTAAATTACAGCCCGCAAAATGCACTGATTTAACCCATAGTTATCATCCATACCGTCTATGGGATTGGGGATTAGTGCCATGATTGAGGATTACAGTAGGAAACTTTACTACAATTATCAGTAATAGGATATTAGAGGTAATCTCTATGGCTATTACTACAATGGCTGGAGGTTGGTTTCGTCCCTAATGTGTCATTGTAGTAAAAATTCGCAATGAAGCTGTTTAATTGTCTTCCTAAGACCCTCTATTAGCAAATGAAGATTACATTAGTTTAAAATTATTTTACTCCATTCGAAGATTAATTTAGTTTTAACTATTTTTAAATAAATATATTAGTTGTTAATGCAACAGAAATTTCCTAAAGGGAATGATATTTTCGAATAATATTTATTAATGTGAAAGTCAAAGTTTGCTTGAATTTACTGGGTTGTGAAGCGATTCTCATCTGTGTTTATGTAGCATTTGGACCTCAGGTAATAATACTACGATTGTCCATATCAATTTGCTTGTTCGATTAACTTACCTTCCAGAGCAAGCTCGGTACTCATTTATCGATCCGGGAGGATGTGCTAATGAGTGAGTCTATGACATATTGGGCCTGGGTAACCTAGTGGGTTATACCGGAGTTTGATCGGAGCCCATTACGCCAACAGTCTGAGCATTGTTCCGGTTGCTGGTTCGATTCCGGCCTTCGCAATGAGTGTACTTTCTCTCTTATATTTCTATCATACTAAATAAAAACTAACATTATTTAAGAGTATAACTACATAAAAAAAGTATTCATTAATTTGTGATGCTAATATGAATCATTCAAGAATGGTTTAATATGTTCATAGAATCAAAAAAAAAAAAAAAAAAAAACTTATCTTCAACAGATACTTCCAGCAATTTTTTTTTTCGAATCTTAATTTGACGGGTGTGCGTTCAAGAACTAAAAATCCTCAATCATAATAAGTTACCTGAATTTAGTAAGATGGAAATAAGTAAACAGACACGTTATCTGAAATATTGAATAATAGTACTTTTTAACCTTTGTTTACTATTCGAGCTCCACAAGTGAAAAATAATTTGAACTGTATGCATCTGTAACCCAACTTGTAGATCAGAAAAAAAATATTTATTATTACTACTATTTAATATTTAATACGATATTTATTTGATTTTATTTTAATTCTAAAGTATGCAGTCATCTCTATGCATTTAAATAAATAAAAAAATATTATTTCTCTGGACTTTTTAAGCAATAAGAAAAAAAAATCGAATACCACTATTTTATTTATTTAAAATTACAACCTTCTAATTATCAAAAGTTCACTTAACTTCTTTCTCACCAACATCATAAAACATGTAGTCTTTCAATTAAATGTTTATACCCATATATTAAGAATGACCAAATAAAATGGACCATTTAAAATGGACTAATGCACATTGGACATTTTAACAATTTATTTAACATGACAGAAACTCCACTTTTCTATGTGTGGTATGATGCGTTTGAGGTAAATCCATATTTATATGAAGTAAAGACGGCGCGATAATGTGTTAAGATGTCTTGCCAAGGATGAAAGAGTGCTTCTTTGATGATGGAAACTTTCATGTAAGATGTTATAGAAATATTAATATACCATTAGCAGAGCTTAAGAGATGTCTTAATATTCATGTCTGAAGTATAATGGGTAGAAGTGTTTGTTTTGATTGTTTTTGACGGTAAGGATGAGCGTTTTAAGTTTTCTAAGTGCTGAAACATATGTGTTATTGGACTTGAAAATTGTTCAAAAGTTCAATATTGTAACGTTTCTGTAACTCTTGAAGATTAGCACATTTAAATCTAAGTTTAAAAGCTTACTCATAGTTACCGTTATAAGTGAAAAGTTTTACAGTTTATCATTAATCACACAATTTTTTAAGAAATATATTAAGAAATTAATATTTTAGTTATAATTAGTAAACTTCTTTCACAGTTTTTACTTAAAACTTTAATTTCACCTTCCCTTTTCATTACTTTTTTTTAAATAGTTGTCAAAATATTTTTAAAAATGTATCCTAAACTCAAATAACGTTTCATTCAATCTTTAAAACATAATTCACTGAACATATCTTTTTTACTTTAATGTTTTTTGTTTAAACTCTGTTTCAATCAAAAGTTATAAAACATGTTTAAAATTGATTCAGACAAACCCAATTATTTAACGCATGGTAGCTTATCGAGCAATAAAAAAATATTTTATCTTTTGATCTCAAAATCGAATTCCACTTGAAATACGACTACTTCTCATAACTCACGAAAAATTTCATTGTGAAGATTTTGTTTCTCTTTTTGCAGGAAATGGAAAAAATAAAGTTTATACGATACTGAAATTGTAATTATACTTTTATTGCTGAAGATAGACACTCAGGGAAAATATTAAAAATGCAATTTCTTTTATTGACAATGCAATATAAAAAAACATTTATTTTCTTTTAATATTTATCCGAAGAGCATTATTGATCGGTTACAAGTACAAGTAACAATTCATAGAAATACAACAAGAACATGAAAACTGCGCCTTAGGGGAGTGCGGATATTTTTGTCCTCCTAATTTTGAATGTTTGCTATTTTGTGGAAAAGCTAATGGCAAGTTGTATTATGGGTAAAAAAATTATAAACAAATATCTTCGGATTCCATTAAGCCCGTGATATTTACCGTTGATTTAAGGGAGCGTATATTAATCACGTGACGAGAATTTGACGATTTTTGACCCCCTTACCCACTGGTGGAATCTCGCGAAACTCAGCTTGACCCCCTCCCACACCGAAAGCTATCGTAAGAAAGTACCTTGTAATGCGGAGGATTTTTTTTTTATCCTGAACTCAAAGTTTTGGTACAAAAGTTATTGTGATAATACTTAATAATTGCCGTCCCGCCGGTGCAGTGGTTAATGTTCTAGCCTCTGGAGCTGCTGGGCTCGCGTTCGAATCCCGGTAAAGGCATATATGTTTGTGCTTGACAATAAATGTTGTTCTTTGTCTATACGTTTGTGTCGTCCTTCTTTGTGTGTCTCCTTTGACTGTCTCTTCTGGTGAGCTGGGTAATGGGCTATGAAGCCTACACCTACCTATCTAGAGAGCGCAATCACTGTCATTTGTCATACTTATTAATTCAAGAGTGCCGAATTCCTTTTTTTTTTGAACTCGACTCGAGACCTTTTGATATTCAGTCATTAATATGACGGCTAAACGTATTTAGATATAACAAGCGTTTATTTCTCTATTATCACAGATACTTTTAAATAATTATGTGCGTATTAGGCATTATAATTGATAGCTCTCAATATAAAAAATAATAATTTCAAATGGATTCAACTGGTTAAGTAAAATATTTTGAACACTTTTTTTTTAAACTTCAAGTTGTTTTAAACGGTAAATAGCAAAATAATAAATAAAAATACTAGAAATGGCGTTAATTTTGGGCTCTGATGTCAGTGGTTCTAACCAGAAATTGAAAAGTAAGTAAAACAAAAAAAGAATAGTGGCGCCATTCAGTGTAACGTTTATATATCGCGTGATAAAATCTGCAAAAAACATTACTGGTAAAAAGTGGGCAAAGGAATCCTCGATCAAATGTCCTCGATCAATTTCATAAATTTAATAATGAAAAAAACTTAGTAATATTTATTCGAAAATATTTAGTTATGGTAATACGTGGCATCTAAGCAACTAAGATCAGAGTGTTTAACACTTATGTGAAGTCTGTCCTTCTCAATGGATCTGAAAAATGGCACTGCAATAAAGCAATCATGAAAAAACCTTCAGGTTTTCGTTAGCAAAGTGCTTTAGAAGTATTCTTACATTAAGGTATACGTACACCTTTGGATAGATGAAAAATGAGGAAAGATGGTATATTTTTTTATTTTTAATAAATATACTGTTTTAATACAGAAGATAAATATAAAAAAAATATCTAAACGCTTATAAATTAAAACATGAGGTACCTAGAATGCTTTATAACAAATCTACTGTGTTATAGAATAAAAACTGACATGTTAACTTTTAGCTAAAATAATTTCAATAAAACAATGGCGGTTGCATTACACGTGGTAGAAATAGCTGCACTATTAAAATAATCACCAAAATGGCGTCACTTAACCAAATTTGATTTATGCCAGGCGTTTTCAAAAGTCCATACTTATTTGAATTAGAATTTTAGATACTTTGAAGAGAATGCGTTTCACTCCCCAAGAAAAAGAACGCCGAATACTGGACTACGGAAAGTGCCTTCCCTTTCTTTTTATTCCTTCAAATAAACTCCCGCTTTTTCTAAAATTTATACTTTACTTTAGGTTACGACGCGCAGGACCAAAAAGTTCTTTGTATTTTTTATTTTATCTCCTGGTCTTGGTGAAAGGTTCATCTTTTTTTTTTCTTTTTCAAAATTAGAGTGCAATGCAATAAATTGAATTCGTTGAAAAGCGATTTGGATTCAGAAGCTGGTGAAGATAAGAATTCGAATACTGCTTTTTGGAAAAGGATTTCTGGAGTAAAAGGTATTGCCAATTTAGGAACTTGTATCTTACCGAATGTCACTTGATGGATTCACTGATATAACACAGCACACATTTTTGAAATGTGATTGATAACATTTTGTAGAAGTGCCTTAATATTTATTGTTTAAATTGAATGCTCAGACACATTATATAACAACATTTTGAGCCTATCTTTGCAATTTCACACACATACGTTTATATTGTATCATTCAGGCCAGGAATCATGAAAAAAAAAATGAAAACTAGAAATAATGTTGAGTAAGATTTTAGAGTGATTATGTATGATTTTTCCACGTTTGTATCGATATATAAATATCGAGAAAGAAACCGGTTTCCTGTCATCAATGTCTATACCAAGCAGAAATAATAAGGGAATATTCCTTTGCAATGAAGATGTTTTGCTCTTGTACTATTTAATTGTATTACCCATGCAATGGTTCGTTTATTGGTTAAATAATTCACTTCACGTTTGAAAAAAACAATTTCAAACTCACGGACATTCATGAAATTTTTTAAAATACATCTTTATACAGAAATTGAGGACCCGGATGGCCGAGTGTTTTGAACCATACGTTAGCAGTCTGCGCGCTGTAAATGGTACGGGTTCGATTCCCGCCTTCCCCCTGGGTGTACTTTTCTTTCTCTGTGACAGTTAAAATTCTTTCTATATCTATCTTACTTGACAAAGGCTTATATAAGCGGGTCTCTGATCAAGCACACAAGCCAGTATCTACCCTGTACCCTACACAAAATTCCGAAACTTTTCTAAAAACTAAAACTTTTCAATTAGTCATTTTAGTACACACATAAAAGGAAAAAATCTTTCGTTGTGTATGGATTTTTACAGAGAATTAACGGGTTACTTGCTTCTGACAAAAGCAATGTGTAAAAATCTTAATTTATCACTAACTTACCGATAAAACCACCTCATTACGCTTCAATTAAGTTTGTGAGATGCAGTCAAGTCGAAACCAGCCACGTTCTAGTCAATTGCCTTCAAGCTGACCAATTTTCTTTATCCGAATAAACATTTGGGTGTATAAAGAAACAAATACCTTTATTCAAGTTAAGTAACCTTCATGGGCTTTTTATGGCTGCACAACTGTATTCCGCACACATAATTTATTTTTATGAAGGAAGATCAATTAAAGGTCAAGCAGAATCAATGTGCCGTTTACCATAGTAGATTATAGGTGTTAAAAATCGAAGGTTTCAGGACCTTTGCTTCGGAATTTTTGGCTTAACAATGCATTAATGATTTTTAGATATATTTGTGTATATATGTTTATTTGATGAATATTGAGAAGGATTTACAGGCATAGAATATGCGGTTAATGTGGAAATCTAAGGTATTTTATTTCGAATGCGGGGAGATTTGCCCTAATATTGACTGCCTCTATTTAAATCAATTCACATCTAGGAATTGATTTATATATTAACATAAAAATCTTTAAAAACTCGATATTTTCCGAATAAAATTGCGATGCTTCTATGAGTAAATGGTAATTTAACATGATTGATTAACACATTTCTACATCCATACTTTTTTTTTATTTCTTTAGCTTCGAAATAGTGCAGTGAATTCAAAATTTTTTGAGTTTTATGACGTATGATAGTTACTTGATCGTAGAAAATGTACTCTTTACATTAATAAAAAATATAAAATTTAAATACCATTCAGTGATGTCATTATTTTGGTGGCAATGAACCTTCCAAAATCATGTTGAAGGTAATATTGGTTTGATTGACTATGTCTGAAGAGAAGCTTGGATAATGATAAACTAATATAAGAATGGGTGTCTATTATTTACCAATAGTCACCTGTCTTACGTGGTCTTCAAACATGCACCTCATTTTCAAATGTTAAGGATATAAAATAAATAAAATGAAAAAATTATAATGTAAATAATTCCAGCAACAATGAAGTTCATTGGAAAAAAAATCTAGTATAACCATGCGATGGTTTGATTTGAAAAAAAAAAAAAAAAGAAAAGCTTAACCACAATTACTCTTAAGTTAAGCTATTGGATATTTTAAAGATATTTTTAAGCAATAAGTGTCTTTAATCTTTCTAATGTATTGAACACTATCTGGTTGCACGGTAGTGCAACCGCCAAGTTCGGCGCACTACCCAACCTTTTCTAGAAGGGCTTCGGCGTGTTTTCGGACCCCTCCGTTCTCCGGTTCTATGCATCACAGAAATGAGTTTAGAAACTTTTATTGGTCAATAGGGGCTTGATGAAGAGTATAAAAAAAATCAGCGTTCTATATCTTTTTATCTCCGAGAAAATTGAATTGGAAAATGACCACTTTTGGGGCTCACTCACTCACCGATCATCAAAATGTTCTATGACACCCACTTGATCTAGAATCTCGAAAATTGGAACACTGGTAGATTTTGACATACAATCGACATAAAAAATCCGAAAATCGAATATTTACTACGGGTTTGGTTTTAAATAGCTTGGCGCCATTTTTCAAAAGCAGTGTTGTTAATGTAAGTGAAAATTACTAGCTCGGGTGTTGCCTGGATTGCCGGCTCAGGTCTTGACTCATTGATCATTGTATAATACGTCATCATCAATCATTTCACAATGCCATGTGGCAACACTTGTAACTTCTAGTCAGTTTTTGTAAATAAAATTTAAAATCAACTCCTACTCTGGCGTGCTAATGTTGTTCTAAGAATTGGTAGAATTATAATAAGATTTGGCGCCCTAAACGTAAAGCTTCCCACAAATAATATGGATAAGGTTGTTCAATCTAGAACTGTACTACGACGCGCTTTTCCCGGAATTTTAACGAAGTAATAGCGGGAAAGGAGTGCGATACTGCAGAAGAACGAATTGAAGTCGTGGCAAGTTTCGAAACCTTGAAACTCAAGTATGAGGAATTACTTAAGCTGGATTCTACAATTTTTGAAGGTATGCTGGAAGGTAAGAAATCTGAAGAAGAACTAGAAAAGGAAATGGCTTCCAGGGAAATTAATTTGAAAAACTTCATGAAAGCGCGCATGATGATTAAAGAACAGAGTAGGCGGACTGACGGCTCGGAAAGTGGTTCGGAAGGCGAAACTAAGAAGAGGACGTATAAACTTCCGCAGCTGCAACTGAGGAAATTTAATGGAAACATTAAGGAATGGTTACCGTTTTGGGCACAGTTTAAAAAAATCCATGAGGACAGTACACTTGACCCAGCTGATAAGTTCCAATATTTGTTACAGTGTATGGAACCGAACACTAGAGCCAAAGAACTGGTGGAAAGTTACCCGGCCACTGAGAAGAACTATCCTAAAGCAGTGGAAAGCTTGAAGGAACGCTTTGGTCAGAAAGATCGGTTAGTAGAAGTATATATTAGAGAACTTTTAACTTTAGTTATGCAAAACACAAACTCTCGAAATGCAGTTTCACTTTCTTCATTGTATGATCGTCTCGAATCTCATCTGAGAGCGTTGGACAGTCTGGGTGTTGTCACTGAAATGTATGACGCCATGCTTTTCCCTATGGTTGAATCGAGTATTCCTGGGGATTTGTTACGAATTTGGCAGAGACAGGCTAGTGCTGGGACACCCAAGGATAGACTCAAGAACCTGATGCAGTTTGTGAGGCAGGAGATAGCAAATAAAGAAAAGATCAGTACAGCTACTGAGGGGTTTGATGCCAAGAAGTTCAGGAAACCCATTGAAAAGAAGCTTTACCTGAAGAATGAAGATAGAATTTCTACTGCCACTGATTTGTTTGCCGGAAAAGAAGTTAAAGTAAATAGACTTTGTTGTTTTTGTGATGGTCAACATAGTAGCAGTGAGTGCTTTAAGGCCAGAGACATGTCGTTAGCACAAAGAAGAAAGGTTCTTTCCGATAAACGATGCTGTTTCAATTGTTTAGTTCCTGGGCACACTGGCCGAGTATGCAAGACTTTTGTTAGGTGTTTGATATGTCGAAGAAAACATACAACAATCATGTGCTCAGATTTACCCAAAGGTATTGCTGAAAAATACGAGGGAAAAACTACACACGAGGGAGATACTGCTCAAGCTAAAGTCTCGGACTAGTCTGTGGAATCATTGCACTCCAGTTCGTCAGGATTAGGAAGTCCTGAGGTTTTCCTGCAGACGCTGGTAGTGAATGTGAGGAATTTGAATAAAAACAGACGAGTTCGTGCAATAGTTGATACAGGAGCACAAAAATCCTACGTCTTAAAGTCGACTGCAGTGAAGATGGGTTATGAACCTATTAAAGAAGAATTGTTCAGTCACAGATTGTTTGGTGGCGAAGTCACAGAAGCGTGTCAACACAAGAGCTATAAAATATATCTGGGAAGTTTGGACGACAGTTACCAGTGCAGTTTGGAAGCACTAGACCAAAGGGTTATTTGTGGTGAAATACCTACCATTGAGAATGGGTCTTGGATTCGAGAACTGAAGTCTTGGAATATTAATTTGACAGACATAGAGAAGACGCCTGGTCTTATTGAAGTTCTAATTGGAGCTGACGTCGCAGGGAAACTTTTTACTGGTCAAAGGAAAGAATTGAAGAATGGTTTAGTTGCTATGGAAACAAAGCTAGGTTGGACATTAATAGGAAAAGTCCCTAAAACCCAGAAGGAAAGAATGAGCTCAACAGTGACAACAATGTTTGTAGAGCAGGTTAATCTCTCCAATCTATGGAATTTGGAATTGTTAGGTATTAGAGATCCTGTGGAGCAGAGAAGCACAGAAGAAAAGAAGCAAGCAATTTTGCAACATTTTGAAGAAACAGTTTCCCAGGGTGAGGATGGAAGATTTGAAGCACATATGCCCTGGAAGATTGGTCACCAGCCCCTGCCTGACAACTATGATTTAGCGAGGAGGCGACTGGAATCCACTACTCAAAAGCTGAAGAGAGATAAATTGATGAACAGATACCAGGAAGTCTTTGATGAATGGTTGCAAGGTGGAATAATAGAAAGGGTTCCACAAAATGAAATATCTGAACCAGGACATTATTTACCCCATCGACCAATTTTAAAAGAAGATAGTACAACCAAAGTTCGTCCTGTGTTTGACGCTTCTGCAAAGTCACCTGGCCATCCTTCTTTGAATGACTGTTTAGAAACTGGAATTAACCTGATAGAGTCTATTCCTACTGTGCTGACCAAGTTTAGGTCTAGGAAGATTGGTGTAATATCTGATATAAGGAAAGCGTTTCTCCAGATTAGGCTCTTTAAAGGTGACAGGAATTATTTGCGTTTTTTGTGGTAATTAAGGTGACAGGAATGTAATAATGCAGGAGTTCTTCTCTTTAAAGGTGACAGGAATTATTTGCGTTTTTTGTGGTATGACGTTGAGGGAAACCTTATTGTTCTTCGTCACAATAGAGTGGTTTTCGGCGTCACATGTTCACCATTTCTGTTGGAAGCAGTTATTAAGCATCATTTATCTCAAGAGTGTATAATGTGTGAAAGTGGAGAAAGAAATTGGCACCCGTCAAACATTGAAAAGCTTCAAGATAGTTTCTACGTTGACAATTGTGTCACTAGTGTCGATACGGAAGAACAGCAGCACAATTTCATTGAAGAAGCAACTGCAATTATGGCAAAAGGACAATTTGACTTGAGAGGGTGGGAGCACACTTGCCTTAATACATGTATTCCAGGATGTTACGAGTCAAAGGTTCTAGGCATATTATGGAACAGAGATTCTGATACTTTGAAGATCACTACAGATTGCTTGGAAGTTGATGGCAGTACTACAGTTACCAAGAGGAAAATGTTAGCAGCTGTCAATAGAGTTTATGATCCGGTTGGTGTTGCCTGTCCTTTCACGTTGCGTCCTAAGCTTCTGTTACAGTCAACTTGGAAGACCAAAGAGACTTGGGATACAGAGTTACCTGCTGACCTGAAAGAGGACTTTGTAAAGTGGACTAAAGATCTTCAGTATATAGGACAAATAGAGATTCCCAGATGGTTTGGAGGTACTGAAGGAGATAGAATTAGTCTGCATACCTTTTGTGATGCTAGCAAGTTAGCATATGCAGCAGCGGTGTTTATCAGATGCGAAAAAGTCACTGGAGTAACAGTTCAATTGGTTCAAGCCCGAAGCAGAGTTGCCCCAATTAAGAAAGTAACCATTCCCCGACGAGTTGCTCGCAGCTACAATTGGAGCAAGAATGCATTCATCGGTACTCCAAAATCTGAACATGGACAATGTGGAATCCTACCTTTGGACTGATTCTACGACAGTCTTAGCCTGGATTTGTCGAGCTGATGAATGGGGAGTTTTTGTCAACAATAGAGTAAATGAAATAAAACGATTGACTTCTTGTGAGCAGTGGAGACACGTCCCGGGGATTCAGAATCCTGCAGATCTACCATCGCGTGGTTGTGACGGAAGACGATTAATACAATCTCGATGGTGGGAGGGTCCAGTCTGGTTGCGGGAACCCATGGAGGCTTGGCCATCAACTAGTACTGATGAAGATGAACAACAAATTTCACTTGAGAGGAAGAGATGTGTTAGATCTACCCTAATTGCGATTCCAAATCAAGAGAAGACAGATTTCTATTACTTTTCTCATTACCCAAGAATTGTGCGTATGTTTGGCTGGATTCTGCGTTTTGGAGGAAATGTCGCATTGCCAAAGAACCAACGGGCTAAAGGACAATTGTCTTGTGATGAATACGCCAAGGCTGAACAAAGACTGCTGAAAATGGTACAAGATGAATCATTTACAGGCTCAAAGGATCCAAAGCTATCAAAACTGTACCCATATGCTGATGAAAATGGTGTTATTCGGCTACAGACAAAGATTTCATGTAGAGAAGATTCCAGAGATTTTCGACATCCAATAGTTCTTCCTAATCACAAGCATCCAGTGGTTTCTCGTCTGATTATGGACATTCACAAAAATCATTCTCATGCTGGTAGTCAGATGATGCGTTCAATTCTGCGAGAGCACTATTGGATACAGGGTGGTTGTCACACCATACGAGCAGTCATCAATCAATTTCAAGCATGCAGGAGGTTTAAGGCAAAGAAATTGGAAGCTGTACCAAACCCCTTGCCTGAAGACAGAGTACGAGAGGCTAAAGTATTCGAAGTGCTGGGGATGGACTTTGCTGGGCCTCTGTACGTAAAGACTGGTGCAAAGATGTCTCAAAAGGTGTGGATTTGCCTGTTTACATGCGCAGTATACAAGGCCGTACATTTTGAACTTGTTTCCTCCTTGTCAACGGATGCTTTTCTTCAGGGTTTTAGAAGGTTCATAAGTCGTAGGGGAAGACCAAGTATTGTGTATAGTGACAATGCGACCAATTTTACTGGAGCCTCCAATGCTTGTGACCAAGTTGATTGGGATAGGATAAGCAGTTATAGCATGGTAAGGAAGATCCGTTAGAACTTTAACCCTCCTGCAGCTCCCTGGTGGGGAGGTTGGTATGAACGACTAGTTGGCGTTCTTAAACAGTTGCTTAGAAGAGTACTTGGAAATGCTGTTTTGGGTTATGAAGAATTGCAGACGATACTATGCGATTGTGAGGCTGCTGTCAATAAAAGGCCTTTTGACTGTTATGACAGAAAATCCTACAGATCTTGAACCAATCACTCCAGATATGTTTCTCAAAGGCCTAGATGAGGTGGGTATACCAGATTTGGATATGATCGAGATAAGGAGCCTGAACAAAAGATTGAGATATCGTGCAAATCTAAGAGAGCTGCTGTTAAAGAGGTTTAGGATTGAATATCTTGGCCAGCTACAGATGCAATTTCCGAAGTTAAGATCAAGAGAAATAATGTTGGATGAAATCGTTCTCATCGGCTCCGATAATAAGAAAAGGTGTGACTGGCCACTTGCTAGAGTTATTGAGTTACTACCTGGCAAGGATGGAAGAACCCGAGTAGTGCGACTTAAGACTCAGTCAGTTGTTTTACTTCGTCCCATTCAAAGGTTGTACCCGCTTGAAGTTGTAGATCATCAGCAGATTGTTGAAAGTAAATTACCACCTGTAATGCCAATTAAGCATGACACTTGTTTGGAAGATACAAAATCGAGTCTAGTGAAGGACCAGCAAGGCGAAAAGAGACTATCAAGATATGGACGTGTAATTAAAGTACCTGATGGATTCATGTTTTAGAACTTTAAAAGTTTTAAATTATTTTATTGTTCCTAATGTTTTATAGTATTAATTTTAAAGTGTTTTAATGTTAGCTGTTCAAGTTCTAAGTTTAAATTTTGATGCTAGTAATTAGTATTTAGTAGTTAAGTTAATTTCTGTTTCAATTAACTTAAGGTGGGAGGATGTTGTTAATGTAAGTGAAAATTACTAGCTCGGGTGTTGCCTGGATTGCCGGCTCAGGTCTTGACTCATTGATCATTGTATAATACGTCATCATCAATCATTTCACAATGCCATGTGGCAACACTTGTAACTTCTAGTCAGTTTTTGTAAATAAAATTTAAAATCAACTCCTACTCTGGCGTGCTAATGTTGTTCTAAGAATTGGTAGAATTATAATAAGAAGCAGTTTGCAATCCTCTCATACGTTGATATGATAGTGGCGATTACTTGAATCGCCAACAATTCAAATAGCTATTTACCTTCGGATGATACGAGATAGGTTTTTCAAGTGTGAATTGAGCACACGATATTACTAATGGAAAGTTTCAATCATCATTTTGATTAAATTTAATGGTTTTCAAGTGCAACACCTGAACTGGCAACCTGCTCCCTGTTTTATAATGAGTTATGGTTGTTTGGTTGTAGGAGGAGTTACATCGCTAAAGGTCTATATATACTCAATACGCATATGAGCAATGGCTGGAACCTATGATTTACAATAGGCAAATGATTTGTTTGTTTTGTTTTAGTTGGAATAACATCGCACTAGAGCGACACAAGGGTTAATCAATTCTTCCATATTAATTAAAATAAAAAAAATAGATACCAGAGTCCAAACACACAAATCATGAAGTTATATTGATAATTATATTCCGTTTTGACAGTTTACCTAAAAGCAACTATTCGGGTTTCAAACTGTAATTGGGGTCAACAACAATTGTTTTCGCCAAGGGTCATGTAAGTCATTTTGATCGCAAAATGATAATTAGGCCGTATACAGCGCGTTTAAAAGTTTATGGACAACTATTTTTTTTTTACTTCAGGAGCCAACTAAACGAGTAAGAAGTTCTAAGACGTTGTTTTGTTCATTACTGACGAAGTACCCATGATTTTAAGTAGTGATAATGTATTTAAAATAATTAAAAACTGTACTTATGTCAACAAGCAGTAGAGAACGAGCAGTAAAATGAAACAGTACAAGATTCAAAAATAAATGTATGGACATTCGTCAAATATAGTTTTAATTTTATATATCATGTTTACTTAAACACGCGGATTGTCCTCTAAAAAAGTTAATATTTATAAAACAATTGAAAGTGTCGTATTTAAAAATAAATGTTTTTATTTAAGTACATATTTAAATTATTTATTTACTATACCTACAAAAAGAAGTGAAATCCAAGCAAAAACCTCTCAGTAAAAGAAGGCCAAGTTCTTAAAAAAATATGGCCTGGCCTTAAAAAGAAGTGAAATCCTGAAAAAGGTACCAAGTTCATTAAAAGTTACTGATGTGGTATTAAACACCAAAACATTTTAGTCTTTGATCATTCTTATGTTTACCACATTCAAGCAAATTCGTACTTGTGTTTGTGTAACTTGGCCATTACGCATTTTTGAATAAAAATAAACAAGCCATTAAAGGTATTATGATACATGATTATTCATTACTGTACAACTCGATTCAAACGGTCCAACGATATTGCGGCCGCCACTAAAAGTAGTAACTATTTTATCACAAGTTCAATATAATGGAAGTTTATAAATTTGTTTACGACACTTATTAAAAAAAAAGTATAAAATACTGATGCTGAAAAGAAGTTATATCAATGTTCAAATATTCATTGAAAATTTTTTTCGAAGAAAAAAAAAAGAGAAGGCCAAGATTACTCTGTTTGACCACTAGGCAGAAAACAAAGCTTATTAAAATAAAACTTTGTTTCTGTTAGGCCTCTTTTTTTTTGTGTGGCTTGAAACCCTTAAAACACTATACCTACAGGAATACTTTCATTTCAATGTTCAATAATTTATTGGTTACACCCATCCCTAGTGCAGAAGGTTCAACATCCCATAGTGTAAAAGGTTCAACAAAATTTTCACAATGCGTAATGGCCAAGTTACACAAACACAAGTACGAATTTGCTTGAATGTGGTAAACATAAGAATGATCAAAGACTAAAATGTTTTGTGTTTAATACCACATCAGTAACTTTTAATGAACTTGGTACCTTTTTCAGGATTTCACTTCTTTTTAAGGCCAGGCCATATTTTTTTAAGAACTTGGCCTTCTTTTACTGAGAGGTTTTTGCTTGGATTTTTAAATACTTTTATCTTTCATAAAACATAATTAAATCTCATTTTCATGAAACAAAAACAGTTTTCTTATTCTTAACCTTTCGCTGTTTTGAGGGGTTTATAACAAGGCAGAAGTCACTCAGGATTTACTGAGTTGATATGTTGATAAAGAGTAGACCTAAAAAAAAATATGCGTGACGCAACTAAGTTCTGAGTTGGAACATGCAGGCTCTGCTCACTGAATTTTCGTAATATTGAAACATTGAAAATTTTCTGCTAGTGTGTTCAAAACAGTTCAAACCAAATATTTACAATTTGATTTGCATGATTAAAAATTATCGAAGAAAATATATATGTTATAATTTTATTAACAATTATGAAAAAAAGTTTTAGCACAAATTACAATTTTAAATCGACAAACTGGCATTATAATTAACATAATTTAATAATCATAGTAAACACAAACAAGAAAATCACAAAAATATTTTTAAACAACATTATGTAAAATTTTTGATTTTTTTATAAAAAATATTGTTACTTTCTTTTATAAGCACAACTTATGAAGAGGAAATATAATTATTATTATAAGAAAGATCAATGGGAATATTATAGGATGTGCACTGTTTGAAATACAAATGGTTGCAATAATAATATATACACGAGAACTACACTAAGTATGATTATATGTAATCGTTCTACAAAAATAACAATTAACTATTATATTATTATCTAATTTGTTGTACGAGAGTAAGTTAAATGTGAAATTTTCTCCACCACTACCTTAAGAATAAAAAAAAACATAATCTACGTAAATAAAGTACAGGGTAAGTAAATGATAATACAGCAATTACAAATGACTATTTAATGGGGGAAAAATATCAATAAAACCGAATATAAAACTTCCAAAAGTTTTTTGAAATTGAAAATTTCTCTATGCGGATGTCTCCACACGCTTGTTAAAACTTCACAACGACAAAACCCTGTTCAATATAGACGTATGGTATCAAATTCGAATCCAGTATTGCAGTGAAATGGACTAGAGAATGACTAGGGGTAGTATGTGACAAAATGAAGTCCCATAGATCCTCTTTATTGTATGCATACAAAATCTTAAACTACCGTTCATACATTGTGTATTATTAATTGGATCTCGTTTTCATTAAATAGCTGCTTATAAAAGCTGTATTATTCTACTTACCCTCCATAAAGAATAATTTTCATTAAACTTATGTATTTTCTTTTTTTGGAGATACCCTTCGAAAAATTATGTTTGCAAGATCTGGTTGACTCTTCAAAAACGCCATCCATTCCTCAAGTTCATGAACTTGTGGTGCATTTTTTACGACGTACTGGATACATATTTCCTTCAACTCAATATCAGAATGCCTCTCGCTAAGAAGAAGAGCCTTCAGTACATTCTCAACTTTCAAATTTTTCTTTATAATGTTGCAACAAATATTCTTCAGACAATCGATCTCGTATTTGTCGGCAGCATAGTACAGCTCACATGCTTCCTTAAAGTCTAGATATCCGACTTTACCAGAGTAAACAAAACCCAGCATTTCTTTAACGATCGGCTCGGATATATCAGTGATTGTCATAGAGTTTGATTTGTTTAATTGTGACCGTATCATAGCTTTCAATACAGGCGATCTTGCACCTAAAATTGCCTTGTGAACAGAGAACTTTTCCCCTTGAACATGCATTGTAAAATCATGGTAAGCTTCATCCTGAAACAGACTCATATAATTATTGGACAAATCCGATAAAACCGTGTTTTCGCCAGATTCGTCTTCATTCTCGGGATTCGCAAGAGCTTTCTCGTTGAAAATGTGCACGGAGCATTCTAGAGTTAAATTATCTTCTTTCAAAACATTGAAATCTTTTTCTACAAGAATGTTCCTTGGACAGAAAGCCATCCAACCGATAAACGACTCAACGCCCAGTTTCTGCTTTGTCGATTTTTTCATTACTTGATTTCCATCTGCTCCAACAATAGCACAAGTAAATGTTACCAGCCGTTCTTTTGAAGTAAGTTTCTGTAGCCACACTGACACGTATCCATTTACACGTTCATTGAAACCGTTCGGATAAAGAGACACTTTAAAACTTTCAGTATCCTCTTTCACAGTTAAATTTAGCGCATTGGTTGATGTGCTGTTGCCAACACCACTGGACAAGAGTTTCTGAACGTTTGGAATAGTCCACACAAGTTCGTACTTATCAACAGGAAGACCGTCGCAGTATGTTGCAGTATGCTTAATTGATTGAGCTCCACCCATTGTTAATAATAGTAACTAACTTCCAAGCACGCAGAAGTTAGTAAGATTGTGTCTAAAAATTGTTGATTTTCTCACCTAAGATATTTTCAAACAAGGACTCACGAAATGCAGGTGTGGTTTCAGGTAAATTTTCCCTTCAATTCAAGATCGATTAAAAGTAGACTTTAGCAACGCTTATCTTATCACCTCTTATTAAACTTGGGACACAGCATGTCACTCGACTTGAGTTAAAAGGGGAAAACCCTTTTAGCTCAATTGCCATGAATATGAAGCCATATGCGTTTTTTTTTCACTATCGGATTTGTTTGCAATCAAACAATGCAAAGTTATCAGTTGTCACCGAGGCGACCAAACACATCAATGTTTATCACGCGTGCTGTTGCCTAGAGAGATTTCGGCTGCAAAAGATAACTAACACAATAATTTTAAATTTTGTTTTCAATAATACTTATGCTGATTATGAATATATTATTTTAGTTTTGTGAAATATGCTGGATTTTTATTGAAATAAATGGATTCAAATATGATATTTTATTAAAACATGGTGACGTAAAGACATGGTGAAGTAAATTATATAAAAATTTATGAAATTGTTTTGCATGCAAAATATCAAAATACAAGGCTGTATTCAATCTGTAACATATATGTTGTTAAAAGTGGCTGATATGCCACTTTTATAATTGTTATAACAACACTTCCAAATACTGTACTGATGAATGAATTCATTAATATTGCACCATTTGCACCTCATGAATCTTTAAAAATTTCTACATCTCCTTCGTTAGTGTAAGTTTGTACGTTGATGCTTGTATTATAACCAACGTCGTGAGATATAAGCTTTGGTACATTTGAAACAATCCACTCACACTCACCATATACATCAACGTTATAACCCTCTCGGCACATAACTATTTTTTACCGATTGAGATCTACCCATTGTAGAAAATTATACTTAAATTCTTACTACATTTTTAAAGGAAAAAAAGTTTATGTTTAACTGTTACTGTTACGTATAAGCACTTATATACATATGCTTAATACATATTCAATAAATTATTCTCCAAACACATGTTTAGTTGCATTTTAAACTTTTAACAGTCAAAATCGGCCATTTTCATTAATTTTTCGAATATAAACTAATACAAACAACCAACAAACCAACTTGCTATTTTAAATAAAGTTTCTTGTTTGTTTGTTGTTATGGCAACAGGGAAAATATTGAATAAAAATTTAATTTTCATGTTATTTCAATGTAGATTAAATTTTTAGTTATTTAAATTTTCAATAAACTTCTATTTTAAATTTTTTAATGAAATTTGGAATGTAACCTAAACTGATTTTTTGCTTCAAAATGACGTATTCCACTTGTTTGTGAGACTTACGGTTCGTTCTGTGAAAGTGGGTGTGACAGACAGACGGACAGAAGGTCTGAACGATTATAAAACCTTCCACTTTTTACGTTATAAACGTAGTGTGGAAGCTAAAACCAATTAAAAATAAATATTTAATAACTTTTAATATCAATAATACAATTATAGGTAAAATATTAATTACGAATCAACAAATAGTACTATAATTATAGCTAATAACAAAATAGATAAGTTAAGTAGAGTAAATATAAAAACACAAAATATATGCCTGAAAATTTCGAATTTTCGACTACATTTCATAAAATTTTCGAATTTGCTTCAAAAAGAGAATAACACACATGTTATTTTCATGTTTTAAGTCAATTATAAATTGTGATATTGTTCGAAGCCTTTATTATATGCCTATTACATATTATTCAGATTAAAATTTTGGCAGACTACCAATATTTATTGCTATAAATATTTCATTTTGCAAAAAAGGGTTACATTAAAAAAGAACGATCAGGTACTACTTAAAACATTTAACTTTTATAATGCAACAAAATATGCAGAAAACATCAATAACTCATACAAACATTATCATTTAATGGCAAAGGTAGTAAAATTAATTATGAAAATTATCCTCTGAAATACATTTCATAAAGTATCTAACATACATTATATATTGTACAGCTGCGGAAATAAAAAAAGTACAACTAGTGATTATTTCAGCCATTAGTCACCCTATAGAATCGGACCTTTTTGATATTGTGAACAATTAACGTTCTGATTTAATTGCATGACACAAAATTTGCATAAGGGGCCATATATTAAATATGTTACTTCTATATTATATGTATGGGCGTCTTCATATTAAATATGTTACGAACTTTGAAATTTCCAATAGCAACACCCAATTTTAATAACTTAGAAATGTTAAGCACTCTCGAAAACCCTTAAATCTAAGTTTTTGTTACATTTGAATGAATATTTGACGAGTTATTCAATCAAATCACTTGTGGACCTTTTGGGGATCATCTCTAAAATGACAAGCGCAGTCTAGTTCTTCCTTTTGCAAGGCCGTCTTTATTTATCAATTACACATAATGTCATACACAGTCCCCTAAAGGGTAATTAAAAAGTATTTTGTGATTTACTCAGCAAATTATGAATAAAAAAAAATTTAATTTTGGATTTCGCTTAAACTTCCTGTCTTAAATGCATTTCTGTACAAATATTGAGGGGTTTCTATTCATATATTTTTTAAAAAATTAATATAATAATTATTAAAAAATATAAAAATAGTTTTAAATACCCCAATATTGAATGCATTTTGTTTGGGTTATTATAATTTCTTTTCAGTAAAAAATTCGTTTCATTATCTTAATTATTTATAGATTGGGATAGTTTTTTATGTGCAACTCATTTAACATTATGTTACCTAAACTTTGCACGTCTCTAACTCCCCTAATAATGCTTAAAAACTAACAAAATTTCTGCATTTCGTATTAACATAGGTCATAGATTTGAAATATGGACTCAAAAAGGGGTGTTAATATTGGCCATTTTAAAGAAAGTAACATTTTTAATATGAAGATAACCCCTTATGCAAAATTTGTGTCATGCAATTAACTCAGAATGTTAATTTTTTACAATTTCAAAAAGGTCCGATTCTATAGGGTGACTAACGGCAGAAATAATCACTAGTGGTACTTTTTTTATTTCCGCAGCTGTACCTAAAATACATTGAATCATGTTACTAAAATGTTGAAGAATAATAGGTTTAATATGATAAGGGCATACCTGAAATAGAAAAAAAGGAAATTCTAGAATAATTTCCGCTAAATTTGTGATTTTTATGTTTTCGAATATATTTTTCCTAAAATTAAATTGGCAAGTTGCGGCTGACTTGTTAAAAATTTAGCCCATTCCTCATGTCGAACTTGTGATAAATTATTAGCGGCATATTGGATACATATTTCTCGCAAATCAAATATAGAATACCTTTCGCTAAGAACAAGAGCATTCAAAACATTTTCAACTTTTATATTTTTCTTTAGTTTGTCGCAACAAATATTCTTTAGACAAAGGAGATCAAATTTTTTGGCAGCATAATAAAGTTCACAGGCTTCTTGAAAACTTAGGTATCCAACTTGGCCAGAGTAAATAAAACCGATCATTTCCTCCACGGTATGCTCGGATATATCAGTAATTGTCATAGCGTCGGAATTGTTTGAACTTGACGATGACAGCATATTTCGAAACGCTGCTGATCTTCCACACAAAATGGCCTTATGAACCGAAAACATTCTGCCTTGAACATGTATAGTAAAATCAGGGTATAATCCACGCAAAAACAGACTCCTTAAATCATCGGATAAACGTGATAATGCATTTCTTCCAAAATCATCGCTTTCGTTTTCAGGATTTGGAAGAGCATGGAAAATTTGAAGACTAAACTACCTTCTTTTAGAACTTTGATATCGTCTTCCACGAGTACATTTCTTGGGCAAAATGTCATAAAACCAATATAAGACTCAATGCCCATCCTTTGTTTTATCGATTTTTCCCATACTTGACTTCCATCATTACCAATAATAGCACAAGTAAATGTTATCAGCCTTTCCTTTGAAGAAAGTTTTTGTAGCCACAACGATACATATCCGCTTACTCTTTGATTGTAACCGTTTGGATATAGACACAACTTATAAATATCCTTATCCTTGCCCACATCTAAAGCAAGTACTTCAGTAGTTATACTGCAACCAACACCTTGGGAAAAAAGAGTTTTAATGTCTGAAACAGTACACAGAAGTTCATATTTATCAACAAGGAAACCGTCACAGTATGTAACTGTATGCTTAAGACATTGAACTTCTTCTCCCATTATTAAAAGTTATTTCAATTAACAATTCGCTGAATATTTACTTACGTAAAAAATTTTGCTAACAGGTGATATAATTTAAACCAAGACAAATAACTTGGGACTTGCTAAGCTCTCCTCTCTTGGTGTAATTATCTTTAGATGTGACACCACTTGCAGTAAATAAATTCGACGACGGTTTCGTTTATTTATCAAACAATGCAAAAAATATCAGTTGTAACCGAGATAATCAAAATTGCTAGTATTTTGGCAAGCAGGGTTGATTAGAGATATTTGTTCTGTAAAGGATAAGAAACACCCTCTTTTGGATTTGCAACCTACTACTTTCAAATAACTAATATAAAATATGAGCTAATGAAATCATTGCAATGAGGTTGATAATTCGAAATTGAGATTTTGTGTTTTCTGCATGTCTTGGAAGGTGCTGATTCTAAAATAGCAGTTTTTGAGCATTGTTCCGTCCGTCAGTGTTTTTTGAAAAACATACAGACTTTCTGAAATTATACATTAAATTAATAATAATTTATATTAAATAAAAATTATTCAACACCAAATATATATTACTATAGTATAAAGTTTATAAAAAGAAAAAAAAAGTATTTTCTTATACCTATGAATAATTTGTACGTTCAATTAGATATACACTTAAGTGATCTACTTAAATTCAAATAAAAAATTATTCTACTTAACATCATACTCAAATAAACAATTTTAATTGAACAAAATATAAAATAAACTATTTGCAGTTACACTTATGATTATTCATGTTCTGAATCTAAGAGTCTTAAAACTGCGTTAACAAGTTAAGGATAAGTTGAAAAATATCTTCCCTTCTGCAAGCTCATGAATAAGTGGTTAATTTTTATCAACATATCTAATACTTAAGAACTTCTATTAATATACAGACACATTTTGCAGATTATTATATATCTAGCTAGAAATATCTTTAATTCTATTATACATCTCTGACATAAATGCCAAATGACTAGTACAAATTGCATTATATAAAAACACTTATTCAACTTAAACAAATATAAGAAATACTTTTTTTTAAACATGATTTTTATTTTTTGGGAGCTATCCGTCTAAAAATTAGGGGAGAGAAGGGGAATGGCGCCACCTTAAGGGAAATTGAATTTTTATGCAGAATTGTGATGCATTTGTTGTAAATTGTAACGAGCATAGCATACTACAGTTCATAACCTACCTTGTGGTGATTTTTTAAAATTTAAATCTTTAATAGAAACTGAATAAAATTCTTTTTTCTAAAAGCTCGCACAGTGGCGGGATTACCCCGGTACCTGGGGTAATGCCGCCACACCACTGGGGTAATGCCGCCACATCAATAAACAAAGCAAATAATCTATAAATAATGGAAAATGATATATAAAGCAATACATATAGTACTAAAATAGGTTTAATTATCCTTGGAATGGTACATTACAGCTACTTTTTTATTAACCTTCCATTTGCAACTAACTGGGCAGATTTTTGTTAAAGTTTCGTTGGTCTATTTGGCCATTTCAGTTATTCTTTTAAATATACGTGGGATCTGGAACGAAAATTAATAGGTTGTAGGGCCAATATATGAAATTTCTATTTTACGGACAATGCCGCCATTCTTTTACATGTGGCGGCATAACCCCAGAGGGATGTGGCGGCATTACCCCAGTAAGACAGAATGGCATAGACGGGTTGTTTAGGGGAAGTAGATAGCCTAGCGTTTAAGCTAACAACGTGATAACATAGCCAAAAAATACTCTTTTCAATGATATGTAACTGATTTATCTAACATAAAGATAACAGTCACTTATCTCTTAATTTCAGAAGGCCCAAAATTGGATGAAAATCCCTAAAAACCGTATTTTTAAAATAACTTTACACCAAATCACCACATGGCTATTGGCGTCTCTACTACAAATGACTTTGTTTCCCGCTACAGGTCAGCACTCACAGCCCCCCTCCCACACACACAACTGGCGAGATATAAGGGGTGGCGGCATTACCCGCTGTGGCGGGATTCCCCTGCTCTCCCCTACATTAGCAAGATGTGGTTGGCTTTTCAAAAATTCCATCCATTCTTCAAGTTCGTGAACTTTTGGGGCATTTTTAAAGACTTATTTAATACTTTATTTTTTCAATTAATATACAGACACATTATGATCATATATTTCTAGATAGAAAATTTATTTATTTCATAATGAATTTTATTTTATAAACAATAATAGAATGAATGTCATAGAGTTAGTAAAAGTACAATAAGAAAACACTTATTAAACTTTAACAAAATATAAAAATTACTTTTTTAACTTATGATTTTTATTTTTTGGGAGCTAACCGTCTAAAAATTACATTAGCAAGATGTGGTTGGCTTTTCAAAAATTCCATCCATTCTTCAAGTTCGTGAACTTTTGGGGCATTTTTAACGATAAACTGGAAACATATTTCTCTTAGCCCAATATCAGAGTGATTTTCACTGAGACGAAGAGCAGTCAATACATTGCCAACTCTAATTTTTTTGGTTATGATGTTAAAACAAACACTCTTCAGAAGAAGGATCTGATATTTGTCAGCGGCATAATATAACTCACTTGCTGCCTCAAAATCTAGAATTCCAACTTTACCCGAGTAAATAAAACGTAGCATTTGTTTAACAATCGGCTCGGAAATATCAGTAATTGTTATCGAGTCTGTGTTTGTTAGTTGTGACTTTAACATAACTCTAAAAACTGGTGATCTTGCACTTAAAATTGCTTTATGGACAACAAACTTTTTTTCTTGAACGTAAATTGAAAAATCCCCATAAGCTTCCTCCGTCCACAAGCTCATAAAATTACTGGACAAACCACTTAATATCGTGGTGTCAATTGCTGCATCTTCATTTTCAGGGTTTCCCAGCAACTTATCATCGTAACAAATTTGTACAGAACATTCAAGAAATAAATTTCCGTTCACAAGAACAGAAAAATCTTCTTCTATCAGAACATTTCGTGGGAAGAACGTCATCCAACCAATAAAAGGCTCGATCCCCATCTGTTTTTTAATTGTCTTTTTCAAGACTTGGTTTCCATCAGCACCAACAATGGCACATGTAAATGTTAACAGTCTTTCTTTAGGATAAAGTTTTTGCAGCCACAGTGATGCATACCCGTTTGTTCTTTCATTGAAACCATTAGGATAAAGCACTACTCTGAATGTTTCATCCGGGTTCAAGGTCAGAACACTAGTTTGTGTGCTGTAACCAACTCCACTCGACAAAAGTTTTTGAATATTTGATACAGTCCATACATACACATACTTGTCAACCGGAACACCATCACACACTGTTCTTCTATGTTTCATGGAAGCAGTTCCACCCATTTATTAAAAAAAATCGGAAAACTTTTGTTAAAAAAATCTACCCAAAAGCGGTAATTGTAGATTTTATGGAACTTTTATCAGAGTTTTAATTATTTTTCACTATAACTAATTACATAACCTAACTAACATAGTCATTTAATTCAATTCAAATATACATTCGATTCCAAACGAATTGAAATTGGGTTGCACAAGTTCATCGAATAAATTCTTGTAACGTTCTTTTAAATTTGTATAGTTAGGATGTCAGCATTTAATTGCCCAAATCTCAATTTCCTTTACGAAGAAAAATGCATTTAATCTTCGATTTTGACGAAAAAGCTCACTCTATAGGTGTTTCTTGCAGATTAAATGGTCTAGGCATCTTTTATCTGTAAAAGAGATAAAAAATATATATATTATTGCCTTGAAGAAATTATTCCTCTAAAAATGTAATACTCATTATATTAAATGAAATATTTCTTTATAATAATCATACAAAAAAGAAACATGTTGGACTATTTTCATAGAAAGTGCAACACTCCATTTTAGAAAGCTGTGGTGGAACAAACAGTATCGATATAATGTCAGCGAGTACCTAACAAGTTTTCCGTATTTTTTATTTGGGGATATTTTCATCTTGATCAATAGATGCAGTAGTTATCCGTTAAAAATAATAAAAGTAGAGGAAAAAAAGAAATTTTAAGTTTTTATACCTATCTTTTTCCGATCTCCCTCCAGTAATATGGAAATCATATATTTGTTCTTTGGAACAACTTCGTATTTTTTGTATCGAGTTTTATTAAAGTGTAATTCCTTCTAATTTCTACTTTTATTTTTTTAGTTGAACAAAGAAGTTTCTTTGTTTACGTACATTTGAGAATTTAAAAAAAAAAAAAAATCCAGAACGTTAGAACATAGGGTAGACTAACCAGTGAATGAACGTTTCAGGCGATGTGTTCGCCAGTGAATGAATACCAGTATATAATGTTAGGACAACCAACCATATATCAGATAGCTTCCTTCTATATGGGAGGTAGTCAGTGTTGCCCATCCATTTTTTTAATTATATTTATCAAATGTTCATTCACTGGGGCCTGTTCACTCACTGGTCAGTCTACTCTACAAAGCTTCAAAACGCCTATTTTAAAGGTCAATTAAAAAGTTTATAATACAATGAGATTTTTATCGATGTAATAATGTTTTAGATTAATAACTTGCGTTAGTTTTTATAAATTATAATGATATTTTAGTGAAAATTTTAAACCTGCAACTTTGCTTGCCGGTTATCATATAACTGCGATAGAACTGGCTGCCTTTATCAGCATCTATTTCAGCGTTTATTTCAAGAGAAAGTTCTTTTGTCCCACACACTACATATTTTAGACTATGTACTGCATGCCTAATAAGGGGCCCGGAGTGGTTAAGATAGGGGTATTGGGGGTATTGGGGTATTTTACATATATATTCCAACTTGTGTGCTTGCTCAGTGAGCCGCTTTTAAGTCTTCGTCAAGTAAGACGGACACAGAAAGATTTTTTACTGTCACAAAGAGAGGAAATACACCCAGGGCGAAGGCGGGAATCGAACCCGCGCCCGTTACAGCACGCAGACTGCTGGCCTGCGATGCTTACCACTCGGCCATCCGGGCCCCGGTTAAGATAGCTGCCTCCACTAACAGCTGCGCACTGTACTGGGTATGGGTTCGATTCACGCCTTTGTCCTGGGTGTAATTTCTTTAGCTGTGACAGTAAAAAATCTTTCTGTGTCTGTCTTACTTGACGAATGTTTATAAGCGGGTATCTGATCAAGCACACAAGCCGGAATATATATGTATCAGCCCTGCCCTACCCTTCATGCTTAATAAAGCAAAAATGACACCATCCAATAAAACTTACAAATGCATTTTAATGCTTGTGTTATTCCTGGGAAGGAAAATTTAAAAAAAAAAAGTCTTCAAGACACTTTTGGAAGGAGATAAAGCTTGTAAAGTAAAAAAAAAAGCATTAAGGCAAACTCTACCAACCCATTATCTAAAAAATCAGCTTATGGTCAGCAGGAACACAATGTGGCAACAACAAAACAACCGTGTATTTATATTAAGCCAAGAAAATTTTATTAGATAAATTCCTCAAAGATAAGTACATATTTTTTTGAAGTATGAACATCGGCAATTGATATTTAGAAGTTTACGGCTGTATACTTCAAGACTATTTATAGGAGCTTTAACACAGCCAGTTACACTTCGTTCTAACCTGAGAGGGCACCCAATGAAACTTCGAGTGACATCGTATGCTAAAGCCACCTTCAGGATTTACGATTCCACAGATTTAACTAGCACGTATATCAAAGTGTACTCGGGCATCCCAGTATTTTTTAGATCCATTTGCCCCTAGAGCGAATACGTCTATAGTATGGCTAGGACACGGACAGAACCGTATACACTTTATTCAAGTTATTCTCATGTTTTTAAAATTTAAGGTGCTACGCTTATCTACGTTTTGAATTCATACGACAAACAACCGCTGGATCAAAAACAAATGGAAAACCTCATTGCAGCCTCAGCTTCGACATCTTAGAACGAGATTGTGGACTTTCCAAGACGAGCATTTATTTCCGCAATCGAAATCCCGTTCCTTGTGGTAAGCTTGAAGTAGAATCCGACTTTGATATATATTCGACTCCATACATTACTCTTGTTTTGGATTCGAAATTAAGGGTAAATCTTTTTCAACTTGGTAGGATTTTGGTTATAATTTCTATATATAATATAAATCGTTATAACATTTTAGCGTTTTTAAATTTTTGAATGAAAATAAGACAAATATGAGTTACAGTGTGTTCAAAACTAGTCATTGATGTTGTTTTAGATATTTTCTGTAAAAATTACTTAAACCTAACTGTTTATTTGAATTACCATTAATGATTTCTAATGATATTATTTTATAAAGAATAATAATAATACTTTAGAACAATAATAATGTATTTCAAGCCTCGGAACCATATCTCAATATTTTATACTAACTTTTTCTAACATGAAGTGTAACAAATTGGTCTGTAACAAAAACCGTCACTTATAACTGTTTTTAAACAAAAATAATAAAATTTGAAAATAAGGCGGCTCACAGCATTTATTTCTATAGTAAAATTTAAAACGTCAAAACTAAACAAGTGACTTTTTTAAAAAAAATTCAATAGTCAAAAATGAAAATTTCTTATAAAACATCTTTATTCATAAAAAAAAATGGCCTTTATGTAAATGAAAACTTTTTCAAAATATCAACAAGCGGAACGCTTTTGGACTCTTAATAAGCAATAATCAAAGCGTCTAAGTATGACATATATTATGACATCATGCCAAATTGATTGAAATCACAATTTTAAAAAATATTTATTTAATATAAATGAATTTTTTTCTTGCGACTGCTGTGAGTGGAAATTGCTGTTTATTTCCATTTAAAATGGAATTATTATGCTTTTAAATGAGTATTTAATTTGGAACTTTATGTTAATTGAAGTAGGTGCTTCAAATTCGAATATTTTTCGAGATTCACAATGTGTTCTAGTTTAGATGCCTTGAAAATTTTACCTATCATACTTATCTAATGTATTTGTAGGTTTTTCTATGGAAGTAAAACGTTTTAATCAAAATAAAATAGTCTTAATAAAAGCTTCAATTTTTCGTTATCAACGTAGTATATGGAAGTCACAAATTAAGCGAAACAATATCTTTCTAAAAATATCAGTGTGTATATTCGAATTAAAAAATAGTATTAAAACAATAACATTTAAAAAAATGAAAAATAATATTAAAAAATAATATTTAAAAAATTAATATTTAAAAAACTAATATTTGAAAAATAATATTTAAAATACTTATATATAAAAAATAATATTCAAAAATGTTTGAAAACATTATTTAAAAAATAATCTTAAGAAATAATAGCTAAAAAAACGTAACACATAGAAACTAATTCTCCCCTTTCGTGGGATTTGCACTCTATTAACTTTGTGGTGTACTTTTGCAATTTCAGTGGCTTCCCTGCATTCCGCTCAGTCGTTCCGTTCCGTCAAGTATTGGTTCGTCGCAAGAAGCCCCACAGTGACGGAATAGGCTTCACTTGAGGGCAATGTCGATTATATTTGTAACGCACTCCACCACCAATATAGTTCGGCGGCACGCTTCAGGGAACATCCTCTCGAAAAGAGAGATGGGTTTACTGGGATGCGGGGGCTACCATGCCCTTTGCCGTGGTGTGGTGGGGGTGTTATGGAGGAAATCTATTGTTTCGATTGTAAAGAAATCGTTTAAAAAATAGTGGTACTGTTGTTGTAAAAAATAATTTTAGGTAGAGTCAGGATACAGTTTAGTTTTTGAATCTTTCATTTGCATTTTTTTAATGTGATTATCTCGAAACACTTAAAAAAAAACCGAAACATTGTTTATAGTATGAGCACATTATTTTGTATTTATGTTCATAGTCAGAATCCATAGATATAATCAAGTATTTTAGCCAAATATTATTATTCTACATTGTTTTTTTATTTAAGCTGGAAATATAAAGTTTTAGATTACATGTAAGTGCTTTTTGATATTATAAATTTTGTATTTATCAAACTCCTTCTTTTATTTATATTTTTGAATATTTATTATTAGACACACATTATAAAACCATTTAATCAAGCTCTCAACTTAACTGAAGTCTTTAGGTATAAAATACAATGAATAATAAATGTATTTATTCAAAAACTCTGTTTCAAGTATAAAATTTTAGTTTGTACGATGTCGCCCTTAAAAGTTACGTTGGGTGCCTATTCATGTATCGGCTCATCACTCACTATGGTTCTCAATGTATCTGTACCTCTATAGTGCGAAAACAACTTAATTTAGCCCAACTAAATTTTCAGTGATATATAAATTGGTTATTCCGATTTCGATACCATTGGCTTTAAAGACGTAGGGTAGACAAACCAGTGATTAAACGTATAAGGCGCTGCGTTAGCCAGTGAATAAACACCAGGACATAATGACCAGGACAATCAACCATACGTCAGATAGCTTCCTACTAGATGGGAGGAAGTCAGTGTTGCCAATCCATTCAGTGGAATGATTTTCAAAAATTATTTTTAGTTGTATTTACCAAAAGTTCATTCACTGGGGCCTGTTCACTCACTGGTCAGTCTACCCTATAATAGTTTTACCACCAAATCTACAGGAAAAAATGCATAACGCAGATATTTATAACTTACTTTTAACAATAGTTTGTATTCCCACAACTAAAATTGACGATGAACAAACTATTCAAAGGGCTGACCAAATTGTAAGAGGCGTAAATTAATGTAAATAGTATACTTATGTGTTGTGTAGATATATTTTCTGTATATAGCATTTTTACTATTTTACAAAATAAATAGATTTAGCTTTACTTACAAAACAAGTCCAGCAACTGCCAAGTAAAGTGAATAAAAACGTGAAGTATTTTAAACTTTTCTAAAAACGTTAAGCTTTGCAATGGCTCGTTTTTGTCCAATCACTTTCAAACCAATATAGAAAATGCCAATTGGACACCATCCGCCTACTTAATGTTTTAAACTACGCTTGTTATTTTGATGACAAACAGAATATGCCAGACAACAGAGGAAGAATATGTTTTGTGTCTGTCAAACTCAGCAAATTTTTGTAACGTTAATACTATTCGGCAATCTTTGATTTTAGTGTCTACGTGTGTTTTAAACAAGTTATTTCATTTGTATTAAAAATACAGAATAAAGGAAGTTACATTTCGTTTTAAATAATTGAGTACATAAATAATTTTAACATGTACGATAGTAAAATAAATGGTTGTGATTTAACAGTACTATATAACCTAGTTACATTTTGAAGAGATTTTTGTAACAAACAATTTATACATTCCTTAAAACAGTACCAATTTACATTTGTAAATTATTTAGTTAACAAAGATATTTTTTGATGAACTTGGTATTGAGGGAAGATACATGTATATACTAGCTTGTGTGCTTCATCAGAGACCTGCTTTATAAGCCTTCGTCAAGTAAGACAGACATATTACGTAGTACACCCAGCGCAAAGCCGAAAATCGAACCCGCACCCAGATTTCCGAGCCCGCAGACTGCTAGCGTAATGATTCAAACCACTCGGCTGGAATAATTTAATTGATCAAAATTTCCGTTGTTACTTTCTGAATACGATTATATTTCATGCCTTTGTGTTTTATTTGATATAATTTGTGTATAATAAGATTCCAACTAAAATGTATTTTCCATATTTTTTGAAAATTCATTTCTTGTACTTTTTTTTCCTGTATACATTTGGTGCACTATTTATATATTTTTATTTTTAAAAAATCACTACTTTTTGCTCTGATAACATATAATAAGGCAAATTAGGAAAGTTCATTAAACGCTTTTTCTAGTTATTTGAATCGAAACGATTCCACAATAATTTCACCAATGTATTTGAATTATATTAAATTGTCTTGCAGTTTTTTCGTTTTGGGGATGATAGTTTTATCTGGGGGTTTCTTTCGTATTTTTATTTCCGAACTACAATTTACAACTCCGTTTTACTCTTCCGCATTTAATTTTTTTATATGAATTTATGAATTCTAAACTTTTTATTTTAAAAATGCATTGTCTGAAAATAATTAATAATATTTTAAATGTATAAAATTAAAAAAAAAAACATAATTGCGTGTCATTTCTTCCAAAGCAAAGTTTATACAAAAACTACTTTTTTTAATCTTAAAAATGTAAATATTTCAGCAGCTCATTAAAAAAATCATGGGTCATAAATCGGAAACCTAATTTTTAAAAACTTTTTTTGAAAGAAATTCATTGAATTTTTGATGACAGGAGAAAATTATTTATCGGATCGGTGCCCAAAAATCTTTTACAACGAAAGCATAACATCTGCCCCGAATCTTATCAAAATGGGTCGCTTCACTGCCTTTTGAGTAACCAACCAACGCTAAACTTCGTTCATGCTTATAAAAGCGAAAAGTTTGGCTAATTAAACATTATTTGTAAAATTAAAATTCTCGTGCCACCAGTGCTATGAAAAACTTATTTGACTCTTGGAGAACCGTACTTAACTCAACTTAGCGGAAAATATCTTCTTTTATCAGACCAAATCTGACGATTTTTTTTAATCCTATACATTTGGGGACTATTGATGACTGATAAAAATAAGAATAATTTATTTTTAAAGGCTCAATTTGTAGCGGCATTTTAGTGAGATACATTTGATTGGTACCTTTGCAAGACATGCATGAAATATAGAGTTCTGGAAGAATGTTGAGTGATTTGCAGAATAATTCATTGAAGAGTTATGCATGTATCGTTAATTAGATAAGATGTATAAATTGTATTACAATTGTTATAGTGTTCTGGAAGAATGGGGAGTGATTTGCAGAATAATTTATTGAAGATTTATTGTTTTGCATGTATCATGACTTAGGTAAGATGTAAAAATAGTATTACAATTGTTATAGTGTTCTGGAAGAATGTGGAGTGATTTGCAGAATAATCTATTGAAGATTTATCGTTTTGCATGTATCATAATGACTTAGGTAAGATGTAAAAATGGTATTACAATTGTTATAGTGTTCTGGAAGAATGTGGAGTGATTTGCAGAATAATTTATTGAAGATTTATTGTTTTGCATGCATGACTTAGGTAAGATGTCAAAATGGTATTACAATTGAAGAGTACACGGGAAAAACCGATTGATTTTTCAGAGAAGTTTCCTTAGCAGGCCACTTTGGCGATGATAGTGAGTGATCGCCTAAACTTGTGTAAGGAAACCAGTTCCTACCATAGATATCATAGTTAAAGTAATATAGTGGTAGATCACGTGACCTCCAATGCTATCGACGGGACGCGCAAGCAATGAAGTCAGTGTTGTAGGTCACGTGATATACCAGTGTAGTACTACCTCTGTGGTTCCTAGCTATCAAGTTCAGGCGATTGGCGATCCCGACGCTTGGACCAAGCGAAGAAGAAGGAGAGAAACCGGTTTTATGCCGCCAAGCAGGCAGTTGCGGCCGTCCGCCTAATAAATCAATCGCTTCTTCCCGTGTACTCTTCAATTGTTATAGTGTTCTGGAAGAATGTGGAATGATTTGCAGAATAATTTATTGAAGATTTATCGTTTTGCATGTATCATTAACTAGCCAATATGTATAACTAGTGTTAAAATTCTAGAGAGAAATGTATTTAATACCTAATGTTACACAGGTTGGAGTCAGTGCATGTTTAATATGCTCTAAAGTCCTGACACCGCATACGATGTCGTTTTCATTTATTGCGTTGGGTACCTACTCACGTACGTCGGCTCTTCACATGATTAGGGTTCTAAATTATGACTCATTCAGACCCTAATGTACGTATCAACATCCAGAAAGACGCACATAATATTTACATATTCATATTTTTTTATGTATTATTGTAATACATAAATTTAGGTTAAGCTTACATATATATTAAAGTTAGGCATTTTTATTGTGTGATATATTCATGTTCAAAACAATGTCGTAGTTGGACTGAAAAACATATATTGTATCAAATAAAGTCACATTGTATCAAACAATATTTTTCATTTCACAACCAAAAGTATCAAGGAAAGTAAAAGTAATAACAAAGGTGAGTCGAAAAAACCCTGAATATTCCATTATGGCATTCCAATATTGCTTTGAACTTTACGAATTTTTTCGATAAAAAGACCGATGCACTATTTATTTATTTATATCGAGTCCCGCATATATGTATTGTAAACCTATAAATTTGACAAGGTTGTAGCTAATGCTTGGCAGAGTTTGTCATGGAATTAAGGTTGATTTGAGTCTTGCGGTGTTTTGGTGATATAAGTTAATGAATTTTAATGGATCCAAATCATAACAGCGATGTATTACATTTTACAAAACATTTTTCGCAATCAGTCAACATTATAGTTAGTTAAGAAAAACTGTAATGCATTTTGTTTAGCTAAAACAAAGATAATTTATCAGCAATTACTATAACTGATAAATTTTTTGACTAAACAATCGAAATAGAGTATTTTAATATTTTTTTTTTTAATTTTTAGGTGTGTATATTTTTCTCACTTTAATTTTCCTAAAAAAAATTTTAATTTAATTTTTTTTTCTTTAATGAGTTACTTTTACTGCGAAAAAAATATTTAAAGAAATAATTACTATTCCGTAAATTCAATTTGGAATTTTACAATGTAAGAATTTAAAACAAAATTCCAAACATCAAAATAAAATTTCCATATTAACTTTCGCCGATTAAAACATTAAACCTAATTTTACTAATAAATCACTTACAGCTTTTACAAACCAAAGTAATCATTCGCATGTATCATAAGTGACAGTTGCATGCTATGCGTCAAATAACTGATTTTTTTCTTCTTGGAAATTGTTGTACTCTCCAACCCAGTGACGCCCTGACAGGATATTCAAAACGTTTGCCAAGGAAAACGCATTGGCAATACGTTTTGCTTTCAGGCTGACACAATGGTAAATTACATTGCAAAGTTCAATATATCGGGGGAATTCAGACCCCGCTTTCGTATTTTACCGACGTAACCCCTCATATTTTATTTTGATTCTTAGCAGAAAAAGGGATGATTTCCGATGCTAAAACTTATGCCAATGATTTTTTTTCGACTTAAGAATAGTATTTGAAGAGTTATTTCGTATCAGAATGGACTAATTTTTTTTTATTTGTTTGTTTGTGTCTTCGGTGAAAACGTGCTGGAATAAAATATAACTAACACAAATACTTTTTTTTCCTTCTACAAAATGTTTATGAAAAGCACGCGATCTGTTCGTTAAAAAGCATTTTGACAAATAAAACAACATTAAATGTTATAAAAATCAGATTTGCTAAGCTGCAGAATTTTGATCAATTTATTTTTTATGTGTCTTTTTTTGAATTTCAAACGACAATCAGCTATAGTAATTTAAAAGGTTGCTTTTTGTACTGATTGTTTATTTTCATTTTTAAGTATACATGTTTAAATATAAAATGACCGAACATACTCAACGACAGAATATAGTTGACATAAATTTTATAATATAACATTTTTAATAACGGTAGGGGAGTTTGGATTTTCTCACATATACTTTAAATATACAATATATCAATAGAACTGGGGTAGCTTTTGTTTTGTAGTTTCTTTTAACTAACTACATTTAAAAATAAAAATATAATATTTAAAAAATAAATATAGTCATAAATGTATCATTATTTGTGACAACGTATGTATACAACATGAAAAATATCTTATAAAATGCAAAATATATATAAAAATTCAAAAACAACTTATGTATCAGCAGCTTTATATAATAAGATTTTTTTTTATTTCTACAGATCTAAATAAGTTTCGATATACTTTTATTTCGTTAAAAAATCAATATCAACCAAAATATTTCTAAAACTTGAATTTTTTATTAAGGTTATTTCTTTAATTAAAACTGAAATATCGCTTCCGATCCTTCTGAAGTTAATGCCTGGCCGGCGTTAAATGTCAGAAAATAAATCAACAACTAATTTCCGTTTTTTTAAAGATAGTATTTTCTAAAAATAACGAACCGTTAAGGAGAAAAATAAATGATGGCAGCTCAAATTATCAATAAAAAAGAGGGTTGATAAAATGTGCTCTATCCAATTTATTGACATGAAATACTGAAGCTTATTAAAAATTGTTCATGCAACTGAAACCTTGAGAAATTTTGCGACCAGCAAATTAATCGTTCTACTGTCATTAGTGTTACGTGTTAATATGTTTTATTTTTTGCAAAGTGTTTGCTAGTTCTGAAGATCATAATCTAAGTTATTTTTCGAAAAAAAATCGGAAAGTATGTAAACCTGAAAATTCTAGTTATTTTATCATGACACTACCATACACGTATTTAGTTAAATTACTAGGTTCAAGGTATTTAATCAAAATCGAAATTAATCAAACTCGAAATCATAATCTATAATTTATTTTTAGTAAAAATCATAAAGCATGTAAACCTGATATTGTAGTTATTTTATTATGATACAACCATATAAACGTGTTTAGCTAAAGTACTAGGTCCAAGGTATTGATCAAAATCGAAATGTCCTGTAAAATTAGGTAGGAAAATTATGAAAGTTTTGAAAAATCATAACAAATTTGTGTATAATATACAGTGGTGGCCAAAAGTGTGGACACTTTGTGAAAGTTTCATATTTTTCAGAATAGTGTGATTACAGAATATATTAATTTTATATCAAATTAAACTATTGTATATCAAATTAAAAGTAATTTAATCTTTATGAGGACCATTGTGCGCAGATCGCTGAAGCCGTCTCTGAGACCTTTGGTCCCATATAATCCATATCCATGGACGCAACATCATCATCAAAGTAATTCAATGTAGAATTAAAAATAAATACAGTATTACAATATCTGTATTACGAATAAGTTATGCAACTAATAGTAAGATCTGTCTTAGTTTTGCAAGTCATTGAACCACCAACTTGTATTGCAATTTCAGCATAAGAGAAACCGTTGGTTGTGTTTGTTTGTTCAACTAAAATGAGCATAACTTTATTTTTAATACAGATACTTTAATTCTGTTTTTTAATGAAATTCTACATTAAATTACCTTCAACTTAATATTTAAATGTTTGTATTTAAGCGAAATTTAATAGATGCAAGAGCACAGGTAACAGTTGGAACACATGAAACTTTCAAAAAGTGTCCACACTTTTGGCCACCACTGTATGTATGATTTAAATAAATAAAACAATGGTTGGATATGTGGGAATTATAAATAAAGTGATACTTGATTTTTTTTAATTCAACTAACTTACTTACTCTTTAAATTAACGTTCTGCGTACAGGCCAAAATTAAACACCCGTAAAATCTTTCAAATTATAAATTTTATATAAATGTAAAAAAAAAATATCTTATTTATGATGCATCTGTTGTAAACATAACTGCGATTAATTACAATTGTAACCATAAAAGTCTCAAAAATACATTTTTTTTAAAATTATCCTTAACATAAATGCCCACAAGGCTAAATTTTCATTTATTGTCAGGCAAAAGCATTTCAGAGTTTTAGAAGATATTTAAACAACCTATATTATCCACCACAAGATACCCAAAGGTGGAAACCATGTTGCTTCGGCTTTATATACTGCTATATTTATTATTCGTTAGATGGATCTTGGTAACTGATTTATAAATCACTGTTTGTAATTTCAAAGCTTGTTAGAATTCTATAGTTAATTAACATAACAATTCCAGGGCGAGGCATTTCTTAGATAAAGGAAATACGCACTCCCTCTTCGTTTCGCAAAATAACACAGTTGCATCAATGCCTGGAAAGGGATTTGAACATTCTGACTGAGACGAAGACGAGGCTATTTGAAAATGAAACCACCGGAATAGTCATGTCCATTGACATCACGCACAAAGTGGGGAGTCACCCATTTCTACCAAAGATAAAAATCCAACATCAATGGAAATCAGTGCAGGCACTTGTTTGAAAAAGAACCAATCCCACTATTGTTACATTGAAACGTAGTCGAAAAGTTGAGGCTACTCTCATTGATTCACATTTAAGTTAAAATTTGTAATATCGAGTTTTTTCGCTAAGTTCTGGTTTTTGTGCTTAAGAGCCAAGATGACAGGGGCAGGTCAAGAACAGCATAACAGCAATGAATCTAAATATTTTGGCCCCGAATATTGAGAATTTGGCCCCGAAATATTTTTTCCTGAAGAACAAATCATTTATCATACCTTCTTTCCTAATAAAGTCAATGATTATTTACAACATTGTGGGGGGAGGGGGGTCCAAGCCGTGAGTCTATATACTGCAGTTTAACTGTTCCCCACAGTAACTAGCCATAGTGAGTATCCATGCTAAAAAACTGGATTTAAACCCACAGTCGGTTAAATCGAGTCGTGGAAATGTATTATTCACCATTTAAACAGGCAGTAATAATAAAATATCCTACTTAATAGGTTTTACTACCAATAGATTGTCAAACGAATAAAAAAAAATTAAGTAAATATGACTATTTGAGTTTAAAATATCCCAGTGAGGTTTGGACTATAAATGACCTGATTAAAAAAAAATCATTATCTTTTAGTTCTGTAGTAGCCCAAGAACTATGCAGGTGCTATATGCGCATTGCGCAAGCCTTTAATATTATGCGATATGCACTGGATTCTTTTTTTTTTTGTGGCTTCGATTAATTGGCAAACTCTTTTACCCATAGATAGCTTAGACTTATTGTAATATTGGTGCTAAAATTGGTAGCGATAGCCGCCTTTATCACTCGACGATGCCAAAAAAAATGACTATGAGTTTGCGGATACATTCTTAATCTGCAAAAGAGTCTGATCCACCCAAAAGCAGCTTCGCTGTAGAAACGAAAAACAGTAACATATAACTATTTGCGACTCAACTTTTACTTGAAAAAAAGAACGTTTTTTGATATTATTTTGGCTTGTTACTTTTGGTTATAAGTCCTCTATTCAATAGAAGCATTTACAATTGTTTTTCTGTGTTATACCGACGCAATGTATCAGCTATAAACAATGTATCAGCTATCATTTTTTAATATTTTTTTTATTTAGTTTAACGTAAATATCCGTTCGTTGTCCAACTTGAACTTAAATATTAAACAAATCAGTAATACATGACATCATACGTATAACAAGGCTGCTTTTTGACAGAGACTGATTCGTAAGGAATACATCGACTCACCCTAAAAGGACATAATATTATTTCTTTAATAATATAAATACCATATTTTGAAGATTTTTATATTTAACCGCATATTTCAACCAATACAAACAACAACACCCATAATTATGGGTATTGAATGCACTCAAAATAAATGAAAATATATATTTATCGCTTTTGTAGCAGTTTTAGTGGGATAGGTATTTCAGCAATAGCGACAATTCAAAAGACAGTCGTTTCTGGTGACGAGCTTTATTGGGCGAGACAGTCAAGCCCCCCGATTTGCATTTTGAAAGGAGTTTGTCCTTTTTACTCTGGCACTTAGCTGTGTTAAAGCTTTGCTTTGAAATGAGAAAAGGAAACACAGTCCTATGGTTGATCCTTCGGTTCATTGGGGATGTATAGGCAATTTTAAAAGGATAGAAAAAAAGTTCTCAAAACTTTCGCAGAATTCGCCAGATTTTTGTGAAAGATGTTGGTGATGAAGTTGTTTTGAGAGTGAGGGAATTTGTGTAGTGAAATGGGTAATTCAATTTATTTATTTTGAATAAAATAGTTAGATTGTTGCGCATTATTGTACAAATAGTTTAAGTTGTGTTTAACTTAATTTACCGTTTACTATAATCTTTCACGTGCAGTGAAAAAATAATAGACTAAACTACTTTGTGTCTAAGTTTGTTAACGTTAAAATACGGTATTTTCTTTGTCCAAGTCCATATTTATTTGCATATTTATTTAAATGCAAATCTTTTCAACAGGCTACTGACCATTTAATATTCGTCGAATTCATTTTAGTTATCATAAAAAATATACCACATCGTTGTATTTTTTAAATTCTTTTATAAAAAAAATTAAAGTTAAACTCAGCACTTATTTTTGTGTACATACTGGATAGTATATTACTTATCAGATACGTATAACCTTTTACAACCTTCAAATTTAATCGATACAGAAAACTACTTGAAATATCAACAAATGCAGCAAAAGATAAATCACACACAATTTTTATCATTTTACAAACCACTTTTTCCCCCATAAAACTAGCCAAAATTATTTTGACAAATAAAACAGCTAAAAGTAGAGACTTGAAATTTCGCTATCTAAACAAGGAAATACATACGGCACAAAAAAATCATACATTAAAACTGCAGTTCCATCAAATATGGATGAAACAAGCTCCAAAAATGTATTACCCATTTCTTCAGCAAACCTCTTATCTTTCCTGTTCTCTGCGGTAATAAATATACCATTTGTAATCTCGGAGAGTTCTAACATATTGTTGCGTTGGTTTGACAACATTGCATCTGATACCTTTAGGATTTTTTTAGTTAAAACAAAGTATTATAAAACTAATATATCACACTTTTCTCTTACTGAATTGCTGAAATTCGTATATATAATAAGAATAATCGTAGAAGCAATTGTCAAATAGACCTTTCACTCAAGATTTATACACCTTTTGAAAAACAAAATCAGTAATTTGAAATTTTAAAAGCCACGTTAATACTTATCTAATTTCATTAATCTTGTTTATTTTTGCTACATTTATTTTCAGTGTGAAGAGTAATTATGTAAAATTACTTGAATTTAGTAGGTGGTTCACAGTGACATATGTTTGTAAAAAGTCATAATATGCGTGAAAACCTAGAAGTCTTAAGTATTAATTAAACATAAAAATAACTGCACATTTGCAAACTAATTAATAAATGCAGAAATGTAAATTAAATGGAAATCAATTTCACATTACTTGAAATCATTTTTTAAAATGGAATACATTTATTTCGTTACAAATAATGAACAATCAAAGAATCCCACCGGGCTATATTCTATAAACAAATCGGAATTTATTTATTCTGTCATTCCAAACTTATCTAATATGGCAAACGAATTTTTTCCTTAAATATTTACCCATGACCTGGGTTTGTATACATTCTACAAGTCAGTCCATGGGTTGGTTGGTAGCCGTTTTTTTTTCAGGTTTATGTTGCTGGGTCAGAGACCAGCTTATATACCTTCGTCAAGTAAGACAGACACATCTTGTACGCACACAAGTGACAGATTATGCCATATATCGCCAACTCCGCAATTTGGACATGTCCCTGAAGGGTAAGGAAATGGTCTCCAGGGACCTGTACCAGTGGGAAACTGTGCCATGACCGCCCGCAGGATTTTCGTACCCACTTACTTAACGAGCACGTTCTCCGCATATACTCGTCAGTGCATCAGTGTCATCAGTGCATCGGGACTCGATCGCGGGATCTTCCGATTCCGAGAACGAGGCCTTAACCCCTAGGCTAATACCCACGGCCCATCGTCGACGTATTTTCTTTTCATGAGCAAAAACGGTATTCACCATCACTAACTGTTAAATCTTGTCAATTTATCACTAATATTAATCATCTAATAATATTTTAAAGATACAGAAAAGGTATCGGCGACTCCTAATGTCTCAGTCTTAACGTTCGAATCGATTACCAACATATAACCCACTGCGGGATACATATTTATAAACCGTCTACTGACTGCCAGATTTTACAGCAGCACACATAATTAAAAAATACATCTACATTTAATTATTTTATAAAATTTTAAGCTTGGGACGCATGGAGGGAGAATTTGTTACCATCTACTACAGAAATTTAGTTTTATAAATATAAAAAAAAAACTTCAATTTTGAGTTAAAAATTAATTTAAAATATCATACTGTGAAACTAGTATACACTTCAGCCAATTCACTTATCCCTCAATTTAAATTTACTTAAAACTACGCTGCTCAAAACAATTATGGGATCTCATGGTTCAAACCCTTTCACCTCCAAAGATGCAATCTGGAATCATCAGCTTGTAATTTTTTTTTTCTCACTAAGTTGAGCTCACACTTATTCATCGATAGATGGAATAATCATGTCTATTGAAAAATTAAATAATGTTTGTTTTAATTAAATGAAAATATGAAGTACATGGTAAAATAAAATTCACTCCACAAAAACATTTTTTGAAACAAATTGACCCTAAAATATTTACGCTTGCATTCTTATATGTTTAAAACTTTGTTTTAACTTTTTTTTAACAAATAAAGTTTAGATTACTTTATACAATAATTGTTTGAACGGTTAAGATTCCATTTTTTACCCTTATATTTTAAATTTATAAAATTAAGATTGTTTACCCAGTTTCTTGCCATTTCATTCAGGATGCATAATGAATCTATTTAAATAAAATAGATTGTTAATATAAAAATTAAGAAGTTTGAAATGAAATGATCAACAAAAGTGCGCAAAAAGCTTCCCTAATTGTTTTGAGAATATACCATTTACAATTTTGTCAATCCAAAAGAACTCCATAGCAAAAATCGATTTTTAAACGGATACCATTTTTATTTTCGCGTGTTATCATTGGCCTTGCCAAAGATGATGACCCTGATGCGAGAAATGGGAGTTGAAACTCACCCCCTAATTGAATTTTATGATTGAGTTATTTTTCGATTGAGTTGTTTTCGATTAAGGTATTTTTCTATTACTACGGATGGTATCATAATAATTTTATAGAACGAGAATAATGTGTTATCATTATTAAATGAGCACACGTTTGAGTTTGAGATAGAGAAAAAATAATTTAGTTTTGCAATGGAAGTAATTATTTTGTTGTTGGTTGATTTCGTGATAATTATTTTTTTCTATTTTATACAAATTTATAAATAACAAAGCCCAAGTGTTTTTAGTCCAGTCTTGTTATGTTATAGAAACTTGTTAATGAAAACTTTTATATTAACTTTAGCAGATGTTGACACATTTAAGAATAATGATGATTATAAAACAATAGAAAAAAATCATGCCTAATATGTGACTAATGAATTTACGGTAACCACTTAAGGCAATTTTCTACTTAGTATTTTCCTAATAGGTATAAATCGTTATTCCTTGTTTTGTATTTATTTCAAAAAATGATGTTTTGTGTTCTTTAATCGAATTGAAACTGTAACTTAATTTTGAAAAAGTATTCATTAACTTATTCTGAAGGCTACAAGATATTTTTTTAAAATGTAAATTGCTCTAATGTTTGAAAAAAATTATAACTAGAATTTACATTAAACAGACCTTCAAAATTGTTCGTTAATTTTTTCTGCATTTAATTTTTTTTCATTACTTTTTTTTAAATTTCTTATTTGTTCTGTTTTATAAAATTATGTTATCCTGAACTTCGGTCTTCCTGTGTTTTGTGTAAAGATAATATTTTTTTATTTTTAGTAAAATTTAAAAAAAAAAATGTACCTTTCTTAAGTATAACAATGGATTATAACAGTAAATTCAACATATTTTGTTTTGCAAAAATTAATTCTATAATTAGATAATTTAAAATTAATGGAATTGAAGCACACTGCATTAGATATTTAAATTACAGAATCTTTCGATACAAACTTAAAAAAGAATTTGAAACTGTGGACAATTCTCAAAACATCTTTTAATACAAAGAAAATGCGCCTAATAATCTAGAAACTTATTGAATTTAATATGAATAAAAGATGAACTTGGAGTTTAATAGTGATTTATTCATGTTCACTAATATCCTTTCAAACGTAGCAGTAAATGGGGACGACAGAATAAATTATTTGCATTAGGCATTTTCCAATGATCATTTCTAAAATGTTATTTACGCTGCATATTTAATTTGATTAATTGATATTCATTTTCTGTCTTCCATTTCAAGTAGACTGTGTAATGACCGTTTAGATGATGTTATCATTTAAAGAGGCGATTAAGTAACGTGCGTTATGTTACATTATTTATTTATGATGCTATTTTTTCTGATATTTCTGCTTGCGATGTTTCTATGTGTAACGTAATTAATAGAACTTGTAAATTCGCTTATGCGTTCGGCAGCTAAATCATCATGTTTATGGAGATGACGCGATAAGTAAATGAGTCATACGAGGCTATATCTCAGTTTATTGTAGTTTTTTTAATGATGGGTAATTCATAAAACATAAAGTAATAAGCATTTTCAATTTTCATTAACTTAAGTTTTGCCAATTTCTTGTGGGATATAATATCGAGAAGTACTTGTATCTGTGGTTGGTGCTTTTAAAATTGCACTACCATTTATAAGACATTTTCAATGCGCTAACTGTAAATTTATTATTTTGACACATAAATTTATAAAATTTAAAATTTTGTTATTTTTAGTTGAAATTGAATTATGTTTTCATTAGATAAAATTAGAGCGGATAATTTTTTCCTTGTTAAGATAAGTTGTCAATTATCCTGTAAATTAATAAACTTAAAATATGGTGCAAAATAAAAATATCCCATATGTTAATAGAGATAAAGAAATCATTTCTTATTTAAAAACTAACAAATATAATTACTTTATGCGTGCTTCAATTAAATGATTTTATATATCATGCCAAAATTACATTTGAATTTTCGTGATTAGTAATTTCTTTTTAAAATAATTTAAAAGATGGATCTCACCACCTCAACTATAAAGAAACATGTGATGATAAGAAATTAACTCATTAACGGTCCATTTTATCAACAAATAAAAAGTGTGAGACAACAATTATAAAAAACTACAAATAAAATCCATATTTTTTTTGTCCAATATCAAGCTTGCTTTAATTTGTAAGGATTAGGCTTGACAGGCCATTAATTTTTCTCGCCTTTCTAGAATTACTGTTTCTTTGCACGTGAAATAAGATTTATGCAGTGAAACATAAGAAAAAAATTCAAATGAGCTTCCTTGTTCTCAAATTAGAATTTCCTTTTTGCGCAATGATTAAGAATAATTATAAGTATTCAATGAAATACTGATTATTTATAATCATCATCAGTAATTAAGTAATATTAAGACTTCAAGAAGTGCAATCCAATTCGGATTTTGGTTTTAAGGTAAATTTGCATTTCTTGCCTGTCAATTTGCATCAAATTTATTACTACAAATGTACACATTTCTTCTGAAACATAGACTGTAAATGAATTACAGAACATGACTGGGAAATTTTGAACAGCTGATAGCTACCCAATTTTACCAGTAATGTACCTAAAAAAACAGCAAATTTCTCTAGAAATTAAAAACAAGCTTTCATTATCTTTTCTGAAACATTAAAAAATTGTGTGTTTAGATGCAACAAGATATACCCGAGGTTGGAATTGTTATTATTTTTCCTTTTGCTTGCAGTTATATCTGCCAGATTGGATCATCCATTAAACTATAATTCATTGCACTACTTTGTAACAGCGGGCCAAAGTAGCGACCATGTTTGTTAGGGAGCGCAGATGCATTATATTAAATTGTTCTTGAGGTTGCACGTTAATTGATTATATTAATGTTTCTGAGTAAAACCCAGAAATCCAAAACGGCGATATAAACTATAAAAATCATGTACGTGTGCGATACATAAGATGAAAGTTACGAAAGTTTGTACAGTGAACTTACCTGTACACATTAACACTTTAAAGACGGGCGTCGACTGATCCATAGACTAAGAATCTTCTCGACCAGCAACTTAATCTAACGCCTAGCTCTTCTAACATGTCGAAAGGAACTAAAACACTTTCAAAGATTGATTTGTTGGTTGGCATAATTGTACTTTCCGATTGCAGGGCTACTGTTTCTTCAAAATGTACAGCTGTGGAAAAAAAAAGTTACACACTAGTGATTATTTCAACCGTTAGTCATCCTTTTACCTCGGACCTTTTTGACTATGTGAACAATTAACATTCTGAGTTAATTGCATGACACAAAATTTGTATAAGGGGCTGACACAGTCAATATCCAAGAGTATTGACAGGTCATGCCAAATGTGGCAAGCCAGCTAACAGGATATGGCAACCTGGCAATGACAGGGCTGAGTTGTTGACCAGACAGGAAGTCTGGTAATACCAAATAAGGGAGGCGTGATGCTAACCCCCTATACCCAATGAGAACACAAGAGGGGGAATAAATATTTACATAACTGACCCCTTGACCCCCAGCTAACGAATGGGAGCGATTGAGGAGGATCTAGGTTTTCTGCATCTAAAGAGGTGATGTGGGGTCAGCAGAGAAGAGAGAGAAACTTCAGTGATTTGACGGCTTAATAGCTTTGGGAAGAATCCCACATCCGTATGCCGCAGTTCATCACCTAACCTCCGCGGCCGAGTTTCCGACGATGGGATTCAACTCCCATGCATTCCCAACTCCCGAGTCCTTACCTGCCAATGCCCTATCTATGAGAACTTCCTTTGCCGAAGTTACCTCAGCGGTCCTGCCTCATTCATCAGACTTCTCCATCAACGCCCATGCCTAGCAGTGAAGACACTTTGCAAGACTGAGGTGCAAAGTTCCCAGGTACCAATTAACTCCCGTAAACCGAATAACCGAATAGAGTTAACTGATTAGTTTCGGATCCTCTGTAGAGATGTTAATTAATACTATGTCAATTATTGTAATATCCATCATTACTTAATCATAATAAATAACCTTAATGCATTCTCACTCTGGATGTTTTATTTAAATAAAGAACCTACTAACCACGTAGATTATAGCAATGGTGCCCGGTCCCAGGATCCAGTATGGGGATATTTTGGTTATTTTTTTTTCTTTAAATTTTCTTTAAAGAATGGTTAACATTCAATTTTTTCTCTCGCTACAAACGCTCATTTGTTTATGCATGTCATTTAATTGGGTTTTTAATGTATGAGTTTTTAATATTTCAAACATTCAGTCATTTCTCTTTGCGTTCAGTGTTGCTTTGGTGTTTTATATGTTATATGCTATTAATTGATTACTTTCTTTTAAAGTGTAAGAATTTGGTTTTAATGATTAATTGTTTAATGGTTTTGGTAATTAATTATTTACTAAATGGTGAAATAATATACTTGGTCATTTATAACTTTTACCTGTGCATGAAATTTTCTGTTGATTTATTTTGTTAAATATTCGTTTTCAAAATGCCACCTAGACGTAGAATCGCTAGAGTGCTAACTAATAATAGGGGCACACGCACTCGTAGTGCACGAACAAATACTGCACCGGTTTCACAAAGTAATGTCGCGCTTACACCAATTTCTACTCCTGCACCCAACTTAACAAATTTCCCCACTCCTAATCCCCAACAAAATCAAAACTCGGGAAAAATAAATGGAATTGCACTACTAACATCATTTTTTGATGGAGAACCGAGCGAAAGTAAATTGTTCTTTAAACAGTTTAATGATATCGCCGAACTGTCGGGTTGGTCCAATCAGGAAAAACTAACAATTTTAAAAACAAGATTGAAGGGCAATGCCCTAACTTTTCTTTTGAACGACGCGGAATTGTCGGAATCGGACGATTATAAACTAATATGTGACAAATTGATCACGTTTTTTTCTGATGAAATTGGGCTAACAGACAATCAATCGAAATTCAGTGCATGTCGTCAAAGTGAAGGCGAATCTGTAAAAAACTTCGCATACAGAGTATCAACTCTCGCAAACAACTATCTAGGAACACGATACCAAATGGAAAACAACGAAACGAAACAAATTATCGACCGACTTAAACTGTCAAAATTCCTCGATGCACTTCTCCCAGAATTAAGAGTTGACGTAATAAAAACAAATCCGCAAAATTTCAATGACGCCGTTACCACTGCAATACATTCCCAAAAGGCCCATGAAACAATCCAAAAAATCGGCAATATGCAAATAAATAATATCAGATCTGAAGAAACAAACATTAAATGCGTATTTTGTGGCGAAAACGCACATTACTCAAGCCACTGTGAGGTCTACAAAATACTAAAACAATCTAACACTCAATACAATCAATTACAAAGCACTCCTATAACCAGAGAATTTATACCACAACAAAACAACCAACAATATAGAAATTTTCAGAACAGAGGCAATAATAATAGTAACAGAGGAACATACCCAAACGTACCAACAAGAGGACGAACTTTCAACAGAAGTAGGGGTTCTATTTCACGTGGACGCTATTTCAGAGGAAATAGCACTCAAAATCGACAATATAACAGACACACCGACCCTAACATAAACCCACAAAACCATTTTTTAGGACACAACTCGGGAACACTAATATAAACATTCAGAATAGTGTCCCCGAGAATATTATTCAAAACATCACAAATACAACTGAAACTATAGCAACAGAAAATTCAGACTACATTAAAAATCAACAAATTAAAATGAACTATACTCAAATAAATGAAACAAATGAAAACAACAATAATCATGTAATCGCAAACACAAACCATAACAATAAAAATTCAAACCTGACACTCATAAATGTAAAAGCCGGATCAATACACATAAAATCACTTATTGACACTGGGAGCAGTGTGTCAATTCTTGACCTAGATATATTTAGACAAATTCAAAATAATAAGCAAATAAAAGTCAAAATTATACAATCAAATGTTCAAATAACCACAATCACGGGTTCAAAAGTTAAATTCCTGTATTTAGCGGAACTCCCGATTCAAATAGGAAATGTAAAAATTAAGCACGGCTTTTTCATAACACAGAACTACCTTCATGATTATAAATTAATTATTGGTTGTGACTTATTAAATAAACATCGAGTAAATCTCCGCATTTCAGAAGGTATTTTCGAGATCAACGACTCAGAAGTCGAACTGATTAACATTTATACAAGTTCCGAAGATGAAGAAGGTTTTAGAATGAAACTAAATAAAAAAATCTTCTTACAACCCAAAGAAACGAGAATAGTAGATGTTGTTTCTAAGATACCCCTTTCACAAAACAATATACAAGTTTTTTTTTAACCAATTCAAGTTAATAATCCAAATTTAATCATCACTCCAGTTATTAACACAATTAAAGATAATAAAACAAAAATCCTTATATGTAACGCTAGTGAAAAAAACATACATTTAAACAAACATATGCAAGTGGGTAAAATTCACACAGCAATTGACATTAAAAATTCAAATATAAACAGAGAAAATACAGTTAACTTAATTACTGCCTCAGAAGACACACTGAAGCGAAGACAAACTGAATTTTCCCTGGATAACTTTGATTTAACACACTTAAACCCAGTTATTAAACTTCAAATAAGCAACTTATTAACAAATTTTAAAAACGCCTTTTCGACTTCCCTAATGTCACTTGGGCATTGTGATGCAGTGAAACCAACTATGCATTTTTATCACGACACACCCGTTACATGCAAAGCATATCCCCTACCATATCACTTGCGCGAATCAGCTAAAAATCAAATAGATAAAATGCTGGAAGCAGAAATAATTAAACCTACTGAAACTAATTGGCTTGCTCCCGCTATGTTAGTAAGAAAAAAGTCCACAAGCGACCAAAAAGGAGATTATCGTTTTGTTTTGGATCTGCGTAGCACGAACATGGCAATACAAATTTTCCCACAAAATTTACCAAAAATTAAAGACATACTTCATGCAATAAGCGGATTTAAATTTTACACATCGCTTGATATGGGTAACGCATTTTGGCAATGCGATTTTAAAGATTACGCCGACAAATTGGGTTTCACTACAATTTTAGGAAATTTTAGTTTCCAAAGACTCTGCTTTGGCATGAAGAATTGCTCAGAAATTTTTCAAAGACTAATGAATAAGGTCCTGGCGGGACTGGAAAATTTAGGAATAAGATGGTTCATCGATGATATATTAATCGGGGCCAATGACCCAGAGGAAATGGTTCATAAAATCAGAATAGTTTTACAGCGCCTAACCGAACACAACCTGACTTTAAACCCAAAAAAATGTCAATTTATGCGCCAAAGCATCACTTATCTTGGATATGAAGTTTCAAAAGATGGAATAACCCCTTCACCAGATAATACAAAAAAAATTATGTCATTCAAAAAACCCCACAATCTCAGATCACTAAAAGCCTTTTTAGGATTCCTCAATTTCTACAGATCATCAATCAAAAATTACGCCATTTACACAGCTAGCTTGGAAAAACTCTTGAAAAAAGGAGTTAAATTTAATTGGTCGAACGAACAAGAGACAGCTTTTCAAAATTTACAAGCGCATTTTTTTAATCAACCGTTCCTAATTAGCCCAGACTTCAAGGAAAAATTTTACCTAAACACTGACGCTAGTGCTATTGCAATCTCGGCAATATTATGTCAATACAGGCAGAATAGATTGGCACCAGTGGCCTATTTTTCAAAAAAACTAACGCCAGCTCAAGCAAAACAAAGCGCCATTCAACTAGAACTAACAGCCATTTATGAAGGTATTCTTCATTTCAATGACTATCTTTTTGGTAAGCAATTTACTGTTTTGACAGATCACCGTCCGTTACAGAATACAAGTAAACTAAACAATACTTCCCATTTGGTAAGAAAAATGCTAAACGAACTAAGTCAATATGACTTCGATATTAAGTATTTACCGGGAAAGGAAAATGCTTTAGCGGATTTTTTTTCACGAACAGAAACAGTCAAGACGAGGGATATAACGTTTGATACCGACACTAGCTTTTCAAAACAAATTTATTCGGGTCTACCCATCGACATTCCAAATGATAAATCTGAATTACAAAACAATAACACCAATAAATCATGCGAAATAATACAAGACAACCTAAAACTCCCGAATACACAAAATATTTTACAAAATGAGAGTAGCGAAAACAAAAACATAAATGAACACGTCAAAAATAAAAATAATAACACATGCACAAACTCACCAGTTTCCGGATTCAGCCAGACACACGGAGACCAGCAAACGAATACCATGGACACAGCGGGAGTCGGCAGCAATCTCGGGGTCTTTCCTCTTGGAGATAAGCTGAGCGAAGAAAATATAATCAGCAAACAAAACCAGGACAGTACAATTTTATTTATTAAAAACAAATTGACACAGAAGAAAATTGAACCAAAATATAAAAATTATTTTGTAGATAGCAAAAATACTTTAAAATACAGACGTTCAATCCAAAAAGGAAATTATATCGAACATGTGGAAAACATTGTCATACCAAACTCTCTGAAAATACAGGCATTGTCGGATTTTCACATAACCCACCTTGGAGGTAGACGTATGTACTTACTTCTACGAGAATATTTCTATTGGGATGCTATGCTAACTGACTGTATAAACTATGCTAGATCTTGTCTCAAATGCACGCAGCTAAAAAGGCCCCAACGAAATATATGGCCACATGAAATTCGAAAAATTCCTGCAATTACAGGAGCGCATTTGAGTACGGATATTATTGGTCCTTTATCTAATGACTCTTATGTCTTAACGATCATAGACAATTTTTCGAGACATCTGGAGTTGTATCCACTAAAAAATATAGACACAAAATCTATTGTACCATGCTTTTTTGACTATTTTAGTAGATATGGGACGCCGAATTCAATTTTATGTGATAATGGATCTTGCTTTATAAGTAAAAACTTTCATAACATTCAACAACAATTAGGGGTTACAATTAAACACACGATACCTTATACACCAAATTTAAATGGTATTATAGAGAGAGCTCACAAGCAGCTCAAAGAATGCATTCTGGCTTTACAAGACGATGTGGGAGATTTAAAATTAATTTTAAATTTATACAAGTCAAATTATAACGCAAGTTATCACTCAACAATCGGATTTTCGCCAAACGAAATTTTCTTTGGTAGAAAGATTCCACCTCTCACACAGAAATATAAAAGTCAAGAAGACAATCTCGAATTATTAAAATATCCTACCTATATGGCAAATATAAGAAAACAAATACAAAATTTTAACACGCAAGCCTCTAAGTCCATTGAAAAAGCTCAGACCAGACAACAATTTTATACTCAAAGCAAATCTCAACCACATGACATACAAGTCGGCAATTTTGTCACTGTCAGAGACTGTAAAAATTACAAGTCAAAATTTCAGGGAAAATTTCAAGTTACAAAAACTATTAGTAAAAATTTATTTGAAATACAAAACTGTACCAACCCCGAACAAAAAAAGAAAGTACATATTTCAAAAATTAAAAAAGTCACTGAAAGATTCCCACATTTACAAGAAAACAATATTCACAATGAAAATAAACCAAATTTACTCAAAACACACGATTATAATTTAAGAAAAAGAACAACAACAGTCTAAAAAAAATAAATATATACTATATTAAATTTAAAATCTATGCTTAATCATAGAATGATTCAATTAGATTTCACCCTTTTAATCAACACCTTATTTATATTGGACTCAAAACAATAATCAATTTACGTGTAATAATTCAACAAACACAAAAAAAAAAAACAAAGACAAAAAAAAAAAAATATATAAAAGTTTTACAAAATTGATCTTACAACATTAATACATTTCAATCCCTAAAATAAAAATGTCAAAATATACGCACTATAACCCCTTTACAACAACCCACAAACCCCCCCCCCCCCCCCCACCTGAACGAAAAAGTAAACAAACAAGAGTAACTTATCTTTCTACACCATGAGAGCGAACTCCGAGGGGTGTGGCGACAATCAATCATCGCACTATTCACGGCGCCGGGCGGAAAGATGTTCATTGTGGAACTATGACTTCCTGGGCGGACTTGTTCTTGCAAGGAACAGCTAAAGAAAATTGTATGTTTTCTTTTAATATACAGAATAATATTATATCAAGCTTCCATAACAAAAAATATTAATTTTATGCTTCGAACAACAACAAAATTTTCGGGAAAAATCATACTTTGTTAACTTATAAATATGTAAAATTACGTTAAACGAGAGTTAACAATTGTTAATTGACACCCTATTTACGCATACATGTATGGCCATACACGAAAAAAAAAGCATTTCAAAATAAAACAAATTAGAAACTTGAAAATACAGTATAAAAATTGAAAAAAACTATAAAAAATGTTTGGTTAATACATGCATGCCCCTTTCCTGAAAAAGCATTATATTTACGGCTGTAAACAAAAATAAAATTATAAATTAAAGATTGACATAATTTGTCCCTCTTTGCTGCCAGACCTAAAAGCTAAAAAAAATGGAGAAATAAAATTAGTGGTAATTAGTGATTCTAGAGCCCCTAAACACGGCGATAGATAGCCGCATGTCGTTGTCGGTCGAAACCGCAGCGGGCCACCTGAAAAATACAAGCGTTTGTATTATTTTTAAAGAACAGTTATTGAATTCCGATTTTCCCCCGGAATTTTATGAAACTTCTTTTTTTTTCTCACTCATTATGTTTTATATAATTACCCGTTTTATTTTTTTCTATATCACAAAGTGAAAATTATATTTTAATATGAGACAGAGTGATTTCACGCACAGATAAAAATTCTTCCCACGTGCAAATGCATGGTTCTTTTTTTTTTTTTTTTTAGTTCTAATTTGAGTGCAATGGAAAAAATGCTGTATGATTATGAATTATTAAATTTTTCAAGAATGGAAAAACACTTACTAATTCAATTGGTGATATCCAGTATCAGTTAAATGTAGTAATCCCGACTAACTTTTCCACACCGCGTGGACACTAATCGCAAAGACGAAGGGACTGAGTGTTGGAAGATTCTAGAAACGGGGGGGACAGTAAGACTTGTTTTGGAAATTTCTGAGAATTCGGAAAGCCACGAATTGGGACTGCTATGGACATCTAGTGGGCGATAGTGGCGTAAAATGTTCACTGGAATACTGGTTTTTGGGTGCATTGCATTTTTTTTTAATTGTTTCTTTTGCTTCTGAGAGTTTTGTTAAATGGTTTATGCTTTTGGTTCGAATCTGATAGATTGGTTTAAAGATTCCCTAATGTAATGATTTGATTATATTTGGAGAGATTTTTTTAAGAGAAAAATGAATTAAAAGTTTATTTATATCACAAGTGAAAATTTTCCCTTGTCTTTTTAGTAATAATTAACAATTTTTAATTTTGCTATTAACTGAGATTTTTTTTTAATTAAAAGGTGATTTAAGTTGTTTCAAGTGATAAGTGATTTTTTTTTGCTAAAATTCATCTCTATAGGGGATCTGGGGCGAATTAATGTTGGCTTGTGTTTTGTTGGGAGTAATTGTGCCAGAATTAGTTTGTACGATATTATGATTACAGAAAGGAGTCTTCAAGGGTGCACATTTGAAGATTTCTGCAGAGAACATATTTCAGCTGGTCTGAGATTGTACAAAGCATTTTCTGTAATTCAGAAAGTCAACCAATCTTATTTCTGCAAGCAGTCCTTCCCAAGACAAATAAAAGGAGTTGAATATTTCCTTTTCACAGTGTACAAGCCCTTTGAATTTTCGACAAGTGATTATTAGTTCAGAAGAAGTGTGATTATACCATTGTTTTTTTTTAGAAGAAGAAAAGTGATGAACCTTAAAGTTTTTTTTCCAACAGTCATCAGCAGTGTTTTTGTGACTTGCCTTACAGTTGTTTCCAGCGCAATGCATCTCCAATGTTTTTTCTGAACAGTTCTCAGGTATTTTTATTAGAACTTTCATTAATGTATAAATAATGACATTTCAGTGACTTTACAACTACCAGAAACCTTAAATACATGAACTATTTTCTAACAACTAATAAACTGTTGTGAATTGTTGTCAAAGCTGTTGAACTAAAACTCTTGGAAAAAACTTTTCAGCTTGCATCATAAAGACATTAAATTCAAGTGTCATATTGAATCATATACTTTGATTTATGAACTTTAAACTATTTGAGTAATACAACATATATATACAGGTATGCATATTTGGAATTCTAAGATGTTATAAGTAAAATATAACAGGTTTCAGTTATAAATGTGTGTGAAATTAATATTGCATTCTTTTTCATGTAACACTTAGGAGTATTTCAGTCTCTTAATTACCTTAATGAAGTTTTATAAATATCTTCATGTTTTCTTGAAAGAGATTTATATATATGCATCAACATGATCTGATATAAAAGTAGAGACTGGTAAAATTCCAAAATTCAAATATGAAGTTATCTAGATTGGCAAAGAGCAAATTTTTTTGGATTTATTTAAATAACTGGTGTATTGATGATTTAAATGTAGTTCCATGTAAACATATTATTCTAGATAATTAGTGAAAATATTACATTCACTTTTGATAATAGTTTTTGCAAACTTATGTGCAATTAGGTGAAAAGAATTTTGTTATCATATATGTAATCATTTGTAACTATTTGTATAACCATTGTTATAGGTTATAAAAATTAGTCTCCTCAGGGAATCCAAGTATTACCTAAAAACAATTTATAGGACTTTTTCTTTCGATTATGGTTGGGAGTAATTGACAATTTACGAACAAACTTTCTTTGTTTTGTGTGAGAAGGGGAGTAATGACACAGTTAATATCCAAGAGTATTGACAGGTCATGCCAAATGTGGCAAGCCAGCTAACAGGATATGGCAACCTGGCAATGACAGGGCTGAGTTGTTGACCAGACAGGAAGTCTGGTAATACCAAATAAGGGAGGCGTGATGCTAACCCCCTATACCCAATGAGAACACAAGAGGGGGAATAAATATTTACATAACTGACCCCTTGACCCCCAGCTAACGAATGGGAGCGATTGAGGAGGATCTAGGTTTTCTGCATCTAAAGAGGTGATGTGGGGTCAGCAGAGAAGAGAGAGAAACTTCAGTGATTTGACGGCTTAATAGCTTTGGGAAGAATCCCACATCCGTATGCCGCAGTTCATCACCTAACCTCCGCGGCCGAGTTTCCGACGATGGGATTCAACTCCCATGCATTCCCAACTCCCGAGTCCTTACCTGCCAATGCCCTATCTATGAGAACTTCCTTTGCCGAAGTTACCTCAGCGGTCCTGCCTCATTCATCAGACTTCTCCATCAACGCCCATGCCTAGCAGTGAAGACACTTTGCAAGACTGAGGTGCAAAGTTCCCAGGTACCAATTAACTCCCGTAAACCGAATAACCGAATAGAGTTAACTGATTAGTTTCGGATCCTCTGTAGAGATGTTAATTAATACTATGTCAATTATTGTAATATCCATCATTACTTAATCATAATAAATAACCTTAATGCATTCTCACTCTGGATGTTTTATTTAAATAAAGAACCTACTAACCACGTAGATTATAGCAGGGGCCGTCTTAATATTAAAAATATTACGAACTTTTAAATTTTCAATAGCAAAACCAATTTTAATTACTTAAAACTGTGAAAAACCCTCGAAAACCCCTAAATTTTAGATTTTGTTGCATTTGGATGAATATTTCACCAGTTATTCAATCGATTCACTTGTGGACCTTTGGGGGACTTGTCTAAAATGACAAGCGTAGTCAGTCTGTAGGTTTACTAATGGAGAAAAAAGAATCACAAGGTCAAATATCTTGAGGATGGGCCTCTTTAAAGTGTTAAGTATTCCTGTATCAAAAGAAATACAACTAAAACTCATCAGCTATTATATCAGCAGCTAAACTTCAATCTATTTTATCTCAGCATTTAAAAGGTAATTTGTTTTGGATGTATTTTAAACGCAACGCATAGAGTCTGTTGTCAGTAAAAAATAATAGCTCCTAAAATCTGACGATATTTTGGCACAATTAAACTATTTTTTGTAACACGCAAAAAAATATCATAATTATAATGCACTTAAATGAGTGAAAAATCCAATATTTGATGCCTTCAATAATCACATGATTAAATATTAAATTTACATTAGGTAATATATTCCTAATAAAAATTAAGATAATGATAAATGAACTCATTAACCGGATCTAATTTGCATAAAGATAAGAGTTTTTTTTTATCTTCAAATAATACAAGCGAAACAACTTTCATAAAAATTTCTAGACTGGTTCCCATTTTTCTGCCAGCATCCGACCTGCTCCAATTCATTAGGCTCAATCCTGACAGATCATTTGTATTTCAACCCAAAACTCCAACAACTGTTTCTTAGCACGCACACTGGGATTGGGACGCAGCTCTAAAATAAAAACATTCGGGTGAGATTTCGTGTTTCCAAATTGCAATTTCTCTTTTCCCTTTAAATGATAGAAATATTCAAAATAAGGGAAGTTATCAGGAAGGGCTATCTTTAAGGATATTTGCGCAGTACGTGACTTACTTTTCGCGAAGATTTCAGATAAAAATTTGGTATCTTGGATTTCTTATAAAACTGGTATTTAGGTTTCTCTGGATATGCGAAGTTGTTTGATACCGAAACTGCATACAAATTGGAATTTATTTATTCGTATGGCATTCGATAAGTTTTGTAGTAAGTTTAAAGTGTTTAAGTTTGACAAGTTTAATCACATATATTTCTTTTAGAGAATAAATTTGTGCGGAATGCTTAAAACCCTAGTTTAAATCGAAAAGAACCAAAAGGCATTTCATAGATATTTGCAATGATAAAGTATATATAATGCATAGAAAACATATATTTAACATATTGAAATCTTAAAAAAAATCGCTTTGAATTATTATTTTACTAGTAAATAAATATTCTTAAAAGTTTGCTGATATTCCAGCGATGGTAATATATATTTGTCATTACATAGAAGAACTATTAACTCAGTCAAGTGCTTTAAAGTCTATATTAAGAAGAGTGTTTATAAATGTTTACATTTTTAGAAATTAAACTAGAACGATTCTTTTCTTTTTTTTTGTATTTTAGCAAAACATATTAGTGTAGAACATAAACATACTAGTTGTTTTGTAAAAATTATTGTTAGTTCTGAGAGTTTATTTCAAGAGAAATATTGATTTTTTTACATAATTTTATTCAATCGTACAATAAAAATAACTAAAAATACTGTAATCAAAGCCATAATTCCAAATACCACAAGTAATAAATTGCGAACTGAAACAATTGCGGCGACCCCTATCCACACACACACAATAAGCCAACGGGCTATTTGTTTTCACAACACGTCTTCGCAGTCTTGCCTCTAATGCTGGCGGGTCGCAGCTTTTCCAAATGAAGAAGGCTCCTAGGAAACAGTGCTATCAGCGCTGAAACAGCAATAATGGGACCAATAGTAGGATTCCCAGGGTACGCAGATGTTTCTGCAGAAAGTAACTACAAATTTCTTATTTTTCCCTATATGTTGTTTTGTTAGATATTTTTTTTTGAAAGATAAAGGGAATAACTAGTTACCGGGGTATTTCTAGTCAAGATAGCGATTCATGATTCGGACATATCGAACAATTTGTTTAGAAGTGCGAATTTTGGTATGTTAACCCAATTGCATAAATGTTGCTTTTTCTGAGTAGAGCTGTTAAATAACCTCAAATGAATGATCTAAAATAAAGTACTTAGCCTACATAATGTACGTAAAGTACTTAACTATTTTCGTACAATTAAGCTGGTTATACATAATATAATAAGCTTTTTTGTGTGTACATTGCATCGAAGCATGTATAATTTGCATATGTACTAATCGCGATCATAGGGAGCTTGGCTAGAAAACCCCGATAACAGTTCAGATGATTTGGACGATAGAGATGACCATGAGTAGTTGTACGGGTATTTGGGGAAATGTGTTTTTGTTTTATATTGGTGTTTATGTTGCATTGCTAGGAATACAAAATAGTTTTTTACAAAACAATGAACATTATTAAGGGAAGTGATAAGTGTCAAAAACGGATAAACAGTAGTCTTAATTGCTTACAGATAAACCGAAATATTTATATTTTGCTATAGTAGCTGAGTAAAGTAAGCTGTTGTTCCCTATTTAGAGATATAATATCATGGAATGATTTATTAAACAAATGAAAAATACTATAACTAAGTATGTAATCAATTCTATGAAAAAATATTTTGCATATTTAATCAATCAGCTATGATTCTTACAGTTGCTAAAATTGTTTTATTCATTACGAAATTTTCACGTATTTCTATTTGCCCAAGATAGTAAGTTGCATTACTTGAGTACAGTTTAATTGTCTTGGATTTTACGTGTAACATTCATAAAAGGCTGTTAACCGATGAATTTGCGTAACAACTGCTCCTTTAAAAAAAAATGGTATTAATGACAAAATATATACATCGAAATTTAGTACATGCGACATTGTTTTTTAATTAATGTTAATTGATTATCTACGTGCTTCTATAATTAGTTATTAGTTTTTCGTAAATTATTATTGTGGGGACTCCAATCAAATATATATTTAAGACAAATTTTAATGTTATATTTCATTGAAATACGCCAATTTCTTTTTTTTTTTTAAAAGTAGCTACTTTTTTTAGGCAAAGGAAACGACATTTAAAAAAATTAAATACTAACCACAGATTTTATATTGAAATTTTCAAATGTGTGTTGCTTAAAATTTGCAATACCGTTTAAAAGTACATAAAAAAGACATTTTTTATGATTTTCGCTGAACTTCAATTTCCGTGTTTCATGAAAAAAACTGAATGAAGCCAATATGTTTTCTTTAATTTATATTTCAATAAAAACTACTGCTTATTACATAATTTTTTTCTAAAAAAAAAATATTTCATCTTTCTTATTCTAGTGCTGCATTTTTTACGTAAAAACTAGTAAAAAGTTTCTTTTTTAGTGTTGAATACGAATCTTAAAAAAATGGCTCCAAAAAGAACTTGCAGAATCACCCCACAAAATTCCAAATAGGAAGTCATTAGATGCCACACCATTGAACTTGAATGAGCAGTCATCAGGAAGTACGTTTAGTTTTTTGGGAGCAGTTAAACTACACTTCTTTACTTTTGGGTGCATTTCTGGATACTTTGGGGCTTTTGCGTGAAAGTTTTATACTACACTGTTAAAAAAAACCTGAATTTTACGTACATATTTCTGTGATTATTTTCGGGAATTTACGGAAAGATTGCGTTTCTTTCACAAACTGACGGTTTGTCTGAAATACACAGCTTGTTTCCGTTTTTCTTAAACGCTTGACAAGTGAAAACGGAAAAACACCGTATTTCTGATTGTAGAATTTCACTTAAGACCCGTATGAACGTGAATTCTCCATATAACCTCGCACCCAACAGCTTTTAGCCTCGAAACTTCCGCCACCAAGTTTATTTTTGTTTTGTTTTGACCACATCTAAAGCAAGAAAGATCAATATACAGGTATGTTCATTTCTTTTAATAAAATAAGATTTTATTTAAAGAATCCAGTTATTGTCTCTTTCTTATCTATTTCTGCAATCGGTATATAGTCCTATAATTCACCGTGGCGTAATTCCTGTAATTAATAATTCCCTTTGTTTACCAACACGCGCAACTAAGTAAATTTGATTTAAATGTTTAAAAAAGCTGTCAAATATATGAAATAAACAAAGTTCACAAACAAACAAGTGCACATTATTAAAAAAAAATAATGAAATGACTTGAAATTATTACATTTAAATTCGATTGAAAAGCTATAGCCCTCGTGTAGCTTTAGTGCGACGATAATTCAAAACCTAACCTCGATTGAACAGCTCGGCTACGCTATCGCTATAAGCATGGTTTATTTTAAAAACTATGCAAGTATACATAACGCAAACTTTTTCTTTATAAAATAATAAACTTTTGTTGATTTTAATGAATCAATTAGTGATTACGGATGTATGCAAATCACATATTTTGATTCGATTCAGAAGTTACATACACTATTGCCAATGCTCTTTGTTTTGAAAAGTCTGCACACACAATTTCCGATTAAATGCAAACTTTCCAACACATTCAAAATTTAGGAATTGCAAGTGTCCGCAAAACGCTATTTTAGTGTTTATTTAGATATAGCTGATAAGTGATATCTCATTTTCGGCTCACCATCTATAACTTCATGTCGGTGATATTCAAAAGCAACTTATATTAAGCAATTTAAGTTATTAGCTTTTACTAGAATACTAATTATAAAATTGTATTTTATTGCTAAAATACTATTAAATTGCATTAAAGTTATTATTTTATACTAAATACTATTATAAAATTGTATTTTTAGTAATGATATACTTTATTCAAGAACACTTCTGTTTTGTTTCTACTATTAAAAAAATATTTTCAGTGTATTCTCAAAACTGTCTTGAGATATATGGATAAATCAATTTATTAAAGGTACTGTAAGATTCATGCTTTGTCTGCCCCCTCCACCTCTTCACAAAAAGAGAAAAAGCATTTTTAACTCTGATATTAAATTATTACGGTCATACTATGGAAAACTTGCTCGAAAAAAAAGCCTAAAATTGTTAAATTGTTTAATTTTAGAAGGACTTAAGAAGAATTTGCCTGGTTTACGCCTGATTAACAGTTGCTTCTATACATTAGATCTATTCATTTAAAATTGGATTTATATATATTAATATATTATTTTTTTTAGGTGATTGTTTATCATAAATCTCCAAAGCGGGTCAAAAGTTCGGAAAAAGAAGAAAACTAAATCTGTAGTTCCTGCATAAATTTTTAAATTAGTTGAGAATTTGAGAACCATATCAGTCTTTTTCAATTGTGAAAGAAAAATAAAACCTGATTATATTCTGTAATTCTTTTGTTATTCATATCTTGTTAAACTGTATCAGTGATGTATCCAGGGGGGGGGGGGGGAGGGATAATTCTCGTCCCCATGTTACTAAAACATGTTGTTGTTGTTGTTGTTTTACTATCAGAGACTATACAAATTTATGTATGTATAGTACAAATGCAGACACTTAATGATTTATTGTTTTTGACTAAAAATTTTACTGTCTTAAAGAGTCTCTCTTTTAAGGGGTGTTCAACCCCTAAGACACCTGACTCATTATCCCCTACCCATGATTTTGCCCTGGATATGCTACTGAAAAGTACAATACCATTTGTGTAGCCACAGAACAACACCAAATATATACATTATAAAAAATATGTCAGAAAAATTATCAAAATTGGAAAAATTATTAACATTTTTCTGCCATATTAAAATTGTTTTAAATATATGAAGAGGGGTAATTTTTTAATTTAAAAAATATGAACAATTTCCTTTTTATTCAGATTATATACCAAATATGGTTTTTAAAATAAAAGGATTAGATTGTATTAGTTTTGAATACATTTAAGGTTTAAGTATGAAGACATTATTTGCTTACGTTTTATATAACAAACAGAATGCATGTTTAATTTCCCTGTTTCTCCTGTTAAATTTCCCTATGGTAATATTTATAACAATATATATAAATGGATATATTTAGAATGATTGATGGTTAAATAGTATATAGAAACAAAATTGACAAGAAAAAAGCAAAAATGTCTTGGAATTAACTAGAAAATATACTATGTAAGTTTTCTGAATTTAGAGAGAAATGCAAATTAGAAATTCATGAAATTAACAAAGAAACAGCTAAATAAAAATTCCTGAAATTAACAGAATATTTCTAAAACGGTAAATCCTGAAATTAACGGAGAAATTCAAAAATGGAAGATCCTGAAATTAACGGAGAAATTCAGAAATTTAAGATCCAGAAATTAACGGAGAAATTCCAAAATGGAAGACCCTGAAATTAACGGAAGAATTCCGAAATGGAAGTTCCTGAAAATAACGTAAAAATTCCAAAACGGAAGATCCTGATATTAACGGAAAAATCCCGGCAACTTGCTGCCAGTAGTTTTTCCGTTAATTCAAGGAATTTTTTTTAACAGTGTACATCCATATATCCAGTATACATGAAAATAAAAAATGCTTGTATTATTTAATATTTTTATAATGTATTTTGTTATTATAAAGTAATATTTGTTTTGAATAGAGTTAAAATAAATAATATTTGCTTTTTAAAATATATAATTTTATATAAAATTTAAAAAAAAACTGATAACTTCACTGATCTAAAATTCCAGCGCTTCAAAAAATTACTCAATCTGTTGTTTTAAGTATTTTGTTGGTGCATATACATTCCGATGTGTGTGCTGGATCTGAGACCCGCTTATAAACCTCCGCTAAGTAACAAAAATTTTTTGCTGACACAGAAAGGAAAACTACACCCATGGCGAAGGAGGGAATCGATCCTGCCCCATGTACAGTGCGAGACTGTTAGCATAGGTGGCTATCTTAACCACTAGGCCGCCTAGAGTCCTAATAAGTATTTAAAATAGGTGAAGTTTAAAACTTCAAGGTGGCTATTTCTTGCATCTTATAAAAGCTTTACCACATCCTATTACGCTATTAAGAACAGCTTTAAAGTGACAGTATCGAAACCTGAGCTGGTACCCTATGGAACTTTAACCAACATCGTCTGGTAAAGTCCTCCGAAATCGGACTCCTAATATTTAACAAACACGTTTGATTAGTGTACTCGGGAAATCCCGTGAATTTTTAATGACATACTTTTCATTAAAAATACTTTTGTAGTATGGCAGTGATATGAACTGAGAACCTTCGCAATAAGTAGGTGACAGCGACCGAGTCGGAAATAAAACATTCCAACAAAATATTTTTTAAGAAATAGAAATTTTTTTTAAAAAAAAGTTCTTGTGAATATTACATTATTAAACAAACCAAAAGTTAACTATATTTTTAGGTCGGAAAACCTTCTTTTATGGATTATATATTAGCATAATTATATAAATTACTCCAAAATATTACAGATCATATTAATTTAATTGCTTCAAAATTTATCTAACACATCATTATTAAATAGTTTATATAAACATCTGAATTATTCAACATAACAAAATATATTTTTAATGCAATTTATTAGAAAAGATACTCCGAACAAACTCTCGTACATTAAACGTCTTATAACACCTTAAAAATTAAAGGGAAAAAATCATCATCTTATTATGACACTAAGTAAATGATTCCTTTGCTTTTTTTATAATTACCCTCGTCATTTGATAAGCAGATTTAGAAACTCGCCTCCAGGCGAGGAAGGAAATATGCTACCTGATTAATTGTGGGCCATTAAATAAATTACATATAACGCTTCTTTCTCTCACGTCTATTCATTGCCTTAGAACCACACTAACGTGAGTACATTGTTAAAATGAACCTTTTGGTTTCACTAAATATCGTTTCTGTAGCTGCGATTGCTATGTGAGGAAATGTTATACAATATTTTTAGTATTTGGACGAATATCTTTTATCTGGTTTTTATTTTAGAAACCTGAAGAATAACTTTTTCTCATACCAAAAATATGATGAAACATTTCATCACACAGCTTCAGCTACTCTGAACCATTGGTAAAGTGGAACTAAGTGAGACATTTTCTACATTCTACACTACGAACAATTAATAAAAAGAAAGTCCATGTATGACTATTATTGCTTTTCTGTTGTTATACGAGTTTTAATCTCAATATAAATATATTTTTGAATTTTTTCTCAGCAAACAACCCAATGCTATATCAAAGAAATAACACACACTATCTTCCAGGTCTTCATGTAGTGTGTATTCAAATATAGTGCCTGAATATATGTTCAAAACAGGATTTGTGTCTATTCAGCAAACCTAAATCAAAATACACTAAATAAATAATCTGTTGCCACCATACTGGGGTCTGAATTTATATAATTCTAAATTAGTCTATCAAAGAAAATGCACTAATGTATGTGATATTTCTAAAGTAAAACCTTTTTTAAATTGTTTTGGCAACAGTTTGTATGTCAGTCGCCATACCTGCAAAACCGGCGCCATTTTACTTACGCTATTATATACTTGAGGTATGCTGTTACAAGGATAAACGGATAAATGTACTACCCCTCTATTCTTTACCACAAAATAAAAGGGAGGTGTTAAGCGACAAAGCTCACGTAAGTAGGCGAATTTTAAACGCATGTTTCCATGTGGTCGGCACGTTTTCTTACGGCCGCTGGAGAACACTGAAGCAAAAGTTTGGAGGTACTTACCTATTTAGATTTCTCGTGGCTGGAATTCTTAAGTAGGTGATACATTCTGAGGTTTAGTGGAGGCTGTTCGTTGTTTTTCGTGTAGGGTGTGATTAAAAAAGAGTGCGAAATTTTAAATTGCTAGTTTTGCATGGGGATTTAAATGATTTATGCTTTTTCAAAACTGATGTAGATTAATTATAGAGTAAAGCTAAGTTTGAAAGTTTGGGAATAGTTTAGATGGTATCTCTTTAATAGGTTAGATACACTTTGGATGTAGTTGTTTTAAACGATGGCGACACTTACACTTTAAACAAATGCTTATTTTAAATGACTTGTGTTTGTTTAAATTGTCCTATATTAATATGTATACAGATAATTATATTTCTTATATCAGTAAGCATATGCAAAATGTACATGTAAAAATACATATTTAAACTATTCTTTGATCATTTATGCAAGTTAAAAAATAATCCATCAGATCCAAAAAATCGTAGTCCCCGCAAGGATTAATAAAATTTAATGAAACTTTATCGATAATCCAATACAGATTTTGAATTAAAAATGCATTTTATTATATTCCTGAGGTTATTTTTAATTTTTTTTAAGGATTTATAAGTATTAAATCATCATGAAGTTTTTTAAAACTTTTGCAAATAATTGTATCATTCATGACTTTAAAAAGTGGTAAATAAACCTTTGAATAATTTATGTTGTTTTTTGATACCGCAATAATGCAAATGAAGATCGAAGACACCTTAAACATAAATAAACAATCACAATATGTGGGTGTATATTAAGAAAATTTCAATATAAATGCATTTTTGAGTGCATGATGACTCTTAGAAAACGTTTTATTATTGAATGGTGCAATTTTATATTTAAAACTCTGGTACCTATCAAAATTATATGAAAAAGCAAAAAATACGATATCCTAACTTATTTCCTAAGTTTATCCACAAAATAAAATGTGATGTATTAAACAGAAAAAAGCCCTCCAAAAAGCAAATTCTACGGAAACTGAATCCGAAACTCTATATCATCCTGCAATGATCAATATAAAAAATCTCTATTTTTCCAATTACGTTGATATCATATATGTTAGAATTGGAATTGAAACTAAAAAAGTATTATGAATAAGAAAGCAATTTTATTTTCTTTTGAAGTAAGAATCATTCGTACTTCGATATTATATATTGCGGTGTTTCTTTCTAGTGTATTGCATAAAATAGCTATACTTATAATGTAATTGGAAAAATATTAAACAAATGGAAATGTTTTTGTTTGTATTTTATTGGTATAATTTTTGATAATTATAATTTATCATTAATGAAAAAATTATCTTGATATTAAAATTTAATTAAATTTGGGTAATTTCTGTATGTAAATACAACTATATTAAATGTTACTTTTATCCTTAAATGAACTAAAATGTAAAAGATGTTTATGTTTAATTACTAAGATAAATAAATTACTAATAAATAGTTAATGCATTATTCCTTTCTATTTGTTTACTAAAGGTTAATATTATTTGATTATTAAATTACTATACCACTTTTACGACTTTCAAACTTCAATTAAACTGCGTATTCACACTAGTTGGTGGAAAATTTCTAAAAAAAAATATAGCTTCCACACTATGTTTATGATAAAGTTAACTAAGTATGAAAAATCAAAGCTTTTGTAAAGTCAAAATCCGTTTGCACTGCCCCCCTTTTCATAGTCGAAATTACAAGTGCTACATAGAAATGAGATACATAAAAAAATTCTTCTTCAGGAGCGCAACAGCCCTTTTAAGGCCTTTGCCTCAACAGTACGCCATCTCTAAGACTGTCCCTGTTCAACTCCCTTCCAGTTCTTACGTTTTTAGGACTTTGTGGTCATTTTCGGTGTCGTTAAGCCATCGAGTATGGGGTCTACCTCTGAAGCGGGACCCCTGAGGGTTATTGAAGGTGGCAATTCTTACGTTGCTATCTTCAGAGCCTCTCCAGATATTTCCGAGCCATCTTAGTCGGTTGCTTCGGATGATCTGCATAATTTGAGGATGCTTATAGATCCTATAAAGTTCAAAGTTGTATCGTGTTCACAAACATTCTCCCTCTAGTATGGCACCAAAGATAGTTCAATGTATATTTCTCTTGAAAGTTTCTATTGGGACCATTGGAGTATTGGTTATAAAATAATACAGCCAATTGAAAAATAGAAGATGCTCGTTTAATATCAATAAAATATTCTAATTCGAAGGACTTCCATTAGTAAAAAAAACCTGAGAAATTAAATATTTTTTAAAAAGCATTTTGTAAATGAGCATATTAATGAATAATAACGTCTTGATACCAACTATTTATTTCGACGGCATTTTCTTACCTAATTTTTGAAGGTTATAAATAATTGTTTCAAAGTTGTACGTTTATAGAGAATTTTTAAAATCATTTAGCAAATTGCATATTTATTCTTCAAGGCAAATAAAGTTTTGAAACTATAAGAAATACGTGCTGAAATAGTTTTTTTAATTATATTTTCATTTTTTTTTACTTAAATGCATCAAGTACTGTATTTGCGTATCTCAGTCGCATATATTGGATTAAAATCATAAATTTTGAGTTGCGAAGTCAGTAAATTGTCTACTTAAAACAAATCCCTGCATTCTGCTTCATCTTACACTCTCTTGGAATCGAATTATTTGCTTTCATTACTCATTCTGCGATTGTTACTTAACAAAGGCTCGCAATTTTTAGAGTTTTTGTTTGATGCTTCAAATGTCCTTATAAAACGATACTAACTACTTGTAATTTTGCTGACCCGCAGGCGCAGTGGTTAGTGTACTAGCCTTTGGAGCTGCTGGGCTCGGGTTCGAGTCCCGGTAAAGGCATGGATGTATGTGCTTGTCAATAAATGTTGTTATTTGTCTATGTGTTTGTGTCGTCTTCCTTTGTGTGTCTTTTGTGACTGTCTCTTCTGGCGAGCAGGGTAATGGGCTATAAAGCACACTCTCCCTTCTAGAGGGCGCAATCACTGGTCATTTGTCAATTTTACTTTTGAAATATGGTAACAAACTGTACAAATTGTACTTTTAAGATATGGTAAGGTAAGTCATACTACTATACTGTTTTATGCAAAGCAAAATATGAAAATTAATCATTTATTTAAAACCATCAATACATACTAATTCTTCATTCTTTATGTTCTACTATTGAAAAGAATGAATTCATTTGAGATAATAAGCTTTTAAATCAAAAAAATTCGAAAGATTTTTTTTTATGAATTCCATTAATATCTTGTTTTTATTTTAAGGAGATATAAAATCCATTACGTGTTATATTTTTTTTATCTTACCTTTGAAAATGCAATGCTGAATAAAATTGTAATTTCATGTAAAGAAGTGTCCAAATAAAATAAAAATAAAAACAATTTTGTTATTAATTATGTTTAAAATCATTAAATTCAATGAAATGCTTATTTTAAAAGTAATAATGGGAAGTAGATTAACATTTTAATTATCATGTATTGCGCTTTGATAATTCACAAACTAAAATTACTGTTTTATAACGTTATCTTTTTAAAAAAAAATTAATCTCATTTTTTGTATGATCCTATCTTTTAATTTCAATTAATTCAAGTATTTTTATGCAAAAATAAATCATACCCTACAACAAGTAATTATACTTTCAATTTCAAAAATAAAATATTTCTACATTTTAATGTGTTGAGATGGGGTCTGGGACATAATCCCGACAGCCGAAATCCCGACAAGCCAGAATCCCGAAAGCCGAAATCCCGACAAGCCAGAATCCCGAATAGGTCGAAATCCCGAATGGGTCAGAATCCCGACTAGGTCGAAATCCCGAATGGGTCGAAATCCCGAAAATAGATTTTTGGTCAATTTTTCGATTTTTTAAAAAAAATTAGATATATTGGTTTATTTTAAATGAACTATAAACTGTTTGTTGTAAAAAAAATACTATCGGCTGTCTTCTGTTTATTGAAATTGCGCCATTATAAAAAAAAATGTGCTGCTAATTATTTCATTGTTTTGTGGAGTTTTTAATTGTCTCTTTGTATAGGAATGTACGGTCTGGTATTTATTTTATAGTACATGGATGATTCGTTTCCGGTGGTTCAATTTTGTCTATAAAAAATAAATGTTGTTAATACTTATTACTGCTTCAATTATCATTTTGTAGTGGGATAAATGTACTGGAATCAGTATTATTTAAACTCCGGTTCGTTAAAATTTTCGTAAGTCTTTTAGTTTGGCGCCGTTATCGCTGTACTTGGCTAGTTTAGGGGTGTGGCCGTAAATTAAACAGTAGGGCGGGGGGTGGGGCGCAGTAACAAATGGCTAAAATTTTGGGGGGTTTTCGGAGGGAAAAGGGAGGTGAAAGTTTTCAAATATTGAGTACAAGCGTACATTAAAATATATATATATATATTCCTCTACGCGAACGGCCAAAAAAGAGGATGAGAGATGATACAGGTTTTGAAATTTATCTACTTATTTTGTATTTTTAGCAATGAACATTTAAAGGGATAAAATATAGGGTTACTGATTTTTATGGTTTGTAAGGTTATTGATTATAAGGTTACTGAATTTATTATGTTAGTTAATGTATATAACAGTAATAAAAAAATCAAAATTTATTGTGTCCATTTTTTATGTATTGATTGCTGCAATCGATTGATTATTAGGGGAGACCAGGGAAAGTTTCTTTGATCTTAATTTTTAACTAAAATGAAAGGGGGAAAATTGGAATAATAACTTTTAAATAAATTGTAACACTAAATTATTTTTAAACTTTATTTGTAAAAAAAAGGTAAATTCAATTTTTAAACATCTTGGAATGCGGGCGTGAATAATTTAGGGTTAATTTATATCATTTAACTTTTTGGGAGTGAATTTTATTTTACCATGTTTTTCATATTTTCATTTAATTAAAACAAACATTGTTTAATTCTTCAAAAGACATGATTCTTCCATCTAACGATAAATAAGTGCGATCTTAACTTAGTGAGAAAAAATCTCAAGCTGATAAATCGAATCATTAGGGGTGAAAACGTTTAAACCATGCGCTCCCCTAATTCTTTTGAACAGTCTATATTGAAAAAATACAGTCGAACCCCGCTGTTATGAAACTTTTTAGAGGTCCCTTCTGAACATGTTATTTTGTATGGATACATATAGTGAACCGCTTAGAAAATGAGAGTTCGCTTATAGTGAACCCAAATTTCCCATCTTATTTTTTTCTTCGTATAGCTATATTTTAAGATATATAAGTGGCAAACGAGAAGATAATTTTTCACAACAGGTCAAATTTCACTAAAACTAGACCTTTTTCATAGTAAACAAGAAGCATGCTTATCTTCAGTCCCTCTAAAAGTTCCAGGAACAACCCTTTCTTTTCAAACCATTCATCTCACCCCCCTCAACTCACACACAATTCTAAGGGGCGTGTCAGCAGTACTTTTGTGTAACCTACCCTACCCCTTCTGGGGTACAATGAAACCATTCGTCTTTCTGTCCCCAACTGTACATATTTCATATTCTTTAAATACCTCTTGAATACTTGACCCAAGTGGAACTGTTCAATACTTCGCCTTTCAACATGTACTCTTTAGTCACTCATTTCTTATGAAAGAGTTTAAACACATTTTAAATTAGAGACAGTTTTGAAAAATAAAGGATTCTGCAATTAAAAAAAGCCATCAGAATGAAGATGGAGCCAGTCAATTAAATATATGTAAAGATTTGTCCGTTATACAAATACGCAGTTTCCAATATACGGATCTTTCGGTATTCGGCTATTCCGAAATGTTCGACATTTTTTATTAATTTCGAAAATTAATCAATTTAATTGTAATTTTTAAAAATATTTTTTTATATAAATTCGATTTATTTATTCAATATATTAAAGATGGGCAAAACAATTATTATAATTTTCATTTAGAAGCCTTATATCGTACAAAAAAATTTCAGCAAAGTTGGCTATAGTGAACCATGGGATATAGTGAACCAAGTGTTGGTTACGTTGAAGTTTAACTATAGCGGGGTTCGACTGTAATTGCATTTTTGGAACATTATAAAGATTGAAGCACGTTTTATACAAGGCATTGCTGGATTTCTCTTGCCTCGCGTGACATTTTGGTAAACCTGGCCGTCGCCCTTTTTCGACTTTAATATTTCATTGACTTTTAGAGATTTAAGTTATTTTTAAGACAAATACATATTTATTTAGAACGAGAAACCATCTTTTATTGTACTCGATGATGAAACTGTAAGTTTAATGGAAGGACGCTTAATTTAGGTGTGAATGTAAGCATACAAAAATTACTCAATGTTGAAAAATCATTAAACAGCTCTAACTAAAACATAACAGCACCAACTGAACGAAGATTCTTGTGAGTGAAATAGACAGCGTATCTTCAAAAACGAAGCAGACCGTTCCCTTCCACACACACACACCCCTCCTCAAATAATTTATTTCCAACTTGAGGCATGGTGTAAAACTTACCCCATGTGAAAACCAGCCCCGCCCCGCCCCCCCCCCCATTTCGTAGAGGGTAAAAAAATAGACTTAGAAATGGCTATTAAGCTATTCCACCTAAGTTAAACTTTTAAATTGACTTTATTAATTGAATAAAATTATTTGGTATTTTATCATTTATTGATAACAAGCAATTATGTGGGGTTTTTGCTAATAATTAGTAGTAATAATTATTTTCCTTAGCTATATGATTTAAATTTTATATTTCTTGATAGGATATTAATTAATTTCCATTAATTTTCAATTAGTTGATCCTTGTGATTAGACTTATATGATTCTCTTTTAATATCTAGGATTTCCCTGAAATGACACTCCAAAGTAAGATTTAAACTTTAAAAAATATTTTAAAAAACACAAAAAAGAAAGCATTCAAAAGGGGGGAAAATTAATTATTCCATAAAATCTTATGCATATACAAACTACAATTTATTGTAAAAACATCAATCTTGAGAACTATATCTGATAATTATTTTATCTGATTATATCTGGTTAATATTTTTTTAAGTTGTAACTTTTTTCACTTTCCGAAATAAATTTCTCTCGGTTAAAAAATAATAATAGATTTCCGAGAACAAAACGCGTGCAAAGAAATTTCTAACTTGTAGGTGCTTTTTTTTTAATAAAACTAAAAACTAGGTAAGCCTCTTACCCCATTCCGGAAGTTATAACAATTAACAAAAATAATAATTACTTTCCCAAATTATTACAAAGTAACATTTAATAATAAATTAACAACTGTTATTAAAGGCAATTAATAATAATTCATAATATCCAAATTTCTATGTTTCTCATTCCTAAAACAGTGGAATAGATCAATTCCCGTTCAATGATAGTTATTAAGACATAACTTCTTTATAAATAAAAATCTAACTTTGCTGGATTACTATAGTTGACCAACACCAGGGGCAAATAAAAATAACAAAACAGGCGGGAAAACCAGTTTAAGTTACGCTTTTCTAGGGTTGCTATAAATACTTCTATGCGTAGATAAAGGTACCCTACTATTTACAATAACATACTTTCGTCTAAAGGCCTTCATCTAAACGTACAAAAGCCGCAACATTCATCTCATTCTGTGAATTACTTTCTCCCCCAAAGCTATATCTACTGTACTATTAACAGACACACCTTTCATTGTTGAAAAGTAAACGACATTCATCGTAAAATTTCAAACGTGTCTGAAGGCGATACTATAGTTCCCTTCAATGACATGTACAGGTTTTTTTCTTCAACTTTTAAATAATGCAATTACAATTTTTGGTGTTTTATTTCCATTTATTGCTGATTTAATCCTAAGTAAAACGTAATTTTGACAATTCAAAAGAAACTAATTTAATCACACGTGTCTTATTAAATATTTGAACTCAGCGTAAAATCACAATTAACTTACTACATATAACCTATTATAAGAAAAATTATATCAACCTAGACCACACCACATAATGAATAAGTCCGAATTACAAACCGAAAACACTATAAAAGATAAACAATAGACTGTTAAATATACTCCGATTAATTATATATGTGATTTCCATACAAAAATGCATTTTGATTTAAACACACCTTTTTTTTTATATACCAAAAGCATTTTATGGTTACATAGCAATAAAAGAAAAGTCACTCTTCCCAAATGTAAAAATATTAAAGCAAAAATTAACAATTAAATTGCCCGTAATCAAGCATAACGGCTTTAATTTATAGATTTGTCGGGATTTCGACCCATTCGGGATTTTGTCCTTGTCGGGATTTCGACCCATTCGGGATTTCGTCCCTGTCGGGATTATGGCCTTTCGGGATTATGGCTTTCGGGATTATGGCTTGTCGGGATTTCGGCTGTCGGGATTGTGTCCGGAACCCGTTGAGATGTTGAAATTTTTGTAGATACAATGCAAAAAATAGACATTTTTATTGATATTCTCACATTTCAGAACATTTAGTGTGAGTTACTTATTAAAATGGTTGAAGAATATGCTAAGTTAGTAAATTAAAGCCCCTCACTTTACATAGATGGAATTCTAACCTAAAAATAGTGCGTGTAAAAAAATCAAGTGGCAATAAAACTGCCTCCAAATTTTTGGTGCAATTTAACTGCAGCGCAATATTGTGTAAACCAATACGAAATTAGGATTAGACTATATTTGTAGACGTTTTTGTACTCAAGTCATGTTAGTTCTTATACAAGACTGGATCAGACAATCCTTCGATCAAAAGATCGTTGCTGTAAATACACACAATTCTATTTTGAGAAAACCAAAAATAATTTTATATCATCTTTAACTTCACAGAGAGAGAGAGAGAGAGAAAATTAATAATTTCGCATTTCTTATGTATTCTGAGAAATGTTACACAACGCTTTGTAGAAGAATTATCACATCATTAAATCACGTTAGCTCACTTCATACTTAGTTAACCTATACACCTAAAAATATTGGTGACGTTAGACTGTTTATTTTGCAGTACCTTCATATATTTGAGAAAAATACAATCTTAAAATAATGAAAACTTGTCTTTAATCTTTTTATTGCAAAATTTCCAAAATACTTGGTTTAAATTTGAGAGAAAACCGATTTCAAATTACAAACACTAGGGAAATCTCGTTTGTAAATGTAAAATATTTCAATGGAAAAACCATTTGAATGTGAATTATATGGAGACATTTGGCAGCATCAAACACTCAAAGGGGATAATGTTATACTACTTTGGAAAACACAAAGAATAATGCTATGCATTAAATTTTTTATAGTGTGACACAAATTAAAATTTGTAACAACGCGAAAGTGCTCCCTAAAAAGGTATTCTTAACTATGTTAAGAAGAAATATTTTAAACACTTTAAAAAGAAAGATCGATTTGACATAACTGTTAAAATCAGAATTAAAATTTTAAAACGTTATCAATGAAATTTAATAATTTGGCTACGTTTTGGGTGAATAAGAAGCAGCTCATTACATTGCAGTGAAATTAATTTATTCAAATCCAAAATTAGTGTACCACTGATAAAACACTATTTTTTACTTAATTTTTAAAAGCTTGATTACAAATAAGAAATAAATATCATTGTAATATTATTAACCAAAATGTATCGATGAAATTCGTTAAATAAACTTTTAATAGCAATTCATAAAACGTAATTATACTTTTACTAAGTAAACGGCTAATAATAATCAAAAAACAACAATTAGATACTGCCGAAATACAATTATGCAAATCAACAGAATATAATTACACATCTAATTACTTAAATACAATTATGAAATAATTACTTAGAGCACTTGGCTTCCATTAATTATCCAACCTTTTAGCAAACAGTCTAAAATTACAACTTTCACCGAAGACAGGTGAGACTTACTGCTCATAACAGCTAAAATCCGTACCTCCCTCAGAGGTTTGAAAGAGTCACATGGCCGTCTCAAAATGCAATTCTTCTGTGTGACATACCCTGTCAAAGTTCGGACATGAAGTCTCCTGACATTTTATACAATTTCGTAGTTTGAATTTTACTATAATATTAGTTTCATTTTATTAAATATATGCGTGTATATATTTTTTTATTCTCCTGACTATCTAGAAAGTATTTTACATTGTAGTAGCTTATATATTGTATCAATAAAATGCAACATCTGTAACTATCAAATATAGCAAAGGGGTTTTTAAATGAAAAGAGCAAACTTTGTCTCGGAAAATTAATATTTTGATTATTTTTAACACAAACTTTTATTAAATTGTTCCCAGTTATGAAGCATAATGAAATTTTAATAAAGTTTCCATATTAATTGCATTTTTTAAGATTAAGTTTGTTTTAAAATAAATAATTAATTTCTATATTTAGTACATATATAAAAGTAATAAAAAATGGATAACCCTGAACTTTTAAAGAAATAACCCTATTATAAGACAACATCTCTAACATTAATTGAAGGATTCTAGAGCCGTAAATTTGCTTAAAAAATATATTTATTTTCTTTAACTCTTAAAAATATCATTATATAAATAAATAATTTAAAAACATTATTTTTTATAAAAACAAACTTTAATATTTCAAGCCTAAAGCTTTATACCCAAATTTAGACAAGTACAAACTCCCAACGGCCGCTGGCCTGAATACATTTTAAAATAATTAAAACTTCCATATGCGTAAAATTCTCATCTGGTAGTTTTCGGTGTTCGCCGCCAAGTTTTAATCACATCAGGAAAAGGAGATTTAAACTTCGGGATTAAATTTCGACGTAAATATTTATATTTAATTGTCTCGCTCCGCCTGAGACTTGAATAAATTATTAGTACAAAGTTCCCGTAATAGATTGAATAACATGTCCCCGCTGGGTAAACAAGGTTCGCGGGACCAAAGCGGCAGGGTGGGATATACGAACTTGCGTTTCGATTTACCTGGGTCCCACGACAGTAAGCATGTGATGAAACTATTATTTAATGAAATGCCGGGAAAGTTGCCTTAATGAAAAATTTTCGAGGATGCTAAGATTTCGTTAAGGTACTTGGAAGGGGAGATGCATGATTATTTAATTTCAACGCTTTGTTCAAAAATTAATATTTTTCTTGGTTTAATTGAGTTTTTCCAGATTATTTTAATTATAGAACTTATAATGCTTTTTGCACTTTTGCTTGTGAATATAATAAAAGTTTTTAATAAACAATTATGATTTAGAATGAAGAAAACTTAACAGCTCTCCGATCGGATGACCCGTCTTTTTCCGTATTTTGTATTTCAGTTTTTTCTTACAATTATCTTATTTTTTAAATTTTATAATTTACTAATTTTATTTATTTTGTACTTTTTAAATCTGATTTTTTAAAGTATTTTATTTGAAATAAATTAAATTTAATCAAGAATAAATTTAAATGAGAATAAATTGCAATCATACATATTTGCCCATTTCCTGGCCATTTGGGAGAGTAGCGGTAATAAAATTGGCAATACTGTTTTCATTTGTTTGTAGTTAAAAAAATAGTATCTACTTTACATTTGATATTTAATAATTATACCGGTGATTCAATAAATAATATTAAGTTATAACTATATATTACATGCTTGGTAATATCATGCAATCTAGATATTATACATATTCATTAATTACCTATTGTACAGGAGAAGCATTAAATTTAAGAAAAAAATGCCCTTTATACAAACTAACAAAAGTACTTTTAAAAAATCAAAACTGTTAAAAAAAAGTTCATTAAAATTATTTATTACTGTTACGAATTTAGAGAAAACTTCTGGCAAACAAATAACAAAACAATTCCAGAATAGCTGCATTTATAGAACCACTTGCTTTCTGTGACATTATGTAACGAAAAAATGACCATATGTTTGGAGCGACGCACCAACATTCAGCGGTTCTTTTTTTACCTCTCCAGGCTGAATGACAGTAATTCTTTTTTAAAAATCGCTGGGCTGGAATCTCTTTTCGTTCTGAAAAGCGAAATGCCTGTCACAGACGTTGCGTTCATTTCAAAAGATCCCCGCAAACCTGCCTTTGTAGGATTCCATAATGGCCCGGTTGTCTTTTGAAATCTGTGCCTTTTGTGGGGAAGAGGGGGGTCCTTTTCTTTCAGTAACCATTGGCTTCATCGTGGGATCGCTTGAAAATGATACTATCTGCTTCTGTCAGCAATCCATCACATTTTTCATATTTGCCGCAAGCTACGGAAATATTTTTCAATCTGGGAGATTTATTTTAGCCGTCTGTTTGCGCATTTGTTTGTTTCTTGAAGGATATTTTACATATTTTATTTCTACTTCCACCTTGGTATCTTTGAAATGTTTTTGAGGTAAGGTTTACAAACGACATAAGGTATTGAGTTTCTTTTTCCTAAGGAAAATAAAATATTGCTTAGAAATATGATGATTATTTCGTAAATTTAATTTTAGCTTATTTTAAGCATCCAGGTGTTTTTCCCCCCTCGTTGTCATTTTTATACTACGTCTCTTTAAAAAATATATCACTTTAAAAGTAAATCCTTTACAATATTTTGAAACCTAAATTATTATTTGCAATAAATTTAAATCATTCTATTTTTAAAATCGAACATATCTTTTCCAAGATGAGACAGATAAAGTTTTAAATAAAAAATGCATTTTTACACTACAGTTTTTATTATTATATTAAATTTATAAAACGTACGTTATAGTCAAAGACAAAACATTAGTGATCTGAGAATAAAGTTAGTAAATGTAAAGCAAACTTGGTGTTCACATTACGTAATATTAACTTTGTGGTAGTGCATGATGCAGGGTAGATACATATATATTGCGGCTAGTGTGCTTGATCAGAGACCCGCTAATATAAGCCTTCGTCAAGTAAGACATAATCATAAATAATTTTTACTGTCACATAGAAAGGAAAGTACATCCAGGGCGAAACCGGAGATCGAACCCGCGCCCGTTACTGCGCGCAGACTGCTAGCGTAATGGTTCAAACCACTCGGCCATCTGGGCCCCATGTGTGGTATTACGATTCATTATCAATTTCTCATTTTTAAATGACTACTTAGAGTAACAGAAAAATCTTGTTTGTATATTTTATGTTCCCTCATTGGAATATTCCAGTATTTATGCCCCGTCCCTACTTAAGCTTCTTATAAAAAGCCACTTAGTTATTCCGAAATAAATTATGAACCTCTATTTTACCATAAATAATGCAACTTATATCATGCAAAGACAATATTTCCTTTTAAAATGTTTGTCCTTTTAAATGTTTCCTTTTTAAATATTTGTCCTTTTAAATGTTTCATTTAAAAGGCTATTTTTATATTACTTATAAAAATTCATTACAGAATCAGTACTGAAATAATTGGGAAAATATAACCGTCAATTTCGATACCGCATACAAATGTACTGTTATGCATATGCCATTCACTCTCTATAACAAAAAAAAAACATTTGTAAATATTTATTTCAGAATTTAATACATGTATACCCATTTCAAATATTAAAACTTTATTCTCCCACAACATCTAGTTCGAACTAGCTTATCCTAATGCTCGGCTATTCAATTTCAATTTCCGTACACAACTCAAAAAGTCAGCTCAAATCCCTTTCTTCTGTTGACTAACGATAAGTGCTTCCAAACATAACTTGCAACTCAAATAAAAAACCTTCTCAAAACAGCCGCATAAAACAGAAGCCTGAATCATATTACACGAATACTTTGCTCCCCAATCTTAAATCATAAATCATAAAACAATAAATTATTTATAAAATTACAACACCCCAAAGCGGGGAGCATTTTTTATGGCCACTTAACCCTTCAACTGAAAGTAAAGACGACATAGAACCTATTTCAACTTTTATAATCCATCTCAAAGTATTGTTGCAGGAAAGAAGGCAGTAAAAGCTGGCAGAGGAGCCAGTGATGTCGGCTTATATTTTTCTGGCTAAATGTGTTTATCCTGAGAAAGTAATATTTGCTTACGGAGCTTTAGTCTTTGCTATACCTTTAGTAAATGTCTTATGATGCAGTATTCCATTGGCCCCACTGAATCATTCGGTTTGGCGATATTCTTATTTTTGTTAGTAGTTTTATTCATAGATTTGAGTGCATGGTTTTTTTTTTTTAATTTCTATTTAATTCTCAATTTAAATGATTAAATTAATATTATGAATCACCCATTTTTTAATAATTAATTACAATCCCAATAATTTCAAGAAATCCGAAATCAAAAGCTGAAAGTGGTTCTACTAAATAGGAGCTCATAACTTTTAAAATAAAATCTTCAGAAGCTGTAGTTTTTAGTGTATTCTTATGAGCTGTATCCATAACCGCTGACGAAGTAAATTTGCCTCGCTTATTCTTCTATTTGGGAGAGTTTTATTTAAACAGGAGTTTTATTCAACGATCTTTATGTATGATATCTCAATAATTGCAACAATTCAAAAACTATATTCTTTTTATAAATCAATGCTTACAATTTAAATAATAAAAACTTCAGCAAGTTTCGATAGCAGTCCTTTCGAAGAGTTCCTTTATAAAATCAAGCGAGTAAGGAAAATAAAGTTGATTACTATAACAAACTTAGAATTAAAAAATCAGTTAAAGAAAAATAAGTATTTTACATAACACTTCAAAAGCAAAAATCAAAATATTTGATAACAATAAAAGAAGAAAGATAAGTATGAGGTTTTTTTTATTTCAACCACCATTTTAAAAAAAATAGATTAGAAATTTATTTTATAAAAATAATATTTTTAAATTATCTTAGAAATTAGATTAGCTTTTAAGTGTTATGGGCTATTCATAAAGATATAAAAAAACACAAATATTAACTTCAAATATTATCTCCTGCTTAAATGTTTATATCAAGCACTTGGGATGCTTTTATGCTAAGCTAATAAAGCATACTTATTAATAACCGACTCAAACAAGCTATTATTAATCCCAACATCCTTTTAAACCCCGATCAAAAGGGTGTTTTATAGTAAATCAATAACTATTGACATTGTAACATTTCTCATTTAGGGGATCGATAGATCACACCATTTATCTTTTCCCCGTACTTCAACACCTTTCCTGTGACCTTTTCTCAAAAGGCTCTGGAATCAATTGGATTGATGTATCTTCCTATATGTGAAATGGAAAATTTCCGACGCCAACTGTTTTACGGCATTTTATCTCTTACGTTTCTTATTAAGGATTCTACACCTTCCGCCGTCCGACTATTATCGGTTCTGTCTTGAGAAAGAAAATCGAATATTTTTCGCTTCTATATTTAGCGCCCGGGCTTTGAGAACAATGAGAAGACCGCTGTTCTTGTAATCGACCATGCATAACACTAATGCCCGTTCACTAATGTCGCCAATGACAGCTGAAGGGAATTTTCCTAATGTTTTCCCAAACTCTGGTCTAAGAAAGTAGAGGACATGTTCTTTTTGAAAAACATATGGGATGTAATATTATTTTTATATTTAATAAACTTTAACAATTATCTATAAGATTAAGATTACAAAAAAATTATATTTACTAAAGGTTATTTTCGAGGTTTTTTTTCCCAATTGGGTTGTTTCAGGTAAAGTATTTCTTTCCAGCTTTATATATAGATATTTTTTCGATTGGTACTGCAATCGGTGCTCTGTTCTAACATGAAAATGATCTGCTAAACGAATCAATGATCAACAAAACACTTACTTTTTTTCATGCAGCATTTCTGTTGCTACTCAAGAATTGAAACATATGTTAATTTAAGTTAATGTCGTTCTGAAATGTGCTGTTTAAAATTAGTTTAAACAATTTATTTAAAACTAACAAAAGTGAAAATATATGAGAATGTTTAGTAGAATACATATACTTTATGAAATTTATTTGTCGCAAGGAATACAGTGGATATGCATCGATTCAGCCAGATTGTTATGTAATATTAAATGTACCTGTTTGTTAAATTGTGAGGTCCTCTTATTAGAAATAAGTAAGCCAATATTAATATTTTAAAATTTTAAGTATTATGGCTGACATTAGCTTTGGAATCTAATTTGGAATACGAAATAGTTCTACTCTAGTTATAGAACAAGTGAGAAAGAGAAAATCAAACTCATCTTTGAATCCAGTGTTCGAAGCAAGAGCGAAAAAAGTGTAAAGAAAGGAACTCAAACATGAAAACAATGTCCCGAACGTTGATTTGTAAAAGAGTTTTCCATTTTTCTCTTTCTTCCGCATTGTTCTCCTGCGATGCTCCGTGTTTGTTTTCCTAAATGGAGATGTATGAAAATGGCGGAATGTTGTTTCTTCAACAAACTTCTTTTTAATTTGAAGCCGCTCGGGCAATCTTGCATTAAATAGCATTACGTATCAGAAGCAGAGACAAGCATAAAAAAGAATGTGTCGTTGGAATCGATAGTGGTGTAAATTTTGTAAGAAAAAAAATGATGCTACCAATACCTACGCGTTTTCATAGATTAGACTTTGTTAAAGAAATACATTAATGGTTTATTCAATAAAATTCAACAATGAAAAAACTATCGCAACTGCTTTAGATTGCGTTAAAATACATTGGTTTAAAGTTACACTATATTTAGAATAAAAATCCTTTGATTACAAAGATGTCGCTTCACTGACTACTCAGTGCCGGATTGATAGAATATACATTGCTGAAACCATTTTTGTTTCATAGTATTATTGATTGCAAATTTGCTTGTAATCTGTGGGGAGTTAAATCAGATTTTCAAAGATCTTGTAAAAGGAACCCTACAAATTCTGAGTTAAGTAAACTTAACCCTAGTCTATCCCGGCTTTAAGCTAACTTTGACTTGGGTAAAGAACCACAAAAAAAAAATAACTACCGAAATATCCCTTCATAATTTCGCTTGTATTTATACTGTTTTGGTACTATAATAATAGTAATTAAAAATCACTGTACATTTGAAGGCAGTTTTGGTGTCACATGATTTTTTACTCAATTTCTGATGTTAAAACTATATCCCTTGTTTAGTATAAATTCACCACGTTTTGTATAGATACCCTACTCTGTTTTTATTATGTAAGATATTTCTAAATTTACATTTTTTAAGTTGTATCGTTTATACGTAAAACTGGAAAAATCACATGCTTCTACCCATTTTACGAGGTAGCATTCCCCAAGAGTTTTACAGAATTCTGAATAAAAATAGTTTTAATAAAAGATACAGGGAGATTTTGACGCATACCAGTGTAGTTTCAAGTCCATGAAAATTTCTTTAAAAGTTTAAGCGCATCAATCATTGTCTTTTTTTTTATTTTTTAAAGGTTTCAGATGCAAGATAAGTTTTTACTATGGTTCCTTGGTTTCCTTGTTAAATATAATATTTGAAAGAAGTGTAATGTTCAGCCCTGACATGTTGTTTTGATGTTTAAATGCAATTTCACGCACTAAGTAAGGCTAATAAAATATAAAATACTTTCACTAAAACAATTCGTAACATTCTAGCAACCCTCGTGTAAAATGAAGCATATTTAAATTGCTTTTAAGAATTTTGATAAAAGTTATGGAATTTAAAATTAGTCATACCTTACATATGTTAGAGACTAATTATGATTACAAGAGATTATTATAAATATATTCATTATATCATGAATTGAATATTTTGAATGGAATGATCAATTGAATAATATGCTTGTTTAAGAATTTATAATTAGTTTAACTAAGGCTTCATTTATATTTTGAGTAGGGGAAGGTGGGTTACCTTGGACCTATTTTGACTTTTCAATTTTTATTTTCTTAATTACATGCAAAAAGTGAATAAAAATATTTTTACTGAATACTTTATGTTGTATATATTTATACAACATAAAGTATTACATATATTTATTTTAACATGTTATTTAAATGATTTCAACTATTAAAAAAATAAATACAGAAAATTGTAATTAGGACCAAGGTACACCACCGGCGGTGTACCTTGGTCCAACCGGTAGTGTACCTTGGACCAATTATTAACAGGCAGAGAGACTCGATTTACAGTCCGAAAACCACTATTTATTAGCCACATGAAATTCAAAAATACAATTTACAACCTACTCTTATTTCTTGCCAAGATTGTAGTAATTGGTTATGTTAGGTCAATTGGCTTAGTAAGGGGTTTTATTGCCTTAGTTATTTAGTGCCCTTTTGGCTTTTTCAGCTGCAATGCGATCTTTCTCAGGTGTATCCGTTAAAATGCAGCATAAAATGAAACTTTTATTTCATGCCATAGAAAAACATTTGACTATATTTCTGTCTTAAATTTGAAAAAAACAACTCAAATATTTCCCCCTATGTTTATACAACTAGACCTAAACGTAAAAAGGATGTTCTGCTTAGATATTTATTATATAAAGAATATCTTTTTAGATGAGCATGCAATAATTATTTTCCATATTATATCAATACGGTTAAAGTTTTATAGGCTTCCATAAATCTAAATAATTCACCACAGAAAAATTATTTATCACACCATATAAAAATTTCTTACAAATTTCCATTCTTCTAGATTTACAAATCAGGGTTGCATATTAATAGCTTAAAATACTTAATTTTTCAAAAGGAAAAAATTTACTTGAGAGAATTTTGAAAAGGGTTTTCAACAATCTGAGGCATATAAGACCTAAAGTAGTGTACCTTGGACCAGTCCAAGGAACACCACTTGTATTAGGTTCGAGGTACACCACTTGGATATTAAAAACAAAATAGTTAATCACCAAGTTAAGGTTAGACTTAACTTAATTTCAAGCACACTGTTTTATAGCTAAAACTTTTCTTTATATTGCATAACCATCGTTTCTGAATAAACACTACATATTTGAGTATAAAAATACCCTAAAGAATCTGACAAAAATTTACTTTTGAACTGTGAATTTGGTTTTTCGATACCTCTTTAATAAATTGACCTTTTAAACAAAAGAATAGAGCTTCACTGAGATCCCTGGTAGCAAATACTTTAACTGTACTTTACTCTCTATACTTAAGTAGTGGTAGAGAACTGTACAAAGTAGTTTAACTTAAGAGAGAGAATATTATAATGATTATTACTTTCTTTATATAGTCAACAGTGCAGATTATTTAAATTTTATGTAGAAATTTAAATACACATATGATATAATTTAAATAAATTTTGTAAATTCAGGTTTATAGCACCTACGTCTAGTTCGTATAAATTAGATAACTTCTATGTGGTCATAAATATTATGTATCTTAATTTTTCATGTTAATTCATGTTTTTTATTGTTTTTACAAAACACAGAAAATATATATTTTATTGTTTGGTAGCGAAACTACCGAAATTAATTTTTTTTGTCGCTTCATTGAATAAAAATTGACTTACACTGTAACGGGGCCCGGATGCCCGAGTGGTTTGGATGATTAAGCTAGCAGTCTGCGCGCTGTATTGAGTGCGGGTTCTATTACCGCCTTCGCACTGTGTGCATATTCCTTTCTCTGTGTCAGTAACAAATCTTTATATGTCTGTATTACTTGACAAAGGCTTCATTGGCGGGTCTCTGATGAAGCGCACTAGTCGGAATATATATGTACCTACCCTACCCCTACCAAGTACAAAATTTTGAGCTTGATTTTACCAAATAAATATTGTTCCTAGTAACTGCAATGGCTATGTGCTGAAAGGTTTCACCGTATTATAGGTAGGTTGAATCACTTCCAAGTCTTTTTTCTAACCCCTGCAAAATGGTTCAAACAAATAACGAAATTGGCGTGAAATGTTTTATCAAATAGCCGATGCATATACTATTTATCTCTATTATAGGGAATTCCAGCTCACAATTGTTAACAGTACAATATCAAACAAATTCAGAAGAAATATAGCTTATATAATTATTTTTACTCTTTAAAAACTGTTGGTAAGAAAAGTTGCCACTCTAAAATGCGGAAGTTTGTCTAAGAAAGCATAATGTAACGAAAATGAAGACTATTGTCCGAAAAAATGAATTTAAAAGCTTAAAACTAAAGTTGTTATACAAAATCAAGCTAATTTTAATGTAATAGAATAACATCAATTACAAATGAGAGTATAATTCTTATCTAGTTTATCTAGAAATAAAGAAATATTGGACGTCCAAAGAGTGGTTTATTGTACAGAAAGCATATTTTAAAGTTTGTAAAGAACGGGGTCGGAGCCGTAGCTCGTCAGTTTATAAACACATAACCTTACATCTTGAAGTCGTATTGAAAAGTGATTTACAGCTACAGATTGCACTGTAAGAAAATTCAGGAACGTTACTGGGAAATAATGGGCAGCTGAGCTGCCCAATTTTTACCAGTAATGTTCCTGGAATATACCAGTAACCTTCCCCAAAAATATGGAAACAATCCCACTTAGAGCCAGTAACTTCTCCGGAAAATGCCTGGAACTTTTCTGGAAAATACCAGGAACCTTCCTAAAAAAATACATGGAACCGTTCTAAAAACGAATCGGTCACCCAACGGAACTTCGAGCGACACCGTACGCTGACGCCATCGGGACTTTGGACTCCACAGATTTAACAAGCACGTCTGTCCTCGTGTACTCGAGCCCATCCGTCACGAATTGGATTTTCTACTCTTTCCCAGTACAGATATCCGATTTATAGGATGACTGGCAGTAGGTGGGATTCGAACCCTCGAACACTTGAGAAGGCTGAATCCTTAGGCGGATGCCTTAACCACTCGGCCACATGATCATGAACTTCGCTGTACCAACAACGTTACAAACAACTGATTTTGAGAAAGGCACCGCGAGCAATGGCGGCGGTTCATAGCAAACGTTGCCAGATTTGAAAGGGAAAACCTGAAAATCCCAGGAACTTATCACGAAGCGATGGATACTTGAAAAAGCCAGGAAAGTTCCTGGTATATATACTGAAAGTTAAGGAAATTTTTTACAGTGTGTTATTGCATGTTCTTCGACCGGCCAATTAGAAGCAAATATTTTTATGAGAAAGCACAATGTTAAAAAAATCTTACAGACAACATATATTTTATTACAACGCATGAAGTTTCCTTACATATTTTGAATAAGACCGAGACAAATAGCAACCCGTATAAAGTTACCAATTTCCTTTAAGCGATGAGTATCCGCTTCACTTTAAGGGGGGCATTATTGCAATTCAATGGCGGCAAGCCTCAAAATTAATCAAAGTCTGAATCGGGAAACCTAATACCGTAATGGCAGATAAGGTTTGGCAGGATAATTTACCAGGAGCCATTTGAAACAATTTTGACGCGTGGCCCCGAAGTTTCCCTGTGAAATCCTAAGCAGCCCTCGACTTTTGAGAAACGTGCTTCATTATTGGGTCGCGTTTCAAGGAAATATTTTGAAAAATGTCTACTAAATATATTTTTAGAACAATTTTGAAATATATTTTTTAGGTAGAAAAATAGGGTAAAATAATCATGTGTTTCAACGTAGATAATGAGCAAATGTATATTGCCAATATGTATAACAATATATCTGAACATAAGGTTCATCTATTGTTCAGACATATTGCCAATATGTCTGAACAATAAACTCAGTCTTCAAGTATGGTAACTTAACATCAAACAGTTCTTTAATATTTTAATTTTCGATTACGCAAATTTGAAGAGATGTGAACATGTATTTATGGTAATTTGGAGTAAGTGGGCCATTGGGGCAAGTGGGCCACCCTTGGCATTTCCCGAATTATGGACGTAAAAAATATGTTACAATATTTTTACGTATTTACCCCAATAGATGCAGGAAACATTATGGCATCATTTACATTTAAGTATGTAACAAGGTACAATCCTTTTTGTGAAATTTTTTAAAATTGCATCTTTTCGTAATTCACCGTCATCATACTATTTTTATATTTATTTCCAAACGGTTCATGATACAAGACAAAATCTATAATAATAAAAGAAAGAGTCTGTCTGTGTGTATGCCTGTGGATCACGAAAGACCTACTTAGACTGCTCTAAAAAATTCGAAATTTTAAATACAGATTCCTTTTAATACCTACGTGTGCACCTGAGGCTAAGTTTTTTCAGATTTGATTGTGATTCTTAATTAATATAATTAGTTTCAAAAAACGTCATCCACGTGAGATTGCGGGAATATAACAGGACTTGAAAATACAAGGACCAGGCCGAAATGAGGGCTTGCCCCCATCCTCTATTAGTTTGATTGAGTTTGGTTGACATATGCGCTCGCCCTAAGGCTGCTTCATCCTCTATTAGTGTTAGCTTTTTTGAGTGCGCATGTGCCAACACGAATTTAATTTTGTTTTGATTTTGAGTGTATTTTCACAAGTAAGCATGCCTCTAAAAGGAAGCAATGCGAAGTTAACGGGTTCCCAGTAAGGCTGGACCATACTGCTAGTGTTTTACATTTTGAAAGTGTATAAAACATAGTATCTTTTTGTAGTGTCATGTACTTGTGATGTTGATAAAGGTTAAAATAAAATTGGAAGGGGGGGGGGGGGGCATTTGGCCCAACTCTTTAATATACGTAAAAAAAGTCATATTCACTGATTCATGGGGTTAGTCATATATATTCACTATTCATAGTCCAATTCATTGACATAGTCCAGTTTAAAATCTGTAGCCCTAAAATTTTTTTACACTACATGTAAAAACGACAAGATGAAAATTAACTTTTTTTTTTGCATTTAGTAAGATTGCATGCCAGAAAAAATTGCTGTGGGGGAATTAAAGTTACATCATTACTTATTTTCAAACACTCAAAAAATCATGTAGATTATTAAACTTGCCCCACAATATCTCTACCAGTTATGTGTAAAAATATATTAGGGGGGTGACCCACTTACCTCACCTTGCGGAAAAACATTTTTTTAAATTTATTGTTTGCCAATTTGTGTTAAGGTTGCCATGGGTACAGTAATAACATATGAGAGAATGGACCACAAAAAAAAGTTGTTTGGCCGATTATACCCAGTGGTATGAGGGTCTAAAGTCGAATTATGCAAAAAAGGTAGCCCACTTACCCCACCTTACCCTAATGTTTTTATGTCTTGTTAGCAAATATGAAGATTGCATTAGATGTATTCTAGACTTCATATGAAACATTTGCCTCCATTTATCACTGCTTAGTGTTATTTTGTTTTGTAACGAATTTAAAATTTTTATTTGCGTATTCCTTTGTAATGATATATATTATACTCTAATTTCAGTTAACTTATCATTTGTTATATTTATCTTCGAGTGATACCGTATATGTTGGTAATACTTCATTCATTATTAATCCATATGCATACATAGATAACAAAAAGCTTATCTAGATTTTTTTCAAACTATCATTTATCTGCTTACATGTTTATCTGCTTTTGGTTAAAGACTCGATAAGAATAAAAAAAAAATATTTATATAATTTTTTAAGGAAAATTTCATAAAATTTAAAAAGCTCCAATGAAAAAAATATTATTACATGTATTGAAGTTTCACAGATTTTTGAAGTTTCAAATTTGTTTCTCAATAATCAACTAACTTATACCAAAATTTAAACTAGTTAACTAGAACGAGTCCAACCTTTTTTCAGCATTCGCATAAATGAAACTTACTACAAAGAGAAGTGCTTGCTGTTACTATGTAATTAAATATTCCAAAGCCTTCTGTCCTTTATAAATAGTGTTTTCTTTTAAAAATATGTGGAGATTGTGTTTGTTTTATTAATAAAACCATTTTTTAAATTATCCTAACTTAAAAAAAACACAGAATATTTGCTTATTGCATGGAAAATTTACTATTTCTTTCATAAAACTTGTAAAAAAAACCTAAAAATTCTTTATCTTATTAAATCATTCAGATAATCCTAAATTGTAAGATATAAAGCCTTTTATATATAAGGAAAGATAAATATCGATGTATTTTAAGGGATCAAATGAATAATTTTAATTGTAAGCTTACTGTTCTTACTCACAGAATTATATTAGAAAAAGTTATACAATATTAAATTTTTACTGCTTCGGGCTGATGCCTTTTGTCCTGCTGCTACTAATCTTTGAGTCAACATAAAGCTTCTGAAAAGAATGATGCAGTTATCTTTTTTGATTTCGAGTATCGTTGAAAGGAAAACAAACTGAGAAATCTTATTTATCGATACATTTTATATTTGCTCAGGACAAATATATAAGCGGCGCAAAGGAAGTCTCGCTATTATATTAAAACAACTTTATTTGATTATGATTTAAGCTTTTAATCAGCCCAATGTACTTTTATATAATCATTTTTATTTTTATGAAACTAGGACGAATATTTGACGTCTATTTTAAAATATTTTTTGGTGATTAATATAAAATAAAAGCAACAAAAGAGATTTGGCATTGAGAATCTTTCCTGCTGTGTCTATTTATATTGTGTTGAAAAAGCTTCAACACAGTATGTATCCGTCTTTGTATGGGCTGGATTAAAGCGAAATAATAAGAAAATAACAATAGTACCATCAAGAATAATATATTCCTATTAAGCTTCTTTGTAAATAAGAATAATTAGTAGGAGAGACATTTTTTTAATTTCAATATTTTGTAAATAATATTCGTTTTTGTTTAATACAACATGAATGCAACAATAAAGATTTATATATTTTCTGCTGTTCATTTTTATCGTTTTGAAATAGCGTTAACACTGTCACGTATTCGTCTTTTTATGGGACCTAAATAAAATGGAGACATAAAATTGAAGTACAGTAATGTTCTGAACCATTTATTACAATAACACCATTGGGATAAACTGAGAAAATCAATGGATAGCGCATTTTTGTAATTTGTAGCCATTTTATATTATATCTATATTCTTTTAATATAGGATTAGGTGTGTATAGTAAATTGTTGTATAATACGCAATTTAGTTGCAGTAAAAACGTTGTAGTTATAATGTTAGGCTTCCGAAATAAACATTACACTTATCACTTCTATTTTAGCAAATTAGAACCTGTACTCACCGGAGCCTTTGCTTAAAAAAGCCTTGCCTTTGTTAGAAAATCTTATCTTCTTTGTAGTTTTCAGAAGCTTTTTTTGATAAAAACAGAACATTTTCACCTTTCATTTAGAATTCGAATATTGTGTGTCGTTTGATCGTTTTTAGAAGTCACAAGTAAATAACTGAAGCCCTGTTACAATATCCATGCGTATTACAGAATTTCCTTCGATTAATAAACAGTTTTTGTAACACAGGCTATCCTGATCACATTAATATGTATAAAAATATCTATTAATTTTCTTCAATTCTTGCAAGGAGACAATCAAGGTACCAATGATCATTTATTTACATTACAATACATATATCTTCCCAAAAAATAATATTTTCTAAGAACTATCAAATCCTCATTTATTATCCTTATCTCTCAGATGTTTCAATTCAAAATATTTTTCAAAAGTGAAAAGGCATTCATCTAGCCCTAAGCTTAAAATATTCCTCCCCGATATCTCAGAACTTAGAAAAAAAGAACGAGTGACATGTCAGAAAATCAGTTCTACCCTGCACTTTGTTGCGATTCCCTTCTCCCAGCACTGGAATTACCGCTCTTTTATCTAAGGCCCCGGAATTGGTTTTCCCGTTTCATCTTTCAAGATGTTAAAACTCCAAACCCACTGAGAATTCCAATTTTGAGTCATAATTTGGCTAATAAAAAGCTAGCCGTTTTGTTTTTAAAAGTACCCGCGCAATGTAAAATAGTTGAGGAATTTATTATAAATTATTAAATACTGATTTCGAAAGCATCGAAATATATTTAATATAAACTATCGTATCAACAAATCATGACTTTTTAGATTATTATTATTGAAAGTATGGTAATTTCAATGTACAAATCAAATCTTCCTATTTTATAATCATTTTTTATGAGCCACTCATGATGTGCTAAATTTAATTTTTCATCATACCTAAGTTTACGCACTTCAATCGATTTCACCCTGCATACGCTTGTCAAAACTGACAAAATTTGTAAAATTTACAAATTTATTTTCTTTTAACTAATATTATACACCCAATACACTTTTTAAAATAAAAAAAATCGATACAGCTACTTCAAATAAACATAAACAGATTCAAACGAAAACATAATATCATTGTTCAATTTAAAAATCTCACCATAGAGATTATCCAAATTTTGTAAAGGCTTATCTTTAATTATGTTTTTATGTACAATAGTACATGTATTAACAAATCAGATTAATACTATGAAGCTATTGATTTCTTTCGTGGACTCAAGCTCTAAGCTACCCAAACTTCTTCCATCTGTATTGAGGAGAAAAAAATATAATGCATCTTGCAGGTTTAAATGCCCGGCTGATTGATATGAGGCTTAAACATGCCTCGCAAAGAATCCCTTCTGCCTTTCTTTTATCATTTTCTTTCCTTCCGTTCTTTTACTGCTGCCCGTCTGTTGTGGGTAGAGGTGAAAAAGAAAATATTGTACTGGTTTTTCTTGTGTTACAGTTGAGTAAAGTTTCTGCTTGGGATGGGGGGTGACGACTCAGATGTTGACCTCGTCACTTTAACGTGTTTTCAAATTTTTATTTATACGTAATATATGTAAGAATAATGTACATGTTTAGTCAAAATGAATAAGGCAATAGTTGATAGTTTAATAGTTTATCTGTCCATACGTAGCTCTAGTTTGATTTCAGTAAACATACATTCGTCTGAAAATAGTTTTCTTATTGTATTATACATTTTGACTAACCATGTACTCTAGGTTAGCTCTAATTCCACTTAATCAAACAAAAAAAAAATGTAAAACAAACATAGTATTTTAGTAACCCAATAAGTTGGGTAAACAGCTACTTTAAGCATTGTACTCAAAACAAAAATTAGTCAAATAAAAGAAACAGAGTCTATATAACTAAACATTTCTCAAACTTATCACTTTTGCAATAGGATTACTCAAATGTTTAGTAACGTCCCATTTACCCATTTACTAGGTAAATTAACGATCCTGCAATAATTGCGATTATTGATTATTATTGCCATGTATTATGATGATAATTTATGCCATGTACGGGTATTTAGCACAGTATGATATTTGCGAAGGTTCGGGGTAAATACTAAAGAGGGCAAAATACAAAATAATTATTCAAGATTTGAGTTGGTGTCAGAGGATCAAAATATCACTTGCGTTCAAATCTGGTAATTTTTAAATGGCCGACAGCAAAAACCGTTGCTGTCGAATGGGGTAACTTTGGAACAAGCTTTTTGAGGTAATAGCTCATCATTTTATACATTCATTAAAAATGTACACACTTTTATCAGTAAGTTGTACCATAGCCTATGGGTAAAAAATATTCACGAAGAAAATCTATATTAGGGTTTTATGCTTGGGTCAAAGTTACCCTCCAGGGCCAAACTTACCCAATTCGGGGGCAGATATGTTATCAGGACAATAACTCAAACATGCTATTTGTTAAAAAGAACATTTGTTTCAGGTATCACATCGCAGATACTCGTAAAATACTTTTCCATAAGCACCGCTAGTATCTCGTCTCTATTCCTGTCTATTATTCTTCCCGTTAGGGTCTATAGTTAGGATCCACTGAGACACATTGGTACGTTACTCATTTTTATGAATGACACCCATGCATATAAATATGCTGTTTTGCCGAGGGAAGAGACGGAAAGTGGAAGATTGGAGTCTGAAACTGTGGAAGTAAAATTTCATTTTTGAAAGAGTTTTCTTTTGTCTGGGACTTATCATTGTTATGGAGAGAATATTTGCATAGGAATCGAAATTCATATATTTGCATTTCGTTTATACAGTATTTGAGGAAAACGTCTTATTTTGATTGAAACAAATAAATATCAATAAATAATATCAAATTTAATATCATATGTAATAATCAATTTAGGTACTGTAATTATGTTTTTGATCGATGTTAGTAATGTTTGTTACATTTAAAATGTGAAAGTTTTGCTTTTGCGTCAAAGATTGCAATAGTTGATTTTTTTTTCGAAAATCATTTGACAAATATAATGCGTATGAAAACGTTATTAAATTTAAGGTTAGGTTAGGTTTGAATTATCGTCGCACTAGAGCTACACGAGGGCTATTGGCGACGGGCGTCGTATTTTAGAACCTCAGTCAGGTGACGAGCCAACACCTGAATAGGCACCCAACGCAACCGTTAAGGGCGACATCGTACGCAGCTTTAGGACATTGATGGATATTTAACGTGCACTCCCTTACACGGGGTATTATTCGTCGGACATTTTTGGCTGCACGGGCCGTTTATAGGTCGGCAGCTATTTTGGCGATGCCCGGACCCGAACCTGGGACCTTCCGCATGCTAAGCGAGTGCTTAACCGACTGGGCTCCCCAGCCCCCTGTTAAATTTAAAGTTTTCTTAAATAACATATAATAATTATTTTGGTAGTTATGTTGAGAAAGTGGATGTAACTAAGCATCCATGTTAAAATTCCTTTTTACATGAACTATCTAAATATACTTATTAAATGCGAATAAAAGTTTTCGAAAGGTTATATCGTTATATTTTTTATGAATACTAATAAATTACATTATAAACAACATTGAGCTTAAAAAAAATTATTTGTCAATATTCATTTTATTATTTACAACATATAAGAGTTGAAATAATATGCATAAAATAGTTTAAAGTAAATATACTGGCACATTTAAGATACTTATTATACTAACAGAACATTCTCATTTGGGGTTTGGGCTTGGTTTGAAATATCGTCGAACTAGAGCTACACGAGGGCTATTGGCGACGGGCGTCGTATTTTAGAACCACAGTCAGGTGACGAGCCAACACATGAATAGGCACCCAACGCAACCGTTAAGGGCGACATCATACGCAGCGTTAGGACTTTGAAGGATATTTAACGTGCACTCCCTTACACGGGGTATTATTCGTCGGACATTTTTGGCTGCGGGCCGTTTATAGGTCAGCAGCAATTTTGGCGATGCCCGGACCCGAACCTGGGACCTTCCGCATGCTAACCTAGTGCTTAACAAACTGGGCTCCCCAGCCCCCCTTTCTCATTTTGAAAGCAAGAAAACCTTTTTAAATATACTGGCACATTTAAGATACTTTTTATACTACCAGAACTTTCTCATTTTGAAAACAAGAAAACCTTTATCCTAAAAAAATATTTAAACGTGTAATTTGAAATAAATGTAGTTCTTATCTAAAGAAAGCCATTAATAATAACGATAAAAACTTTTCGAAAATGTTGAGCATTATGATTTAAGGAAGTTTTCTCTAGTTCCAAAATAAATATTTCAAATGTTGCATTAAATGAAAATATTTTTATATGGGATATTGTTAGGCATTTTAAATTACAATTTTATTTTTGAGCATGTAATGTGCAAAAATAATGCACGGAAAATAGTGTTTGAAAGAATATACTAATGTACTTTTCATGTAAATGTAATAGCTTTCCAATTTAACTTGGTTTAATTACATATGTCTGAAAATATATTATATTTAATAACATACACCGATATTCATTAAACAAATCTATAGCTACCATAAACTGTAGAATAAAGTTTGTCACGTCTTATTATTTATTTTTTAAATATGAATTTAATTATAAAATGCTTTATTTTTTTATAAAAATATTCTCCTCTTTCATTTAATTTATTTTTTAAAAGCAATGCGTATCTACTTAATTTCTGTTGTTTTGAATTATTTTAAATAAATATATAGGATAGATTATATATGACAATATTATTTTGTTGGTATAAGACTTTTTATTTGATAATTTCATTATTTAAAAAGTATTAAATTATAGTTATTGGATTATAAAGTCGACTGACATAACAGAAATATATCACTGAAAGACAATAATAAAGATCAGAGCACTAACACACAATATAGAAGTAAGGAAGGCTGCTTCTATCGAAATATTCCGTCACGCCAGCACGTTTGGACCAGCATTAGTGTTTTAGTATTTGAACAAATCATACCGTTCATTTACGTGATTTATAACACGTACCTGCTCTGACTGGGAAATTGCGTTATTTCTTTTCTGAAAAAGTAAATATAGTGTTTAGCAGCAAAGGTTAAAATCAAGCATTGTAGAGCTATAAAGCTTGAAGTCTGTACGAGGTACATTTTTCTAGACGAGCAATTGCTTCAAACGTGATATAAACGGCCCGTGCAGCCAAAAATGTCCGACGAATAATACCCCGTGTAAGGGAGTGCACGTTAAACATCCTTCAAAGTCCTAACGCTGCGTACGATGTCGCCCTTAACGGTTGCGTTGGGTGCCTATTCAGGTGTTGGCTCGTCACCTGACTGTGGTTCTAAAATATGACGCCCGTCGCCAATAGCCCTCGTGTAGCTCTAGTGCGACGGTAATTCAAACCAAACCAAAGCTTCAAACGTGATGCAATATGACACCGATTTTTTTCCTTTTAATTATTAACAATTAATGCAAAATGTATAAGTTAAAAAATGCTTTTCTGGAACCATATTCTTTTTTATGTAGCTAAAGTAGAGTAAAAGGCATCCAAATGTAGGTTATACTGCCAGCTATATAAAAAATAATATGTCGGCAATGTTTTAACCGACGCTTGTTGACCAACGCTTTTTACACATAAAACTTCATGAATAAATATCTTGTTTTTTTTTTGTTTTTTTTAAATAAATTTTTGGCATTTATGCTTAGTTTACAAAAATCAAGGCACGTTTTCTACGAGACTTGTTGGAATTCCTGTGCCCCGATTTCTTAAAAAAAACCTCCAACCAGTTACAATATTTTAACATAAATATTACCCTAAACGAGTTGAGGGTTAAGTTGTTTTTGATACAAAATTATAGTTAAGTGAAGAAGATACTAATTTAGTTCACTAAGCGTTTACAACTTATCTAAAAAAAATATCAAACCCAACCAGTAAATACTCCCAATATAAAGTCAGATTAAACCAGTCCTGGTCTACCTGATACTGATCTAAAAAAATCTCAAGCAATTTTGGACATAACTTTTGCATATTTTTATGAAATTGTTTGTGTGTTTATTTTGTGAAAAATCCGTGGAGTTGATGCAGATAAAAACTGATTTATCTTTTAGTGAAGCATTTTATTGATGTAACTGTGTACTACATTGTATTGTTATTACAATTAGAAATTAAGTAATTCGACCCCAACACGATAGTTCAGTAATATAGAAACATCACAAGATTTGCGAAATAAATAAAGTACAACTATTAAGTAAATTTTCTTGTTAACAAAAAAAAAATAGGTATTTTGTGACATTAAACTTGGATATGTTAGAAAATAACTTCTTTTCAATATTTTAATCGATAAAAATCCATACAACAGAAGAAACCAAAAGGTTAAAAACAACCTTCATTAATTCATAGAGCATGTTATACTTGACAGGTCATTAATATTCTTAAAGATATACTTTTTAGAAAGTCTTAGGTTTTGACACATATTTTTTATTCATATTTTATATCATTATGACTAGGATAATGCTTCAGCATGGTTTTAATCCTTTTTTAATTCGAATCTTCAATGTTTTTCTTCACTTTAAGATAACATTTTTAATAAAATTATTCCTACAAAAAAAATCTGAAAGCCATTAAAATATTTTTACTGCTCGAAAAGATAACAAAAAACTGGATGCTGTTTATGTGTTGACTTTCAGTGTATCAAAACCAATTAACTTTTATTCGGCGAGTTTTTTTTTTTTTTTTTGAAGTAAACATACTTATTAAAAGTTTGAAAATATTTTAATAAGATTAAAGTTATAGGGTAAACAAGGAAACCAGCTTATATTTCCAAAGAATACATTAAAATATTTTAATACACTTTTTAGATTTTTTTTTCAAATAAAAATACATGTTTTTAAAAGTTTCCTAATAATTTTATACTCTAATTTTATTGAATTTTACAATTTATTCTTGTGCAAAGCATTTTTGTGTCAAATTATCTCTAAACCAAATTGTATGGGGAATTTTTTTTAATAAATTACCTGGTTGTGGGAATATTCTAAATTACAAAACTGAAGCTGTTAAGGGCATATGAGCCTGATCTACCGATAGTCCCCAACCTAAGTCTATGTTAATCCAAGTGATTTCTTTTTTCTAAATTTCTAAAACACATTGCTGTGATTGTATTGAATATTTTCACAAACTGTTTTTTATACATGATTAATGTAGCTGACTTACATGTCTTTATAATCCAAATTTTCTAAATAAGTTTTTTTGTTTTTAAATTTTCAATGAGTAATGTTATGGAAATATTTGAACTAAATTCAAAAAGTGGGATTATAGAGGTCTGAAAGTCAACTACATTTATCGTATATAAAATAAAACTGTTTATAAACTTATTTAATACAGCTGAAACATGTTGTTTTGAAAATATGTTTTTTCTGTTGGATTCTCACGGATTCCCTTTGGTTTGGAGACCCGAGGTCGATCGAGCTCATTCGCACTTAAAATATAAATATCCACAGGAAAAAAGGAAAAACAATATTTCAATTTTTTAAAGGGACGCGGTTTTCAGTTTTTCTTTAAATTTAGACAGGTACAAATATGTTTAATCAACATGCTTAAAATGGTGTAAACTAAAAATGTTATACTTCAAAACTATTAAAAAATAAATATTCTGTATTAGTATTTCTTTAAGAAAATTGTGTCGCATATGCGTGAACTTTTCTTTAATTCATATTTATTGATTAGTGATTTTTTAAGAAGTATTGATTCTTACGTGAATTCTAAGTGAATAATTCTAGTTCTAAGTGATTAATTCTTACTAACTTAGGAATTACATTTTGATGCAATATTTAATTTCAATAAATAAAAATATTTTAATTGGTTAAGACCTGAGTTAAAAAAAATGAACTTCATGATTTTATTAAGTGGTTATATGCAATATTTTCACTATTTCATTCCTAAATCTATTCAATATGCTCTTATGCATACATAAGAAAAGCACAAAAAGAAGATTTTGATCGCTTCTCAGAAACATTTGAGTTTTAGCATTCTACAAGTATTATAAACCGAGTTAGAATCAAACAATTTAAAGTCGAAATAAAACAGTTTTCATGTGAAAAATATTTTTTTTAAAATTTTATGTTATCTTTGGGAAGACATTGTAGGTAGCTTTAATATTATTTTAAGAGAGCATATAATATTTTCATCGATTTTGGAGTTCTACGTCCTCTTTAAAAAAATATATAAGTAGAGTTAGTATCAAAATCACAGGTCAAACTTCAGAGTAAGGATATAATAGTTTATATTGATGGGTAACGTAAAACTTAATAAATGTAACTGTTTAGAACGAGGTAGGAGTGAAATATAATATGCTAAATTACCGTAATTCTACTGAATTATTAATTCTTGTAGATATATTCAAATGCATGGAAATAGAAGTACAATAAAATCTTTACCTTTCCAAAATGTAATTAAACTAAACAGACTGTATTCCTAGTTTCCGACTGAAAGTCTGTAAGTTAAACCATCTGTCTTAGAAGCCTTCGTTTTTTTTCTTCCACTGAGTAATCATTGGCAGCAGTATTATAGAGATGTAAGGTTAGGGTTATTTTTAAAAACTAGTTGTATTATAGTAAATGAACAGTATTTTTGTTTTCATAGTTTGGAGAAAAATTTCTCTTTTCCAATATATCAAGTAACTAACCACAGACACATACTCTCAACCAAATCTGTAAATTGAATTATTTATTATTTTTACTCACCGAGCTTTTTTTTACAAACTCAAAGTTAGATATAAAATACATCCTTTATAAATTATAGAGTTCGGAATATGCTGTGAAAGATATTGGTTTTCATAATTGATAATGAGTAAGATAAATTTCTGGCTTCATAAATAAAGTCTTTAGGCAATTTCAGACAAGCAATGGTATATTTGTATTGATACAAGACAATACTTAAATCGATTTAATCACAGGTGTATGTAGAACGTGCACAACCGAAGAGAAAATTCGCAATTTTCGAAAGATCAGACTGGGGGTAATTTTTCCACCTGCTAGCTCTTTTGAAATTGTGTGGCCAATATTTTTACGGGATTCATTACCTCACGAAGTGAGTAGTATATACTGGATATATAATTTTTGGAGACAATACCACCCATAAATATGATCTATATAACTGCGTTATCACTCTAGCTTTATCTATGTCAGTGGATTTATCCTCCTGCGACATATCGATATCATTTTACTGCGCGAAATATCTTATGTTTTACTATTGAAATTAACTTTGATGTTTTAAGGGATATCCGACATCGTGTTGCCAATTTTCTGCCATTCGTTCTACGTTCTTACATATCTTTAAATCCTACTTAAAAAAATAGTTTTGAATATTTATAAAAAAAATCAATAAGTAATTTTACAACAAAATATGCATGTCAATTTCAAAAACTGATGAATTCAGTTGAGTTATAGTGCCCTGAATAAGCCTTTTCAATTCCATTATTACATAAAAAACCGTTAGAAAAGCTATTCAATAAACCAAGTAATTTGGCTTGGAAAATATTTTTTTTATTCGGATTAAAAAAGAGTCACTTTGGTTTTTAAGACCAGCGAAAATTCGAGCACATGCGCCCTTAAATGAGTGTCATCGGGTCTCTGGAAGTTGTATAACCGGTTACAAAAAGAACGATCACTCTTTCCTTAACATCCCTAGCCCGTATCGATAAGAACACGCAACATTTGTACGCCTCTGGCTAATGAAGTGTGTAGTTGACGGAATCTACGAGAGATAAGTTTTCCATCAGGAATTCCAATTGGACTTCATTCTTCCGAAAGAGCGAATCCTCTAGGTATGCGGGAGGATCCTCATTTCAATTATTCATCAGGAAAAAGGTTGCGGGTCCCTTTTTTTATAATGTTCTTCGACATAACACCAAAATGGGTTTACATGTTTAATACTTGGCTGTGTCGTAATTGAAAGATTGAGAAAAGGTAAGGGAACTAATTTTTACTTTGAGTTCGGGTAAGTAGTTGTAAGACTGGAGGAAAATGGATGGCTTTGTTAATAATTTTTGGAGAGTAGTTATTTTTTTTTTCATTCTTAAGGGCAATTTGGAATGCCTTTGAATATTTTGTGGTTATAAAAAATGAATGGAAAAGATTTTTTTGTTTCGTATTACCCCAAAAGAATGCTTTTTCAAATTTTCTTTACATAAACTTTAATTTCTCTTACACTCCGGGAATTCGTTTTACATATGTACTTAAATTTAAAAAAAAATTAATCTAATGATTAATTTCGCATACATCAAGGAAAATGATTACTTCTTGTAAGATTACATTGCAAAATTTTTAATAAATGTTACATTTGAAAAATTAAAGTTAAGGAAATGAGTTTCATAAAGCAAAAATTCAACATTACAAAATAAACTCATATTTTAGCAGCATATGACTTGGTGTTTTACGAATAAGATAATTCCTACAAATCTCAATGTATTACAAGCCTCCTTATCTCCAAATGAGATTTCATTTACATCTTATTTCAATAAAACTCTCACATTAAGCAAGTAAGAAACCTACACCAATAATTCCTTTAATTACTCCAAATTACCAGCAGCACATACTAACCTAATTAAACATCCCGATCTCTCAAAGGCACTCCAGTAAACATGCACTATTTTACTTGCCAATTAGTTGGGAAATTTCGGTTGTAATGCAATGTCAAGACACGCCCGCATCTGTTTCCGGATTATTGGAATTCGCGATGCGATAACGATGGGTCTAATGACGCTGTCTGGAAATTCTTCACAGGTTTCTAATTATGGACATATCAAATTTCTGCTAATTACCGGGTTCGTTTCTAGTTTGCCTTTGATTGAGGCTTGCATTGCAAATCGTGGAGTTTAGGGTTTCATGTCGGAAAATGAATTAGGTGATTTGTAAGTGGCGCTTTGTAATGATGATGGACATTGTGCGTTGGACATTGAGGTCTTAAATAAAATTATTATTGTATGTTAACTAATGTAAACCTTGACTTGGATATTGTGTGATTTTTTGGAAGCTTTACATTAACAGTAAATTGAAGCTTAATGCATTTTAGCTACAAATTTTACTGCACGAATGTATCAGAATTTTTTAGTGTGGTTTTGCTGTGTATCTTTTAAATGCTATGTCCACACTGCGACAATAAAATTGACAAGAAATTGCGCGCGCATGGAAATGTATATGCAATTTGGTTCTTTCGAGGTAGGTGCGCGCGCATGCCAGACCAATTCGTATAGGCATTTCCATGCGCGCGCAATATCTTGTCATTTTTATTGTCATAGTGTGGACATAGCAAAAAGAAAATTGAAAATGTTATCTATTAAAATTGTAGTATATGTACAGGTTATGTTTAAGAAACACATGTATATGAATAGAAATATAAATGAATTTGTGAGGTAGTTATTTTGTAGCGATTTTCATGTTATAACACGCAATAAATTATAAGCTTGTAAGCAAATAATTAAGTTTTAATGTTAAGTGACAGATATTAAACAATCATTTTTTAATTGAAGTGGACGATGACATTTGGTTTAATGAAAACTATTTCAAGCATGGGTTGCATTGTATTTTTTGGTAAAGCGATTTCATGGATTCAAAATTATATATAACACATAATAACGAATAATTAAATAATGAGATAAACAAAACACATTATTTTGAAAAATATGAAACTGAATATATAATAACCTTTTGTTCAATGTTTCAAAACTTTATTCATATCAAAATGTTTTACTTAAGCAATGTTCGAATCACAGAAATTGCCAAAACCCTTTCGCATCGAATTTCTTAACTAGGAGTCGGCAACCAATTTCAGTAAAGCTAAGGAAATAGGAGACGTCATATTTTCTACATTAACATTTCAAAGTTTAGACAAAGCTATTTGTGGAAGTTTGAATGAAAAGAAATTATTTCTTAAGAGAAGTTAAAACAAGTAAACAGTAAAATATAAACATCATTTTTTAAAATTAAAATTGAAAAGTGTGTAAATATTAAATATTATTTATAAGTTGTTATAGACTATTTTATTCATATTATAATCAGGTCATTCCCCCCTTAATTCGAGGATGTATCTACTTGTCATAACATAATTTTAAAATAAATATGTTCCAATAACTTTCCAACAATCAAATTATTTATTTTGAATTGCAAAAAAGAAATATCAATTTTTTTTTATTGGGAGATAAAAACTCTGAATTAAAAATTTAATCAATTATCATTATTGAACTAGATATATTGTAGAAATAAATATTTTGAGAAAATGAAACATTAGAACTATATCATTATATTTTATCACAATATTTAATATGCACTCAGATCAAAGTAAAAATACTTATTACCTTAAAATAAACTTGATATTAAAATAAATGAGCAACCGCCGGCTCACGATTATGTTAGGGCAATTTAACTAAGGGATGTACAATAATTTAAAATAACGAGAGCTCATTTTCCAGAATAAGTAAAATTAAATATTTATATGCGATTCTATTTCACTGTCCACTAAAATGAATATTTTATAAATGCGTTTAATGATTACATAACCGAAATTCTCTTAAAGGACATTTTCCCGATATTTTATTTGACATTTTGATTGCACAAAGTCATGCACAACATTTTATACCCTTAATTATTTGTATGGTGCTTCCATATAATGTTTAATAGGATTATGCGATGATATGATGTTTAACCATGGAAAGTACTAAATAATTCATGCGTTTTTTATATTTAGAAAAAAAATATATTCTCCCACGCAATGTATAGTAAAAATGTTTAATAGCTAAATAAAAAATTATAAACAAAATAAAAGTATTAAAAACTGGTATTATTAAGAAAAATAATTATTGTTAAGTAGTACAAAAATATTTGTTAAAATGTTGAATATGCTTCACAAGGAGAGTTGGGGGTAGTGTCCAGAAAAAATGTCTTTGTGTTAGTAATTATGCACCACTAAAAACAAAATTTAGCGACTAATTTTCAAAGATTTAAAGAATTGTTTAACGGTGTATAAATTTAAATGAAAGAAAAAATAATGTTTTTTTTTTGTACATTAAAATATTAAAGTTCAAATAATGGAATCCATTATATGTTTTCAATGTTAATACAACGTGTGTAACGATATCAATCTAATTTGAAAAGTGTGTTAAACCAAATAATATAATGTGATAGTAATACATTTTATGATAGAAATAAAGTTTATTATTTTAACTTAAAGGGTTATATAAAACCCTTCTAAATGCAATAAGAAACAACAAGGTCACGAAAGTTAGCTTATTTATAAAAAAAGTGAAAAGTTTTATAAAATAAAATACTTTCAAATAGTTTCATGTCTAACAACTGTTGTAAATAAACAAAATCATACATAAGTTACAAAAAAGTGGGAATATCAAAGCCAATAGACATAAACATAAGCTCCAATATAAATCTAATATACAACCAAGCCGCTATTACATTGCTTCGTATTCTGTGAGTGACAACTCCATTTTTCTACCATGCAGGAAACTATTTTACCCGCATAGTGACTTAAGTAGCAAATAAAACTTTGCCCTTTTCTATAAATCTAGGGACATCATGTGTAACCAATCGAACACATTAAGCACAACCCTAATGTGGGTATCAATCCTTTCCTATCCATAAAAAATACGCAAATACGTAAACAATACGTAAGTAGTATTTAACAATATAAAAACCAGTCCATGCTGGTACCGGTAATTATTTTAGCAAAAATAATTATGCAAAAGCAGGTGAATGTAATAAGAATCAATGAGGTTTAAAAAAAAAAAAACAGCATTTTTTTTTAAATTTTCAAAATAAAAAGCAAAAAAAAGTTATATCAAATAAAAACTTTCAAATAGTTTTATGTCTAGCAACTGTTGTAAATAAATAAAGCCATACATAAGTTACAAAAAATTAGACGCACCAAAGCCAATAGACATAAACATAAGCCCCAATATAAATCTAATATAGAACCAAGCCGCTATTACATTGCTTCGTATTCTGTGAGTGACAACTCCATTTTTCTACCATGCAGGAAACTCTTTTACCCGCATAGTGACTTAAGTAGCAAATAAAACTTTGCCCTTTTCTATAAATCTAGGGACATAGGGCATGTGTAACCAATCGAACACATTAAGCCCTACCCTAATGTGGGTATTGATCCTTCCCTATCCATAAAAAAACTTTTTTTCTCTTCTTTTCAGGCATTGGTTTTCCTCTGTGTCTTGTAATCACCCACATTTTACGAGAAGGAGGAATTTCGCTAATGCTAAATAAAGATAACAAAAAATCGAAACAAAAACAGCACAACAAGAGATAAGCAACACAGAGAAAATAAAGGTACAGGAGAAGAAAAAAAAATAGTTAGAAGGATTTATCTTACGGTGGCGTTAGATTTCGGGTTTTCTAAAAATTTTGATTTTTAGTTTTTTGATGGAAGTGTTCTAAATAAGATGGATGCCAATCTTGTTTTTGTTTCTGCCTATGCAAATTTTGTTCGAAGTGTTTTATGGTGAAAGGGGAAAAAAGCTATTCCTAGGAACGCGCATTCAAGAACCGAAAATCGTTACAATCAGTATTTTTTGTTTGCGTTCATTTGCTTTTAGAATATATTTGAATAAAAATTTCATTTATCATTTTATTTATGTGTGCTTTTTTCTTCCTAGGTAGAAATTATGTAAAGTAAAGTTTAAAATAAAGTTATAAAAAATGAACATATAAGGAAGGCATGCTTCTATAAACAAATTTAGATAAAGTATGATTATAATTTATTTTTTTGTTTTTTAAATTCATGTTTATTTTATCAAATGTTATATTTTTGAGGATAAAACAGTTTTTTTCTGTTTAATAAAAACTGTTTTACTTCCTGCTTTTTACTATAATACATTAGTAAGTCAATTTAATGTATGGATAAGAACCTGAGATTAAAACTTTTAAAATATGTTTCATATATGCAATTTTATTCTAAGGTGACTTATGGAATCGTATATTTTTTAAATACCTACCCTTGAATATATTATGAATTTATATATTAAAATGTGGATTATTAGATTTATGGGGCAACAAATGATATTTTGTGGTTTTCTTAAATAGTTACTTAGCGTAGTACCAAGTATAGTTTCGAAAAACAAAAATCGTTTCGCAATTCGTAGGATTAAAAATAATAGTTATGTTTGTGTACATAAATAATTTTATGTACCGAGAACAGTTTGAAAGAAAAAAAATACTTATACTTAACTTTAGTTAATACTTTTACCTGATTCCTAGTCTGACTAGGTAAGAATTCTAAAATGAGAAACCAAAAAATATCATAAATAAAAGTACAAAAGTACACCCTACTAAAAATGGTCCGTAGAGATCCGTAAAAAAATTTGTACGTGGATTTGGCCAACGGACATCCATAGAGATCAGCTCTATAGATATCCGTAGGCCAAATCCACGTACAGCTTACTGACCTCTACGGATATCCATAGGCCAAATAACCGTACAATCTCTACGGATGTCCGTTGGCCAAATCCACGTACAGCCTACTGACCTCTACGGATATCCGTAGACCAAATACCCGTACAACCTCTACGGATGTCCGTTGGCCAAAAACACGTACAGCCTACTGACCTCTACGGATATCCGTAGACCAAATACCCGTACAACCTCTACGGATGTCCGTTGGCCAAAAACACGTACAGCCTACTGACCTCTACGGATATCCGTAGGCCAAATCCCCGTACAACCTCTACGGATGTCCGTTGGCCAAATCCACGTACAGCCTACTGACCTCTATGGATATCCGTAGACCAAATCCCTGTAAAACCTCTACAGATGTCCGTTGGCCAATTCCCCGTACGTCCTCTAGGGATGCCCATTGGCCAAATTCCCGTACAAGAAACTGACCTCTACAGATATCTGTTTGCAAATTTCCCAAAGAGCGTAATAGTTGAATCACTCTATAGTTACACGCATGCTAATGCCACACACAGTCTACTCTCTACCCTATAGATGATATACCCTGGCCGATTGAATGTGCAGCATACAGATATCTGCGGTTAACTTACTCTATTAATCCTGTAAAATAATTTATCTTTGAGGAGATTAATAAATATTACTTTGAAAATGAAACAAACACATCAAGAATAAACAATTATTGATTATGAAAATTACTTTTAATTATTTACAATTTTTTAATCACATACAGTAGAACCTTGATTATCCAACCTGATTGGGACCAGAGGTAGGTCGGATAATCAAAAATTCTGATAAAAGAATTAGAAAATGTTCCTTAAATTAATAGTAAAACTACAGAGGAGTAACGGAAGTCCTTGGACCTCAAATCTGCAAATGTATGATTCAGCACCAATTTTGTTGTCGCAAACATTGAATTTTAGTGTTAAATGTCTGAAACTTAGACTGGCTGAAAGACAAAAAGTGCTCTAGAACATAAATTTTAGTTTCTGACTTTATGAAAAGTGCATAGTTTTTGTTTTATATGATATACCATAAATCTTACAAAGTCTCACGAATTTAGGATTTATTGCCAAATTTTTTAAACCTTTTTAGGTTTGAAGTTTTGCTATCTTAAAATCACCACAGGATCAGGATTTCATTATTCCTGAATTTCCTGATTTTTGAATCATTAAAGTGTGCAGATTTCAGTACCTGCAAAACTAGACTATTTTGTAAACTGGAAATTATCATGCTGAAGATCTTTTTTTAATGAACTGCTTGGTTAACAGAGGTCCAGTTAAAGAGGGTCAGATAATTGAGGTTCAACTATATTTACATTATTTTTCCCTAAAAAAAGTTATTTATTTTTTTGCAATGCAGGTGCTTATCTATATAGAATATGGATCACTAGCCCTTTATCCGTCGAACAATTGACTGTACAGCTGGCAGAGATCTTCCGATAACTTACCAACTTTATTTATAGTGATGTCCAGTTAAATATTTAACTTTTGATCGTTAAGGCTATCACCGAAAACCAAAGATTGGCTCATACAATATTCAAGAAACATGCGTGTAATTCAAATTCAATATATACCAGTGTACACAGAAAAGTGATCTATCACATAAATGACCTTTTGAATTGTAAGTGCTATAATATTCAAAATTTAAATGTCTAGCGATATTAAAGCAAAAATTAAATCTATTGTTCGAATAGTTGGAATGCAGTTTGCGAATAGTTATTTTTCTATCATAAATGCGATGGAAAAATAAATTTCAGACCATTTTTTTTTTTTGAAAAGCTAGTATTTTTGCGATAGGGGTCTCTTTTCTGCCACAATGCGATATACCTTCATATATAAAAAAAGGGAACAATATAGGATGAAACTTGAATTGGAACTGATATTGGTTCAAATAATTATATGATTAACCAACTTTGGCATTATGGTTATCAACTCATATGAGATTTGGACATGATAAAAGTAATCAAATTTAAGTTGTATGTAACAGCACATGCCGTATTTGGCATTGGATATAAATACTCATTATAATAATATAATTGTAATACAAAAAAAGCACAGAACTCAGCTCATAGATATTTAAAAATACAAGAATCGAGATTTCAACTAAAGTTTTCGAATTTCTTTTCTGCCAGAAAATCTCAATTTTAGAGATTTTGCAGTCAATTTTTGAAAGATTACTTTCACAATTAAAATTTTTGAATTATCAAACTACCACACTTACTTGCTAAATGCTGTTTCAGTTTTTGCAGGAGTTTGTTTAAATAGAAAACAGAGGACCTCTATCTGTGTAGATTTTGGTGACAGGTTGCCAAGCGTGGTATACAGCGTGCTATAGGTTTGCCATTGGCCCAGCTGCGGAAGCGCATCCAGAATTTATCTCTATTGCTCAGCTTACAATGAAGGCTTACATTCGCATCAGTGCATAACTTAAAAAAATTAAGTTTAATTGGGGCGAATTAAATCGAAAACCGTCTCCCAGATAATCTTAATCTTAAAGTTATACAAGTATTATATGATGATAAACTGAAGCTAAAAAAGAAAGAATAAAAAAAAAGTATAAGTATTATATAACCTTAGGTATTTCTAATAATATGACAAACAAATTCTAGGATTCTTTTATACGAATTCAATATCCACCAAATTGAAAAAATCACTACATTACTTAAAACAATGTGTTACAATTAACAAAGTGATATTCTTCTTGAAAATTTCTATTATATAAGAAATTTGTAAACACATCTCATAACATAAACAATTCAAACAAAACTACTAACAATTGTTTTTGGTGAAGTGTAAACTAAACTATTTCACAACAGTATGTTTTCTTTAAAGTTAAATGTAATACCCTCGATCTTTTGAACTCATCTTTAAAATAAGTGTATTAATTTTAAAAACATTTATTCTGCGAACCGCGCAAAACACATGCGTAATGTTATTCGCGTCATGCGGGAAGGGAAGATTCAGCCGAACAAGAAATCTGCTCGTATTTAAGATAAAAATGTTGCAATCAATATAACTTACCTTTCTTTTCTTTATACTTCTTATAGCCTACTAATTACTTTTTTATATTAAAAGATGGCTTAAACATATTTTTTAAAGTCATTAAAACCCGGTCAAAGCTTTGACCCGGTAAATTGTAAACAAATTTTGTAAGAGGTTAAGGTTAACAGTTAGTAGAAAACTTTATATTTACTTTAATCTTTTTATTATATGGGCTGGTTTAACTTTTTTCATTGTATTCATCCCATGCTAAATACATTTGAGTTAAAAAAAAATCACTTTATATTAAGACAAAGCAGTCAAAGTATTTTTCAATTTGAAGCTCAGGTGTAGTCTTTGGTAACTTGGTGGGTTTCTTTGCATAGCTTTCCCAAAATAATATTTGTTGTTTTTAATTTATTTTAAATTGTCAGTGAATAACGTGCATTCATTTTAATCTAACTTTCAACAAAGCAATCATGACTTTATGTAAAGTTCGTAACCAAAAGAAACTCAATGATGTTTCCCAAGGAATGCAAATTCTTTTATCAGTGTAGCCAAGATAATGAATATTTTATTTTATCGAAATAAAAAATCTATTAAAACATTTGCATATCATTTCGGAAATGATGGCTTGTTGTATTAAATTAACAATAATACTTTTAAATGCAATAAATTCATTTCAATGCATATTTCATGAAATTTGACTTGTTATATCAATTTATGTTTTACATTTTTCTGGAGCTTTTTGTTTATAATATAGATCATTAAGGGCAGTTTATATAGTAAAATATTGTATTCATTTGATTATTTAGGATGCATTTTTTTAATAGTTGGTATATTTCATTCTAATTAGTGATAAACATTCTAATAACAATGTAAAAGTTTAAACTGAACTTCCACTTTCTAAGCTTTCACGTGACTATTTTAATAAAACAAAAGTATCTCGCAAGAAATAAATGTTGGTAATTTGATTTTATTTTAAATGTTATATTCCTTAATCGAATAAATCAGTTGGTTGGTAACATACATTTATTTCTTGCTCTAACATGATAAACGGGAAAAATACCTAACACGTGCAACTACCATAAAAATGAAATGTTATGTAAAAGCTATAAATAAACATAGATAAAATGTGTTAAAATTTGATAGCTAGGGATAAAATATTCATAAGAGTACTAAATACGTTATAAAAATTGCTAAAATTAGCTCTAAATTACTAATTAGGCAACATTCATTAGTAGGCTTAAGAACGATATGATCCCAACGTGACGATTTCTTTCTTATATTTTACAATATTTTGACCACTAACTCAAAAAATTCTAATAATTTTAAAAAAAATTATAAATTATTCAAGTTTAATTAGTATATAAGTTTAAATTTTGGACTCTAAATTCTAAAATTATGATCATAATATTTCTTTCAGATAAGGTTTTTTCAACAAAAACATTTTTAAAATCCAAGTAAATTGGCTGGGAAAATTTTGATTGTAATGGTAATTTAACCGATTAAGGAAATTGAGATAACAAGATTAAATTTAATTATGCAGTATAATTTACTTTTTTTTTTACGATGGACTTTGAGCATGAGGGGTCAGTCACTAAACCCTTTAAATGTTTTATATATATTTTTTATTTGCACATTCTAAAAAAAACCAAGTGTTTTTTATTCAAAAAGTTTTGAATTTTGAAAATGGCAGAGTATATACTTGAGACAACTTTTAACCGCACTTAAGATAATAAAAACAACTTTGTAAAAGTACATGTTTTACATTTATTTGTTGATTTATTTTCAATAAAAGAGAGGTATCTTAAAAGTGGGGGGGGGGGGCAGTTTTAAAGTGTCTGTATAGGGTTTAACAATGGTGGGATTAAGAAATTACTATTAAAAGAATGTGATTCAAACCGAAACCACATTACCCAGGTACTCAATATAAAGATCCTATTGATCACATTTCTATTGATATCTGTAAAGGTCTATAGGTATCCATTGAGATCGAAATAACATTATCACAAGTCTATTGATATCTGTACAGTTCTTCGGATATCCATAAGAACCGGAATCCTACTGATCACATTCCTATTGATATCTGTAGAAGTCTATAGATATCCATAGAGATCGGTAGCCTACCGGTATCTCCTGTATTGATGTCTATGGATCTGTATTGATATCAGTAGAGAATAAAACCGGTAGGGTACCGACATCTATAGAGATCGGTAGCCTGTACCGATGTCGGTAGGTGCATCCATAGAAATCGATAGAGTTGTATTGATGTCGGTAGGTTTTTGTACCGATCTCTATGGGTCATTTTTAGTAGGGCAGCTTCAAGATTTTACTGGTTATGAAGTTTTACATCCTGCATATATAAATGTATTATGAAAATGATCTTCAAATAAAATAAAATATATCTCTTGCGTAAACAACATGTTTACTTAAATACATTCCCAGACTCTCATAAATTTCAACAAAAATATTTAAGTTTAACTTAGAGGATAAATGCTTCAGATTATTCAACCCTCGCAAAGAGTGTTTTGGAATGTTGCGTTCTAAAAATAAACAAATTTAAATATGCTGGGAAAAGCTTAGTGAATTATGGCAAATAAAATTACATTTATTGTCAAAATAGATGACAAATAAATCATAGTTTCATAGTTAAATACATTAATTTTTTTTGTAAACGTCACAGCTTTCGCCATATTTTTAACGTATAACAATTTATAACGTATTAAAGAAGATTATTACTATTGTTCAAACCGTCTCGTCTGTACGTCCGTCAGCAATTTCTCATAACAAGCTAAAAGTTGCAGAGATAAGCGGACAATTTATTCAATCAAAATAATGGGCCTCAATATATACCACTGTAACTAAAAGTTGTATTATAAGACTAAATATTTTTTTTTTAAAATCTAAAAAAACAATTGAATTGAAAATTTAAAATCATTATTCTAAAAAGTATCAAACACAAAGTTATAATAAATTTGGCGTTTAATTTTAAAGAAAGTACCTCTACTACATTTTTATTCTTGGAATTGCAAAATAATTTGTCGAACGAAATAGAACATTAATTGAATTTTCGAAATATAATTGATGAAAATAGGCAAATATGGCAACTCAAAGTTTAAATTAGAAACACAGGCTGTGTTTTTAAAGCTTATCTAGCCTGTGTGAAAGCAGTTCTACGTTACTGTTGCTGTTGCTGTTAGAAGCCTTTTTGCCATTCTTTACAGATTTTTTTTGTGACATTTGCATTTTCCCTGTATGAAAGTAACACACTCCCAGTTTCAGCCCAGCTACTTTAAAATTTAAGAAATATTTTAAGACATTTTTTTTTCAAAAACGTTGTTATTTTAAACTGAAACTATTATTTTTAATTGACATTAGAGGTATGTAACTTGTTTATTTATGTGCCAAGAATAGTTTGGAACGAAAAAGAAAGTATGTTTAACTATACCTAACGTATAGTAAACTTCATTTTAATTAAATTTGGCCAATATTTTCAAACACAACCAACTAATTTTTAAAAGTAATTGCCATTGAGTGACACTGAAAACAAATATTTACATAATAAGGATATAAAAATTAAGGAAATAAGCCCTCCAGACGTATCACTCCATTCACTGAAAGTAACAAACCAATTCATCATTTTTCCAGTTGCGTGCGTACTTCAACAACTGAGAAATCTGGACCTGAAGAAAACCTTTCCATCATCGACTGGGTTTTCAACAGCAAAAGAATGTTAAGAAAAGTCTATGATCCCCCAAATTAGTTTAACATGCATTTAACTAATATTAATCTTGAATTTTATTTAATATTTATGTCGGCATCGTAACATAGTATATTTAACTAAGTACAAATAAGGAAATACGTTAGTTGTTTGTAGAATGGTGATTTACAAATAAAATTTTAAATGAAATCCTTATATTTGAATTATTTACAATGTATAATTAATGATAATAAGTCACTTTGAAACATAATCTCGCAGTTATGCAAAAGTTTGATTTTAAAATAGTGTCTTAAATTATTTGTCTTACTTCCCTCAAATCATACTCTTCGAAATGTTATTAAACACTCAAATCGTGTGATGAATGAATAATACATGTTACACGATTTGTTTCACACTGTCAAGTATTTGTTGAGTGGTTTCACTAAAAATATGGTTTCTAGTAGTGTCAATGTTTGTGGGGTGGTATTTTCAATATCTTTCCGATATTAGGTTGAACCTTTTATAGTGTTTTTGTTTTCAAAACCTGAAAAAAAGTTCAAAATAATGGAAATATAGGGAAACCGTTTGTAGTAAAGCCGTTTTGTAGCTACTATAGGAACGATATCACGGTAAAACCACTCACACAAGGTTTAACAGTGTATAGTCATTTCGTACAAATGCAACTGTTCAAAATTTACCCAATGCTGTGCACCATGCCGCTACAAGGTTTAAACAAATGCTGAAACTTTTAACTTACTACTTGGCACAGCTAAAAAATGTTGTGCATTGATAAACTCATAAAATTTTAAAATAGCTTGGATGATTTTCTACTAATCAATTTCATAAATTTCCACACACATTTTGTACTCTGATTCTGCAAATTTGTGCTACTTATGAATTTGAGTAAATCAAAAACAATTTTACAAATTCCGATAAAAGTCGGTTGCAGTTTTGTTAAAGTATAAAATATTTGTCAGTAAGACTACAATGGATGATACAGAGGTTACATCGATGAATTGTGTGGGGTTTTAGCCACGAATGGGAGCACATTTATTTATTTTTCGTTATCACGCAAGACGGGCGCAATTCATTTTAACAAGTAAAGTTACATTGTTTCGTTATGCAAACTTGCATTTCAACAAGTAAAGTTACATTGTTTCGTTATGCAAACTTGCATTTCAACAAGTAAAGTTACATTGTTTCGTTATGCAAACTTGCTTTTTTTTTCTCTCGCATTTCATAATTCAGAAGCTTAGAATTATGAGTTGTACACTCGGTATGCCCGTTAATCAAACATTAAAGTGGGTACAAACATAAAAAACATACTGCTTGGAAAATAATAAAATACGTTATGATATTAGTATTTCGTTTGTTTTAAATATTGTATTCAAATGTAAATAAAACATTTCAAATTGAATTCAACAAAATAATGAAATATGTATATTTTTCTAATTAACTATTATTTATTTGCCAAACAAACATTATTGCAATTTTAAAAAGGTTTTGCATCTTTCAAATATTTGTGCTACTTATGAATTTGAGTAAATCAAAAACAATTTTACAAATTCCGATAAAAGTCAGTTGCAGTTTTGTTAAAATACTAAAATGTATTTGTCAGTAAGACTACAATGGAATGATACAGAGGTTACATCGATGAATTGTGTGGGGTTTTAGCCACGATTGGGAGCACATTTATTTATTTTTCGTTATCACGCAAGACGGGCGCAATTCATTTCAACAAGTAAAGTTACATTGTTTCGTTATGCAAACTTGCATTTTTTTTTCTCTCGCATTTCATAATCCAGAAGCTTAATATTCTTAGTTGCACACTCGGTATTCCCGTTAATCAAACATTAAAGTGGGTAAAAACATAAAAAACATACTGCTTGGAAAATAATAAAATACGTTATGATATTAGTATTTCGTTTGTTTTAAATATTGTATTCAAATGTAAATAAAACATTTCAAATTGAATTCAACAAAATAATGAAATATGTATATTTTTCTAATTAACTATTATTTATTTGTCAAACAAACATTATTGCAATTTTAAAAAAGGTTTTGCATTTTTCAAATATGCACATATTTTATTGATATAAAACTTCGAAATTGGTTCGAATAATATAATTGTTTGGCCTTACAAATACACACATACAGAATTTTTTTCCAGTTCCTGCAAAAAAAAAAAAAAAAACCTTCATAAATATTTACATTGTTTTCAATGCATATAATTAGTTTTTAAGTATTTCCTTAGGGATATTACAATAACTACATTTAAAAGTAATCTCCAAAACAAAATTTTAAAAAAAGTTTCAATACATATATACAAATAAAAAAAAGTCAATTTATTAAGGGAAGTATGATGATCATATGTATATTTGTGTTTTGAATACATACCCGAAATTTTTGTTACGTAAACATGGCAGCAATTTTAAAAATTGCCCTAAAACTCAATCCATTTGAATACTCTTTAACATTACTACTCTGTACATTATCATCAATAAGTACATCTTAATTATTTCCTTCGATTCGTAGAGTAATTGGTGTTATTATTATTTTTTCTTCTTACTGCAACTAACCGCTTGTGATTGGAAATTTTGTTTCAAAAATTTATAATATAAAGTGCTTGGAATTGGTTCTAAGTAACAGTTACCGATGTAAACCTTTTTATTTTAATATATGTTTACTTATCTTATCAGGAATGTGCACATGACCTGAGAGATACTCATATGTGAATATAATGCAGCTGCGCGAAGGCAAAATCTGACTTTAAATATTGACTTTCATCTGCTCTATCTTACCTTAAATCCCTTACGCCATCTCTCTCACTTTATATATTTTCTGCATTATTTTACTTAACGTTCAACATTTTTGTAAAAAAGTTTATTTTATCCCTTTTCCAGAAGAACAAAGTAATTTCTACATTATTTTACTTATCACATCGGGAATGTGCACATGACCTGAAAGATACTCACATGTGAATGTAATGCAGCTGCGCGAAAGCAGAGATCTTCTTTTAAATATTGACATTTATCTACTCTATCTTACCTTAAATCCCTTACGTCATCTCTCTCTCACTTTATATATTTTCTGCATTATTTTACTTAAAGTTCAACATTTTTGTAAAAAAGTTTATTTTATCCCTTTTCCAGAAGAACAAAGTAATTATCTACATTATTTTACTTATCACATCGGGAATGTGCACATGACCTGAAAGATACTCACATGTGAATGTAATGCAGCTGCGCGAAAGCAGAGATCTTCTTTTAAATATTGACATTTATCTACTCTATCTTACCTTAAATCCCTTACGTCATCTCTCTCACCTTATATATTTTCAATATTATTTTACTAAGCATTCAATTTTTTTGTAAAACAGTTTATTTTATCCTTTTTTCAGTAGAACTAAGTAATTTCTACACAATTATACTTCCTTAAGCTCTTCACACACTGCAAAAAAAAAAAAAAATTCTGTGAATTTTACAGTAAAAAGTACTGGCACCCAGGGCGCCAACACTATTTACTGTAAAATTTACAGTACTATTGATTTTAAACTACTGTATTTTTAGCAGTACTAAGTACTGTTTATGGTTAAGTATTTATTGTGAAATATACAGTAGTAATACGGTTTGACTATAGTAAGTTTTACACTACTTAGTAGTGCTGATTAGATAATTTTTACTGTAAAATTCACGGTACAATTAATTTGTAACTGCTGTATTTTTTACAGTACAAATAACTGTGTTTGGTTCAGTAGTCGCTGTAAAATATGCAGAAGTAGATTGATTAAACTACTGTAAATTTCACACTACATAGTAATGTTAGCAAGATAGTTTTACTGTAAAATTTATAGTATTTCAATTTGACTACTGTCAATTTTACATTACATAGTAATGTTAGCGAGATTGTTTGACTGTAAAATTTACAGTATTATTAATTTGCAAGCACTGTATTTTTTACACTATGGTTTTTAGTATTTATTGTATAATTTACAATTAGTCCTGATAATACGTTTGCCTTTACTACCAGGGAAACAAGTATTTTCAGGCTATTTCCTATTTTGAACAAAGGAATAAAACAAGAGTAATTAACATTAATGTCCTCACAGTAATAATGTTAATACATTTTTATAATCTATATAAAATGTTGGAATTTCAAATGTCAAAAATAAGCTACTGAAAAATTATTTAATGATTACCATAAGTAGGAAAAATAGAAAATTCTTATTTTTTTTTTAAATTAATTTCACAAAACATCATAAAACTTACTTCTGTATTGGAATTCTTATTATTTTTAATTGTCGAGCTAGTAAAATAGGTCTGTTTCATTTTATAAAGATACAATGGTCTTCAAAAAATGCAAATAAAATAAATTTTTTCAATATAATATTTTTTTTAATTATAAAGTACATATGATACGCTTTGGAGAATATAAAAAAACTAAATAGTTAAAAAAAAATATTAACATGAGTAGTTATCACATCTGGCGGTATTCCATTTTCACGTATGATGATCGAGTACACAATGATGGTGTCAATGATAAAATTTAATGATAAAGTACACGATACGCTTTTGCGAATTTTAAAAACTTAAATTTGATATCTTAACCAACTTCTCCGCTATCTTACAACTTTCAACATAAATCCTTCACTAGGATTAAGTTATCGATTCACATATCTCTAAAAAAGACAAAGGCCGAACATCACAGCGCCTGACGAAAACCTCAACAAGAAAGACCTACGGAGTGTCATCCTGAGACAACAGAAAGAAGTTTGAAAAGAGGGTTCAATGTATCGAAAAGCACCTACAACATTGATAAACGCGAGGTCCATCGGCACAGAGTACATAAAAATGATGTTTATGATGACATTTAATTGTAAAATACATGAAACGGTTTGGAGAGTATTAAAAAAAACTTATTAGTTAAAAATGTGTAACGTTAATGGCATACACCTGGCTGTATGACATTTTAAAGTATGATTATGAGTGTATGAAAGAAAGATGGTGTTATCAATGATAAATGTTAATTATAAAGTACATGATGCGCTTTCTAGAAAAGTGAAAACCTTAAATTTGATATCTTAACCAACTTCCCCGCTATCTTAAAACTTAACAGCATTATTCCCTCACTAGCATTAAGTTATCTATTCCCAGATCTCTAAAAAAGACAAAGACCGAACATCAAAAGCGCCTATCGACAACCTCAACAAGAAAGACCCATGGACGTGTCATCCTGGGACAACAGAAAGAAGATTGAAAACAGGGCTCAAGGTATCGAAATAAGCACGTATCATTGATAAATGCGATGTCCATCGACACAGAGTACATAAAGATGGTGTTTATGATGAAATATATTAAGTACATGATACGCTTTGGAGAACATTAAAAAACTTAATAGTTAAAAAATGTTTAGCTTTAGTTAGTTATCACACCCGTTGTTTTGCCATTTTTAAGTATGATTATCGAGTATATAAAGATGATATAAATGATAAAATATAATTATAAAGTACATAATACGCTTTTATGAACATTGAAAAACTTAAATTTGATGTCTTAACCAACTTCCTCGCTATCTTAAAACTTTCGACCTTATTCCCTCATTCAGTTATCTATTCTCAGGCATTAAGTTATCTATTCCCAGATCTCTAAAAAAGACAAAGGCCGAACATCAAAAGCGCCTATCGACAACCTCAACAAGAAAGACCCATGGACGTGTCATCCTGGGACAACAGAAAGAAGATTGAAAACAGGGCTCAAGGTATCGAAATAAGCACGTACAACATTGATAAATGCGAGGTCCATCGGCACAGAGGCGTGACAGGCCAAATCCTCTGGTAATCGCCCTGGCACAGTGTGGCCGGGCGGAAGAAAATAATCCCTTTGCCGAGTTCGTCTGTGTACAGCTTAATGATTACTCGGATGTGTGATGCGGCTGGCGGAAGAATATGTTGGCGGGATTAAGTGGGATAACGAGCGTGTGTTATAGAAGGTTTTAGTTTTGGAAATTGAAGAATGGAGCGATAAAAAAATCGTGTTTGGTTAATGAAAAAATGCTTTGTTGTGTGATGGAAATTTAATGATGTTTTTGTTTTTTTTAGGATAGGTTTAGTAAAGGATAGTGGGTCCGAGGTGTAATTTGTCACAAGGAGAGGACTTGTTTTAAGTCTGAATTTTATTTTTCTAAAGATAAATATGTCACATTTACAATGTCTTCAAAATGAAGTGATAAAGTAAGTTTAAAACTGATTACAACAAATTTTTTTAACAGTTAATTAGTTATTTAATATTTAAATATAAGTGGAATAATAAAAGTGAATGGACTAATTAAAAAACTGAATCTAACTCTCCTTCATCTACTATAGTTAACCAATTGCCAAAAAACTAAGGAAACTAAGGTCCTTGTAACCAGAAACTATATTTCACTGAAAAAGTGCGTGATTATACCTAGGTTTGAGAAAAAAATGTAGCTGTTTTCTTTTAATTTTAACACGGTCCAATACCTTGTAATTAAAGATTTTTTGGGACATTTTATCAGTTTGTTGTGAATTGTGCCATTTACCAGCCATGCCAGTGTTTCAGTGCGCCTACAATAAATCCATTCGAAAAGCTTCATGAAATAGGTATATTTGAGCCCTGTTTAAAACTAAAATTTTTAGACACCTTTTACCACAAAATAAATATAAAGTTTAATACCTCGACGCGCGAATTGTTGTTTTTCAGAATTTGTTTTTATTTGTTGGTATGTGAATTGCTTAATTTTAAAATATGTTTTGTTTAAAAAAAAATATGCAATATGCAATTTTATTTCCATAATAATATTTGACTTATTAATTTGAATTACATGATACTTTTTGTTGAGGAAATAGTAGTTGTAAAATCGCGTTTAAAAAAAATGCAAGCAATATTCAAAGTTGATTTACATTTGCTATACTACATTTGCAAATAATTTTTCACCCTTGTCAGGGGTTCGCGTAACATATATTACAAACATTCATCCACGATGTTAACTGTAAAAAAAAAAAATTTTTTTATGTTCTGAAAATTGCGTAAAAGCCCCGTGATCCCCTTTTGTTTCAATTATTAATATAAAAACTGTCAAAATTTTATTCGTCTTGGTTCGAGTTTCAGTTTGAAATAAAAATTATAATTTTATAACATTCAATTTTGCATTATTTTCTTGCTGGATGTGCGAGCATTATGTTCTACCGATTTTTTTTAACGAAAATAAATGTTCCAAGAACTGTCGGAAATACAATATGTTCTTGCACATATCACTAATGAGACAAGGTTTAGAATAACCATTTACTTCTATTTACTTCTAAGAACTAATTTGACTTCGAGGTTTTGTAGTTCAAATGGCAATTAACGAATTTTCATTGAATCCTAGTGTAAATTAGACAAAGACGCATGCTCGGTCACGGTTGTTTCAAAGAGTTTTTGTTGTAAACTATTTCACTATAAAGCTATTTTCTTTTTTCTCACCATGTTGATGGATGCGAGTTTTTCCTTGCATGAAACTCAAAATATTATGGCTTGAAACTCAAAAAGAAGGCTGTTTCTCAACGATTAAAAAATTTGCTTACGCAGGAATAGACTTAAACCAAAAGCATGAGATAAGTTTATGGGGCTTATGTTATTCAGCGAGTCTAATAACTAAACCCACCCGCACGGAAAAAGTTTGATTACATATAAAATAATATTGGAAACTAAATTTTTATCTATTTAGATAATCTTACACTAGCCATTAAATCTTTATTAAAGGTATAGTTTAAAAGTTTTACTCTCTCTGCTTATTATATCCTAAATTTATTATTTAAACTAACTATTCCTTAGGCTCATAAACAGAATATTTACCTCCATATTTATTGATTAAAATGATGAATAGTTTTAACAACAAGATAAATACTTATCTTACTAAAATAACTTCCGGATAAAAAATTAATGTTATTAAAAAGCTTGAATAAATCTCCAAACAATTTCGGCTCGCAAAGTAAACTTAAAATATTAAAAAATAAAACATCGTTAAAAAGTTATTCATAAGCTGATAACATTTTATGGCACAGTTGTGATATTCATGGCAGGCTGTTTTATTTGATAAAAAATAAACTAAACTAAAACAGGAAGAGTGAAGTGTTTCACTCTAAAAATAAATGGGGCGTTAATGTCTATAAAAAACATGACTTTTACTTTCTTCCCTGAAGATTCCGAAATCAATTGTGATAAGGGGCGTTTATAATTAGATGCATAATTAACTTGTGTTATCTCTTCCTTTGATCTAGCTCCGTAACTTCCAACCCACTTCGAAATCTATCTTACTGCATAATTGAAAGGGTTATTTTAGAAGTGGTACAATTGTACTCTAGATCAACGCAGAAGTATACTCTTGAAGATCGTTAGTGATTAAGAGTTTAAATGATTAACCATCGCTTCGCAATGTCCCAAATGACGCTAAATATAATAAAAAGGACCCTTAACTATCAAAATATTCATTCGGAGTTGAATTGTTTATGTTATTGAAATAAGACTAACTCGATTTTCTCCAAAGTTGAGTTGTACCACTTTTTAAGGCGGCTCTTAATTGTTGTTTCATTTTCTGAGGATGATTGTTATTTTGTTATCTGGGAGATACATCTCAGCTTCTTGATGAGATAACGATTGTTTTCCGTATCAAATTAAATCCGTTTTAAAGGGTTCTGAAATAGAAGCTGGTGTTAATGGTATAATCAGAGTTTAATTAAAATACCGAAGTTTGTAACTAAAAAGATAATCAACTTGTTCATTTTAATGCTTCAGTATGTGGAAAAAAATATATAGTTAAGAACTTAATTATTTGGAATATATAAACTTTCGTTCCATAAACTTGTGTTTTAAAAGATTAATAACTAAACAGTTTCAGTTGTAAGTAATTGTTAAACTCACTTTTCTGTTGGGATTTGCATTAACTGTTTTTTATTATAATTATTTTTAAACTGATATCATTATCTGTTTGAAATATTGTAATTTACAGGTCCTTGGTTTACTAAGTAATCATTAAGGCATTCCATTCTATTTGCTTACAAAGCTGGTTAATTTTAATATACATTTATTCATTCTGTAACGTGATTTAGAATTGTATTATGTGTTTATTAATAAGCATTTGAAACACAAATTTCTAAAAAAAATATGCTGATTCATTCTTAAGAATAATAAACTCGCATCATTTAAAGCATTATTGACTCGTTTAGCCCAAACGAGTCAATGTCATAGGAATGGATGTCAGGTTTTGACCCAAGTAATGTTACGGAATTGCCTTGTTTTAGGTGATGTATTCCTTCCCGCTTTCATCCCAGCTATAGTTTCGATTACTGCTCTGATTGGTCCTCTGTTACCAAGTAACACTGGTTCACTTATTGAGGATTGATGAATAATTTATTTTCATTCAACATTTTTATTGTCATTCAAGATAAATTTAAACAATGATAAAGAAATATTAATTTAATTCGCGAATGAAAATAAATGAAAATAGTCAAATAATGGATTTTAAAAAGTAAATTGAAACTGAATGGGTTTGTTTGCGGTAATTTTTTATAAGATCTATTAATCCTGTATAGAAGTGGTTCTAAGAGACAGTTACCGTTGCAAATATACTTGTTTTCTGATAAAATTTTCATTTGAATAGTTTCGGAAAATAAACTAGGTTATTTTAGTTCTTTTATATCTTTTCTGTAACAATATTATACAAAAAATTAATTTAGTAAATATCAACCGGTGTTCTTAACAAAACCGACGTTAATTATACATGAATTTTACTCAACCATAGAATCTCTAAAAATACTTTTTGTTATTTGCTGTAAAAAAAAACTTCTTCTCCCACAAGTATTAATTTGACACCTAAACAATTTCGATGGTAAACAAATACCTTAGCATCTTATCGAAGTATATTTTAGTTCTTTTCAGAGGCTTTACACTTCGGGCTTTTTCTACCAGGGTCTGCGTTATCTAAAGGTATTGAAAGATGTTATTTTCAAATTACCTTCCGCCTACTGGCGCCAGAGAAGAAATTTCCCATTATCTGACGGATTATAGGTGTGGTGGAGTGAAACTCCTATAAAATACACTTTCTTAAGTTACGTACAATGCTAACTGCTGAAAACTTTTAAAAGAAACTTTTTTAAGGGAAAAGAAAGATAAAAATGTCTTATCATTCGACGTATGGATTTTTCTTTTAGCCTAAGGATGATTGGTGCTCCTGGTGTACAGGCGGAGAAAATAAGATGGATTGGTGATATTTTGAGAGTAATATTTCAAGGATTTTAAAAGAAAAAGGATCGGTGTCCAATGTAATGATGTTGGAAATTAGATATTTCTTGACTAAAACACATATACTTTGAGGACACATATTTATTTTAAAATACTAGAGCGAGAGAGTTGCGTAAATAAGACTAATTTAATTAGTGTTGGTGAAAAAAATTCGTTTGCTAATAATGAAATGAGTTGAACTTTACAGTAGTATTTGATAATGTATTAAATTATTATTTATGTGCTTGCTTGGTTATTTTACTGTACAGAAACTGTACTAAAAAATGTTTTGCATCAAAGTTGAACATATCGAAGTCCAATGTGATGATATTCAAAATAATTTATTTCTTCCCTAAAACTATATCCACCAAGCCCCGTGTATTTTGGAATGTCAGTTGCGTACTTTGAGCATAATGAATTATTATTATTATTATTATTTGCAAAAAAATATATTTAATGAATTCGTTAAAGATACAAAGTCATAAGAATGTTTGAAATTTGAAATTGAAGCATTGTAGTATTTGAAAAGGTGCTAGTTAACTATTATTGCGCTTTCAAAAAACGTTAGGAAAATGGGCTATGTTCAATGTAATGATGCATGAATTAACTATTTCTTGACTAATACACCTATGCACTGAGGCAGATATTTTAGAATAGAAGTTTAGCGATTTAGTCTAAATTTGATTTTTTGGGGGAAAAAAGAATGAGTTGTTTAGCAATGTCTTAAATAATATTGCAATTTTAACATGACGCAGTGCAGTATTTGAAAAAGAGCTAGTTATTTATTACTGCCCTCGCAAAAAACATTAAGAAAAAGAACCAATGTCCAATGTGTAGGTGTGTGCTATTTCTAGAGTAATACAAAAATGCACTCATGTACATGTTTTAGAATATTAGTTACGTAATTGAGTCTATATTACATTATGTTTAAGATTTTTTGTGAAACAAAAACCCAAATAAGTTTGTTAATTATGCAGTCTTAAACAATTTTGCAATTTGAGCCTGAAGCATTGCAGCAATTGAAAAAGGCATTTGTTAGTTTATGTTGCGCTTTAAAAATTAATAATAAAATTTTATTTAACTCTTTTGACTATTCAACCTTAAAATTAACTCTTCATGTTAATCTTCACTCAAAACCATGCAATTTTTGATGTTCTTAACAATTCATTTTAGGATTCATGTGTTAATCATTTATTATGATCTCAAATGAATCTGATCAGTCATTACTGGTGTTATATTTGTTGGATATACTACAAAAATTTAGAGTAAATGTTTCAATTGTAATTTTATATTCAATGGTATAACGTAAGAGTTTCTGTTTATGGATCTGATGGATCACATTAAAAATTAAAGTGACATATTTACGAATACTTTACTTTACGAACAATTTCGTTTAACAATAATTGATTATATTTTTTACACCATACCTAGGCTTCAAGTGGGTAACAGTTTGTAAAATATAATTAAATGCATTAATTTTTTTATTCAAATATAATCTCTGTTTAAACCTTTCGCTACGAAAGATTTTTGCTTCCTCGTAATATTTGATAGGAATAACATTATCGAATCCTTAGTTGTTCAGGCATTTTGGGTGCTTCAGTAAGGAAAGGGTTAAAGTAAGAAATACTGAAAATTTAAAATAAAAAATTAACATATTTATCACAGCTCACAGCCCTCACATTACGTTTACATTACTTAACAGCAACAACACACATACCATTACAAAATTCATAATTATTAATATAAAAGATAAATAATAGCATTCTTTTTTAATAAAAATGCACGCATTCTTATGTTATAATTAAGAAAACTAACGGAATTTTAATGGGAAAAACTAGAACCTTCCACTAAATATTTAAGCAACAAGTAATTAGATTTTATAATTTATGACGTGAGTATTTGAAAGCCTCACATTCTATTATCGCAAACAAACTATTTATTAACGTTTCTTAAAAATACTTTTAATTGAAAATTTCCAGTTCATTTGGAATTTTACATAAAAACCTTAATTCTTCTTGTTGACGAAACATTGATAGAAAATGTGTTTTGATAATGAAATCCAGCTACGTAACCTAATTTAATTTTAGGAATCTAATTTTGAACTATGCTCATATTAGCATTGTCTATTTATTTTATAAAAGCCATAAACTTTGAAACAGATTAATTATTTATTGTAAATTTTATTTAGTTGATCTCCAAGGGGGTGGCTAATCAGGCATTATGTTAAATATTCGTAATTTTTCAATAAAATATATTTTGATGAAATTTAATAAAAAGAGCCATTAAATAATAACTAAAAACCAAATTCAAAATTTTGTCGATAATTAATATAGTACTAACTATAATGAAAGGAACAATCTTATACTATAAAGCAACCTTAATATTTCAATAATAAGCAAGTTTTACAATTCTATAAAACACCTTACATATAATTCAATATGTAACTTAATGTATGATAGTGATGTATGCATTTTTTTATGAATTAAATCAACGAATATTTTATTTATGGTGAAGAGGAAAACAAATTAAAGGCGAAACTAATGAAACGTGCTTATCGTACGTCATGATTTAAATATTGCTAAGGAACGAATTACGAAGTTAAATGAATGTTTTTTTTTATTAATTTAAGTAATTTTCACAAAGATAAGTTTGTTTGTAACAGTGGCCTCGAACCGCTTTTACACACATATGAACCATAAAAACAAAATTACCAAACCCAGCATTCGAAACTAATTAAAAGTTTTAGTTGCCATAATTGCATGTTTTCATTTACTTTCTTTTGCAGAATTTCTTTCGCGATTAAATTCGTAAAGTAAGAAACTTTATTTTTGCTGAAAGTAAATTAAACCTTTCATTTAAAGTGATGTCATTTAGCATCATAATTTAACAAAATAATATTGCTGACATCTATTGGGATTAATAACAATATTTTCTAATAGGAAAAAAGTTTGAAGAATCAAGATATGTTCTTTTTGATATCATAAAAGGCTATAGACTATCAGAAAAAAAATCTAAAATTATAATGCCTAATTGTCATTGGGACTGAAAGGGTTAAAATTGACCAAAATATTTATTGAAAAAATAATTAAAATTTTACATGCTGCTTTCTTTACACACTTAAAATTAACCAACAACAGAACTTTATGAGCATGTCTTGACAGTTAACAAATCCCCAGGAAAAAAGATTGGAGATTTGTTCAAAAGTAACACCTAATCTATGATGTCTGCAGAGCTAACCATTTCTTACCTCCCTTCCGTATCTCCAACAATGTAATCACCGAACACTAGAAATAAAAGCTGGAAATAACTACGTCATCAGGATCTTTAGTAACTTTAGAAAAGTAACTTAAAATTTATACAGCTTATTTAAAGTATGCAATGAAATCGGGCATGTAGATTTGCTTGTTGATTAGATGTTATGACTTATCACGCTTGTCCTGAGATTTGTGGCTCATTCAGTGAAAGTGATTGATTGATCTAATTACAAACGATATATTTATTAAAGTTTCAAAAAAAATTACTTTTAATTGAACATTTTTAGTTCAATTGGAATTTTTCATGAAAATTTTAATTCTTCTTGATGACGAATCAGTGATAGAAAGTGTGCTTTGATAATTAAATTCCACCATGTAATGTAATTTAATTTTAGGGATATAACTTTGCATTACTCTCAAATAAGTACTGTATATTCTATAAAAGCCTTAAATTTTGAAGCATGTTATTTTTATTGTGTAAATTTTATATTCGTACGGCCAGACGGATTGAACAATAAATAGCTTAATTTTTAAATTCCAAACGTATTTTGGAAGCTAAAAAATGGGTTGGATAAAACTTTAAAATTGAAAAGAAAATATGCAACAAATACTCTTTGGAAGTGCAGACATTGTTTTATCGCTGTTAATACAAAATTGCTTTTGGCTTTAATATAAACGTCTTAATGAAAATAACTATTTTTTCCTTTTTTTCCATAAAAAAACAATTTACCATACTTTATGTCAACCGACAATTTTCTCATTTATTTCTTCATGACATTTCAAAGAAATATGAATCTAAATGGCCTATTTTCTGACACAAATGCATGCATATTAGAACTATTAAAATGCAATGAATCATTTATCATTATTTTAAAAACGAATGCAATTTTTTACTTTCAATAAAACATCTTAAATAAAATTTTAAAAATTTCTAATAAACCTTTAATCCATCTATAAACACCATTTCGCCAATCCCCCATTTCGTCGAACTCCCTGACTACACCCAAAGAACTTATCCCAACTCTTCGGTAGAAGTTATCCTAGAGTAGAGGGCGTCCCAAACCCCCCTTGCAAACGATCGGCCGGGAAGAACTCGGATCGGTTGGTACTGTGGCTGCTGTTCTGTTCTTCAGTTGGTTCTCAAAGGCCCTTGGTGACGGTCGATGGTTGCAAGACTTCGCTACGGCGTTGTGTACCGGATGGCTTGAAACCATGTGCTTCACTTTGGCGTTTCTTAGTGATTTGTGAACTTTCTGTGGGATGTTGTTGAATGTGTTTGGTGATCTGTTAGTGGCGGATTAATATTTTGTGGTGATTGGCAGTGCTTAATTTTGTTTGTTATTGTTGGTAAAGTTACGGAAGTTTAGTTTTTTATCACAGGTTTTGTTGATATTTTATGAATTTCAATAAATTTTTAATAAATATTTTTGAATTTAAATTCTGCAAAATATTAAAAAAAAATAAGTCATTCAACAAAGATAACAATTTAAAAGGGATCACGTATATTTATAACACATCCATTATAGTTGAATTTAAATAATATTAGTTTAATTAATTGATGTTTATTTAATGCAATATTATATTTTTGCTAAACTAGATTTTAAAAAAAATAAGTGCACTACATCGTTTTATTATTTTGAAGATTTATATTATGTTCTTTCAAATATAAATTATTTATATTATTTAGTACAAAAATATAAAACATACTGATATTTTAAAACTACTTTTCCCGTCTTCGAAAATATTTTCCTTACAGAAACAATTTTCGTAAGAGTCGACGGAATTATTCTTCGTGTTCCTTACTTAACTAGATACGTGCTCATCTTACTAAAACAAATACAACCACCGAATTCCAAACGAAAACTGAAAAAAAAAAGTGGAATTGTGAATTGTTTCCAGAAAATCCTCAAAAAATAGAAAACGTGAAATGCCTTGGATTGTAGCATACATTTCAGTCCAAAGTCAAGTCGAACTTAATATACAATAAACAAAAGCATTCTTTAAGAAAACTCTAAGAAATATCTTCACTTCTTTAAGACGACATCTCCATCGACTTGCAGAACCCTATTCCGGTTCAGTTCTCTCTCGAGTTTTTTTCTTACAAAGACGAACGTGAGACCAAAGAATAAAATGTTACCCACGTCTTAGACCCCGAGTATTTTTTTAGAAGCCAGTCTGCTATGTGTACCAAGTGACTTGAATTCAAAAGTGCAGGTATTAGACTTTGAGTGTGAAGAAATATACAGTTGCAGAGGCTCAATAAAATTTCGAGCCCGGCAACTGAATGAAGGTGCTTAGAAAAATGAAACGCGGAGAAGCTATTTTCGGACTTCTTTATCTCTGGATTGGAGCAGGTGAGTTTAATGTTATTGGCTCTTAGATTTATTGAATCCTTTTACAGTTACTCATTTTAAATTAATTTATTTGTTACTCATTTTTAATTTAATTTTTTAACACTCATTTTAATTTAATTTATTTGCTACTTATTTTAATTTAATTTATGTGTTACTCATTTTTTATTTAATTTATTTATTTCTCATTTTAATTTTATTTATTTGGCACTCATTTTAATTTGATTTATTTGTTACTCATTTTAACTTAATTTATTTGTTACTCATTTTAATTTAATTTATTTGCTACTTATTTAACTTTAATTTATTTGTTGCTCATTTTAATTTAATTATTACTCAATTTAATTTAATTATTACTCAATTTAATTTAATTATTACTCATTTTAATTTATTTTATTTAATACTAATTTTAATTTAATTTTATTTGTAAATTTATCCAAAAATATAAACGCACAAGGTTGTTATTTAAATACAAGAGTTTTGTACAATTATATTTTATCTCAAAATATTTAAGTTTTTGATTCATCATAAAATATTATAAGAATTAAAATTATTATTTTTATTTCAAATGATCCTCTGCAACGTTTAATGATGTATAAAAATTGAAATGTATTTAATTTAAATAAAAAATAAGGATCTATACAAACTCCACAACATGGTGACTTTTTTCTTCAATTAACCCTTTCAGTCCCAGTGATGCCATTTGGCATCATCACTTTCAATATTTTTTTCAAAATTTTTATGATCTGTTATGACATCCAAACACACATCATTCGATTCTTCACATTTTGTTCTATCAGACAATATTTTACATTAATCTCAATAGAAGTCAGAACAACTATTTTTTTTATTTAGAAAATAGTCAACAAGCGTTTCTCCTGAATTTTGATAAGTTCACTTCAGTTCCACATATTTAAAACACAATTTAAACTATTTCGGTTAAAATAATTACTAATTTTTTTAATAATATGGTCAGGTACCTTAAAATATATAACTCGAAGTGTTTTTAGGTAATATACATATTTTTATTTTGTTGTTTTCCACAGTTAAAAAATTTTGGCATTGTTTCCAAAACCATATAAAAAATTAAATTGAATTTTTTTTCTTATGGAATTCGTATATTTGACCTAAAATAAGCTTATTTTGTGAATATCAGATGTTTCTGTAGTGTAGTAAATTTTTGGGACTGAAAGGGTTAATTGCAGCAGTTTCTTTTAAGACTACTTTTAAATTTAACGTAGTATCCAAATGACCACAGAATGTAAAGGTCAAGCAATTGTAAAAAAAATACATTTCTACGAGATTTAGGTCAAACATCAGTTTTGGAGTTAACTTTCAAAGGGAATCCTAATATGTGAGGAACTTTTTACAAAACGATACGTAACTCGGTATAAAATTCCAAAGTCCCCAAGTGCATGCGTAACTATAAATACTTGTGTAACAAAAAATTACAGGCTCTATAAAGCCAAAATTTAATAGTCAATGTAGCAACGTTCTTTTAAATCTAGGATTTCAAGGTAAATCCTGGCCTTGTGACTAACTTAGACATTGGCATAAAACTATACAAAGTAACCACTGGAAAACTAATAGTTTTTGACTAGTAAACTACTGGTAAAATAATTAAATCATTCCGTAAATTTTGGTGACACTTGCTTTTTAACTATGTGTGCACTGTGTAATATTACTCAGCTTTGATGTAAGGTTGCACCGATTTATGCTGTAACTTTATTCTAAAAGCTAGAAGCATTAAGCACTTGTTAGCACTGATTTTTCGGGAAATATTATCAAACGTTAAATAATGAGACTTAAAGATAAGCTCTAGGCTGAAAAATTTTAAAAGCAAAATTATATCTTGTTACTATTTGACTGGTCAAATGTTTAAAAAATGCATAGAATGTTTATTGATAGTTCACATTATAATTAAGTTTTTTTTAACTACTATAATTTATATTTCTATAGAGTTGACTATTCTTCCCCATCTCACAAAGAAATTTTTTAAGGAATTGGACCTATTTTTGTTACAAATTGATTGATGTTATGTTTAATTAATTTCAAAACAGAAATAAAGTTCAAGAAACAATGCCAGGGTATAAACATCTTAACAAACCAAATAGATATATTACGGATTTAATTCATGTGTACTATCACTGTTACAACTTGTAGAAGATATTTTACTTAACTTTTACTATATACTAATGTAGACGTTTTTGATTTTCTTTAGGTATGTTTTAATCCTTTAAAAATCAATCATTAAATCTCAATCATTTTTTGATACTTGACGACCCAATATTTAGCCTAGCAGTAATAAGTTAAAGTAGTGGCACAAGTATTACCTCTAGTTTTACGGAGTAGCGTTACATCAGAAAGCGGAATAAGGTTCCATCGCACAATTTGAGCAAATAAACGAGTGAAGCCAAAGGTCCATATAAATTTACACTTTGATCCAACTGATTTTACTATAATAACAAAAAAATAACATACAAGCGAAATTGTGTGATTATTTATCCTTATATTATTGTTATTTATATATACATAGTATTATATCCTAGTCGAATTGATTTTAAGAACATAATCCTATACTTTCTAGCAGTAAAATATGCGGTAAAAATATTTGTGTGCAATAAAAACGGATTACTTGAATGATCGATAAAAAATGTTCTTAATTAAACTGCCTCTTAGCTTCAGTTGTTTCATTTATAAATTAAAACAGAAATACAAAGAAAATTGGGAAAAATCGTTTTAGGGAGATTCATACGATCAATTATTAACAAATAAAATAAATCTATTCAAATTATCATTGTTTTTTTCAAAGAATAAATTTTTACCTTAATTGTTAAATTAATGCTTCTAAAACTACATTAAATAATAAATTACACTTGAATTGACATCCTTTTTTATCATACTTTTTATAATATAAATAAAGAAATAAGATTGTGAATTCAATTCAAATTTTACGTAGAAAAGTTATTCTTATCGCAATTTCCAAATTAAGAATGTGACAGCTTCATAAAATATTAATGTTTTAATTAATTAATTTCAGCAGAAGTATTTGACAGATTGGCTTTTCTTAATTTATTCGAAAAGTAATTTAAATGAAATGAAATATTAATTAAAAAAGAACACATAACTTGATGAAATTCTGAAAATTACTTATCAAAATAACTTTTGAAGCGTGATAAAAAAATTTAATTTATAATTAAATGCTATTTTTGTTTTGTAACTATGAGTGGAGTTTTTCTGTATGCTAAAAAAGTTGTTGGTGAAACTTCACACATAAAAGGTAGCAAAAATTGCCGCTAATAAATGTGCAAGGAAACTCCATCAGTAGGGGAGAGAAGGGGAATCCCGCCACCTCGGGTAATGCCGCCACCCCTTGTATCTCGCCAGCGGTGTGTGTGGGAGGCGGCTGTGAGCGCTGACATGTAACAGGAAACAAAGTAATTTGTAGTATAGACGCTAATGGCCGTGCGGTGAGTTGGTGTAAAGTTATTTAAAAAATACGGTTTTTAGTGATTTTTATCTAATCTCGAGCCTTCTGAAATTAAGCGATAAGTGACTGCTATCTCTAAGTTTGATAAATCAGTTATATATCATTTAAAAGAGGAATTATTTGGCTATTTTATCACGTCTTTAGTTTGGACGCTAGGCAAACTACCTTTCTTTAAACAAGCCGTCTATGCCATTTTGTCTTACTGGGTTAATGCCGCCGCATCACTCTGGGGTTATGTCGCCACATGCAAAAGGATAGCGGCATAATCCGTAAAATAGAAATTTCATATATTGGCCCTAAAACCTATTAGTTTTCGTTAGAGATGCCACGTATCCGAAAAAGAATAACTGAACTGGTCAAATAGACCAGCGTAACCTTTAAAAAAAAAAACTGCATAGTTAGTTACACATAGAAAGTTATTAAAAGAGCTGTATCCTGTACAATTTACCATTCCAAAGTTAATTAAACCTAATTTAGTTCTATAAGTATTGCTTTTTATGTTATTTTCCATTATTTATAGATTATTTGCTTTGTTTATTGATGTGGCGGCATAACCCCAGTGGTGTGGCGGCATTTCCCCAGATACCGGGGTAATCCCGCCACTGTGCGAGCATTAGAAAAATACAATTTTATCCAGTTTCTATTAAAGATTTAAATTTAAAATAATCACTACAAGATAGGCTATGAACTGTAGTATGCTATGCTCATTACAATTTACATTAATTGCAACACAATTCTGCATGAAAATTCAATTTCCCTTAAGGTGGCGCCATTCCCCTTCTCTCCCCTAAATTAATGCAACGAAACACAAATTATTAACCGGTGTACTCTTAATTGGTTGGAAATTATTAATCAGGGTTTCAAGAAACTAATTTTAAGATAAGTCAATTATATCTACAATATTTTGAAACATAGAAAGTTAGTGCGATTTTTTTAAAGATATATTACATAATATAAAGTTTTTCACAAATACAGTAATGGTCAACAATATAAGCACACACATTTCATATTCAGAAATATTAAATTAATATACATAGTATACTTAATAAGCTAGCCTAAAATATATGTTTTATGAGTTCACGAACGCAAAAAAAAAATGTAATGCATTGCAAATAATGAGGCAGATAAAGTATTTCAAAATTATATTGGTCGACAAGTAATTATTTGTTCATGAGAGAAAATAAGTAGATTAAACTAATACCATTATCTCAACTTTTAAATGATTTCAAATATGTAGAATATCTTTCAACAATCATGGTAAATTTAAGGAGATTGGCTACTCTAATGGAGATTTGCATTTCCCATTAAAATATGTCTCGACATATAGGTATAATCAATTTGTTGTGCGGAAGTGTAAAAACATATCATTGGAATTATTTTTATAGAAAATTCTCTGATTATAATAAAGACCATTTTATCTATTTTCTTTAAAATATAATCTAATTAAAATTAACCAAAATATCAAATATACCCAGGAAATGTGCGTGGGAAAGGGGCTGATCTTCCATTGAGTTAAAGTGTGGTATGTGTCGCTTATCTACGCATGGTGTGAAATATACATGCATTCACCGACATTCCGAATTCTGTCTATCAGTACGTCGCACCTACACTAGGGAATTGTCAACGCACTGTCAATTGGTTGAGTCCCTTCTCTGAAGCATTGCAGGCACAGTGACAGATACGGAACAATAGTTTGCCTGATATAAGTCACGTTAACATTGATCATTTGCAACTCTAACACATCTGATTGTTAAATTGTAATGGTAAGGTTTTATAATGTGCCATTGATGTGGTTCAGAACTATATTTGGTATGGTTAATATATAAGTTACATAGAATTAGTAAATCACAATTACGTAATTGAAAAGTTAAGTGGAAGAAGCAAAAGATAGAAACGGGAAATGAGTCTTTAAAGTTTTTGGTTTGCACGTAGATGCATTCAAATGGAACTTACAAATGATAAAAAAAATATGCTTGACATAAAGTTTATGAAAATGGGAAATCTTGGTATTTTTGAAGGATGAAATAACTCGTTCATTACATCAAAACCATGTAAAAATATACATAAGTTAGCATAAAAGACTGTAAAAGGCCCCTTTTTGAATATTCTATGGTTATTTGTAAATGAAAGGAAAAAATCATTTTAAGTTTCACACTGCTTTTATAACTTAACAATAATTTTAAAACACCATTACTACTCAAAAACCGTACGAGACACTTTTATTTATTAAAAAAAATGTGTGTGAAATAAATGAGTTTGGAATTACATAATATATATCACAATAGCGTCTTTTTGACGGTCCACATTAATTATTTAGATAGCGGCACAAGACGTTTAATTGTTTTATTTAAAAAAGTCTTTAAATCTCTTTTCATTTAAGTGTTTATTAATAAATAATGACATCGTAATATAATTTTTTGATGAGGTTTTTGATTGACATTTATAAATTAATTATTGCGTGTAGATATATTTTAAAAGCGATAAATATTTTTAATGTTACTGTATGCTGGTAGAAAATGTTTTACTTGTATTTAAAGGCAAGTTATATTAGTTTTTATTTTTCAAAATAAAAAAAAATTAATTTAGAAAACGAAAAGAAATAAACCTACTAAAAATGGTCAGGAGAGATCAATAGAAAATTTGTATGTGGAAATGGCCTACTGGTACCAATAGAAATCTCTATTGATATCTATACAAACCTCTACTGATCTCTATAGATATCAGTGTAGACCTATTGACGTCATTTAAGATCAGTAGCTTACTGATATTTTCTTTACTGGTGTCGTTAGAGCTCTATTGATATCAATACGAAATATTATCAGTAGGTTACTGATATCAATGGCTTCTACTGATAACAATAGTGACATCCGTATAAGTAAGTACACATCAATAAAGCTGTACTTATGTCAATAGATTTTTGTATTGATCTCTATGTATCATTTTTAGTAGGGAAACCATCTGATTTTGAGATTTAACTTAGAAGACATTACAAAACAAAATATTGTAGTGTTTGGCGATTTTTTTACATGAGGTTTGTGTGGAAGTGTTGTATAACTGATAGTTCTACGTCTAATGTACACTACTTTTAAGAACATAATTACGCCAACATTTTTACAGTGTATTCAATTCTAACTACACCACTTTATAGCTGAGAGACTTAACATACTCATTAAAAAACATTATGTATCCATAAAAACACGAAGAGTCTTAGACACGGAAACATTTCCGTAACTAGATCATTACCAAAACAAAATGTTTTGCTGTGAAAAAGCTAAAATGTCTTCTAATTTCAGAATACTTATTTTTCTCATCAAGAATAAAAACTTAGTAACCAGGATTTAAAACGTTAAAATGATGTCATAAAAAAGCGCAAGGAAAGAAAAGCTTTGGTTTAAAACTTGCTACATAAACTTATGTATTTTTTTTCGAGTTAATATGTAGCCATTCTCAGCCACCATAAAAGAAATCTAGGGCAGTTTTCTTTCAATGTTTAAAGTTTTATGACACCAAACGTTAAATTAAATACGCTTTTTTTTATTCACAAGGAAATTTCGAAGCGCTATAAGTTTGTTGCACATGCTTTAATATTATTGATTATGTTATTTTTTTTTATCCTACACTTATTTTTTTATCCATACTTGGGAAGATTGGTGGTTGCTATAAAGTTGCTTTTATTGTAAGGAAACTTAGGTTGTTTGATATAGATTTATTCATTTGGATCCACAAAGTAATCCGAGCAAAAGTATGAGACGTTTTTTTTATTATTATTATAACAGATTGTTTAAAAATTGTTAACAATAAAATAAATTTATGGTTGAGTTTACTAAGAATAAACATACATGCAAACAGTAGAAATGTATAGTCACTATTCTGCTCAAATATTACTACTTCACAAAGGAAAATATTTAGTTAATGTTTCTCGAAAGATTTATCACATTTAATAAAATTTATGATACAATGTCACTCATAGTCGGAGGCTTTATTCTTTGCATAAATTATAAATTCAAGGAATATTTATAAAGATTTATGTACTTTCAGTACAAACACATTTCATTTTTTTTTTGTTTTAATGAACTAGTTTTTAATTCAATTCGCAATTTCATGAACAATAAATAATGCATACATATTCTTAACAAACAAAAGATATTCTTGTAGTACGGCTGTGTCTTAATTTAGCTTAGTTAAACTATATTAAGTTTACTTTAGAAACTCAAAATGAAACCCAATTGTATCATTCGAAACATTTTCATTAAACATTTTATGCTTTTGAACTAGACTTCGTTTATAGCAAAATGAAATTAAATTTAAAAAATACAATCATTACATTATTTATTTATTTTATCCTCTTTAAAATTATTCCCAAATATAAATTTTTCGAACGCATCACGGGTAATTTCAAAAGGATTCTAGCCGTAATAATCAAGAGCTGTCTAAAAAAACTTATTTAATTTGCATTATGGTCTTTTTGCAAAAATAAGGAATAAAATTAAAAAAATGGGAGCTTGTTTTATCTTATAAATATTTCATGATTGAAGGATTAATCTTGTTTTTTTTCTAAATTTTAAATTATCATTTTTCTAAACTTTTTTTGTCTCTAGATTAAGAACCATTTGTATTCATTTTTACTGAAATGAATTCAAATCTATTTTAAAACACTATGATTCGTCCTCATTCGCATAATAAATGAGATTACAATATCTAATCTAATGAATTTAAATGAATATAAATGCAACGTACTTATATTACAAAAAATATTGTTTTTAATGTAAAGATAGTTAAATAAATTTTTTACAAAGGTGAGATATACACAAATCTAAATTATAGCATGTATTTTAATTAAGTTAAATGTGAAATGTTAATACATTAATATTTTGCCTTTGATTTCACGGATTTATTCAAATTGGAATTAATAATTCTTCTGTATTATATTTTTTTCACGAAAATGATTAAATTATTTTCTGATTTAATTTAAAATCATTTGTTTCTGTTTAATTATGCATTGTTAATTTAAATGAAAATTCTTAATAAGCATAGACAAAAAATAATTAATACCAACAATTCGAACAAATATTCCACAAAATGTTTTATTTAAACTTTTGATATTTGTATTTTTTTATAATAAATATTCAGAAAAAACACATAGAATAATAATTAAGTATGTGAAAGTACCATTTAGACCCAGTTGTAAAAATGTCTTCAATCAGGTAGTCTTTAGGTAATCAGTGACGCGTTTATGGATGTTGGGGCCATAGGCGGCTTCAGAATTTGCCCCCCCCCCCTCCCAAAACTAAACAGAAATTAGAATTTAAAAAATCTTAATACTTGTACAAATAATAAAGCATGCTGAAGGATGAACCAGTTTGTAAATTGGGATTCCCCCCCCTTTTTGGAGCATGAAATGCTAGTGACGCAATCGGGGCTGAAAAAAAGAAATGGTCGGCTAAATATTACAAGAGACAAGAATTTCACTTATACTTTTAATGCCCTTACATTTACATACTTATTTTTCATATACAACTTTTTCTTTCTGCATTTTCTTTTTGCAAATCCGTTTATCACCTCGTCGAACAGTTGCATTGTCAATCGGAATTGTTAGATACATAATGCAACAGCGTTTCCACTCTTGGAAATGTCGATTTACAAAAATTGATATCTATTGTCTAAACTCTAAAATATCCAGTCAAAAACAGATTTTGTAATTTTTATTACAATAAAAGTGTTTTTTTTTTTTGGTTTACAAACATCGGGGGCTAACAAATCGACAAACAGTACATAAATATTTGAAAGAATTAGGATTATTAGGAACATTTTATTATACGTAGTATTAAGAAATTTTGAAATTTGGGGGCCCTCACAATCTTGGGGCCACAGGCGGCCGCCTCTAACGCCTATTGGTAAACGCGCCGCTGTAGGTAATCTATCTATACGGTTTTCATTTGTGCTTATTCTGTTTCCCCATTGGTAGTTTTGGTTTTGAGTTTCAAAGTCAAAGTTTTTGAGTCAAAATTTGAATTTTTAACGTGTGTTGTAATTTTTTAGATGTTTTATTACGCGTACACGCAAAAAACTGTCTGGTACATACAAACTAAAATTGAGTTCTCCCAACCAAACTGTTCGGTTGCAATAGGACTGACAGGACTGTCTAGTTGCAGGAACCAAACACGTTTGGTTAGAAGCGTTCAGCCGGCGCAAACGACTAGTTAGGTTGAGAGAACTACACTGATACCGCACAGTTTAGTTCTCACACACAGTTTAGTTGTCTCAACCGAACTCATTGAGGCAGTCTGGTCTCGTTGACTAAACTCGTTCAATCGAACGAGTATAGTTATGGTAACTGAACTGGTAGGTTTGAAAGAAACCACCAGTTTGGCTGTGCCAATTAAACACCCTTCAACCCTTCAACCGAACTTGGTTGAGTTGCAGGACCAGCACTATTTTTTTGCGTGTAATTTGCTGTATTGCTGCTGTTTATTAAACTTAATCAGTTTTAATTCAATTAAATTTCAATTATTCAAAGCATTATCAAATCGTCAATGTTTTTGGAACTTCAGTTGAAATAATATTTATTTAATGAGTAGAAATTAAGCGGAGTGTGGAACAGCACTTTAACGTAATTCACGAACAGGGAAAAAAACCTTTAGTTTTACTGAAAGAAAATTTTGCACAAAATATTTGTTTTGAGTAATGTAAAAATATTATTTTTCAAAACAAATGTATTTCTAGAAGGACCAAAGGTGAAAGCTATGCCTTTGGAACTGTTGTCTTTCACGAAGTAAAACATCCGCATTATATATAAAAAAGGCAGAAAACATAGATAGTTTTTGATTTAGTATTTGGACATGTAATTTCCAAAAAGGCTATAAATTATTGCTGAAAAGACAGTGCATATATTCTCCAATGTAACAAAGCAAATATGAATCTCAATATTACGACCAAATATCAAAGCTGCGAAATAAAATAAATCCTTGTAAAATAGTTCAAAATCCCTGCTAGACGTGACGGATCATGCATCAAATAAATGGATATTTTAGTAGAATTATATTACTGAAATCCGACGCGCACACGGAAATGTTAAAACTCCCCCCGCGGGGGGTACGCATAAAGTAATGGGCTTGGATTTGAAATTTTGACAGTCAAGGAGCAAAGCTAAATGTTATTGCAATACTATTTCATTTTTACTGCAAAAATCCTGAGTAATGTATTTTCCGATAATAGCATTTGCAAATAATAAAATTGGATACAGAATACAAATTTATACTTGTTCCCCTATATTTGTCTAATGGGTATACTTATGTTTCAAGAGTAAATACATATTTATTTTAACGATTTGCTTTCAAGCATTTGATGTCACTTTAAGGTGGTTTATGATTTCAATTAGTTTAATTTGGGAGTTAATTACCCCACGTTATGTTATGTAGTTTGTTTCAAAATCAATTAATCTCTAGAAGTTAACGGTTTAAACAGACTAAGGTGAATTACTCAACTCTGTATTTCAACAATAAGTCCATTAGAGTTGCAGAAATATTGATGTTTATATTAGTTCATATTTCTGTAAACATTCTTGAGTTTAGAAATGAGAAGTAGTTTTGAACATATGTGTTACTTGATACGTAAAATATGCTTACGAATTTGGAAATTCTTCAGCCAATTTCCTGGCTTCATTATCAAAAATTGTTTTGGAAAACTTTGGTTATAATTTTGTTGCGATGATACGGACATTTTTCTTTTACATTCGATTAACTTTCTTATAACAAAACTTTTTAGATTCCGAACCTAATGTATGATTACATTGCATGGTCCTATATTGAAAACTAATAACATTAATGGAATTTAAAGCTAAATATAATCAAAATTAACTTAGTTTATAAGGGTTGGAGCATGATTTTCCATAAGGCATTGTTCGAATTCCTGTCCCTTACAAAATTAGAAATCCTGCTCCTTCGCAATATTTTTAATTTTAATTGTTCCTTGACGACTAGAGGCTTAAAATATTTTGAAAATAAATACACATTTACGAAAAGGAAATAACCACCTTTTTTAGTATACAAAATTATAAAATTGTAACTTAAATAAAAAAGTGCTTTTAATTTAGGTTTGCATAAAAGCATGAAAAGTTATTCAGCGTCGAAAAAAATCACAAAACAACTACTATAATAATATTACAACACCGACAGAACGAAAATTCTTGTAGGTATTTATGTTGTGCCTATTCATCTGCCGAGTCAGAATTTGAGTCCCATTAATTGCTAATTTCCGATATAAGGCCAGGTGGAAAACGTCGGAAACACTCCCCCCCCCCACACACACAGACACAGACACAGTTATATATGCGTTTTATAGAAAATACTTTGAATATATTTTGCTTCTTCAATTATTATTAGCATTAAAAGAAATAGAATATAATATTTGATGCATACTACTTAAGTGAAATTTTTTAGTCAATTTTTAAATCTAGTTTTTAATGTTTTTGTCAAGATATTAAGAAAAAACAAAAACAAAAAAGAATGTCTATAACTTGCATTATAATCTTCTTTAATCCATTTTAATTTTATGGGTAACTAATTAATTTAACTTTAGAAACACAATTATTCTTTCGAGGGAAAATGTTTAAAAAAAGACTCTAAATCCTTTATTTTTAGCTTTGTGATTCTATTTAAAAAATTAAATAAATTTACTTAATATAATGTTCGATGGCATAAATTAAAGTTTTGTTTAGATACTTATTTCGTCATCATTTTGATTTTTAACAATATATTTGGAGTTATTTGGAGGATTACAAATTATAATTAGGACAAATTACAAACTTGGCATGCATATTTTACATGGATTCCTGTTACATAGTCCTGTCAGGTCTGAAATTATCACTATAATAATAAATTTATAAACATTTTTGAAACAATGAAAGTCTTTTTTTATTACCATGACTAGTTGATTTGACGTAGCAGTTATTCTCCAATCTTGTTATTGTGTTTTTTCGCTTCCTATGAATTTTGTGATAACTTTTTGTGGCTAAAACAAGAGTTTAATTGGCGACAGTTTGTTACACGAAAACGGTTAGGACCCTAAAGGTCCTCTGCAATTAACAACGATTTAGAACCACCTGATGTAAGTGCTCTCGAACTTTTAATTATGCGATTAAGGGTTCGGGAACTTTTAATCATATGATTAAGGTTTCGGGAGCTAATAACTAGGAAAAGGTATTAGCGATTTTAAACAAACTAACTAATGTTACATTTGACCTATTAAAATTTGCATCTACATATAGTGGAAATTGTTGTATGTTAATAAGGCCTTTTTACCGAAAAAAAAATTAAAATTAGAATTTACTTGCCTGCACCGTTAAAAGCAAAAACTGGTATATTATGATTTATAGAGCCAACGCTAGGGCCGACGAAAATTTTACTTTTTTGACCTTTAAAATTGAACTTTTTTAAAATTTAATAGGAAAATTGCATTAATTTTTCAAGTGAATGCCCATATGTACCAAAGGCCCATATTTTGATAAAATTAAAATAACATCTTGTCCCAGAACTTACTTCTGCTTTTAAATTCAATCCGCCACTACCCTACCAATTATAGGCACATTTTCTCTTATACGATATTATACGTTAGATTTTTTTTTTTTTGTTTTACAAGTTCAACATCTGTTTTTCTTTTAAAGAAAACGCCCGAGTTGTGCGCGTATAAATCCAACGCATTTACTAGTAGTTCTCGTAACTTTACGTATAATAATCATCGAAAACTTACATCATTGTTTTACAATATTTACGTTATTTTAGTGCCAACCTAATAATTAATGATATTCACTATTATTTATTTTATTTTTAATAAATAACCATAAAAAATTCCGATAAAAAGGTATTAAGAAAAGGTGTATTTTATCAAGAGAATTTTACCTCACAGAAACACAAAAATGCTCCAAATGAACTTTTTTTTACAATCTAAAAAACGTCCTAAAAAGGGAACAAATATATACAAACCTTACCTAAAAAAGAAATATTTGAAGTGACACTTAGGTGAAGCAACTTTTTTACTGTTTTCCTACAGTACTTCAACGTCTGGAATAAAATTGAAACTTATTTTCTTTAGAAGTTTTGTTCAACTTTGAAATGTACCACATGAGACTTTAAACTGAAGTGGGTTTTCTTGCATTGAAAGTAAGAAAACAAACACACGTAAACAAATACGTGGTTTGATTCATTAAAACTGCCCTTAGGAAGTTTATTTAATTAAAGCACACAATAAGGTTACTTTACATTATTATTCACCTAAAATTATATTAAATATTTTAAATTTAAAACTTTGGCAAGTTATGTAGGGTCATATGGGGGAATTATGGATAAAAAAATCACAACATCCTATTTTTTTCTAAAGTATGAAAGATAGAAAGATTTAATTTTGCATGGAGTAAGCTTAAATAATTTAGAATTTATTCAAATAATAACTTTTCCTAAAACTTAATTATTATTAGTTTTATTTTAATTATTGAGTGATCAGGAATTACCCCGGGTTTGGGCAATTATGGATCACACATGGGGTAATTATGGATCACCCCCTTTTTTTATACAAATGCATATTAAAAGTAAATTAATACTTCAAATTATCATTTTTTAGAACATAAAAAGATTGTTTTAGCACATTAAAGTAATGAAAACGAAACTTGGCATATTTTTTTACGCCAAGTTAGAATTCTCTATGCATCTTTCCTCATACATGTATAATGAACCATCAAAAGAACTCTATTTTGACAAAAAAAAATTCAATGAACTCTATTACAGCAATCCAAACTGAATTATATCGCACAAATAAATATTATTTCAGAAGTTTTTAGTTTAAATATAGTTTCTAATAAGTTTAACGCAATGGCAACAGTGAAAATATTGAATAAAAATAGAATTTTCATGCTATTTCAATGTAGATTAAATTTTTTGTTATTTAAATTTTTAAATAAACTTCTAATTTGAATTTTTTAATGAAATTTGGAATGCAGCTTAATCTGATTTTATTCTTCAAAATGACATATACCACTTAGCTAAAAACACATGAAAAATTAAAAAATATCACTGATCCAGAATTACCCCAGTGATCCAGAATTACCCCAGTAAACTGGGGGATAAATCGATATACCTTTAAAATCATTAAAAAAAATTATTATGAATTTTTTTTTTATCGGATTGAAAAGCTTAGACAATTTCCTATTGAAAAATAGCACCAGCAAAATAGTTAGTTCAAATATGTTTCTCCAGTATGAATCTTAAAAAAATTCATGTTTTTCAAAGACAATCTTTTTTGAAGATGTTTTTATAGTAGTGTAAAAAGTATTTTTTTCTATTTTTTGCTGCAGAGTTACATTGTTTTTGAACTTGATATGAGAAAATAGAATGTATAAGGATGACTTGGCATAATTTATTTTTTTTCTAAAAAACATTTATAATCCTTAAAACTTAGTGATCATTATTTACCCCGGAAAGAGAGTGATCCATAATTCCCCCATGTGACCCTAGTATTTCCTTACATTTTGATAACGAATTTCATGCAAATGTATGTATGGTATGGTATGGTATGGTATGGTACATATATATTCCAGCTTGTGTGCTTGTTCAGAGAACCGCTTATAAGCTTTCATCAAGTGGGACAGACACATAGAGTTTTTACAAGCACAAGAGTCACACAAAGAAAGGAAAACACAAACACATTGACAAATAACAACATTTATTGACGGTCACAAACATCCTTGCCAGACCGGGATTCGAACCCTACCCCAGCAGTTCCAAAGGCTAGCATCCTAACGATTGAGACACCGGGGCGGCCAAATGTATGTTAAAATTGTGTTTTGTAAAGATATTTTTTAAAAAAATATGTTTATAGTTACTTTGTGACAGGCATTTTTTGTGTTATAAATGCACAAAAAAGACAATATCACTTTTTTGTAGTTAACAGAATATTTTAACATTGTTTTTAATGGAAAATGCCTTTAAAAGGAACTACTAAAAGAACTTTTTGAAAAGTTTGAAAATATTTTTTTTAAAAAGAACTTTAATAGTTAGTAGGTATCGTATTGACACGTTCAACTTCATTTTTTTTTAAGAAATAAATAACCGATACCTGAAAATTGATATTTGGATCTCCTTCTATTGGATCAGGTCAATTTCGGAACTAATTAACGTGTTAATTGTTTGTGGGGAGTTTTTATAAAATGTCCCCAAATGGAGACGGCAGGTCGAAAGATCTCAATGGTACTGAAAAGCAGATTATTGTAAGAGATTCCAAACAGTTATAAAAATTACTTTTTTAATCAATCGATTAAAGTCAAATAATTTAATTAATCCAACATACCTCGAGAATTTGTGTGTCATTTTAATATTTTTTTCTCTTGTTGTCAAAGGCAATTTTATTAAAATATGTTTATAATAAAATACACTGATGAAAATTTCCATTCAAGATTGCACTAAAATCCTGCAACTTTCTATCTTGTATAACTATTTGGAGCAAGGATTTACCGATTTTATGGTAAAACATAACTTTGATGCACCGTAATAGTGGTGGCTGCTAATAAATTCCAGTTAATGTGCAATATTACCAATACAAATTTTAGTGGTGTATTTTAGATCAGAACAAATTTATTTAAGTAGGTTACACCCAATCAACATGAACTTAAATTTGTCTAGTTAGTTAATTGATGAAATATAGCTTAAGATATATTTGGTAAAATGGAACAGTTTCGATTTTTTTAAAAAAAGTTCACTTATCCTTGTCAATGCGATGATAACTGTTTTTTTTTCTATCTGTACAATTGCATTCTCAGCTTATAAATAATTAAAAAATTGCACGTATTTACAGAGTGGGGATACACGTGTAATCTCTTTTTAATGCACGATCTAGCTATCCGATTTTTTTAAATACATATTTTTTGAAGGTAGACAACAGGTAACTATATTTTATACTATTTTTGTGTCCGTTTGAACACCGACACGGATGTCTTTCAACCTGTTCCTACCAGGGTCCATTTAATTTTTTGTTATAACAAATCGATTATTATTTTTTTTTTGAAAAGGTATGACATTAGATACCTATTTTTTAACAAAATGAAAAATAAATATGCTATTATTAAATGAGAAGAAAGTATTTAATTTTATTTCCTTTCAAACTCTTTGTTTTCAATGCGTTCTTGGAACTCGTCTTTTTTGTCATTCATTTATTTCCACACAGTTTCATATAGCATGGTTGTCCAAACTGAAAAGTCGCACTTCCATTCCTGATACATTATTGATTGATTCTTTTTCTTATTCAAACACACATTAACGAATAGTACCTCTGTAATAAGCCTTTTGTACTAAATACGGATATCTCGGAGCAAAAGAGACAAATTACGCCATTAAAACATAACCGGTATATGTAACATGCTGCGAATGACAGCTATAACCTTTGATTACTCTTCCCCTGCGATTTCCTGTGACTGTCATTTTAATGATGGCGCTAATTATGCCGGTAATACTGGCCTGCACAGCTGCTGGAAATGTGACATACTTTGAATAAATGCTGATGCATTAAAAGTTTACTGGTAATGTCATTTCTGTTATGTTGAATAAGGCTCTCCAGCGAACAAGAAAAACGCTAAGTGAAAGATCGACACAATTAAGAGCTGTTGAATATGCATTAAAAGTTTCCTGAATAGGGAAATGTTATGGGACCAGAGTTAAATTTTTCGCTTTTGGAAATGGGGTTTTGAAGTTAATTATAGATTTCTGTTACACTAATATGCGTTGTCGCGAAAAATAACCCATTTCTTTTACAAAGCAAGGCAATCAATAGCATGTTGTAAGGGCAAGGCCTCATTTTGTCCATTACATTCTGAATTAAACATGTTTGGTTAATTATATTTGAGTGCCAGGAAATTGTTGAATTTTGGAAAGGGAAGTAGTTATTGATTATTTCCTTCATATTTAATTGAAACAACTGTTGTGGAGAAATTAAATATTTCAGACGCTCTAAAAATTGTTTTATTGGTAAAAGTGTTTATGTTGAGGAAAGTAAAGTTTCCAAAAAACTCTTTTAAGGCAGTCACATAAAATATTTAGGCTTTACTTCAAGTAAAAAATATGATGTTGGACAAAGAACAGTTTCGCAAACAAAATTTTTGGTTTCATAGCGTTTGCTGTCAGCACAAAAGAAAATCTTAAAGTTAAACACAGAAGCTATCACTTCCATTATACACCATATTTTTAAAGTTTAGTGGTGCACCCAAATACTTTCACACTTAAGTTTTTCAATAATAATTCTTTAAATATTTAATAATAATAAAGGTTTTGTACATCTTAATTTAATCAAATAAATATAATTTTTAAAAAAGAAAGACAAGTTAAAACGTATGATTAAACAGTAACTGATATTTAATATAAATAGATTGTTTTCTAAAATTCAAAATGTATCCTAAATCATAATTGGAACTGAGAGAGTGACATACTAAAAGAGGGTAAATTGAATGACGGAAGTTTGATTGATGTCCAGTTTTCAGGGTCGGATGAAAAAATATATAATTAGGGAGAGGAATGTCGTCATTTAATTCCGGATGGAGATAGGGTAGGTTGCAACACGAGTATTGTCGTTTGACCAAACACGTTTTCCAAGAATCGTGGAGTGTGGAAGAATGGGTTAAAAATAAAGATTGGTTCTTGAATACTCAGGGGTTGAAGAGGCGTGCTACTTACTTGCTTCAAAATAGGTATAGTTTGATTGCAATAAGATTATGTTCAATTTAGGTACATTGTTAAAGATTTCTATTTTAGTTTTACTTGCCACTTATATAATTGATGTTGAAGTTATCCGGATAAGTTAATAATATCTATTAAAGTGCTAAAATTCAGAAATTTACATGCATAGTTTACAAATTCAAAATTTTATTTTCACACACATTTTTTTTTACTTAAAAGCAAATATGAACTTCCCACATGATTGTTATTTTCTGTTTAGCCTGAAACAACGTTGTTTTAATACCCACTCCATCACACCCATAACTGAGCACCATCATCATCATCAACTTCATTCCCAAATTGAACGCTCAAACTATACTTAACATGTTTATTTAAACCTACCGAACTGTAAGTACAGCAATCCCTCCTCAATATTAATAGGTTTTAAACGCGCATTATTCCAATCAATCATAATGCATGGGGGCGGCGGCCAATGATTAATCATCCGTGGCCATTGAGGAACGAACAGTGCTTCGTGATCATTATCAAGAATAGACTGATTGAGTCATTCATCACTCATAGTCCCTGTCAATGATGCACGAGCTAGAAATAGACTCTTTATTTCCTAAGTACACAGCATTGTGGGGATTACTGAGTCCTGGAGTAGAACAACAATGGGATCCTTGACAAATGACGTGGTGCTCGTTATGAGGGATTAATATGGCTTGGATTGGAGAAAAGCAGGCAATTGACCTACTTTCACTTTTGGTGTTATGATATTTTATATTCGTTAGATGTGACTTATGTAAAAGTGTTTAATTGGAGTGTTTGAAGAGTGCATTTATCAATTTGAACTATTCAGTCTTATTCAATTAACTTTTATGTGTGTAAAAGCTAAAATGGAAACTTTTTTCTAACAACAATCTGTCTATTATGCCACCACAGTCACTCTAAAGGTGGTATGTGATATTTCAGTATCCTTCGTTCAAAAACATTAATTTAAAAGTACAAATATTTTACAATATTTCCAATGTTTGTTACTTGCTATTGTTTTTAACATGTTGAAATAAAAATAATTTTCAGAAATGTAATAATTCGATATAAAAGTTATTCATGACTCATAGTCCCTGCCAATGATGCACAAGCTAGAAATAGACTCTTTATTTCCTAAATACACAGCATTGTGGGAATTACTGAGTCCTGGAGAAGAACAACAATGGAATCCTTGACAAATGACGTGGTGCTCGTTATGAGGGATTAATATGGCAGAAAAGCAGGCAATTGACCTACTTTCACTTTTGGTGTTATGATATTTTAAATTCGTTAGGTGTGACTTATGCAAAAGTTTTTGATGCGTGCATTTATAGATTTGAACTATTCATGGTTTTGTTTAATCAAAGTTTATTAGGTAAACATTAAATTTAACAGATGTATAGACTCTTTATTTTCTAAGTACACAGCATTGTGGAGATTACTGAGTCCTGGAGTAGAACAACAATGGGATCCACGACAAATGACGTGGTGCTCGTTATTTCGGCAATGAGGGATTAATATGGCTTTGGATTTTAGAAGAGCGGGCAAATCACTTTTGGTGCCATGATCGTTAGATGTGACTTATGCAAAATTGTTTGATGTGTTATTCAATTAACGTGTGTGTATTAAACGTTACATTAAAAAAATTCTTTTTGGCAACATGCTGACCAGCACACCAATGCAGTCACTCTAACGATCACTACATTTTATATGTGTTTCGATTTATAATATTTGGCTAAATAATTAATTTAAAAATTCAAAATTATATTTTCAATGCACGTTACGTTTTAGGTTTTGCATGTTGGAAAAAATGATTTAAAAAACGTGATAAATCTTTAGTCATTCGTCACTCATTGTCCCTGTCAATGATGCACGAGCTATAAATAGACTCTGTATTTCCTAAGTACACAGCATTGTGGGGATTACTGAGTCCTGGAGTAGAACAAGAATGGGATACTTGACAAATGACGTGGTGCTCGTTATGAGGGATTAATATGGCTTGTATTGGAGAAAAGCAGGCAATTGACCTAGTTTCAATTTTGGTGTTATGATCTTTTATTATCATAAAGGTGTGACTTATGTAAAAGTGTTTAATTGGAGTGTTTGCAGAGTGCATTTATCAATTTGAACTATTCAGTCTTATTCAATTAACTTTTATCTGTGTAAAAGCTAAAATGGAAACTTTTTTCTGACAACAATCTGTCTACTATGCCACCACAGTCACTCTAAAGTTGGTCTGTGACATTTCAGTATCCTTCGTTTAAAAACATTAATTTAAAAGTAAAAATTCGTTACAATGTTTCCAATGTTTGTTACTTGTTATTGTTTTTAACATGTTGAAATAAAAATAGTTTTCATAAATGTAATGTTTCGATATAAAAGTTATTCATGACTCATAGTCCCTGCCAATGATGCACGATCTAGAAATAGACTCTTTATTACCTAAGTACACAGCATTGTGGGGATTACTGAGTCCTGGAGTAGAACAACAATGGGATCTTTGACAAATGACGCGGTGCTCGTTATGAGGGATTAATATGGCTTGGATTGGAGAAAAGCGAGTATTTGACCTAATTTCACTTTAATTGTTATGATCGTTAGGTGTGACTTATACATATAGGTGTTTTCATGAGTGCATTTATAGTTTTGTACAATAAATGGTTTTGTTTAAATAAAGTTTATGGTGTAAACATGACAAAGTACACAGCATTGTGGAGATTACTGAGTCCTGGAGTAGATCAACAATGGGATCCTTGACAAATGACGCGGCTCTCGCTATTTCGGCAATGAGGGATTAATATGGCTTTTAATTGGAGAAAAGCAAGTAGTTGATCTAGCTTCACTTTTGGTGTTATGATATTTTATAATCGTTAGGTCTGACTTATGCAAAAGTGTTTGATGAGTGCATTTATACATTTGAACTCTTCAGATTTATTTAATTAAGACATATTGCAAGTAAAAGCTTTATTGGAAAGTGCTATCTAGCAACACGCGGACAACTTTACCACCACAGCCTCCAAAGTTGTGTGGTTTGTGACAATTTAATATGTTTTGCTTGAAATGAATAATTTTAAAGTAGAAGTCCGCAACTATATGTTCAATGTATGATACAGGTTATTTCTTCACTTGTATACTTAGTCCATAGTCACTGTCAATGATGCACGAGCAAGAGAAATTGACTCTTTATTTTCTAAGTACACAGCATTGTGGGGATGAGTCCTGGAGTAGAACAGCAAAGGGATTATTGACAAATGACGTAGTGCTCGTTATTTCGGAAATGAGGGATTACTATGGCTTTGGATTGGTGAAAAGTAGGCAATTTATCTAAATTCACTTTTGGTGTTATGTTCTTTTATATTCGTTAGGTGTGACGTATGAATAACTGATTGTTGCGTGCATTTATACATTTAAAAAGTTCACGCTTATATATAATTGGCGTTTATGTATGTAAATTCTGTATTTGTAACGTGTTTTCTAGCAACATGCTGAAAACTACAACACCACGGCTACTCTTATTTCACTAATCATGTCATTTTGTATGCAACTTTTTAATGAAGACTTTTTCTTCTAAGAAACACCTGAATTGAAAACTACGAATCCATAATTTCATTTTCAAAGCATGTTACATGATATTTTTGCTTATGTAAAAGGAATGTCTTATAAAAAGTAATATTCTTACATAAACGTCATTCATCACTGATAGTACCTGTCAATGATGCACGAGCTAGAAATAGACTCTTTATTTCTTAAATACACAGCATTGTGGGGATATCTGAGTATTTTAATATTACAACTATGAAAATGCCATGTACCAGTTAAATACGTCGAAAAATGTAGTGCATTGAAACTAGCATAATCATAGAAAATTTTAGAAACAAATTCATTATAAAAACTCAATAACAGAGAAGAAAAAAACTATTAAAGATTATTAAGAAAAAATATTGAAGCAAAATTTTTGTTTCTGAATATTAATCAGTTTGGGATGACATCATATATATCACATTAGGTTCGTTGATAGCTTACGTTATTTGTTTAGACAGCTGCACAAGGCGTTCTTTTTTATTCAAAAAATCAGACTTAATTATTCATTTACATTTAAGCGTTTATTAATGAAAAATTATGTCGTAATATTTTTTTAAAATTTTTGATGAGGTTTTGACTCTTGTTTTTCAGTGGCAATTATATATTACGTCGTTTTCTTTTAAAAATGATAGATAGCTATAACGCAGTTGTCTGCTGATATAATGATTTGCTTAGATGTAAAAGAAATATATATATTATTTTTCCCTCCTTTGAAATATAAATAAATTTAGAAAATGATAAGAAATAGTAATTTAATATCAAATAAAATTATAAGATTTCAGACAAGTAAATTTGGACATTTAAAAATAACTTAAGTATTGAACTAAATGATGACTTTGTTGCTTTTTTACAGAAACGTGATTTTTTTGAAAAAAATTTGAAAGAAAGCAATTCTAATTGACAGTTTCTTTTCAGAAAACTACTCATTTAAAACTTTAATTTCGTTCATATAGCGTAAATTTTAAGTTACTGACCTTTAACTATGTTTACAACACATGTTACATGGTATCTCTCACAAAAATTCTGAAAACCTGGCATTTCTTCTATTCATAAGTTAGGGTCATTAATCACTCATAAGTATCTGTCAATGATGCTTTTAAAAGAATGGAATCCTACATTTTCTTGTAGAGACTGTACAGTCATTCCTGAATCTTGAATGTTTCAAGATTCAAATGTTCAAATGTTTCAAGAATGAACTGTTGTTGTAAACACACAATTCACAGCCTTATTGTTCTTTTTCTCAGCTTGTCCACACTCCATGACCTGCACTGACCTGGGTCAGTGCTCGTTTTTCATAAATCAATATTTCAAACTGGCTCGTGGCTAAAGCATATGTGCTTGAAAATTACATCACATCTTGTATGCATTAGAATAGAACAGCCCTGCCAATAAATGCAGCTGATTTTTTGACAATGTCACTGTGAAGATTTTTTAATGGAATTCCAGTCTTCACTTTATTAACAAAAATAGCTTTATTATTCCCTACTTATACAACGTCGCTTCATATACTATTTTACTAAATTTTAACACTTGAACACAGGTTCACCAAGTATCAAATAATTTTATAGTAAATAAAACGCAGCTTCTCACACAAAATTATTTCATGGAATGTCACTTTTACGAAAAATAAACACAAAGTCTCCATTGCAACCGTTTAGCCAAGCGATGTAAAATACTTTTTTCTAATTGTTCGTGCTAAAATAATTAAAGATTATCGGACGATCTCACAGTCTCAATTATTTTTTTATAGTTCACACCATTGATGTACAACTCCGTGGACCCAGATTCACCATAGAACCTACCTCCAGAGCAGAGTTCTCCAACTCTAGCGGCACAGCCATCCCCTGCGCCGCTGACGGCAGACCGCTTCCCTTCATAACTTGGGTCAAGAATGAGGGTCAAGTCATCCAGGACATCCTAGGTCTTCGGCATGTCAGGCATGATGGGTCGTTGGTGTTTTCGCCGTTCTCGCCGGACGAGTACAGGGCGGATGTACATACTGCCACGTACAGGTGCGTGGCGACGAATAGCGTGGGTGCTATTGCCAGTAGGGATGTCAACGTTAGAGCGGGTAAGTAAGTTTTAAGTGTTTAAGTAGTTGAAAATCAGTGATTTGTTTATTTAATCAATCTATAAGTAAGAAAAAAAATGGTTAATTGTAAATTTTATAGCTTTTGACTTTGGTTTGCTAATTTAAAAGATAATTATAAAGACATTTTGAAAAAAAGAATAAAGTAACTAACTACAAAAAAAATGTTTTTATTACGATATTGTTGTTTTTATAGTACAAGTTAAAATCTTAATATTGAAAAAAAAAAGCATTGTATGAATTCTCTACAGAATATCATTAAATATAATAGGTATATTCTTTATATGAAATTCAACATGTATACGTCATTTATAAGACATACGAGATAACTAATCGAAACTTACATTTTTAAAATTCTGGAAATGTCTTAAAATTGTTATACATGTGTGAAACCTTGAGATTCGTTGCAGTTTTAAAGTCTCGAAAAATCGGTTATTAAATTAGTTGGTAAAATTATTTAAGATAAAAATACCAACTGACAAAGTAAAGTTTATTTCTCTTTTTAATTTTAATAATGTAAATTATGTTGTTAAAAAGTAAAAAAATTAACGAAATAATTTAAATCTTTTTAGTGAACAGATTTATGAGATTTTTTCCCATTTGGCAACGTAAACTACTAAACTGTTAAAAAAGAATATCTTAAAAATGAGAGGTATCATGTTCCAATACAATTATTAACACTGTCATTTTTATCTGGAAAATATTTACTCATTAAAATCAATACATTTCAGTTTATTAATATTGTTTTTTAAACATATTTTAAAAAGGAAACGCTTTATTACATAATATTTCATATTTTGTCAGCAATGCTATACATAATTCATTTCCTAATGCATTATGCCAAAATAGAAATACAAAAGAATATTGTACCCAATGTCTGAGGAATGCCTTTAGATATTCTATTGGTATTATATCTGGTTAAATATCTGATGTTATGTACACAGACACCTGTCATGTACAATATTGCATCGAATATTAGCTAGCGACAGAAACATGTGACTAATAACAAATTTATGGATAAAGAAGATTCAACCGTATTACTAGACAATCACGCGTGTCCTTATGTTTGAAAAATAAAATTATATTTTTACATTATTAGATAAATCGATGCTTGAAAGTGAGGCTTTTAATTACTTACTACATACGTTCAAAGATATAAAAAAGGAAGTATTATTATTATCTGGACAAGTCATTTTCTATAAAAATAAATTTTAGTGTTTTGAGTGTTGACGTTTTGTTAATTACATTTTAAGATTTAGGATTTGATGCTTTTTTTATCAAAAGTGATAAGCATTAATATTTTACAGTCACAGACGATATTTTAAATGAATAAAGATGTAATTCTTAAGTACGTTGTAATGATTTTAGAAGAATTTTTTTAAAGAAAGCGCCCAAAACTTACATCATTCTTCATAAATAACTTTTTTTTAACCCTCTACAACTTAACAAAAACATCAAAGGAATAAGCAAGGTAACTCAATCTATGGCGCACTATTCTTCAGAGAGTAAAACTACAAGAAAACATATTAATAACTTACGAACAATTCGTAAAACTAGGTTAAGAAGTTTAGATAAAGAGCTAAGTAGTCTGGTGGACAAACAATAAAAGGCAGGAGGAAACGGACATAAAATACGAAAAAAACTTCAAGCAGACTCTTTGAGAAACTTCCACGGAATCCAACATGCCACTACGTTAGATAAACAAAATTGTAACCGTATTTTAAAAAAAAATAGTTTAATATAATTCTATTGACATTAACGTCAAAGTTAGGTAGGGATTTGTGTCTCTAAAACCGACCTTAAGTTTGCAGCAGAGAAATGTACTAGGCGGAGGAATTTGCGTAAACAATGCGTCTGGCGCCGAAGCTTCGAATCCTCCTATTGGCTGCTCCTCTGACCCTGATATTCGTGCGCCCTGTTACGTCAAAATCGAAGGGAAAAAAATAATTAAAATAGCACTCTAACTGAAGCTAAACTAATAAAAATAATAAATTTATGTCTTGAAATAACAAATCAATTTGTTTATTGAATGTGAAATACCTTTTTGTATTCGATTCTCGCACTCAAAGATGAGAACTATTTACCCTACTTCTCGTAGAACATTTGTATACTGCAAACTTAAGGTCGGTTTAGGTATAGTTTACTGTTTAGCCAGGTTAGGTTTTTGAATTATCGTCGCACTAGAGCTGCACAAGGGCTATTGGCGACTGGTGTCGTATTTGAGAACCCAGTGACAAGCCAACCAATGAATAGGCTCCCAACGCAACCGATTGTTTAGCCAGAGGTTAGCTTATACCAGTCATAATTCTTAATGACTTTTTGAGGATGATTCGTACTTGTATTGACTACAATAAAGCCTATACACTAAGTGCAATTTAGAACCACGGTACAGTGATGAGGTAGACACCTGAGCTGGAAATCAAAGGGATGTCTAGCGATATCGTACGCTAACGCCGTCGGGAGTTATGACTCCGCAGAATAATAATAATCACGTAAGTTCCCGTGTACTCGGTCACTCCGATGATGGTTGGTAGGGTGTGTGAAGCTGATTATTTGCTTAGAGGAAACTTATAAAAAAATTATACCATTTTTGGTATTTTTGAAAATATTTCGTACATATTTTGACTGCACCTATCAGAGATATTTGACTTCATATACAGGGTGGTTATAAAATAACGCTCGCTATTCGGAGAGGTCTGTAGCTTTAATGAATAATCCAAATGCAACAAACTTTTAGACATTTACTATTCAAGAAGGGGGAAAAGAATGGAATCATAAAAAAGCAAATTCGTCTCTTTAACCGGGTTTCTAAATTACGAGGCGTAATTAGCTGTGTTGGCCGTAATTGGCCATAATTGACTACGCCTTGTAATTTAGAACCTGGTCAAGAGACGAGTTTGTTTGTTAAGATTATTTGTTTTTATTTTTTATGATTCTATCTTTTTAATGATTCCATGCTTTTTCCCTCTTCTTGATTAGTAAGTGTCACAATTTTTGATGCATTTGGATTATTCGTTCAAGCTACGGACCACCCCAAATAGCGAGCGTTATTTTATAGCCACCCTGTACAGTCGTAATATAGAAAAGCTGCCATAGGGGGAGGTGAACCCCGATTATTAATAATATATTTTTAAATTAACACATGTCGGTTGAAGAGTTACTTTCGTTAAATTTGTATATTAAACACAATCTATATACACATTTTCAACAAAGCAACAATCCCAAGTAGAAATGTTTGAAGAGGATATCAAACTAAAATGTGTAAGAAACAGTGTCAGTACTTTGGACCACCTACTAATTTTGTGCATCTACTTCTCTCCGGGTAGTATGTTTTGTGACAGGGTGGTGATAAAATAACGCTTGCTATTCGGAGTGGTCTGTAGCTTGAATGAATAATCCAAATGCATCAAAAATTGAGACACTAACTAATCAAGAAGGGGGGAAAAGAATGGAATGATAAAAAAGGCAGAATTCTAAAAAATAATCATAAAAAAGAATAATCACAAAAAACAACTCGTCTCTTGACCAGAATCTAAATTACGAGGCTGTCGTCAATTATGGCCAATTACGGCCAACACAGCTAATTACGCTTAGTAATTTAAAACCCTGGTCAAGAGACGAGTTTGTTTTTTATGATTCCATTCTTTTCCCCTTTTCTTGATTAGTAAGTGTCTCAAAGTTTTTTGCATTTGGATTATTCAATCAAGCTATAGATCACTCCGAATAGCGAGCGTTATTTTATAACCACCCTGTATATGCAATTCGCTCTGAGAGTGAAAGGGTAGGCGGTTTGTACGCTTTCGGGCAGTCCGTTTATATAATCCATGAGGACCTAAAACACAGACAATTATGCCTCGTACTTTGTCTGACGAAATCCGTAAATCATTGTAACGAAGCCGGTGCTCGGGAGGCAATCTGAAGAGAATGCCTATTCAGATTTCGTAATAGGTTATTTTATTGTCATAAATCAGTATGTGAAAATTTGTAAAACCTGGATTAGTTACTTTAACGAGCTTCAGAACTATATAAGCAAATATTAATACTTTGTTTTCACAAACTCTGTACCCCATCCCCACCTAGCCTGGATGCGTTATTAAATATATCGTCACAAATACGCATACTTTCAAAAGTTTGACAAAAGTATTCATGTTTTTTATATGACCATATTTATGAAGTTCTTGTACTATCCCATTTTAGTTAAAAAGTCAAATATCTGTTAAGCCTTTGTCAACCAAAAACTTTGTCGGGAAGGGGTGGTAAGAGCTAATGGAAGATGGCGATTTACTCGCGTAAATCGACTTAGGGTTACTTAGAAGGGACAGTCCGCTGAGTCGTAATTCAAAACACTTTAAGAACTGGGATGGGATGTTTATCGGAATAAAAGTAAAAGCAATAAGAAACACCTGACATTCTACTCTTAAAAAAGACGCACTCCTGGGGTTCGATGAAAAGTGTATGTGACTGGGATAATAGAGTTGGGATTTATTTTTGAATAAAATTTTTAAGATACACACACATTAGGCACTAGTAAATTCAAGAAAATAGTGAGTTTAGTAAGTTCAGTAAATACATGAAATGTTTATGTTTTTTAATTATTTTTTGTTCGTTTAATTGACTACTTTTTAGAATATAGTTTTCTATAATAAGTAAAATAATATTTTCTTTTTTCGTACGTAACTAATCCGATATTTATGATAAAATTTGATTTTAAACTAAGATTTATTTTACTAACTATACTTTAAAAAATTATTAGCATTGCAAAACCCCTTATAAGTATTCAGACGAAAAGTATTATGCTTGATTATTACGTAAATTGCAAATTTATTATACAAATATTTAAAAAAAAAAAAAAGAAATAATAATATTAATTATTTAGGATGTACTATAAAATAATTGAAACATTTGATGATGATTTTTACATTGATAAATAATTAAGTATACTTATGATTTACTGGTAAATGATTAAATACATAAAAAAGAATATTATTTTAAGATTACTAAATAAATATTTAAGCAACGTCAAAATTATTTTAATCTTTAAATAATTTACTGTCCCATTTACAATATCACGCCTTGTATTGATTTAAAAAATAACAAAAACAATTCAATGATATTTGTATTTTTTTTAATTTTAAATGTCGCATTTATATGACCAAATCGTTTTTTATTCAAGTAATTGGTTCTTGTATAACTTTATCTTCATATTTAAAAATTATTAAAGTAGCATGCCAGTATTGGCATAGTATTGTGTGTTCTTAGATAAAATATTTATTCAAAATTTTAAGCGACTTTCAAAAGATATAAAAACATTTTTAATTCAACTATTTTGTTTGCATTTGTACAAAACAAGATATGGATTATTTGCTTTATTTCACAAAATATGTTTTTTCTTCTGCGGGGCATTAATATTGTAGTTAAAAAGGAAAATTAAAAAAGAATAGTGAATACATTTATATTTTTCTGAATGGCAATTTAGTCCATTGAACTAAAAAATACATATTACCTTGTTTGCTTAACTGCGATTATTTGTTTTTTAATGATGCTTAAATTTCACTAAATAAACATGCTTCATAAACAATCTTTAAAAAATAAATATTTGTGGTTCCTGTTTGTTAATGATGAAAAAATATATAAACATCTTTACATTTTTATATGCAGGCCTCTTCCAATTGCAAAGGTAAAAAATGGCTTGAACAACCAGCATTTTTTTTTCAAGATACTTCAAAATTAATGAATTTCCATATCATTTTATCGCTAGAAAGATAACAGATATAGTTTTAGATCCAGAAAGATAATTTTGTTATTTAACCAGCGTTTCGATTGATTTAATACAAGTATTAATATCGATATTTTTTTGCCTCTTTAAAAATAGACATGTTGCAATTAATATAAATTAAAATTTCATTTATGTCAGTTACGTTTTTCCCGCATATATTTATGTATTGTAATTTTCAACAGAACACACTGATGATGTTTTACTTTGGTTCGTCATACTGTGATAAAAATAGTTTCAAAGCAAACTGATGTATTTTCTTCAAGAATATGAATCTATTTACAAACTACAAATCTATACTGAAGCATACATTTACATAAGTTCATTAGCATACATTAATGATGTATCCAAGCATACTAACAACAAATAAACAATCTATCTTAGCATCGCATTTTAATAAACATTTTTCAAAATTCAATTACGACCACCAATTCAGATGCTAATCACCGAATGAGTTATCTTAAAAATTTAACATCTTACGCAGAAACGCTGTTGCTCCAAACATGCATCCAAATAGGTAAATCCATCCTTTGATTAAAAAAAAAATCCCAGCGCGAGGCAGTTAAATAGCTTTACAATGACTGTAAAATAGGCACAATTGAACATATATTTACATCATAACACTGTTGTAGATGTTTTTGTGTTAGATTTATTGATTTCTTAACTGTCATTTCAATCGAAATTCCTTTTCAACAGAACACAACGAATGATGTTTTTTACTTTGGTTCGTCATACTGGTATAAAAAAAGGTTCGAAGCATACTCCCGTATTTTATCTAAAAATAAGATATCTGTTTTCGTCTAACAAAATCTTTTACTGAAACATAAATTTACTTATAGCTCATTAAGATGCATTTATGTTGCAACAACAAATAAACTGCCCATCTTAGCATCGCATTTTAATAAACATTTTTCAAAATTCAATTACGTCCACCAATTCAGATGCTAATCACCAAATGAATCCTCCTAAAAATTTAACATCCCACGCAGAAACGCTGTTGCTCCAAACATGCATCCAAATAGGTAGATCCATCCCTTGATAAAACAATTTCCCCACGCACGAGGCAGTTAAATAGCTTATTGAATTTATCCCGTGTAACGCGTATCGGAAACGTGATAACGTATTCATGAAAAAGGAATCAGATAATTGACGAGAGCTAATGTTAGCAGAGCAGACGCAGCGATAGCAACAAAAGGTATTGGCACTCATTTCATCCAAAGTATTTGTGAACTTCCTTTTGCTGTGGCCGATATCGATTTTTCGCGAATGGCCTAGGGATAGCTGGGGTAATGAGAATCTCGATGTCAATCCGTAACTGGCCACTTATCGGAGTTCCGGGCCACTTTAGCCTTATGGTTTGCTAAGCGCTGTGGTCAGTTGGTACAATAGTCGGTGATGGATGAATGTGAAAGTTGATCTGTATATAATTATTTAAGTAAGATGTAATGGATGTTACGAAAACTTTTCTGGTTTCTTATTAATCTATATTAATTGCATTATATCGGAAATAATTAAAATAAAAAAATTATTTTTAAATTCAAGAAAAAAAATATGGTTCTCAATCGTTAACATGATAATGTATAGAAATCGTTCGAGGTTTTTGTGTTGTAATGCGTGAATTTTTACAATTGTGTGTTTTAATTGTTTCAATAAATTACCAAGTTCTCTTATAAAATATGCATTACTATGAAATAAGTTTTTTTAATGTTTTTAGAAGAATATTCAAATAAGTTTATTAAAAAAATATTGTAACACTTTTAAATTGCAGTTGTGGAAATAGTATTTATAATGTTAGAATAAATACCGATTGGTTTTCTTATTGCTCAATTTATGAGAACTGCATTTTAAGGTGTTCGCATAAATTTTATTTAAAGTTATCTTTATCTAATTTTTCCAATTTTAGTTTAATATATCTATGTTCTTCTGATCAATAAAAACGGCGATCTTTAAACTTCTCTTATTTTATATAGACTTTAAAAACACTTTTTTTTTTTCAAAACGACTTTAGTGCAATCGCATTTCCTCCCTATCGGACATCTTTAAAGATAACAACTCTAGCGTACAATGATATCTTTACCATTGGGCAACTTGAACGGAATCCAGACGTAACTTCACAGTCAATCTAACACTATCGCCTCACCCTGTAATCTTCGAAGTAAGACACCCATCGGCCGAGAAGCAATAAATACTGACACTCCAATACACTGGTCAGTATGATGTGAGAAAGTGAAGAGAAATTGGGCTTGCACTACTTATATAAAAAAAGAAGCAATAGACGGGTTCGGCAGGGGAACACTGGACCAGAAATAAGCAAAATAAATGGATAAAGTTGGGGAGTTGCAGAGGAGAGAACTGATTCTCTTCATTTTCCAGGACGATGTAAAAAGATGCTATTTGCAGTGCAGGTGCTTTTGAAGGAGCACTTCATCATACTAAACCGTTTCTTTTTTAATAAATTTGTTTTTCTGTATTACCTAACTTAAGCGATTTTTGGAATGTTAGTTACTAATGAAAAACTGTGTGCAAGTGAAAACTGTTATAACTTTTTAAAATAATGTAATAATTGAGAATGACTTAGAACTATCAGGGCTATGTTTTGTTTTGCATTTTTTAAAATTTCGCTTGCTATATTGCATAGCATGAATAACAATCATTTTCGTAGAAAATTTGCATTGATTTATAGCAATATATAACTTTTTTTTTGAGTTCGCAAGATGAAAAAAAAATCAATAATGCCAATCTTTGTTATCAAGCCAATTTACAATCGTTATGTAGTAATAATTTAATTTGTATATCCATAACCTATTAATCATTTTATTACACTGTTTTAAGTAAAATGTATTTTCCAACAATAAACAAAACATGTTAAAGCTCTGTCAAAAAACGTACCTTTTTGTACTTTCACAACCTGGGTATAGTTTAAAATAAGTTAATACAAAATAACAAATTCCTCTGGCCCAAAGCTAATATGGTCGCTCAAATAAACAATCTGAAGATTTTAGTCCTATAATATTAAAATAAAAACTACATAACAAAATGCCTTTACCCTTTTTAACATTTTGCAAGCTTCATATGCTTGATACCTAAGAACAGAACAGAACCTCAGTGCCCTGTCCTTTCACTTCACCTAGCAAGAAACAACGATGTTAGTGTAATAGTTTCCGGCTGCCTATTTCTAGCAGCCTTTAGGAACTTTTACACAGCCGATTGCGCCTCGTAATTAAGTTCGCTGGTCAAGTGACGACTTCGACACCTGAGCGGGCAAAACGGAACTTCGAGCAACATCGTACTTTACCGACACCGGGACTTGCGACTCAGGCACCAGGGTTTTTTTTTCAATGAGTAATAATAAAACTGTAATGTAGTCGTTTCCGGCTGCCTATTTGTTGCCTTCTTTAAGAGCTTTAACAAAGCTAATTACGAGTCGTATTTTGGAACTCTGGTCAAGTGACGAAGTCGAAAGCTGAGCGGGCACCCAGCGGGACTTCGAGTAACATCGTATGCTTACTCTGTCTGTACTTTGTAATCCACAAATTTCACGAGCACGTCTGCTCCAGTGTACTCGGGCGCCCTAGTGATTTTCTGGGGGATTTTTCTCCCACTCTCGATTACCATTCTCGGTCTCTAGGAAGCCGTAACGATGATACCTTTGGAGTAATCAATGAAGGAAGTTTCGAATATCCTGGCATATTAAAATAAAATATCTCTAAATCTCATGGTTAATAAAATGTCCAGGGAATATTGAGCCTTCCAAAGATACATAGAATGACACCCAAGAACAAAACAGAAACAACATTGTACCCTTGCCTTTCACCTCACTCAGCGAAATTCAGTGATAATGAGGTTGGAATATCCTGAGAGATATTTATTAAAATATATCTTAACTCTTTATAAAACAATATACTTATATCAATTTAAGCTTTCCCCATATACATAGCATCTGAATACATGATATTTGAGCACAGAACAGAAACAACATGAAACTCTGTCCTTTCACCTTACCCAACAAAAACCAGCGAGATTAATGTTGGGATATCCTGAGGGATAATTATTAAAGAAAAATGTATCTAAATCTTATATGCAACAAAATGGCTAAACAATGTTTACCATTCCGAATATACATAGTCCGACACCTAAGAACAGAATAAAAACAATTCGGCGCCCTGTCTCTTCACCTCACCCAGCAAAATCCAGCGAGAATAAGTTGAGATATCCTAAGGGATATTTATTGAAATAACATTTATCTAAATGCAAAATCTCATACAACAAAATTAATATACTATTTTTAGCTTATGAATAAACATAGTCTGATAACTAACCTAAGAACAGAACAGAATCAACATGATGCCCTGTCCTTTCACCTTACCCAAAAAAAACCAGCGAGAATAAGGTTGGGATATCCTGGGGGATAGGATGAGGATAGCAATTTTCCGAGAAATGATGAATGGCAGGAAGCGTATAACTCCGGTGAAAATTCCGCTATATCGCGATGCCTCCAATGCGCGTATCGCGATGCTAGGAAGGTGCGGAACTCCAAAAGTTTAGGTTCCACGCGGTGTTATTAATGATGAGGGATTTATTGTTTAAAATTGAGGTCGTTTGTCATGACGCTTCTAGTACGCCTTTTCTGCGTAGAGGAGGTTCAGCTTCGGATTTAGCGATCAGCGTCAAGTGCATTTTCGGTAAGCGTTTGCTTATTTAAGCGAGAACTGAATGATGGTAGTGACCGAATTTGAGGTCTTTAGTTGTAGATCAATTGTATATTGTCGTTTATTGTGAGATATTTCTTTTGAGTTACTTACTGTATTATGTGTTCGCAAGAGATAAATCATAAGAAGATATATCATATGAATTAAAATAAAAACTTTCAAAATCCCGTTGTGAAAATTGAAAAAATAATTTATAGAATCATTTTGTATAACTTTAAATATAAATTTATACAATTATATTATGTAAACTAAAAATAGTTTTAAAATATCAGTCAAATGTAATTAATGCTAATCCCTCGAATACGTTTGTTTCGTTATTGGAGAGATGTAAATATATCAAATTTTTAAAACTATTAATGGACATAAATCAAACTAACAGCTGTTGCAGATAACAACATATTAACTTTAATTTCTTATTAATTTGAAGTTTTTTAACGTTCAACGAATAAAACAACTAAAACTTGTAAAAACACTTTTGCATCATGCATATATTTTTCTAAAAAATTAATTAATTTTGAAACAACTTATATCAAAACGAGATATAAAAAAAGAGTTGATATCTATAAATGGAAAAACAAATAGTTTCTTATCAGCAACACCATCGTAATAGAAGTTCGTGTAACACCACACATCCCAACCTTACACATCATACAAAGGTATTCAGATCAATGTTGCGGAAAAAGAGAATATTCAAAAATATTTCTTCTTATAAAGGGGTGGGAACAGCAATAACACAAAAAATATATCTGTGAAACATCACCTTGCGCTGTCACGTGAAGCAGCAAGAAAAATGGTTTTTCAAAACAAAAGGAGTTCCCTGCCGTCAGGTCTTGAGAATAAATGGTATTGGCTCCCCGCCAGTCGAGCTTTTCCACAGAGTTAAAAAGAAGGATGGCGATGGTTGGCGAGAAACATGGCGAATTCGTCAGAAAGTCGCCAAGAAACCATGGTAAGCCCAAACAAGCATATCACTCAATGTTATAGTTCATGCTAAAACGCATTATTATATTACTGAAAAAGGGTTACTCAAAAATCAAAAACATCTCCTGAGCATATACTTAAGTGCGTAAATTTCTCGATTTACTTCGAAATTCTAAGAATTACTTGAATTTGTTCCTGGACTAACTGGATATTTTTAGTTTCATGGAGATATTGTAGATGAGCAACACCACCTGGAATTGGTAACAATAACAGCAAAAAATATTATTAGTGCAGTTGTAGGCTGTAGGACAAGATATAAATTTTGTACAGGATGACAGTAATTTATTTCACAAGTAAGAAAATGCGTTGTAATTTTATTTTTTAAAGAATCAGAAATGGCCAAATTGATGTAGTAAGCCTATTCAAATTCTATGCAATGCAAGCCAAACGCAAAATAGCGTTGGATACTAAGCCGCACTCTCAGAAATAACACTTTCATTTTTGACGATATATTTTTCCCATTTCGTTAATTTTGGGGAATGTTTCGTCAAACTTTCACGTGACTTTTAAGTAAACGCGAATCCTCACTTTTACGATCGTGATTTGACGATTCCCGTATCTTGATTTTGAGGAAACTGAATCTCATTGTTGTACTCACATGCTCAAAAATGACGAAATATTTCTTTAGATTAGACGGCATTCAAATCCTCATAATAATGAAGATTCAAATTTCCTCACTCGGAGCATTTGCCAGTAACGGAATCGTCAAAATTAATGAAAATTTCGTCGTTTTTGAGCATTCATTTTTTAGAGTGCGATAGTGTTCGTTTGGGCTTACTTCAAAGCGATTGATGGCTTCATTAGGCAAACCTGCTCTTTGTATAGGATTTTGACTGGCAGCACCTTCACGTTCTTCTTAACTCTCTGTGTGTTTCCCTTTCAGTTCTGGGATGCAGTTTTGTTTTACTCAATATCGGTCCCCGACGGTGTGACATTTTACACCCAGCTTGGTTACGGGAATCGATGCTTATTGCGGGTCAACTGTTTTTGGAAATAAATGTATTGTTGCGGGAGTTAATTCCATGTTTGATTCGAATTCATGTGCTCTCGATATTGTACGCATCAATCACATGTGTGTCGGACATTTTATCGAAATGTTTTGTTTGATACTTGTAAAGGTTATCGGTTTTGCCTGTACACAATGTTAACATTCTATTGAAAGTAGAAATCGAACCAAAAGGGTGTCTAAAAATACGATAGTTCATAATATATTGAAAACTATTATTAATTAAAGTTATTTTTTCGATATTATGTAATCTAGCTTCATTGAAATTAAATTTGGTTCTGCACTTGTACATTGAAGTATCATGCTGTTTTTTTTGTGTATTTGGTTAATTGTTATTACATTATGCAAACACTCATACCATTTTAAAATAGTAATTTATCCTCGGAAGAATACAGATATAAAAACCTTCCATTTTCACTGTCAGGGTTTCTAATGCCTGAGGGAGCCACTTATAACCTCATATTTTATAAATATAGTTATAAAATTTTAAAAAGAAATTAATTTAAGTATTAAAATTTTAGTTTAAATATCACGCTAAAAAAACTTACACTTTAGCTAATTTGCTTATCGCATACATGGTTAATGCAGCAATATCTACATTAATTAGCAGCAATCCCTCAATTTCTTTTACATTAAATAAATAATACTTTCGCATACCTTCTTATTTTAGAAAAAAAAGATAACTCGTGAGTTTTGAAACTAAAGAACGACATGCACTTAAAAATTCAATTTTCAGAACTTTGTAATAAAATCTAAAAAAACACAGTTAATGCATTGCATCATTTTGCACCGCTCTTGAAAAAAATAATGGATTATTATGTTAACTCAATGGGAGATCCATTACTTTACCATGCACGGTTTTATTTATTTACTTAATACTATTTGTTGAAAAACCTTAGCGCATACCTGCAGTTTTTTTGTTGTTTGACTAATATTCAGTATGTTAGCTGAGCTACATAATTTTTATTGGTTAATGTAAAAAAAAAACTTTTTAAGCAACATTTACAAATTCACTTCTTTTTAAACGATGTTTACAAATCCACTTAAAGTAGTTGCCTTTTGTGTTTTTAGAAAAACAAATGAATTAACTAAATCTCAAAGCCAATGTTTAGAAATCAAGTAAAAAAGTCCGACGTAGTCAAATAAACACCGCAATAAAATTGTATTTGTAGTTATTATTTACAGTAAAGTTGTTTTATTTAAAGTTGAGTTATTTTATCCAATAAAACAATTCACGTAAAGATTGTCATTATTTCTGAAAATGAATACATGATTTTTCATATACAAGAAAATATCAATAGCAATACGATATAATGGATTATGTTGCCACTACATATTCTATTTCAATTGTTATTACGACTTTAGCAAACAACATTTTGCAATGAAAATAACTCAAGTATACTATTACATCGTCTAATTCAATCTTTTCAGGGACAAAAAAAAAGATATGAAACAGTAAATTTATAGGAACAATCGAAATCCTCTTCAAGCCAATGAATAGTATTTCCAATTCAATCAGGAAAGATTCGGGCATTTTATTTCTGCGCTTTAGTAGAAAAAAGGTTAATATCAAATGCAACAACATTGCAGACATTCCTTTTATCCTAAAGCACATATTTGTTATAGCGCGGAACAATGCATTGAATGCACACAAAGCAATTTCATTCTTTACTGAACGCATGATATACGATACTAACAATAGTGGCCCCTCAACACTTCAGTGAAAGTGCATAAATAAGCATGGAATGGTCTTGGAATTTCGCCAGAATGCAATCAAGTGTACTGTAAGTGAAGTTGTATTATTTCCCGTTTTGCGATGAATTGATCATATTGGAGTGAAGTAATAAAAAGCAGTAAGCCAATTTATGGAGGGACCCTATTATGGAATTTGGGTTTTGGAAAATGAAATGTTGTAAGACACTTAGTTTACAAAACTAAATCAAAAACAAAATATTTATGGTTATAATAATTGTGATGCAAAAATTTTCTTGCTTTATTTCTAAGTAAATCATTAGGTTTTGTTGAGAAAGTGAACCCCTTAGCGATTTGATGAGCTTATAAAGAAAACTTTTTTTATTCAGCACAATATTCGATTTTGCCTTAATTTACATAGATCTTACATGTCTTGTTATCTTACAATGTGGATATTTGGTTATTAAGTAATAGTAATATTCCAAAATCTCTACCAATATTTGCATATATTGCTGCATCGAATTTTAAAGCTGCATCGATAATTACTCTGAAATTGTGATACACCAAAGAAAGAGTTTTTTATTAAAGAATATTAAACCTTGTAAGCCATCAAAAGTTTTATTCATTTTATTTAACATGCTCTCATAAGTATTAGTATTAAACGGACATATTTTACAGTTTTCTTTAATTAGGGCCAAGTGGGGTAAGTGTGATTGGGGGTGAGTGTGATAAACAGCTCTTGTAACTTTGGAAATCATACTAAAAATCTGAAAGTTTGCAATATATAACATTAGACCACTTATAATTAAACTAAAAAGAAATATTGACCTTATTTTTTGTTTAAAGAAAGTTTTGAGCTTTTGAATATGCTATTTTATTATATTATTTTCCCTATGTGGGGTAAGTGTGATAAAACAGCAATGGATTTTGAAATGCAAATTTTGTACACTTAAAATTGGAATTCAAACATATAATTTTTTTCTACATATGTATGTTTCTTATAATAATTCACTACCAATTTTAGGATTTGGAATTTACTTGAAGCAGAGAACGAATTTTCTTAATGAAAAATGCAGAAACCCTATCACACTTACCCCACTTGACCCTAAGTAATTTCACTTACCTTATTTGCATCAAAAAAATATTTTAAATAATGTTGCACAACACTTTAAAATTAATACCATTAATGCAAAATGTTTATTTTATGAATAATTTAAAGATGATGGTTCAGAGATGATTATTGAAGAGAAAAACATAAATATATATTAAGAGGGAAAATTAATAATTATGTTTGCGTTTTATTGAGATATAAAAAAATGTAACTATATTTTGAAAAAGAAAATTGGCATACACCTCACTGATAAGATACAAGTTAATTTGTTTTAAATGTATATAAGTTTTGCTACTTATTGAAGCGAGAAATAAAAAAAATCTTGTTTTCTATATTTCTAAAGGAACTGAGAAATTATCTCGCGAGTGAGTATCTTTTCAATATTTTCTTCGAGCACTAAATATGCAAGGTAATAGAAATTTAATTTTTCGGTTTAATGACCATGAAACATCTCCAGGAAAACAAGCCTTTCATGTCAGTTTTTAAAATTAAGAATTAAATTTGTTCGAGTTTTTTACAGTTACGAATGAATTACTTTAAACTAGCTTATAATTAATCCATCTTAGTAGCATATATTTTTAACTTTGAGTTACTTTTTTCATTTAAATCTGATTATGACATAAAAAGATAATTCAAATTTTTCAAGGTCTCTTGGCAAGGACTTTGGCTTTAGAAAAAGTATTAAGTTTTCAAAAAAGTTAGAAAATCAAGTATTTTAGTAGTTTATAAACATAAAAATGCAATAATTTGCACGTTGATGTTTATCTTAGCTATCTTTTGTTTTACTAGTACTACTTATAACCGAATAGTGTAATTTTGTATTTAAAAAAAAATCTTGTATTCATATACGAATTAATTTCATTTTCATAACGATGTAATACTAGAAAGAATTTTTATTTTCATTTCGCACAAAAGGTCAAAAAAAATTATGTTACTATAGAAATCTCGTTTTTCTTCGTTTTACCATCTTTTCACACGTTTACTCTCATTAGATAAAAGTTTAAAAATGCTCACTATATAAAAAAACTATTAATTTTTCCTTAAACTAGTTCGAAATTGTGGTTATACTTTTTTTAAAGTTGGATTTGTGTTCGATAACGTTGTATTGTAACCATGCTGTAACTAATTTTGTTTTGAATGTCGTATCTCGTTAACATATTTTAGATGAACAAGTAAAATACTCAAAACCTATTCTTACTTAAAACAGTATATTTCTTGTATTTATTCGCATTCTATAAACAATATTTTAGACCAGTTACTACAAAGTTAAAAAAAAACTCCTTCAAAACTTGTGTTTCTTTAATTATAAGTAATAAAATATTTATATTATTTAATAAAATATAAATAAATAAAAGCCCCAAACCGCCGGCCATTTAACATTTTCTAAGAAGTACCACTTCCTTTAGGGAAAGAAACAATCTAATCTATTTTTATTTACACCCCAACTTTTTCGAGACATTTGACAATACCCCGAAAAAGAACTAAAGTTCCAACTTTATATATTGGAGCAAAATGGACAAAAAAGAAATTCCGTGACCGCACTTTCCTGACCAGTTGATCCCGTCCCATAACTCAAAAGAATCTGACCGCAGATGTCCTTTAGCGGAACACTAGGGCCTGTCAACTGCAGGCCGTTGTTTCCCAAACTTCGCAAGAAACAAGGTGCTTACGGTGTTGTCACGCGAAAATTGGGGCCGGTTATAATGGGTTCAGTTCATGTTTTGGATGCTTTGATGGAGACGGGATTGTTTGGTATAGAATGGGGTGGGTAGTTACGAAATAATTAAGGAACATTGTGTTGGTTTTTATTATGTTTCAGTTTTTGGGTGGAATAAATAATGTATTTTATGTATGTAGATGCATACAATAAATCTAATGTTTTTCATCTTTATTTTAGTATTTATCTTTAAAAACAAATCAATACTTTATGATCTTCTCCATAAAACTTCAATTGGGTTCCCGAAAGTAAACGCCATTAACTGTTATGAAAAGGTTATACAGTAACCCCTCGCTATATCGCGCCTCGTTATACATCGCGCTCTCGGATATATCGCGCCTTGTATCATGTCTTCCGATTTCAACCTGATTTCTTTCCAATATGTATTTTTCTTAAAATCAACATGGAACACATGATCAAGAAAGGATAATCATATAATATCGGTGAGATGCAGTGTGTTCATAAACTTTCGTTCGTTGATATTTCCCTAAAAACAGTTTTTATAAGAAAAATCAAAGCAACTAACTTTAGATAGATTTTTTACTAGAAAATGAGTGAAATATGTGTAGTATTAAATGTGCAATAATGTGTAATGTTTACAGTAATTAATAATATAATTAGTCCAATCTATTTTTTTAGAGTAGTAGGAAGGTTATATTATTCAATATTTTCTAGTTTTTTAATATAAACACATCCTGAGCTTTAATTTAAAAACTTTGTTGAGAGCATATATACATCAGAAGTATAATATTTATCAAGTCGCTCGTTATATCGCGCACTCGGTTATATCGCGTTTAGTTTGCTTGTCTCCTGGGAAGCGCGATATAACGCGGGGTTGCTGTATCTTATCAGTTTCCGAATCATTGCTTAACGACTTACCTTAATCATTAAAAATATCTTACTTAATTCGTAACATTTATAAGTCCTTCGAGATAACTACAAATAAGTATTTTATTGTAATTTAATGTGTAAGGTCTAAAAAATCATGTAACATCCTACTCCTTCACATAAATAGTCAAAGATTAAAACTTTGTATAAATTGTTTAACTGTATTTTGTATTTTTTCTTAAGTATTTCTCTTGATATTTTTAACGTTGATTTTTTTCGCCCATTGGAAACTATTCCTTTTATATTGTAGAAGTTTTTTGTTAGATACAAATTTTAGCAGATATTTTATTCAAAAGTATGATTATCACATGCAAGTTTTTGATTTTTGTTTGGATTAATGTACATTGATGTTGTTTATAAAAATTTTAACAATACAATATTTAAAATATAGATGAAATCAATAAAATTAATAAATTTAAAAATTTAATCATCAGAATAAACTTCTATATAGAATTTTACTGATAATGATAAACTTAAATTTAAAATAGAAAGATTTAGCAAATGTAGGAAGCAGCCAACTCATTTAATTTCACTTGCCTATAAATATCCAGCATGTATTTTACATCGACATATAAACTACTTAAAATAAAATTTTGATGTTTATTCATCCAAGCTTTAGATAAAATTTGAATCTTACAATACAATTATTAGAGAATGCAGTAGTCGTTAACGACAATTCACATTTCCAAGAAGTATTTCCAAATGCCAAAATCTTGCTTACAATAAAGACTTAGTCAAGCATAATTTCGGTCAAAAAGTTTATTTTACACTACATCGCGTTTCATTACCGGAAATTTACATATTTCTACTTGCTGCTTAGCAAAAATGTGACTTTTTAAAGGGATTTTCTGGAATTTAAATTGAAAATTTTCGGTGTGAAAACGAAATCTATTCCACATATGGGCAGGTTTCCCCTTTAAATTTACATTTCATACCCGATTATGGTTAGGTGAAGTATACTATTATTCTTTATTAGGTATTTTTCAAAAGATATTATTATTCGTACTTATAAGTAAGTTTTCTATCGCATAATATCTTTTAAAAGATTTTAGATCATACTTATTTTGTAAGGAATAGATTCTCTTGTCCTGATGGTATGTTTTTTATTTCGCTGTTGTTATGTATAAAAAATACAAAAAGTAGAAGATGTTATTTGTTAGATATTATATTTATATATTATTGTGTCTATAACACGATATCATCAGATATTATTATGTTCTATTATATTCTTAACATTTACTTTTTACAAAAAAAAAAAAATATTTTGCAAATTTTTTCAGTTTCAAAGCAGTACAGATAATATTCATACATATTAAATATATATTTTTTTTACAGAATGCGCACTCGAAATAAAAGGGAAACCCATAATCTGTATACGAACCCTCGTTGCGTCATTTGCACAGCAATAAATGCATTGACCACTACACCATCTCGCAAACTAGTTTATTGAGATATTATTATTATTTTTTTGCAATCAAAATAAAACAGAAAAATATATAAACAATTGCAATATCTATCAGAGATTACAGACTAAAGTGGTCAAACCATGATTTACTTGAGCCATTACATCCTAAATTTTTACAGTTTGTTTTATTGTTCATCAATGACTTGTTTTGCCTTGATATGATACGTTAGCGACTCTGTGTCGTTTAGCAGGTTTATCTTAATATTGATAGTAGAGCTAACATCAATAGGAAACACCTACATTAATTATCTAAATCCAATGACTCTATGCATTATTTGAGCATGATGGATCCACTCATTATTATGTTATAGTAAGCCTGGTAATGATTTGCACGATAAATTATGCAGTGCATTCTATGAGATAGCTAAAATATAACTCATTGGCCAATTGATAAAATAACAATTCTCATTGTATTGTTATATGGCGATATAAAAGCATATTTTGACTGTAAAGACGTACATTTTTTCTTAAATTAATTTTAACACATTCATTTGCAAAACATTGCCGGCACAAACATTTCCAATGTTTCGCCGGTAACATATTATTATTATTATTACTAAATTAGATACTTTTTTTGTTTTTTTGTGCATAAAAACTATTAAACTCGCTTTTAAATTATATATTTTTTAAAGTTTATAAACATAAGCAAATTCTTCCATGCTCAACACCAATTTTCAAAATTTATTATAAATATTCAGTCTTAAAAATCATAATATTCATTTCTTTTTTGAAAAAGCTAAAAAAAATAAAAAAAAATAATGTACATAACTGAGTAAAAATGCATAAAACAAAATGAATACACCAGGTAAAAAATTTGTATTAAGTTCATTTTTAATCTATATAAATCTTTTTCAAACTTAAGAATATAAATTAAATGCTTCAATCTACATTTCTCCAATACACTGAAAAAATATTTTAACATTCTAACAATTTCAAGCATATACAACGAAACATAAGCTATTAATCAAATTACAGTTCCTTAACAAGTTAGCAGTTTAGATTTCTCTTGAGACTAAGAATCTTACGCGTAGCTGATGCATTTACTTAACTTTTCCTTTCCATGATAATATTTAATCATACTCAAGGTAAGTAGTTAATAAAGTATGTGTTTAATTTTCTGGTAATTAGCAGAGCTGTGATTTGCGTTGCCTAAGCAGTATTTTTTGTCACATTAAATATATATATGTGATAATTTTTTTTTTCTGCTTTTATAAATCATTAGAATTGAGTTTGCTTAATTGCGATTTTTTTATGTTTTTAGGGTTGGGTGTGAGTAGATAGATATCAGTGATAAGATATCAGTACATGACATAAAGAAAGAGGTTTTTATAATTTATTTTAAGTTCTTTAAAAAGTAAGTTGACTTTTGAAAAAATCAAAACATTTATACATTTTTGTGACTGGTTCATTAGTTAATAATTAAAAATAGTCTTATTATTATCTAAAAAAATTTAGTCTTGATTCCGAAACATAATAGTTACGTACCTTTGAACATAAACTATGCATTATCTTGGCTTTTAATGAAAAGTTAGCATTTATTTTTACAGTTTACAATTTCGCATCTTGTTTCCTAACAAATAAAAAATAATTAATTTAAGTTGAGCCATGGAACATAATATATGGCTCCGCAAGTTAAATATTCAACATCATTTTTGTTATTAGTTAGTATTTTGGGCTGTTAGTATTTCTTATTAGAATTTAGTTTGAAAGTTCCTTTAACTTTTATGGGCTACTTGGGGGGCTCGCTGCCACTCGCCAACCCCCGAAAAATGCTACGCAATTCCTCTTTGTTTGCTCCACAAACAAACATGCAAGACAGATATATTTTAGTTAAAAGGTCCCGATCAACGGGGAGAGTGCGCAAGACGAAAAAGGGAAGATGCATCGGCTTCGGCTGTTTTTACGATGCGTGGCCAGAATCTCAAGACCGATGCTAACAGTTGAAAAATAAGCTAGTTTCCGTGGGACTGCTCCAGGGTATCACGTAGCTCTAGCGCTAAGCAACGATCTCGACCAAAGCCATGGGACGCGACCTGAAGCAGCCACTGCACAAAACAAGCACACCGCCACACTTACTTTCAGCGTTTTTGACGCTTGTGATTTTATGAAGCCGCTTAAGTCACGTGGCTTTCAAGTGTCCGACAATCACTACCTTATATTACATAGAGAAATGGTCTTTTATTTAAGTCAACACATTTATTCATAAAATATTTAGTATCTTATCGAGATAGTTACACGCATGAGAATGAAACACACACTTGTATGCAATTTATTTTATTTATACCTTATAAAATATTCTAAATATTTAGCTATGCTACAAAGAGATGCAAACACCAAGATTCAAAATATCCTTGAGACATAAAATAAGATTTACTTGACCCTAAATATGATCCTTCTAAAAATAAAACATATTTCACATCTATATTTATGTAAGTCTAAGAAAATATGTTAGTGAAACGAGCCTTTTTCGTATATAAAAATAAATGTAAGTGTTCTTGAAACTATTTCCTGGGAAAAAGTATACGATTTTCCCAAGCCCCGTGGCCACATGAGACTAGTCCCATTTATTTTGACATGATAATGATATGTACTCTTCTTCTTTTTTTAGTTTCAAAGAAAAATGGGCGCGAACTTTGCGCTCTCTCTCACTATACCGGCGGAAATAAGTAAAATAAAAATGCACATAGCTCGCATTGAGATAAGAAGAATATAGAGATGCTTGGCGCGAAATGAAGTGATACCGCCAGAATGTCGCCAAGTGACCATAGTAAGACCAAATAAGCCGCTCAATTAACGTTAGTTTAATGTAAAACTCAATATTTTAATCCTGAAAAGCGGTACTTAAAAATTAAAACATAATATTTGGCACGATGGCATATGATAGTTGGCACAGGTGTATAATGATATATAATTTTGATTTCAGTAAATATTTTATTTTTTGCTCACTTAATTCTATTTCAAGGTAAAACTCATTATTTTAATCCTGAAAAAGCGTTAATTAAAAATTAAAATATGACATTTGGCACGATATCACGATAGCATATGATGTTATTGATGAATTTGATGGCAGCAATTATCTTCACAATTTTCTCACTTAATTCTAATTCAATGTAAAAATCGTCATTTTTTTCCTATAAATAAGCGTTGATTAAAAATTAAAAAATTACTTTTGCGCTATTGTAGGATGTAACACTAGATCTGTTATTATACTATATGACTGAATTTTTCTTCAAAATTTTTTTTCTCAAAGAAAAATGCAATGCAATTATAGTTTTTATTAGCGATTCAGAAATCGCCAAGTCGATGCTGTAAGCCAATGCAAACTCCACTGTAGAATAGCGCCAAATTCTTTGCCGAGAGCGTCTATTAAGGCTTACTACAGAGCGATCAATGGCATCACTTGGCGAAACAGTTTTTAAACTGGTTTTTGCCTGGCAGAATCTCCATGTTCTTCTTACCTCCATGCAATAGCCTAGAGTAATCTGGATGTAGGAGACAGGTTTATGCATTGAGTGCTTCGAAACTAGCTCAAAAATGAAGAAAAGTGTTTAAGAATATGTTCTGTTGGGTGATTTCAATAATGGGCTATGCCTTGAGGGAGTTACTTTACTATATATCAAAGCACATGTGAAAGTGACGCAAATAAAAATAGTATTTGTTTACTTTACAATCTTTTAAATATGTTATTTTATGATTTATGGAATTTTAAAGTTCAGATTTTTTAAGTAAACGCGTTGAGACACACTAAGGCACGTCTACGCACGAATAAAAATTCATATATAACATTCAAATGGGCTCTGCTGAAGTATAATATTTATTTAAATGATATACTTTCCACCTAATGCGCTATATGCATTACATAGATATATGTGAGCGCCGTGTAAAACATATGTGTTCGGAGACTCGTGATTCTTAGAACATGTTTATTGTGTTTACAACACATTTAATATTTTTGATGTACGCTGTGAGTAAATAAGCTATACATGTATGATGTAATTTAGAAGATATATGAGCGATGTAGTCTGAAATTTTAATTCAGGCACATAGAAAGAATGCTTACGTACAAAAATTTAATAAATTTGTGGCACTCATACTACGAAGTACACGTATTAAGATTATATTAGTAATTAGTTAAACATAGACTCTTAAAATATTAGTTATACATAGACTCTCAAAAGACATATTTTTTCCCATTATATCCAGTGCATTCCTCGCCATAATATATCATTTTCAATTTTAAAAACACGCATGCGTTATTTTAATTCGTTTAGGAACTATTAATTTTGTTACAATAATAAACAAATTGTAATTTCGTTAGTGTTAAAGTGTATTACCAAAGTTTAAAAGTCTATTTGAAAAGATGATTTCAATTTTTTTAAAAATATCTTTAGATAAAGGCAGTTTTTAAATATTATTTGTACATTGTTATTTACGTGTCATTAAAATAAGAAGTTAACACTTATTTGAAAAAGCACTAAAAATTACCAATAGAAGTATTAACAATTACTTTTCTAGTATATATATTTTTAAATAGTGAGTTCAGTATTATATAGTATATATGTTTTCTTACTTTTTGCGTTAGCTACAATTATATTTCAAAAAGAAACCGAAATAATCAAATATATGAATTTAAGACGATAAAAAAAACATAAGTTTTATAATTTTAATCGGAATAATGTTTTTTAAAATTTTTTGGACAAATTAAATAACCGAATTTATAAATACATAAAGAAAATATTCAACATGATAAAATATAAAAAACTATATTCGCTTCCATACACAAATATACACATAAAACTGGGACAGAATACCCAGAAAAAATACAAACTTTAAATCCTGCCCACAACATAAGTGATAGAAGTAGTGGTCCTACGACAGTAACACCACCTGTGCCCTGGTACATATTGATTTCAAGCACTTTAAACTTCATTGACTTTTTACTGCTTCAACGTTGAGTGGGCTACTACAGCTGAACGTCCATGATTTTTTCTTCTATTAGAAGTGGTTTGGAGCAATTTCTATCCTTTTTTTTTAAAGTTATATTATGAGTTTATTTTGGTGTTCATGGGTTTTGTTTTTGAAAAGTCAATTTGTTTTATGTTTTATTTTTTTAGTGGCATGTTTGAGTTTTTTGTAAGGAAATGAGATGCTCTGAAGTGTGTTATTTGTGTAGTCAGTTTGTTAGGGGAAATGAGCTGGAAAATGTATTGGTTTGCATTTTTTATATTTTTATATTTAAAAAAAATGGAGGGGATATTTTTGAAGTGTCTGTTTGTTTTAGGAAATAATTACACGTAATAAAAAGTTTAAAAACCGCATTTGTTAAGTTGATGTTTTTTATTTAATCTGAACCGTCTAATTTAATGATCTGTTCTTAAAAATGTTTGATAAAAACATTCTACTCTTTTTTAAATGTATTTAATTAATGATCTACAAATTGAAAAAAGCCTTAAAATCTAATTGAACCAAATTTTGCTTAGGCTATTTAATTAAAGATTTGTAATTAAACTTTTGTATTTAATATATTTTTTCGTTAAAGGTTCATTTGAGTGTTGATTGTATGAAACCTTATTTTTTATGAATTGATAAGGATATACAGTTAGTCATTGTATGTATTGGCTTTCTATATTAGTCAACATTGAATATTTTTATCAATAGAAACATCCACTTGAAGTGTTCCTTTCCAAATAATTTTCGTAAGGCAATGTGTCAAATTTTCTTTAATTCAAAATTGAATCCAAGTCGTCAATCTCACCATTTTATTACCCTCCAGTAGAAATAATATTCAACAATATATATTACAACATCTATAAGAAAAAAGATTTCTAATGTTTTTCAATTCAGGGAATATTTAGGGATGGATTGATGGTGAATGCACCGTAGATAATAGCTGGTAATAGCCAGCTCGACATATTAAAACTATTCAAAGAAAAAACAAATAAATATGTGATTCAACAACAGGCAATGAAAGTATAAATTGATCGAGATATTGATAAAAAAATACATTGTGCACTTGATCAAATAAAAAGTTTAACAAGTATTGTCATTATTACATGGCGGTTTGAAGAAATCTACGTAATTTAAGCTGTATTTGTATGAAAAAATATTTAAATTGATGATGAACTTAGCACAATTTTGAATTAAAGAAAAGTAGAATAGTTAGTTGCATGCTAAATTCTTATAAGAATTAGAATTTATGATAACACGGTATAATCTAACGTTGTTAAGGCTAGCTACATTTTTGTTATACTAAATGTGTTCTTTAAATGCTGTAAAAACACATGTTTACACCCTTGCATAAGTTACAGCGCGTGCACCTGAGCATCAATTAGCATCAGTTACACCACGCATTCAGAAATAAGAAAAATTGTACATACTTTCACTAATTCATTTGTTTCTATCCCGAGGGAAAATCAGAGGAATAAAAATACATATTACTTTGCTATTGATGCAATTTTACTTTTGATTATTTGCAGAAATGTAGTTGATAGTTTGCCAAAACACTTACTATGTATTGATCTTCGCATAAAAATATCTGTAACCTTTTATATTTACAATAATAAATTTCTCACTTTTGCCTTTCAGTCTTAGTTCACGGTCGTGGTTATAATTTAATTCATTAATGGCCGCTTTCGACATTTGTAACTATTGCAAACATTATTGTTTTATTCTTGATGGAATCCATAGGTAATATGCGTACATATATAACTAAGTTTTGGAAAAAAAAATATATATATTTGGAACAATACAAAAGATGACTCAACTGATTTTGTTGAGATATATAAACATCTTTAATATCAAATAAAATTAGTATTAGGTCGAACATATCGGAATTAATTACCCATATAATTGAAAACTTCAAGCTATGTTAAACATGGTTTAGTTAAATATAAAATTAATTCTATTTTTAAGTGCATGTCTTTAATTTCCCAACGTTTAATAATTCAGAATTTTAATTAACTGAATGCAACTGATATAGGTTTTTTTTATGTGCCGAAGTGATAGCCAAGTCATATGGATCCATGAGTCCTGATTACTAAAAAAACTAAACTCCTCGGCGCAACAGCCCGTTAGTTTGCCATGTGCCGTACCCATTTCAGATTATTGCTTCTGCAATTTGCTTGATAATATCTTGATACAGGTCTATCACATTGACGAAAAGACTGTCATTTTCTCTCAGATTAACATTCATAGAATACACTCATAGATGTGACATGGTGTCAGCTATGTATCTGGGCAATTATTACAGTTCTTACTGACTCTTATGCCCTCTTTGTCTATCTCAATGCCTCTGTAATGGTTTGTTATCGGCCTGTCTACAGTTTTTATAGTGAATATATCTGTATTTATATATTATTACTGATATAGACTTTCTTTGTAATTGAATTTTCTCTCAGTTATGACTTAGTTATTACATTTGCATCTTGCAGGGAAACGTTAAAATGGTTATTGCTCATATTTCTGACTTCTTTGGCTAATTTATCTATGTTTTCACAGCCTGCAATGGCAACATATGCAGGTATACCCTGCAGAGTACAGATTATTGTTTTTAATATAAGAAATAATGGGAATTTGCGGTGATTTCTTAGGTAATAGAAGATTTTAAAAAAAATGCTTGAAACTGTTATAGTTAAAATTTCTTTAAGCACCACAAGGAGACTAGAAATATACAGTAAAAAACGAACCGCATACCTACTTACTTATCATAGTTAAAAATAGACGTTCAAATGGTTTCTTAATTTGACGTATACTTGTAATTTTAATTAACAATTAAGAAGGCAACAAGCCTAAACTTACATGAAATACTAAATACTGCAATTATGTTGCATCGGATGTAAAAAAAAAAAAAATATGATGATATGTGTAGATTAAATATGATTTTTATTGTATTATTATTAATCTAATAGGTACTTTAGAGATAAAAATAATAATATGATAATTCATTCATTTTGCTCTAGGTCTAGGACTAATAGCAGATATAAAATTTGCACATTATAACTTCTGTAAAAAACTGCAGTTATATATACTTAATTTAACAATGGAAGTTGGAAAAGCTGATGAGACACGGCATATAGAACGATATGTGATGATATAGTTCTATATGCCGTGAACGAAAACTTTAGCACAAAAAGTAAAATTCAATAAATCTGTGATTTATAATTTGATTATATTAATACAAACTAATTAAATTATACAAATTACGACAGAAGGATATAAATTTTGGAATATCCGGAATAAGCATTCTACAACATTTTAATATAAGACGCCAACATTAAATACCAAATAGTTAAAAGTGAATGGCAACATATTTCCGTATTCTAATTTAACTCTCAAGACGACAACGCTTCCTTTCAAATTAGATTAATTTAGCAAATTAAGGAAAAGCCGAAATAGAAATAATGTTTCCCGATCGATTTTGTAAACTTCTCCATTAATTTTATAAAACTAATTACCTCTTTTCTCACTTTTGATTAAGGATATCAATAGTTAACAATTTTTGGAACGGATTTCAGACGCTTCATAATCCTGCAGCATAAATAAACTGGGAAGACGGATGATCTGAAAGTTTGACATAGAGACTTACGGACATTAATCACATAAGAATGCGTAATTAATAAATTAATTTTAAGAAACGCTTAGGTTATATATAAGCGGATGTATAATGCATCCTAATTTGAATGAATTAATTGGATTTCTTCGCTTGAATTTTAAATAGGCCATGGAGCTTAGGTATTTCAAGTTACTCTGTTTAAAGAAAATATTTAAAGCTTAGGACACAGTTTAAAACATTTCCTAATTATGCATGACTGTACATGTAGAGTCTACTTTGCATTTAAGGTCAAAGGCGTAATAAATGGTTCCATGTTAAGGTCATTAGTTATTCATATCATAGAAAACTGTTTTAAGAGGATTAAATGATAAACATATTTGCCTCAAAAGTGGGGAGTTTACCAGTTTATTCCTAAATAAATTTGTCTAATGAATAAAAAAGTTTCGGAAATATATGAAAATATAATCGGTGAGCATCTGGTCATATTAGGTTATTCTATCATTTGATTATGTTTGTAAATTCAACTTAGTGCAACCTAGCATAGGATTCATAAAAAACAAAATTAATTTGATTCAAATAATGATCTAAAACGTTGCCAAAAGGAGTAAGTATTTATCATTAGTAAAAATATTAAACATGAATTCTCTTTGTGGTGTATTATTACACAATTGGTATATTATTGTACAAAAGTGATGTATTATTGCGCACAAATGAAATTATATAAATATGAAATAAATAAAATAGCTAAATTATGATAACACATATTTAGTTAAAAACCTTACTTAGTAGAAATTTCACCACATTAACTCACCCGTTTAAGAGTTAACTTTGAAATCGTTATTTATGATCATATGCTTAATCATATGCTTTTTTTTTGAAGTTATGAATACTCAATTACATATGGTATGGTATGGTATGATACATATATATTCCTGCTTATATTTGTCCAGCTTGTGTGCTTGTCACTTAAAACCGCTTATAACATTCGTCAAGTGGGACAGACCATTTTTACAGACACAAACAATGAATAAGAAAATAACAAAATAAATCAATTATATTGACTGTCACAAACATCCATGCCTGACCGGGATTCGAACCCGACCCCAGAAGCTCCAAAGGCTAGTACACTAAACGTTCAGCCACCGGGGCGGCCTCAATTACATAAGTTTACTATAAATAATTTTGGTAGCAGTGATAAGTCATTTAACCATTATCAATCCAAATTTTTTTTTAGTTGTTATCTAAATGATCTTTTATATAATTCATATAAGTGAAAATGCATTGTATTCAGAGAAGAAGCATATTTTTATGTACAAAGAGAATATCGAATTACTAAATATATTTTGAGAAAACGCATTCATGCAAATAGAGACAATAAGGAAGTTAATAATGGCATTACCTTAATGCAAACAAAATTTAGTTTTTTCCTCTACTTGAAATCTGCACAATTTACCAAACACTAATGTGACTCATCTGTAAAAGGCGATTCTAATCAGCTTTGCTTTATAAATGCCCATCTACATTGTACTTAACCAATATAATGCTTTTAGCGTCAAGGAACAACATATTAGGATGCATGCAGTAACTAGAGAGTGATATTTCAGAATGATGAATCGGTTAGTAGGGTAGTCAGGTGCAGAAAACCCGAATTTCGATCAATCTTGGGTTTATTTTCAACTAAACATACTTGGGGGGAAAATATGAGTTTGTTTAAGTCGCATTTTAATTTTGCAATACCCATATACATTTTATTGGTTTGGTATATTGAAAGAAACTCTCATACACAGTGATAATATTCAATTAAATATCATATTAAACCAATAAGTGTTTTAAATATTCAAATTGAAATTAAATTAAAGGATTGCATTAAGTATTCAAAAAGTAATTTAAGTATTGTATTAAAGTACATGCAATTGAAGTAGCATCAAACCTTACAAGAATGCACCTAACGTTCTAGTTTATTAACTTTGATTAATAAGTACAGATCGCGATAAAAAAAATTTCAATTATAATTTTTAATTAACCGATGCTCCAGATGTCAAACCACTTCATAAATATTAACGCAGCCTCAGCATTCCGTAGAAAAAATATTCGAATGCAATTTATTTAATTTATTTTACGTAGCTTTTGAAAAATATTGAAATATTTTTAAATCATTAATATGCTTTTATATCCTATAATAACTAAACTACAGTTACTTAATTCAGAAAATATATACAACACAATAAACAATAACCCTTATAATTTATCTTATAACAATTTATTTCAGGAAAAATAAATGTATTTCCACATATTCATTATGCAGAAAATAAAATACATGATTGTATTTAAAATGCAATGAAGTTTAAAAGTTACAAAAAATATCAGTTATGAATAAATATATGAAAGTATAAGCTATTTATGTGGATTTAAATTGAATCAAATATCCAAACAGGGAAAAACATTAATGGATTTACAGTGTTCTAATTCAATAAGTATTTCTACCCAACATAGGTTCCACGAACATTAATATGTTCGATGTCCCGCTGGTAAAAAAACTCTACCAACTGGAAGATATTCGATTTGGAAAAATCGCCTCAGCTCATGCGAGAGTGGAATGTTCTTTTTCTTAAATATAACAAAAGTCACTCCTAGAAGTCCGTGAATCTTTGGAACAAAACAATTGACTTTTCAATTAGAGAAATAGTTCCGAATTTTTCAATACCCGAATTCTGAATCGTATTGTTCTAAAGCAAACATCTTTGCTGAATTTTGCGCCATGTAATCGTTCGTAATGATTTGTTTGAAATAACTCCTCAAATTTGATAAAAGTGTTGAAGGGAACCCTAAGTAAATTCACTGAAACTCAATTTGTTTTAATGATAGAAGTAGAAAGAGTGATTTGATAATTTTTTAAGCTTTTGTTTGTGATCTTCCTAATTCTGAAAATAGTTCTAATTTGATTCAGTGATTATCTTGGTAAATCGGGCTTTAAGAAACAATAAACTGCTTTGGAAGATTAAAGAATTGTTCGAAACTATGTGTAGGCTATACAAATACTTTGGAATCATTATCTACTATTTGAGTAAGTCTTGAATGTTTAATTAAATAAAAATTTATCTGAAATGTTCTGATTAATTTTTATTTTCTTTCAAAGATTATTAAAAAGAATCTTCATAGCAATACACGATAATCGAATAAACTATTGTCACGTTAGAATGTGTGCCAAAATTCTTATTGATTCATTTCGAAAATTAAATTGAGTGTAAACTTTATTCAGTATAAAAAGTTAATTAATAATTTAAAATTTCGATAAATAATGTCTTTGTTTTATTGAAAATAGGTCCTTAAACAGGAAGCACTAAAAAAACATATTTTCATCGATTTTCATTTTTTCCTTATTTTTAATAAATTGTCACTTTGTAAAATACATTTTTGCTAGTTAGAAATTCCATTCCATTTCGAACTTAACAAACTAATCAAAAGAAATAAATGAAACAATGTATTTTTTTTGCTGATGAAAAATCTTATTTTAATACAAAGAAATGATTGCATAGCGAAAAAAAAACCAAGACAGTTTTAATCTGCAGGCATTTAACTTTCACGGTGCACAAAAAAAAATCTTTAATAGATAGAAGATTTTGACGATTTACGAACCACTCGGAAAATCCCTTTCCCTTAAAAGAAAAGTGTTTAAAAACACCATTAACAGTGACATTCCTTGACACAAGGTGCAGCAATTTTTTCTTTTGTATGAGGGGGAAGATCGATTTTTGATGCTCCAGAAGTTTTTCTTACGTTTTAAAAGCCATTTATTTTAACTCGACATTTTTCGATGGATGGATAAGCGGAGGAATATTTCTTCGGAGTCATTGGATGCAAAAGTACTCCGTCGTTAATCTTCTTTCGTGAAGTATAGTCTATGGATGAATGTGAAATTACATACCAATCCATATTTTTGATTTTTGTAGGTAATGTAGGAGCTGCAAATGTAAGATGCAATTTTCATGTATGAAAAAAAGTTATTTAAAATAGTTACAGTAATTTTTAAATCTAAGAAAGCGGACATTGCTTGTATAGCAAAACCGACCTTAAGTTTGCAGCATAGAAATGTACTAGGCGGAGGAAACTGCGTAAACAACGCTGCTTTCGCCGAAATTTCGAATACTCCGATTGGTTGCTCCTTTGACCCTGATATTCGTGCCCCCTGTTATGTCAAAATCGAAGGAAAAAATAATTAAAATAACACTCTAACTGAAGCTAAACTAATAAAAATAATAAATTTATGTCTTGAAATAGCAAATAATATTGCTTATTGAATGTGAAACACCTTTTTTTTATTCGATTATCGCCCTCGAAAATGGGAACTATTTACCCTTTTTCTCGTAGAACATTTGTATACTGCAAACTTAATGTCGGTTTAGGTTTATGTTTGTAAATTGTTTATCAATATACTTTACACTGCTAAAATGTTTGGTGCAGGATTGAACCGGAGTAATAGAACTTTCTAGCTGTCACCACTCGAGCGTTGATTCACCACTTTTACGGAGCAACAAAGTTATGCTTTAATCACGAACTTTGTAATTCACTCTCAAAGTACCAGGATTCTGGGGCAATTTCTGCAATAAATATTAACAGTGTAGATATAGAAATTTCAGAAATGTCCCTCGATTTTTATGATTTTGCATTCATTGGTGATAAAATAATTTATTTTACCTTTAAAGATGGTTAGTAAGCAAGATTAAAATTATTAAATTGCACGGAAACTCTACATTCATCGTAGTAAGTTTCAACTTTCACCGAATATTTATATTTCGAAACCTTTATGGGAAATATTGATACAAAGGGCTGATGAAAACTACATAAATCATAAATCAATTTAACATCATTATTTAAAGGCATAGCTTTAAGAATTTATATTTTAAACGGTTTGTAAATTCAGGAATTTAAAGTCATGCACAGTAAGGAAATATTTTATTCAACTTAATAAATCTATCAAATCAAAACCCAGAGTTATAATTTTTCATTGTAAATTTACAATTATTCGATCATAGATTTTTTTTACGTTGTACTTTAGATTAATAAGAACTATTTTAAAGCATTACTGAGCAACTAAAGTCGAAACAATTCTGAATACTTTCAAATAACCGGTCAAACAAATATGTAATTTACTTCAGCAAACAATAATTTATTCACGGAATTCCGTTAAGGACATTTTTTCAAGATGAAGTAATTTTCGGAATTCCACAAATTAAATTAGCCCTTTGGGAAAATGCCGGGGTTAGTGTTGAAACACGCATAAAGCGAATTAGATTCATGACATTTGCCGTCCTGGTCTCTTTGCTAATGAAGTCTTTTCCCTGTTCCATTAACTTAATTTTCGCATTTCGCAAGAAAGAAAATCCAAAATGTCGAATTTGGATAACAGCCCAGAAAAAGACTGCCAGCAGAGCGGAACGTGTTCATTTAAATATGAATGTTATTTTCTTCCCTCAAGCAGTTTTTCATCAACTCTAATTTGGTAATGAGACATGCAGTATTTATATATTTTTTCTTTGTATATACTGCATGTGTCGAAAGCATTTAATATGAAAAACATTTAATCTTAAGCGTTTAGAATTGAATCTTATTAATAATGGATCAAATGTTGGTAACTTGTATAAAAGTAATTTATTTGTGGCAATCCATTATAAAAATAGAATGATTTTTTGAATATACAAACTAGTTACAAATCGATATATGTTATAAAATGATTTATTAACACATAAATATTTGCAATATTCGCATAAACTGTGTACTGACAGAGCACGTTATTTAAGACTTTTGCAGCATAATTATTGGTTGGTCGGTAGACATATATTTTCAGGCTTGTGTGCTTGCTCAGAGAGCCGCTTATAAACCTTCGTCAAGTAGGACAACACAAGACACACACAAACACATATGACAGATGTTGCCATCTGTCGCCACCTCCGCAATTTAGACATGTCCCTGAAGGGGAGGGACATTTTCTCCAGGGACCGTATAATTATATATGAAGTTTATTCTTAATTTGACCAGTGTAATTATATATCAAGTTTATTCTTAATTTATGACTTATGACTTTCTTGGTGGGGGGCAAGATCGCCAGGCACTGCGACAGTCTATTGTACTAAGCCCCAGAAATGACACAAGCACAAGAGAAACACAAAGAAAGAGACGACACAAACACATAGACAAATAACAACATTTATTGACAGTCACAAACATCCATGAATGAACGGGATTCGAACCCGACCCCAGCAGCTCCAAAGGCTAGAATCCTAACGAGTGTGCCACTGGGGGGGGGGGGGCTATTCTTAATTTAGTTCCTTCGTTACAATTTTGTGTGAAAACCACTTAATAATTTTTAATCACTTACATAATTATTTACAGCTGAAATGATACTTGGTAATATATTTCGAGAGTCTGATTTAAAAAAAAAACCCAATGTTATTTTAGTGCTGCTTGATATCAATCCCTTTCATGTTACAACCGAGTTCATTTAATTTAATCACTTGATGGGGTTTTAATATAATTATTCGCAATTAATATTTACAAAAAATTTGTATCCATAATATTTCTTATAAATACAAAAACAATTTCGTAGTAAATTCATAAGTATTATAAATTACCAAATAAATATTTATTTTTACATTTCTTAGAACAGATGTCCAAAAATCTGAATGGAATTCAGTTTAACTTGAACGAATTAAAACCAACCTTCATCTACACCTATAAAACGCACACTTTCCCGCTTTTTGTCCTTCATTTGGATCAATTTAACCATCAAAAGATAGAGAAATAACTTTAAATGGTCGCAAAGCAATCACATGAGTCAGCTATTACTTCATTATACCTGATATTTAATGGGATTATTCAATGGGGCGCTCCGGAATACATTAAAAAAGTTTTTCAGGGGACCATTAATGGGAAAATAAACTGTTCCCTTGAGGTAGAATTGTAATAAAAATGTGATATTTCTTTTGTAAAAAAAATATTTAATTTCTTTTAATGCTATTTATGACTTATGCAAAGATGGGAAGTGAAATCTACTAAGTATTGGAAAAGTAAATAAATTGTGGATGTAATTGTACTTGGTGCTTGGTGCTATAACTCCTATAAGTGTTATTTTGAATTTTTAAATGCTTAGTTTTTTTTCCCCTTAAGGACTCATAATAAAAGAAGCTAGATGTAAAGTTGAGAATAAAAATCTTTACATTTTGAATATTTCACTATACATAATCCGTAAAAACGGAATTTATAAATCATTTTTAACATTGGTAGTTAAAGAATGTTAAAATAATTGACAAATTTGTAAACTCTGTGAAAAAAGCCTTAATTAAAGTAATGTACTTTTGTGTGTGTAGTAAGGAAATACATTTATTATTATTTTTGTTAAAAACTAATTTAGTCAAGTGTAATTATGAAAAATAGGGTAAAATAAAAGGTGTGTAAACTTTATTCAAAATATTTAAGAAAAATCCATATAAAAATGAGGTTTACTCCTAAAAATAGATAATGATAGTTTAATAAAAAATGTCCTACTATTATCGAGTGACCTTTAATTAATTATTCATTCAAACCCAAAATTAAATATTATGTCATTAATGTTTAATTAAATGTCTGACATAATAAATAGTTAAAATTTTACACTTCATTTTAAATGCATATTAATTAAAGCTATCTTTTTTGTAATTATTGAATTCTGTAATTCCAGAATTATTGTTTTAAAGTATTAATTCAGCAATTAAAGATATTCTTCAAATGTAAAAACAACAACAATATTTTTCGTTTAGTAAAGGATATTTTAGCAAGGATAAACACTGATATGAATTAATCAGTATTTTTTTTTATTTTTTATTTATATTTAGTCCTTATAAGTACTGACATATTTTTTCACATACCAGATTATCAAGTTGAAACGTTCCTGGACCCAAATTCTGCATTAAATACTTATTTTAATGATTCGCAGATACTTTCTTACATGACTATTTGTTATTGAAAAACTCCATCCTAACAGGAATTATTTTATTTACAAAATCCTGAAGAGATAAGGTAATTTACAATTTTAATTTTTATAATTTATATTTCAGTTGTGAACCAGAAATATGAAATACACCTCTTCGACGAGTTCATTCTCAAAGGAAACATGGCCGTGCTGAGATGCCCAGTGCCCAGTTTCGTCAGTGACTATGTGCGAGTGACGTCATGGGAGCGAGTTGATGGATTCCTAATTACCCCCGGAATCATTAGCGGTATGTGGGCATTAGCAAGTTCTTAACTCTTGAATAATGTATGTTTAGAGACGTTTATCTGAATGAGCCTTTCCGTTGTTTTGGCTTGAATAAATAAAAGTGCCGTATTGACAGTGTTAATTATGACTTTATGTTATATAGGTATGTGTGTTAAATAATTAAGACGTATGTGATGGCATAAAATATAATGTGTTAATAATATTTCAAATACAATAAATATTTTGTCGTGCAAGTAATTGTATAAATGTTAATACTTTTAAGCCTAGTTAGAATTAAAATTAAAATGTTCCTAAATAACTTCACAAAGTTCTATAAAACTGTTATCTCTTCTTATATTAACTTTATGCAATGGAACAAAATTACATATGCCTCATTATCAATAAGTATTATAACAGGTTTATTTTTCCTCAAATAAATTACGTTTAAATACATCACACCATGCTCGAAAAAGAGACTTAGCGGACAAATAGCACTTTTATAATTAAAATTGCTGTAATATTAGAAATTTTAATATTCAGCGATTAACGCAAATAAAATTATTTTTGTATGGTATAATAGATGAAGTGCAGTTCACAGATTTTTTCATTTTCTAGACTAAAATGCAATGGATAAAATAAACATAAGTTTTTTTCTTGTTCTGAATAATTAGTTTTTAGCACTGTCCATTTCCACAAACGGCTCAATAAGAAATGACGAATATTCATTTTTCAATAAAATTAAAGACTGAAATATATATTTATTTAGCAATGCATGTTCAGTGCTCTTTGTTAGAATACATGTGTAACAGCATGTTTAATGTTCAATACCAATTAATTTAACTCAAAGCATTTGGTTCTTCTGGCTTGGATGAATATTAAATGATAAAACTGTTAATAAAAATTACTTATTACAATTACATAGTTTTAAATCAAATTAGTTGTTAACCAGTATTTCTAAGATAAATTGTATTAAAGTGGTTAAATTTCAGTTTAAATTATGTTTCAGGTAAATACGGAATGTTGGAAAACGGAGACTTGTATTTCCGAGATTCCTCCGAAAGGGATGCCGCTTACAGCTTCAGATGTCACACAGAGAATCTTATCACGAGAGAGAAGAAAGTCAGCACCAATTATTCAAAAATCATAGTTACAGGTAGGTTCTATTGATGAACTAAAAATTAAAATGTATGACATCGTGAATAGAAAGGTGAAGGATCTCCCATTTAGTTTGACAATGACAAATGGCAGTGATTGCGCCCTCTAGAAGGGAAGAGTGTGTCTTTATAGCACATTACTCCGCTCGCCAGAAGAGACAGTCACAAGAGACACACAAAGAAGGACGCCACAAACTCATAGACATAAATCAACATTTATTGACAAGCACAAACATCCATGCCATGACCGGGATTCAAACCCGAGTCCAGCAACTCCAAAGTCTAGTACTCAAACAATTGCGCCAGCGTGCCGGCTCCCTTTAGTTTACATGGTATATATTTTACTTATCAGAGAACTCTGATTTATATATTCAGAAACGAATAACGGTCAGCTACCAGATGTGCGTAATTTCAATCATATTTTTTTTGCAAAACTGCTTTGATATCCCATAATTCGACAAAAAAGGTGGATGAACTAACATCCGCATGATATTAAATCGAATTTTTTTTGGTATATGAAACTTAAATTGCATATAGCATTTTTTCTAAAATAATGAGCACAATTATTTTCTTAATTATTCAACCAATTTATAGAAAAAAAACAGAACTTCAATTTTCAAAAGTTTGTTTATTAAATATATCTATTATCTCCTATTAATGAGGACCTATATAAAAGTCTTTAATTTGTATTTAAGGTTGAATGACTTAATTTTATTCACTAATATTTAAAGCGTTTCTAACTGCAGTGAATGATTTATTTTTTAAAAAGTACTTCCATGCCAAGTTATTCATTTATTTGAATCTAAGTATTTTGAAGAGCTTTTCATTTCCTTATTTTCAATACATACTTTTCAGTCGGTAAAAAAAATTTAATACCCAATGATATCCTTAGAGATCAATGTTTTGATGAAGCACTCTAAAGGATTAGAAATAACCATTTCACTTCAATCTCAACTTTCTCTGAATATTACGGGGATATTATATCAGTAAATGACATGCACTTATTGGAAAATAAAAAAAAAGCCCTTTAAAATGACTAATTGGGCTGTATATTTTTAAAAAGGAGAAACATAGGCGAAATCGAGAGCGGCATCAGAAAGACTTCACCATTTATTATTCTACGTGATGTCACTCCCCTAATTGGTCATATAAAGGCTTTAGCGTTGCAAAACTCCGAACTAAAATACAGGTCTGGTTCATTCATTGGCGACTTTTTATAATGGTAAATTCAACTCGACGCCTCATTTGACGCCAATGAATGGTTTGGACCATATATCTTAGCTATACTTTGGAGATTGTGAGTTATGCAGCTGGACCCTTACAAAATACATGAGCAGAGAAGAAACATGCAAGAATTATATTACTTAACAGTCCCTTAATTAAAAACATTTGTTTTAAAATAATAGAAAGGAAAACAATATTAAACTAAAAATAACTAAAATAATTTGACTTATGTAAATATTTTAGCTAATAAGTGAGTTTATTATTTTAAGTAGTATTACCAATTCTAAATAAAGAGTACAGCGGAAGAATCACTTGATTTATTAGGAGTCTTCCCGTTATTGTACCTGCTTGGCGGACATGAAACCGGTTTTTCTTTCGATTCTTCATTCGCGGTACAAACGTGTGACTCGCGTCCACTGATCTCTGGCGTGAATCAGGAAGGGTTGCCGCGAAAGAAAAACAAAGCGAGTAACCAGTTTCTTTTTACCAGTGTAGGCGATTTCTCGCTATCATTGCCAAAAAGGCCTATTGTGGAAGGCCTTCTACGAAATCAATCGGTTTTTTTCCCCTGTACTCTCCAAACATTTAGGTATTTTGTGAATTTACAATATTTTCATAAAAGAAATAATGAATACGAGGACTAATAATAAGTATATATTTCTTTTTTGAAATTCGAAATTTAATAGTTTTATTAACTTCTACTTTCGTTTGCAAATAGTCAAAAATTGTTTTTATAAGAGTAATACTTCGTCTTTTTAACAACATTCCCCAAACATGAAAAAATACAACACAAATAAACGACACAGCCTCTCCATCCATCCTTTATTCATGAACCCAGTGACAGAAGCACTTAAACATCCATTTATTTCAGAGCCGCATCACAATCAACCTCCGAGGATCACTCGTCGCTCCACTCGCATCCGAGCCACAGCCGGACATCGTACCACGCTGACCTGCGTCGCCCAGGGTCATCCCACCCCTATCTACAAGTGGACGAGGTCCGTTGCTGGACAGAGGTCAATGGCAGACCTGGACTCGTCCATTAGACAGGAGGGTGGAGTGCTGATATTTACGAAAGTCGGGAGGTCTGATGCGGGAAGATATTCTTGCCATGCTGGTAATTCTGTGGGGGAGGATAGGGCTGATATGGAGCTCATCGTTGAAGGTAGGTAGTAAATGAAAAAAAAAAAATTATAAAATTGACTAATATTATATAAATTTTTCGAACAGGATATGGTTTAGAATCATAACTACTCAGCAACAAACCAATTTTTTTAGAAACAAGGTTCACATAAGGTTCAGATTGCGACTTAACGTTTAACAGGAGAAACGCTTTGCATATGTTTTATAGTTTAAGTTGTACTTTAGATATACTGTAGTAGAGTAATTCTAGTTCAAAAATATATGCTGCCAATATTTTACATTTTTAGTGGTACTATTTACATAACATATAAAAATTCAAATAGTTATGTTCAACTATAAGTAATTCATGTCCAGAGTAAATACTAATTATCTTATTATAAAAAGATTTACAGAAAATACATTAAAAAAAACGTACTCATTTGTTATTAAAAATTTTAATACATTCAATCGCTTTTCATTAGTAGCAATCAAATTGAAAAACCTGTTACTTATTTCAATTTAATATCATATTTTCTTTTAAAATATATATATATATATATTTCATCCAATCCATAGAACAGAAACTAAGCTGCAATTTAAAAGCCCCAAATGTTTCTCATTCCCTTACTGTCTATTACCCTAACTCAATCTAACTCCTCCAACTGTATTGAACTTGACTGAAGAACCACGGCCCAACGAAACCGTCTGTTAAATAATAAATTGCATGGCATCCGAAGCGGTTTCTTTACCCGATACTAATCAGGTTTCACGGACCTTTTCTGACAGGCCAGGTCTTTTTCTAATTCCCCTAGCTTCTAGAGAATTTTTCTTTTTTAAAATAGTGGAATTTTAAACAAGGCGGGAGCTTGCATTTACCATGGGTAACAGCATAATTATGATTCCGCTAGACTTTTGCAAAGTTTTTGAATGTTTAAACTTTAAAGACGCAAACTTCGTATAGGTTTTGGAAAGAATGGAGTTGCTTTTTTTTGGAAAGATTTTTTTTTGTACTTCCTCAGAATTGAGTAAAATATCATTATTTATTTATAAATTAAAAGGACACATTTATTGTCATACACTTGAAAATAATTATATTTTTTTTATTAAATTTTTTTTTCTGTGGGAATTGAAATATTCCTGCATTTAATACATTACTATTTTAAGTAACTATCATTCACTGTTAAAACTGAAGGCGACAAAAGGGTGCAATTTTTCACCAAGAGTTGAAATGGTGGTCCTATTTGGCAAAAAAAAAAAAGACTTTGAATCACCTTGTCAATGAAATTTGGGCTTGTGAACCACCTAAGGGGGCGATTCTGACACCCCTAGGCCAACCTTCATCCTTAAAGTTGCCAAAATGTCACTTAATGCTTCATTATTTAAGCAGCTTCAGTGAAATTTTTTAAACTCAGTTTCACGGTGTAATCATACTCCACGTTTAGCGGTGTACCTTACTATCATGCTTATGATTTTACCTTACTCAGCTTTTGCAGTGTAACCTTACTACCTTTGCTTGGAGTAAAACTAAAAAGTTTTGGTGAAATGTTAATTCAATTTACGTTTAAGTCTTCTCCATAAGCTGAAGACATACAGTATGGTTTGCAGAATGTTTTGCAGATAGGACATTACCACATAGTCACTGGAACGAGAGTACTCTTTTTTTACTGCTGTAAAGAAAGCACGGAAATGTAAAAACTACACACGTATATTTTATGGAGGTAGGGTTTATTTTTGGAGGGCAGGGGAGGGAGGAAGAAAAGGTTAATTTGCTGGTGTCCTGGGTTCCTAAAGTTGTGATTCAGGCCAGTAAATGCGCACTAAAATCTCATCTCCCCCTGATTTCAAGATCATATTCAACCTCTAGTTTTCATTTGCAATTAATATTCTTACTTTTTAAAAGTATTAAGCCAACTCTAAAGCTACTATAATACCGACATCATCAAATTTTTAGGAAAGTTGAATAAAAAAATAGCATTATCCCATCATAAAACTTTTTAGTTCAATTAAACTGTAGGTTCAATATACCATTGATCCCAAATTGTGACGTCTACGCAATTTTAAAGTTAATCTACCATTCATTTTTTTTGCATTCACTGTTTTGTCTGTTCACCGTTTTGTACTTTAAGGTTTCGACCTTTCTTGGGTTTGATCGGATAACGCAATTGCCTACTTATTCAATAAGGCCAACATATAGTTATCAAAACAAGTATTTTTATAGATTTACATGTAAAAGAAATCAATTACAAAACAATATCAATTCAAATATTTCTTTCTACAATAAAATAATTTCATCCAGATGTGCGATTTCAATCCCTTCGGGCATCGCCAAACGAGTTCTTAATGCATATAAATTGCAGATTCAAATCCCAATACTGGACTTAGAAAGTACCCACTATAACAGATTTGAGCAATCAATTTATTCCTAAAAAATGAGATGCGATTACCAAATTGCACAGATATCATACTACTTTATCTAATGAAAATCGAAAAAGCCAGTCTGCAGTAGCTTAAACATCGAATCTATCATAAATCACGTTTAAATCGACGTTAACTGGAAGTAATCCTTTGCCCCATAGTTCTTAAACCTCTATAGCAATAAAAAATGTAATTGAGTGGGCTACGAAGCAAAAACCAATTGTTTTTTAGCGAGGAAAATACGAGCAAGAAATAACATAGTTTCATTTATCTACTTTTTGATAACAATCTTATGTTAGTTACCCCACCAACGGTCTCAATCGGTAATGTGGGTGGATGAAAGTTGTTTTTCGCTAACAGTCACATTATGATCTGATTATTTTTTATGGGTTTTTGCTTATGCTGAGATGGGCTGTTTTGATATTAGGGTTTAAATTTCACAAGAAGTACTACATTAAACTCCGAACAAATATTTGAAATAACAAGCTGAATAACAATAAAAAAAACACAACTTATTTATTAAACACGAATGTTGCCTGTAAAAATTTTTTGTTACACGTTACTGTTTAGCACATACGACTAGCTTCCAACATTTTTTACTGAGTACATGGTCCAAAAAAGTTCGATTATGTCTGTATAATACATTATAGAATGCATTTATAATCGATATTTCCAATAATCAAATGTATATTAACCTAAATAAACTCCTGAATTACAAATGCGCATCATGTAATATTAAACATAAGCTTAAATTTGCGTATAGATCATAAATGCACAGATAAATGCTTACGAAAATCTAAGACATCTGCATTAAAAGCACCAGGATGCTTTAAAATTAGCCTACAGCATTATTTGTGATCTTCTTGAAAAATTGAGGATACAACTCAAAGTGTTGGATCGATGTGTTCTTTAAGAAATAATGTTCCACGTCACACTGAAAATAATTACTTTTTAATTAATTGGTTATTTTCGAAGTTCGCTTGATGTACATAGAATAAAAGAAAATAAAGTAGAAAATATTTTTTTAGGAAATTTAAGGTTAGGTTAGGTTTGAATTATCGTCGCACTAGAGCTACACGAGGGCTATTAGCGACTCGTATATTGGAACCACAGTTAAGTGACGAGCCGACACGAATAGGCATCCAACGCAAACTGTTAAGGGCGACATCGTACGCAGCGTCATGACTTTGAAGGATATTTAACGTGCACTCCCTTACACGGGGTATTATTCGTTGGACATTTTTGGCTGCAAGGGCCGTTTATAGTCTGGCAGTTAATTTTGGAAATTTAAGTAAAATACTTTAGAAATATAATTAGTAAATTAACAAGAGAAAAATAAACGTTTCCTTACTTTCCTTCACATCCTAAACCAGCAAGACTATCAAAAAGAAATTACTGCTCTCGGCACGTAAAAACATTGCAATGTCTAACGAACTTTGGATATCACAATTATGCGGGGATCGGGGCTTAATTTTTCGTCTAATGACTTGGCGTTTATTATTGTTCTTGCTTAATGATGATTAGGCGCGCAGAAATTAAATTGTTTGTAGAAGGATATTTTGGAAGTGAACATAAAATTGAATGAATTATGCATGCAATAAGCATGCACGATATGTGTATTTGATATATTGGTCTTTTTATTATTATTATAATTATTTTTGCTAACTCAACTTCTACTTGTAACTATTATACAGTCCCCATATTACGCGTTCTTAAAAAACAAAAATTAAAACAGTTACAATTACAATTAGTTAAAGTAAAGTTACAGTTGCAATTGGTTATTTTTATTTAGAGTTCAGAGTAAAAAGGGGTTTCCAATTTGTATGAAGGCAATATGTAATAAAAACTTGTTCCGTAATTATACACTTTTTGTAAAAATACTTAATACAATATTTACGTTAATTGTTTTAGTAATTATGTATACAAGATTAGTTATACAAACTGGGGAAGCATATTTATATTTTTAAAGCTAAATGATAATATTATATTGATAAATGTTCATTGGGAAAATAATAATTTTTTAGTACTAGTTGAAAGAATTATGATTTTCCAAATTCAAGAAAATTTTTAATATCTGTATAATTCAAAAAATAATTTTGGGGAATAATTAAATAATAACCAATTTGTACCATTAAATCAAAACATTTATATGTAATTAATGCCGATAGTTAAATGCATAATTTCATCAGTTTCGATAGCAAAATTGTACTAATCACGTACATTAAGTAGGGGAGACCGGGGTTAGTTGGCATAAGGGGTTAGTTGGCATTGTGCCTTTAAAAAAAATCACTGTTTATTAAGAGCGCTACTGAGCCTGTCACATTCTCGTCATTTAAACGTCCAACTTGCATGAGAACGCCAGTTGGATCCAGGCATTGCCTTTAGAGGAAGGATGGAAAACGTGATTTTCATATAAGAAAGTAAAATTTTGATTATTCAGTATTTGTCGTTTTGTACAGTAGTACAGTCATTCAGGAATAACATTCACAAGTTTTTAGTATCTTTGGGCATCTAGCTAAAATGTTATAAGTCCATTTCTGCTGAAGTTCATAAACAATTTTTTTGGTGGCCATGTTTATTTAACTTGCTCGATTGGGGTTAGTTGGCATGGGGACTCGGGTGCTAGTTGACATAAGCTGGCTGGGTATGCCAACTAACCCCGCAACAACGGGTAAGTTGACATAAGTTTGCCAACATTCATAGCGACCTAATTTTAGTTAGGTATAGGCTACTTCATAATAATAAATTATTATTATTTTTATCTATACATATATAAATGCGGAAGGCGTTTTCTTTTCGCAGTCATAACTCAATAACGGCTGGACAGATAATAACTTTTACTTTAGATACTTTTACGTAGATTTGTCATACTCAGAGTTTCAAAAATGGCATAATTTAAGACTATACAAATTTCAGCTCGATTTCAAGCAAACGGTTATCTAGTTATTAGTATGTAATAAACGGAAACTGCAAGTTTTTCTGCCTTACCTATCTATGATAATGTAAATATTTTTTGTTCAGATTATGAGTACCTATAAACCAAAAACTGAGAGGGCTACAATGACAGCAGATCACAGAAAGAGAGTTGTTGAGGCACACTTACTTGAAAAAAAAGTTTGATAAAAGTAGCGGATGAATTTAAGATATCTGCTAGAAGTCTTGCATGGTATTGTAAGATCGCAAAATTAAAAATGAATTCTCTCTGTCTTAAGGGTACCAGAGGGTATTGGAGTATATGAGATAGTGCGGCAGGTGTTCACTCCTGAACAAGAATTTGCTTTGAGTGAATACCTTGTGAAGGCAAGTGACACATACTTCGATCTGAGCCCAAAAGAGGCAAGAAAGTTGGCATATCAATATGCAGTTGCTAATGGCACTGCACATCCTAGTAGTTGGGACTCAAAAGAATCAGCAGGTGTTTACTGGTTTTCTTTTTTCCTAAAACGTCACCCACAACTTTCAATACGTACCCCCGCGGCAACGAGTTTGGCTCGAACGTCCAGTTTCAACCCACATAATGTTCAAAGATTTTTCAACCTCCTAAAATCAGTAATGAACCAACATTCATCTACCGCCCAGGACATATGGAATGTTTAATTTTAAGCTGATTAACATTCATTATAATTACACCCTACATAAAGACGAGTAAAAACGCTTGCCTCACTTATGCCAACTTACCCCACTACCTATGCCAACTAACCCCGATACCGGGGTAGGTTGGCATAGTTTGACTGGACAAGGAAAAACATTTTTCACACAAAGTGGCAACAATATATTTATTCAATTGTATGTGTGATTTGTAGCCAAAATGTTTACCTACATTACCAACTTTTTACATTTCAAATATCTTCAAACCAAAAAATTAGAAAAATTTTGAAGTGAAAAGTGTGCCAACTAACCCCGGTCTCCCCTACACTAAAAAAATATAAGAACATACGAATTTTCCAAGTGTTGTGCTTAAAATGCATTCCAATGTTCAAAGGAATGTATATAACATTGGTATTTCAATCAAAATTAAACTATGAATGCATAAAAAAAAACACAAATATTACCATTCATGGGCAAAATCATTTACAATTATTTATTTAACTAACAACGGTCCCTCTTTTTTGCTGATACAGATCGGCAAACTTTTGATCAGTTCTCTGTAAGAAGTTTTTTTAAACGGTCAATAAGGGACCTCAAAAACATTTTAGAAGATACAAAATTGATTGGGATATATTTTCCAGTTGTATTGAGAAGAAAACTTTTCTACAAAAACACTGTAAAAAACTAAATTACTTTTCGATTGCTTTTTCCAAAAGCACTTACACCAAATCTCTGTAGCTTAACTTAAGCGCTTAGACTAAAACTGTAACCTGAAAAACGTAACTAGTAAGATTTTTCCTGTTTCCAGCAACAAAGTGTTTGTTAGTAGACACAAATTTCATTAATCTTCTCATTTCAAAATATCAATGAAAAAATAATAATTTAGCTATTCATATGTCATCGATTTGATGTAATTGTCCATTAATTTTACATTTTATAGAATATTTCATGTCTTAATACTACATTAAACTGTTGTTTGAAGCACACGTTTCTTAAAGTGAAGTTTCTGGGATATACTGTTTGATTTCTATATTAATTTAAATACTTTGAAAGAAAAAAAACGAATAAAATGTGCTAAATAAAATTGCACATCTAATACGAATACAATAAGATCTCGACCCGTGGCAGCTTTTCGGCGAAACACGCGCTAAGTATTATAAGACAGAAACGGAAAACCTACTATAATAAACGTTTTTCTTGAACACAAAACACTGAATAAAAACGTTTTCCATTAAAAGTACTTAAGAAACACCTCTGCACTTTTCTATCTCATCAAAATTGAACTGCCACATTCACTAAGCAGTCTCTAAATTAATCAATACTACTGTATTGACAAGAACACATTTCCTCTATCATCCTCAAATATGTCCTAGTTACCATTTTCCAAATAAAACTTACAACTTGTCTTCATTTATTGATTAGATGTCAAATAGATACTTTAAAAACAAACCACTTAGAGTTTTCTGTACCCCAGTTTTCTCTTCGATTAAGTACCGAGTCTAAAATTTTCTTCTGAGGCAAAATAAGTCTTAGTTGTAAAATGAATTAGTTCTTTTTGGAAGAGTAACGTCAATTGATGGAAGAAAAGCGGCGCAGAGGAAGACCCCCAACTACATGTTTGGATGTGGTTGAATGAGACCTCAAGGTGTTAGGAGTTAACCGATGGAGGGCCATTGTGGGGGACAGAGTCAGATGGAGGAGACTTGGAGAGACGGCCTTGGCCTGTAACAGGCTGTAGTATCAGCAAAGAAGAAGAAGAACGTCAATGTGTTCGAAATTTTCTCTCGCATTCATCACATTCATTCAGACTTTACCCTCTGGCCGATAGATACCCTAAACAAATAACCAAACTGTCAGTTTTACAAGCAACACTCAGATTTTGTTTAGAAAATGGTAAATTATGTAATTGAACTTTATTTTAAACTTTTAGCTTCGGGGAAGTTTCTTATTAATTCGCACCAGTTTCACTATTGACTCTATAATTGTCCCCATTACAATAAAATCAATATATTATTAATCTTTTGAAACATAGTGTACACCTGATAATTTTTTTGCTTATCTTGGAACTGTACATTAGCTACAACAATTAGTAAAATAACTAGTTTACATCCTTTCCACACACAAAATACCCTCTACCCAAATATAAAATTTAAACAAAAAGCGTTTCAACAACATTTTCTTGAAACCCCTAAAAAAAAAATTTAAAAAAAACGAAATTCGTGGACTGTATCTCTCTATTTCTAACATAAAGAACACCTGCTAGATTTTTTTACCAACTTTCAAGTTGCGTTGATTGAAAAACTTCCCCCATCCCTTCCCAAAAGAGACAAAAAAAAAATCTCTAACCAAGCCAAAATTAAACAACTTTTCACAAACTTTTCTTTAAGGATAAATTACATTGTACTTAAAGCTTGGCTCTTTCTTAGAAACAATCCAAGGGACCATCAGCCTCTAAGAACTGTGGATGGACTCAAAACGGGGATCCCTTCTCAACCACTTTGGCTAACACGAGTCACACATTGTTGATTGTATAAACTTTTTGAAGGGGCTGGGGAGCCCAGTTGGTTAGGCACTCGCCTAGCATGCGAAAAGTGCCAGGTTCGGGTCCGGGCATCGCCAAAATAACTGCCGACCTATAAACGGCCCGTGTAGCCAAAAAATGTCTGACGAATAATGTCCCGTGTAATTGAGTGCACGTTAAATATCCATCAAAGTTCTAACGTTGCGTACGATGTCGCCCTTAACGATTGCGTTGGATGCCTATTCAGGTGTCGGCTCAACACTTGACTGTGGTTCTAAAATACGACGCCCATTGCCAATTGCTCTCGTGTGGCTCTAGTGCGATGATAATTCAAACCTAACCTAATAGACTTGATGATTAAGCATATTTTCTAAAACTAAATCATTTTTTGGGGATTAAGAATCCAATTTTACACAGTGAAGCGTCTTATGACATTTGGTCATCTGTAATGCACTAGAATTGGTTGGGCGTGTGCAAATGTATGAATTTCACTTTAAATATGTGGGTTATTACTCATTAACCTACCTTCGATTAGAAACTTTACTTAAATAAAAGATGAAACGAAAAAATAATGAAATTGTTTTATCTTTTCAAACAGCACTGAATAAAAATTATGTTTTTACTTATTTCAACTAATATTAAATGACTTAACACAAACATTTCTTCCCATATACATTAAATAACACATAATAGCACCTTTCACTCCTGTATAACCCAAACGAGTGAGCGAAGTTTACAAAAAGGTGCAGTTGGACATAGATAATTTTTCAATTGTATAGCCAACATGAGTTATTCATCGCAGATTTTATAGACCTGATAATAAAACGTACATAGTTAAAACTAAACCAACTTTGTGACTTTAAACTTTGTGGTTTAAGTATCCAATTTTACTCAGTGAAGCATCTTTTATTCCGAACATTTAGTCCTTTGTAATGTAATTATAATAAATTAGTTTGATGCGTGTAAATTTACGCAAAATATGTGGGTTGTTAATATTTACTGTACTTACTCTTTATTATACCTCAATTAAAAACTTACCTGAACAAAATAAATTTAATTGTCATATCTATTTTATAACCGCATTGATTGAAAAAAACTTTTATACTTATTTCATCCAAATTTAAACGACTTTCAACAAAACTTTTCTCCCAAGATCAATTTTATTAAACTTAATGGCCTGTCTCTTTCACTAACCCCTTCAAGTGGTCATCACCCCCCAAGAACTGCAGCTGGACATAGAACAGAGAGCAAATGTATTGCTTCAACTTTTTGGCTAACTGTGAGTTATACATTGCTGATTTTAAAGACTTAATGACTAAACAGAAATTTAAAACTAAAACACTTTTAGGGGCTCTTAAGCATATCCTTGTACACAGCCTTGACAAAGTCTTGAGCCTGGACATTTAGTCTTTATAATGAAATAACAAAAAACATGATTCAATCCTTGCAAATTTATACGTTTCACTGCAAAACTATGTGGGATGTTACTCATTAACTTCGGTTAAAAACTGACCGGAACAAAAAAAAGTGCAATACTTTTTTTCAAACCGGTACTGATTGAAAAACTTTTACCTCTTTTTATTTCATCCAAAATTAAACGACTGTCCACTAAACTTTTCTTCCCAAATCCATTCTACTTACTAGCCTCTCTCTCCCACAGAACCTCTAAGAGGGAGCATCGCCCCCCGATAACTGCAGCTGAACATAGAGTGGAGAACAAATGTATTGTGTCAACTGCTTGGTTAACACGAGTTATCCATTGCTGATTTTATAGACTTAAAACTAAACCACTTTTGTGTGTTTAAGTATATCCTCGAACGCAGGAAGCGTCTGCAGACTGAGGATTTAGTCCTTTGTAATGCAATAATAATCAATTAACTAGATGCTTGCAAATTTTTTGCACTTCACACTATGTTGGTTGTTTCTCTTTATTCAACTCTCGATTAAAAACTAACCGAAAACAAAACAAAAAAAATAATTGCAATACTTTTTTTAAACCATACTGATTGAAAAAAAACTTTTATCTCTTTTTATTTCATCCAAAATTAAACGACTTCCCACCAAACTTTTCTTCCCAAATCCATTCTACCTAATAGCCTCTCTCTCTCTTCTACAGAACCTCTCCGGGTGAGCATCGCTCCCCCCCCCCCCCCAATAACTGCAGCTAGACATAGAGTGGAGTGCAAATGTATTGCTTCAACTGCTTGGTTAACATGAGTTATCCATTGCTGAATTTTATAGACTTGATGATCAAACAGATACTAAAAACTGAACCACTGTTTTGGGTTTAAGTATATCCTTGTACGCAGCAAGCGACTGCAGTCTGAAGATTTAGTCCTTTGTAATGCAATAATAATCACTTAGCTAGATGCTTGTAAGTTTATTGCACTTCACAGTATCTAGTTGTTACTCTTTATTCTACTCACGATTTAAAAAAAAATTGGAAACAAAATAAAAAAAAACGAACTGGACAAAATGGAAGACACCAATACCTTTTTTTTCAAACCCTGTTGAAAAAACTTTTATCTCTTTTTATTTCATCCAAAATTAAACGACTTTCCACCAAACTTTTCTTCCCAAATCCATTCTCTCCTAATAGCCTCTCTCTCTTCTACAGAACCTCTCCGAGTGAGCATCGCCCCCCAAGAACTGCAGCTGGACGTCGGTCGGAGTGCCCTTTTCAACTGTTCCGTGGAAGGCTACCCCGTCGGCAATGTCGTCTGGAAGAAGGACACCAAATTTATTACGTCCAATTCCCGTGTCCAATTCCCGACCCCGACATCGCTGCAGCTGCGGCAGCTGAAGAGACAGGACTCGGGGATGTACCAGTGCTTCGTCCACAGGGATTCGGGGTCGTCTCAGGCGGCCGCGAGGCTCGTTATTGGAGGTGGGTTTCATGGTGAAAATTCTGTTTGATGGGTTTTGTTTGAGAAACAGTTGCTGCTTAGTGTCGTTCTTTTATTGCTATGTCCACACTACGACAATAAAAATGATAAGAAATTGCGCTCGCATGGAAATTTATATGCAATTTGGCCCATTCGAGGTAAGTGCACGCGCATGCCTGACCAATTTGTATAGGTATTTCCATGCGCGCGCAATATCTTGTCATTTTTATTGTCGTAGTGTGGACATAGCATATGCAAAACGTTTTAAGTATAAACTAACTTCAGTTATTCATTGTTTTTATTTTAAGTTAAACGCTTTTTTTAGAAATGAGTTTAAAATACTCTTTTGGGTGTTCTTTTGATTTAAACTACTTTATTTTGCTCGTAGTTATTCTATTAATAATGATCCTTCCAAATCCATACATCTACACTCTAAAGTAAAAAATTTTAATACTTGTATTTTTAATTTAGTTTAAAGTAAATATTTCACCATATAAGCCATGTAATCCATATAGTCGAGGAGAAATATTTTGATTACAAACCAACTAATAAACTTTGCAAAAGTTGTTAGTTGTTATACATTTTCGGGATTTGAACTGTTTCCCATGATAAAAAATGAACATTAAAGACAACAAACTAAGTAATGTTTCTAAAACTATAACCGAACATAATTTCTTTAAAAAAAAAACGCGGATGGATTTTTGCCAAGAATTAAGTACTACGGTCAATTCCAATAAATAGGTGAAGAGAAACATTTCGATAAATCTTTCGCTCGCTCTTCTAATTCCCCTCTGCGGCAAATGATGCTTGAAAGGGAATGCGAGCCACTTAGTGGAGAGAGACACTTTCCTTTATTTGTTTGTGGATCTGACCATCTACAATGTTTGGAGCAAGAAGAAAACCACTTAATACTAGCCATGCTGCGCCAAGTGATTTTCGATACTTTCCTTTTGATTTATATTTGTGCTTTTCACACGACACGTTGATTGTTTTTTTTTTTTTAATATCATTGAAAAGTCTAATTATTAACTATAGTTCGATGTCCTGCTATGGTGTTGAACAATATTGAATACTGCAATATAAAAGTAATCAAAAAGGAAACACGAAATACTTTTAGTACTATGGACAAGCACTTTTTAAGTCTGAACTTCATTTTTTGAATAAATAATGCTTATTATCACAAATTTTATAGAAAGTACATTGGATAAAATCAAGGCAGGCGCATTTGTTTTACAAAATGTTTCTAAAAATCCTATAACCGGATATTTTGTAAACTTTCATAGCAATGTTTTAAAAAGAAAACACGATGAAGTTATAAAACAAAAATAACAAATGATTAAATACATTGAACTGTTGTATTAAGTTTAAAAATTTATTTTCCAAAAATCTCAAATTCGAATCAATTTATGTTCTACGAGAAATAAACCGGAATTGGAAACTCCAAAAAAATAATACATTAGATGGTTTCCGGAGAGGGAGTTCAACAATTCTCAGGGGTATACTATCTCGTTCCATTTTTTTCCCTGCAGCAACTATTCGAGTTACTAAATTTGTAGAAAACGAATCACCAGAGTTTTGGTATCCCCAGCGATTCCGATGCAAGAGTTATCACAAGAAATGTTCTCGTAATTTTAGGAACCTCGCAGAATTCCGAGTATTCTGGATGCCGCATTTCCTTTTTGTGAGTTGCGATAATAGAATTCTTCTTTTAAAACAAGGGGCTAAAGCGAGATGTTTCCATGTTTAAATTTAAAATGTGTTGGTAAATTGGGTTAAAAAAAACCTCACGGAATATATTTTGGTGAAATATAAGTGTTGGAACGCGTTTGTAACACTTTCTACACGATAGCATACAAATATGATACGAGTAGTTGTTAATCATAAAAAAGTAAATTTTATGAAGGGAGATTTTTTTTACCGAGAAAACTGCAAGTTTTTTTTTTTTTTTTTGTAAGTTAAATGCTTAAAAGTTTTTTTGGAAGTGTGAATGGAACTTAAAGTAACATTAAGTTCATGGGATTTCCTTATTTATTAATACAAAATACTACCTTTTTTATTAATACAAAATCTTCAAAAATCCTTTCCAAAATTTCAGACTTTGGGAGACAAAAATAATGGGGAAATACTTACGTAACTCTGGACTGAATCCAGAAATTGATTTGGTCTTTTGTAGGATTTTCTAAGAAAAACTACATTAAAAAAATGTATCAAAGTGCACCACAGGTACTATTCTCGGTAACACCCACAGTCTACGCCCATACATAGCACATGTATTATTTTCAAAAAATATCTTGGCTGGAGTTTTGAGAAAATAGGAGGGAGGCAGTCTTTGAAAATGATACTTCAAAGGAAATAGACTTTTTCTCTCGAAAAGTTTATAGGAACTTAAAATAAGTCCGTTGTAAACAAATGCAGGCATTTATTTTTACCAGAAATATTGTTATTTATAAACCTTGTTGTGACCAACAACTTAAAATTTTACAATGGCTTTACCTAGCAGAAGTCTATGTGTTTTCATATGGGTTCTTCTGAAGAAATTGCTAACCTCGAATCGTTTGAGAGAGAGAGAGGGAGAGAGAGAGAGAGAGAGAAAAAAAGAGAGAGAGAGAGCTGACAAAAGAATATGAAGAATCAGAAAAGGAAAGAGTTTGACGTCCTAGCGCTCAGTGGGAACGTTCATAAGATGTTAACCTGAAACTCAATACGTGTTTTAAATAACTTAAAATGTTAATTATGATATCCGATTGATAAGAGTATGTATAAGAGATTTTAATAATATCTTAGTATAAAGCATTTTTTAAGATTGTTATTATCGAGGCTGCCATAGTTCAATATGAACACTCAAAGACATGGAAAAAAGAAAATTTGCTTTAGCGCTTTGGCCCTGCTACAACCATTGTTTATATTGTCACCTATAACATAATAATATATGAATCATCATCATCATCATCCATCATCATGGGCACTACAGCCTTGAGCAAGCCATTGCCGTCCCAACGAGCTTTTGCCATCTTGATCTACTTTGGGCCACGGCTCTCCAATTGTTTACTCCCAAGGTTCGAAGGTCTTCCTCGACTGCATCCAGAGATCTAGTTGATGGGTGACCTCTTCTTCTAGTTCCAATAATATTTGAATAGAAAAAAATATGAATAGAAAAAATAATTCCTCTAAAGTTAGAATTGATACATTATTGCATTTTCTTTAAACCTCTCTTGCTCAGAAAAAATCTTAAATTTTTAAGGCATGTATTTTTTTCTAGATCTAGCTGCCCAATTCAAACTGGCCTTCCCGGAAAAAACCGTCCGACCCGGAAGCTTCGTCTCTCTCATCTGCATCGCCACCGGGAACCCAGCCCCACAAGTCAAATGGACTTTGGACGACATCTGGACGTTGTCCACTCGACCAGGTGTCCTGGTCAGCTCCTACCTGAGCAATGGTGGAGACGTCATCAGTTACGTGAATATTACGTCAGCTGACGTGACGGATAGTGGTGTCTACACGTGTACGGCGTTTAACGAAGCTGGAAAAGCAACGCATTCGAGAAGGCTGAATGTGTTTGGGTCGCTTTTTATAAGGCCTTTGAATAATCTGACGGCTCTGGCTGGAGGCACTTTCAGAGTGATGTGTCCTTTTGGTGGATATCCGTTTGATAGCATCATCTGGAAAAGAGGTATGAGATTTGTCTTATAAATTACTGGTATGATACTTTGACTATGGGTTTCTAGAAGACTAGAAATAAGAGTTACAGAACCTTAGCTGCCATAAACATTTAAAATATATTTATATTTCAACTTAAATAAATATTTTTCAATTGACTGTATTTCGGTTTGAGTAATTTTTATTTCACACCATGCAAGGAGGAGATATTAGGGCCCCAGTATGATTTTTATGGGCGTTTTAAGAAGATAGTAAATCCGTGCTAGCTCATGAATTACAAAAGTACTACCCATAAACTCCGATGAAACAGCTCCTTAAAAAAACTCAATTTTAGTACTGTTTAATTCTACACAACTTCCCGAAATACGTTCAACAAGGCTTCCGCGCCGGCACAAATAATCATATCCGTCCTTCATTGCGTGTCTCTTAAAGAAAGTGTGCGATAGCGTACGGTCTTACTCTCCTTATGGCGGAGATCCGTTACTTTTCAATTTATAACGTTTTATTTTGCTTATGCTGTCTTCATAAAATATTTCTACGCTTTTTTTTCAGAAATTTACTTTAATACTTCGATAACATTTGATACAAATGAATATGAAAATTTTATTTATTATCATATAGAGATATAAATGTAACTTAAAAAAAAGTATTACTCTAATATCATCATAAAGTAATAGAAAAGATATACCGTGCTATGATTTTTCTTAAATTTTGTTTCATTCTCACTATGTACTTATTTTATCCTGATCCATTAATCATTTATTTATTAAAACTTAAGTCAGATTTTCAGATACATACATAATGAGTTACTTAGGCTTAGTAAAATAAATTTAAGTTATAAACCTTTAAGACAAAAAGATAATATGTAAGATAAATTGCATGATTTTCATCATCATACATTGTCAGTGGTTTTACTGAAATAATAAAAAAAAAAATCCTTTGATGAGGAATTAGGTCAGATCGTAATGCTAACATATTGAGAAAAAAAATCAATCAATGTTTAATATATGTGGATTTATCTTTCCATTTCTAAAAGCACTTAATTCTGTGATACGATAACAATTCTTTCGAAAACATTAAAATCCAATTTCCGTTGAATTTAAAGCAATGTACGTTTTATGGTCCTTAAAAATTAATAAAAGAGAAAGTGTGTTAACGCCAAATAATAATGAAAAATTAGCAAATAGGAAAGATAAGAGCTGGAAGAAATCAATTTTTCATTTTACTGTCCCAGACCTAACTGATAAAGAGAAATTAATAGAAATCCCATTAGCTCCACTTACAATTTCGCTGCTTTTATCTCTTATACTATTAAATTGTGATTAGATGGTCTTTTCAAATGTAAATGAAACCCTTTTTTAAATGCAGAGTGTAAATATATATTAAATCACAGAGACTGTATTATAAAATAATGTAGAAAACTTAAAAATATATCAATTCATGGTAAGATAATATAACTAAATTCAATTTATTTATTTAGATCATTATACTTTTAAACAAGCTTTATGTGCCCCCTGTGGGGTTATTACGATTGTTTGAAAGTCTTCTTGCTGAAATGATATCAATTTCAATTTCAACCACCCAAGGGCCCCGATGTCTAGACGTAATGAGGAATTGAATTTTTTCCAACAGGAATACATTAATTTGATTTATAAGTTAAGTTTGTAAATGGTATGAAAATTTAAAATGCATAATTAAAAAAAATACTATATCATAAAAATAGAAACATTAAACGACTTTTAAAGAGTACTCGATATATTCATAGATTTAAAGGTAATTTATAAACTCGATAAGGGTTGTTCTATTGCTTTAAAACCAAAAAAAAAAAAAAAAAAAACTCCCCACCAGCTAACCTTTGCGCATTTACGATTTTCTCGAAAACCGTTTAAGGACGACCGACAGGTATGGGAAACTCGAGTATCAAATTTGAAGTCAGTAGCTTTCCTTTCGGGCTGCAGAGTGGATTCAGACAGACTGACATGCGGACCAATAACACTCTTAAAAATGAATGCTCAAAAACGACGAAAGTTTCCTTAATTTTGACGATTCCATTACTGTCAAATTCTCCGAGTTTTCGTTTCCTCAAAGTGAGGAAATTTGAATCGTCATTTTTATGAGGATTTGAATGTCGTCTAATCTAAAGAAATATTTCGTCATTTTGAGCATGCGAGTACAACAATGAGATTCAATTTCCTCAAAATCAAGATACAGAATCGTCAAATCACGATCGTAAAATGAGAATTCGCGTTTACTCAAAAGTCACGTAATAGTTTGACGAAACAATCCTCAAAATTAACGAAATGATTCTTGAGGATTCATGAATCGTCAAAAATGAAAGTGTTTTTTCTGAGAGTGTATCAAAACCATTTTTCTTGAATGAGTATTATCCAAAAAGTGTCCAAAAAACACAGCCACCATTTTGGATTTTTTTTATCTCATTGTAATATTATATTTTAATGGGGGCTGGAGTCCAAAGTTGGTTAGGCATTCGCCTAGCTTGCGAAAGGTCCCATGTTCGTGCCCTGGCATCTCCAAAATAACTGTCGACCTATACCGACCTACGGCACGTGCAGTCAAAACTCTCCGACGAATCATACCCCGTGTAGAGGAAGTGCACGTTAACTATTAGGAAGCGCACGTTATCCTTCGAAGTCCTAACGCTGCGTACGAGGTCGCTTTTAATGCGTGCCCTGGGTGCCTATTCAGGTTTCGGCTCATCACTTGACTGGGGTTCTAAAATACGACGCCCGTCGTCAATAGCCCTCTTGTAGCTTTAGTGCAATTCAAACTACACTAAAGTAAACAATACTTTAATCACCTTGCATTTCAGACTAGGTAATCGCAAGTAATGATAATAAAAATAAATTTTAAATTCAAATCTCATGAATAAAAATAAGTTGGGAGTTTGACTAGTTTATTATTCTTCCAAAGATTATAAATCGAATTGGAATATTTAATAACCAATTACATATTTGCCTTTCATAAAACGTCTAACACGAAATTGCGCAGCTTCAATACCAGGATATACATTTAGTTACTAGCCATATTTGCATATCATCTATTCTCCTCATTTAAAACCTGCAAATTGAATCGTGTTTATAATTGATGCGAGCCCCCTTTACATCATAAACCTGAACAGCCTGCTTTCGCGTCCCACATCATTTGTAAAGTAAATACGCTTAATCACGTTCGCGGCATCGGATGTAAAGCTCCATTCGACCCAAAAGCTAAGTTCAGATTTTCATTAGAGACAGTCTGAATATTCACCTCATTAAAATTGCCAGCAGAGGTCCTCGGGCTGCGATCAGGGGTAGGAAGCTTCTCGCCAATTGAATAGGGCTGCCGATTTAGAGGCATGGGGAATCGCCAAGATAATTGACAGAAGTCGCCAATTATATATGAAGAGTACACGGGAAAAAACGATTGATTTTGCAGAGAAGTTTCCTTAGCAGGCCACTTTGGCGATGATAGCGAGTGATCGCCTAAACTGGTGTAAAGAAGTTAGTTACTCGCTTTGTTTATCTTTCGCGACATCCTGATTCACGCCAGAGTTGAGTGGAACGAGTCACACGTTTGTACCTCAAGTTAAGAACCAGAAGGAAAACCGGTTTCCGGTCGCCAACGTTCGCCAAGCAGAGACAATTACGGAGAGCCTCTAAAGAAATCAATCGGTTCTTCCCGTGTACTCTTCATATTTGTTTTGTATTCTGTTTTGAAAATGTTCTGATTTGCATTTTTGGAAAAAATATACACCTAATTGTCTAGTTTATTTCTTATATCGAATAATTGTTTGATGTACACTCTTAAAACAAAAGAGTGAAATCCCCTCATATAGGGGAAGAGCATTTTTGACACCGAAATGAGTGAAAACAGACTGAATTAAAATCGCTTGTTTGTTTTAAGAGTGTAGGTGATATTATCGGTACAAAAATAGAACTTTGAAGCAGCGATCTTTTTTCTAACATTATATGAACTGTAATTTTAAAAGCAATTTGTGTTAACTCAAACACACATTAGCTTTAAAGTGGAAGAAATAATTTAAATGAAACTACGATGTTTTGATTTATTAAATAAACGATATACTAGCTGCAATTATTATTAGTTACAAAAAGTATTAGCATCTTTTAATGCTTTAAAAATATTCAATTTTCATTTTTAACGAAATTTTCCTCAAACTTGGCACAATATTAATTTGATGTTGACACATAAACGTAACAAAAGCAAAAAATAAAATGCCATTTACAAATTTATATTCGCAATAATATCTGTAGTTTAGCGATAGCTTGCCAAGAAAGCATCATCGCAGTGAGGAATCATAACATGCTCGCAGCCAGACTATTGCACTGCCACTGGCTGTTTATTTACTGAAGGTCAAATCTGAGACCACCCCTCCCATATTAGAATACCATACCTTCAGTGTTTACAATACGAAGTATTTTACATGGTTAACAAAAGAGTACACAAATTACTTCACACATGCACGTAATTGGTACTACAGTTAATTATATTTGGTTGCTCCATCTATTTTCGCACGCAACAAAAAAAATTATTGTTTCAAGAAAGCTTTGTTCAAATTTTCTTTGCGTTATGACTAATTATTCTTTCTCAGCTATTTTGAATCCAGGACATAATTTTTAAAACTACTAGATTAATAAATTCAGCCTTGAATGAATTTACTTTTGATAATGGTGACTTGTATATAGTTTGTAAACTTTTGGTTTATGCATATTAATAATCCTATTTACTGGTAAGCCTCCAATTAGGAAATTATATACATCCTCTCTCGAAGCACAAAAGAAAATATCCTAAAATTTGTAATATGTACCTTTATTCTTTTTAAATGGTCCGAATACGTTATACAACAATCATACGTTCTTTAAACTTGTAAATATTGATATAAAATAAAAACTGTTTGGTTCAATGATACTTCGTTAATTTGTTTGGTGTAATCTGTCTTCGTAATCTAAAAAACTGGAAGCAGCAAATGCTGCTTAATTAAACCCAAAAATAGTAGTAATTTTACACCAAAAAAATATAAGTAGAATCGAAACTCTTTGTTTGAATGCCTTTGCGATAATAACATACATTTGAAATATTGCAGCGGTAATTCGAAGCTATTAAAATCTAGTCGATAATCCAAGAATCGCTCTGGCAATCCTTCTAATAAAAAAAAGACGAAGAAGAAGAAACACCACATATAGCTGTTTATTCAATATTGTCTTAATACAATCCGTAATACTTTTCATAAGCAATAGTTGTGCAGGCTCTTAGACTCTGTGTTTGGGTTCATTCAAGTTATTCCAGGAATAGTATAACGATGCTCCCAAAAATCATAAGTTTCTTAGTTTTTGTTTAAAGTGATGCCATTTGGCACCACCAAGTTTCTGATCATAATTTTTAAAAAAAATAATATGGTTGACGTCTATTGGGATTAATAAAAAATATTTTCTAAAAGAAAAAAATTGAAGAATTGAATTACATGTGCTTTTTTATATCAAAAATGGTTACAGAAGATCAGGGGGAAAAATCTAAAATGGCGATGCCGAATTGTCATTGAGACTGAAAGGGTTAACCATAAAACTTCTTAAAATTAATTTTAAAAAAATAGTTATAATAAACAGTTAGCCAAAAAAAGCATCAATGCTGTGGCAAATCATCGATACACTTCTTTAAAAATAAAAAAAAAAGGTTGAAGCGATAGTTCGCCAATAACAGCCTCAAAGCAGTAGCAAATCATCTAATGCCACAAACCTTCCTAATGCCACTGGTCGTCCCCGTTAATAGAGGTCGGTCCCAAAGTCGCCGTCATTAGGACCACGGCGATGTTCAGGATTGGAAAGATTTTCTGCGGTTTTGGGGCGAACGCATGAATAATTAATTGTATTTGTTCGGGGGCCGAAGTGTGGAGTTTTGAGTTAATCGAGTGCGCATAAATTATGATTGGGAAAATTTTCAATTATCTGCAGGGAAGAGAGAGGAACTGATAGCGTTATTAAGGGGTCGATTCGTGTAATTAACTCTTGGTCCGCCACGATAATTGAAAACGACTTTGCCCCGTGGTTCGACTGACTGCGATTAGAAAAATATAAATGAGACGACAAGAGAAAGTTGTTCGAGAAACTCTTTGAGGTCTTTAGTAAATGTCGGGAAATCGATAAAAGTTAATGGAGTTCTGCCTCCTGAACATAGAAAGGATAGCAAATGAAGACTTAATTTTTAAAAATGAAGAATGTATTCCCAACATTAAAGATTAAGCTTTACATATATATATATATATATTGAAGGGAAAACTATATATTTTTGCATGAATACATTTCCATTAAACTGTATTGTATAGCAACTGCTCTTGTGGTGCCATCGCGGAAAATCTGAAAATACTTTTCTGAAAGTTTTTAATTGTGTAATGAAAGTTTATATTTTGTTTTGTGACGTTGCACTATCCTTATTGGTCGGATTATATGCTGTTTTGAAAGACAGTAACGAACAAAGCTTGTTCAGTAACCTTAAATATAGTGTCGTCAGTGTGCAAATAGCTTTCGTGCTTTTCTTCATAAAATCGACAATCCAAACCATATGGGAAACATGACACCTAATAAATCTTCTGTGGTCTTAAATTTGAGTAAACCATGGCATCATATACGTTGATGTATAAGAAAATCTGATATGTGATATATTTTATAACTCTAAAATGTCACTGAGACTCCACTGAGGTACAACGTGCGTGAAATATCATTGAAACACAGTTCCTCAGTGGCACTCCCTCATATTGTCATGCAACAGGCCGGAATCAAACCCCATGTAAGACGAGGTTCACTAATTCTGTCATTCCCTCAGTGAGTCTATATAGATTGGAATAAGATAGATTAGAAACTAAACATTGAGAAGTTCGCATAAGTTGGACAAAGTCATCAGAACATCTACTGAAGTGCATCTGTTTTACCCCATGGTATTGCCGTATAAAATGCGTATGGAATGCATTGGTCCTCTATAGTATACATTTGTGATATATATCCTCAAATAAATTTTTCACAATAGAATTCGAATTGTGTTCTTTGCAAATATTGTAAAAACCAATTTACCCTTGCCAAGTGATTCTAAGTTTCTGAATATTTAAGCAAGATTAAAAAAGTGTATGATGTACGCTAGCTGTCACTTTTAAATCATCAAACCTTCCTTTGTCCTTTGGAGTGTTACTTCTGATTTATGGTTTACCTTTTAGTCTTTAACCATTGTTTCTTTATATTTCTTTAAAGTTTTGGATTTTCAAAACAGTTTGAATTAATTAAATTAAATAGAATTTAGGATAAAATTTTTTAATTACAAATATTGGCATATTAATGTTACATTTTTTTATGAATGCTTATACGAAATAGTAATACGCAGTTGACAGTACATAAAAGATTTAGATTGGAAAATTCAATTCCATTAAATATTAAATTTTTATTGATTTATTTTTAAAATCCTTTTAAATCTTAATTTTGATCAAACCTAAGTACAAATTATAAAAGTTATCATCAATAAAATAAATGAAGCAATGTGTTGTACACTATATGTGCTTTAAAACTTCTTTTTTTTTAATTTTTGCTCTCGGTAAAATTATATTAGTCTTTCAATCCAATGTTTCATTTGACTATAAAGGTGAAACTTTGATAAATTCCGATGCTCAAGATATGTTGTTTTGAAAACATTTAATTAACATTTAACATTACACGTAGAACTTAAATATTTTAAAGTGAAAAGGTGCAATTATAATATTTTAAAGTGATATCATAAAGTGAAAAAGTTTTGTTAGAATAAAGGTTGAGTTAAATTATCTTAATTTAGTTTTAATTGTTATTTTATTTTATTTTTTTAGTTTTAAAACATTTTTAAAAAAAACTTAGTTTAACTAGAAAGAAGCAAACACTTTTACTGGTGAGTTTCTTAAACAAGAGTGAAAATAAAGCTATTGGGCAAAATCATAAATAAACCATCAAATACAAATAAAATAAACCCCATTTTAAATTTAAAACACTTCTAACTCCATAACCCACCAAGAAACCAAACAAAAAAAAAAAACCCCAAAACTTCCCACATCCATAAAAATACCCACATAATCCTCAATGATACTCCAAATACATTTGCTGCCTCAGGGAAAACTTTTCTGTGTGCCGAAAACTTCAACAAATGCGGACTGTTTCCGGAGCCCGAGAATGGAAACAGGAGTATAGTCAAAAGTCATTCGATAAATAATTCCCGGGACCCTCTTACTTGGGGGAGGGTTTCCCAAATGCTTACTCGCTTCCTGGAAACTGAAAGAGATGTGTACAAAAAGAAGAGGAAGTGGACTATTGCTGTGGTTGGCTCGATGTCGGGGATCGGCTATTTATGGTAGTTTGAGAAATATGGTGGAATTGTGGAAAGTGAAATTGGGGGTTTGTCATGGGTTAAGATGAATTTCTTTCGTTTGTGAATGGGAACTCTAAATTGCAGAGCATTTGTGTTTGTGGGCGCGATATTTTTTTCATTATTATAGTTCGTCTTATGAAATTATAAAATATTATTGTCGTAAATAGTGATGTAGTAAATAATTAACGGGACCATCTTGCTTGGGGAGGGTCTCCTATATGCTTAATCGCTTCCTGGAAACTGAAAGAGATATGTACAAAAATAAGAGGAAGTGGACTATTGCTGTGGTTGGTTCGATGTCGGGGATCGACTATTAATGGTGGTCTGAGAAATATGGTGGAAGTGTGGAAAGTGAAATTGGGGTTTGTCATGGAGACGAATTTCTTTCAGAGTTTCGTTTGTGTATAGAACCTCTAAATTGCGGACTATTTGTGTTTGTGGGTGTGATATATATTTTTTATTATTATAGTTCTTTCTCTGAAATTGTGAAATATTATTGTCTTAAATAGTGATGTGATAGATAATTCCTGGGACCCTCTTACTTGGGGAGGGTTTCACATATGCTTACTCGCATTCCTGGAAACTGAAAGAGATGTACAAAAGAGGAAGAACTGGACTATTGTTGTGGTTGGCTCGATGTGTGGATAGGCAATTTATGGTGGTCCGTGAAATATGGTGGAATTGTGGAAAATAAAATTGTGGTTTGTCATGGGTTAAGATGAATTACTTTCAAAGATTTGGTTTGGTTTGTGTTGGAAAATTCTACTTGCAGAAAATACTTGTCCGTTATGTTTTTTGTTATCATAATTTATTAACAATTTTATATTCTAACTGTAAAATATGTTTGTGTAAAGTATTGACAGAATAAATAGCTTAATGGAAACTTAATTTAAGACGATTTCAAAAATACTTACTAACTTCCTGCGGTTGTTCGATGTTAGCCATCTAGAAATGTTGGAGAGTAAGAATGGGAGACTAAGAAATGTTGTGGAATTGATGAGAGATAAATTAAAATACATCTTTGGTGTCGATAATTTCCTAGAATGATTTGGTTAAGTTTGCTTTAGATAATTTTTTAAAAAAACTTTGTATTTTGTGGGGTTCGTTTTCTATTCTAATTCAAAGTTATTATTAAAAATAATTACATTTGCGCTGTTAAAATGTTGGCGTTACTAATGATGCGTTACAAAATTATAAATTAAATTTGATTGCTGATAAGTTATTTTATTTAAACTGTAAATAAAATACTGTGTCTCATATTTGCTCATTCAAAAGGGGTAATTGTAGATTAGTAATTTTTAGTTTAGTTTTGCACAAAGTTCACCATATTAAACCAATTAGCAGTTTATTTAAAGTCATTAATTATGGATCTGTAAAAGAAAATAATATTTATACTAAAATTTTATATTTTGGCACTTTAATTGTAGTTTATTAATATACAAGTACCTGTTTATAGACATAATTTTGATTTGAGTTTATCAAAATAATTGTAATAATAAATTAATATGCGTATATTAATGTCTAGACATATCTCAATTAACCATAAATAGAAAGGTTTTGCAATTATAACCCTTTTCATTCTTATGTAAGTGACTCAATTTTAAGTCAGTAAAATAATCAGTTTTCTGGGAATATAAGGAAGTCCTAATATGCTACTAATGTATTAAAACACGCTGCTAATCAAATGCCCATGCATAAAAAAGTGTCATATTATTCAATTAAAACTAAATTAGTAAAATATATTAAAAATATCAGTTGTTAATACCATTTATTTATTTTTCACAAAAATTCAGATATACTTACGTACGTAAGAATTGAGACAAAATCAATTTAAATAATTTAAGAACTTTTCCCATTTTTACTTTCACAACGCCTATGTAAAAACCTTCATATCAAATGTAATTTTTGTTATAAAAATTACAAAAAAGAGAAATAAATAACAAAGCAAGCTTAAAAAAGATTTTTACGCCAATTTCAAGAAGAAATAATAAAAAATAACAATACAACAAATTGAATGTACTAAATACATTATTCATATGAAACACGTTAACACTTTTTAATTTCAGTTTACTCAAATGTCTTACAAACAACAATGCAAGAAACGGAAATATATTCCTTTTTTTAAAAGAACTTTTCGTCACGAGCCAATTTACACAACAAAAGAAAACTTTTTCCTATTCCAAAGTAACGGCTCCTGGATAAACAAGCAGATGCCTCTCTTATCTCGGGCCGACATTTGAAATTCTGACCATGCGTCTACAATCGAAATTTACAACTGGTCCCCGCGATATTCGGTGAAAACTTCTCTGAACGGTTCCGTCCTTCCACTTCGGGCCCACACACAAAGGCCCTTCCTGTTAAATATTGAGGCAGGCAGCAGAAGTATCCAGGAAAACTGCCGGAAAGAAATATCGCACCGTCAGTGGTAAAATGGCGCATCGATTAAATACGACTTTTCTAGTTAAAATACGGTGCAAGTATGATTTAATGGCCATATAAGACTTTTGGTGAACGCGAAAATTAAACGTAAGCTTGATATATCTTAAGAGTTGTATATAATATCAAGTGGACTGTTTATTCCAGAAGTTAGCAAATTTCGTTGTTTGGCAACGAAAATCAAATCGCCTTATCGAGGCAATTCAAAACAAATTTCAATCAATTTAGGAGCCATTTGTGAATATCATTTACACCCTTTATGAATAAAAACGTTAGATTTAAATATTTTAAAATTTATTTTTCGTATAACTTAATTTGTCCTAACATTTTCAGCACGATTTTCATTTGCCTTATAATTTATTGATTTAAATAAATGCAAGCAAGCAGAAAGATTATTTTTACCTAACCATAATTACATATAATATTTTTAATACAATGATCGACATGCTTCAGGTGTTAAGTGGCAACACAAATTCTAAATGAAAATATTCTTTTTTCTCGCGCGTTGACCGATGAATTCATATAGCTTTGAAACATAAGACAAATTTAAGCACCGGTTGCAGGAAAAAGTAAGAATGAAAACTGGAATTAAATTCGTTAAATGGAACAACCCGTTTAGATACTTGTTAGTTATATTATCAGATGCAAAAAAAATCTAAATATCAGGCGGTTCATCTGAGGAATTTTCTTTACGTTGATGCACCACTTTTCCACTAGAGGGCGCTATAAAAGACATCGAAGGCGATATATATCAAGGAAAGAAGAATAATAATACTAAAAAAATATCCCTTTTAAAAGAACAGAATTTTCGAGATCAGCAAATCAAACGAAGCGGGAAATATAGAGGGTGAAAAGTTTAGCCCCGTGTCTTGTGCTGAACAAGGAATTTTTCGGTTTCTCCGTTTAAATATGGCTGTCGCGTATAATTTATTGCATGGCTTTTCCATCTAATTTGCATACCTATTCAGCGGGAACGGCGGTAACAAAGGAAGCTGCATCCAGGGAGAGGAAATTATACATTTTTGGGCGAAATGATTGTGTGTTTCGCATGTGAAGAAACTTGAAAAGTTCTAAAGATTGGATTTTGTTGGCGGAGAACTCGGTGTTTGATGTTGTCGTTTGAATTGTGCAGATTGTAATTATTGTTCGGAAAATAAAGCCGACAGGTTTGGGGGAAAATTTTTCGGAGAAATGTATTGTTAAATAAAAGATCTCAATGCATAAAGAATTCATGTATTCATTTGTAGGCTTTTCAATTTAAAAAATATGAAAACAATGTGAAAGGACGTTTACATTTAAGATAAATATTAAGCAAAATAAATAATTAGTAAAATTAAATATTAATGAATGATTATTTCAAGATATTACTTGAAGTTGTAAAAAGTAATTTAAATGAATATTTTTCTGTAATAAAAAATAGTGTTTTTAATAATATGATGTTTTGCAAACAAATTTATTTTCAAAGTACAAACATATGATTTAAAGCCTACATTCGTATTACCTTCTAAACCTTGGTGTAACAGTAGCATGTATTTTATTAGCATAACGTTACGTTTATATTAGTTATATTACCAAACTGCAAATTAGGAGGAACTCTTCACAAAACGTTGAGTAACCTGGTGTAATCTTCCACAGTCTAAACGCACGCACAATCAAATATGTTAAACAAAACGAATTTTGAAAAAAAAAAACCTTCGAATTATGGCAAGCTTCTATTGAATGGTTAGTAAAGTGACGCTCTTGAAATCAAAAGATTTAGCATTGGAACAAGCTAGACAAAAAACTACTAAAAATTTATCTTGTATGTATACATATGCTATACTATACTAAAAAACATTTAAGGCCCACCGTAAGTTTGAAGGCAACATCTGTGTCGTTGGATTTTTTACTCAATTTTGTCTGATTATCCTTGCTCTATTTTCTTTAATAACATAACTCCGACTTTGTGGTGCAACCAATCTACGTTTTTGTAGTGTAAGTAATTGTAATAGTTATGGTACAAGTTTAGAGAACTTGATGATGGAATGTTATTCTATAAAACCCGAGACAGCATTTTTTCCCACTGATTTTATATAATTTCGTTGATGCACTAAATGTATTACAGTACACATTTGATTAAGATGTAAGATTTTTTTTAATAATTATACTTAATCTTTCCCTAGATAAAAAACGTCTGAAATTACTTAATCTTTAAAATCTATAAAAAGTAATAAATCTTTAAAAAGTTATTTTTTCCCAAATAAATAAAAATAAACAATAATATAATTAGAAAACAAACCTCTGCAGTTTTTAATTACGTTATCATTAAGAAAAGAACTTAAAATGTAAGAAGATTATTTTCCAACAATACTGTTTAATACAAAATACACCAGCAAAAAATAAATCTTCTTGAAACACAGTAATTTTTTTCGAAGAAATCTAAATAAAAGTTTACAAAAAATGCACGGGGGAAATAAATTTTGAAAAAATCCAGAACATAAGTCCTTTGAGGATAATAAAGCAAATTTAAGGACGCTATTCTGACAAATGAAGACTTAATTAACACAGATGTAGTAAGGGAAATCCCAGTAGAGTCACATTATATTTAAAATAGAGCTTAAAGTGCAAGAAGGGGCTATAAAATAAAGAGCAGTCTATTGGGAAATAACTAAAACCATGTGACAAGGTAGATTGTTATTTGCATTTTTGTTAGTATCATTATCGTAATTTAAGAAATGCTACCTTTTAAAATTTAATATATAATCTAGTGAGTACAATGTAAAAGTAAATACAAAATTTGGAAAACTGGTAAGAAAAATGAGCATCGCGTAATTACGTAGTAACTACATTTGTATACATTATTATTTTGCTTAAAAAGGATTGAAAAAAAATATTTTCGATTGCAATTAAAAAAAATTATATATTTTTGTATAAATGTGAACTTTTAAATGTTAAATATGCAAAACTTTGTTATACTTCATTTATATTTTACTTATACCTTATCAAAAAATTTCAAATTAATCCTCATATCTAAAGCTTCCACATCATTTTAAATATTTAATTGAGAAAACATATGTGCCGTTATTTTTTGTACTTAAGAATGTTCTCAATCAAGGTATCTCGAATAATATATCTTTAGTAATTACTGGATACTGGATTATTGGTTCTTTAGTAATTACAAGGATATTCAATACCTATCGGCAGAGACTCGTATGGGATGGAAAGGATGGCGCTTGTGAAATTCTAATTACGATAGTGCCGATTTTAAATATTTTGAATTCATTCATACTTGAGTATTAGTTAATGGGAAATTTGACTCGTGTGTAAAAGCAAAATTTCGACTAACTGAGGCTAGATGCACACCAGATATAGCATTTTGTTAATGTAAAATTTCTGCATAAGCCACTAGTGGTGTCGTACGCTACCCAGTAAAAGTTTGGTGTACTTTGGTGTAGTGTTACTTCATTATTAAACTAGAAAAAATTATTTTATGAATTTGTAACCTGCAATTACTTTTGTAAGGGCAAAAACAATTTCCAATGTATTTTCACTAATAGATTTGCAAGTGTCCACATAATAACAATAACTACTTAAAATATAATTTAATCTTAAGATGTGTGGTACCCACTGCAAAAGTGTGTCATATACCAAAATCGAAACAGTGCATAATGACAATAAAAATAGGAAACTACCCATCACATAAGACATGAATTGCGGTAATTGTTATACAGCTTACACATAAAGTGTTTAAGTTTCATTCTAAGGGGTTGATTTCTACTAAACAGTATGTTGTTTCCGATTATGTTTATTCATACGTGTGCAGGTTTTTTTTTCATTGCAACAAGCTGTTTTAAACATATTTTCTTTGTGCATTAGTGGAGTAAATGGTGTATATGGGGTGATATGAACTTTTTCATTATAAAACTATGGTTCAACAAGTATTATACGCACAAAAACCTAATGAACTACCTTAAAAAATTTTATATCGTAAAAAAAAATGTAGAGAAATGCGCGGATCTATTTTCTCCTTTTATTCAATGTTCATTTTGGCTGGTAGACTCCAATGCAAGATGTACAAATAAACAAAACCATATAAGATTTGTTACAAGTAATGCATTTCTCACACAATTTCTATGATTTTTTTTAAACTTCAATATGTATAATAAACAGGCCGACATGTTAATGTGAAATTTCATGGATTTTATAATATATTGTGATAGCCTTGAGAGTGTGTTATGATTGAAAGTATTTTCAAAAGCGCCGTAAGGGTGAAAAGTCGAATGAAATGTTCATTCCATTTGTCCAGTATATGATGAGAATGGATGATGGAAAAACTAGAGAAGTCACGGTAAAATATTTGCAGGCATAGACTTTATCTGTGAGAAACGAAAAACTATGCTATTGTTTTTTTTTAAGGAATTTATTAAGTAATAGTAAAATTATGTTAAAGAAACAATTTAAATTCTAAAAAAAACAAACAAAAAAAACCATGGAGTTTAACTCTTAAGGGGCTTTGCCATCGATATCAAATCCTTAATTTGTTATGAGATTTTATCATGGCTCATAACATTCTAAGACCGCAGAAGCTCTTTGTTACGTCACGCTATCTGCCTGGTTCAAATAGTCCTTGTTGAGGGAAAAAAAACCCTATAGTTATGCACTGCCGGCAATACTCTTCAGGTTCTGAGCAAGTTTCTTTCTTCTTTTTTTGAACAGCAGACATCCCAAACCTGACAGCCTGGCCAAATGTGACGTCACAGAAGGCTCATCTGGCCTTTAGTTAGGCCCGTCGTGGTTGAATCATCTACGTCAAATCCTTAATTTTTTAAGGGGGGATCATAGTTAACAAAAACCAAAAAATCGATTTTTTGAAACCAGTATTTTCTGATAGATGGAAGCCCAATCTATCGAATAAGACCAATTTTGTATCGATCGGTTAATTATTTCTTACAAAAAATTAAAATTATAAAAATAAACAAATGTGCCACGCCTCCTTTGAATTACTAATTGTATGCTTGTATTATTTATGTATTACATTATAAAATCTGATTTTTTTGCGTTAATATTCGAAAACTATTCACTGGCTCAATGTAAAAAAATTCCTAACGATTTACTTAAAAATTCGGTTAACAAGAAATGTTTCGGTGGTTATTTCGAGTTCGTGTTAACGGGATCGACTGCATTTGTTTTTCGCGTTTTTCTCAAAACTATAATTTTCAACACTTAGGTACACTTTTCTCCAAATCTATTGAATATTTTTTAATAATTTTTTTTGTATGTTATAAAACCATTTTAGATCTATTTAAGTCACCTAATTTAGTCTCACAAATTGAAAAAAATATTTCATTATTTTACACTTTCCATCGTTGAAAAGCAGAATTTTTATGAATGCAGAATATAATGTTTTAAAAACAGAATTTAAAAATTATTTTAGGCAAAAAAAATAGGTGACTTGATTAGATCTAAAATATTTTTATACAACACAAAAGAAATTATTGAGAAATATTTAATAGATTTGGAGAAAAGTGTACCGAAAAAAGACTTGTATTTTTGAAAATTCGTAATTGTATGTTTCAAAAGATGTCTTTTTTCAAAAATAATAATTTTTAAAAATAAGATTCTTTTGTGTAAATATAATAATAAAAGTGCAATTTATAAATTTGTACAATTTTTTTTATTGTACCATAATTTTTAAATGATTTAGAGCCTTTCGAAATCAATACTAAGTCTTGGTCATTTTTGCTGTCGCTAACTATGATCCCCCCTTAAAGGAATTTACCCATATATGTCATAAACTGTCAGATATATTAGTAAACATACATTTGAAATCCAAATAAATGTAGCTACACCATTTTCACAAAGCCATATGGTCATAACTGTTATTAGATGCAATTGCATTTACCATTATTACAACTAACACTTTCTTTAAAAAAACTAACCTATTTTGGCCTAACTCCCGTCATTAATTAACATCCCAAATTTCCATTCCATCCAATATTTATAGAGGCACTCCAAAGCACCGCAGTTGATTAACGCCCAGAATCAACATGCCGCAATCTTAAATGAAGCGGGGCAAGCGAGAACGCAATTCAAGCAACACAATTTGCATATCTGGCCTCAGGGATCCACTCAGTCCTGTTTATGAGTCGAGAACAAATCCACCCCTCAATGTTAATCTAGATCTGGTCCTGGCCACACATAGGACCGCATTAGAATGGATCCCCTAGAATTTAGGGTAAACAGATTATGAGTGCGTATTTTGGAGGTTTTGATTAAAACTTGACGAGAGATCTTAAGAGCCATGTTTAAAGTTTTCGTATTGATTTGGGTTATATGATTGCATGTGCTTTTAGGGGATTGGCGGATGCTGATCAAAGTGTAACTAATGTTGTAATTTAATACTTTAGTAAAAGGCTGTGCATAGTCATATAGAAATTAAACTAATTTTCATCAACAAATACTATATTTTAAATTATTTTCTGTGTCAAGGAGACTTTACGTATTTTTTGTTTCCGAATATCAATTCCCCTTTCCTCCGCTAACCCCCTAAACAAAAAAGGAAAAGTAATTAGCTAATAAAAAAATATAAATTTTTTAATAAGAGTAGTAAAAATTACATCTATATTATTCTGATAATTACTAATAAATGCAAGAAAATAAGTAAAATATTAAGTATGGGTGGTGAGAGATAAATAGTTCCAATATTATATTCAAAACATATAAGCTGAGGCTTTAAAAGTAATCTAATTTTGAATGAATTAACAAAGTTAAGCTAGAAAAGTAATACATAATACTATTCATTAATTCAACTCCAAGAAGTTAACTTCTTTACGTGCATATTCTTTTTTTTTTAAAACTTGGTGTAAAGACTTTTTTTTTTAAGTAAAACTTTATCTAACGATATAAAAAAAAATAAAGAAAAAGTTTCTGAAGCAATTTCAGGCCACCTTTCACACACTATAATTTTCAATTTTTCTGCTCTACCAAAAGCTAAGAAAAAATTCTTGAAAAAACTTTTCCATGTCCCTGTAAGATCCCAGAATCCGATGATAAATCGCTTTCCCTCCCTAATTCCTGGACAAATTCGCTGCCTCTTCGGTGAGTAATTACACGATGTAAAGTAGATGTTAAATTGCGCTGAAAGTCATTCTCTTACGGACGGAGTATGAAGAAAAAAATTCTGCATATTCGCGCTTTAAAGCATAGAAAGTCTTCAATCTTCTTGGGATGTTGGAAAGATAACAATGACGCGGCTTTTTAAGTGGTTCTTCTTTGTCAAAACAGAATGCGCATATGGCGGGGATATAAAATTTCAATGTGTTTCATGATGATGTACGTCGTTAAAATAATTTTATGTATCGCTTTTAATGTATGAGAAAGATAAAACAAAAAAGGCGATTAATAACAACGATGTTCTTGATATGAAAATTCAACTTAAGCTTTCACTTTTGTTATTAAAGGACAAGGTTAAGTTATGTTATTTTAAAAAAGTTTTGATGTTGAATAATATGTATTGTTTATAAGATACAACTTTCTTTCTTTTGTCATAAAGCAAATCTATATACTTTATAAATATTGCTCTTTAAATTTTATATCGTACAATAAGTTTCATTTGAGAGTACAAGCTTAAAATAGGTTAAATCTATGTCTCGTAAAAAAAATAATGAAATTTATGTAAGAGAAATAAAGACCAGAAAGATAATTTTTTATAGAATAGGGTAGAATAACCAGAGAATGAACGTTTAAGGAGTTGCGTTTGCCAATGAATAAAACACCAGGGCATAATGGCCAGGACAACCAACCATATGTCAGATAGCTTCCTACTAGATGGGAGGAAGTCAGTTGCCAATCCATCTAGTGGAATGATTTTCAATCCTTATTTTTTAATTGTATTTACCAAATGTTTATTCACTAGGGCTTGTTCACTCACTGATCAGTCTACCCTACATTGATGATTTAGATTTAAGTAGTTACTTTTAGATTTTCCTTTCATTGTTAGGTCTCGTGAAAGTTATATTTGTTGTTTATACTTTAGGCAAAATTGCTCACCCCAAAAGGTGGCAAGTAAACGTTTTGCAAAAAGTTATATTTTAATATTACATATGAATTTTAGACAATTGCTCACACAATGAATGAGTAGGAAAACGTTTTAATAATCGCAATTTAAAGCTTTGAAACTATTATTTTTGGAACCAAAACAATCCCCCAACATAATTCGCGCACAGCGTTTTCACACAACAACCGTAACTCATACAACATTTTCTACATTAAGATTTATATAAAGACACCAAATACAGCATCCAGATATTATTTAACCTAGGCATTATTTTCCAAATGCCAAAAAAAACCTATTTTCATACATTTTCTTAAATTAATATTACTTTAAAATTGAATTAATATTGTTTAATATCCGCTTATTTATTTGTAGTTTGAAGAATAATTAAATATATTTCTGATAACAACAAACATGAAACTACTCCAAACTACACTAAGAAAAATAAGAAATGTAAATTAAATCAATCAGAATTTTATGTAAAAATATGCCATGCCCCGCTCTCCTAATAAACAATTAGTCAACAGTTAAAGAATCCCAATGCGCAACATTTTATGACGTCATTCTAAACGTCAAAATTATTCGTCATTCCGTCATGGCAAAAATAAATTTTACTTCAAGTAATATTTTAAATAACATTTTTAATGCTAACATTGACTTGGCAATAGCTTTTTAAATGACTTGAAATTAAATTAGAATGCTAATTCGATTGGAAATTCTCCGACACTTGTCTTTCCAGCAGACGATGGACAACAAGTGTGAAACTTGGGTCGCTTGAGTCATACTTCTTCATAACAACCTACATAACAAGTACTTGTTCATAACAAGAACTACATCAGCATGTCAATACCAATTTCGAAATTTTTGCTTATGATTCCTTATAAAAAAAGTAGGTTAAAAATCATCAACTGAATTAATTGGGCCAATAGTTATATCCGAAAGACAATATATCACTGGTCAAATTATCTGTTTGCACATATAATAAACTTCGACCTAATAAATATCAACAACGTTGATGATTTTTGTAATCTAAATTAATTTTTACACTTTTTTGTTTATTTTAAAGAAAAATCCAGGAAAAGTATTTTCTAAATAATGAAACAAAATAATGGATTTGTTACTTTTTAATAAAGAAATTTAAATATTTTCTTAAAAAATTGCATTATTACTGAAACCAGCTCTTTTGTCCATTTTATACCAAAACTATTTAATATTACATATCCTCTTAAATAAAAAATTTTTCCTGAAAAGGTATCTTTGAAGTAATAAGAGCAGCTATTTAGAATATTTTGTCCAAAAATTACTTTACATACAGATTCTTTAGAAATAAATATGTAGAAATTTAAACTTTTTTTCACCCAACAAGCAAGCAATTTAATAAGTTTCACTCAAATTTAATAAGTAATAACTAATTTGACTTTCACTTAACTTAAATAACAAGGTTAGAGAAGTGATATCATTTAAACGAGGGAAAATTAAATTTAACTGCAAGGTAAAAGAAATGTGTTCAAGCATTTTTATCTCCTACATCGAAAAAATTACGAACATTCTTTTTTATAATGTTTTGCATTAAAAGGGCACTTACTTCTTTACATGCATGAGGAATTTTTTGATTAACTTTACTTTCAGCAGACTGAACAAGTGAATCTTATCTTGGAATTCTTCCCACGTTGTAATAAGGTAGTTATTCAAAAACAATTAGATTTTGTAATTATTCTGGAGTAAAACGTGTTAAAATGATATTTTGTGGAGAGAGCGGTGGTTTACTTGATATAAATTTCTGCGTTTTGGTAAAATAACATAGATAAGAGAGTTAAATATTTATAAATCTTATAACTTACACTTTAACATGACATTTACTACAGGTTTACATAGTAAAATTTAAGTAAATATGAAATTAAACAAATGTCGATTTTTTAAACAATCGTGCATGCATTTTGATGCTCTAAAACAACGTCATACATGTGAAGTCAAATGTTTGGCAAATTTCTACAGTTTTTGAAATATACTTAATTGAACTATCACTTAATTGAAAAAATCTGTAAGGGAAAACTTTAAATATTTTAATGTTTTTATGTACTTATAAATTGCTTTGAACTTATGCTTAAGTAGTGTTTAAAATAATGTTTTTGCATATAAATTTAAGTTTTACAATTCACGACAACAATCACGTTTTACAATTCAAGTTAAGTTCACGACAATTTTTTCAAAAACAATACCTCTTAAACCTTAAAATTCATTTTAAGCTACCCAAAAATAGACGAATTATTCTAACAAATAAATAGAAGTTTATTTCCGATTCAAAGTAACTCCAATGGAAAGACTAATTAGAAACTCACGAAGAGTTTATACAATCCCTTGCTTTGAATACTCGTTTGTCAATGTCAAAACCTTCTCTGAGTGAATAGAAATTGCGATCTTAAATAGCAAGTCGTTAGTGCGAAACGGCAACACTGGAGGAAGGTGATAAAGCCACAGCACGCGAGAATTCGCCATTGAAAGGATATCAAGAGTTATTCTCTATCTTTAGTGGCATGTTCTAGAAGCATTAAATTTGATTTGATGGAGAACTCGTATACGAATATTAATTATAAATTACGTATATGAAGTAGTATTTTTATGAGTATCATGAAATATTTTATTTTTCAAACTTTCAGTCAAGAATATGGGATTAATTAGTATTTGCATTTGCGCAATCAATGTTTCATATAAATCATATTTCTTTTTTCGAAATATGTATTAAAGAAGGTTAGTGGTAGGTACATATATATTCCGGCTTGTGTGCTTGATTAGAGACCCGCTTGTAATTTAGGATCAGAGACCCGCTTGTAACTTTTTTTTGTAAGCTTTCGTAAATTAAGACAGACTGAGAAATAATTTTTTCACAGAGAAAGGAAAGTACACCCACGGTGAAGGCGGCAATAGAACCCGCACCCGTTACAGCGCGCACAGACTACTAGCGTAATGGTCAAAACCACTCAGCCCCAACATTTCTCATCAAATCCAAAACCACTCAGCCCCAAATTAAATTTATATATAAATAAATACAATCATAGACATTATAACCAATAGCCATACAATGTTTATTTTTAATATATTTATAAAAAAAATCTTATGGTGATAGAATGTATTAAAACTAGGAAATGCGAGTTCTGTAGCGAAAAACTTTTAAAAATTCGTTTTGGAATTGAATCGTTTAAGATTCATGAGTAAACAAAATACTGAGCCAATTTCATTTTCTTGGCGTTTCTAAATGGTCTTTTTTATTGAATGCATTCAATACTTTTTTAAACGAAAATATATGAAAGAATAAATCCTAAGCAGCTTAAACCGGAGTATTATTCTTCATCGAAATTGGCTTTTAAAGGAGATATTATGATAAACACGTAGGGACATCAAACTAAAAATAAAATTTATTTTTGAATATAAAATAATTATACTTGCTTCATTATTTTTTACAAATCATCAAGACAATTTTTTCATATGTTTAACTGAACAGTAATATTAAAATATTTTGAATTTAAAACTATATCAAGCTTATTGCTGATGTACAGTAAGAAAAATGTAAGTAAATAATGTTTTAAGTATTTATAATGCTAAAATTTTTACGGCATCGTATCATAATATTTGTGTTATTTTATAGCCCTAATTAGTTTAAATTAAACAACTTTTAATTATTTTGCATTACGTCTTTTTTTGAACTAAAGAAATTTTAGGATTACATTATTCTGCCACCACCCTATTAAAAAGATTTTTAGTGAAATGTTTTCTAAATGCATTATAAAAACTCATTTTAAAACAAAAATATATGAGGGAGAGGGCCGAATTTGGTATATCATATTATTATAATTTGTTACACTCATTTTATTACCGTAAATTATCTAAATATGGATCATTTAGATTGATTACAAGATCACTGAATCATTAAAGGAAATAAAGTACATCTCATTGAATAAAATATAATTTAGTTAATACCAATGCTGGTAAATAACGTTATCTAACAAATAAAGCATTTTTCAAAGGAAAACTTCTATCTATCCTTGCGATTTAAAATCAATATAAATGTTTTTAAAAAATAAATCGTCCATTCATTTCGTTACCTTTAATTATATAAATATGAAGGATTACTTAAATTGATTACAAGATCACTGAATAATTAAATGAAAAAAAGTATCTCATTAGAGTAAAATATAATTTATTTAATACCAATGCTGGTAAATAACGTTATCCAACAAATAAAGCATTTTTCAAAGGAAAACTGTTATCTATCTCGCGATTTAAAATCAATATAAATTTATTTGAAAAAAAAAAAGAAATCCGAATCAATGGCCCTACATATTGACCCAATTTAGTAAATGAATCAAGCGTTACATGAAATACCCAATAACGGTGAATATTTCTATAAAATTTTGGGGACAGCAATTTATAACGCACTTGTACGAAGGGTTATCAGTATCCCATCCGAACTGCCAGTCGTAAAGCACTTATTGGTTTTCAGGTCGTTACTACCAATGGTTTTCTAATGATTTCTCTTTCAGAGGCTTTTAACGAATGAGTTTTAAACAATTTTGTATGGTTTACGGAATAGTGGGTTTGAAAGAATAATTTTGAATCTGCTTCATTGGTGTTTTTGGAAATATGCTAAGAAAAAAACCGAAGATGATATAATATTTCATTTCATAATGATGTAGAGTTTAATCATATGCAAGCTTATAAAGTTTTAAATCACAAAATGGTACACACATATTTGCAGTTAAAAATACTTTTTTGATACTTGTAATGAATAGATTTTCCCAAATAATAAAAAGAAACGTTTGTCTACTGCCTTAAAAACTCATCAACAACACTAAATGGAAGTGTGCGTATTTTAACTATCCTTCTTTTCAAAATTTAAATATACTTTAAAAGTTTTTTTTATGTCACGTGTGGCTAAAATGACATTTAAATATTTTCAAATTAAGTAGACTAAATACAATTCTCATTGTGTTCAACGCGTATATTTTTTTACCTGTGCAAATCGTTAAATATTACTTTTGATAAAAATGAAGAGACGAAAAGTTGTATGAAAACATCTGTTGAAAATGTTTTAAAAGCTATTCAAGGAAAAGACAATAAAGGCATTTTTGAAAACCTATTTGAAAACTGTCAAAGATTGTTTTTGTAAAGATTGACGAAATATTTTCTTTAAAACCATAAAATCATGTTCCTTGTGTTTTACTGAAATGAAAATTTTTAATGTTTCTTTCATCGTTGTTTTTGAACTGTGAATTCTTTTGACTTCAGCTTCACAGGTTCAATTCGATTATATATTCCTTTTATTGAAATAAAAAAAAAATAAGTTACATTCTGTGAGAAAAAGGGTGAATACTACTTATTAGAAAATATCGAAAGAGAGACACCTTCAATTTATTCTACGAATAATATATGTAAATTACATGTTATTAAATAAATTGTTTTAATTTATGAACATTATATTTGACGCATTCTGAATATTTCTTTAAAACACTTTGTGGCTTTGATTACTCTATAACTAAAGTAATGTAATAATAAATTGATGTACATAAAAATACAAACTGAATAACTAAATTTAAATAAATGCATTAAATATTACACTGATTAAAATATATGAGAAATATTTGACTGTTTTGATAACGAAAAATTACTTTTCAGCTTTATAAAAGTTCCAAAAGATCAAATGTCGGCAACAAACTAAATCAGCAACTAAATCGCAGCTTAATTTAGCTAATTAGTTTCATTTGGCCGACTTAAGAAAGTTTCAAATTCAAAGGGGAAGTTTATCAAGAGTTGGATTTACGACTGAGTGAATAGTTGAAATCAAATTCTTAAATTCTTAATGAGTATCAAATGTCAAAACTCAAAGCATCAATTTAATATGGAAATCAAAAAGAATTTTTAAATATTCCTTTTATATATACAACCGCATAAATTTGTATAATTTAAGTACATATTTTTAACATGTATGTTTAGATTAAGAGTTTTAATTAAATTTCTAATTTTTGGAATATATTCTGAAATAAGATTTTTGTTACTTCATATACATTTACAAACACATAAAATCAAAATTTTGATGATTTCATACTTATGCATCGTTCATTCGCAATTTTTCTAGATTATTATTTTATTGAAATTATAAGCTCTGCGTTTCTCTACTCCACGTGCTGTAGGCTTAATTAGCTATTATTGAAAAAAATCCAAATATTGTAAATAAAAAACGAAATTTAATTTTCTCTTAAATAATTATTTATTAAAATTTAGTATACAATGTTTAACATATTGTCTATAGCCAACCAAAGTATATATTGTTCCTACTATTTACTCCATATACTTCATTTAAAAATACATAATTAAACACAATCGGGAAATTTTCAAATTCATGCATCATATCCAGCGATTTATGGTGGTGTATCCTTTAATTGAATTCCAAGCTCCATGCCTTCCTATTACTAGCGCGTCTGGTTAAATTATCTATTATTCAACTGCAATAAGGAGCCATACCAAACACATAACTTCTGTGGTTCTACAACTTCTGTAATTAAAAACATATGATATTCAATTATTGTATTGACAAAATAATCAATTAAAATATAGTAGTTATTTTTTAACATCTTTTATACAACAAAAACAATCATAAAGTCTTCCAATTACTTACTGTTAATTTAATTACAAACAATTTAATTATACTATTAATTTCACTTACAAACACAATAGATCCGATTCGGTTAGAACTTATAATAATTTATTATATCCAATTACTTTCTCTAAGGGTATCCTTTATTGGAATTCCAAGCTCCATGTCTCCGTAATATAGTTTAATTAGCTATTATTGAAATACAACTTAATTAGCTATTATTCAAATGCAACTATTACCACTTCATATAAATACAAACAAAAATACTGGAAATGAAATCTGACCGTCGTATTAAATGCACATTCAATTAACAATGATGGGTTCAATTGAATTAAAAAAAAACTACTGTAAATAAAATTTAACCTTCGTATCGAATTTGTTTTCAATTTAAATATAGATACTAATTTTTAACACTTGTTTCGATTATTTGCTAGATATACTTCATTTACAAACTTGGAAGACTTCATATTTATGTATCGTATTCTGGCAATTTCTCTTTGTGTATCGTTTATTAAAATTCCAAGCTGGAATGTATTCTTTGTGGGGGGGGGGGCTTGATTTACTATTATTAAAGTACAGCTACTGTAAAGAAAAGGAATGAAATGTTAACATATTTTTAAAACAAATATTCAATCACAATATAATACAATTTTTTTACATATTTTATACGACTAACCAAAGTATTATTTTTCCTATTATTTACTCTATATACTTAATTTACATACACAGAGTCGCAGTTGTTAAGACTTCAGACTTATTATACAGCTACAGTAAATATAAACATGTGTTATTTAACCGAATTATTAAATAAATCTTCAATGATAAAAATAGAATACGATTTTAGCATATCTTATACAACCAAACAAAGTATATCGTGCTCTGATTATTTTCTTTTAATTTCATTTACTATCACAGAAGATCCCAATCTAAAACACTTAAGTTTCTTGTATGATATCCAAGCAATTTCTCTTAGTGTAGGGGAGACCGGGGTTAGTTGGCATAAGGGGTTAGTTGGCATTGTGCCTTAAAAAAAATTCACTGTTTATTAAGAGCGCTACTGAGCCTGTCACATGATCGTCATTTAAACGTCCAACTTGCATGAGAACGCCAGTTGGATCCATGCATTGCCTTTAGAGGAAGGATGGAAAACGTGATTTTCATATAAGAATGTAAAATTTTGATTATTCAGTATTTTTCGTTTTGTACAGTAGTATAGTCATTCAGGGATAACATTCACAAGTTTTTAGTATCTTTGGGAATTTAGCTAAAAGGTTATAAGTCCATTTCTGCTGAACTTCATAAACAATTTTTTTGGTCGCCATGTTTACTTTACTTGCTCGATTGGGGTTAGTTGGCATAGGGACTCGGGGGCTAGTTGACATAAGCTGGCTGGGTATGCCAACTAACCCCGCAACAACGGGTAAGTTGACAAAAGTATGCCAACATTCATAGCGACCTAATTTTAGTTAGGTATAGGCTACTTCATAATAATAAATTATTATTATTTTTATCTATGCATATATAAATGCGGAAGACGTTTTCTTTTCGCAATCATAACTCAATAACGGCTGGACAGATATTAACTTTTACTTTAGATACTTTTACGTAGATTTGCCATACTCAGAGTTTTAAAAATGGCATAATTTAAGACTATACAAATTTCAGCTCGATTTCAAGCAAATGGTTATCTAGTTATTATTATGTAATAAACGGAAACTTCAAGTTCACTTTTTCTGCCTTGCCTATCTATGATAATGTAAATATTTTTTGTTCAGATTATGAGTTCCTATAAACGAAAAACTGAGAGGACTACAATGACATAGCAGATCATCGAAAGAGAGTTGTTGAGGCACACTTACTTGAAAAAAAAAGTTTGAGAAAAGTAGCGGATGAACTTAAGATCTCTGTTAGAAGTCTCGCATGGTATTGTAAGATCGCAAAATTAAAAATGAATTCTCTCTGCCTAAAGGGTACCAGAGGGTATTGGAGGATATGGGATAGTGCGGCAATTGTTCACTCCTGAACAAGAATTTGCTTTGAGTGAATACCTTGTGAAGGCAAGTGACATTTACTTCGGCCTGAGCCCAAAAGAGGCAAGAAAGTTGGCATATCAATATGCAGTTGCTAATGGCACTGCACATCCTAGTAGTTGGGGCTCAAAAGAATCAACAGGTGTTGACTGGTTTTCTTTTTTCCTAAAACGTCACCCACAACTTCCAATACGTACCCCCGCGGCAACGAGTTTGGCTCGAACGTCCAGTTTCAACCCACATAATGTTCAAAGATTTGTCAACCTCCTATAATCAGTAATGAACCAACATTCGTTTACCGCCCAGGACATATGGAATGTTTAATTTTAAGCTGATTAACATTCATTATAATTACACCTTACATAAAGACGAGTAAAAACGCTTGCCTCACTTATGCCAACTTACCCCACTACCTATGCCAACTAACCCCGATACCGGGGTAGGTTGGCATAGTTTGACTGGACAAGGAAAAACATTTTTCACACAAAGTGGCAACAATATATTTATTCAATTGTATGTGTGATTTGTAGCCAAAATGCTTACCTACATTACCATCTTTTTATTTTACAAATATCTTCAAACCAAAAAATTAGAAAAATTTTGAAGTGAAAAGTGTGCCAACTAACCCCGGTCTCCCCTATCCTTTATTGCAATTCAAAGATCCGTGTCTCCCTGCGTCGGGTTTAATTTGTTATTATTAAATTACAAGTACTGTAAATGAAAATGAATGAAACGTAAACTTCTTTTATAAACAAACATTCAATTACAATATAATAGCATTTTTTAGCATCTCTTATACAACTAACGAAAAGTACACGATTTTTAACCTATCTTATACAACCAAACAAATTATATCGTATTCCGATTATCTTCTTTTAATTTTATTTACTATCACAGAATATACCAATCGTTAAGACTTCATTTCGTGTATCATATCCAAGCAATTTCTCTTGGTGTATCCTTTATTGGAATTCAAAGCCCCGTGTCTCCCTGAGTCGAGTTTAATTTGTTATTATTTAAGTACAACTACTGTAAATGAAAATAAATGAAATGTTAACTTCTTTTAAAACAGATATTCAATTACAATATAATTTCATTTTTAAAAATCTTTTATACAACTAACCAAAGTATTTTTTTTCTTATTATTTACTATATTTACTTAATTTACATACACATAATCCCAGCTGTTAAGACTTATAACTGATAACACAACTACTGTACATATAGACATGTGTTTTTTAAGCATATTGTTAAATAAATCTTCAATTATAAAAATAGAATACTATTTTTAACTTCTCTTATACAACCAAAGTACATCGTATTCCGATTATTTTCTTTTGATTTCATCTAAATTAACAGAAGATCCCAATCGTTAAGGCTTCATTTTCGTGTATAATATCCAAGCAATTTCTCTTGGTGTATCCTTTATTGGAATTCAAACCTCCGTGTCTCCCTGCGTCGGGTTTAATTAGCTATTATTGAAATGACAGGAGATGACAAGGATCAGCGCTGCCCGTTGAAACACACTCTCTCGAGGGTCACGCTTTGGCGCTGGTGTCAGCAGTTATGCTGACAAGTTTCAGAGGAGGGGATCCATTATCATTGGAGTTTAACTGTGTCACGCATAACTGTAGAGTGTATGGGGAGTTTCGTGTATTAATGGATTAGCAGAATTGTATTGGGTTTTAATGTGCGGGATCTGGGAGTTTTGTAATTATGCTCAACTTTTGGTATATTTAAGGGTGTGTTTATTCATTTCTGAAGACTTTATGTTGTTTGTAATATTGTGAAAAATATAAATAGTTGACAATGAAAATCAATAGATATTTATAATGAATTTTATCACTGGAAGTTGTTTGTTTTAATGAATACATATTTTTAATTACATTTCTTTTTTTTTCAGAGTAATTTACGCATTTTACAGCAGATCATAATTATGTAGGATTTTGCGGTTTCAAATTATAATTAACATTAATTATTCATTGTAAATATTAACATAAAAATGGGAAAGATACAAGAGTAGAGCGGGGGCATGCAGCCTTTTAAATCCCCTTATGTACTCGATAGTTACAACTTAATTAAAGTTCATAGTAATTCATCTACAGCAGAACATATTTACTTCTTACACCAGCTGGTATGCATACAAAGGACTGTTTTATTACTTTATCCATTATATTCACTCTGATAATCGACATTTCATATATTCACATGATATTTGATCATTATGATCTGATAATCGACATTTCATATCTTCACATGATATTTGATCATTATGATCTGATAATCGACATTTCATATATTCACATGATATCTGATCATCATGATCTGATAATCGACATTTCATATTTCATTTTATATATTCACTCTGAAATATGCTTTATTATTTTTCAATTACCAACTACTTATTGTTTTGGCTTTACGAAATAAAAATATTTTTTTTAAATAATCCAAACATACTTTTAATAATGCCACTAGTCTTGAGTTTTTCATCCATATGAATAAATAAATTACAATTTATTAATGAATACAAAATGATGTAAATCTAGATAAAAATCGCAGTTGTTTAATCCAGGGATAATATTATTTATGAAGAGATTTTTTTAAATACATTTTAAAATAAAAATATTTGTAGGTTGATATTAAACAATAATAGTGGGTATTCTAAAAAAAGTTTTTTAATTCTTCATTTCTTAAAATAATGAATACCAACTGACAGGTTGGATCACGAAAGATATCATGTTTCATCATAAACTTCCGAAACACTCGCTGGGTTCTACTGACTGATGATTGAAAAGCAATAAAATACAATCATTGTTTTTCTTCCCTTGGAGTAATTATATTGAAAACTATGCGCTGTCGATGTAAAGTGTTACACTTTAAGAAAACGATAATTAAGAGATGATAATTTTTCAATTAGAATGCACTCACGTTTTATGTTTTTGTTTGGCATTAAGTTTTCGTGCAAAGATAAATTGATTGCACTTTTTTTGCTTTTCTTGGAATGATCATCCCTTTCCAAAAGATTATATTATTTTTTAGAGAAAGGTTAATGTGGCAATTGAAAAAAAAACCATAATTTAATAAGTTATTGCTTAATATAGTTACCCAGAAAAGGTAAATCGGATATAATAAAAAACATAAAAAGTAACATTACAGAACAATTTGATTTGCGTCAACATCCGACACAATGGATAAAATAAAAATAAATGTTTATTGAAGCACATAAATGGTCACTCATATTTTTAATCGTAATCAAAGCACAATATTAATTAAGCCAAACTAAAAAATAACTTTTTTGTAATTATGTTTCTGGAAATAAATGATTTTTTAGTAACTGCTTTCCACACATTTCACACGTTACTTCTTATGCATATTTTGTTTCACGTAAGCATTAAGTACTCTCTAAAAATGTATATGCCATCTCTGGCTTAAGATTCTAAAAAAAACCACAAATTTTACCTAAGGCCAAACTGTTTTCTCTCATTTACAATCTCCGAGGGGGAAAACACAATGGCTCCATATCTGGAAAACTTTTTTCCTCTTCTTCCTTGAAGCTTTAACTATTGAGCTTTACTTTCAGCTTTTTTATTGTTTAACGATGACTCTAGTAAAATTCAAGCACGTCCCGTAATTGGATGTTTTCTTTTCATTCCTTATTCGGTAAAGATAGTTTTGTTTTTGACTTCCTGATTAACTTTTTGTGCTAGGTGTTTTTTTTTTTCTCTACAATGATTGTCATCACTTAAAAGTGGAGGACAATGGTATATTTTAGAAATCTTGTGTTGTTGGTATTACTAAAAAAACGCAAAAGAAGTCGTATGTTTTATAATAATTTACTAAATTATAAAGATCTTCACCTTTTAATGGATGGCTTATTGCCATTGTGTTCCGAGAAGAAAACGAAAAATATTAAGTGAAGAATATACGAAAAATATTAATACAAAATGCAAAAAAAAAACGGAAATGCTGTTTTTCTAACAATGTAAAACTATGCTTTTGAGTGTTGCACTTTAATTAAAAAAATTATTAACTATTAGTATTTATTCTAGCATTTTTATACAAAAGATTAATGCCCATACTTGGTTGTTTAGTTACATTTGGAGTATTTTTACTGGGTTTATTTATGCATTATTATGTTTAGAACTTTGAAAAAAATTTGCGTGCAGACAGACATGTAGAAACATTTCTTGAAGAAAAGAAATAAAATACTTTAGTAGAATTCCATTGAAATACTGATTTATATTTTATTATTGATCTTGTTTTTTTTTTGTTATTGTTCCCATGGCTTGTCATTTTGTGATTAATCGAAAAAATAAATGTTTAGATTTTTATAAATAAAAAGTTGACATTAAAATACAGATTTCTGTTTCAGATAACCGCGTTCTTCCGTCGAACCAAAGGCAGCATGTATTCCAAAATGGAACGCTTGTAATATCTGAAGTTCAGCCTGAAGTCGATGATGGCAGGTACAGTTGTGAAGTCAGGTCGCAGCAAGGATCGCCCGTATCGCGAACTTTTCGCATTGCGATAAGAAGTAAGAGTCAAATTTACAATAAGCCATCATATTTTTTTTTAATTTTAAAATATATGGTATACATAAAAATTATTAGGAAATGATGAAAAATATATTAGGAAAATCAAATTTGTAAGTTTGTTGGAAATCTAAACATTAAACACAATTGTTTTGTAATGTTTTTACTGACAGCTAGCATGTCAGAATATTCCTAAAATAAAAATAATAGTGTTTGATGTGTTTCTATTTTTGTTAAACACATGTTTTTAAAAAAAATAAACTTTTAGGAAAGTATCAGTTTAAAAAGAAAGTTTTAATTTAATTTCTTGTTTTTCAAAAATTAATATTATGAATTTCAAAATACCCAATCTTTGTAAAATATCGATTTAAAGATATTGTTGAGCTATTTTGAAATTACTATGGGGTTTTCAGATAATTAAATGAAGTCCGATTCTGTCAGATTTTTCATACTTGTTTCTAGAATCACATATTAGTGATCCTAGAAATAAATTTAAAAAATTTAAGGTTGAAATATGGAATAGTTATATTTATATTTAAATCAACGATTAAATGATACTTGAGATACTAGACATAAAATGTGTTATCTCTTTTTATAATTTTTTATTTATTTTTGAAATACCGTTTTTCAAAGTAAAAGAAATTTTATGCTAAACGCATTATAAATGTCTTAATAATAATCTAATTATTGAGTTACACTCGATAGACTTAAAGATTCAGCAAACCTATGATCAAATCTTATATACTTTAACAAAACATCAATCGAGCCATCGCAACCCAATCTTGTACATCTACATCAATATATATTTGCAGAAGCCCTAAAATTAATTATACATGCCTGAAATTCAGTCTCATGTTCAAAATTAAGGCTGAAGCACATTTATATAAGCATAAGATTCTCCGTTAATGGGCCTACATTAGGATATCAAATATTTCAATGTCAATTGATCCCTGCTTAGAGCACTAAATGGGCTTCAGACCACCGTATTATTTTGCATATGGTATTCATTGCACTTATATCTAGAACATTGAGGATAGATAAATATATCTGACTCGATGGATAAACAGTGAAAGGTTATTAAAATTCTGAACCTATTTAATGTATTCGTATTTAATATGTGATTTTCATTTCCCTCCATTGAGTTTCATTTAAATGTGGTTTCTCTTCTTCAATTATCATTTGAGTGAGAATGGATAAGATGAAGACTTTAAGATGAATAGATTATATTAGATAAACATTGAAATATAACCATAAAAATATGTTCGTATTTAATAAGTTCTTATTTTTATCACCATTACTTTACTAGTTGTCTGTCTTCAAACAAAGAGTGCATTCTGTACTTTCTTTCGCTAAGTTATATGCACATTTATCATAAAAAATTTGGTGAATTATTTACTCTTAAAAGAAGATTAATCTTAATCATTGTAAAATATTGAAAAACAAACAAATCCAGCAGGGCATTTATTTTTTAAGCTAAGTCCTGTTTTCGTTTGATATGTATTAAGCAACCCAAAACACACATTGAGCTAAGTTAAACACTAATTATTGAGGTAAATAAAAATATTATTTATTAATAAATAGAACTGTACAATATTTTTTATAACATGTCTTCCACATGGAATCGGCTTTTCTAGAGTTAAAAATGCAATTTGTGTTCCATATACTAACGATACTCACGCAATCTCTGCGTAATATTTTTTTATGCAAGTCTAAAATTGACGCTTTTTAAAGTACCGTCAAATAGAGAAAATTTAGTCAAAACAAAAAAACCATAGTCCTGCCTTCCTTTTTGAATATTTTTAAAAGATTATAGATAAGTTTTCGTAGAGTTGTCACTAATCGGAAAAAGCGAGCTCAATTTTAACGAGATCATTTAAAGAGCTATTTACTTGAAAATTTGGTCCAAAATCACCCTATTTGACATTAATTAACAAAGTTTGCCGTGTTCACATACAATAACATATGTTCCGTATAAACAATTAACCAAACTAAAAATGAACTTATACTAAATTAAACTTGCAGCTGGCCCGAAAATCGCAAGTTTCAGCTTCAGAGACAACCTTCACGAAGGCATGCGGACAGCAGTAACTTGTATTGTGACTGCTGGCGATGGTCCTTTGACAACTTCTTGGCTCAAGAACGGGCATCCTTTGGAAGACGAACCAGATGCCATGATCGTGTATGCAGATGAAGGGTTTGTGTCCACTTTGACCTTGAAAAACCTAGTGTATAGACACAATGGGAATTATACGTGTGTTGCAAGAAATGACGTGGCTGAGGGGTCACATAGTGCAACGTTAACTGTCAAAGGTGAGCAATGCATTATATTATATTCACTATTGAATTAAAATAAACAATAACAATTTAATGTAAAAAGCACATGATATGAAAAACTGAAAAAAAAAACATTGTGCATCTATTTCAAACTCTAATTTGTTCATTTATCTTAACTTTTTAGAAAATAATATTCAAATATAAATTTTTAAGCTTTTTTATACAGCTCATCACAAGTAATCTAATATACGTTGGTGTTGTAAGAAATTTTAACCTTCTAGCAAATTTTCGAAAAAATATTGAAATTGGTATTCTTTTCGATTTCAATAGCGTTAATATTTTATTTACTATTTATATTAATTTTGTTAAATTCTACAATCAATTTGAAATGTCATGACGCTGGCATATTTATAATTATAATCGCCCACATATTTTCCCCACACATATAATTAACAATAAATTAAACTCACTATTCAGCTTACATTGCATGCATTTCAAAAAGTAAAAACCAATTAAACGAAACTTCAAAGAAAAAAAACCCTTCATAACTCTCTTTACAGTTCCGCCTCGCTGGATTATTGAGCCCAGTGACATATCAGCAGTTTCGGGTCGCCCAGCAAAAATTGATTGCCAAGCCGACGGAGTTCCATTACCACATGTTCGATGGAAAGTTTCTACCGGTATTTACTCTTTTTTTAATAACAATTCATTTTTAATAGCAACTGACATGTGATAGCAAAAATTTGAAGTATGTGACGTTTCGAAAAATAATGTACTGGCTGGAAATAAATTTTGATATACCCTAGTAAATCGTCTTTTTTCTTTCTTTTTGTAGCGTGTAGAGGGACTTAAAAAAATGTCTAGACTGTTAAAAAAATTGATATTTATTTAACATGCAATAATCTACGGTGTTTTAGCACAAATTAAAATACTATTTAAATACTTTAAAAATATTCAGATTTCAAATATCCTTTTGTTAACTAAATAACACAAAAGACAAGAAAATGTGCCTAGCATAAAAAAAAGTTTGTTCTAAAGTCAGCGTAAATAAACAAAATACACGAAAAATGAAAGCATGTTACTTCAATTTTATGATATTTTTTCTTAACATGATCAGAACTGAAATTCTTAAGAAATCTAATATTCTTCTACAGAATTATTTTTTTAAAATATAGAATTACTTTCCTAACTAAAAAAAGGTATTGTTGCTTCCAGATAATAAAAAAATACTTTCTTTCGCACAATACCTTCAAACAGCGTTGTTTTTTTACTTGCTTATCAGTATATAATTACATGGATAGAGTTTATATATTTTAGAAAGTAGTAATGAATATTTAATTAAATTTACATAAATACATATTTGTGTCATCTCAGTATATAATTGTATATTAGTTTATATAACATAATATAGAAAACAATACTTAATATTTATTTGATTATGTATTTGTCTTCTTAAAGTGTAAATTTTTTTGTAGGAGAGCCTCCTGAAAAGTTTAAAACAATTGTAAGCAGTTCACATGTGCACATTCTTGTCAATGGATCCTTAAACTTTCAGAGTGTCGAAACTTCGGATGACGGATATTATTTATGTGAAGCAAATAATGGTGTTGGAACTGGCTTGAGTACGGTTGTCCGCTTATCTGTGCACAGTAAGTATTGTATAAAATAGTTGTTTTTAAAACGAATATAAGTACAATATCGATTTGTAATATAGTGGTATATTACTAAAATTTGAAAAAAAAAAAAACAAATATTGCTGTCGAAGGGGGTAACTTTGGCCGTGAAGGCAATTAAATTTTGCTCACGTATAAAATATTGGTCCTGTCTTTCATCTGCACTAACTGAAAAATTATAGAGCATTTTACAGAACTTATTTATTGAGAAGTTACCTGCTTGAAAGGCTTTAACCAAAGCTACGATTCAGTAACAATGTTGCCAATTCGGTGTAACATATGATTGGCCTCATCTAGGGGAAAAAAGGCTATGATGTTACTTTTTTCCTTCAAGTAAGTAAGCAGCTGAAAATCTCACTCTAAAGTCTTTATAAATTATTTAAAGACAGATTTGTTAATAAATGAGATTAATCCATTGCTTTAAAATACTTTAATAACCAAAAAACCCGTATACTATATGTAAACATAAATAATTTTTTTCACAGGCAGAAAATAGTTTAGTTGGCAATAACTTTATTTTGAAGACTAAAATATTCCTTGGTTTTCAACTGCTGATCATTTTTCAAAATCCTGCAAAAACCAATATTCAAAAGCCTAAAAACGATTAATTATTAATTCAGATAGATTGATAGATTTTTCGCTGGATTTCAGATAGATTTTTTATGATGTCCATTTCAGGTGCACCTCAATTCCATTCGAAGTACGCCATGATAACAGCGAGACGTGGAGAACGGACTGTGATGGAATGCCGGGCCCTGGGGGACAAACCGATGTCTTTCTCCTGGAAAAAGAATGGGATCACTTTAGATCCTTTGATAGAAACGAGGTATGGGATAAGACTCTATGTGGATCTCTTTAGATATTTATCGATTTACATTACTTTTATCTATTAACTTTTAAGCTGCTTTTGCTTTTTTTATCAGCCAGTTTTCTCTTTTATAACTTTAAAACTTTAAGCTTTTTATTTGTTGTCTCAAACAATTTCACAATTTTTCTTTTTGCAACACAGGTTTATAGTTGTCGCAATTTAAAATAAGATAAAAATAGAAGAGATAAACTAGTTTTAATTTTTTTACTCCATTAAACGTTTTTCTCATTAAACGTAATTACAAAAGTCCAGAAACCTATTTACCTCAAAATTTAAAAATATAATCAATAACAATAATCAATATAATCAAACAATCAACAAAGAAGCTGCTTAATAGAATAATGTTAATGGTTATTTTTTAATTTATTACTGTGCAATTTAAAATATGTTGGTTAAACAGATTTCTTTGAATGCTTTTTGTGTGGAAACATATTTACTCAGCTCGTTATATACCTTCTTTGGTTTAAGTGCTACTTAAATCAGGTTTACTTGATTACCAAACGTCTGGTATTTAGAATTTAAAGCCAAATAAAATCTAAAAACAAAATAGGTTTTTATTTAACTCCAAGTTCATTTTATACATAAAATCCGTTCCAAAAGAAAAACGAACCTCACTTTAACGAAAAAAAAAGGTAATTTGAAATTTCAAACTTCCACTGAATCATCAAAATGGCCGAAATAATCTTAATACACTTGAAGCTAATCACTACATTTCTCCGTTATTAGGTACTCCCAGCTCTCAGAAGAAACTCCTCTCGGGGGTCAATCAAGGCTCACCATTGAGAAAGTCGAGAAGAAAGATTCAGCGTTATTCACATGTGCTGCCCTTAATGATTATGGAGACGATTCCAAGAACATGCAGCTCACGATCCAAGGTAAGACATCAGATATTTTGATATTTGTGTTTTGTTTGTCAACGTTGTAACTAACATTTAACCCATTACTTTCAATTACCTAATATGAAATGTAAGATAATGAAAGTATTGCTTAGGGGTCGAATACCCGAAAATAGAGATTGTATTGTGGTCATAGATTTAGAAAGTAGCAGATCTGCCCCTAGGGGGAAAGGTGAAGCCACACTTGTGAACCAGTATATCATAAGGCAGTTGCAAAACCCTAGCACATGGCATGCCATGCGCCACCAGATGGCACCATGAGATAATTCGACAAATAAAAAATATATTTTTAATATTAATTAATTAAAACTTTTTGCCAGCATAAGTTTATAGCTGGATATATATTAATAATTTCTGGTAGACATGAGGTATATATTCATTAAAGAAGCATATTAAAAATGCAGTTTTTATTGCATGTAACTCTTCGGCAAGAGCATTTTTTGTGAACCAGTATCCCGTGAAGCATTGCGAAAACGGCGAAATGTGGATTCATCACACAATCGTGCGGTTTGTATTGCGTTGCATGGGATGGCGCAATCGACGGGCATATCTGCTACTTTTTAAATCTATGATTGAGGTTACAGACTTAAAATTTGTTAAACGAGTTAACAGTATCTTTCTGACGTTTCATAGGATTGCTCATGAGCAAACGGTATCTGTCATATAAGTTTTTTTGGTTATAAATTAATTTCTGAAAAAAAACCCATCAAATTTGATGTACAAATTCCAAGTACGAGGTTCCCAGGTTTTCAAGAAAATTTCCCATGGTCAAGGAAGGATGTTATATAACTTTTTTAAGTTTTAATGTTATTGAAATTACCTTGTGTATAAATGTTTATAATTGCAAATAAAAGTACCGAATTTTTTAGTGTTAATTGAAAGTCGTGTAGTGTTACAGAACCCTAGTTTTAATTTAGTAGATAGGATATTTTTTATGTTTATATTTAAAACTTGACTTGTTGACAAATTTGAAAGATAATGGATTTTAACATATTTTTTCTTAAACTTTTTCGTGGAAAATACGAGCATAAAATGTATTTATTTTCATATCGCAATATTTTACTGAAATTTTAGCAAGATGTTAGTAAAATAAGTACTTATTATGGTCATAAAATGGCGAAGAAATCATTGAATTAAGGGACCATATATAATATAATAATTTATAGCTAGTATTTTATTAGCTAGTCTAGGATTTTACGGGGAAAACTATATACCTTATTACAGTCTATTTTATTAGATGATTCTGCACTACACCATTTTAATTCCAATGATTTGAAAAATTATACTTAAATTCCCAAATGAGTGTTCACGTTCTAATCTCTCAAAATAAAATACCATAATTTTTTATCATAATCCCTACCATGTACAGATTAAATTGCATCAATTGAGTTAGTAAAGAAAAAAAATGGTTCACTATAATAGGAGGATTCACGTAAAGTACAATTCTGCCATTAAATATTAAAATATTTTTTGTAAATATCCCAATGGATTGGATTAATTTTAACAGTTAAAGATTAAATTAATATACTACACATATAAATATATCGATTATGAAGAATTGTCCAACAAAAATATCAAATACAACCGTGTCAGTCCAACAACTCAATGATTCTCAAAACGGCGATAAAATATTCAAATGAAGGTGAAGCTAATGGTGAAATACTTCCAAGCAGACAAGCCGTTATTACCACGCATTGGGGATCTAATAACAGTTCTTTGGTTTGATATAAAATATGCATTGATGGCGAAGGCTTCCAACCGAATCATCTGTAGTTTTGAAGCTTAACTTGCTGTATTTTAATTTCGATAGAATGTTGCAGGCGGCAGTTGGTTTGAATAAAATATGGGTGCATGAAAGTTTTGAGGTTATTACAATGTTGTGTCTTAATATAAAATCGTGGATTATTGTATTTCGTTGCTGCTAATAGGATTTTGTTTCATAATGATGTGATATAAATTTATAAAGTAGAGAATAACTTAAAATTATACGAACTTAAAAGTTTGTTTTTTTTAAAGATTTACGAAAAAGTTTAAATTGTTCATATACACAGCGCATCATGTAAAAACATATCTTTAAAAGAACAAAAAATATATCACAATAAATGGATTGCTATTTTTATTTCTGGTCTAAAAAGGAAAAAAAAATACCGAAATGAGTATTTTTAGTTTTACAAAATACTCTTGATGAAGATTAACTTATTTTTGAGTTAGAAGGAATTTTCAAATAACTTTATCTACTCCGATAGAGGTATCTCCAAAAAGCGCGTTTTGAGAGCATCAACCGCCTCTACAGGCGACGAAAATCTTCGGCTACGTAATTTATTTTTGACTAGCAAATAAATACCCGTACTTCGCACGGACTAAAAAGAAGTTGTTATTGATCCAAGCACATGTACAATTTAATCTATTATAGGAAAATAAACCTATGTTATTATTACCGCTAGCAATAATGTACACATTATTGTTACATGTATTACCTTAAAAATCCAAGATAAAAACATACGCTGTAAAATGTACGTTTAATAGTTATAGTAATTTCCCTCATAAACATATAAAACCTTTTCGCTCATTTGGCACCTTATTGGTAAGATTTTGGCGAGATAAGATATATCTGCAAACACACTTATTATACAGCTCTAGCACGACGACCTTCGAAAAATCAAGCAACATGATAAATTTTAAAAAATGGCTTATTTGGAGCGTTTAGGTATAGATTTGGCTAGTTCGGCAACGTATTTGGCAAAATAATTAAAACGTTAAACTTTAATATGCAGCTATTGTAAGTTAGGCTTTGAATATCCATCATAGCTAATAAAATAATATAATGTTTAAAACTTTACAGAAATTATGATTAAAAATATTACCGTTAAATTTGCAAACGTCAGCGGTTGCCTAACAACACATACTATTTTCCAAGCCAGAAATATAAACCAACCCTTATTATAAAGCTGTGAATTTAAAGTGTATTTTTCATTTTTCAAAACATAAAAAAAATTAAATGCGCTTTTAAGCTTTCGTACATTAAAAAAATAAACTAGTACAATGTCACACGCGTTATATAAACAGTTATTTTTAATAATTCCTACGGCTTTTAAACAAAGTCGTAAACAAAGGTTTTTTTTGTAGTCTGTTGCCAGTTGAAAAAAAATAGTAATTGTATCCCTAAGCTACGAAACTTTACATTTTGTTTGTTAACTGAAATTCAATGGTTTTTCCTTAAGCATTTTTTTAAACTGATTTGAAAAATGGGAACGCGTTTTTTCTTTCTTTTACGTACAGGATATTGGAAATTTTTAACTGATAAAAGTTGAGCTATCGTATTTTTATATACTTAAAGTTGAACTTAATCCCAAGCGCTTTCAAAACAATTCAATATAATATGCTATTTAATATACTGAAACACCATTGAATACAGTTTGGAATGGCGTAAATCGTAAAAAAGTATGACGAAGCTTGAAAACTAACTAAATTTAGAAAAATTTAAGACCATTTTAAAATATTTTTTATCTTCTAAATAAATACCGGTTATTTTTTTAGTATTTGGTTTGATTTTTTTATACTTTTTAATCCAAAATTTGCATATATTGCACTGGGTTTTTAAATCTTTTGGGCCTTATTTGTCAGTTATAATCGATATCCAGAGTTTGGCGAGAAATGCAGGGGACGTGCTTCCTAGTTTTATACTTTTTTTTTGTTGAAACCATAAAAAGCACCAGTGGTTGCTCATTTTTTAGTCATTAGTATCTTTACTCTTATTACTGTAAGGTAATGTCAAAAAACGACTGTTAGAGATTTTTTTTTAGTCTTTAGCATATTATTATTGGAATTAAAACAAATAAAAAGGTTAAACAATAAAAATTGCTGAAAAATCGCATTTACATCAGCTAATTTAATTTAAAAATATCGAGACATGTTGGGATTATTTCACTAATTTTTCGCCTAGCGTAATAAAGTACACACGAATTAGTTATTTTAGTTCAGTCAACAGAACCATCGCGGGATAATGCATTTAGACTCATCAATTATTTTGCAGATATTCCAGATGCTCCAATGAGTACTGAGGTCCATGATGTTTCCAGCCGGAGCGTACGTCTGTCTTGGAGCAAACCATTTGATGGAAACTCCCCAATCACGCATTACACTGTTATGTGGAGACAAATAGGAGGTATGATGTTGTGAAATTTACTGTAAAAATTAGGTGCAGGGTGTAATGTTAGTCTGGGATAAATTTGGGGAAATATACCTGCAATTTTATGGTGTAACGTATGAAAATGAAAGTTTTCCAAGCTTGCTTTAGAGCGTAACTTACTCAAAAAATAAAACTAATCACTGCAACAGCCCATTAGTGGTCCAAGGCCTGCCGCTTCCATTTCAGTTTTCGGGACCTAGTGCTCTGGGATGCTAAGCATATGTCACGGTAAGGTGGTCAGAATGACGCGGAACCCCAGTGTTTAGTTCCCAAGTATACTTGGTACCCATTTCATCGTCCCACTTAAGGGATGAAAGAATAGGCCAACCTCGCCTAATCTGGGATTGTAACGTTACTTCATTGCATTGGAAAATATCCCAGCTTAATGAGGTAACGTTATCTTTATTTCTTACAGAGTCGAGATAGTGGGTTTTTTAAAAAAGGTATCAATTAGACATTTTGAACTATAATTTATATATTTTTTTTGAATTTATAACTTTTTTAACAAAACAAATTGAATAATTTTATTTAATTTAAAGAAACAATCGCATAACACTTAAGCTAAATGCATTACTTTATCTAAAAATCGTCAATCTTAAGAAATCTTTTAAAAAAAATATATATATATATTGTATCTCAAATCAAAATTATTTCTGTTTACAAACCTTGTACCGCTCTTTAACCAACCTCCACTTCATTTACAACCATTTCCTCCAATTTTAAGAAAACCCTTATTTATTGTCAAAACAAAGCAACTAATCCTCAAAGGGTAATCAGACCTCCGGCCCATTAGCGGCAGCCACGCAAAAGTAACAACTCTTAGTTTCAAGTAACTATTTCGTTGGAGTGGAATGACAAAAATGTAATCGACATATTTAATTAAAAAAAATTTTAAATTACTTTAGTTTTTTAACATGGTAATTTGATAAAATAGATTTTGAGTAATTTGAACGAAACATTTGGATCCAAAACGAGATATTTTAATCAACATAAATAGAATTCAAAGGAATGCGGCAGTTTGGAGATTTAAGACAATGCGATGCATGTATATATGATTTCAATTTTATATATTATGATGAATACATGGTGTCAAGTCTAATATATTATTTCTCCCTAACGTTTTAGCCAGCTGATCTTTTAAAATGTGTTTGTCTTAAGTGACTGGGGAAAATTCAGAATTAAATTTTAGAAAATGCTGTTGTAAAAATCACAATCTTTAAAGTAAAAATGTAACTGCAGGGTTCGGTTTGCTCATTGGCTTATTTTGCCAATCATAAATCCAAGTATAAAGTCACAAGAAATAGCAACATTAGAGTATTGACAAAAGCTTCTTTTCACCACTTCGGAATATTCTAATACAAGTAGGGCCTGATATTAAGTAACTTTAGACCAACATAGCACTTTTGCAGAATTTTAAATATACTTATTTTTAAGAAAAAGCATTGTGTCAATTTTTAAGAAAAAATATTATCTAGTATTAAGAAAAACTTTTTTTCACCACTTGGAATAATTTAAGACCAGTAGAGCCTAGTATTTAGTAACTATAGGACAACATAGCTCTGCTGCAGACTTTAAAACAGGCTGATTTTTAAGCGAAAAAAATTGTGTCTCCAGTTACAAGGATTTCAAACCGCCGACCGGACTTTTCTTTTTTGTTCCAGGTCAAAACACGGGCGGCCCCTTGACGGTTCCCGGGGCGGAGACAACCCTGGTAATTCGCGGATTAAAGCCGAAGAACCGCTACTTTTTTCGGGTAAAGTGTGAAAACTCTCTCGGGGAGAGCCAGTTCGGAGCGGAGGTGGCTGTCACTACTCTGGAAGAACGTAGGTATAGAGGTTTTTCTGTGGCAATTTCGAGAGAGCAAGTTGTTTCGGGAGTTCGGCAAAGGAATTTTTTTTATTGTTTGTCTTTTTAGGTCGAATAACTTAAATTGTGTAGGACGGGGCTTTAAATAGAAGTCTGAAATACAAATAACTTTTTTTTTGTTAATCTCAGAACAACGGAAGTGAAATTAATAATGTTTTAACGCAGTCACTACTTTGACTTAAATCTTATAAACAGTAATTCCTGATTTGATCTGAGATATTTTGTTATTCTGAACTACCAACAAAGTAGCCTTTTTTCGTTACCTTATTTTTTCTTAGAAATTTTAAATACGTAAAGAGCTTAAAATATTGACGTAATCCAAACACAAATAAAAAAAATGAAAGATCTTAAAAAAAAAAAAAAAAAAAAAAAAAAAAAAAAACGGCCCGTTGTTTGATGCATAAACAAAGCCCATCTGTAAAAACCAATGAATGAAAGAAAAAAGAAAAAAAAAACTAACGTCTAACTACAAAACAAAAAGCCAAATTTTGTTTTTATCGAGTTAGCTTTTTCAGTTTTTTTAATATTTTTTATGCACTGAATATGAGATTTTATTAAATTTCAAAACGTTTTTTTAATATTTTACTGTTTTATTTGTTGTTAGGTTAAGTAACTACTTTAAACTCTTATTCATAACGCCAAACTTTTGTATTTTGTATAAAAATTATTTTTCAATAGAAATACTTATCCATATTCCTGGAAATATGGAAATTCCATATCTGGTGAGTTAATATGGCCATTACACAGTTATGGCCGCAGCTTATGTGGATGGAACACGTAATTGAGCTGATATGCAGAACTTGAATCTGTCCTATAATAATTTAGGATTTACGCAAAGTGTTTCAGCTTTCACATGACTGCACGGATTGGTAAAGGAAACGTAGTTTGTCACTTGACCTTGATTGATTCAGAGAAACAAACAGTTTACAAATACGAACTTATTCTTATTCCTTATTTTTTTTAACCCACACATTATGATTCGTAAGGGGATGAACTATTACATAATTTTTTGAAAAACAACAAAATAATACTCAAGCCCATACAGCTTAAGTATTCGATTACATCTAAAAATAGTTTTGAGATAAAATCTTGTAGTTACTACATTTTAGTTCTACATCTTGAATTGGAATTATAGATTTATTTTTTATATAAAAAATTTTGGTAAACTGTGCATCCTTATAATTACAAAAGCAAATTATAATGAATTTTTAAAGTAACTTCCAAAGTAAGTCCGAAACCAGAGATTTTGGACAGGTTCTTCAAATAAACCTGTCCTCTCCAAAATTTATGTGTCCCTATTTGGACACACTAGACATGGAACAGACAATGTTAAATACCTGCAGGAAGGAAAACTACTATCCCGTTTTAAGACAGTCATTAATGATGAAGAATGTCTTAATCGTGTCTAAGGATCGCCTACAAGAACTTTTTAAGTTCTGAAATGTATGGACTATCATTCTCTAATGCAAAGAATATGCTGAGACGGACTTATGAGAAAATGTGATTAACTGCAAATATACTTCATTTATTATATAAATCATTCTATCAGAATCCCATTAATCTTAAATGCTGAGTTCAGTTTATAAATTATGAAGGAACATGTACAAAGGAATATAAGTTATAAATATAAAATTGGATGCAAGATAAAACGTCTTAATCGACTTATAAAAAATACCTTTTTTATCAATTACTCTTTTGTAATGTGATGCTTACTTTTAAAGGAGAAGTTAATCGATATATACACATTTATTAATACTTTATCATGATACTTAAAAATTGGTTAATTAATGATGTATTTGGATTCCAATATGTATATTCTTTCACTTTAAAACAAAATATAAGAGACGTAAAAATTTTAATTTATTTTTAAGCTCATCACAAATAGTTGATGCTTAAAATCAAATAACACTGAACTAATTATTAAATCTTATAAAAACAACTCTAAAAAAATTAAAATCTATGATTCAATAATATCCGAAAAAGTCATGTACAGTGTGTAAATTTATATAATAACCAATATCATATTTTTAACTATTTTTTATGTATTCTTATTTACAACAAAAAATATAATTTTGTTTTTGAAAAAAAAAGGGGTATTATAAAAGTTTTTATAAAAAGGACTGAATGAAAAAAAAGCATAATTTTATTGCTTAATAAACGCTTCTCCTTTTGACATTATTAACGTTGAAAATGTAGTTCTTATATAATGTTTAACAGTTTATTAATTTCCTAGGGACCCATATTTCAACAATTTACATTGAATTTTAAGTTTGTAAACAAAATTATTTCCAAGAAATATAATAACTGCTTTTTATATACAGTATTGCTGTAACAAACTTTGTTTAAAAAAAAAGTGTATTTTTTGTTTCAGTGTAACTGAAGATTTATAACTCACGTTTTGCCTAATTAAATTAGTTATTCATTTATTTCAAAGGGGATATTTTCAATTTGCTTTTCAGCTCCCAGGAGAGCTCCACATGGAATTAGAGCTACTTCTATTTCTTCCCGTTCAATAAATGTAACTTGGCAGGTAAGAAGTTTGAGTTTATTTTATGCAATTGCGAGCATTTAACGATATTCGAACTGTTTTAGTAGCGTATTTTTTTTATTTGTTTGTACACGTTTTTGTAATATGTTACTATGAGTCCTCCTCCATGGAGATACGTAGCTGCAACAAATTAATTAATAAATATATGTCTAAAAATCTACAAAATAAATATTGAACTTCTGTAATTTATTTTATTTGCAAACACATATGTGAAAAGGTAATAATGACTTTCATATGTTAGAGATAAAGACTTTAATCAAGCTAGTTTTTATTATTATCATTATCATCATCATCGTCGTCGCCGTCATCATCGCTATTATTGCTATTACTGTTATTGTTATTATTATTATTATTTATTATTCATCATTACTATTATCATTACCACCACAATTACCATCTTCATTTTCATTTCCTTTACCCTTACTATCACTACTATTATTATAATACTATCACTAAATATTATTAATCTTAAAATTATCATATTTATAATTATCATTATCATCACCATTTAATTTACCGTTTTCATTATCATTAATATTGCTGCTATTATTCTTACTATTACTACCATTTATATTATATTTAATTAAAAAAAAAATACGCTCTCTAAATTTTAAGTACTTTATGAAGTGTAGAGCGTAAGGCAATATTAATTTCGATGTATTCCGCTAAACTTCGACATTAGCTCTATCCTCTGTACTCCATTTTAAAATCAACAATTTGTATTCAAATGACCCGTACGTGTTAGCTCTCTCCATGTATATAATTACATTAACTTTGCAGGAAGCCTACCCTTTATGTATTTACAATATCCTTTCTCGTTTAGCCTAAGTAATTTCAAATTTCATTGCTCCTGTGGATAGGGCTTTACCAAAACGCCATTGGCTCCTTTTGGGAATATGGATAATTACCGGGTTTCATGAATATGTGTTCCTCTGTAGAACAGGCTGTGGATCAAGAAGTGTTTATGCTTAGTTTTAATTTAGTTAAAATACTGCTAATTAGTTGAATAAATAGCTTGGGATTACTTGAAAAGCGAACTTAAATTTTATGAATTTAGTTTCGCTTTAGAGCGAAAACATGAAATGGCATTGCTAACTGTTGATGCAAATGTTTAATGCAGATATAATAGCATTATGTTTACGAATAAATTGGATTTGTCGTAATTCAAAATTCGGTCAATTGTTAGAAGGTTTTTCAATAATGTTTTTTAGCATTTTTTCAAAACTAGCAAGATGTTTTAGGCCTTCAGTAAATCTAAAAATAAAGAAAAATATTTATTGTTTTCTTTTGAAGCTCAAATTCGAATATAAATGCGGAATATAATAAGTCTTACACTAAAACCACATTCTTATAAATACTAAAAACATTCACAATAAAAATATAAATTTAAAATATTATCTTTAAAGTTTCATCCCTGACATAGCAATACATTTTCACAATATAAATATTATTATTAATTACTTAAGCACCAACCAATTTAACAGAAATAATATTTGCACGTCCTTAATTTAATAACAATAATCGATTTTCAAATGTTGACAATTAATTGAAAAGTTTCCCCCAACGTCCCTTACAATTTAATTTCAATACAAATATTGCTCTTGACAGCTAATTTCAGGCTAAATGTCGTCACGCATTCCCAAAATATACAACTCATTCAGTTGTATTGTTGATAAATTATTATTTTACATCCAAGTGTAAAATTATCGGTTCTGTTTCATTAATTAATGACTTGGTGATTCTCTACGTTAAAGTTGTAACTAACATGTTAGAGAATATAAGTTAAGAGAGATTAAAATAAATTAATAGTTAAAATTTGCTGAGAGATTATTGACATAAATTTAAAATAAGAGATGTTGACAACGAAGCCACATTATTCTTGGAAATAGTGGCAGGGATAGAGAGGGTACATATGTATTCCGGCTAGTGTGCTTGATAATAGAACCTCGTATAGGCCTTCATCAAGTAAGACAGACACGGAAATAATTTTACTGTCACAGATAAAAAGCAAGTACACTCAGGGCGAAGGCGGGAATCGACCCCGCACACGTTACAGCGTGCAGACTGCTAGTGTAATGATCTAAACCACTCGGCCATCCGGCCGCTCTAGGAAATTGGCACGCTTTACCACATGGCTCCACCTGTCTAACACTCCACGCATTGAACTATTACTCTTTGCCACCAAATATCATTTGCCCCAAAGCTTTGTGTTATCTTTTTTTTTCAGTTTTAGAATACGAGCATTATTACAACAAAATACCTGAATTAAATAATAGTATTGTCAAAGTAATGGGTTAATTAATCGTAGTACGGGGCGACTTATACGTGTACTACGGATTAACGTGCGTGTGTAAAATATGAAAAAACTTTTTCGAAAAAACTCCGATCTCTAATAATATAGTTGGCTGTGAAAGAGTTATCCTAGCAACTGTTACGTTAAACTTTCCTTCCACCTACGTATTTGGGAGCGCTTCTATGCCTTGTAAATTAAGCATGTCGTGTTAATTATGGAATTACACAGAGTATAGCTTGAATTGTGTTAAAATAGCTTTTCACGAGAAAAATGATGTTCAGAAGTAATCGTGAGCTTTTTGAAAAACTAAATTATTATTTTGTCAAACTCTGTAAATATTTTATGAAAATAAATGTAGCATCATCGGCTGACAATGCGATAGGGGTCGTTCCGAACAAAATGGTTAATTACAGGATGACATTAATTAATGCCCATAATTCTTTATTTATGTCACCCTAAAGGAAACTGTTATGCCGTGACCATGACAAAACATTCAGCGCTTCTCTTCCGCAAAACTATGCATCGTGAAAATGAAATATTATTTTTAGATATCCGTTAATGGGGACGGGATGAATTAGTGAGTTTGTTGTATGCGTGTTGGTTCTTCTTCATTAAAAATTAAATTGAAAATTTTCTTTTGAAGTTAACGCGCTTTTTTTTTCTGTCTTTATACGCGACTTTTAGGAAGAAGATAAACACACTGTTTTTATTAAATTTGATAATTAGGGAATCTCATGATTCAATAAAAATATTTAGGTTTTCATGAAATTATTTAGAAAGGCGTTTTATCGATTTAGTTCTATTTTAAGGTGGACAATTGTTGGACTGTGAAAAAAAAAAGTTTTGCTGAAAATGAAAAGAGATAGAATTGGCACAATTAGCGATTCAGATATATCTTTCAAAATAGTAAAAATTTTAAAAAAATCCAATGATAAATATGTTAATGTTTTAATATGAATAGTTAGCAAACAACACATACAAACTATTTTTTATGTAACTTCATCAATACTTTGATATCAGATTAGTGTACCACTTGAGAACTTCAAAGTAATAAACACTTTATTTTATTTTCTTACAAAAAAACTTTGTTCAAACAACTCCTTTTTTGTAGTTCCAACTTGTCCTGTAACTGCAAACCGTTAAACATCTTAACTGCCCAATCCCCGGACACTTCCATTTTCTTCACACTGCGACGTCACCTTACGTCATGAAATGGGCGGACCTTAATTACATCCGGAAACTTAATGAAACTTTTCCTAATCCATTGAGGGACATTTTTTACTTCCTTCATTTTCGGTTTTACCTTTTTCCGGTATCAAGATACTTCTCCAGATAACAGGATTTCTACAGGAAATTAGAAAGCTGACATTCCATTGCGGGGGAAAATAGTACTTGTGTCACCAATTTAGATTATTCCTTTTGATAATAAAGGGCGAGGGGTCTTTTTTGGCCGCACTCTTCGAAATTAAACTCCTATTTTATGTTTTATTGCTAAAAACATTTTGAGCTACATTTTAATTATGTTTTGTTATTTTTTTTATAAATGGGTTCATCGTAAATTGATTTTCAAATTTACTCAAAACCCTCAGACCAAAAAATTCTTTAAATCGTGGAAATTTTGCTTAGGAAAGTAAGCTCATCTTGTAAAGTCATGTGACTTGTAAAGAAATTTTTAAAGCACGGCTGTTTATATCCATTATTACAATTATTGTTTTTAGTTCGATTATCCTTAAATGCATTTTTTTTATTTCTTAGAGTGTAAATCGCATAAACATCATAAATATTACATATTAATTTTGTTTTCAAGATGTGTTAAGCTAATATCTATTTTATAATCAGTTTCTCCAAAATTGTTATGAAATATAATTGATTTGTAGCCAAAATTAATGTTTTCTTTACAATTTTGTTTTATGAAATAGAATGCTCTAAATATGTTACATACTGTACTGATATTACCGTTAAATAGACTAAATGATTAATTTATAATAAAACCTTATTGGACGTCCAAAATATCTCCTTTTAGAATTTAATACAAAAATACTTTGCACTCCTGTGTAGTAGATGTTTTTTTTCTGCTACATTTATACAAAAGGCCTGAAAGTTTACGTTAAATATATAAATAACAAAAGTTGTTTTCAAGTTTATTATTTATTTTAAGAAAATAAACATTTCAATTTTTTAACAACTTTGCGCATTTCTTATCACCGCTACTTAAACATTACAATGTATTTCATGACCTAAAGATACTTATCTAAACTTCCAAAATATCATTAGCTTTGGTAATTTAAAATAAATATTGACAGAATTTTATGGGGAGGAAACTAACTTTTCCAAATAGGGTCTGAAATTGAATGCTTAGGGTCTGGGACGATAATATTAGGTTTCTAATCTTTCTTAAATAAGGTTGATCCATATTCTCTTGATAACTTTATCAACTTAATGCATTCTTACTTTCCTTTTATAACCCATTTTCGAAAGGTACTTTGAGTTTGAAGAGCTTAAAACTTCGTAAAATAAGTAGGATGTAATCCCTTTATTAAAACTAATATTTGAAGACTCAAGTTGAATGAATTCTGAAAATACCATAAATTTTAATGAGTTGCTCTCATAAATATAAATTGTACTTATCGGAATTATTTCATTATTGAAAATAATAAATTCTTTATCATTTTTCTTTAGAAAGGTTGCATTTGTTTTGAAATAATTAGAGTAGTTTTTAACTGTAAGCATATGCACCACTCAAATTTGTATTTTACAGTGTTGTAAAATAAGCATTTTGTTTGGACAGGTGCTTTTACATTAAATAATATTATGCATAAATGAGGAAATTGTGAATTAAAAACATTTTGACCTATATATTTCATTCATTACAATGTTTGAACTAGACAAATATACCTTATTTTCTTTGGACATAGACATGCTATACCAGTGGATGTCCCAACTAAGTGCGCAAGCCAATATTCTGTTTAAATTGGATATATAGAAAACAACTGATTACAATTGAAAAGTTAGCTCTTTAAATAGTGCTGTGCTTCAGCTAAAACTGGTCAGTGTAAAAACTCTACTAAGCTTATATTATTCAAATTATTTTTACCACATTAACCACTACGAATTTGTTATATACTTTGGGGAATGCGAATTTTGAAACCAGATCCTTCAAGGCAAAAAAATCTTGAAAGTACATACATAAAAGTACGTACCCCAATCGGTGTTTTATGAAACAATTATAATTCCAAATACGCTCAAACACAAATATGGTCCGATGTATTTTTTAGATATCAAGAGACGACGAACCAGACAGCGTCGATGGGTATTACGTAGGTTACAACTCACACAGCAAATCCGAGCCATATAACTTCAAGGCGACGAACGCGACACTGGCCAGCAGTCAAAGCTTTGTAATAATTGGATTGTCACCACTCACGGATTACAGTGTAATAGTTCAGGCTTTCAATAGCAGAGGGGCTGGACCGCCGTCGGAACCAGTCGTTGTTAGAACTCTTGAATTTGGTAAGTACATTGTTTTGGTCATCCGGAAGCTAATTCAAATTGACTGTCAATGGATGTGAATGTGATAAATTATGATGATAATTGAGTATAAACGCGCTAAGTCACAATGGTCATTAAACATGAATTATGAAAATTGCCATTTAAGCATTAACATCGTAAATTATTATTATTATTATTATTATTTATCATCATCATTAGTATGTCAATATCAACGTGCACCTTTGTTCGGTTTCTGACAAGTACTTTATCCTCGTACATAATGTCTAAACAATAATGTATAAGCTAATTTACTTTAATAATTTAAATACTTTTGTCAGCATGTTCCTAAAGAAGTTTTCTGGTTTTTACCTTTTTTAAGAAGGAAGTTAACTTATCAGCAATATATATTAAACGCTTTTTTTAAATGAATATATGTACAAAATTTTTAAACGTATCGTTTTATTTTCAAGTACATTTATATTCTCAAAAACGCAATGCTTTGCTAAAAAATTGACTCTTTGAAAACCACTATGCCGCTTTCTTTTTAACTTCTTATTTTTATAAAGGCGTAATTTTAGAACTGTTCTCTAAAATATCGTTATCGTGCAGAAAAAAAATAAGATTTCTAAATAAATCACTGTAGTGAAATAAGTACGCATTGCTTTGATACCATATTAAAAATGTTCCAGTTAAGGAAAATCGAGAAACGCATTCATTCTATTTATCAACAAAATTATTCTGTAAAGTGTTTTGATACATAAAGTACATTATCTAAAAGAGCTACACAAATAAAAAAAACGTTACAATTCTTAATTAGAAATCAAATAATATACTATGATAAACAAATTATATATTAGTTACAGTATTTTAAATTATAAATTCAGCCAACGTTATCAATTCTTTCTTAACAAAACCTTACTCCTTGCTTGATTTTTTTTGGATACAATGCTCTTAAGGATATATTATCTAGATGCAATAAAAAAGTTACTTCGTTTACTGTTTACACATGATATCAAATACCATTTGAAAATTAAACTAATTTAAAATTATTGTCAACCGTTATTAATATAAATTAATGCAAACGAGCCTAAATGCTTTTGTTGCTTAAAAAACGCTGCTGCTTTTAAAATATTAAAGAATAGGCACATACTCATGAAACATGCTTCTGTAATTAACCAAATTTAAAGTAAAATAACCAGTTCTTAAAACATTAATATGGAACTCAAATTTTGCATTGAAATCAGCTACTCGTTTGGTTTTCTGAAAATGCTTCACCGCATTATTGTCTTTTTTTCTTTCGAACTGTAATTATACCCTCCTAATTAGTTTGACTTGTTTTTTGATCATGTATTCTTAATTTAGCAGTAATGGATGTTTAACTAATTAGCCATTAATGTGGAAACTGAAGATAAAATAAAAATAAACCTTTTTTTTTTTTTTAAATCATCTAAATGGAAAATGAACTTGGGTTTTATTTAAAACGGAATTTTATGTCAAGAACATTAAAATATATTATGTATAGCACCTTCGTTTGTAAATAAGAAATATGCATAATTTGTTTTGCACATTAAAATATATTATTGAAATGCCATACCTAATTAAATACGTAAATTTATAATTATTCTAAAAGACTATGCGTGAATTGTAGTTTTATTTCTATGAATATGCTGACTGTATTAAAATAAGGTGTCTCTAAAAGAATGTTCTATTTTTAATGGTATATTACAGGAATTTATTTAATACTAAATATAGCAAATTATACATGAAATTGAAGAAAACTAACCTTTTCCTATAAGTGCTCAATGTGTTCGTGCGACATACACACAAACGAAAATGCTATTGCTCATACTGTCTGCGGCAATTCCGGAGTAATGGAATAGATGACACTGCGACTGTGAAAACGATGTAGCGGTACACGAGCATGCGCTTATCTGAAACTGTTGGCGCTATTCTTTATTCGTCACCTTCAACCACAACTGTAGAACGATTACTGCTGAGACTACTCCAATTTGAAACTCGGACATCATTTTACCGACAAAATATTATTGAAATGCTAAACCTAAGGAAATATGTAAATTTACAATTATTTTAAAAGGCAATACACGGAGTGTAGTTTTATTTCTATAAATATACTGACAGCATTATAATATATTTTTAAGTAAATTAATAACTAATCGGATTATTTTTTTTTCAGATCGACCTGCCCCACCGATTATTAAAACGTACTACGCAACTGCTAAAACAATTAAGCTCTCTTGGGAACCTCCAAGTGCTCCGAATTCACCAGTTTCAGGTATGCTTTTGTACTGTTTGTTTTATGATGCGTTTTATTGAATTAAATTAAAAAGAATTATAAGTTCGTAAAAACATAAATAATTAATAGATATATACTTTCATTAAATTGATTTTCAATAACTAAAACTAAATTTTAAAATATATTTGATTAACAAACAATATCTAAGTTAAAATGATTTACAGCAAAACTGTCAGTTTTCGTTTCTAGCATATCACTAAGCAAACAAGTATTTATTTTTACTAAATTGACGATTCGATTGAAAATGTGTTTTAATCCTTATTTAAGCAAGGATTGCAGCAACTTTCCCCGAAAAAAAATTTGATTAATACAATTATCCCATTTTAAGTGGGAAAATGACTCTTCATCTAAAAAATTATGTTCCACGTCGAGTGTATATCGCCGGACAAATGAAAAAACCACGCATGTTTAAAACCACAGAGTTAGAAAACTGGATATCGATGAGCTCACTTTTTACGAAAACTAAAAATCCCTAAAATGTTAACATTCGTGGTTTTGTCTTTTGACCAACGATTATTACTGCGCAGAAAAAAGTTAACCAAAATAAAATCTCTTTGGTGGGATATGCGCGCGGTGGATCGCGGGTCTTCAAAGCAAAGTGCATCAGTGTTAATCCAAAGGTGGAAAAAATATCTTCCTCGTTTCTCCGGCTGTGTTTAGTATTTTTACAAACGGATTTTTATGTGATAAATGTAGCTGACTTACAGGTCCTGTCATTCCCACTTTTTAAAATTGGTTCGATTTTTTTTTTTTTTTTTTTTTTTTTTGAAAGTGTTGAGTCAATAATTTCAAAAGAAGTATTCGAAGCAATTTTAAAAAGTGAGATTATTGAGACTTGTATGTTATCTACATATATTATTTTTTAAAAAATCTAAATATATTCAATTTAGCCAGAGAAATTTGGCAGATGAAATAGTTTTTTTCTCCATTGGATTAAATTTGAGGCACTTGAGTTTGGAGATACCCGATCTATCTACTATGTGAGTCACTTAAAATTCAGGCACTATTTTCAGATTCAGAACTTAAACTTTTCATTTTGTTTAATTTCTGTAATTATAGGTTACATCTTGAATCATAAAATGGACGGAAGAGACTGGCACGAGGTACATTTGAATGGTGACCGGAACTCATACACCCTTCACGATTTACAATGTGGCACTTCGTACTCTTTCTACCTAGTAGCTTTCAACAGTGCCGGACATGGGAACGCCAGCGAAATAATATCTGCAAAAACAGACGGAACTGGTATGTTATTTCTTTTTAATTACATATATTAGGGAAGCAATATGAGGTATATGTAGTACTAGAGTTATATTTGATGTTTGCTGATTGGTCTAGGAATGTTAAACCCATAGAGATAGAAAAATCGTGCCCTATCGCCCTCTATCTATAGGGGAAGCGGAGGGTCAATATGTGCTTCCCTTGAAAACCTCGACATGGCGGCCAGTTGCGTAGAAAATGATGGTACTAAAATTACGTTTTTTTAGAAGCTATTATCTTGGAGCTGGTGGGTTTTTGATTTTTTTTTTTTGTAGACATGGATTGTACTTTTGAGATTCATGAATCAGGATCATTTTTGGGCAGTTCTATTTCTATTTAGTGAAATAATTTTTGTGTCAGACTCAATTTTGAATGACATTTACTGAATGGTTAGGCCTAACGATGAATATAAAATCAATAATTACAAAAAATCAATAAACAACTAATCAAATTTTCGGTTACTTAATAATATTTTTGACACTTGCAAACAAAAAAAAATGAAATATTTGCAGTTATCAACTTAAATCAACTAAACAATCATGATTATAAAGCAAGCGAAAATTTAGTACTGATTTTTTCTATGCCAATCGCCTCCATGTTGAGGTGATGCTTCGGCACAAAATTCCCTCTTGTTTCACCATTACGTTTCTCCTGTAGATATCATATTATTAATATTATTCTATATATTATTTCAATTTTGATATCACATTATTGTTATCATTTTATTAATATCGATTTTGTTTACCCTCAACTAATTAAGGTTGGCATTTATTACAGTATATAGGAATGCAATATTTCAAATTGAAGTCAAATAATCAGAATAATCTCTAAAAAGTATTTCAAAAATAAAATAAAAAAGTGTTTTAAATTAATTAATAAGTATTTTTATGATTTAAAAATGTTAAAAAATAGCAAAATAATGCCAAATCAAATTTAATTAAAAATAATTTTCTCTTCATTCAAATCACTGTTTACATATGAGTGGCACATCAGAAACCTTAATTAATTAAATTGAAAAGCAAATTAAGTACTGCTGAACGTAAATGACGAAAACAGCTAACTAAGAACAGAAGAACTAAGTTATTTGAACACAATAAATTATTTGAATACCAAAATTATTTTTAAGCTATAGTTTTTTTTTATAACAATGAAGTAAGGTAGTCTCTTAAAGATAAAGTTTGTTTGTAAAGAAAATATTATTTATGTTGTAATGTTTTAAGTAAGAAGATTTTACGGTTTATAGGCTTTTAAACGCGGATTAAACTAAAGAAGCCAAATATTTTCTAAATAATCATCGCAAAATAGTCTCAAAAAGTAGTTGAATTTCAGTAAAATTTAAAATTTGACTATTAGACAAAATCAATGTATTTCACTTGTAAAGTTCAGTCCACTGCTAGCGAGACTGATTAGTGAAATTATCGAACTGCTTGATTAGTTGATAAAGCAGTTGCCAGATAAAGGAGAGTGAATGAGAGCAAATCGTCCTCCTAAGATATTAATTCGTATTATAAATATTTTTTTAGCACAATATATACTTAGAGGTTAATGTAATAAATAATTTTACATACAATTTAAGCGGATGGCGGAGAAGTATTTTTATTATGACCATCTGATAATTTTATGCAGCCACAATCCCCAGTATTTTGCAATCTAAAACGTTTCAAGCAGTTAGAGGCCCTATTATGAGAGATAAAACCTTATTTTTTGTCGAAGGGTATTTAAGCCTTATCGCAAATCAATCCCACCCTGATAGTTTAAATGTGTACCTTTCCAGGGATAGACACTTTCAGTAGTACAAAGATCATTAGCATAAAACTCGTAATGTCCTTAGATGGTTCAGAGAGCATGATGGAACTTCACTTTGCTTAGACTGCTCAGTGCAGAGTCACCAGATCGCATCCCAATCGAGAATTTGTGGGATCCAGTACCATCAAATCTTAAGGAATTGGAAAGTGAAGTCCACATATAATATGGTCTCAGATTAATCATATCACCTACCAAAATGCCATAGAATCTTAGCCAAGATGAGTTCATGTAGTTATAAAAGAAAAGAAAATTGGTTGGATAACCTATTGAGGTGTGGTCATATTCTTTTGGCTACTCTGTGTATAATAAGAAAAAAAATCAAAGATTTTTTTATTACTTAAGGATTTTTAATTAAAAGAAGATAAGGGGTTTTAACTTATAAGGTTTTAACATCTATAAAGCGTTTGAAATGTATAAAATTATATAAAAAAATCTAAACTAGACTATCATTTTTAAAATATATATGATATAGTATGCCATAATAAGTAAATACTGTTAACAATTATTAGTATAATATATTCAGAGAGATAATACTTAATTGTGAATGTTGTTGGAACAAAACTTATTGTTAAAGTACATGCAAACATACAACCAGAAGTATGTGGAACAAATTAAACTATGAAAACTAATTAACTGCAAAGTCTAACATTTAGCTCCAAGAAGTATTTTAAGAAAACTTTTTACTAATCATTTTCTAATTAAGGAATAGTTTGAAAAGCAATTAGCACGATATTAGGATTGGTGTTAGGAATCGAAATGTGATTATGATATCCAAGTCTAATGTACAAATAATTACCCGTAATGTTTTTTTTTTTTAGCTCCATGTTGTTTTATGTTTTACATAAGAGTAATCTTAATGCTTGAATAAATAATTCGGCCTCATTAAATTTCAATTTCACGGATTTGTTTTATCATTTGCACGCACATACATTCCGAAATGTTTCGTTAATTTAAAATGTTTAAGGTCATACTGAGTTCAAAATAGTAAGAATAGTTAAGTTGAGTTAATAAGTTGATTAAAACCAAATTTACTATGTATTTATCGCTTAGTATATGATCAAATACATGCAGTTCATCACAATAAGCATCGATAGAATGCAAAAAAAATTGCTTTGTTTTTAGAATTAAGTCTGAAATATTGTAACATCAGTGTATTATTAAATACAAACGCCATTTTAAGTGTTTTGCACATTTTAGCCTTAGATATTTGTATGATTTGTTAACATATAAAAGCCTCATTATTAAGGGCAAATATTTAAGTTATTAATATTTAAACTCAAAAATTTAGCTTTGTTTTTAGAATTAAGCATGCAATATTGTAGCATTAGTGCATTTTTAAATACAAAAATCATTTTCAGTATTTTACACAACTTAGCCTTAGATATTTGTATGATTTGTTAACATGTAAAAGCCTTATTATTAAGGGCAAATATTCAAACCAATTTTAAGAAAACTCAGGACCCCAATTTCAAATAAAATATTGATAGATTTTTAAGGATTTAAAATACTATTTAAACCATTCCAAAGTTTTCGAACAGTAGAAAATATTTTCACATAAAAGTCTCTCTTATCCCTCTTTCTTTCTTCCTTTATTTCTACTTCTCATGTTCCGCTAACGTTTATTTCTATATTTTTATTTTACTGATTTGTAATAGTTATAGTTAAAAACATACTCTTACTAATCCTAATAAACGTTTTTCTTGCGTAACTCTTAGGTTCAATCAAAAAAGAAAATCGATAGCTTTTTTTGGAAAGCTATCAATTTTCTTTTTGAATGAGCATAAGAGTATATTTAGCAAAATTAAGCTTGGAACTGTAAAACATATGTTAGTAAGATATATATGATAGACTAAAGTTTGATAAAGCAGAAAATAAAAAGTTTGAAATGTTACGAAACGTCCGTATTATAATGCTTAAAAAATCATTAAATAATGTTTATATTGAAAAAAGTTCGATATAACGTTACTCCATAAAAGTCGTGGCTGTCGATGAAGTTGTGTGATAAAGTTACAACAGAAATCGGTGTAAACTTTCATCAAGTTTGAGATTTAAAAAAAAAAAATACACCCATGTTGTATCAAAATTACAGTGAACATTTATAGTTTTTATTATGGTATAAAATATGGTTAACTGTGGTTAAATTGTGGAACCTTCCTCAAGTATGTGGAATAAGTTCAGTAAGTTTACTCCTAAACTGGGTGTGACGCTACACCTAAATTTTCATTTTAACGTTATAAGCAAGTTTTGTGTCTTTACTATTTCATTAAAGTTAATGATATTGCCTCAAATTTAAGTGTTTCATGTGAGTATTGAGTCCTTTTATCAATCTGCAAGCAAACCATAACTATGTTGTACAATAAAATTATCATAAAAATGTAATTTTAAATAAATCTAAAAGCCATAAGCATTTCATAAAAATGTTTTTTAAAGTGTATGAAGAGTATGAAAGATTAAAATTTGTGCAACAGTATATACAAAAATCATGATTACGTTACATATTTTTCATTAATATTAAAAGAATTTGATGTGTTTCTATCTTACTATAAAAGTCATTTTGGAATCACAAGTCTTACATGGTGCTATCCTAAAAAAATATATTTTTAAATAATTCTAAAAAACCTAACAATTCGATAAATATCGTGCTGTAAAAGGTTAAAAAGTATGAATTATTCAACAACAAATTAGGACATTTAATTCGCAATATAAACGTTCCAGACTCCGTCTAAACTTTTTATTGAGACATACCAACCGAAATTCGAAAGAAAAAGTTCCAATATCTCCAGACAAGATATAAATTTTACGATAACCTCCAACGCAAGCACTAAATTTTATTTTTATGTACCAGCATTACACCCTACCTTTACAGCCGCAGGGCTATTTCGACGATCACATATAAATACAAATATCACTAAAAATATATAAATAGCACTACATCCCATTCGTGCTAAGAAATGAGTTTAAAATGTCAGGAGATGCTCTACACGCCTTGGTATATCAAGATTAAGATGAAAATGTGGCTCTTATGATCACATTACTTTTTCACACCCCAGTGCCCTAAAAGTGTGATTCCTTTCTAGATATTATATAAAAAATGCCATCGAATTTGCGTCTTCCACAAAAAATAGCCATATTTAGGAGGATGTTAAATTTGCATACTTCGGTTTTGGGATATGTTTTGCCATAAAATGTAGTGGTATGCTTAAGTGATCAAATTTTGTAATGCATGTGATATGCATTTGTACAGTTTTATAATGATATCAAGTAAAAGTTATTGTAAGTTTCCAATTTCTAAAATGTAGTTTTATCTCTTGTAGTTCTTTTATCGTAGGTTACAGCGTTTTGCGTCTGTAAATAGTTTTGCAAGAATTTCAATGCAATTAACAACTTAAAATTGAAAAAAAAATCAATCAATTATCTAAAAAAGGGGCAATAATCATAGTATACAATTTATTTATTTTTCATTAATGATACAATTCATTTATTTTACCTTCATGACTATGAGTATACTATAGTAAAGTATATTTAAACTATTTCAGCATAGTTTTAAAAACGGCTTATAAATATTATATATCCAACTTATCAGTAGTGAGATACAATCGACCTCTAATAGACAAACTGCTTTGACATAAACAAGTTAAAAGAAACACAATCTCTGATTTCGCTTTTAAAATATCTTAAAAAGCATATTTTATATCCATAATTCATAATATTTTCTAACGTCCATGTACTTACCTTTATTTTACGATACACAGATCCAGAGTAAAAAAGCCCAAAGGAGAATTTGGAACCCTTTTCGAAGAATTTCTTTTCGTTATTATGAACAAAATATCCTTGTTCTAAGCAAAAAATACCCTATCGATCGTAGAAAATATATTCCATCGACTTATCGAGACGGTGAAACAAAAATGTTTTGGGAGAAGATTATGCATCATGAAAAGATGAAATATACTTGTAACCTGAACTTTTGCATAAATACATCAGCCCCTTGCCTTGTTCCTTATCTTTGGCTTTACGTTGAAAGAAGGGAATTATTACCATAAAGTAAAATGTATCAAATACCCAGACATGGTATCCCTTTTTTAGCTTTAATTATAAACTTTAATAACGGACTATATATTACCTTTCAGCTTATAAATAAAGTATTTATATTAAATATACTGTATTTTTTTTCTTAAAGATCGTATTGAATTAATAATTATTTTCTTAAAGATCGTAATTAATTAATATTTAATTTCTTAAGTATCGTATTTAATTAATCTATAATTTCTTAAAGAACGTATGAATAATAATTTATACAAATTATAAAATAGTCACTATCTTATTTCAATTATTAAAAATTCGTCAGGTTTTTTTTAAAATTTTATTAAGTATGATTATGTTGTAGATTAAATAAGATTATAATGAAATAGCATGATATAGAATAAACACTGTAAAACTTCTTGTGTAACGTTACTGTATAGTCATGACAGCAAGCGTCGTATTTTTATATTGTAACAATATTTATTGAATTTTACTACATACAGCGCACACTAGATGCAAGTGAAATTTTGGGCGTTTTATATTTATTACATTTATAAAGTTGTATATGCAAATCAGAGTTAGTTTCAAAGTCAAATTCAACCTAGCAATCAATTGATTAACGTCGATTTACTGACTACTCATCCGACTTGACTAAATCTGCATTTTTTTAAATATTTTTTTTTACAACATTTATGGTTTCGCATACTTAGCGGAAGAAAATACAAGATAAACGCAGTGTGTTTTCAGAACGTTCCTCACGTCTTTGGAGTTAAGTGTAAGTTTACTCCAAAATTAGTTTGATGTTACACTAAAATTTCATGATAACGCTGTTTAGATGTTTTAGTGGAATATGATTATATATTATGGTCTTAAGGACGAATTTTTAATTTTCATTGTATGTTATATTATTAAAATAATATAAGTTGTAATTAGATATAAGTTTAAATTATCCATATACATTTTAAATTCCCAAATTTATTTGAAAATAAACTCATATATAATTTTATTAGTTTACAATGTATCACACAAAGCGCGCAAAGGGATGTCTTTAAATATGTTAAGTCAGTCATTCAACAATCCTTACTTTTCAAAGTATAGTATTGAATGCATTTCTAATGATGACCATTAAGTAATATATAAAAACTGGAATTATATTTTAAACTAAAAGATCTGATCTTTACTTTTTGTATAAGCTACTTTGGCATTTTTGTGCCATTTGCTTTCGTCAATAAAGCTACTACAACAATTTTTTCATCGTTTCTTAGACGTTCGTCGCGTCTGCAATTAGATATAGAAAGAAATATCTACCTCCCATTGTGACATTTCTTAGAGTATTTCCTGAAACATCATTTTCTCGTTACAGTAAAATCCATTACATTCAATCTCATTGACGATCAATAATGGTATAAGTCCATAAAAAAGTTATACTCTTACTTGTCATACTTGCATTGCAATATTTTCGGTAAATTCCAATACCAGAAATATAGTAGACTTTTTGTACCACTCGGAGGAGGTAAAAATGTCACTTTAACATAAATATTTTATTTACTGATTACCTTTAGAAAGCTTTACCTCAACATTAGTAGGAGTGTAGCAAGACTAATATTAAAATACAAAAGAACCTAAGCATTATGAGACTCCTATATTAATATAGATCGGTATGAGATGATTCAGAATTCCATGTATACCAGCAACTATATTAACATTAATCCATTGTCCCTCATCATCACTGGTTAGGTTAGGCTGAATTATACTCGCACTAGAGTTACATGAGAACCATTGACAACAAGTGTCGTAAAATAGAACCATAGTCAAATAAGGAGCCGACACCTGAATAGGCACCCAAAGCAGCTTTAAAGTCAACACCGTATCGTGACTTTGGATCACTACACGGGTATTAGTTAACAGACTTTTTAAGACTGCACTTAGGTTGTTTGCTGTGCCACTTTGTCAATGCCCGGATCCAAACCTAATACTTTTTCCATGAAAGGAAAGCTCCTTACCAACTGGGTTGGAGATTTACTTGCAATTAGCTAAAAAATTTAACCAGTAAGTTTACACTACTTTGAAATATCAAAAAAGCATTACGAGACTTCGAGACTAATATTCATCGGTAGGAGAACAATTCAAACTTCCATTGCACCAACTACTTTAAATATACATTTTAACATTAATTATTTTTCATTATAACAATTTTATGTCGCTGTACCTGGAAATAAGTAAGACTGTAGACTACTAAATAAGATCTACACCACTTCCAAAGCATCGATAGAAATAAAAATTACGAGACTTTTCGAGACCAATATCCATCGCTATAAGACGAGTCCATCTACACAAAGTCAGATGGCCTTTTTTTCAACAGATATCCGGCCACTTTTTGTCTCCCAGTCGAAGCCTTTTTTCGCCTCCCCTTGGGAATCCTACTTTGGCAGTGTTCCAAGCGAGATTTTCTTAGCCGGATAAAAAAAAGGAAAATATCGCAATCACAATCCGGAGCAGAGGAGATACGTCCTCTGGGATCCCAATCCGGATTCTTCTCCCCTTTTAGCCTTTTTTTCCTTCTGCCGTCGTAGATTTTATCTCGCTCGTTCGGACGAGTGGTGTTTATCAGGGCAGATAATTATGTCCCTCTCTCGCTGCAACAAGTCTGCCATTAGGAATGGGATGGTCTGGAAAATGCATCGCGCAACGTGTCTTGTATCAGAGATAATTGCGATAGTTGGTTTCTGGCTTTATGTTTGTGTTATAAGGTTATGTTACATGAATCTTTGATACAAAAATATACGTTTATTTTTGCGAAGAAAAAATGTTTTTTACTCTCTATTTTCTCCTTAGTGTAACACTAAATCCATCCATAGATAATTATATTACAATCAAAGAGTTTGCGTACTTTGTACTATTTTGAACAAAACATATATTGTGTTTTGATGTCTTCGTATCTGGTAAACAATATAATACATCCTATGCTGGCATGGAGCATTAAAGTATCTAACAAATATCAAACTATTTTTTTCAGAAATGTATTATTTTATTCTTAAACAAAGAAGCAAACTAAGTTATTCTTTTTTAAATAAGTTAGATTTTCAATAAAATAGATAAATATACATACATTGTACCCAGTTTGTTTATTTTTTCATTTGCCCATTATATCAAATTTCCCTTCAATAAATTATTATGTCGGTTATGTCCCTATTTCACACAGTGTTCTTCTAAACAACGTAATGATCTTAATTGTACTTAATAACGTAAAGACAAAAATGAAATTATTTTTTTAAAAAATAAGATATAACTCTGAAGCAAGTTATGACAGAAGCTTGATAAATTTTAAATTTTAGATGCAAGTCAGTTTTAACTAATAGTTCCATGGGAGTATTTCCTTGAAAACTTCTTTTATGTATTTTTAGCTCCCATAACACCAGACAAAGACCGGCTCCTCACAGTAAACTCTACAAGTGTCTGCATCAATTTAAATAGCTGGCACAACGGAGGCTGTCCAATATCATTCTTCGTAATTCAGTACCGCTCCAGTGGCATTCATGAGTGGACCCTGGTCAGCAACAATATTATTCCTGAACAGCAGAACATAACTATTACTGATCTCGCACCTGGTTCATGGTATAATCTTCTCATCACTGCAAGAAATGATGCTGGGACAACTGATTCTGAGTATATTTTTGCTACACTTACATTAACGGGAGGTAATTATATTTCTGAAGATATTAAACTAAGTAAGAAAGTATATCATTCGATGTAATATATTGAAAGAAAGCAATTTATTTAACAATCTATGTATATATGTATTCACACCAAATTTATAGAGCAATAATATACAAATAGAACTAATTTTACACACTTACTAAAGGTACAATTTGAGGTACATTTTACATTTCGAGGTACACTTTTATTTCATAAATATAGTCTATTTTGGAAAAGGAATGCATTTACATAAAAGTTTTGGAGTAGCAAACACAAAAAGAAATAAGTTTACTCTTAGCTATACACCTACATTCTTAAAACAAAAGAGTGAAATCCACTCCAGCAGGAGAAGTGCATTTTCGACGCTGGTAAAGAGTGAATATTAACTCAGACTGAGTTAAAATCATTCGTTTGGAGTGGTCCCTTCGGAGGCTTAACACACAAAGGATTCACTCCAAAAAGGGAAGTGCATTTTCTAGACTGGTGGAGTGAAAATTAATCAGACTGAGTTAAAATCGCTCGTTCGTTTTAAGAGTGTACTCAGATTTTGTGGTGTAATATTGCTGCATAAAGCCAGAAGGCAGCTATGCAATCACCTTAATGTTGCTGCACATTTTTTACGCCTAAAAATTCACAACAAAAAGAAAGCTTCAGAAAATTCCGGTGGCATAAAGGTACAAAATACTTAATATATATTATAAAATTTACAAACGCTGTTCTCATTTTCAGAGCATCCCCCGCGTCCATCCGAAGTGAGCGATATCAATAGTGCATTCTACAGACATCTCACCATAACTGTCCCCGTTGTGAGCTCGGTTATTGTGTTGATGGTGGTCCTATGTGCCGTGTGCTTCATAACTCGCAGGCGAACAACTGATAGAGTGCAGAGAATGCCCGAAGGTGAGTTATTTTAAAATGATTCTGTGCTACGCCTAAAATAGGGTCGTTATGTCTGAAGCGGGACATCACAGATTGCTTTGGAATTTGATAATTTTGTTGATCGCTAGTATGAAGATATCCTTTTGTCATTTACCGTTACTAGGAACACTACAACTATGTATAGCAATTTATTTACCAATATATATGTTTTTGGAAATTAGATTAAAGTGATACGAAACTTTTTAAACAAACTTCGACTAGGTCAATCAAAAAAATAAAATAATTAAATTAAATAACATTTGTAATTACTTTTCAATAAAATGTGAACTGCAGTAAAATATAAGTGTTATTTGCATTTTTGATTAAAAAAATAAAAACCATTTAAAAGTAATTTTCGACTTATCTCTGATTATGTTTTTTTTTTCTTATTGATGCCTTGCAATACAGTTTTCAGTCACAAAAGCATAACTTTAATTTTTACAAGTATTTTTGAAAAATATTTTATCTGTACTTGATTAATTATCAATACAATTTTTTTTTAGTTTGATGAGATTAAAAACATTTAAACACACATTCTTACACACTCACTAGTACTCTTCCACATTTTATTTTATAGCTATTACATCTAGAAACATATTCTCAACAAAAAAATATAATTCCACCCTACCATGTATAACTTACCAACATATTCCTAACAAGAATCACTTAGATAAAAACCCTCATATCAGCACAACCAACCCTATCCAATACCCACAACAGCATTTATCATGCCTAATGAAACGACATTTGCTCATAAGTGTTGCCAACTCTTCCCCATAAATCTATCATATTTTTGCAGGTGTGGACGGCAACGATCCAATCAAGCCGGAAAACGTCCCTCTGTCCGTAACGTACGACAGCACTCAGGAGCCTACTTATTATCCGGCCCCTTATGCTAGCAGCCGAGTGCCCAGTTACACAGAACACTGCATTCAGAATACGAATGTGAGCCAGAAAAATATGGGGACTTTTGGTAGTGCTAGGAGTGGGTATACGTATGATATACCGTATCCTCCGAGAAGGGTGAGTATAATTAAATGTGATAAGTCTTGCTGTATAAGTTAGATTTTCTGAAGTATAAAATATATTATAGGTCCGGCGATTTCATTGGCGACTTTGGATGATCGTAAATTCAATTGGACTAAATTGACAATTAATGGCCCAGACCCTATATTTTAAATGTACTTAGAATGATGTGAATTTGGCAACGTGACTATTAATTATAAAAGTGTAAACTTTTTTTTTAATGCATTGGGTTCACATTTAAGTGTTTGACATAATAATTAATGTTTTCACCAATCACTTATTTTTGTGTAATAAATAGTTTGGAAGCCTCCTAAAAGCTCTGAATTTTTTAAGGGCTCAAACTTACACATACATATAGTTCTTTTGTCATAACTGGAAACTATATAAAAAAAAAAGCTTAGCAATAAAAAAATACAACTATCACACAGCGTCTGTGTTTCAAATTAATGGCTCTAAAAGAACTTTTAATTTGGAGATACAATCAATTCCCATTTTTTTTCTACTTTTATCATATATCCAACTTTGCAATTTTTGGAAATTAACATTTTTTTATTTAGGGGAAGGTGGGTTACCTCGGACCTATTTTGACTTTTCAATTTTTAGTTTCTTAATTACTTGCAAAAAGTGAGTAAAAATATTTTTACTAAATACTTTATGTTGTTATATACAACATATATTTATTTCAAAACGTTATTTAAATAATTTCAACTATTACAAAAATAAATACAGAAAATTGTAATTAGGACCAAGGTACACCACTGGCGGTGTACCTTGGTCCAACCGGTAGTGTACCTTGGACCAATTATTAACAGGTAGAGAGACTTGATTTATAGCCCGAAAACCAATATTTATTAGCCACATGAAATTCAAAAATACATTTTACAACCTACTCTTATTTCTAGTCAAGATTGTAGTAATTGGTTATGTTAGGTCAATTGGCTCAGTAAGGGGTTTTATTGCCTTAGTTTTTTTAGTGCCCTTTAGGCTTTTTCAGCTGCAATGCAATCTTTCTCGGGTGTATCCGTTAAAATTCAGCATAAAATTAAACTGTTATTTCATGCCATAGAAAAACATTTGGCTATCTTTCTGTCTTAAATTTGAAAAAACAACTCAAATATTTCCCCCTATGTTTATTCAACTCGGCCTAAACGTAAAAAGGATGTTCTGCTTAGATATTTATTATAAAAAATATCTTTTTAGATGAGCATGCAGTAATTATTTTCTATATTATATCAATACGGTTAAAATTTTATAGGCTTCTATAAATCTAAATAATTAACTACAAAAAAAATTCTTTATCACACCATATCAAAATTTCTTACAATTTTCCATTCTTCTAAGATTTCACAAATCAGGGTTGCATATTAACAGATTAAAATAGTTAATTTTTCAAAGGAAAGAATTTACTTGAACTTTAAAAAGGGTTTTCAACAATCTGAAGCATATAAGACCTATAGTAGTGAACCTTGGACCAGTCCAAGGTACACCACTTGTATTAGGTTCGAGGTACACCACTTGGATATTAAAAACAAAATAGTTAATCACCAAGTTAAGGTTAGACTTAACTTAATTTCAAGCACACTGTTTTATAGCTAAAACTTTGCTTTATATTGCATAACCATCGTTTCTGAATAAACACTTCATGTTTGAGTACAAAATTACACTAAAGAATCTGACAAAAATTTACTTTTGAACTGTGAATTTAGTTTTTCGAAACCTCTTTAATAAATTGAAATTTTAAACAAACAGATAGAACTTCACTGAGATCCCTGGTAGCAAATACTTGAACTGCATGTGGTGTTGTTTCAATGTCTGAGCTAATCGAGCCAGAATCAGCATAGGTTCGAGGTACACATACGTCCAAGGTACACCACTTACCCCTAATATTTTCATGTTCTAGCTTTTTTAAGTTTTTTGCAGTTAAAATAACTATTATCCTTAATCTATCAAATTTATTCTTTGCATAGTAAAAACAAATTAAATTGCATAAATTATTTCATTAAATGACAACCTTATTAAATGACTTTTCAAACACCTTAATAGCATAAATAGAGAAAAAAACTGTTCACTTTTTATGATATCCATTAAGGTTTACCAATTCCTTTGAATATTAGAGATTTAAAAACTTTTATGCGTAGGTGAATACCACTCAACGAGGAGTTTTGTTTTTAAAGGAGTTCGGTTTTTTTTATCAAATATCTCAATGAAAAAAAATTCTTATTGCACCAAAGAACTTTGAATAAAGACGTAGATAAGAACTTAATAAAAAAATACTTTATTAATCAATGGACTTAACTTAAATATTTGTCTTGCGAAATCGAGCAAAGAGGTATAAATAAAAAAAACATTATTAGTACAAGGTATACTACGATTAGTGAATTAACCAAGTCATAAATCATTGTCAACTACATTTATTAATAAAATAAAATAGATTTATATTTAAACATAAAATGTTGAAAAGACGAATGTGTATAAAGCATCTCCATAACAAAGTTGATTGAAAAGTATTTCTTATTTGTATAGTTTAAACAGATCCAGTGAATGTTACTTAAATACTTTAGACAATAACTACATAAATATTTAAAAAAAAGAATAATTAGTTTTTAAAAAAGTAAAATTAAGAATTAAATAACTTTAGGAAACTACATTAATAAGTTTATTTTAAAGCATATTTTAATTTATGATCTAGCATAATGCTGTGCAAAGCTGATTTTGATTAATGTCCTTTTCTAGGTACAATAATGCTTATTGCCCAACTTTTCCATTCAAATCGGCCGAATCGCATAAATAAACCATATAAGTTATGCCATAAATCACCTCATCTTACACCATTACACATATCTATTACTTCCAGATCACAATATATATCATCCCACTAAATGAATAAATAACGTTTGATGTGGAGGAAAATTGTCTGCGCAAGGGGTAATGCATTAAACCGATATACCATGTGTACCCAATGCTTTTATCCATGATATTTTATCCAGAAAGAATAACGGACGGGCCCATCCAATGCTTTGACAACAACGCACTACTATGTATGATTTATCGGAGAAGTCTCTGAAACGATATTTCATTTCTTTCAGTCGGAGAAGGGCGAAGGCAAATACGAAGCTCCAGCCATTTATTTCCCCGCATATCATCACACAGGTAGTTTATATGCATTTTGTCTTTATCTTGCTGCGCTTTTTTTCTTTCTTTTTTTTTACTATGTGGAGCTGCGCACCTTGTTTGGTTCTTGTATGTTATTTTATTTAAAGTATAGGTAAATATGTTTGGAGATAGAGGTTGGATGTTGTGTTGACTTGTGTCAATATTTGGAGGGAAGGGTTATTGGAGTCTATTGTAAAAAGTGTGTGCACAGCGCGGAACAAATTTTTATCTTGTTTGAAGTATGCATTATTTTTATTGCGGACATAAAAATCCATCAGGATCATAATATCATATCCAATGTTTTCGAAACTGCATTTATTTGCTCCAAGGGTTTCATGCAAAAAATAGACTGAATAGAAAATATATTAAAAATATAATTTGATTTTGTAACAATAAAAACAATGCGGGTTGCATCGAAAATCATATTATTAAATATAATTACAAACCTATAAAAATTAAAGTTTTATTTAACTTAAGTACTCTTCATTTACCTTTTTGTATTGTCAGATACTTTCTTTTTATTTGTATTAAACTTTCTAAACTAAACACGGTGGCCATAGTACAATGTGACTAATGTGGCCATTTCAGCACTATGACTAAGAGCTTAGAGGTGCAAAGTAAAGGTCAGGTGTGTAACCTCAAAAGAAAACCCCACTGTTTTTTTTTTATTTTTTTTTTTACTATGTGGAGCTGCGCACCTTGTTTGGTTCTTGTATGTTATTTTATTTAAAGTATAGGTAAATATGTTTGGAGATAGAGGTTGGATGTTGTGTTGACTTGTGTCAATATTTGGAGGGAAGGGTTATTGGAGTCTATTGTAAAAAGTGTGTGCACAGCGCGGAACAAATTTTTATCTTGTTTGAAGTATGCATTATTTTTATTGCGGACATAAAAATCCATCAGGATCATAATATCATATCCAATGTTTTCGAAACTGCATTTATTTGCTCCAAGGGTTTCATGCAAAAAATAGACTGAATAGAAAATATATTAAAAATATAATTTGATTTTGTAACAATAAAAACAATGCGGGTTGCATCGAAAATCATATTATTAAATGTAATTACAAACCTACAAAAAATGAAAGTTTGATTTAACTTAAGTACTCTTCATTTACCTTTTTGTATTGTCAGATACTTTCTTTTTATTTGTATTAAACTTTCTAAACTAAACACGGTGGCCATAGTACAATGTGACTAATGTGGCCATTTCAGCACTATGACTAAGAGCTTAGAGGTGCAAAGTAAAGGTCAGGTGTGTAACCTCAAAAGAAAACCCCACTGTTTTTTTTTTATTTTTCTTTTTGCTATGTGGAGCTGCGCACCTTGTTTGGTTCTTGTATGTTATTTTATTTAAAGTATAGGTAAATATGTTTGGAGATAGAGGTTGGATGTTGTGTTGACTTGTGTCAATATTTGGAGGGAAGGGTTATTGGAGTCTATTGTAAAAAGTGTGTGCACAGCGCGGAACAAATTTTTATCTTGTTTGAAGTATGCATTATTTTTATTGCGGACATAAAAATCCATCAGGATCATAATATCATATCCAATGTTTTCGAAACTGCATTTATTTGCTCCAAGGGTTTTATGCAAAAAATAGACTGAATAGAAAATATATTAAAAATATAATTTGATTTTGTAACAATAAAAACAATGCGGGTTGCATCGAAAATCATATTATTAAATATAATTACAAACCTATAAAAATTAAAGTTTTATTTAACTTAAGTACTCTTCATTTACCTTTTTGTATTGTCAGATACTTTCTTTTTATTTGTATTAAACTTTCTAAACTAAACACGGTGGCCATAGTACAATGTGACTAATGTGGCCATTTCAGCACTATGACTAAGAGCTTAGAGGTGCAAAGTAAAGGTCAGGTGTGTAACCTCAAAAGAAAACCCCACTGTTTTTTTTTTTTTTATTTTTCTTTTTGCTATGTGGAGCTGCGCACCTTGTTTGGTTCTTGTATGTTATTTTATTTAAAGTATAGGTAAATATGTTTGGAGATAGAGGTTGGATGTTGTGTTGACTTGTGTCAATATTTGGAGGGAAGGGTTATTGGAGTCTATTGTAAAAAGTGTGTGCACAGCGCGGAACAAATTTTTATCTTGTTTGAAGTATGCATTATTTTTATTGCGGACATAAAAATCCATCAGGATCATAATATCATATCCAATGTTTTCGAAACTGCATTTATTTGCTCCAAGGGTTTTATGCAAAAAATAGACTGAATAGAAAATATATTAAAAATATAATTTGATTTTGTAACAATAAAAACAATGCGGGTTGCATCGAAAATCATATTATTAAATATAATTACAAACCTATAAAAATTAAAGTTTTATTTAACTTAAGTACTCTTCATTTACCTTTTTGTATTGTCAGATACTTTCTTTTTATTTGTATTAAACTTTCTAAACTAAACACGGTGGCCATAGTACAATGTGACTAATGTGGCCATTTCAGCACTATGACTAAGAGCTTAGAGGTGCAAAGTAAAGGTCAGGTGTGTAACCTCAAAAGAAAACCCCACTGTTTTTTTTTTTTATTTTTCTTTTTGCTATGTGGAGCTGCGCACCTTGTTTGGTTCTTGTATGTTATTTTATTTAAAGTATAGGTAAATATGTTTGGAGATAGAGGTTGGATGTTGTGTTGACTTGTGTCAATATTTGGAGGGAAGGGTTATTGGAGTCTATTGTAAAAAGTGTGTGCACAGCGCGGAACAAATTTTTATCTTGTTTGAAGTATGCATTATTTTTATTGCGGACATAAAAATCCATCAGGATCATAATATCATATCCAATGTTTTCGAAACTGCATTTATTTGCTCCAAGGGTTTCATGCAAAAAATAGACTGAATAGAAAATATATTAAAAATATAATTTGATTTTGTAACAATAAAAACAATGCGGGTTGCATCGAAAATCATATTATTAAATGTAATTACAAACCTACAAAAAATGAAAGTTTGATTTAACTTAAGTACTCTTCATTTACCTTTTTGTATTGTTAGATACTATCTTTTTATTTGTATTAAACTTTCTAAACTAAACACGGTGGCCATAGTGCATTGTGTCTAATGTGGCCATTTCAGCACTATGACTAAGAGCTTAGAGGTGCAAAGTAAAGGTCAGGTGTGTAACCTCAAAAGAAAACCCCACTGTTTGATTCCCAAGTATGATTGGTCCCCATTTAATCGACAAACTAAAGGGTTAAAAGATTAATTGAATTTTGTTCAAACTGGAATACGAATATTGGACCTGCGTAGGAATTGACTTTAACTTTTTTTTTTAACTTTTCTACCTAACCACCTACATAATGCTTTCAAATCGCATTATTCAAAGATTTCTCTTAAAGGTTAGATTTAATATAAATTTAATATTTTTAATTAAAATTTTTATTTAAGTAAAATCCTCCCTAAGTACATTACAATAAGACCATTTTAGCTAAGCTATACTCATTTTTTTTTAATTTTAGTTGGCATACATTCTTATACGACATCCAAGAGATTTGAAATTATCTGCATTATTAACTTCAACTTTTTCTTCCAGCATAAATTAATATTTTTAATTAAATTTGCGTAAAATACAATTGTTTTACACGTTACAGAATTGATTAAGAGAAAATCTTTGTTCAAAATCTATTTTCAAAAAATAGATTTATGCACATCCGTTTAATTCACTTAAAAATAACTCAATCGTTATTTTTTTAGAAAAAAATATATAAAAGATTGTTAATGGACAAAAATTTGCAATAACCAAGAATAAATTTCATAATTTATTTTCCATTTAACAAATCTCTACTTCTCAAACTTCCTTGCCTAAGATAAACAAACCAAACCATGTAAACAAAAACAAACTTTCTCAACACTACCTTTACAATTACCCAGATTTTCCAATATGTTTCTTTAAAACTTTAATACCCATCACTTTCCGGACCCTAATTCCACGAACCGTCTTCCAGAAGAAAGCCTAATAACAAAAAACTATTTTTACTCCTTTAAGTTACTTTAACGATCAACCAGTTGTGTTTATCTTCAACTGTTTTGATAAGTTTACAAGTGCCGTTGTTGAAATCGATATTTCCCTATCCCCACAGGCATTGAGATCCGGTCTCAACGGGACAGGGTTATTTACAGTGTCTCTGAGAGAAACCGGAGAAAACAGGAAAAAAAGAGATCCTGGAGAGACTCTGGTGACGGGTAAGCTGACTTTTCTTTAATGGAGTTTGCCCCATTCAGTGGCTCTAATGGGGTTTACATTGAAATTTCGGAGTGGGAAGAGGGGTGTTGGTTGTGTGGTGAAAAGTTTCGTAAGTTTGGGATCTGAGCTAAAAGTAATATTAAAAGCAATTTTGTTTTTAAAGTTTGGAATGATATTTTTTAGTGGAGTTTGGGTGTTCTATTATGTAATAGGACAGTTTTATTTCCAGCTAAAAACATTTTTAAAGTAATTTTTTCGTTCATGGTAGATTTTAAAGTATTTTTTCATTTGTTTACCTTGCTATATATGTTTTATATTTTAGCTTGTGAATTACAGTTAAATTTTAATGTATGGTCAAATAAAGTGAAGGTTTAAAGAACTATTATTCCACCAAAATATATATTCCGTTTTTTTTTTTTTTTTTTTGCTTTCTATTTAATTCCAATTTCATAGTTCTACAAGGAAAATCTTTACTTTACAATTTATTTTGCACTTTTGTGGTCGTTGCAATGTTAATATATGTTATGTTAATAAAATATGGAAAAAATCCTTCTATTCTTACAATAAACAATGACTAATAAAAAAACTAACTGTTTTAAAACGACTTTGAGTACCTTCAAACACCGAGGAATTTAAAGAATGGGACATTACTTTTTTTATTTTCTTTCTTTAAAATAAATATTTAAAATTAAGAATTACATTTTGTACCCTAGAGTATGTAGCAAATATCATTCAACATTGAAGCAACTTTAACTGTTCATCATGAACATTGTATAACATTTGGATAATATTTAAAAATGAAACTATAAAAAAATAATAAAAAAAGTATGTTTAAAACTGAAATCTTATAATGTTCACTGTTCAGTTTCCTTGAAATTTGTCCTTATTTCATATTGTAAGCTGCGTACACAAAGCTACATGAGGGATTTAACCCTTTCAGTCCCAATGACATTTTGGCGTCATCATTTTAGAATTATTTTTGTTTGATCGTCTATATTCTATAGTCATTTATGACATCAATGAGCACATCATTCAATTTTTTTTTAAAAAATCTATTATAGAAAAATGTTTATGAATCCAAATAGATTTCAGCTCTAATTTTTATTTCTTAATTATGAGCAGAAACATGATGATGCCAAATTGTATCACTGAGACTAAAGGAGTCAATAATTTTTTAAATAAAGAGTTTCTTTTATCAGGAGTTCTAGCACAGATACCGAAAACGAGGATATATTGTTTGCAGTCCAGTCAACAGAAGAAAGGGTATTCAGGGATGAGGCTCGGGAGTCTGAAACAGAATGTGATAGGCTGTGTAAGTATGGGAAACTAGATATTTTAATGATTGCTAAAAAATACTCAAATCGGTGAAAAAATCGATTGTATGTGTCTGTTTCAGTATTGACGCAATTTTTCAGATTTTGTACCCACTCAAAATTCATCGAAAAATATGTGTAAATTAGGAGCCACAAATTAAAAAAATGGTAGAAAGTGGGAATTTTATTTATTTATTTTTGACTTAGTGTTTGACTTTTGTGACTTTATTTCATTAAATAAAGCTACTTATAGAAAAAAAATTATCGTAGTGATTGGATATTTCTTTATCACATTAAAAAAGAAGAAAATAACAGTGTCTGAATTACATATGTGGCAACTGCGGCAAAATATGGTTTTCGTGGATTGTTAATATCCATTTAAAGTGTTCTTAGTGTAAATATGAATAACTTAAACTACTAATTAATGGGCTGGAATTAGTATAATTAAAAAAGTATGATTCTGTTCTCCTGATGCAAACTATGAAATCGTTATGCATCATAATATGTATTAACTACCTTAAAAATATGTTTAAATGGTTTGATCTAACTGAATTTTGTCTCAAAACGCGATATTTTGAAAAGTGATGTTTATTAAGCTAAATAATTATTAAATATGTACTGAAATCCATTAAAATTCTTTTGAAGACAGGGGAATAATATCAGAATGCTCAGTAATTAAATACAGAAAACTGTTAATTCTGACATACGTGCGTTTAATTCAGAATTACGTCATAAACTTAACTACTTACCTCAAATATTAAAAATAGAATAACATTAAAATTTTAAATATTGAAAAATACAAATTATATTAATAAGAAACTTTGCTTCAGAAGATTTTCGATATAATGATAAAACTACTTTTTTTAGCCTCTTAAATCCTTTTATTAAGAATATGTCTTATAGAGGACTATTAAAACCAATCGAAAATTTATTGCAAAATTAAACGCGCACTAAAAAGACTACTGACATCTATTTAAAGAAATACAATCTACTGGGTTGATTATTTGAATTTAGTGGAATATCAATTTAAACTTTAATTAAACGAGGTCTGCATTGAGCTATCGTAAAAATAATTAAAATTTGTCCGCAATAACAGTTCATTTTAGTGATCGGTCGTCTTTTGTTAGTATGGAACTTAATGAGAAAACATTGCTGAAGATAATACTTTTTTAATTAAAAATGTATGGATTGCCCTAAATATAATACGTTTTTCGTTTTTGTTATAATTAAACTTTTGTTTATTTTCTTAGATGGATTTATTTTGTAATTTTATATGAATTTAAATTAAAAAATTTAGTACATTAATTTTATTCAATAATTCTCTAACAAATTAGTATATTTCGTGATGAAGATATACTTAGGAAATAACAAATTTGGAACTGTAGGTGTTTTAAAAAAAATTATTTCAGATTTTATGGTTTATTTTAAAATGTTTCACTATAGATATGCTTTATCTTGATATGAAATCGCACCGATCGCGGAAAAGAGACCTATCGCGAAAAGACCATTCTTCAGGAGAGCCGTTTAAAGTTTTGGTAAACATTCAAATCATCACAAAATCGTTCCAAATGCGCCTAGTTAAAAAAAAATATTTGGCATGAATATCCGTTTTAGGGGTATCAAAAGTATGCATAGTAATTTTTTACTTTAAATTTGCCTTTGCGGATAAATTTTCAGGCAGGTCTTTCTTTTGCGTACGAATTTGAACTTTGCCGCTCACGGTGGGACATATTGTTTTCCTTAATATTCCATATATATTAATTGAACAAATTGTTTTAATAAATTATGTATGCATTAGATAATAAACTATTAAAAAATAAGAATAAATTGTAGAAATACTTAATACTACAAATAACTTTTTTTCTGACACAATAAGGCAAATGGATTTTGAGAATATTGTGCACAACATTGTGGCTAATATGAACGATATGAGATAAGAATTCACAACATTCATGAATCAAAACAAAGCTAAAAATGTGAAATATATCCTTGTATTACTATCACATACCTTCTTTCGGTTTATAAGAGCTACTTGATCATCAATCATTCGGAATCTACAGAACTTTTATGTACTGCCAAACATTTTGAAAATAAAAATCTTATCTATATACAATGAAATCCAATGCACTAGATTTTTTGTTACCTCGAAGAAGAACGAAGATGCAAATTGTATTATCGACAATTCATAACCTTAAAACTTTCATCAGTACCATAATGGTGTATGCAGTCCATTTTGGAAACATAAATGAATAATAGTATGGTATGATAGGTACATATATATTCCAGCCTGTGTGCTTGTTCAGAGAACCGCTTATAAGCTTTCGTCAAGTGGGACAGACATAGAAAGAGTTTTTAGAAGCACAAGAGACACACAAAGAAAGGACAACACAAACACATATACAGATAACAACATTTATTGACGGTAAAAACATCCATGACTGACGGGTATTCGAACCCAACCCCAGCAGTTCCAAAGGCTAGCATTCTAACGATTGCACTAAAATGAAGAAAAAATAAACTTTAAAATTGCTTTGAGGTTTATAAACCACATTAACTTTAACTGAAAGTTATATCATACACCATTATAGTTGCAAAATCAAACTTATGTATTTAGTAGGGGACTCAAATTGTGTTCAAAATGATTGTGTTTATAAATCCCATTTAACTTTAACTGTGAGTTATAGCATACACCACTATAGTTGCAAAATCAAACTTATGTGTTTAGTAGGGGACTGAAATTGTATACAAATATTATTATTATTGATTTTTATTTACTTTTTGACTTGAACTGCTTTGGTTCTGAAGCACCCAGGCCAGCAGTCACTATTTCTTCTTTTCACGATTCTGCTACGTGCCATGTTCCTTCTTTCAGCTCTTTAAAAAGTACACTTCGATGAAAAGAAAGAACTCAATAAGTAGCAAGGAAAAACCTCTCCCGGGAAGAAAATGAAAAATAAAAAAAAATTGAAAAAAATCACACAAAAAAACTATTGTTCTCTCCGAAAAAATTTCAATTTTAAATGTTTATATTTTGAGCATCCGCTTCCTTTTCCGTCCCCACATGTGCTGCAAAGCGAGTTTTCTGTTTGCATTATTCCAAGGGTTTTCGCAAAGAGCTTCGGAGACTGGAATTGGAAATAGGGTTGAAGAAAGAACACTGTGTGGTGTTTCATTTTAGTATTATTCAATGCCCCAAGAAGGTTTTGCGGGCTAAAAATGTGTTACTGTCTTTGTTATAGTAAAACATTTTTTAGAAATGTGTAAATGATGCGTTCATCTTGCATGTGTGATCGATTGACAACTTTTTGAATATATTTCACCTCTATAAATTCTTATTTATGCATACATTAAAATAAATGAAAATCTACATAAGGAAAGATGAATATACTATATCGTAGATACAAATATAATAGTAGATATAAATATAATTTGTTTTTTACGATAATATTTATAGTTTAAAAGAACCTATTTTTCTAGTTTAAAAAATAAAACATTTCTCTTTATTACTTTTGTAATGTCTAGGTTGCGTATCAAAAGAAAACTTCGGGGAAACTTTAGAAAATATTTAATTTAGTTAAACACAAAACGTACACAACACTAGATTACAACAATTACAATTAAAACAATGAAAGTTAAGTAAAATTTAATCAAAATGGAAATAATAGACTGTACGGACAAAAGTTGGATGCTTACAGTTCGAAAGCCTCTGGTGAAGCCAGATCCAAAAATCCAACTGGTGGCGCCCTCTTCATGGTGCTGGAGCGCGTTACACTTTCAATTTCATAACATGAAAGTAATATAAGGTAGTAGAAGTTTTGCAATGAGGTCGAAAATCCAAATTGAGGATTTTGTGTTTTTGGGAGGTGTTGATTCCAACAAAGTAGCATAAGAACTTTGGTCCGTACGTCATTATGTCTCTCTGAAACCACTCTATAGCTGAAATTAAAAGAGCTATGGACATCAAATTTAGTAAAAAAAAAAATCACATCACAAGTTGAACTTCATAAGATAAAATTGCACAGGTGTATTGTTTAGCTAACCTATAACATCGGGTCTGAAGTCATTGAAATTTACTTATAGATTATATTGTTACATTTAAGGGGTAATATTATTACATTACTACATTATTAATACTGCATTATAGCATTTTTAAGTGGTAAAAATCGTTTAGTGTTACACATCACCTCTACTTTTTAAATATTTTTATTTGAAAAAAAAATTCAAATTTATTTTTTGTCAGTGGCATAGTGCATTGATTAACAATTCAACCACGTTACTATTTTGTAAGTTCCTTGGGTTATATTAATATTATTTTGAACTTCTTACTTATGTTCACTTTAATCATTAAACTTCATAATAACGTAGCATCTATGAGTATTTTAATGAAAATATTCATTCCCATATTTTTAGTACAATTTTTGTAATTTAGCTGTTGTAATTTTTTTTTTTTTATTTCTCAGGGAAAACTTATGAAAGCTGTCAATATGAAGACACAAAAAGATGGCAAGCCGAGCATGCAGTTTTGAGCTAGAACTGAAAAGTAAGAACGTTTTCAAATCTCTTTTAAGATACAATTTCTAAATTTTCAACAATAATATATTACATTTTCAGTAAAACCCGTAGTGTATCTAAACTACCCCTCATTTTCCACAAGCAATTTCCTTTTTGATTATAAACTTGAGTTTTCCGTTAATTCACGAATATTTCGTGGTTTTATGGGGACCTATTTTCACCTGTGCATGCTCAATGCTCATTTTCGGGATGATTCATTATGTAGTTTGTTTACTTTCCTGTGTGCAACTGCTCTTATTCATGCAGTACGACACCCATCTGTTGCGGTGCCCCGATTGCCGAGTGTTAGGGACCATTACGGCAGTCTGCTCGCTGTAACGGGTGCGGGTTTGATTCCCGCCTTCTCCCTAGGCGCACTTCCTTTCTCTGTAACAGTAAAAAGTCTTTATGTGTCTGTCTTACTTAATGAAGACTTATTAGCGGGTCTCTGATCAAGCACACAAGCTGGGTCATAAATGTACCTACCCGTACCCCTACCCCATCTGTTGCTGAGAAATTCCCGGGATTGATCCCGAATCATCATGCAAATATTTGATGTTGATAATATTAATACATATTCTATTCATTGTGTACTGTGTGAAAACAAGAAAACTAAACGTAAATATTAACGGCATTTTTCTCTTCCGTAACGAAAAAAATAAACGAAAATGTTGTAATTAACCAACATACCCAATCGCAAAACTGTCACTCCTATAATCGTCAATTGAAGGGATGTTTTTTTTTTAACGATTAACTTTTATTTTAATATAATTTAATTTTTAATTGAACAATCAATTTAATTCTTCTGAAAATTTATTTTGCGCAATAATGATATTTTCATAAAAGATAAATACGTTGTTACATTATTGATACTTTTGTTTCATTTTAAATTCAGTTTTTTCAAATAGTTATAGTCACTAAAAAACTAACAATAAAAACTAAAATTTAAAATGCATAACTAATGCTTACAAAGTATTAAAATGACATTAATATATGGTTAACTTCTGTTTCATTAAAAACATAATATAAATTGCAATTAATTGCATTTCTAATGAAAAATATGATCAGTTAATGAATCAATTTATTTGATTATTTTTAATTATTTCTATTGAGTTTAAGTAGTAAATAAAATTTTCAATGACTAATAATATTTTTTTTTCCTGTTTAGGGAAAATGTGCCAAAATGTTAAAGGAAATAACAAATGCTTTGTAATGGATTTGCGTTACTTTTATCAAATGAAAAAAAAAGAGAAAATATCTATTATAAATGTATTTCGCAAAGAAGCAGAAACCTTTCACATAAAATATGATTGCTGTTTTAAAGAGTGGTATTCAACTACGTACCATGTGATATGTAAATGAGTTTATTTGAGAATGCAAGTGTCATTTATGTACAAAAACTGTTTGAAAAATAAAATCATTGTTTCAGAATTGTCTATGTGACTCTTATTGGACTCATTTTAAATGTAAGGGAACGCCAACAAATAAAATACCCGTTCTTCTCACCGACGAAAAATATCAGTTGATCCAAGAATAATTTAATTTATGTCAATGTTACCGCCCTTTATAAAGTATTATATCCCTTTATTTATAAAATTTTATATTTAAAATTCCAAAGTGCACAATAATATGCATTTTTTACACATATAAAAGAATACCCTCAATGGGGAATTAACGTCATCGTAATTTTCCTCATAATTTCAGGATAAAAATATTTCAAGTCAAAATCTCAATTATATAATAAAAAAAACTATCTCGCGTACATTTAGCGGGTTATGACACAAATTTACTTGATAGATGTCAAATTTGTTTTTAAAAAAATGAAGATATACTCATAAGTCCGTAATAATATTTATAGAGAAAGTGTATTGTTCGAACAATAGACCAGTGGTGGCCACGGTTAGTCATGATGGGCAAGTCATAGAGTGATGAATTCCTAAAGACTTACTTGTGCCCAAAAAACATTGAAAAAATCTCCTTTTCACACATTTGGCGACATTGGGTGATCACTCTCAATTTGGAGCAAATTCAAGTTGAAATCTTAAAAATGAAGGGAGTTACACATTTTACACATTTGGCGTATATTAAAGTAAGGACGCCAACCACTTCTAATGAGCCACGGTTCCCCAAATGAAGATGATTCCAGTTCATAGCAAAAACAACAGACGTTTATTTCTTACGACTACACACAAGTCAGAAAAAACTCAATAGACAAAATTCAAAAATATTAACTGCTATGGGCGAAGTTGTAGTATTTTTAAACGAATATCAAAATAAAAATTATTATATAAAAATAATGATCATTAAAAATAATTGAGCGAATTCTTTAATGAACAGCAACATATATTCTAGCATGTTTGCGAACATATTGGCGTGCAAATTTGGATCACTTCAAATGACCCATTATAAGCTACCTAACAAGGACTGCCTAAAAAGCATAAATAAAAAACACATTTGTCTCATTTGGATATTTTGGTAACTTGATGATACATTTGGCGCGAAAAGAGTGATAGGGGAAGGTGGGTTCCCTTGGCCCTATTTTGACTTTTCATTTTTTAATTTCTTTATTACTTGCAAAAAGTGAATAAAAATATTTTACTAAATACTTTATGTTGTTATATACAACATATATTTATTTTAACACGTTATTTAAATTATTTCAACTATTAAAAAAATAAATACGGAAAATTGTAATTAGGACCAAGGTACACCACCGGCGGTGTACCTTGGTCCAACTGGTAGTGTACCTTGGACCAATTATTAACAGGTAGAGATACTCTATTTACAGTCCGAAAACCAATATTTATTAGCCGCATAAAATTCAAAAATACATTTTACAACCTATTTTTATTTCTAGCCAAGATTGTAGTGATTGGTTATGTTAGGTCAATTGGCTTAGTAAGGGGTTTTATTGCCTTAGTTTTTTTAGTGCCCTTTTGGCTTTTTCAGCTGTAATGCGATCTTTCTCAGGTGTATCCGTTAAAATGCAGCATACAAGTTAAACTGTCATTTCATGCCATAGAAAAACATTTGGCTATATTTATGTCATAAATTTAAAAAAAAAAACTCAAATATTTTCTCCTGTGTTTATACAACTAGGCCTAAATGTAAAAAGGATGTTCTGCTTAGATATTTATTATAAAAAAACATCTTTTTAGATGTGCATGCAATAATTATTTTCTATATTATGTCAACATGGTTAAAATTTTATGGGCCTACCACAGATCTAAATAATTAACTACAGAAAAATTATTTGTCACACCATATAAATTTTTTTTACAAATTTCTATTCCACATAATTTTACAAATCAGGTTTGCATATTAATAGCTTAAAATACTTAATTTCTCAAAGGAAAAAATTTACTTGAAATTTAAAAAGGGTTTTCAACAATCTGAAGTACATAAGTTCTATAGTAGTGTACCTTGGACCAGTCCAAGGTACACTACCTGTATTAGGTTCGAGGTACACCACTTGGATATTAAAAACAAAATAGTTAATCACCATGTTAAGGTTAGACCTAACTTAATTTCAAGCACACAGTTTTATAACTAAAACTTTGCTTTATATTGCATAACCATCGTTTCTGAATAAGCACTACATGTTTGAGTATAAAAATACACTAAAGAATCTGACAAAAATTTACTTTTGAACTGTGAATTTAGTTTTTCGAAACCTCTTTAATAAATTGACCTTTTCAACAAACAGACAGAACTTCACTGAGATCCCTGGTAGCAAATACTTCAACTGCATATGGTGTTGTTTCAATATCTAAGCAAATCGAGCTAGAATCAGCATAGGTTCGAGGTACACATACGTCCAAGGTACACATACGTCCAAGGTACACCACTTACCCCTATACTTATTTTGACGACACGCCTATTTCAAGAAGTAAATATAGTTTATAACAGCTAGGATTTAAGTTAAGCCTAAACATGATGAGTTAGAAAATGTGCCCTGCTTTGGGCGCTTTTCTCAGCTTGAAAAACATTCACAAAGAAAATTTCCTAAACTTAACACTTGTACTAAAACTATATTTTTGTCATTCGTATTTATTTTTTGCACCCTAAAATTATCAAACACGAAAATTTCACAACAAGTAAAGAAAAAGTATTTAATTTCACAGAAACAATTACTTTTAAGAATTATCTAAAAAAGAAATAATATCATCAATCAGTATCATCAAGTGAAAGCAAATTGTTTCTTTTGAACTGATATCTGACTTGATTATCAGTAATTAAGAGTGATTTTTTTCCATCTTAGTTTGTTGTCCTTTTCAAGAGATGCAGTTTGTAAAGCTCTAATTTCATCCAGACGGGGAAATGGTCGTACGAGTGGAGGAGATGGTTTTTCTGTGCGAAAAGTTTAAATGAAGTATTAAATGTGTAGCAGAATATTGTGATGCATGTTCTTTTGAAGGATTCGTTTCATGTTTAAACCCAGGAGACCATGAGAACTGATTTTTGGATTTCAGTTCATGTTAGTGCAGAACTTTTTGAAGTACGTTTTTTATTCAATATAATTTAGCTAATATAATTATCATATAATATAAGCAATATAATTACCTATCAATAATTATTTAGCTAATTACAAGAAACATGAAGATCCTGGTATGTTTTTCGGGCTCTAAATCAATCCATAGTATAGTATATCTACCAGAGTATTATTATATTCCATAGCGTTTCAGAAGCAAATAATCCTCTGTTGCTTTTCTTATTGTATTTGCAATTCATTTTCGATTGAGTACAGTAAATTTTAAAATCTAGATATGCATGCATCTTTGAAATGACTATTTCGTTACAGAAAAAAATAGTTTCCTACATATTGAGGTGGTTAACTTAGGCTTGTGATCTTTTCAACGAGGGATATATTGGAATTCATGTACGTGTAATTACTTAAAACCTTCCACTTCGAGATATTTTAGATTTAATAATACCTTGACAAGCCAGGTATATTATTTTGAAACTGATACATAGATCTTTGAGGAATGGGACTACCTTTTAGAATAAGTACAGTTTAATTATTCATTTAAATTCAGTTGCAATACAAGCATGACGGGTTGCTAAACGTAAGAAGTGTGATCAAAAAAGGCTATTCTAAAGAAATAACACAAGCTGTTTCTTCAAGATTTTTGCTGATAATGTATATTGACACAGTCAATATCCAAGAGTATTGACAGGTCATGCCAAATGTGGCAAGCCAGCCAACAGGATATGGCAACCTAGCAATGACAGGGCTGAGTTGTTAACCAGACAGGAAGTCTGGTAATACCAAATAAGGGAGGTGTGATGAACAACCCCCTATACCCAATGAGAACACAAGAGGGGGAATAGATATTTACATAACTGACCCCTTGACCCCCAGCTAACGAATGAGAGCGATGGAGGAGGGTCTAGGCTTTCTGCATCTGAAGAGGTGATGCGGGGTCAGAGCAGAGAAGAGGGAGAGACTCCAGAGGTTGCACTGCCTAATGACTTTGGGAAAAATCCCATGTCCGATGTCTGAGTTCATCACCTAACCTCCGCGGCCGAGTTCCGACGATGAGAGCTAAGTCTAATGCGATCCCGACTCCCGAGTCCTTACCTGCCAATGCCCTATCTATGAGAACTTCATTTCCCGACGCCTTACCTCAGCGCCCCGGCCTCATTCATCAGACTTCTCCTTCAACGCCCCATGCCTAGCAGTGAAGACGCTTTGCAAGACTGAGATGCAAAGTTCCCAGGTACCGATTACTCCCATAAACCGAATAGAGTTAACTGAGTAGTTTCGGATCCTCTGTAGAGATGTTAATTAATACTATGTCAATTATTGTAATATCCATCATTACTTAATCATAATAAATAACCTTAATGCATTCTCACTCTGGATGTTTTATTTAAATAAAGAACCTACTAACCACGGAGATTATAGCAATGGTGCCCGGTCCCAGGATCCAGTGTGGGGATATTTTGGTTATTTTTTTAAATTTTCTTTAAAGAATGGTTAACATTCAATTTTTTTTTTTCTCTCGCTACAAACGCTAATTTGTTTATGCATGTCATTTAATTGGGTTTTTAATGTATGAGTTTTTAATATTTCAAACATTCAGTCATTTCTTTTTGCGTTCAGTGTTGCTTTGGTGTTTTATATGTTATATGGTAATAATTGATTACTTTTTTTTTAAAAGTGTAAGAATTTGGTTTTAATGTTTAATGGTTTTAGTAATTAATTATTTACTAAATGGTGAAATAATATACTTGGTCATTTATAACTTTTACCTGTGCATGAAATTTTCTGTTGATTTATTTTGTTAAGTATTCGTTTTCAAAATGCCACCTAGACGTAGAATCGCTAGAGTGCTAACTAATAATAGGGGCACACGCACTCGCAGTGCACGAACAAATACTGCGCCGGTTTCACAAAGTAATGTCGCGCTTACACCAATTTCAGCTCCTGCACCCATTTTAACAAATTTCCCAACTCCTAATCCCCAACAAAATCAAAACTCGGGAAAAATAACTGGAATTGCGCTACTAACATCATTTTTTGATGGAGAACCGAGCGAAAGTAAATTTTTCTTTAAACAGTTTAATGATATCGCCGAACTGTCGGGTTGGTCCAATCAGGAAAAACTAACTATTTTAAAAACAAGATTGAAGGGCAACGCCCTAACTTTTCTTTTGAACGACGCGGAATTGTCGGAATCGGACGATTATAAACTAATATGTGACAAATTAATCACGTTTTTTTCTGATGAAATTGGGTTAACGGACAATCAATCGAAATTTAGTGCTTGTCGACAAAATGAAGGCGAATCTGTAAAAAACTTCGCATACAGAGTATCAACTCTGGCAAACAATTATTTAGGAACACAATACCAAATGGAGAACAACGAAACGAAACAAATTATCGACCGACTTAAACTGTCAAAATTCCTCGATGCACTTCTACCTGAATTAAGAGTCGACGTAATAAAAACAAATCCGCAAAATTTCAATGACGCGGTTAACACTGCAATACATTCCCAAAAGGCCCATGAAACAATCCAAAAAATCGGCAATATGCAAATAAATAATATCAGATCTGAAGAAACAAACATTAAATGCGTATTTTGTGGCGAAAACGCACATTACTCAAGCCACTGTGAGGTTTACAAAATACTAAAACAATCTAACACTCAATACAATCAATTACAAAGCACTCCTATAACCAGAGAATTCAATCCACAACATAGAAACTTTCACAACAGAGGCAATAATAATAACAGAGGAGCATACCAAAACGTTCAAACAAGAGGACGAACTTTCAACAGAACTAGGGGTTCTATTTCACGTGGACGCTATTTCAGAGGAAATAGCACTCAAAATCGACAATATAACAGACACACCGACCCTAACATAAACCCACAAAATCATTTTTTAGGACACAACTCGGGAACACTGATCTAAACATTCACAATAGTGTCCCCGAGAAAATTGTTCAAAATACGACAAATCAAATTGAAACCATCACAACAGAAAATTCAGACCACATTAATAATCAACAAATTAAAATGAACAATACTCAAATAAATGAAATAAATGAAAATAACAATAATCATGTTATAGCAAACACAAGCCACAACAATAAAAATTCAAATCTGACACTCATAAATGTAAAGGCCGGATCAAGACATAAAATCACTTATTGACACTGGGAGCAGTGTGTCAATTCTGGACCTAGATATCTTTAGACAAATTCAAAATAATAAGCAAATAAAAGTCAAAATTATACAATCAAATGTTCAAATAACCACAATCACGGGTTCAAAAGTTAAATTCCTGTATTTAGCGGAACTCCCAATTCAAATAGGAAATGTAAAAATTAAGCACGGCTTTTTCATAACACAGAACTACCTTCATGATTATAAATTAATTATTGGTTGTGATTTATTAAATAAACATCGAGTAAATCTCCGCATTTCAGAAGGTATTTTCGAGATTAACGACTCAGAAGTTGAACTGATTAACATTCATACAAGTTCCGAAGATGAAGAAGGTTTTAGAATGAAACTAAATAAAAAAATCTTCTTACAACCCAAAGAAACGAGAATAGTAGATGTTGTTTCTAAGACACCCCTTTCACAAAACAATATACAAGTTTTTTTTTTGAACCAATTCAAGTTAATAATCCAAATTTAATCATCACTCCGGTTATTAACACAATTAAAGATAATAAAACAAAAATCCTTATATGTAATGCTGGTGAAAAAAACATACATTTAAACAAACATATGCAAGTGGGTAATATTCACACAGCAATTGACATTAAAAATTCAAATATAAACAAAGAAAATACAGTTAACTTAATTACTGCCTCAGAAGACACAATGAAACGAAGACAAACTGAATTTTCCCTGGATAACTTTGATTTAACACACTTAAACCCAGTTATTAAACTTCAAATAAGCAACTTATTAACAAATTTTAAAAACGCCTTTTCGACTTCACTAATGTCACTTGGACATTGTGATGCAGTGAAACCAACTATGCATTTTTATCACGACACACCCGTTACATGCAAAGCATATCCCCTACCATATCACTTGCGCGAATCAGCTAAAAATCAAATAGATAAAATGCTGGAAGCAGAAATAATTAAACCTACTGAAACTAATTGGCTTGCTCCCGCTATGTTGGTAAGAAAAAAGTCCACAAGCGACCAAAAAGGAGATTATCGTTTTGTTTTGGATCTGCGTAGCACGAACATGGCAATACAAATTTTCCCACAAAATTTACCAAAAATTAAAGACATACTTCATGCAATAAGCGGATTTAAATTTTACACATCGCTTGATATGGGTAACGCATTTTGGCAATGCGATTTTAAAGATTACGCCGACAAATTGGGTTTCACTACAATTTTAGGAAATTTTAGTTTCCAAAGACTCTGCTTTGGCATGAAGAATTGCTCTGAAATTTTTCAAAGACTAATGAATAAAGTCCTGGCGGGACTGGAAAATTTAGGAATAAGATGGTTCATCGATGATATATTAATCGGGGCCAATGACCCAGAGGAAATGGTTCATAAAATCAGAATAGTTTTACAGCGCCTAACCGAACACAACCTGACTTTAAACCCAAAAAAATGTCAATTTATGCGCCAAAGCATCATTTATCTTGGATATGAAGTTTCAAAAGATGGAATAACCCCTTCACCAGATAATACAAAAAAGATTATGTCATTCAAAAAACCCCACAATCTCAGATCACTAAAAGCCTTTTTAGGACTCCTCAATTTCTACAGATCATCAATCAAAAATTATGCCATTTACACAGCTAGCTTGGAAAAACTCTTAAAAAAAGGAGTTAAATTTAATTGGTCGAACGAACAAGAGACAGCTTTTCAAAATTTACAAGCGCATTTTTTTAATCAACCGTTCCTAATTAGCCCAGACTTCAAGGAAAAATTTTACCTAAACACTGACGCTAGTGCTATTGCAATCTCGGCAATATTATGTCAATACAGGCAGAATAGATTGGCACCAGTAGCCTATTTTTCAAAAAAACTAACGCCAGCTCAAGCTAAACAAAGCGCCATTCAACTAGAACTAACGGCCATTTATGAAGGTATTCTTCATTTCAATGACTATCTTTTTGGTAAGCAATTTACTGTTTTGACAGATCACCGTCCGTTACAGAATACAAGTAAACTAAACAATACTTCCCATTTGGTAAGAAAAATGCTAAACGAACTAAGTCAATATGACTTCGACATTAAGTATTTACCGGGAAAGGAAAATGCTTTAGCGGATTTTTTTTCACGAACGGAAACAGTCAAAACGGGGGATATAACGTTTGATACCGACACTAGCTTTTCAAAACAGATTTATTCGGGTCTACCCATCGACATTCCAAATGATAAATCTGAATTACAAAACAATAACATCAATAAATCATGCGAAATAATACAAGACAACCTAAAACTCCCGAATACACAAAATATTTTACAAAATAGTAGCATAAACAAAAACATAAATGAACACGTCAAAAATAAAAATAATAACACATGCACAAACTCACCAGTTTCCGGATTCAGCCAGATACACGAAGACCAGACAATAAATAACTTGGATACAGCGGGAGTCGGCAGCAATCTCGGGGTCTTTCCCCTTGGCTGCAAGCTGAGCGAAGAAAATATAATCAGCAAACAAAACCAGGACAGTACAATTTTATTTATTAAAAACAAATTGACACAGAAGAAAATTGAACCGAAATATAAAAATTATTTTGTGGATAGCAAAAATACTTTAAAATACAGACGTTCAATCCAAAAAGGAAATTCTATAGAATATGTGGAAAACATTGTTATTCCAAACTCTCTAAAAATACAAGCATTGTCGGATTTTCACATAACCCACCTTGGAGGTAGACGTATGTATTTACTTCTACGAGAATATTTCTATTGGGACGCTATGTTAACTGACTGTTTTAATTATGCTAGATCTTGTCTCAAATGCACGCAGCTAAAAAGGCCCCAACGAAATATATGGCCACATGAAATTCGAAAAATTCCTGCAGTTACAGGGGCGCATTTGAGTACGGATATTATTGGTCCTTTATCTAATGACTCTTATGTCTTAACGATCATAGACAATTTTTCGAGACATCTGGAGTTGTATCCACTAAAAAATATAGACACAAAATCTATTGTACCATGTTTTATTGACTATTTTAGTAGATATGGGACGCCGAATTCAATTTTATGTGATAATGGATCTTGCTTTATAAGTAAAAACTTTCATAATATTCAAACACAATTAGGGGTCACAATTAACCATACGATCCCTTATACCCCAAATTTAAATGGTATTATAGAGAGAGCTCACAAACAGCTCAAAGAATGTATTCTGGCTTTACAGGATGATGTGGGAGATTTAAAATTAATTTTAAATTTATACAAGTCAAATTATAATGCAAGTTATCACTCAACAATCGGATTTTCGCCAAACGAGATTTTTTTTGGTAGAAAGATTCCACCTCTTACACAAAAATATAAAAGTCAAGAAGACAATCTCGAATTACTAAAATATCCTACTTATATGGCAAATATACGAAAACAAATACAAAATTTTAACACGCAAGCCTCTAAGTCCATCGAAAAAGCTCAGACCAGACAACAAATATATACTCAAAGCAAATCTCAACCACATGACATTCAAGTCGGCAATTTTGTCACTGTCAAAGACTGTAAAAATTACAAGTCAAAATTTCAGGGAAAATTTCAGGTTATAAAAACTATTAGTAAAAATTTATTTGAAATACAAAACTGTACCAACCCCGAACAAAAAAAGAAAGTACACATTTCAAAGATTAAGAAGGTTACTGAAAGATTCCCACATTTACAAGATAAATATAATCACAATGAAAATAAACCAAATTTACTCAAAACACACGATTATAATTTAAGAAAAAGAACAACAACAGTCTAAATAAATATATACTATATTAAGATTTGAAATCTATGCTTAATCATAGATTGCTTCAATTAGATTTCACCCTTAAATCAACACCTTATTTATATTGATCTCAAAACAATAATCAATTTACGTGTAATGATTCAACAAACACACAAAAAAAAAAAAAAAAAAATATATATATATATATAAAATGGTTTTCACAAAAGTGGTCTTGTAACATTAATACAATTTTTTTTAATCCCTAAAATAAATATGTCAAAATATACGCACTATAACCCGTTCCAACAACCCACAAAAAGCCCCCCCCCCACCTGAACGAAAAGGTAAACAAACAAACACTTATCTTTCTACACCATGAGAGGAGCGAACTCCGAGGGGTGTGACGACAATCAATCATCGCAGGCGCCGGGCGACAAGATGTTCAGGGAAGAACTATGACTTCCTGGGCGGACTTGTTCTTGCAAGGAACAGCTAAGGAAAATTGTATGTTTTCTTTTAATATACAGAATAATATTATATCAAGCTTCCATAACAAAAAATATTAATGTTTATGCTTCTAACGGCGACAAAATTTTTGGGAAAGTAATATTTGTTAACTTATAAATATGTAAAATTACGTTAAACAAGAGTTAACAATGGATAATTGACACCCTATTTACGCATACATGTATGGCCATACACGAGAAAAAAATGCATTTCTAAATAAAACAAATAAGAAAACTTGAAAATACAGTATAAAAATTAGAAAAAAACTATAAAAAAAATGTGTTTTGGCTATTATGCATGCCCCTTTCCTAAAAAAAAGCATAGTATTTACTGCTAGTAAACAATAATAAAATTATAATTTAAAAATTAACATAATTTGTCCCTCGTTGCTGCCAGATTTAAAAGCTGAAAGAGAGAAAGGGAAAATTGGTGGTAATTAGTGATTCTAAGACCCCTGGTAACACAGCCAGATGGCCATGTCGCCTTTCAGCATTGCGGACATGTTCAAAGCACCTGAAAAATACAAGCGTTTATGTTATTTTTTTAAAGAACAGTTATTGGATTCCGATTTTTTCCCCCCAGAATTTTATTAATATTCTTTATTTTTTTTCACTTATTATGGTTTTATATAATTACCCGTTTTATTTTTCTATTGATTCAGAAGTGAAAATTATATTTTAATATGAGACAGAGTGATTTCACGCACAGATAAAGGTTGGAGCTTCCACGTGCGTATGCATTGTTTTCCCTTTTTAATTCTAATTAAATGCAATGGGGAAAATGCTGCAGGATTATGAATTATTGAAATTTTGAGGAATGGAAAAACACTTACCAATTTAACGGCGATATCCATTAGAATGACGCTTGTTAATACAGCGGTGAAATTTTTGGAAACATGGGGCAAGCCAGCCAGCAGCGATATGGCTAATGTTGATTTCTAGAACGTACGAGAAAGAGGGAGAGAGAAAAGACGAGTTTTCGGGACTTCTGAGAATTCCTAAATCAACGAATTGGTACTGCTACCGCCATCTAATGGGCGATAGCGGCGTAAAATACTGCTGGATTACTGGAATGCGGGTAAAATTGCATTTTTTTTAATTGTTTTCTTTTGCTTTTGAGAGTTTTGTTAAATGGTATATGCTTTTGGTTCGAATCTGATAGATTGGTTTAAAGATTCCCTAATGTAATGATTTGATTATTTTTGGAGAGAGTTTTTAAGAGGAAAATGAATTAAAAATTTATTTATATCACAAGTGAAAATTTTCCCTTGTCCTTTTTTAGTAATAATTAACAATTTTTAATTTTTGCTATAAACTGAGATTTTTTTTTTTTAATTAAAAGGTGATTTAAGTTGTTTCAAGTGATAAGTGATTTTCTTTTTTGCTAAAATTCATCTCTATAGGGGATCTGAGGCGAATTAATGTTGGCTTGTGTTTGGTTGGGAGTGATTGTACCAGGTGAGTCTGTATGATATTATGATTACAGAGAAAGGAGACTTCAAGGGTGCACATTTGAAGATCTCTGCAGAGAACATATTTCAGCTGGCCTGAAATTGTACAAAGCATTTTCTGTAATTCAGAAAGTCAACCAATCTTATTTCTGAAAATGGTCCTTCCCAACACAAATAAAAGGAGTTGAATATTTCCTTTTCACAATATACAAACCATTAGAATTTTCGACAAGTGATTATAAATTCAGAAAGTGCGAATATACCATTGTTTGTTTTTTTTTTTAGAAGAAGAAAAGTGATGAACCTTAAAGTTTTTTTTCCAACAGTCATCAGCAGTGTTTTTGTGATTTGCCTTACAGTTTTTTCCAGCGCAATGCATCTCCAATGTTTTTCTGAACAATACTCAGGTATTTCTATTAAAACTTTCATCAATGTATAAATAATGACATTTCAGTGACTTTACGACTACCAGAAACCTTAAATACATGGACTATATTTTTACAACTAATAAACTGTTGCGAATAGTTGTCAAAGCTGTTGAACTAAAACTCTTGGAAAAACTTTTCAGCTTGCATTCTAAAGACATCAAATTCAAGTGTCATAGTGAATCATATACCTTGATTTATGAACTTTTGAACTATTTTGAGTAATACAACATTTTTACATGTATACATATTTGGAATTCTAAGATGTTATAAGCAAAATATAACAGGTTTCGGTTTTAAATGTGTGTGTAATTAACATTGCATTTTTTTTTCATGTAACACTTAGGGGTATTTCAGTCTCTTAATTACCATAATGAAATTTTCATTAATATCTTCATGTTTTCTTGAAAGAAATATATATATATGCATCAACAATGATCTAATATAAAAGTAGAGACTGGTACAATTCCAAAATTCAAATATAAAGTTGTCTAAATTTGCAAAAAGCAAAATTTTTTTTTTGATTTGTTTGGATAACTGTTGTATTGATGATTTAAATGTAGTTCCATGTAAACATATTATTCTAGAAAATTAGTGAAAATATTACATTCACTTTTGATAATTAGTTTTGCAAACTTATGTACAACTAGGTGAAAAGAATTTTGTTACCATATATGTAATCATTTGTAACTTTGTATAACCATTGTCATACATTATGAAAATTAGTCTCCTCAGGGGATCCAAGTATTACCTAAAAACAATTTATGGGACTTTTTCTTTCGGTTATGGTTGGGAGTAATTGACAATTTACGAACAAACTTTCTTTGTTTTTGTGTGAGAAGGGGAGTAATGACACAGTCAATATCCAAGAGTATTGACAGGTCATGCCAAATGTGGCAAGCCAGCCAACAGGATATGGCAACCTAGCAATGACAGGGCTGAGTTGTTAACCAGACAGGAAGTCTGGTAATACCAAATAAGGGAGGTGTGATGAACAACCCCCTATACCCAATGAGAACACAAGAGGGGGAATAGATATTTACATAACTGACCCCTTGACCCCCAGCTAACGAATGAGAGCGATGGAGGAGGGTCTAGGCTTTCTGCATCTGAAGAGGTGATGCGGGGTCAGAGCAGAGAAGAGGGAGAGACTCCAGAGGTTGCACTGCCTAATGACTTTGGGAAAAATCCCATGTCCGATGTCTGAGTTCATCACCTAACCTCCGCGGCCGAGTTCCGACGATGAGAGCTAAGTCTAATGCGATCCCGACTCCCGAGTCCTTACCTGCCAATGCCCTATCTATGAGAACTTCATTTCCCGACGCCTTACCTCAGCGCCCCGGCCTCATTCATCAGACTTCTCCATCAACGCCCCATGCCTAGCAGTGAAGACGCTTTGCAAGACTGAGATGCAAAGTTCCCAGGTACCGATTACTCCCATAAACCGAATAGAGTTAACTGAGTAGTTTCGGATCCTCTGTAGAGATGTTAATTAATACTATGTCAATTATTGTAATATCCATCATTACTTAATCATAATAAATAACCTTAATGCATTCTCACTCTGGATGTTTTATTTAAATAAAGAACCTACTAACCACGGAGATTATAGCATATATTATAACAGCCTACTCAATTAATAAGGTCGAAGAAGCTTTCCCAAACAAGCTCGAAGACGGAAATTTTGACTTAATAGTTTCGAGTGACGTTTTTCCAAAGATAAAGAGAACCTGTCTCGAAGCCTGTTCGGAACCACTCGTTCACGGCTGACCACAATTTTAGGCTTCCGAATGCATCCGAACTAGTTTCTCGATATTCGGCACTGGGAACAGTAACTTCAAAATTTCCGTCTTTTACTAGTATATTTTAGAAAATATCAAGAATCTGTACTTAATGTACTATTTTAATTTTTAACACTCGTTAATTTAAATAAAAATTAGTCAACAACGAGTTTTACGTATCATATCATTCATAAAACATATCATTATATCCGTACTGTTTCTTCATTTTAAGGAAAACATAAAATTCGCACGTTAATTGCCAATTTAAAAACGATAAACTATGGATAATGTCAGATTACATGTTTCTTGTAACGAATGGGTTTAACCGACGAAAATATTTGGAATTAAATGCTTATTATTTTTCAAATCCTATTTAATACCCAATTTTAAATAAAAGATGAAGATTGATCAAATAAATTGAGCAAGACGTTTAGAGATTTTCATTTCCGTAACGAGAACCTTAACTGGCACAAATCTCTGGAAGCAAAATCAGGGTAAAATTTTTCGAGTACAGCATTTACATATTCTTGCATTCTTAAAGCTATTTTTCATTTCGGAACGTAAAAATAAAATACCCTTTCCACATAATTCTATGTTTTGCTGCTTACAAATTGCTGATTTTCTTTTCTTCTCTTGTATTTTGCGTTCGTTTGCGATGCATTCTTACCTCATTGTTTGGTAGAAGAAGAAAAAAAAAGTAATTCCAGATGGAGGCGGGAAAACAAATCTTACACCCGCTCGGAATTTAGATATCGTCTGCATTTTGAAGAAAGCATTATTTTAAATGTATACCTTTGAAGAAAAAAGACACTAATTCCAATGTTTTAACATATATTATCTGCCGTTTTCCTTCTAACATCCAGGTGTAAAAATACGTGCCTACCCTCTTATGATAAAGACATAACACTCGGGTAGGAGCCTTGCATACATTGAATTTGCATTTTTGTCATTTGTTGAGGATTCGGTGTTAGAGTGTTGGATGTGTTTCGTAAAATTTAAGAGTTAACTATGATTTAATATTGTTTTGGAAAATAAAGCGTTATCCGCAAGTAAGAGAAGCTCAGTAATGTAGCCAGCAACCAGTAAGTAACAAGTAATATGTTTACTAGAGTTATGTAAATTCAAGTTTAGATTTAGACATGGTCTCACACAAAATAATGCACAGATAAACATACACATTTTGACAAAACTACAGGCCAAATTCTGTAGAATCTAACTAATAAAATATATAATAACAATGTTTTGATAAAAAAAATAGAGATAAAGTGAATTGTATGTACAACAAATCAAACATAAAAATACAAAATAATATATTTTTTTTCTTTTTAAAATTAAAAAAAATTCTTTTGTCTTGTATTTAGGAACAAAATGAGTTTATTTGTTCAACATAATTTGTCGATTTAAAAATCAAATTAAAAATGAAACTGATGTTTTGTTTCAGAATTAAAAAGAAATCTACCAATTAAGAAAACATTTCGTTTTTTTGTCAACTCATTACGGATAATTAGGATATTTGTTGTCAATTGAAGATATTGTCAGTAGTAACCGAATTTTGAAAAAAAAAATGCTTTAATTTAGTCCTGAATTTAGTTAAAATTTATTTATCTAATTTGGTTAAAATTTAACTTGTGTTTAGTAAGAAAAACCTTATTCAACTTAAGCTCCTTTTATAAAAATAAAGAGGTGCGAAAGCTACTTTTTCATATTTATTAACCCTTTTTTATTTAAAATACATGTGACAGTAAATTACTTGAAAATAAAACATTATTTTAAAGCTTTTTTCATTGTGTAATGGTTACACTCAGTG